>OY804577.1:22292267-24692267 GCA_963680875.1 Bathymodiolus brooksi
TAAAGAAATACTGATACTGTACTTCTTATAGTTCTATAGTAAAGAAATACTGATACTGTACTTCTTATAGTTCTATAGTAAAGAAATACTGATACTGTACTTCTTATAGTTCTATAGTAAAGAAATACTGATACTGTACTTCTTATAGTTCTATAGTAAAGAAATACTGATACTGTACTTCTTATAGTTCTATAGTAAAGAAATACTGATACTGTACTTCTTATAGTTCTATAGTAAAGAAATACTGATACTGTACTTCTTATAGTTCTATAGTAAAGAAATACTGATACTGTACTTCTTATAGTTCTATAGTAAAGAAATACTGATACTGTACTTCTTATAGTTCTATAGTAAAGAAATACTGATACTGTACTTCTTATAGTTCTATAGTAAAGAAATACTGATACTGTACTTCTTATAGTTCTATAGTAAAGAAATACTGATACTGTACTTCTTATAGTTCTATAGTAAAGAAATACTGATACTGTACTTCTTATAGTTCTATAGTAAAGAAATACTGATACTGTACTTCTTATAGTTCTATAGTAAAGAAATACTGATACTGTACTTCTTATAGTTCTATAGTAAAGAAATACTGATACTGTACTTCTTATAGTTCTATAGTAAAGAAATACTGATACTGTACTTCTTATAGTTCTATAGTAAAGAAATACTGATACTGTACTTCTTATAGTTCTATAGTAAAGAAATACTGATACTGTACTTCTTATAGTTCTATAGTAAAGAAATACTGATACTGTACTTCTTATAGTTCTATAGTAAAGAAATACTGATACTGTACTTCTTATAGTTCTATAGTAAAGAAATACTGATACTGTACTTCTTATAGTTCTATAGTAAAGAAATACTGATACTGTACTTCTTATAGTTCTATAGTAAAGAAATACTGATACTGTACTTCTTATAGTTCTATAGTAAAGAAATACTGATACTGTACTTCTTATAGTTCTATAGTAAAGAAATACTGATACTGTACTTCTTATAGTTCTATAGTAAAGAAATACTGATACTGTACTTCTTATAGTTCTATAGTAAAGAAATACTGATACTGTACTTCTTATAGTTCTATAGTAAAGAAATACTGATACTGTACTTCTTATAGTTCTATAGTAAAGAAATACTGATACTGTACTTCTTATAGTTCTATAGTAAAGAAATACTGATACTGTACTTCTTATAGTTCTATAGTAAAGAAATACTGATACTGTACTTCTTATAGTTCTATAGTAAAGAAATACTGATACTGTACTTCTTATAGTTCTATAGTAAAGAAATACTGATACTGTACTTCTTATAGTTCTATAGTAAAGAAATACTGATACTGTACTTCTTATAGTTCTATAGTAAAGAAATACTGATACTGTACTTCTTATAGTTCTATAGTAAAGAAATACTGATACTGTACTTCTTATAGTTCTATAGTAAAGAAATACTGATACTGTACTTCTTATAGTTCTATAGTAAAGAAATACTGATACTGTACTTCTTATAGTTCTATAGTAAAGAAATACTGATACTGTACTTCTTATAGTTCTATAGTAAAGAAATACTGATACTGTACTTCTTATAGTTCTATAGTAAAGAAATACTGATACTGTACTTCTTATAGTTCTATAGTAAAGAAATACTGATACTGTACTTCTTATAGTTCTATAGTAAAGAAATACTGATACTGTACTTCTTATAGTTCTATAGTAAAGAAATACTGATACTGTACTTCTTATAGTTCTATAGTAAAGAAATACTGATACTGTACTTCTTATAGTTCTATAGTAAAGAAATACTGATACTGTACTTCTTATAGTTCTATAGTAAAGAAATACTGATACTGTACTTCTTATAGTTCTATAGTAAAGAAATACTGATACTGTACTTCTTATAGTTCTATAGTAAAGAAATATTGATACTGTACTTCTTATAGTTCTATAGTAAAGAAATACTGATACTGTACTTCTTATAGTTCTATAGTAAAGAAATACTGATACTGTACTTCTTATAGTTCTATAGTAAAGAAATACTGATACTGTACTTCTTATAGTTCTATAGTAAAGAAATACTGATACTGTACTTCTTATAGTTCTATAGTAAAGAAATACTGATACTGTACTTCTTATAGTTCTATAGTAAAGAAATACTGATACTGTACTTCTTATAGTTCTATAGTAAAGAAATACTGATACTGTACTTCTTATAGTTCTATAGTAAAGAAATACTGATACTGTACTTCTTATAGTTCTATAGTAAAGAAATACTGATACTGTACTTCTTATAGTTCTATAGTAAAGAAATACTGATACTGTACTTCTTATAGTTCTATAGTAAAGAAATACTGATACTGTACTTCTTATAGTTCTATAGTAAAGAAATACTGATACTGTACTTCTTATAGTTCTATAGTAAAGAAATACTGATACTGTACTTCTTATAGTTCTATAGTAAAGAAATACTGATACTGTACTTCTTATAGTTCTATAGTAAAGAAATACTGATACTGTACTTCTTATAGTTCTATAGTAAAGAAATATTGATACTGTACTTCTTATAGTTCTATAGTAAAGAAATACTGATACTGTACTTCTTATAGTTCTATAGTAAAGAAATACTGATACTGTACTTCTTATAGTTCTATAGTAAAGAAATACTGATACTGTACTTCTTATAGTTCTATAGTAAAGAAATACTGATACTGTACTTCTTATAGTTCTATAGTAAAGAAATACTGATACTGTACTTCTTATAGTTCTATAGTAAAGAAATACTGATACTGTACTTCTTATAGTTCTATAGTAAAGAAATACTGATACTGTACTTCTTATAGTTCTATAGTAAAGAAATACTGATACTGTACTTCTTATAGTTCTATAGTAAAGAAATACTGATACTGTACTTCTTATAGTTCTATAGTAAAGAAATACTGATACTGTACTTCTTATAGTTCTATAGTAAAGAAATACTGATACTGTACTTCTTATAGTTCTATAGTAAAGAAATACTGATACTGTACTTCTTATAGTTCTATAGTAAAGAAATACTGATACTGTACTTCTTATAGTTCTATAGTAAAGAAATATTGATACTGTACTTCTTATAGTTCTATAGTATGTGTTGGGGCAGTCGTGATCATTTGGTAGTGGGATTTACAACTACCAATGCAATCGATGCCTATCACAACTAATGTTGCGAGTTTGAATCCCACTCAGGCGAGGTGTATTCGATACAACATTATGTGATAAAGTTTGCCAGTGACTTGTGCCAGATTAGTGGTTTTCTCCGGGCACACTGGTTTCCTCCACCAATTAAACTGAAATATTGATGAAAGTGGCATTAAACATCATTACCCTAACCCTATAGTATGTATATGTATAGGTTATTCAATACCTGGTCATAGTATATGAAAAAGAATGCATTGAGGTGAAGCCGAGATGCATTCTTTTTCATATACTGATGACCAGGTATCGTATAATCAAATTAGTAAGTAATGACTTTATTTCAAGAGGGTAACACAGTTAGCAACAATAAGCTAATCTTCCCTGTGGCCCTAGCAGGGGTTTCAAAGTTTTTTATAATAGGAGGTACTTCTTAAATTTTAGGAGGTACCTAAAAAATTAGGCTGAGGGCCGTAAGAGGTCCTGAAATCTAGCATTTTGTGGACCAAAAAATGTACTTCAGAGACTGCAAAACATTAAGTGTTTTTGAAAGAAAAATTCCATTAACTTTAAGAGTTCAGATTTCACCAAGAGTGAAGACCATGCATAATGCCTGGATTTTTCCCCCCAATTTCTTTATTGAATATTTCAGTTTACAGACTTCAGCCAAGATTATTCATAGATAGTCCGCCATATCTTAAAAATAAACCAAAAGGACCATAAAGAGCTATGGTTCCGCAGCTAGGCTTGACCAAGCCATTGTTATCAAAGCTTAAACTTCTCAAAATTCTTTTGTTGGCGTTGTCCTTTTCTTTTTCACAATACCTTGGCTTGTGTGTTTTTTTTTACTTTATTACCAGTAATTAAACTCATCAAAGACCATTGGCACGGATCAAGACATATAAGTGTCATAATTAATGAAACATATAAATTTAATTTGCAATCATCAATCTTTAATCAAATTTATAATTTTAATAGATCAATACAAATATAATTAAACAAAAACAATATATATTGTTACTTTCACGACTTATGTGCAAAAAAAATGTTCGAACAAAAACGATTCGCGGGAAGACATTTATTAACATTTGAATCACAAAAGTTAAATTATTTTGGAAAAAAAGTGGGGCCGGCGTTTTGACATTACAATGTAATTCGTATTTGAGCCATGTCCGGTCCTTTTTCAAGATTTCTAGTAATTTTCTATCCCTTATCTCCTTGTACCCCCTTTTAAAAATGTTTTTCAGCACACTTTCATTTCTGTGAACAACCGTGGTAGGGCCCCGTCAAAATATGTAAATAAATTAACCATAGGTTTTTATTTTTGTATACCGGAAGTTAAGTAATATGGACGGAGTTAAGCAACAAGACAGTACGCCCCAGAATGATTCGACCCTGGGTTTTAAATGGATAAAAAAAATCGCACAAAATATTGTGTAGTCATATATTCATAATACATAATGATCATACTTATATTACTGAAGATTACACTAAATTGTGTTTGAACATAATTTGTAATCGGTCATTTTTTTATTTTGAAATGATGTCAGCTTTGTTCCGGTCCGAGTTTACTGGTATCTTCCTCCTCTCTTAGGAGCACTCCCTTTGGGATTCAACATTAAAATCTCATTAAAAGTCTCATTTAAAAATAAAATGAATGCTTAAAATATTTTCGCAAACTGTACAGACGCCCTTCACCTAAAAACTTATTTACACTCTTTTCACTGTTTAGTTACATGTCCATCATCAATCTAAATATTAAAAACAGATTTTATGATATGTACAATCTAGCTGAGTTTCTTACTTCTCTCCATATGGATGTAGTAACAGAAAGTTCTGGTGATTTGTTCAATGTCCATGTGGTTCTTATACTTGAGTTTGATCACGCTTGTAATACTGTCTATGGTAGGATCCAGTATAAGTTGTAGTAGAAGACCGTCTCTCACTATTTTGTTGTATATATTCCACTTTATCCTGTCCAGATAACATTTTAAAGTTCTAAAATATTTGTTCCTGATGTCTGCTAGGCATATACATTTTATCAGAAAGTGTTCTATATTCTCAGTTTCAAGATAACAAAGTTTACAGATGTCAGTTTCTTTATTATTGCTGAATTTCGCCTTTTTGCTTTGTAACATGTATGTTCCTGTTAATAATCTGACCTTCACTTCTGCCTTTTTTACTTCTATGCAATCATTTGGCACCGTTTTCCACACATAATGAGTTTTCCCTATTTTAGGAATGGCAAGAAATTTGAGCGATGTTCTTTTCTTAGCTTCTTCTATCCATTGTTTTTCCCAATATTCCTGTATTTTGTCTTTAATCTCTTTTTTCCAGATTGCTTTTGTGGGAATATCTTGTAGTATGTTATAAAGTTCAGGTAATATATACTTTCTGAGGATATTAGTAATAACATTAGCATAATTCTGAGTATTTGTTTTCATCATGGCATGTTGTCTCTCTACAATTTTACACAAAGATGAAAAGATATTGGGGCGAAAACATATCTATTTACCGCATGCGCCAACTGCTATTTACGATTCTAAGGTAAAGTTATTTTTAAAACAGGGAATATCCCTTCAACTTGGTCGTGACGCAGTTGTTCGATTTGAATGCAAGAATTCAGCAATTGACGTGATAATTAATTTTTTATGAAAAATATTCTACAAGCCTATCGACCATTGTACTTGTGGTTTTCACCACCGCTAATTTTGGGGGGTTCAGTAATTTCTGCCGGTACTATACACGATCTCAGACGGGTAAAAGTACCGGGTACCGGCCCACTTTGAAACCCCTGCCCTAGGCCTCAAAACCATAACAATCAAATACAGCAAATACAATTTCAAACAATACATATATATTCACAACGAAATATCACAATCTGAGTATAATCAAGGATACATCCTTGGTATAATGAATATAATCATTCGTTATTTTGCTTTGACATTAAATAATCTGTATATTTCTAATACAGCCAATACTTTCTTTGTCGAGTGTCATGATTACCAATTATTACTAATTTAGACAGTCTAAGCCAGATTAGATTGAATGAGTATCAATCAGCTCAAAAGCATTTCCTTCAATTACAACATATGTGGTATATGAAAAATATTCAATAACACAAGATAAAGAAAGTATGGGCTAACATAATATATACCATAAATTTAGGACATGTGAATAATACAGCCCAGTAAGGTCAGTCTAATTATAGTCCTGTGAATATACCATCCATGTCTTTTTTTTAATATTCAGACAATACATAGTGCCATTTCAACCATTTAACAAGCTAGTTTAGATAGAAATCCATCCATTACTTAAGCTGGAAAAAACACTTTACATTATACATATATAAATTATGTTTATTTTCCTTACTTTTTCGATTTCCAAGTATCTCTTTATGTTTGTTAGAGATGGACATAAAATTATCTAAACCAAGGAGGTTGTTGTTGAAAAACAATCTTCTACCTAAAAAACATATACAATGTAGTAAACAAAATATAAATTTATTCATTAGTCAGATTTTGGGGATCAAAATAAGTCTGCAATTGAAAACAAAGTTTTAAATGGAAATGGTTGACAATGCAGTACAATTAACCTGCCTAAACTTCCTTATGACCAACTTTTGTATTTGGGATAAGCAGGTGTTCAGTTTATACAGGCTGAATTAATAAACATTAGCCAGTTCCTACATTGGTTCATTATTGCTAAGAGTGGTATGGTATATACAGAATTCTGTCTTTTTTTCAGGGTTCAGGTTTCATACTGCATAAATTATTGAGCAGGATTTAACTTTTAAGAGTAACCACAGGCACTTGTTTCATAATGTTCATGCAAGGTAGGGGCAAGTGATGGACCATTGCATGATATAATTGTCTGGTGAATGCTCAAAATTTTCTTATTCTCGTTGAAATTTGGTTCTGGCCAATCTGGGTGTTACTTTTTTGCTAACTTACAAAAATGTACAAGCACTTTCTACTTAAAAAAAAAAGTGTACTGTAAGTTCAATAGATACGATTACGTAACCCTCATTCCACTTGTGCTCCAGTTAGGGTTACGAATCAGTCCCACTCAACGTATGGGAGCAAATTAAAATTTTCGTTAAGTGAATATTTCAACTTTCTTTTTGCATATCTGGTCACAACTTATTATTCCCTACAATTTTTAAGTAATGGTGATACGAAATAAGTGTTACAATACCTGTTTCTACCTTCACGATCGATTTAGTATTCAAAAATTGTTTCTTGTCCGCCATGGCACCTTACGTATACTCTTGTGATGGGCGGAGCCTATCCATATATGGATCTGAATGCCAAATATGGAAAATGTTACTATGATGTTTTACTACGATTGATCCAAATAAGGATATCTTCAAAACGAGGCAAGTGCACATGAAATAGCAACTTGTAAACAAAATGTCGGACAGAAAGAAGATTTCATGCATTCAAATTTTCAGATGGATTATAAGTCTACTATGGATTGATGCAGCGTTTACTTAACACCTCAAGGTTTACCTAAATATATTTATCTTTCACCCCGTTAATTTTTCCAACCACTTACAACGGAATAAGGACAAAAAAACAGCCCGGTGTGAATCACTCCAGGTGCTGCTCCCATACGTTGAATGGGACCGATTCGTAACCCTCAATGGGAGCAAAAGCGGACTGAGGGTTACATTATCGTATCTATAAGTTCATGAAAGGGGGAGGTTTGGCACTTTAAAATCTGATTCAACCCACGATTTCTTTAGAAATGCCTGTACCAAGTCAGGGTCATTACCGTTTTCAGTTTTCCGGTTGTTGACTGATTTTGTTTGTTTATATACTTATGAGTTTTGACTTTCCCTTTGTAAGATTGTTCAGAGTTCGGTAATTTTGTTATTACCCTTATTCACAGGCACTTGTTTCTGGTTAAAAAAAATATAACTAGATACCAATTATACCACAAGGTAAGTAACCTTTCATTTGTAAAAAAAAAAAATGATGACTGTGTGTAAGTCAACACTCAATATAGAGTATTCTCCTGACGGGAAGAAGAAGAAGAAGTTATGCAACTTAGTTATGGGAATGATAAAAAAAAAGATGCAAAAACCAGAAATTATGACTCTGTATGACTGATAATGCATGAATAATAAACCAAAAATTACATTCAATACATGGTTTATAACGCAAGGGTTGTATTAACAGCTGTTTCAAGAGCAATGTCATTTCTTCTATTTTGTTGTTTTTGTCTTTCGTAATTTACCGGATTTACAAAGGGAGGGAATAAAGTATTGATATGTCTGAAACCCGAAAAAGTTATCTCAACTTGTAATAAATGGAAGAATACACGAGTCGAAGACTCTATAAAAGCTATTGAGAATGGGTGGGTGAACTATTTCGAAAACTGAGTAAAGCTTCTGAAGATGAAAACTTTGATGAAAATTACCCCAAAAAAATGGTGGAAAAGGATATAGAAAATTTAAGAACGCTGTATATGAACATCATGTACCTGGAAATAAATTTACAAATTGTAGAGAAATTTATAATGTAGGCTTACTTGCTAAAATGAGTAATGGCAAAGCCCCAGATGAACTTTTGCTTACGGCTGAACATCTAAAAAATGGTGGCCAAACTATACTGGTAATACTAGAACATTTATTTAATAGTATATATATGAAGATGGACATGTTCCGGATATTTTTAAGTCGGGTATTATAACTCCAGTATATACATATACATATACATATATAAGAAACATGGAAAACCATTAGATGACCCAAATTCTTATCTATAGGCGCATCACAATTTGTAGCGTCATTGGAAATTTTTTTGAAAAGCTACTTCAATCGAAGATAATAGACAAACTAGATTCACAACAGAGTAAACTCCAGAGAGGTTTCACAAAAAAATGTTCCTCCATGCAATGCCGCATTGATCTTTACTGAAGCTATTACAGAATCGAATTGAAAAGATAGAAATTATCCACTATATGCTGTCTTTATAGACACCTCAAAAGCCTTTGACGTGGTATGGCACGCCTCATTGTTAAGAAAACTACACATTGCAGAAGTGAAAGACGGCGATTGGAAAATTATAGATGAGTGGTATAAACAATTAACTTCTAGGGTAAAATGGAATGGACATTTTTCTAGGGCATTCACAGAAGAGCAAGGAGTAAGACAGAGGGGATATTGTCACCTTTACTTTACAGGGTTTTTTATAAATCCGTTATTGAAATGTTTGGAAGAACATAAAATTGGTTATAACTTAGGTTCAATCCATGTTGGTACTCCTACTTGTGCAGATGGCGTCCTTCTTATCTCCAAGAGCTTGTATGAACTACAAACCATGTTACTGATGGTGTACTGTTACTGATACAGGAAGACTATGCTAACAAAGAAAGATATTTTATATCGGAATCAAAAAGTAAACTGATGGCTATTAATAGTAAAACTAAAATACCAAGTGAAACATCTCACATTGCATAGCAGGCCAATAGAACAGGTAGAGGATTATACACATATATAGGAATAGAAAGAAGTTCCAATAAATCGAAAAGTGTAGCAGAAAAAGTAAAACTGGCTAGGAGAACGTCATATGGGTGCTGAACTACATGGATATAATGGGGGTAAATCCAGAAGCAGGGGCGGATCCAGGGGGGGGGGGGGGGGGCGCACCCGGCGCGCGCCCCCCTAAAATTGGAAAAAATATGATTTTTTGGCGTAAAATCGTGATTTTTCACACGAAATACCCCAAAATTTTTCGCGCCTCCCTCCTCAATTGGAAAAAATACGATTTTTTTGTCGTAAAATCGTGATTTTTCACACGAAATACCCCAAAATTTTTCGCACCTCCCTCCGCTCGGCACGATTTTTTTAAGTGCCCCCCCCCCCCCCCCCCCTAACTTGAAATCCTGGATCCGCCCCTGCAGAAGTCAGTGTCAAACTCTGGAATACATATGTAAAACCGAGGGTTATATTTGGTTTAGTCAATTATACTACAAAAGAAAGATATGGAATATTTAAATCTTTATCATAAATCTGTATTGAAAAATATACAAAATCTTCCTGAACGAACCGCAGACGCAGCGGTCTACATATTAACTGGACAATTGCCGATGGAATCTAGTATCCACTATCAAATTCTAATCAGATTAGGCAACATACTGAGAAGTGATGGCATAGAAAAGATGTCATGTTAAAACAAAATTTGTGTGTATTGTAACATTATACCAGTTTATCATGAATAAATATCACTCCATGTAAACGGTGTCCTCTGTAAAATGTTACTTCTATTTTGTGTGCAGCACATGGCAGATGCAATTCACACAACAGACCAAACAGGTAAGAATTTTTACCATGTTACACAATTTCATCCAATAACAGTTAATCACATTTGTTTCAGATATATTTCTTGTCATATTGATAATAAAAAATCTATATAAAAACTTTTGTTTACAACAATAACTGATCATATTAATGAACAAATACTGAGGCAGGTCAAGATATTTGAACTTTTTCATCAAAAAGTTCGAAATTTGACATTTTGATTTAAACTGATGACTGAAACCCTTCCTTAAATTAATTTTATCTTTAGTCGGATATAATCCTAAGTTTCCATGGAAATTATATAAAGAAGTATAAACGAAAATATTAGACTCAGAAAATTGCCAAGTGTACTGTTACTTCAAGTTCATATTTTATAATGCCACTGTTACTCCTGGTGTTTTGTACTGTTACTTCTTGTTATACTTACAGATATACTGTAACATATCACTGTCTTATACCTTTAAATCAACTTATATAATTATCAAAGCTTGTGGGTCGTGGTCTCCATACATAGGCTGAGATGTATCTTCATACTTCAGACCTCAGACTTCGAAATTCAGACTTTACAGTTGGTATTTCAGACATCGAAATTTGGACTTCACACTTGCAGCAGTCTTCACGATAAATTTTTGTGCACACAGGCCCAAACCATCTTTTTCAGAACTATTTTAATCGTGAAGACTGCACTGGCGGCCATGTTTGACATCGGCTGGGGGTCATCAACGAAACCTCTTAAAGGGGATCCTAATTATATCATTTACCCCAAATTTTGGTAGCTATTGGCCCATTAGTCCCATTACACGATTTTATTTTATTTCTGGGACCAAATTTTCTAGTTTTAGTTATGATGGCGACCATTTTTGATGATTGATAAGGTAATCAACCATAATTATTGAAATGAAGGGAATAGATGTATCGTTTGGGAGCTATATGACCTTTACAGGATTTTTAATTATTTTTAAAATTTATTTCACCCCCATGTTCTATTTATAGCAACGGTGGCCATGTTTGTTGAAAAGTGCATGGGAACATCAGACACAATTGTGAAATTAAACACACTAAGAATGATTATGGTCAGATTTGGTTCCAATTAGCCCAGTAGTTTCAGAGGAGATTTTAAAAACAGTTTACAACGACGTCGGACGGCAAGTGAAGGCAAAAGCTCACATGGCCTACAAGGCCATGGGAGCTAATTAGTAATAAATACAGGTTTATGATATTGAGACAATTGATACTGCTATGGTATGTAACAGTCTAGACTCAGGGATGTGTTTGTCATCACTTCTAATTAGTAACCTTTTATCTAATGTTTTTACCAAGTGATTCTAGTTCTGATGGTATTATTTTAAAATTCAATGTACGATAACCACATTTTCCCGTACTTGTTGACAGTTCACATTTTCTTAACTTTACTTCATTTGTTGGATGTACCTGTATTGTGTGTTCAACAATTTGCTTCTGTGTCTGTTTAGTGACACCACAATAACAGCATGCATATGGATCCATATCATGTTGGTATCTGCAAAGGATCATAATATCAAAGAAATGGAGTTATTTATTAATCTTATCATGAAGTCACAGTACACTTGTTAAAATTTGAACATGAAGTAACAGTATACTACACTATAATTAATCAGAAGTAACAGTACACTTGGCAATTTTCTGAGTCTTATATTTTCGTTTATTTCTTCTTTATATAATTTCCATGGAAACTTAGGATTATATCCGACTAAAGATAAATGAATTTAAGGAAGGGTTTCAGTCATCAGTTTAAATCAAAATGTCAAATTTCGAACTTTTTGATGAAAAAGTTCAAATATCTTGACCTGCCTCAGTATTTGTTCATTAATATGATCAGTTATTGTTGTATTAAACAAAAGTTTTTATATAGATTTTTTATTATCAATATGACAAGGAATATATCTGAAACAAATGTGATTAACTGTTATTGGATGAAATTGTGTAACATGGTAACAATTCTTACCTGTTTGGTCTGTTGTGTGAATTGCATCTGCCATGTGCTGCACACTAAAAGGAAGTAACAGTACACCGCAACACGAAGTAACATTTTATAGAGGACACCGTTTACATAGTGTGAATATGTTTATACCAGAAAAGGAAATATGTATAAGACAAATACTTGTTAAGGACATTAGGTCAAATAGTTGGTTTATGCTAAACCTATACTAGATCAATATGATGTATAACCTCTTCACTGAAACTCCTCCTGTTCTTAAATGGAAGAAGCTAGTCAAAAGCAAAATCAACAAGTATTGGATAAATGTCGTGGAAAATGATGCCAAGTCAAAATCTAGTCTAAATTATCTGAAGGCTAGGTTACATGGTGGTCAGATACATAACGTCTGGAAATCTGCATCTTTTGATAATATTTCAGTCAGAAAAGCCTGTGTAAAAGCCACAATTCTCACTGGATCCTATATACCTTGCAAAAAGATAGGGCAATATTTTATAAATTGAAGGAAACTTCATATTGCCAATTATGCAGTGATGGAGAGGAAGATAAAAGACATTTTCTCTTAAAATGTAACTATTTGGAAATCGTGAGAAAGCTGTTCATGAATGCATTATCAAACTTCTTATTAAATTTTGATATATCAGTCCGTAAGAGTTTATCAAGTGACGTTCAGCTACTACAGCTTATAACTGATGTCATACATGCTTCTATTCCACTGATACTGCAGAACGATGCCAATCGGCAGAAATTGGAATCCATCGCCCAAGGTTTATGCTTTAGCCTGCACAGAGAGAGATGTATAATTTTGGAGACTTGGGCAGGGTAAGATAAGTTTCATAGTAGGGGAATTGGATATAAATCTGTTCTGGTCCCGTCACAATGTTAAAACGGTTAAAATTATATGGTAAAGCACATCCTTCTATCTAAATAAATGTACTTTTTATATTAATCTAGTTAAAAGTTTATTTCTGAGTAAAAAACTAGTTAAGATATAGACATTATTTATCCTAGGCTTGAAAATGTTGATCACAGTTTCTGGTCTATCTTAATAGGATCAATTAGTTGACATAGGAACATGCCTTAAATCGTTTCTTTCTTATCAATTTAATGATCTATGTTTAATTACCATAGTATTTAATCTGATCTTTTTTATATTTTTTATTTATTTTTTTGTTCAAACAGAAAATCAAATACTGTTGTTAATTTAACAGTTAAGTTAATAGCAATGGTTGAGGCACGATGTCATTCTGCTCTTATATCTCGGCAGTTTTGTCAAAATAACTGATGATAACATTCAATTGATTGATATATTACTGTGTGGTTGGAACAATTCGGCTAGAATATTCGGTCAATGTGCTGCACGTAAAGGATATGGAATCTTGATGTATTGGCAGATAGTACTTGCTTACCTTTTAAAATAAACAGTAGTGGTGTATGAACAGTGCATATATAATCTTTAGTGACTGACTGTGTACATATATAAAGAGTTATAGACTCTATGGGGTGGAGGTACAGGTGTTCCTATTTAGTAGATTATTTTACCGTCTGTAACTAATATGAATACTAATATTCATGTACATGCATATATATTTATCTTCAATAAAACCGGAAATATACAGTAGACTCCTGCACATGCATACAATTACTGCCCGTCCAGGTGCTCCAGACAGTGGAGGAAATTACCAAAAGAAAGAAAGAATGTAATTGTGTTGCTGATGGAAACCCTTGTAAAAAGCCGTTATTTAGTTGTTTAATCTAATTGCTTTTTTTTTTTTTTTTTTTTAATAATTTCGGAAACGAAAACGATTCAGGTGAGATCAATTGGTGTATATTATTGTCATTACCTTTCGTCCGTCGTCCGACAGTGACTTGCTCAAGGTCACTAAATTTGCCCCACTGTGGCACGGATTTTTTTTTCCATCAATGTGTTACCCACTTTGGTTGTTTTCAACATTTTTAAAACTGTATTATTGCTTTGTTTCATTTTCGAAATTCAAGATGCAAGCCTCAATTATTAATAAATGTTTTCTGATTGCCAGCACGCGAGGAAAGAACCGGTTACCCCTCCCCCTTTTTGTATTATTTTTAGCTCACTTTGCCAAAGGCAATGTGAGCTTTTGCCATCACTTGGCGTCCGTCGTCCGTCGTCTGTCGTCCGTTATCTTTTCACATTTTAATCTTCCTTTCTGAAACCCCTCAGCCATATGACCTGAAACTTGGTAGAAGCATCTATGGAAAGTCCTCTATAAAGGTTGCTCATTTTGTCCCGATCCATTAACTAACATGGCCACCACAGGCAATTCTTGTTTCTGATTGGCCTATTTTTAAACATCTTCTCCTCTGACACCGCTTAGCCAAATGAACCGAAACTTGGTAGGAAGCATCTATGGAAGGTCCTCTATAATGATTGTTAATTTCATCCCGATCCATTAACAAACATGGCCGCCACAGGCAATTCATGTTTATGATTGTATGCTTTCGAAAAAAAATCGTTTTTGTGTGGAAAGGGAGATAACTCTAATTTAAATATAGATACTATAAATTGAATTACAGATAAATATGCCTCTAAAACCCCTCAACCAAATGAACTGAAACTTGGTAGGAAACATCTATGGAGGGCCCTCTATACAGATTGCTCATTTCGTCCCGATCCGTTAACAAACATGGCCGCCAAAGGCGACTCTTGTTTCTGATAGGCTGATTTTAAAAATTTTTCTCATCTGTAACCGCTGGGCCAAATGATCCGAAACTTAGTAGGAAGCATCTATGGAAGGTCCTCTATAAAGATTGCTCATTCCGTCCCGATCCATTAACAAACATGGCCACCACAGGCGATTATTGTTTCTGATTGACTGATTTTTAAAATTCTTCTCCTCTGAAACCGCTTGGCCAAATGATCCAAAACTTGGTAGGAAGCATCTATGGGCGGTTCTCTATAAAGAATACTCAGTTCGTTCCAATTCCATTAATAAACATGACCGCCACAGGCGATTCTTTTTTCTGATTGGTCTATTTCTAAAAATCTTCTCCTCTGAAACCACATGTCCAAATGAACTGAAACTTGGTAGGAAGCATCTATGGAAGGTCCTCTATAAAGATTGCTCATTCTGTCCCGATCCATTAACAAACATGGCCACCACAGGTGATTCTTGTTTCTGATTGGTCTATTTCTAAAAATCGCCTCTGAAACCGCATGGCTAAATGATCCGAAACTTGGTAGGAAGAATCTATGGAAAGTCCTCTTATAAAGATTGCTCATTTTGTCCCAATCTGTTAACAAACATGGCCGCCACAGACATTTCTTTTTTCTGATTGGTCAATTTCTAAAAATCTTCTACTCTGACACAGCTTGGCCAAATAGACCGAAACTTGGTAGGAAGCATCTGGAAGGTCCTCTATGGGAATTGCTCATTCCGTTTTGATCCGTTAACAAACATGGCCGTCATAGGCAATTCTTGTTTCTTATTGTTCGATTTCTAAAATAGCTTTTCCTCTGAAACCGCTTGGCCAAATGATATGAAACCTGGTATGAAGCATCTATGGAAGGTCCTCTATAGAGTTTGCTCATTTCATGTTGATCCATTAACAAACATGGCTGCCACAAGCGATTCTTGTTTTAGATTGGTCACTTTCTAGAAATCTTTTTCTCTGAAACTGCTTTGCCAAAACGAACCGAAATTTGGTGGGAGCACCTATAGGTTATGGAAGGTTCTGTATTAAGTTTCCTCAGAGCAGAATGAAAGGTGAGCCACACAGGCTCAGCTCAGTGCTGAGCCTCTAGTTATATTTCTTTTTAGTACCTATTGGTCTTAAACCTTCACTTCAAATACATTATTTATCATTTATCAAATGTCTTAAAAAATGTTAATCATAAGTCCACATTTCGTTATAGTATACATTCTTTGGTTTATTTATTTTATTTTATTTTTATTTACAATGTATCTATACGATTATAGTAACAACAAATACAAAATTGCCTGTTTTATAGCTGACTTAATTTCAAATCCAATCAGAAACCACACATTGTCACCAGTGATATAACATTCCAGTCAGGATGATAATTAGACGCCCAGGCTGCGGGATCGATCAGCATTAACCATTTGTAATGGATTTCCTGCTGATCTGGTAATAGCCATGGAATTACTTAAGAAATATTAACGTGATGATAAATTTCCAATAAATTTAACATTTATTCTGAAAATTTCAACTCGAAAATAAATCATGTCTGATGTACATCTAATAAATCTTCAAATTAAATTTTAAAATCTTCCAAAATTCACATATTTGATTTCATCTTTCCAAAAAAATTGGAGCAATAATAAGTGAGGCACGTTGCACCCATGTACTTGATTATGAGCAATTCATTAATTTTGCAATGTTTGTGTATGCTACAAAAATCCATAACGGGACCAGTTAAGGATAAAATCATCTATATAAGCTCTAGATTAATCTGAGTAATGCATTGATAAGTAAGCTCTTTAAGTAAGCTATTTTTATATCGGGAAGATATCAAAAACTTTCAGAGAAATATCTCAACAGGGTTAAGTAGTATATGGGCACAGCTCAAACAACATTTGCGGGGGAGCGATGGGGAACTACCGGAAGTCACGTGACCGGAAGAGGCCCTGACGGGAAGTGACCTGATCGGAATTATGTTCTGCGCATGCCGGGCTTTCCCCCGCGTTTTTTTCTTACTATAGTAGTAGAAAATGTAATACAGTAGTAAGTACAAGTACCAGGGCTACCGTTTATCATTGTCTACCGGAAATAGCCCTTTCACTGGTTATCTACCCCTTTCCCGCCATTTTATTTTCATGGGGAGCGCCTTCAATAGAAGGTCACTGCATTTATCCAGGCTTGTGACTAGCTCTATATGGAGGCTGCATTAACCTTTTTTTTTTTTTTTTTTTTATATCAGTCTTATTATTCCTGATATCTTTTTTCCATAGCACATGATTAACAAGTAACAACACAAAATTCTGTACAATTGTCGTTGCGCAACTTCCACGGGGATTTCTAAGAGCCTGGTGACGTCTGTCATGCTGGTCATTCAACCTATGCCAACATTTTGAAAAATATGTATAAAAAGGTTAGAAAAAATGTTGGCATAGGTTGAATAGGTTAATTGCTATATAAACATGACTAGTCATGTTAGATTAGTGTAAAATCGGGGGAGATATCAAAATACTCCCAAGTCCACAATTAACTTTTATTAAATGTAGAAGTTGTCTTGTTTTTGTGTGAGTATTGAGTGAGTAAACTAAGTTAGAAGTAAATATTGATGAAAATAAATCACGACATTATGAGCACATATATTTGATTATCAAACTTTATGAAAATAAACCAGGACATTATAAGCACATATATTTTAATATCAAACTTTATGAAAATAAATCAGAACATTATTGTAACTTACTGGACTCTTACTGGGTTACCATATATACCCTTTGTTAGCTTGGTCAAATCCTTAAAGTAGTGATCCTTTTTCATTAATTACGGTAATCAAATCTTACCACAATCACATCAATGCGAAAATCATCTGATTAATTAGCTTGGAGTGAGCAATTAAAAAATACTCTCCAAAATTCTAGTAATTCTATATTTATAAATAAATATTCTAAAATATTGAATTTATATTTGAAGAAAATTGTTTTAATTGCATAAGTATCATATAATATATTAAATTATGACTTTTTAATAAGGTTGTTTATTTAATTTATTCTAAGATTTTAGATTTTCATCTTTTTTATTTACAGATTTTTGTTTAATTTTAACAGACTTATTATTTTATCTATAAATTTTACAAAACTATTTTGGTTAATTTTAATAGAATTATTATTTTATATATAAATTTTTACAAAACTTAATTATTTTTTTTTTCAGTTAACAATCACTTATTTTTTTTTAAAGAATTATAAATATTTTTTTACACGCTTTCATTTTTTTTTTAATTTAATATTTGGGGTTAATGTACAATTAAATGTGCATTTCTATATATTTTTTCAGATCACTATATACAACAGATGAAACTTTAAAAAAAAGAACGAACTGGGCATCTAGAAAAAATATCAAATATGGATTACGAGTTCTTTTTCTTTTGTCATTTGAATTGGTCAATTTTTTAATTGTCACAAAAATGCGCGCACAGGAGAACCCCGAAGGGGATCACGTGACCTTTGGTCACTTCCGGTAGCCCTGGTACTTGTACTACTGTATTACATTTTCTACTACTACAATAGTAAGAAAAAAACGCGGGAAACAGCCGGGCATGCGCAGAACATACTTCCGGTCACGTCTGGTGACTTCCGGTCAGTGTCTCTTCCGGTCATGTGACTGATGTCACTTCCGGTCACGTGACTTCCGGTAGCTCCCCATCGCTCCCCCGCAAATGTTGTTTGAGCTGTGCCCATATACTACTGGGTTATCTCCCCAATCATGCCTGAACTTTTTGGATTTTGTTTTTTCAGTTACATTCTGGTAATCAGTTTTATTGGTGGGTCAAATTATTAAAGTACAGCGGCCTGTATAATCGGCCTCTATTAGCGGTCTGTATCATCGGCCTCTATTACCACCCTGTAAGTGATATTAGAGGCCGCATTTACAATAGCTTTCCTGGGGGTATTATTGTACAAACGAATATACAAAACTTTTTTGTTAAATGTTAACTGACTTATTCTTATTTTTTAGATTAAAAAAAAACCTTTCTAAATTTCACTTTTGAGACCTGCATTTCCAAATTTACTTACCTGTAACTATCATTAATTGTTATATAAACACCTGTAATAAAATGTTTGTTGGCATACCTTGAATATGATATTTCAAAATGTTGGCATAGGTTGAAGACACCGTCATGCACATCGATGAATGAGGTAAAAAAAATGTAATGATATCCGCACACGGTAGATCCTTCTTCTTGTACTCGAATGGTATTGTAAGTCCAACTCGTACAATATTTGTTCATAAAGTTCACGTAAGCTCTTAAAAAGGGTGGTGTTCCAGTAGGGTCGTAGTATTCCCCTCTAGAGTTGGCGTATATAGCGACCCAGTGTTGTCCCGTTCGATGGTCTGGATCCGTATTTCCCACAAGGACCGAAGGTACGTTTAATAGTCCGGGTAATCTGTTTCTGGCATAGACCCACTTAAACACAGGTCTGGAGTGGGGATGTTTTTTTCAATAGAGTGTCAATCTCTAGCGTATTCATTATGCACTGTAGTCGAACAAGACTTGTCTGTTGATCGATTTTGCTATAGCATGACAGACGTCACCAGGCTCTTAGAAAACCCCGTGGAAGCGACGACCATTGTACAGAATTTTCTGTTGTTACTGGTTAAACATGTTAAAAAAGATATCAGAAATAATATAAACTGATATGAAAAAAAAAGAAAAGAAAAAAAAAAAAAAAAAAAAAAAGAAAAGAAAAAAAAAAGAAGAAAGTTAATGCATTCTCTATATAGAGTAGTCACAAGCCTGGATAAATGCAGAGTGACCTTCTATTGAAGGCGCTCCCATGGAAATAAAATGGTGGGAAAGGGACAGATAACCAGTGAAAGGGCTAGTTTCGGTAGACCATGATAGACGCAGACTTCATAGAGAACACCCCAATGCGCACACCCCTTCTACCCCCTTCGCTCACGACGGGGTGACGTTTCATAACGTCACTTCCGGTCAAAAGGCCCCACTAGAGTGAATATTGCACAACTTCCGGTTGCGCATGCGCACACACAAGGGAACCCCGAAGGGTATCACGTGTCCTTTGGTCACTTCCGGTAGCCCTGGTACTTGTACTACTGTATTACATTTTCTACTACAATAGTAAGAAAAAAACGCGGGAAACAGCCGGGCATGCGCAGAACATACTTCCGGTCACGTCTGGTGACTTCCGGTCAGGGCCCCTTCCGGTCATGTGACTGATGTCACTTCCGGTCACGTGACTTCCGGTAGCTCCCCATCGCTCCCCCGCAAATGTTGTTTGAGCTGTGCCCATATACTACTGGGTTATCTCCCCAATCATGCCTGAACTTTTTGGATTTTGTTTTTTCAGTTACATTCTGGTAATCAGTTTTATTGGTGGGGGAAACCAAAGTACCCGGAGAAACCTGCCGCAAGTCACTGACAAACTTTATGAAAAAAAATATTTTTAGTACAAATTATGCAGAAATAATGTACCGGTAAATTATGATAGCTAACAATTTTTTTTACAGCTTTTATATAATGAATTCCTGTACATTGTATATTAAAATATTTATGTGTCTAAAACATGGTGATTTAATAGAACCAGCTGCCCAGTATTTATACAGTTATTAATGATTTGATAATTTTCTCCATAAAATACGAGATATTTTAAAAGTGTTTTGATTAGAAAGTAGTTTGGTATTTCAGTTACATATATTATTAGAAAGATTCTTTTATGATCAGTTGAGAAACACTTTGTTAATTCAGAATTTTTATTATCTCATGTTTCATATTGCAGGGAATTGTACCATTTTAAAACAATTACACTTCAGATAAAAAAAAATGTGCCAACAAAAATGTTGAGCAATCTTTGTGTATTCGAGTAGCGATTGATGAATGTTGTGTTGTGATATATAAGGGTAATAACAAAATTACTGAACACCAAGCAATCTTCCAAAGGGAAAGGCAAAACTCGTAAGTCAGCAAACAGAAAAAAATTAGTCAACAACCGGAAAACTGGGAAAACCGCAATGGCCCTGACTTGGTACAAGCATATCCAAAGAAATGACGGGTTGAATCAGATTTTACGACGCCAAACCTCCCGCTTCCATTACGGTTAAAAGGTTCCGGTTGTCACTATAACAGCATTTTTAACAATACTGGGACAAATTAGGTATAATAGTAGTCAACACAGTACTTTATGAAAATCCATCGTTTATTATCGTCTCTGCAGAACGGTTTAACTAAACGGTCATCTTCTTACACAATTTGATTTCAAATGAGATATCACGATCTGTGACTTACAGAACTATTTTGAATGTCAGAACGTTATTTGGTTAAAATAAATATAATAATGAACTTTTAACAGTATTACTCACTTAAAGGGATATTGTCTACCACAATCGTAATTTTTTCATACCCAAAATTATTGTCGTTTTCCGTACTGACCTTCATAAAATGAAGATTAAACACCGAATTATTGGCGAATACGCTATAAAAAAGCTGACCATCGTTACTGGAAGTTAATTAATTATTCACTGACCTGAGCGAGGCCAGATCTATTTTTATCTATTTTTATGCCAGTAGCCCGGATGCTGCAGCATGGATGTTAAAATTCGTGTTTGTTTACCTCGCAAATACGGCCGTTTTATGCTATTCATTGACAATAATTTGCTGTTGCCAGGTGCAAGATTACACATATTGAATAATATCTACCGAAAATGATCATAGGCATCATAATACATTCATAAAATATGAAAAACGATTGAGAAAAGAAGGAAAAAACATGTTCGACTTACCTATCAAACAAAATATTTGCAAATTCAGCGCGAGTTTGGACGCGTAGCACCATCTTGAGTTCGTTCCAACGGTCCAACTGATCCCCTACATATATTCTGCATTTGTTCCACTTGGAAGATACTTCACTTCTATTCATCTTTCTCTCTGAATCCGTCAAAGTCCGCTTTCTTGCACGCGTTGACACTTTCTCTTTTGCCCAAGAACCACATGTTGTTTGTTGTTTCTAAACAGTGCGCATGCTCAAGACGGGCTCACATAGAAGGCCATATGAATAGATTTGAATATTGTCATCCAGGACAATAATTCTGATAACGATAGTTTTGGATCTTTTTTGTCAAAAAATTCGTATCTTTTGCAGCATAACTCGGTGTTAATCTTCATTTTATAAAGGTCAGTACGGAAAACGACAATAATTTTGGGTATTAAAAAATTACGATTTTAGTAGACAATATCCCTTTAAAGCTTGCCCTATGAAAATGTTAGATAAATGTATTTATATAATGTATGTGTTGGTACAATTGTTTGTATCATGTTTCCTCAGCTGTGTGTGAATCTCGCCATTATTCGTGCTATGCATTTCATACTGAATGCGTTTACACAATTGACTCGACATGATACAAACAGTTGTATGCAATATGCATATTTATGTATACAATGAAACCTGTCTACACCGAACCACGTTAGGACCTACTTTTGTGTTTGGAATAGACAGGTATTCAGTTACTACAGGTTAATTTAACAAAGTTTTCCAGTACTTGGACTATATTTAAAGACAGGATTTCAGTTTATTCAGGGTTTGGTTTAGACAGGTTTCACTGTTTATTGTGGCAGTCGGTTTTATTGTTGGAGGAAACTGGAGTACCTGTGAAGCCACTGTAACCTGCCACAAGTCACTGACAAACCTTATCAAATAAATTTGTCTCAGGTACACCTAAGGGACCGACCATTTAACTTGAAGGGGGGGGGGGGTTATGGTTTTTTGTTACGTTCAGAAAGTTTTTTTTCGGACAACACAAGAATTAGAATATTTATTTTTTTTGTCGCGCAGAGCGCGAAATTTTTTTCCAGAATTTAACATTAGGTTATATGACAAAAACTCTGAATCAGATTTTTTTTTTTTTCCTCCACCAAAATCAGAATATTTTTTTCAGCAACATTGGGAATCAGAATGTTTATTTTAGAAAATAAACATACCCCCCCCCCCCCCCCCTTTCAAGTTAAATGGTCGGTCCCTAACTTTGGACAGAAATCAAATTTACAACTCAAATCAGTCTTTGCCATAATTTATTTTTCCATGTACTTGCCCCGAAAGCCAAATTTATAATTTTTTTCTATTTCTCCAAACAAATTCTTTCGTTATTTTTTCTTGTCCGAATCCAGTTTTACTTGTCCGGGGCTTCGGGCAAGTGGGTTAGCGCGAAGACTGCTCAAATGGTGATAGGAAATAATTATATAGGTAAACATAAATTCATATATACAACTATCACATAGTCATGTCCATGATGCTGTTTTAGTAAACATTTGATTTTTATATTGTAGTGAATCCATTGACTGATTGGAATGCCTTATACACTGTTATTTATTTACTATATCGCTAAGGGTGAAGTTTGCATTGTAATATTGTAATAATCATGATTTTTATTAGCTTACCTGAGTAATTGTATATGGTCTGTATTAGCTCACCAGACCATACCTGGTATACCTGTAAACTAATCATGCTAATCTGGGTTTTTTATTCTAAATAATGTGTCATATTTGACCAGTTTATCAGTTATTTGAGGCAAGTCAGTGAATTTCTCCACATACTGTCAAACCTGCTTTAGTGGCCACCTCTGTTAAGTAATAACTTGTATTATGTGACCTTAATTTTAATTTCCCTTCTGTATTAGCGACAACTTCTCATATGCGACTCTATTTCAATGGTCCCTTGGAAGGTCACATAAGACAGGTTCGACTGTTCTCTAGTTCTTTCCCACCAATAAATCTGCCTGTCATGATATAACTGAAATATTATGAAAGGGGTGTTAAACACCAATAACCTCTATTTGACAAAGCAATTCAGGAATTGTCAGTGAACTGAAAGTGTTTTTAGTCATGAGTGGCATTATTTTGATAATGGAAAAAGTTAATTTGTTATTCTGTTGTTTGTTTATTATAAAGATATGCCATATCATAGCTCTTAGTGAAAATCACTATTTCTCAATATTAATATATACAATCACTGGTTTATCACAAACTTTATCTTGGACCCCTAAATTTTACCTTAGATATAAATTCAATTATATTAGACCAGTTTACAAACATGTCAAAAACAAATTTGAACTTTAAGTTTTTAATTAAACAACATTATTAAAAAAACCCTGCTGGAATGTGCTAATCTGGGTCACGGGTCACTGTAATCGGGCGGCTGTATCGAGAAACAGATACGGTGTTGAAAAAACTGTTGATACTCATAAAATATTGATAAATGCAATAAAATGTTATGTTTGTCTTCAAGAAATATGCTAGACAAAACCATGTGTGAAGTTTTATGACGAAATATCTCCGATTTCTATGTAAATTTACGAGTTGAAGTTGCGGCTGTATCGAGAAACAGATACGGTGTTGAAAAAACTGTTGATACTCATAAAATATTGATAAATGCAATAACATTTTATGTTTGTCTTCAAGAAATATGATAGACAAAACAATGTGTGAAGTTTTATGACGAAATATCTCCGATTTCTATGTAAATTTACGAGTTGAAGTGGGGAAACACCCACAGGTAATTTTAGCGATGTATTTTTTTTTTTATCTTGGACAAGAATAATGAGCGTCCTGATTGGATGACCGATTTAAAACACACTGACTAAAAATTGAACAAATATCAGTGGTTTTGTAAATGAGATTTATTTTAAATAGAAAATCTGAATTTATTATTTATTAATTTGTTATTTAATGATACAATTTTATATCCCTTGGGAGGGGAGGGGGGCTATGATGAAAATTTGAAATAAAAACACAGGACCGGACTTTAAGCAAAAATAATAATTCAGGATTACTTTTTTATTAAAAAAATCCAGGACCCCTGTGTCCATGACATTTTTTTTTTTAAGTTAATAAAATGAAATATTGACATCCACACTTGCCTTTTGGACAGCACATTTCTGTGTCCACACTTGTAATGTATGAATATAAAGGTATTGCAGACACAGAAAAAAAATATTATGGAAAAAAGATACAAAATCTAGTTAAAGACTTAGACATCAACTAAAATAAAATTCAGTACACAATAAACATTTTTTTATTTTCTCTTGCCCACCACGTGTAAAAAAAAAAAAAAAAAAAAAAAAAATGTTTTTTTCTAATGTTGTAGTCCCAATGTAGAGCTGATAGGACCTGGTATTTTCAGGGGAAATTGTCCGTTAGCAAATTTCAAGGGAAGATACGCAGGTAGGATTGGCAAACAAGATTGGAAATCTTTAGAATTTTTTTTCCCGTGATAAGACAGTATCCCTTTCCCACTCACGTGTAAACCCCAGCACGTGTTTCAGCAATGTGAACCCCAAACCGGAAGCAGCTTGTTTCTAGGAGCCATCTTTAAATAAGAGCTGGTTAAAAATAAGTTGTAAGTCCGGTGCCCAAAAAAAAAAAAAAAAAGTTTTTTTTTGTTTTTTGTTTGTTTGTTTTTTTTGTTTGACATTATCGATTTTAAACATAAATAGACAAAAGCGGCCCAGTGTACAAATCTGGTCCGTTATAAATTGTACATACACACATACACCACAGAATAAAGAGCCACGTGTTTTTGTTGTTTATTTTTATTAACAATGCCGCGTGTTTTCATTAACAATTGTTCCATCGAGGAGCTGATGTCAGTACCAGGGATAGGGGCAAAAGTGGCCGATAAAATTTTGGAATTAAGGGAGGCTAAGGGCGATCTGGAATTGGATGACCTAAATCAGGTTCCATATCTTAGGATAACACAACCGTTACTGGATAGTTTGGATTTTACCTCTTTTGAAAATAAAGAGGGAATGGGATCCCCATATGATCGACATAGAGAAAGGGTTAGGAGTGTAGACATGTTAATAGGGAAGTGGGATGGGGCAGGACAGGGCCAAGTTAAAGGAAGGGGGAAGGAAATGGGTTCATTTGATAAAGCCCCGTTAACAGGGGAAAGATCATATTATAATAAACAGGAAAGGGATTGGTGGCAACAGGCCAATTTATCCGAGAGATTGGATGATGATTATAGTGAGATGGAAAGACAAACCCCAGGGGGAGTTAAATATACATCAGCTCCGGGACAAAATCCGCCGCCATCAATTCGTTGATCGCGATGGGACGATTTGGATTGGGATTCGAGCAGCGATGAGAGGGATCGGGCATATGTGCAAAACATGCATATAAGAGACTCGGATATTCGTGCGGGTTTTGCATTCTCTAGAGAACCAGGCCTTTTTCATAGTGGGGTTTTAGCCAGGGGGGGGGGGGGCTGAAGTAAGAGTGCCAAACATACGAACTGTAGCCCCGGCTAATAGAGAAAGTGTTTGGAAAGACAGGGGGGGGGCGCTATTCCCCTCCGAGGAACACCGGAGGGGGGTGGAGTAGGGAAAATACTAATCCCTTGTTGAGGGAAAGTAGAGGTAGAACAAGACATACCCTAGGAAGGGAAAATGAAGTCCCTAGAATAGTTCAACATAGAGATGAGTATGATAGGGAAAGGGCAAGGGGACATTACCGCCCAAGTGGGGAAGACATTGAAGGCCCAGGAGGAAGAAACCCATCGATTCCTAGGGTACCGAGTAGTGGGAACAGGCCTGGGTGTCCCCCCAGAAGAGACCCCGAAAATCCTAGCAGGTATGCAAGAAGGGAGGAGTATGAAGGGGAGAGAGGTCAAAGGGGAAGGGGGAAGAGTGTTAGTTTGCCGATGTCCCTAAAGTTTGATGGGAAATCAAATTGGAAAGCATTCTACGCTAAATTTTCCCGATACGCGGAAGTTAGTGAGTGGACGGAAGGGGAATGCAGGGACCAGTTATGCTGGTGCCTGGATGGGAAAGCAAGTGAATATTATGCCCACCTGGTTGAGCGGAACCAGGAAATGGTATATATGGACCTAATACGGAAATTAGAGAAACGGTTTGGTTTCCGTGAACTCCCCGAAACAGCCCAGGTCCAATTTAATAATGCCCGTCAGACTCCGGATGAACTCCTGGAGGACTGGGCGGATCGGGTCTTGTCCCTAGCCACTAGGGCATTTAGAGATTTGCCCGAAACTCACATGTATAAACAAGCAGTGGTGAGGCTATGCCAAGGGGCAGCAGATAAAGAGGCCGGGAGTTATGCCTCTAATATCCCACCTAAAAACATAGAGGAGGCTATTGACAGAATGAGGTGGTTCCAGCATAACTCTCAAGCTATATATGGGACCACCCTTGGGCGAAATCCTCGAAGGGAGGTTAAACAAGTATCTCCGGGGCCTCGCTACGGGGGAGAAGCCAGGGTGTGCGCAATAGGGACTGATCGAGTTGCAGATAAGGGTTTGGAGAGAAAAATGGGGGAAGTACTGTCAGCACAGGGGAAGGAAATGAGTGAGATAAAGTCCAACATAGCGGCACTTTCCACTCAAATGGCAGCCATTATGGAGGAGGTGAAGAGAAATCGAATAGATAGGTATAGGGCACAATCAAGAAGTCCATCCCCAAGAAAGGGGGACAAACAGGGATGCTTCCACTGTGGGGTCATGGGACACTTCAAGAGGGAGTGCCCAAAGTTGGAGTCTCCGTCAGGGGAGAAACGAGTGTCATTTCAGGAGAATAAGGAGGCTTTAAACTCCAAAGGGGCAACTCGCGAGGCTTGAGTCAACCCCTTATTGCCAATATACATGGTCTCAAAGAAGTAAAAGAGGTGGGAGAAGTAGAGATGGAGGAAATATGGAGGAGGGGAATCAGCAGGATAGTCTCCTACGGGTAAATAGGGAAGTGGGGGACCCTCCGGAGGGACGGGTAAAATTTGAAGGTGCGAGTCAGGGGTACAAGTTCTCAAGTGAGGAGTCAGAAGGAGAGGAAACCAATCGGGTAGTAGAGGACGACCCTCCGGATTCTAGTAGTCTGGAGGGACGGGTAAAATTTGAAGGTGCGAGTCAAGGGTACGAGTTCTCAAGTGAGGAGTCAGAAGGAGAAGAAAACAATAGGGAAGTCAGGGACGACCCTCCGGATTCTAGTAGTCCGGAGGGACGGGTAAAATTTGAAGGTGCGAGTCAAGGGTACGAGTTCTCAAGTGAGGAGTCAGAAGGAGAAGAAAACAATAGGGAAGTCAGGGACGACCTTCTGGAGTCTAGTAGTCCAGAGGGACGGGTCAAATCTGAAGGTGCGAGTCGGGATAATGAGTCCTCAAGTGAGGAGTCAATAGGGGAGGAAAACAATAGGGATAAGAGGGACACGGACGAGTCCATAGAGGAGGAGGAAAAGGGGGGAGAGGATAATATAGGGACTTGTGTTACGGACGAGGAAGAGGACGGAGCAGTAACGGTGCTCAAGCTGTCCAATGGGGTAATGTTTAGGGTCCCAGTAGAGGTACAAGGCATGCAGTTACAAGCGGTAGTAGATACAGCAGCACAGGTAACACTGGTGTCCGAGGAATTCTACAAATCATTGGACCCTGCCCCACCCATCCGTAAGGAAGTGGTTATGAACACCGCAGGGAAGGGAATGCAGATGAATGGGTATATAGCTGGCCCTTTTCAAGTAGTCCTAGGGACACATCTATTCACAGTAGAAATTTACGTGGCCCCAATAGAGGAGGATATGTTACTGGGTTTAGACTTTTTAGAGGCTAATGGGGTGTCCCTACATCTCAAAGAAAAGGAACTACAGATCGCAGGGGATGTTATACCCATGAGTTTGGGAACAGGAAGCCCTTTAGTCAATGAGAAAGAGGCGGGGGTGTTCCTAGCCAAGGGGTGTAAGGTACCCCCTAATTCAGTCATGAGAGTGGGGGCACAGCTGAGTGAGTCTATGGCAGGGGAGTATATAGTAAAGGCAGCCACCAAGGGTGAGCTATTAATACCTCGAACATTGCACAATGGGGGTGATAACCCAGTGCTTTGTCTGATTAACATATCCGATCACTATGTAGAAGTAGAGAAGGGGGAAGTTTTGGCCTATGCAGAAGAGGTGTGTTCGAACGTAGAGACTATCGGAGTACAAAAGGTAGAAGTTGCGGAAAAGGGGGGTCCAGAAAAGGGAAAAAGGGAAATTCCCGAGCATTTGACTAATCTCTTTGATAAATCCAAAGGGGAGCTGAATGAGCAGGAGCAGACACAGCTTAGTGAGTTATTATGCGAGTTTGAAGATGTGTTTGCTAAAAGTGAGTTTGACTTAGGGAAATTTAATACAATCCAGCATGGGATTGATACTTGGACCAATCGCCCAGTTAAGCAAAGAATCAGGCGTACCCCATTAGGGTTTGCAGGAGAAGAAGAGGCCCAATTAAAGAAAATGTTGAGTGCGGGGGTGATCCGGCCATCAGTGTCTGAGTGGGCATCAGCTCCGGTTCTTATCCGGAAACGATGTGGGTCAGTACGGTGGTGTGTGGATTACAGGGCCTTAAATGCTCTCACCATTAAGGATGTGTTCCCATTGCCCCTAGTGGACGAGTGTCTTGACACTTTAGCCGGAAATGTATGGTATTCCAAACTGGATGCCAATTCAGCATATTGGCAGGTGAAAATCAAACCTGAAGACTGCTCCAAAACGGCATTTATTACTAAATACGGGTTGTTTGAGTTCGCTAGAATGGCTTTTGGGTTATGTAACTCACCAGCCACTTATACGAGAGTCATCAACCTGGTGCTGAGGGGTTTGAATTGGAAAGTGGTTCTGGCTTTCCTGGACGATATCCTGGTCCTGGGGAAGGATTTCGAGGGGCACTTGGCAAACCTAAGGGCTGTATTGGTTAGGTTTAGGGAGTATGGGCTAAAATTGAAGCCCAAAAAATGTGAACTGTTTCAAAAGGAAGTGGAGTTCCTGGGTAGAGTAGTGGGACCTAGAGGAATATACATTGGGCCAGGATATATCAAAGATATAAAAAACTGGCCAAGGCCTAAGAATAAAAAGGAGGTGGAGAGGTTTTTGGGGTTCACCAATTACCATAGGGCCTTTATTGAAGAATATACTCAAATGGCGTTTCCCCTTCAGGCCCTAACAGGGAAACGTACATATGGGGAGATGAACAGGAAAGGGCGTTTGAGGAGTTGAGGGATGCAATGGTGAGAGCACCAGTTCTAGCCCTGCCTAACGTGACTGATCCCTTTATACTGGATACGGATGCATCCGATAAATCGGTGGGGGCTGAATTGATTCAAATACAAGAAGGGGAAGAGAGGGCAGTAGCGTACGGGAGTCTTACCTTGACTCCGGAGCAACAAAAATACTGCACCACTCGAAAGGAATTATTAGCAATTATTAGGTTCTCTCGACAGTTTAGGCATTACTTGTTGGGTAGGCATTTCACAGTCAGGACAGACCATAATAGTCTGACCTGGCTGATGAATTTTAAGGAGCCACAGGGGCAACTGGCTAGATGGTTAGAAGAACTGAGTCAGTTCAATATGGAAATCCAGCATAGGCCTGGGAAGAAACATACGAATGCAGATGCCTTGTCAAGGATCCCTGGGGGGGGAACCATGTTCAGACTTCAATCTAAGAGTGAAATTACAGGATTTGTCCTGTGGGGGGTGTCCCTACTGTAATAGGGCCCATTTAAACTGGTCCGGTTTTGACCAGGATGTAGATGACGTGGTTCCCTTGGCAAAGAAACCTTTGGGGCAACCCGTGAGTGAGGGTCAAGACCAGGAGGAAGAATAAATGGGACCTAGGGTGGCGGAGATCTGGATCTCTACGGGGGAAGTGGGAAATAGACTTAGATGGGAAAGTATCAAGGGAGTCCAAATAGTTCGAGAGGCAGAGGGCATTAGTTTTCAAGGCCCAGGCGAGGACGAAATGAAGGAACAGCAACTGGTGGACCCCGAATTAGCCTGGGTGGTCAGGTGGAGGGAGACAGGGGAGGAGCCCACTGAAGGAGAATTGTTTATAGGGGACTCTAGAAGCAAATATTATTGGATAAACAGGGAAGTTTTTGTCTTGGAAAAAGGGGTCCTGTGGAGAGAAGGGGATGAGGGGAAGTCAGCAAGGAGGGTGGTCCCAAAGATGTATAGGGAACAAATTGTGAAGCTTTGTCATGATACCCCCTTAGCTGGACATCAGGGCATAGAGAGGACAATCGAGAAAGTGAAGTCTAGGTATTATTGGAGGGGGATAAGTAAAGATGTGTCGGCTTACGTGAAAGGGTGTATAGAGTATAACCAAAATAAGAAGGCAACGGTCTCAGCTAGACACCCAATGTTATCCTATCATTCAGGATCGCCAATGGAACGGGTCCATTTAGACTTCATTGGGCCCCTGCCTCGCACTGAGAGAGGAAATTAACACATCTTGATGATGGTTGACCAATTTACCAAGTGGGTAGAGTGCATCCCCTTGCCTTCCCAGAGTGCAGAGGAAACGGCAAGAGCCGCAGTGAATCAGTTCTTTTCTAGATTTGGGTGCCCATTCCAAGTATTCACTGATCAGGGGAGGAATTTTGAGTCCTCTTTGTTCAGGGAAATGTGTGAATTACTTCACATACATAAATCGAGAACTACCCCTTATCGTCTTTCGGCGAACGGACAAGTAGAGCGATGCAATCCTACACTGATGGCGGCGGTGCGGTGTTTCATTGGAAAAAATCAGCGGAGCTGGGATCAATACTTACCGCAGTTGGCAGGGGCATTAAGGTCCTCTGTAAATAGAAGCACAGGGTACACACCCAATATGATGATGTTGGGTAGGGAGATTGGGTTGCCTGCTGAACTAATGTTCGGGAGTCCGGGGAACACCGGACAGCCCGAAGGGGACCAATATGTAGGGGAGTTGCAAACAGCTATTGAAGGGGCCCACAGAGTAGCTAGGGAAACTCTCAAACAATCCCAAAAACGAATGAAGAGAGATTATGATGTCAAGGTGAGGGTCAGGGAGTTAAAACTGGGGGATTTGGTGTATCAGTTGGACACTGCTACAGTTAAGGGAAAAACTCGAAAATTGAGTCCCTCGTGGAAAGGCCCCGGAGTGGTAATTGAAAAGTTGACCCCCTATCTCTATAAAATAAAGTTAAAGCGGGTGATAATCACCGCTAACCACGATAGGTTGAAGTTATGTCATGACCGCGAGGTTCCAGAGTGGGCCCAAAAACTGAGTCAACAAATGATTAAGGGGACAGGATATACCACGGAGAAGGGGGGCATCAAAGATCAACGGGGGTATAGAGCTAAGCTTTATTGTGTTTGTCAAAAGCCATACACTGGGGAGTTCATGATTAGGTGCGATGAGTGCAAAGAATGGTATCATGGTGATTGTGTAAGGATAACACAGGAAGAGGCAAAGGCCATGGGAGATTTTGTCTGCTCGGGGTGTCACAGGCATCCCTGGGAGAAGGTATAGTGCAGAGGGGGAAATATTGGGGAAGCAGGGGGCATAATGACAGTGTTTGAGGGAAAAGGGGAAGGTAAGGTCCACCCATCGCGACATATTTATTATTTAATAATACTTGGGGGGGGGGAGGATATTATGGATAATGACGATAAGGGGGTTTTTAATCAGAATAGATAGTTGGTGCATTGTGGGTGTAGGGGGTGACTCCTAGAAACGCTGTCCCATGGATATCGGAAGCTTAGGGCTTGTGGAGGCTTTATCCGCCTCTTGTGAGCCCTAGGGTAATTTTTGGATTAGTCATTACATCCAGGATGGCCCCTTGTTTCTGGGGGTTTCTCAGTGGCTGCAGCCGGGGTCCTTGAAGATAAAACGGGGAAGAGTGTAGTGAATCGTGGGGGATGGGGGCCGAGGGGTTCCGAAGAGCACCCATGATGCACGAGCAAACTGACCACGCTGACCAGAACTTACCTGAATCCAAAGCCACACAGACGTAGATATATTATCGAGAATAAGAAAAACGAAAGAGTTACCAGCAAAAGCTAGTAATAGTAAGTAGTACCAATTACTATATTATTGACCTCCATTTTTAAATTTCCCACGTATAGTAGGCCTAATGGAAAACCCAGTTTAAAGACCTTTGGGTACTTGATATTATCTATTGATTATGAAATTATTTAGAATACATGAATTGCAAACAAGCATTGAAAAAAAATACCTTGCAACTAAGTTTTCAACATGTTTCGGTTGATTAACCTACAACTAGCTATGAAGAGAAGTCATTGCGACATTTAAGGTAAAATTGATTTATTGACAATGGACGAAGTTTTGCTATAATAAGACTTCTATCGTTAAGTTTAATATTACCATTATAATGTTGTCATCAGCTAAAATTCTCGTCTAAATAGTGGAAATATATGAACATTTAATTCAATATTTCTGATATAATTGTAAGCAGGTATGTCATTTCATTATTTCTGATATAATTGTAAGCAGGTATGTCATTTCATTATTTCTGATATAATTGTAAGCAGGTATGTCATTTCATTATTTCTCAGCTGTAATATATATATTGATGTACATGCATGCAAATTAATTGATTGAAAGTTTTAGATATTCAAACTTATATGTACCAATATGTATTCTATATTAATTTGAAAGACCACTCCCCACCAGCCCATAGCAAAGACCAGTAGTAATAGAAATAAGACATAGTTTCTCAGGATTGTGGGAACAATGCCTCTTATGAGGCATCTGTTGGTTGTGAAGAGATAAAAATGTACACAACAAATGTCATAAATAAGGACATATATGTTTATATATTATAAGAGAGTAGGGGCCGTCATGGTCATGATCGTATGATAGTTGGATTTACAATTACCTGTGCAATCAGTACCTATCACCACTAACATTGTGAGTTCGAATCCTACTAAGGCAATGCAACATTATGTTATGAAGTTTGTTGGTGACTTACGACAGGTTGGTGGTTTTTTCCCCGAGTACTCCGGTTTCTTCCAACAATAAAAACTGACTGCCACGACATAACTGAAATGTTGTTGAAAGTGGCGTTAAACACCATAAACCAACTATAAGAGAGTGTCACACCTGATATACCTAAAAGTCCTTAAAAAAACTTTGCAATATTGGCAACTTCTTTCAAATAAAGCCTCAGTTTGGGTGGTTGTTGGTGGTTTTTTACAATGTATATTTTTCCTATCAATTACAAAAATGTAGATTCTCATGCATGTGGCAATAAAAAATTTAAATTCCACTTATATATAAATATACTCGTTCTGATGCTAGAATTTTTTAGATACCTTTTTAAACGTTAATTTGTTGTTTGTAATCCTGCTCTCATCACGAGTTTAGCTAAAATACTGTTCACTTGAGGTTAAACATCTACCAATCTATCAACCACAAAGTTTTATTTTTATATCAGATGTTGGGGACGTCATGGCCGTGATCGTATGGTAAATGAATTTACAGCTACCTATGCAATCAGTGCCTATCACCACTAAAGTTGTGAGTTCGAATCCCACTCATGGCGAAGTGTAATTGATACAACATTATGTGATAAAGTTTGTCAGTGACTTGCGACAGGTCAGTGGTTTTCTCTGGGTACTGCGGTTTCCTCCACCAATAAAACTGAATGCCACGATATAACTGAAGTATTGTTGAAAGTGGCATTAAACACCATAAACCAACCAATCAATCAGCCACAAAGTTTTAATTTTATATGAGAGGTTAACATTGTAGATATGCTACAATGGAAAATAATTTCTTACATGTTGAGATTTAATATTTCTTAAAAACTTATTTTTTTATTGTCATGTGATACTAGTTATATTAGCTGTAGAATGGTAGACAAAGTTTACATCAAGTTTCATAGATCTATATGCTGACAGATCTTGAGATGGACCTAATGTCTGTGCAAAATTTTACATCGAGTGGGCAAGTCTGTGGTGATGTCAACACTACATTGTGTAGTCTAAAAAATAAGTTTGTCTATGGTGTTTTAGATTTTCATAGATCTGATGTCTATTCAGAGGGGAAATTCTATGTTTCTCATAAATAGGTGAAACTAAAAAAAAAACCTAAAAAATAAGTATTAAATGCTTCTCTGATAGGCATGCAGCATTAAGGCGCAGATGTTCTAAGTTGTAAAACTTGTATCTGATCCTATTGTCATGTTTTTGGACAATGAAATATGTTTAAGCTAAACTATGCAAGATTAAGAAGTAAGAACAAAGACTGGTTGGATTAGAGTCATGATTATGTGTATGAGATAGTGACATACATTATCAGTACATGTGTTAGTATCACAGATTATCCTATCAGACTCTCTGCTGTAGTAGTGATAATGTCAGTCTCAACCTTCATAACTACCATTATTCTTTTTATATCAGATTGGTTGAATTGGTGGTTTAACACCTAATTAGAGAAAGAAATATCTCTCATAATTGTTTAGGGGCCGTCGTGGCCGTGATCGTATGGTAGTTGGATTTACAACTATATGGTAGTTGGATTTACAACTACCTTTGCAATCGGTGCCTATCACCACTGATGTTGTGAGTTCGAATCCTGCTCAGGGTGAGGTGTACAACATTATGAGATAAAGTGTCAGTGACTTGCGGCAGGTAGGTGGTTTTCTACGGGTCCTCCGGTTTCCTCCACCAATACAACTGGCCGCCACGATGTAACTGAAATATTGTTGAAAGTGGCTTTAAACACTATAAAACCAAACCATAATTGTTTAATACAAATGTATCCCATGTACTATCACCTCTAAAAAGGGGATACCATGGTCAAGTGGTTAAGACAGATGATTGTCCATAATGAGGTTTAGGTTCACAACCAGCTCACAATGGTCAACAAGAAATAAGGCCAATAGTCAATATCAACTATTTTGGTTTTGGGCAATATTTTTTACTTATGTCCACTTATCTTGTTTTGTATAGGAAAAAATCCCAAATTTTGTTACCATTACTGCATTAGGTATATATGTGTCTAACTAATTGGTTTTTTTTTAAATATTTTTATTTTCAGAGTTACAAGATGGATAAGATAATTGCAAAATATGACTATACCAAAGGTACAGAGCAAACTGAATCAGCCCTTCTAGAGGAACTTAATGATTTTGATACATCAGAGTTTGCCAGTAAATTAAAGCTATCTGGCCTGAAGAATATAATCAATATCTTTATAAAGAAGATCTGTGTCAAAGGCTTTGTACAAAATGTACCTCGTAGTTCACCAGGGTCTGAGATGGCAGCAGATACTATGAAAGGGATTGCTTCCATTATAGAGTAAGAAAAATATGCTGCTTTAATGTGAAAAATAAAATTTACAGCAGTAGATATACTGTTCCATAACTTTTGATTTTTACTAGAGTTTCAGATGTATTCACTTGCATTCCATAAGGTTCTGCCAATGATTTGTAGGTAGTGTTTTGATCCTGGCACTAGATGTGATAATGGCATTATACAATTAATAACTTTTAATGAGGTGGATACAAGGATTTATTAACCAAAGAATATTAATTTATTTTTTACCGAGGCCAGAGGCAGAGGTAAATATATTATTCTATACAGATATATCATGTTTGGGAGGGGTATTTGCAAAAAATACCAGTCGAGAGACGAAATATTTCCTGAGACGAATGGCGAGAGAAATTTAGTCTCAAGACTGGTATTTTTCGAAAATACCCCTCCCAAACATGATATGTCTATTTAATTACACCGAATATTATTTAGAACACTGGCTAAATAAATAATAAACAATTATTGCCTTCAATGGATTTAAACATCCAGAATTGTTAACCTGAAGGGGGTTGTTTTCTCAAGGACTTTAGCCCGAGGGAAACAACCCCTTGAGGGTTAACAATTCAGATTTTTACAATCCATTGAAGGCAATAACTGTTTTATTATACCGAACAACAGACCAAGGATTGGGCATTTAAATAAATACATGTATTTAAACAAAATGTGTGTTTAATAACTTTTGACAAATTTTTAACGAATGTTAAATGCACGCAATGGGTTGTTTACCGGGGAACAATAGGGTTGTTACCCGGTAAACAAAATTGTTTCCCGTTTGGGTTAATTTTCACAAAACATTAAAATTGTTTCAGGTCATGTGATTTAATTTAAGCCAATGAGACGTTAGTGATGTATAATAATACCTTTTGTTTGTCGTTTTCAGGATCTAACATAAACTGACGAGTTCTGTCCCCTGGCTCGTACCTTGGCTAGACAGGCAATTGTCAGTCTAGATCTAACAAAATGTATCTGTTTATTTAATTCTACCGAATGATGTTACATAAAACGCACAACTGATAACGTTTTACAAATTTTGTTACAAGTGTCTCTGTGAAGGGTAAAAACGGCAAATACGATTTTGCAAATACCATGAAAAAAGTTAAATCTTATGCAAATACACCTACATGAAGTAAAAATTCTGCAAATATGCCTGAATTTGTAAAAAAATATCACGGTTATTAACCAATCAGAATCCATCATTCTTATATAAGGTGTAATTATTGGGTTAATAATATATACTTATTGACTGGGTATGAGGGAATAGCAAGTTTGTAGTCCCCGAGACGCTGACTATTGACCGAGGCGAAGCCGAGGTCAATAGTCAGGGTCGAGGGGACAACAAACTTGCTATTCCCGAATACACAGTCTATAAGTATTTTATTATACCGAAAAACATTAGACTCATAGTTGAATGATCACCTCAAAATGATAAAAACCAATAAAATCACGCATCTTTTGCCAGTATTTTGCATTATAAATCTGAACATTGTCTCATGGACATTTTTATGCTATTTCCCCAGTCATTCATAAGAGTTTGATTCTTTTGAGAAAGTAGACTTCAACATAAATTTATATGGTGACTACAAGTCTTATGAAAATTTAGAATTTTTTTGAAATTTTTATCAAAATTTTGAAATTTTGAACTTTAAAAAAAAAAGTTTAATTTTAAAATTTTTTGAAATTTTTGAAATTTTTGGATTTTATGAAAATTTAGAAATTTTGAACTTTAAAAAAAAGTTTAATTTTAAATTTTTTGAAAATTTTGTTCCGAATAAATATAAAACTTTTATCCAATTCGGTCGCGGAACTAAAAATCCGTGAAAACGATTCACATTGCCGGTCCATAGTCTTAAAAACTATGGACCGCTCAATAGTCAAACAACTGGAAAAGGAGAAAAATAGCAATTTTAATGTAGAAAATTTTGTAGTGTTGTTCATATACTGAGGTACAATAAAACCTGGTATCCATCGAATTGAAAGTCCTTTTTTGTTTTATTATATGACACATTGTTATATGTTGCTTTCACCCTTAAAATTAGCTTTTATCACGATCTTTTCTTTGATTTATCTTGGTGCATGGCGTTAGAATGTTATATGCTGCAACTTGCGAGGTTATAATGTTTTATTCACTGTTACGTTGTGCGAGGTGTTTTATCAAAGAAACCAATCAGAAAAGACATTTTCTGAAGTCTTATAATAATACATGATAATCCATGATCAACATTTTACAGCTGTATCATGGCAACCAGAATAAGTAAATATAATAGTCATAGGAGTAAGTCTGAGTTCAAAAAGAAAACCACAGTTTCAGTTAAACCTTCAAACTTACATTTAAAGTGCAAATCAAGCATATCAAGCATGTAGTTGACCATGATCCTGTATCTCATTTGTGAAGGATAGTAAGAATACATCAAACATTGAGTAGAGCATGCTCCTGTATCTCATTTTTGAATGAAAGTAAGGACATGTCCCCAAACAACTGACACAACCTTACCATCAACAAAGATACAATGCAAAAACAAAATCAAACCAATTATCATAAATCAGGAAGGACTAGAGAAATTGCTATCAAAGGTCAACCCATCAAAATCATCTGGGCCTGCTAATATACCTAATAGAATACTCAAAGAATGTGCTGTCCAACTAGCACCTATATTACAAAAAATCTTCCAAGTATCAAACGACACGGGAGACCTACCAAAAGACTAGAGAGATGCCAAGATATCCAGCATATTTAAAAATGGAGATAAACACTTACCAGAAAACTATAGGCCTGTATCGTTAACTTCTGTTCCATGTAAACTATTAGAACATGAATTATGCAGACACCTCATGAAACATTTAGAAACAAATAATATACTTACCAACTTAAATCATGGATTCAGATCAGGCTACTCATGCAAATCACAACTACTAACAACAATAAACGACTTTCTGAAAGAACACGACAAAGGTCTGGTTAAACTGGATTCGGACAAGTGAAAATTATGAAAGAATTTGTTTGAATAAATAGAAAATTTGGCTTTCGGGCAAATAGGTGAAAAAGATTAAGGCAAAGACTGCCTTTTTCCTTGAAATTGATTTCTTTAGATTTCTACTGAAGTTCATCTTGTTAAGTGTTTTATTCTTCAATCAGGAACAAGTGGCACATGACATTCACAAATTTTTTTTTTATAAAAAGTTTTATATATAAATATTTTTCTTTCTAGTGACTGTATAGACGATGGTATCATTCCAGCGCAGGACTGTTATGATTGTCTATTTGAACTGTATCTAGCTATGATCCGTGTTGGGCCTGGAACATCTCATTATGAAGTTATGGAAAACCTAACAGACATAAGTGAAATGAAAGATTATTTAAAGGTTGGTTTTATGTTGACCTAGATTGAAAATATATTGAGGGGCTGTTGTGGCCATGATCGTATGGTAGTTGTGAGTTCGAACCACATTTATAGCGAGGTGTACTCGATACAACATTATGTGACAATGCGACAGGTCTGTGGTTTTCCGGGTACTCCGGTTTCCTCCACCAATAAAACTGACCGCTATGATATAACTGAAATATTGTTGAAAGTGGTGTTAAGGTACCATAAACCAAACCTAACCCAATCAAGCCGAAAATATATTGATATATCAATCAGTTGTTTTTATTGGTATTACTGGTACATTTAAACCTTGAAGTAGGATAAGACGAGGATGTCTTTATTAACTGAACTTTATTTATTTTTTATGGTTTAATCAGGGGTAATATGAGAATTTTGTTGTTTTTTGACACATTGTTCCCCTGATGATGAATCCATTTCAAATCCGATATTATGTGAATATAATAATGTACAACTGTTTATTGTGCAAGAGCGTTGAAGATGCTGTGTTTTTTGGACCAGAAGATCAAACTTTTACTAGATGGAAAAAGCACATTAAATTTTGAGTTGTGGTACATATATTACATGTATTCTTAATTTGGTTGAAAGAGTGGGCGTGTCTTTAGGAAACTTATGACCAATGAAATAGGGTAACTCTGATGTCAAGCAATCACAAGTTCAAGTCAACAAATCAAAACACAGTTGACAGTCAGTAGAGTAGTATAACAAAGAACCTGTATTTAAAAACCAATGAGTTTTGATGCTGTAACTCAAAATGGAGTAGACAGAGAAAAACAATTTTCAAAACAACTTATATAAACATGATTAATGTGTACAAGTTAATGTAGGTACAAACAAAATTAAAAGAAAAACATACATAAAACATGAGCTCAACCAAATCTAGTGTTCTCCATCATGACCAGTCTCCTTCATCACAATTAACTTTCTCAACCATTTTAATTGCTTTTGCTTTTAATTGAGACATATTGAATGTGTTTTGTAACATTGCAATACCCTGCTGTTGAACAGACAATGATTTATCTATTAATTCCTTCAAAATGTAAAACTGAGCTAGTCTAAATGAGTGAACTGCACAATTAAGGCATTTCTATCTTAGGACATTTCCAGCTGTGTGTAAATAAAATCAGTTTGCTTATTCATATGATAAATAATTTCTTGCTTACTGCATTGTATATATAGAGTTAAAGTAATTGATTTGAATATTCTCTGTATGATTGTCTACAGATTTACATAAAACAAGACGACATTAACCCATTCTTCGTGCTAACCCCCATGCCCCAAAGTCCAGGACAAGTAAAACTGGATTCGGACAAGTGAAAATCATGAAAGAATTTGTTTGAATAATTATTTTTTGTATTTCTAAATTTGGCTTACGGACAAATAGGTGGAAAAAAATAAGGCAAAGACTGTGAACTTATTCTCTGACTCAGGATAACTATGTATATGAAAACTTTGTTTTGATTGTAGAAAATAAAAGGAGAGAAACTAAATCAGTTGGTGACTGCTTTGAAAGGTCACACATACATCCCAGAGAAAGGCATTTCTATGCAGGATTACACAAGTACAATGATTTATTGCTTGCCTGGGATTCTGAGGGATTGTGTTGAGTAAGTAACAGAATTAGTATTAGAAATTCATATCACGTGCAGTTGCATCCCATGGAAATAAATACCAATACTATATATTTCTCTGACTAGTTTAAATTTTTTTTTATTAACCTGCATTTGATGTTTTCCCTTTATCTATGGAGAATTTACCCCTAGTATTGTCACAGTTAGAATTTATGTGGTCACTTTGTAAAACTGCTATTTAGTTTGGCTTTTCAATTACCTTCATTTCATTTCTACTTTCACTTTCTGCATGACAAATGATGAAATAATTCTGATAACTGAGCATCACCATTTTTATATTGCCTCACAGGGATGTGACTAAAATTCATGATTACCGTGTACGTGAAGTGTAGCTGAATGTGTACACTAGACCAGTATATTTTTAGAATTTGAATATTTTCTCACATGTCCACCGGAACAAGACACACATGATTTGAATTTCAATATTGCACTCTCTGTGATGGGGCACATGGAATCAATGGCAAGGTTTACAAAGCCCTCTACTATTGTGTCAGATGGAGAATTGAAACTATCACTATATGAGAAGCCTGTAATAGGGTTGAGATTTTCAGATCTCCTCAGAAATGGGTCACAGATAGAGTTTAGAAACTGTACTCTTGCATTCACCAGTAAATAGACGGACCTAACACAAATCTGTATGTTCCACTAAATATTACTTACACTCTGCATTAATTTATATGAGGGGCCGTCGTGGCTGTGATCTTATGGTACAGTAAAACCTGACTAAACGGTGACCGCTCGATAGTCCGAAGGTTCATTAGTCCGAAGGTCCGTTAGTCCGAAGGTTCATTAGTCCGAAGGTCCGTTAGTGCGAACTTTTTAAGGTCCGTTAGTCTTGTTTTTCGACCAAAGGATAGGTATCAAACAGTGTTGAATTTATTTAATATTCAGTCTTTTATCAAATTAAGTAAGAGAAGCAAGATACTCATATTCACATCCTAACTAAGCAGTGGCCTATCCAGGTGGGTTGTAGGCTGTACGTCCGGCTTTTGCTAGCGAAAAAAATGTGTAATCGGCAAATATAGGTAAAACTTAAAACATTTTGTAGAAAACACGCCAAAAATTGTAATTATGGATCCAAGCGTGCTAAGTCTAAAAAAAAAACAAAAAAAAACGAGTAGTCTCTCAAATACATTTTTTTGTATATGGAAATCATTCCAATGAAGTAAACCCTCCACTAAAACTCTGATCTTAACCAAATATGCTTTAGACTTAAAAGATATTTAGTCAAAGATTATTTTTAAGACCCGTTGTTGATCCAATTAACAACTGGGATTTTTTTGCTTAACAAACACTTCAAAATAGTCTAAGACTTGTCATTTACTCTTTACGAAATACTGAAAGAGTTCCTTTTGGTACGACACAAAAGAGACGATCTCTGAGAAAGGGATTAGAAAACATAAAAGCACATCTGAAATTAAGTTTTGTGAGGGACAAGTACATTCCATTAAAAAGAGAATACATAAAATCATTAAACGGACGTTCTAATGTACAACTGATGGTCGCAAAATACGGAGTGTAACCTCAAATATATATACCAATTATTATGGAATATTGAAATTTCCAATCAACAACTTAAGCATACGCGTACCAAATTATACATCTATGTAATTCTAGAATACTGTGTTCCATGGCTCGAAATATACAAGTACCCTTTACCAGATGGGGGTCTCCTTAGAGATTTTAACCAAGTGGTATACTGTAGAGGAATAAACAGTCTTGTAAGTGTAGAAATTCCAAAGATTGGTACTTAGGTATACACGCATCAGAAACAAAAAATAATATAATATCATAAAAGATCATCTAACAAATATTTTATGGATATTACATGTAGGAAAAAACGTACGGGTTAAACTAGAAAAAATATCATTATTTCCTGCAATTTCGGTACTTTGTTGTTTTATACCTTAATTTCTAGTAACACTACTTTAAGATACATGTTTGCACAAGGCATTTTGGAAAGTCATTTGGAGTTAACTTCAAATATGTGTTTATATTCTAATTTTACATATACACAATGTATGTCCCTTTTCTACCCCTAAGTTAACAAACCATTATCCCTTGATTAACCCCTCTTTCGATGCTGCATCAGGGGTTAACCGTCATGTGAAATCGCCATTTCATTGGTTAGATATAGAGATGGGGTCTTTTGGGGATAAACAGTAGGTGTCAATTTACCTTGATCATTCCATAAATGGGTTATTTATTGGGGGGGGGGGGGGGGGGGTCACGAGTTTCCCTTTTTGAGCCACCAAAACTCAAAGCATGCGTCTTCGGTTTCCCGCGAATACCGCAGTCTTTGTAAGTCGTTATTCTGAACGGAGTTCAATGGTATGGGTGGCCGACATTAGGACAAACGGACCTTCGGACTAACGAACCTTCGGACTAATGGACCTTCGGACTAATGGACCTTCGGACTAACGAACCTTCGGACTAATGGACCTTCAGACTAACGCCACGGAACCGACTAAACCGAACTCCTTTGGAACTGAAGAATTTGTTCAGTTTAGACAGGTGTTTGGCTTACACAGGTCCAAATTACATAGAAATTTAGTAGATGGGACTGTAAAGTTTGTCTGGTTTAGGTGGGTTTTCGGTTTACTCGGGGTTCGGTTTAGACAGGTTTCACTGTAGTTGGATTTACAACTACCTGTGCAGTCAGTGCCTATCACCACTAAAGTTGTGAGTTTAATACTAGACTTGTATTCACGACAGGTTGGTGGTTTTCTCCGGGTACTCCGGTTTCCTCCACCAATAAAACTGACCGCCACAATATAGTTGAAATATTGTTGCGGAAAGTGGTGTTAAACAACATAAACCAACCAACCTCAGTTAAATGAAATTTTATTTTTATATTGTCATCACTGCTTATTGTAGTTTTTATTACAGCATTTAGACTTGGTAGAAGTCCCTTTCTTATTTAATAATCCCTTTAAATCTAAGGTTTTTTACTAATTTATTAGTATGTGAAATTTTCTGATAAAAATACGATATAGTTACATTGTCGGAAAATGTAAAATTCATTTGTACAAGCATTAGAAACAGGTAGAAAAGCAAGTCTTTGATGAGCTTTTCTGGCCTGTTTAGCAGCGAGTGCAAATTAATTTTATATATACATATATGGTATTGTATTTTTATTAGAACATTTCACACACGTAATAAATTAGTAAAGTTAATAGTCAGCCAATATTGAACTTTCATAGCAAGAATATTTTTAAAGGGATTATTAATTAGAAAGAGATATTGCATTGTTCCTGCAGTGTTCTGCAAGTGTTGTTCTAATTGTTTTCAATGGTGTCCTCTATCACGTCTGCTTATACTGTTACCATTTCTTATCATCGCTCTACATGAATGATTTGATGATTTTTGGTGTTTAATGCCACTTTCAGCAATATTTCAGCTATATCATGGTGACCAGTTTTAGTGGTGGAAGAAGCTGGAGTACCCAGAGAGAACCACCGACTATGGGCAGGCAACTGGTAAACTTTATCACTTGCGACTGCAAGTTGAGTGCACCCTTTTTTGTAATTTACAAAGCCGGGCGTTAACCCACGCCGTATTGGTGATAAGCTTGTGTGAGTTGTTAGATAATCCAACTACCTAACACATTGAGCCACCCGGGGCATCTACATGAATGAAGTAACAGAAAAGCTTTATTATGTCCATGACTAAATAACACTGAAGATTATTTGACACAATTGCAGGATAATAATAGACATTATATAGTGAATTAATTTGAGTTTTCATTTGTAAATACAGTCAAACCTGCCCATGCAGTCACCTCCATTCAGCAGTCACCTGTATTAAAAGGTCACATTTTTCTTGTTCTCTTATAGGAAATTTCATATGAATTGCAAATCTTTTAAGAGATCACCTGTCTTATAAGGCCACTTTGTGCCAAAGATGACCTCTTAATACAGGTTTGACTGTACTAAGAACAGATATATTATTTTCAGTGATAGAGAAGACAGTGAACGACCAGAAATCTGGATTGTGATGTTAGACCTGTTCTTGTTTTATCTCCTACACATGAAAGATGTCCCTGTAGAACTTCATGAAACTTTGGTGAAATGTATTGATATGATTGAATGCCATTATGACAAAAATCCATACAAGGTACACACAATTTTTGTGTAAATTCAAAGTGAGCTTGTTGTATTAAAGATGTCCTGTCACTCAAATTACCACAACATTTGTTAGTTTTGGCCCATCAAGTTAAATTGTAGTGATTTTGGGGGGTGCTGGCAGAACTTAGTCGTTTGTAGCTCACCTGGCCAAAGGTCATGTGAGCTTTTGTCATAGCTTGGCATCCGTTGTACGTAATGAACTTTCACATTTAAATCTTCTTCTCTGAAACCACTGAACCAATTTAAACCAAACCTGGCAGGGATGGCAATGGATGGTGCCTTTCAAAATTGTGTCTGACAGCACAGCCTTCCATTCAAGATGGCTACTTTTACTAAAAATAGAAATATCTTCAATTGTCCATTACTGCTTTAAATTTATTTTAAATCAAAATGAGCTCAAATTTTAACTGCATCTGCATTGCAATGAGTAGTTTAACATATACTTGGTCGTTTTTCTGTGAAATTTTTCCTTCAGCCAATTCATACCGATTATGCAAATTAGGCATAGTTTGATAAAAGATTTCATTTAAATCTCTGCTGAAGCCACTCAAACCAAATTTAAAACAAATTTGGCTGGGTTGGTCCCCTTTTATAATTGTGTCTAAGAGCCCCTCCCTCCATTCAAGATGGCGGCCATAACTAAAAATAGAAATTTCTTTAATTGCCTATTGTTGCTTTATTTGAAGTCGAAATAAGCTCAAATTTAACTGCAGCTACATAACAATGAGTAGTTTATGATATATCTGGCTTTTTCTGTGAATTTTTTCTTCAGCCGATTTGTACCAATTATGCAACATTAGTCATATTTTGATAAAAGATAACATTTAAATCTTCTTCTCTGAAACCACTGAACCAAATTAAACCAAATTTGGCTGGGATGGTGTCCTTTTAAAATTGAGTCTGACAGCCCCACCCTCCATTCAAGATGATGGCAGTTACTGCTTATAGAAATTTCTTTTATCGTCTAAATTTGAGCTGAACGGAACTTTAGAAGTCAAATTGGAAACAAGGTGAGCAATAGCAGGCTTCTGGGAGCCTCTAGTTCAACAATGTTTTCAGTAGACGGTATCTATTTGATGTAATATACTCCTATTATAGTTTTCAATGCAGTTATTATAGTGGTTGTTAGTTTTAGTTATAGAAATATTTGGAGAAAATCACATACTTCTGGTTGAAGTCAAACTAGCAAACCATATTACCAGTATTTGTAATTGATTTTCCACTGACTCGCAGACAATCCATCAAAATCAGAAGTTGTGCAACCAATAAAGACAAATTAATTTATTTAAAATATTTCAGTAAAATATGGCTAATCACTTCATATAAAATCAGTTTAAATTGGAACTGGAAAATATATTATACCTTATACAATTTTGTATTTTCTACATGTAATAAAGACTGCATTAGAGGTGTAATGGTTAGTATGCTCCTCTTGAGGTCTATAGGTCATAGGTTGTGACCCCGGTTAGGTCCAACCAAAGACTATAAAATTTGTATGTGTTGCTTCTCCGCTAAGTATGCAGCACTAAGTGGTAAGAGCAAAAGACTGGTTGGCTTGGAATCAGGATCATGTGTCAGAGTGGAGTGAAATGTCTACCCTCTGACTGTTGTTTCAGTCAGTTAGCAATATAAAGATCCTACTAAGTGTGTTGATCTAGTGGGCGGCATCATCATCATCATCTCATGAAAATGTAATCGAACATGTTCTCTTGATGATATAGCTAAACAAATTGCAGAGTTGGCATTAAACAACAATCACTCATTCACTCACTTACATCTATTAAATGTTTCAAATTCAGATGTGAAGTCCAACAGAATTCACTGATTTGGTTTCAATTTGCAAATAAAATCTTATGCAATAATTCAAAAGAAACATTTTAATACCTGTTAATAATAGAATGACTCATTTTCTTTAGCCGTCGTGACCGTGATTGTATTGCAGTTGGATTTACAACTACCTATGCAATCAGTGCCATTTCACCACTGAGTTTGAATCCAGATCAGGGCAAGGTGTAAAGCATTATGTGATAAAGTTTGTCATTGACTTGCAGAAGTTCTGTGGTTTTCTCTGGGTACATTAGTATTATGGTTTCCTCCACCAATAAAACTGACTGCCACAATATGGCTGAATTATTGTTGAAATTGGCATTAAACACCATAAAACCAAACCTATCCAAGCCTTATTTTCTTTAGAATCTATTTAAACAGGACTTTCCAGATAATAAAATTCTTCAGCAACATCTACAGAAGATATCAGCATTCATCGCATCACCTGATTTTAAAAGGGGCAGCCAACTTAAAGCAACAACAGATTATGTCAACTATTTCTGTAAATTGGAGTAAGAGAGCATTTTACTTTCAGTTTGGGTTTTTTTGCAGGTGGGGGGGGGGGTTCTTTTAGCTAAGTGGAAGATTTTGATATTTAAGTCAGCAATAATCAGAATGACATTACAGTGATTTAACAATTACATTTTTATATCAGTATACATGTACATAAATTTTACAAATTTTAAGAGAAGATTTCCTTTTTTTATTTTTTTTTATTTGACTTAAAATTGGTAGTATCACATGTATATATTTAACAAGAAAATATATGGATATCAGTGAACATAATATACTAGTAAATATCAGAAACTGGTTTTATTACCGTTCTTCATGTCAAACTTGTAAGATAAATTAATCTATTATTTCAAGCAATTTATGTTTTATTTGACTTATGTAGTATGGCTGATGCTGTGGGATACTTCTTGTTTATTGTAATATATTCATTGAAGGCTATGCAACCACAAACTTTGAGGTGTTTCTATTGATATATTGTGCTTATTGTATTGATCAGAAATATAACATGGGTCGTCACTGTTGTGGTCATATGGTTGTTGGATTTGTAACTACCTGTGTATTCAGTGCCTATCACCACAAAAGTTAAGAGTTCAAATCCAGTTCATGATGAGGTGTAATTGATACAACATTATGTGATGAAGTTTGTCAGTTACATGTGACAGGTTGGAGGTTTTCTCCGGGTACACCGGTTTCCTCCCCCAACAAAACTGACCGCCACGATATAACTGAAATATTGTTGAAAGTGGCATTAGATACCATCTTATTCTTAACCTGAATAATCCAGTCATTATATTACTCTCCCGCTGGTCACTACATTAATCTCATCTAGCGATAGTGCCGATAGAGGGCACAGTATTATTCGAGTTATCTTATTCTTGGCAAAATTGATTTGAAGATGTTAGTTGTCCAAATGTTCACAAGTAGAAATGATTTAGGTTAAAATGTACAGTGATCAAAGGTAATGATTGAGTTTAAACTGTGCAGTGATCAAAGCTGTAGATTAAGTTTATACTCTACAGTGATCAAAGCTGTAGATTAAATTTATACTGTACAGTGATCACAGCTGTAGATTAAGTTTATACTGTACAGTGATCAAAGCTGTAGATTAAGTTTATACTGTACAGTGATCAAAGCTGTAGATTAAGCTTATACTGTACAGTGATCAAAGCTGTAGATTAAGTTTATACTGTACAGTGATCAAAGCTGTAAATTAGGTTTATACTGTACAGTGATCAAAGATGTAGATTAAGTTTATACTGTACAGTGATCAAAGCTGTAGATTAAGTTTATACTGTACAGCGATCAAAGCTGTAGATTAAGTTTATACTGTACAGTGATCAAAGCTGTAGATTAAGTTTATACTGTACAGTGATCAAATCTGTAGATTAAGTTTATACTGTACAGTGATCACAGCTGTAGATTAAGTTTATACTGTACAGTGATCAAAGCTGTAGATTAAGTTTATACTCTACAGTGATCAAAGCTGTAGAATAAGTTTATACTGTACAGTGATCAAAGCTGTAGATTAAGTGTATACTGTACAGTGATCAAAGCTGTAGATTAAGTTTATACTGTACAGTGATCAAAGCTGTAGATTAAGTTTATACTGTACAGTGATCAAAGCTGTAGATTAAGTTTATACTCTACAGTGATCAAAGCTGTAGATTAAGTTTATACTGTACAGTGATCAAAGCTGTAGATTAAGTTTATACTGTAGAGTGATCAAAGCTGTAGATTAAGTTTATACTGTACAGTGATCACAGCTGTAGATTAAGTTTAAACTGTACAGTGATCAAAGCTGTAGATTAAGGTTATACTGTACAGTGATCAAAGCTGTAGATTAAGTTTATACTGTACAGTGATCAAAGCTGTAGATTAAGTTTATACTGTACAGTGATCACAGCTGTAGATTAAGTTTAAACTGTACAGTGATCAAAGCTGTAGATTAAGGTTATACTGTACAGTGATCACAGCTGTAGATTAAGTTTATACTGTACAGTGATCAAAGCTGTAGATTAAGTTTATACTGTACAGTGATCAAAGCTGTATATTAAGTTTATACTGTACAGTGATCAAAGCTGTAGATTAAGTTTATACTGTACAGTGATCACAGCTGTAGATTAAATTTATACTGTACATTGATTACAGCTGTAGATTAATTTATACTGTACAGTGATCAAAGCTGTAGATTGAGTTTATACTGTACAGTGGTCAAAGGTAATGATTGAGTTTAAACTGTACAGTGATCAAAGCTGTATATTAAGTTTATACTCTACAGTGATCAAAGCTGTAGATTAAGTTTATACTATACAGTGATCAAAGCTGTAGATTAAGTTTATTCTGTACAGTGATCAAACCTGTATATTAAGTTTATACTGTACAATGATCAAAGGTAATGATTGAGTTTATACTGTACAGTGATCAAAGCTGTAGATTAAGTTTATCCTGTACAGTAATCACAGCTGTAGATTAAGTTTAAACTGTACAGTGATCAAAGATGTAGAATAAGTTTATACTGTAGAGTGATCAAAGCTGTAGATTAAGTTTATACTGTACAGTGATCAAAGCTGTAGATTAAGTTTATACTGTACAGTGATCAAAGATGTAGAATAAGTTTAATCTGTACAGTGATCAAAGCTGTAGATTAAGTTTATACTGTACAGTGATCACAGCTGTAGATTAAGTTTATACTGTACAGTGATCAAAGCTGTAGATTAAGTTTATACTCTACAGTGATCCCAGCTTTAGATTAAGTTTATACTGTACAGTGATCAAAGTTGTAGATTAAGTTTATACTGTACAGTGATCAAAGCTGTAGATTAAGTTTATACTGTACAGTGATCAAAGATGTAGAATAAGTTTAATCTGTACAGTGATCTAAAGCTGTAGATTAAGTTTATACTGTACAGTGATCAAAGCTGTAGATTAAGTTTATACTCTACAGTGATCACAGCTTTAGATTAAGTTTATACTGTACAGTGATCAAAGCTGTAGATTAAGTTTATTCTGTACAGTAATCACAGCTGTAGATTAAGTTTATACTGTACAGTGATCAAAGCTGTAGATTAAGTTTATACTGTACAGTGATCAAAGCTGTAGATTAAGTTTATACTCTACAGTGATCAAAGCTGTAGAATAAGTTTATACTGTACAGTGATCACAGCTGTAGATTAAGTTTATACTGTACAGTCAACAGTGATCAAAACTGTAGATTAAGTTTATACTGTACAGTGATCAAAGCATTAGATTAAGTTTATACTGTACAGTGATCAAAGCTAATGATTAAGGTATATATCTCAAATTAGTCTAATAATTCTCTATTTTTATGAGAGATATATCTCAATATATTTTTATTTCAGCAATGACCAGACGGTAGCATTGTGGCCTGATTTGATGCAGTTTTTAAAAAGTATTTTCCTGTCTAAAAATGGAAAGGATCTGATAGAAATGAAAAAAGAGTTCCGATACCTGTTTGATCAACTTGATGACAATGCAATGGAGGTCAGTCTCACTTTAATTTATATTGATATTTCAGAAATGGGTGTTTATATATCAGGAAAGTATTCTTTTTTTTTTATCAAATTTTGTTGTGCCAAAATCAAATTCTGCCATTGAAAACGAGTAAAATGTCTTACACCCCACATTATATATGGTTAAGGATATAGTGTTTTGTCCTTTCCTTTCATCATTTTGTCATAATATATGATCAATTTATGTTAAAAAAAATAATTTACCACCCAAGTTTGGATGATCGGTCAGTCACCCCCTCTTTTTGTTGGGGAGAGGACTCTTAAAACTAACATTCAAGGTGTAATAACAACATATTACCACCAATGGGCACCATAAAACATTCATTTAAGAAAAATATATGTGGTAATCTTATATCACCAATAGTATTAGAAATAGTTTCCTTTTTGGGAGGGAACTTTGATGAAGTAAAATTTCTCCAAAATAGAACATTCATTTCTTATTAGGTTTCCTGTTAATGTTTTGTGTCACCAATGCTAAGGGTAATACTCCCTTTTTAGAGTTGAAGATGTCCTTGTGTGTCAATGAACACTTGGTTTATATAATGTGATCTACTGAAACTCCAACATAGAAATTAGGGATAGATAATAAAGCTGTGATAGAAATTATTATCATATTCTACAATTTTATCCCTTAGTAGGGATGAAGTCTTCAGTTTGTAATTTAAGGAATTACTTTTCGTAAATATAATTCTTTTGTACTTTGCAATTGTTGTTTTAACTAAAGGGAGTGGATGTAGTCGAGTGGTCTAGGGCGCTGGACGTAAGGCTAAGCGAATGGTGCTGCAGTGTAACAATGGTGTGGGTTCAAATCCCGTCGAGGGAAGAACAAAAATTTGACAGCTCTAAAATCTAATTCTAACACTGTTTGGTTTAATTTTCAGACGTATATATATATATATATATATATATATATATATATAAATATATAAAAGCAGATTAGCTACATTTGCATATACATGTATATGTATGGTCTAAGTCAGATCATGTTGACCACACACATTTTTATTTTGCTTGTTTCTCCTCTCCGTTCCTTGCTAAAAAGTTTCATAAATTGCCCATTACATTTAATTGTCACACTTTTCAAATTGATTGCTCCATTTTTGACTGCTACAAAGCAATTTTTGCCATCCTTATAGGGATTAACGATTGTATACTCCGCCATAATTCATCTTCAGGTTACAGTAGCGAGGATCAAATGTTTAGACATAATCAGAAGTGTTTGCTTATGTTTGTAATATGATGTAGTCAATATTTTGCGTAGCATTTTCATGACATATCCACATGCAATAATTTAACAGAAAATTTACCTTTCAGTTGTTGCTTTAACAATTAAAAGTTGTGCACACAAAAATAGATGTTAAGAAACTGTTTCTCTTCAACTAACTCTGAATTTGCCTGGGTATGGTCTGCTTTTATGATCGTTTTTAAAATCACTGGCACATGTACAGATGTTGACCATGCATAGATATTTCCCCCACAATCCCCTTCTAGCAAACAGTACAGATGACAGGGTTTGGAAATGTATGATAGCAATGTCAGTGGTAAGAAAAATCATGTGGAAGAGATAAGATAACATGTTTATTTGCCGACAATTCTTATTTGTAATACATTTAAAAGGGTAAATAAGGACCATTATGGACACCATTTTAACTATTTTGTGGTTTAATTGGTTCAATCAAAAGAAATGACACAAAATGACATTGTCAATTTCCTTTGATATTGTAACTAATTGCAATAAAATGTCATTAGCAATATGTTTCAACTGTCACATCATGTGGTGTAAGAACTACATGTACTCAATGTTTTGGAAAAATTAAATATACTTCTTTATAAGCACCATGTTTTATGACCTATCTCATGGATATATTTAAAATTGAGACAAACATGTATCAAACATCGTGATTAGCAAGAAAAATCTGATACTTCTTACTCAAATTTAAGATATATGGAGATTTACATTTGAATTATTTTTGTGTGAAATTAATTGAAACAGAGGAGTTCTTCCATATATAATAATCTGAATATTTAATTATCTCAAACTATTAGAGACAAAATTCAAGAATCATTGATTAAAATTCATACGAAGCAACAACTCAAACAGATATAATGATAAAATTTGTGTTACAAATGTCATATAAGCTATTCTATCAATCGCACTATTTTATTGATAAATTATTCCACCCAGTTTGTTTTTTAACGTCAGTGAATAAATAACAGGCGCTGGTTTTTCTTGTATTGTCCATTTACAATGACGTTAGAGTGTCATACAAATGACTCGTCAGTTGCACATGCGTTTTGATGATGTCAATGAAGTCTCCTGTCATCATTGCTGACAAAAAATAGCTGGTTGGTCCAAATCCTAAATCTTCATAGACATGTGAAAAAGACATATTATATCGAATTAATAAGCACTAAGCAAATTTGCAGATTATCTTGGAATATGGGTTTTACAAATGAAATAATTCATTTATTAACAAAGGTATGGACAGCATGATGTGACTAGAGGTACATGTAGATATGTTTTTAATGAATCTCTAATCTTTAATTTTCTTCATATTAATATTGATATCTGATAAATGTTCTTGTTTCTATTTTCAGAAAAACCATAAAATATTTGAAGTTTGGGCAACAAATATAACTGAAATGTTAGAGAAAACAGATGATAGAGAGGGTGTGACTGTTGTAGTGTGTAGAATGATATCAGACTCTGATGACAAGTATAAACTTGCCAAGTAAGTTACTGTTGTAGTGTGTAGCATGATATCAGACTGATGACAAGTATAAACTTGCCAAGTAAGTTACTGTTGTAGTGTGTAGCATGATATCAGACTCTGATGACAAGTATAAACTTGCCAAGTAAGAATCAATGATATTGTCTTGTTAGTTTGTGTTCACATATCATTAGGAAATACTTCAAGCAAGCCATAATTTATCAGTAGTTTTAACATGGGTAACATTATTTTTTTAAGATGTCATCCCAAGTGATTTTTACGAAAATATTGTAACGAACTATCCGAGATTGGAATTCGCTACCTACAAACACAGCAGCCTCCACAACACTTGTTGCTTTCAAAGTTAGCCAACTTCCACATTAGAAAATGGAACTGTACATAGTTTTAAATATACATACTACTGACCCGTCAGTATTTTAACATTCTATAAATTTACATGTGCACTCCAATGGCAGAACAATCAACTAGTTGATGGTGGCCATTGAAAGGCCCGTACATAGTTTTAAATATACATACTACTGACCCGTCAGTATTTTAACATTCTATAAATTTACATGTGCACTCCAATGGCAGAACAATCAACTAGTTGATGGTGGCCATTGAAAGGCCCGTACATAGTTTTAAATATACATACTACTGACCCGTCAGTATTTTAACATTCTATAAATTTACATGTGCACTCCAATGGCAGAACAATCAACTAGTTGATGGTGGCCATTGAAAGGCCTGTACATAGTTTTAAATATACATACTACTGACCTGTCAGTATTTTAACATTCTATAAATTTACATGTGCACTCCAATGGCAGAACAATCAACTAGTTGATGGTGGCCATTGAAAGGCCTGTACATAGTTTTAAATATACATACTACTGACCCGTCAGTATTTTAACATTCTATAAATTTACATGTGCACTCCAATGGCAGAACAATCAACTAGTTGATGGTGGCCATTGAAAGGCCTGTACATAGTTTTAAATATACATACTACTGACCCGTCAGTATTTTAACATTCTATAAATTTACATGTGCACTCCAATGGCAGAACAATCAACTAGTTGATGGTGGCCATTGAAAGGCCTGTACATAGTTTTAAATATACATACTACTGACCCGTCAGTATTTTAACATTCTATAAATTTACATGTGCACTCCAATGGCAGAACAATCAACTAGTTGATGGTGGCCATTGAAAGGCCTGTACATAGTTTTAAATATACATACTACTGACCTGTCAGTATTTTAACATTCTATAAATTTACATGTGCACTCCAATGGCAGAACAATCAACTAGTTGATGGTAGCCATTGAAAGGCCTGTACATAGTTTTAAATATACATACTACTGACCCGTCAGTATTTTAACATTCTATAAATTTACATGTGCACTCCAATGGCAGAACAATCAACTAGTTGATGGTGGCCATTGAAAGGCAGAAGCAGAAGAAGAAGCCAAGTAACAAGATTCTTTTCAAACATTACCTGATTATTAGCAATGTTAGGCTGAGAGTCTATATACATTATGACATGTTTTACTTTTCTTGTTCCAGAGTTAAGGGACTTTATATGTACATATTGTGTGCAAATGATACAACTGTTTATTATATTATATTGTAAATATATTAATTCAAACTACACTGTACTTTTTATCTATCATGTTTTTGCCATCAATACCTGTGATGGTAGAAGGGTTTACAATATATTTACTTGTCAAATGTGTTGAAACAGTTAGCATCTTGAGAATCATTAAAAATGATAACCAGAATGATATATGAATTGTTCTAACACATGTACACTGCTAGAGAATCATTAAATATGGTATCCAGTATGATAAATGAATTGTTCTAACACACTGCTAGAGAATCATTAAAGATGGTATCCAGTATGATAAATGAATTATTCTAACACACTGCTATCATTACAGGGGAGATGAGAAGTATTGGTTTCCATTAGTAAAAGCTATGTGGTCAATACCAACAAAAGAAATGATGGATAAAGTCAAACGTACTATGAAGGAGTCCAAGTTCAAAAGAATGTGGGGATGGAAGGTAGCTTTTTTTCTGTCTTTACTTGGTATCTGCCATCGATAATGACTGCCATTATAACAAAAATAAACTTTCTGCAAATTGTCAGTGCTAATATATGTTATAATTGAATTGAATGAATTGTAAACTAATAAAAGTCCTAGTCCTACCTTTTCCTGACATAAATATTGGTACCAAGAGTGTCCAATTTAGAGAGGTTTCACTGTAGTATAATGTTATCAACCATTTAACCTGTCTAAACCGAACCTCTTTTTGTGTTTGGAATAGACAGGTGTTCTGTTTAATACGGTTTAAATTAACAAAGATTTCCTATAATATGGAACTTTATTTAAAGTTGGGTTTTATTCATGGTTTGGGTTGACCTGATTCACTGTATGTACTAACTATTCATTTGATATTTTACATTCTCTGTTGTTATACACTTGATGCCTATTTTATATCTATTCTTATAACAATAACAATTAGATTTATATGCCACCAAGATTTGCCTGCATAAATAAAAGACTAAAATGTATGTTGATGAAAATTGACCTCCTGCCATGAATAGTGTTGGGGTTAAAGTTGCAGCAACTCTGCTTGTTTTTGTTGGGAACAAAGAATATACAAGTTTCCATTTTCATGTCATTTATCAAATGACGAAATGTAACAAAACTAATAAACTTAAACAATGTCACAAATATAAAGGAAGTGATAGAGAAGCATGTATATCATATTACAAATATCAAACTGGTAATAAGTAATCACTCCCTTTCAAAGTATATCAGCTTCCTAAAGCAAAAAGGTGTGGCATTTAAAACAGCCAATTAGATTCATGTTGGTTGTAATTTTGATTTAGAGCTAATGTCATTAACAAGAGTTGCATTAGTCTTATGTTTTTGAGGAAAGAAGGACACGTGTATATATCCTGTGCTTTTGTGAGTTCTATCAAGTTCATACTTTGATGGATTCACAGCAAATGTATACATAATCATTATTTTAAGGATATCTCAGATGAGTTCAACAATGTATTATATTGGAATACTTTTTTGGGGTAAAATTTATATTTTAAATGCAAAACTGTGAATTTTGAGAATGTTTACTTTTATACACTCAAGCATATTCATTACATAGAGACAAAGAGGAAAAATATTCTAATCTACTTTTGTCATGGCTTTGTGGTCTTATGCTTCACACCAGGAGCTGTTTTCTATAGGCATATCTATGTACTATATTTGTGGATCATGTTAATCTTCAAAAGTACTGGTATGTGTTACTGAGTTTATATGATTTATTGAGGGATATTCTGTGACTTTTGACCAGACTATTTTCTTCTCTGATGACCATACTTGAAGCTTAAATATCATATGGTGCAAGTTTGTTATGCATTCATTACACATGTTTATTTTTTAAATCATATTAATTTCTGGAAGATAAAAAACATTATGTTTCCTGCTGGCATTAGTGTTACATGAACCCCTGTATTTATCATACCGGTATAGTGCTATTGTAAAGATCAGATATATATGAGGAGTAATGTTCTAATGCTAAGGTCATTCTACATGCAGTAGTTATAACTGAAGAAATTCATAACCATGGGAGATAATTCTACATGCAGTAATTATAACTGAAGAAATTCATAACCATGGGAGATAATTCTACATGCAGTAATTATTACTGAAGAAATTCATAGCCATGGGAATAATTCTACATACAGTAATTATAACTGAAGAAATGTATAACCATGGGAGATAATTCTACATGCAGTAATTACAACAAGAAATTCACAACTAAGGGAGATAATTCAAAATAATACTTGAATAAATATTTGTTTGTAGGAAAATATACAAGAAGCAAAGAATATTATAGCAATTGTAGAGAAATTAGATCTACCAACAGAAGGAGATGAGAGGGATGACCGTAGTTGTAACTCTGATTGTGGAGATGCTTTAAAGAAACTTATTAAAATGTTTAAGTATGTTGACCTATTGACCTATGGTACAGTATAAATAAGAATCTTGATATGTCATTGTACTAAAATGTTTAAGTATGTTGACCTATTGACCTATGATACAGTATAAATAAGAATCTTGATATGTCATTGTACTAAAATGTTACAGTATGTTGACCTATTGACCTATGATACAGTATAAAGTAAGAATCTTGACATGTCATTGGAGTAAAATGTTACAGTATGTTGACCTATTGACCTATGATACAGTATAAAGTAAAAATCTTGATATGTTATTGGAGTGAAATGTTACAGTATGTTGACCTTTTGACCTATGATACAGTATAAAGTAAGAATCTTGATATGTCATTGGAGTGACATGTTACAGTATGTTGACCTATTGACCTATGGTACAGTATAAAGTAAGAATCTTGATATGTCATTGGAGAGAAATGTTACAGTATGTTGACCTATTGACCTATGGTACAGTATAAAGTAAGAATCTTGATATGTCATTGGAATGAAATGTTGCAGTATGTTGACCTATTGACCTATGATACAGTATGAAGTAAGAATCTTGACATGTCATACTGAAATGTTACACAGTCATTCCCAGATAATGGTACCAATAGCAGCCAGACTATGTGAAAAAATGAACTTCATGATAATGACAAAATAAAATTTGAATGATATTTCAAAACTATTCACCTTTTCACACGTTAAATATTACATATAACAAATATATGACAATTTCAATTTACATGGGGTTGAAACACTGTTACGGAGGTTATGTAGAACTACAATTGGGCTTGTATGGAATTTGCAAATTATTTTTCATCCTTTTATCATTCATATAATCAGAAACAATCATTAAACAATAGAAAAATATCCAGGTGTTTTGCAACAAATCAAAATAACAAAATTGTTGATGTTGAAAGACATTTACAGATTCCGTATATATTATCATAAGAAAAACTAATATGTTCTAGATTATAAAATTTATTTTGTTTCGTTCACATAAAATTCTTTTGTCCATGAACATATACTTTAAATGTTTAGCTGCATAAATTTACAGAGGATGACCATATTATACCACTAGAATGGATAGGAACGAACCTTATTGAGGAGGAACAATTTGTTACGGAGGTTATGGAAACATACCAATATTTTGTTGTGCATCATTTATAGGGAAAATGAATTGCTATAGAATGTCTTAAGAATTTTTACATCAGATTTAATGAAACAAGACATGTCAAATATGTACATTTTGTCACCATGTCGTATTACTATCGTTTTTGTATATTCTTTCATTATGATGAAATGAGGCCGATTTTTATTGATTATCCTGAATTTCTACAGTTGCAAGGCATGGTAAAAATACCACGTAATAAAATAAGCAAGAACAGGTTCGTTAAAGACATCTTTTGACTCTAGTATAGCTAATGGAAATAATAATGTAAAAATTTCAGTTAATTAACTACGTTACGGAAGTTAGCAGAAAAAACACATGTATGTTTTGGAAACCACAATTTATAACTTGAACATCTTAACATAAACAAAATAAACAGTCTAATTTTGGGAAAGTTCTTCTATTTTTGTTAATTCACATTCCGAATTCCGGAAAATATCTGTCCAAGGCGATATATTGTTATGGAGGATAGCGTTACGGAGATTAGGGTCAAAGATATTATCTATTTAATTACAAACATATCAAGAAGAAAATTCTCAGAACTCTTTTAATTTTGGGAAAGTTCTTCTATTTTTGTTAATTCACATTCTGGAATCCGGAAAATATCTGCCCAATGCGATATATCGTTATGGAGGATAGCATTACGGAGATTAGGGTCAAAGATATTATCTATTTAATTATAAACATATCAAGAAGAAAATTCTCAGAACTCTTTTAATTATGTCCTACTCATCAAATAGAGACTGCATCTTTTGGTTTTATTTGTGTTATTTTACTACAAACAATGTTATGTAGGATAGGTTCTTATATGTCACAAACGAAAAATATCAATGTAACTGCAAATATTTGAGAGAAAAAATGTTGATGCCATAAAAGAGCATTTATTTTAATGTATGTGGACAATATCTTATTTTTTAACTACTGTTTTGGGTGGATAGGAAAAGAAATACACAAGGGAATTATTTAATTGTCCTCGTTACGGTAGGATAGAGGTATTTCTGCGACATAGGAAAAGTTGTGCCAAGTCAAAGATGAGAGCTTTATTGATTCTACAAGTATGCAGTTCCTAATCTATACCTCCAAATGAGTCCATAAAAGTTGAATAAATCAAACAGTTTGTGTTTTACCGATCAAATATCGCCTTTAAACTGAAAATAGTGTGTAGCGACATCAAAGTTTACCCCAAAATCGGTACCTCTTGGAGCTCGCAATTGAATATCCGACAAACTAATATGTGAATATATGTTTATTCATTGCCGTGAAGCATGGGGACACAAACATTCATACTTAAATTTGTTCTACTAAGCCTTTCGAATTTTTGTCAACCTAACGACAGTTAATTTCCCTAATTGTGCCAATTATGTGGGAATGACTGTACAGTATGTTGACCTATTGACCTATGATACAGTATAAAGTCAGAATCTTGACATGTCATTGCAGAGTTCTTGAAATTTATTTTCTTGTGTCAGTCATTCGGTCTGATACCCTTCAGAATTTTGTCAGTCCGAACAAACTTTTGTCAGTCCGAAATAACTTTAAGAAAATAAAATTTTGAAAATCAGAATGAAATAAGTAAACACACCAGTTGTATTATGTTTTAATTATACATGTACTCCATTTCATCTTCTATTTCTACATAGGGCCTGGGTGGCTCAATGAGTTAGATCGCTGGATATAACAACTTGTACAAGCCTATCACCAATACGGCGTGGGTTCGCGCCCGGCTTTGTAAATTACAAAAAGGGCGCACTCAACTTGTAGCCGCAAGTGAAAAAGTTTACCAGTTGCTTGCCCATGGTCGGTGATTCTCTCCGGGTACTCTGGCTTCCTCCACCATTAAAACTGGTCGCAATGATATAGCTGAAATATTGGCTTCCTCCACCACTAAAACTGGTCGCAATGATATAGCTGAAAGTGGCACTAAAACACCAAAAATCAAATCAAAATCAAATCTATTTCTACAAATTTGTTAACATTTCTAAAAGTTTCATCTTCACTCTGCTTACACTCTGATTCACTATCAATCTCACCATCAATGTTTACATCACTCTCGTCCCTAATTTCCTCATTGTCTCTCTCTCCCTCCCTATTACTCTGATTTCCCTCTCACTTTCAATTTTTACTTCTCTATCATTTCCAATATCTTCCACTTCTGGGTAACATTCCTGAAGACGAGTAACCAGACCAGTTTTACATCCCATCATATTAGAAGCCCCATCACAACCAAATCCAACAAATTTAGACTTATGATTGGTTAAATAGTTTTCATTTACACAGGCAAACATATCTTCAGAACTGGTTGTTTTGGGTTCACCAATACACACAAATCCCTGGACACAGTTTCTAATAAATATAGTTTCCTGTTCAGTAACACAGTCACTGTCATCTGTACTGGTATCCATAGTGAGGGAGACAAATTGCCAATGAGTTTTTCCCTCTCTGAGGGAAATAAATTCCATAAAACACGTCGCTGCAGTCATATATGTCATAGGTTTTACTATGATCTAGTCCTTTTTCCCTGTCTAACTGATTGAGCCATGCAATGTCAGATATTAGCCTATTTTTTTTAATCAAGGCATGAACATTCCTAAATTTTGATTCAAGGTCTTTTCTAGTGTGCTCTTTAAGAGCCATGCACGACAGTTGTGTGAGCTGTTGTTTGTTGTGTCAATGCCCATTTGTGTACACAAGTTTTCTCATGCCTTGGTCAGATACTATACTGATTTAATATTTTTTGGAACCTGCGAAGAAAAGAATTGTTTTACTTGAGCCCTGCAAATTTTTAAAACTTATCCCCGTATTGACTATTGGGCCGTAATGTTCAACACAAATTTTGTTGTCATTTTGTAGCCAAGGTCTGGCTTTTAACCTCAGAAAGTAAAGATACTTTAATATGCATGTGTGATTTCCTGTTAAAAAGTCACTGTTTCGGATAGCTGGTATCGCATATTTTAACACTAGTCATGTCTCTCATTCTTGTATTTATAATTTATATGATATTTTATGCAATCACCTTATGTTTTATTATGTTTATATGCCCCTTCGTGGGCCCTTTAATTTGGACCAATAAAATCTTATCTTATCTAGTACAGCTGCTTAAAAATAACCGCTTCCTATAGGCTTCGCACTTTTCATTATTTTTTGTTCTAAGCTCTTCACACCCGTCTTAGCATCTGTGTGAAATTTAATCGGCCATGATGTAGCCATGCTTGTTTGTTGTTTGTTATAGTACGGAAGCTCTCGGGTCTCATCCGACATTGGAAAGAACAATCGGAATTCCGAATGGTTCTTCACTATAATATGAAAACCATTATGCGGAGCGGGTACGAATTTCCGGAAAAAATTTAAACATCGCATTTTTTTTTAATCGGACATCTGGGCCGATATTTATGTTGTTTTTATCGGACTTTCACATTTTTTGTCGGCAAAACCGATAAAACCGATACTTTTCAATAACTCTGTCATTGGAGTGAAATGTTACAGTATGTTGACCTATTGACCTATGGTACAGTATAAAGTCAGAATCTTGACATGTCAATGGACTGAAATGTTACAGTATGTTGACCTATTGACCTATGATACAGCGTAGAATAAGAATCTTGACAATGATTGAGCAACAAGAATCTTGATATGTCATTGGACTGAATTCAAAATGGTACTAGAAATGAAGAAATAAAATGAAAAAAAAATACCACTCTGTCAGAACAGTTCCAAAATCTAAAAGAAAAATCGCAGAAAGAGGCAATATTAATAGATCTAGCACACAAATACGTGACTTGGTACAGGCACATCCATGAAAAGTGGTAGGTTGAAATAATTAAGTCTCCCAAACAACGTTTGGAGACTTATTATTTTTGCTCCGTTTCTTATTATTATTATTATTATTATTATTATTATTCTTATTCTTCTTCTTTCTTTCCGTGCACCATGAACTTGTCCACGGCAGATCTCAGGAACTACCGGACAGAATTTCATGAAACTTGGTGGAGTTATAGATATATGTTTCTAGTTGATCCTAAAGTTTTCAGATTTGTGGTAAAGGGGGTCAAAGCCATATTTTTGGGGGTTCAAAGAGGGTGGGGGTTACTATAGAATCCTATGAGAAACTTGAAATTTTGTACATTGATGTTGATAACTTCTAACTGGATAATGATAGAGACATACAATTTGACATAGTGATAGGTCACCATTAGAGGAGCAATTCTGCGTTTTCAAAATTTTCAAGATGTCTGCCATTTTCAAAATGGCTGCCAAAACACGGCATAAAAATGGGGGGTAAAAATTCAACATTGTCCGATATCATCAAAATTTGATATGTGGGTAGATAGTGTCAGTGGCCGGTTTGGGAGACTTCATAATCACTAGATTATAATCATATCTTGTTATTATTATTATTATTATTATTATTATATTATTGTTCTTCTCTTTCTTTCTTTCCGTGGACCATGAACTTGTCCACGGCAGATCTCAGGAACTACTGGACAGAATTTCATGAAACTTGGTGGAGTTATAGATATATGTTTCTAGTTGGTCCTAAAGTTTTCAGCTTTGTGGTAAAGGGGGTCAAAGTCATATTTTGAGGGGTTCAAAGGGGGTGGGGGTTACTATAGAATCCTATGGGAAAGTTGAAATTTCGTACATTAATGTTGATAACTTATAAATGGATAATGATAGAGACATAAAATTTGACATAGTGATAGGTCACCATTAGAGGAGCAACTCTGCATTTTCAAAATTTTCGAGATGGCTGCCATTTTCAAAATGGCTGACAAAACACGGCATAAAAAATGGGCGGTAAAAATTCAACATTGTCCGATATCATCAAAATTTTATATGTGGGTAGATAATGATGTCCCGAATTGATTCCTGACATTGAGAAATATCTACCAGTCGCCATTTTCAAAATGGCCACCACAATACCACACAAATTCAACATTGTTCGATTTCAACGTCCTGAATTGATTCCCGACATCGAAAAATTTCTACCGGTCTCCATTTTTAAAATGGCCACCACAATATCGCAAAAATTCAACATTGTTCGATTTCAAAGGTAGCTTTTGATTTATTTTTTAAACCTGTTTGTCAGTGGCCAGTTTGGGAGACTCCATAATCGTTAGATTATAATCATATCTTGTTATGAAATGCTTTTAAATTATTTTCAAAATATGCAAACACACACACACACACACACATAAAAATTATTCCGGAGTACTTGAGTATTTGTCACTTTTTTGTATTAAAGTTTTTGAGTTTTTACTTTATATGTTATAAAAAATAAACTTTTAAGCGTATGCTGCAAACACTTAACAAATTAGTTTTTTTTTCTATTTCTTTTCTTTGTCATGTTATGAATGTATTTTAGGATACAGAAAATAGAACACCATATAATGGCAGAGCTTGGACGACTGGCACTGACTTACATGGAAAAAAAATCTATCTTATCAAATGCAATGGTTGATGACTTTTTAGATGAAGTAGATTTTAAGGTACTCATCAAATACAAATGTACTATAATTTTTATATGAAACTGGGTTTGTAATGAAAAATTTACTTATGGACTGTTTTATATTTGTATATTATAACTAAAATGGATAATTTGCTGCTGGATGTGATGCTCACAACAATCAATCTAAATTAGGAAGAAAACAAATAGGACAATATCATTTTATCATCTATAAATAAGGGGGCCGTCGTGGTCGTGATCGTATGGTAGTTGGATTTACAACTACATGTGCAATTAGTGCCTATCACCACTAAAGTTGTGAGTTCAAACCCCATTCATGGCGAGGTGAACTCGATACAACATTATGTGATAAAGTTTGTCAGTGACTTGCGACAGGTCGATGGTTTTCTCCGGGTATTCGGGTTTCCTCCACCAATAAAACTGACCGCCATGATATAACTGAAATATTGTTGAAAGTGGTGTTAATCACCATAAACCAAACCAAGCCATCTATAAACAAGTAAAACTTGGAATGTTTAAAGCAGGATTTTTCCATCTTTATGAAGTCACAGCCACTGTTAATTATAATTTTTTCCACATTGGTATCTCCTAGGTAACTTTGTGTTATATTTTTATTACCCTTTTCATATTAAACATTAAATTTGTAATACATATCTTCTAGAAATACCACTACTTATATTTAACAGAAAGTACCTGAAGTAGTACCCGAGTTACTGAGACGTTTTGAGCCTCTGATAACAGACACTGATTACCCATGGCTTGATGTACATTGTTCTTCTAATGGCATGGATTTATTTAGTCTTATGATAGAAACCTACCCGTAAGTTAATAATTCATAATTCTATAATTTAAAAATAGAAAACTCACAGTGGCGATAAACAGTATTTTAATTTTAAAAAACCCAACAACACTCTGATTCATCATAAACTGCTTTAACAAACAGTTGCAAATTTAAATTCTGGTTTGGAAAATGATTCAATTTCAATTTTTTTTAAATATTCAAAATAGGTGAGCTCATTTATTATTTTATGATATGATGTATTACTATTAATTTCCTATTTACCTTGAATTTTCTTTATATTGATCTATATAGTCTAACAGGTTATCTCCCTTTGAATCTGGAATTTTGGTCTATAGTCTAGCAGACTACTTTTAAACAAAAGAATTATATTGGTCTATAGTATAACAGACTATTTTTAAGTAAAATAATTATATTGGTCTATAGTATAACAGACTACTTTTAAACAAAATAATTATATTGGTCTATAGTATAACAGACTATTTTTAAGTAAAATAATTATATTGGTCTATAGTATAACAGACTACTTTTAAACAAAATAATTATATTGGTCTATAGTATAACAGAATACTTTTAAGCAAAAGAGTTATATTGGTTTATAGTATAACAGATTATTTCCCCTGGAAAGTGGAAGGTAAAGAGTTATATTGGTCTATAGTTACAGGTTATAGCAAGTTATTTTCAAAATTGTGGTCATGATCGTATGGTAGTTGAATTTATAACTACCTATGCATTCAGTGCCTATCACCACTAACGTTGTGAGTTTGAACCCCGCTCAGGCGAGATCCATTTGATATAACAAACGTTGTGAGTTTGAACCCCGCTCAGGCGAGATCCATTTGATATAACATTATGTGACAAAGTTTGTCAGTGACCTGTGGCAGGTTGGTGGTTTTCTCTGGTTACTCCTGTTTCCTCCACCAATAAAACAGGTCTGCCACAATATAGCTGAAATATTGTTGAAAGTGGCATTAAATATCATAACCCTAACCTTAACCCTTAATATAAATTACAAATTACAAATATTTTAAGTGATTATTATGTAGGTCATCCGATGCTGTTCCTGATGAAGTAAACAAAGCTTTAATTAGAATATTTGACTTCTGTATGGATGATGGTCGTGAACTTATCAACATTGAGGATGGACGGGAGACTGTATTCGGATGTATTATTAGAGAAAGTTTTGCGTTTATATCCAAGGCAAGCTTAACCTTTTTGTTATTTATAATTAGATGGTGTTTATAGGAGTATTTGTAATAATAGCTTGTCCTTATACTGGCCGTAGTTGGATTTATAACTACCTGTGCAATCAGTGCCTATCACCACTAACGTTGTGAGTTCGAACCCTGCTCAGGCGAGGTGTACTCAATACAACATTATGTGATAAAGTTTGTCAGTGACTTGCGGCAGGTCAGTGTTTTTCTCTGGGTACTCCGGTTTCCTCCACCAATAAAACTGACTGCCACGATATAACTGAAACATTAAATACCATAAACCCACTCGCCCAAATTAAATCATTGTTTTGCATATATTATGACATAAGAATGTTTTTGTCAACTGCTTTAAATCTATTTTACAGCATTGTGAAGGTGGTACAGGAGAATTTTGTGCACCAGTTTTGAAGAATCTACTAAAATTTCGTAAATCAGATGAAGAGTTCTTACGAGAAGCTTGTTCTAATGGAATGCAAATTGCTGGCATTCTTTGTCCAGAAGTTTGTGCTACCTTCATTGGACCATTGTTAGACTGGTATATTGAAGAACCTTCATCAGACTTGATGCGTATGTATTTATTCTATGTTGTTTTTTGTTTGTTAAAACAGATATTGAAAATAAAGTAAGAATTAAGTGTCAGGTAAACTATTGATGTTATTTAGAGTAAAAGATTGATTAGTGTTTAATGCCACCATTAACAGTATTTCAGCTATATTGTGGCTTGAACAATATAAACTATCCTGTCCATTTTTTTCTGTCTTGACAGGATATTGTAAATTGTGCCAATATATCAGTATTTACATATAATATAATATTCATTTCCCTTCACTCTAAATAACATCAATTTCTCCTTAAAAATGCATCTCTTTTTCAGTTTTCGACATAGGGAGGCAGTTTTCGACCCCCTTGCTATATTTTTTTAGTTACATCCCATATACTGTAGCTGTTGGAGCCAAACCTCTACCCTATATTACGTACTTGTTTCTATAAATGTAATTATGTTGCTTATTATCAGCTGGAACATAAATATTCCCAGACAGTTCAACAACCAGTGGAATCATATCAGATCAATTATGGCCAGATGTAATAATATTATTTTATATGATTCCGTGTCATAATTTTTTTCATGGACACATTAGGCCACATTACAACAAGTTTGTCGCAGTCTATCATATTCTGAGAGTCGACAGAATCAACTAGCCACAAATAGTATTGAAATCTTGATGATACATCTAAAAAAAAATAGGGGGTCGAAAACTGCCACACATTAATGTTTGTGGAGGTAGTTTTCGACCCCCATGGTCATGTGACCTTGACAGTGTGTATGTCAAAATCTACTGATCAGATTCACAGGCCATTGATGCCGACTTGCTTTATCATATATGTGAATATTTATCGTTGATAATATCTAATATGGAAATGTTAGTTTGAAGCTCCCTTCTAAACGATATCCATTAAGAAGCTTTTTTTTAAATGGTTGTTTGTAGTCACATAAATATTTTTATTTTTTTCTGCAGGTTTCGTAATGTTGACCTGTCAATATCTCACTCTGTGGCTTGACAAGCGTTTTTACCAGTCTCCTGATAACACATCGTGTATTTCCGATGCCACAAAATAGATTAGAGACTCAGAATATATGGAGGGGGTCAAAAACTAGCCACGGTCGAAAACACCCTCCATTGCTCTAGTACACATGATACATGTAAAGTCCTCTAAATGATCTCTACATAGTACACATGATACATGTAAAGTCCTCTAAATGATCTCTACATAGTACACATGATACATGTAAAGTCCTCTAAATGATCTCTACATAGTACACATGATACATGTAAAGTCCTCTAAATGATCTCTACATAGTACACATGATACATGTAAAGTCCTCTAAATGATCTCTACATAGTACACATGATACATGTATAGTCCTCTAAATGAACTCTACATAGTACACATGATACATGTAAAGTCCTCTAAATGAACTCTACATAGTACACATGATACATGTAAAGTCCTCTAAATGAACTCTACATAGTACACATGATACATGTATAGTCCTCTAAATGAACTCTACATAGTACACATGATACATGTAAAGTCCTCTAAATGATCTCTACATAGTACACATGATACATGTAAAGTCCTCTAAATGATCTCTACATAGTACACATGATACATGTAAAGTCCTCTAAATGATCTCTACATAGTACACATGATACATGTAAAGTCCTCTAAATGATCTCTACATAATACACATGATACATGTAAAGTCCTCTAAATGATCTCTACATAGTACACATGATACATGTAAAGTCCTCTAAATGATCTCTACATAGTACACATGATACATGTATAGTCCTCTAAATGATCTCTACATAGTACACATGATACATGTAAAGTCCTCTAAATGAACTCTACATAGTACACATGATACATGTAAAGTCCTCTAAATGATCTCTACATAGTACACATGATACATGCAAAGTCCTCTAAATGATCTCTACATAGTACACATGATACATGTAAAGTCCTCTAAATGATCTCTACATAGTACACATGATACATGTATAGTCCTCTAAATGATCTCTACATAGTACACATGATACATGTATAGTCCTCTAAATGATCTCTACATAGTACACATGATACATGTAAAGTCCTCTAAATGATCTCTACATAGTACACATGATACATGTAAAGTCCTCTAAATGATCTCTACATAGTACACATGATACATGTAAAGTCCTCTAAATGATCTCTACATAGTACACATGATATATGTAAAGTCCTCTAAATGATCTCTACATAGTACACATGATACATGTAAAGTCCTCTAAATGATCTCTACATGGTACACATGATACATGTAAAGTCCTCTAAATGATCTCTACATGGTACACATGATACATGTAAAGTCCTCTAAATGATCTCTACATAGTACACATGATACATGTATAGTCCTCTAAATGATCTCTACGTAGTACACATGATACATGTAAAGTCCTCTAAATGATCTCTACATAGTACACATGATACATGTAAAGTCCTCTAAATGATCTCTACATACTACACATGATACATGTAAAGTCCTCTAAATGATCTCTACATACTACACATGATACATGTAAAGTCCTCTAAATGAACTCTACATAGTACACATGATACATGTAAAGTCCTCTAAATGAACTCTACATAGTACACATGATACATGTATAGTCCTCTAAATGATCTCTACATAGTACACATGATACATGTATAGTCCTCTAAATGATCTCTACATAGTACACATGATACATGTAAAGTCCTCTAAATGATCTCTACATAGTACACATGATACATGTAAAGTCCTCTAAATGATCTCTACATAGTACACATGATACATGTAAAGTCCTCTAAATGAACTCTACATAGTACACATGATACATGTAAAGTCCTCTAAATGAACTCTACATAGTACACATGATACATGTAAAGTCCTCTAAATGAACTCTACATAGTACACATGATACATGTATAGTCCTCTAAATGAACTCTACATAGTACACATGATACATGTAAAGTCCTCTAAATGATCTCTACATAGTACACATGATACATGTAAAGTCCTCTAAATGATCTCTACATAGTACACATGATACATGTAAAGTCCTCTAAATGATCTCTACATAGTACACATGATACATGTAAAGTCCTCTAAATGATCTCTACATAATACACATGATACATGTAAAGTCCTCTAAATGATCTCTACATAGTACACATGATACATGTAAAGTCCTCTAAATGATCTCTACATAGTACACATGATACATGTATAGTCCTCTAAATGATCTCTACATAGTACACATGATACATGTAAAGTCCTCTAAATGAACTCTACATAGTACACATGATACATGTAAAGTCCTCTAAATGATCTCTACATAGTACACATGATACATGCAAAGTCCTCTAAATGATCTCTACATAGTACACATGATACATGTAAAGTCCTCTAAATGATCTCTACATAGTACACATGATACATGTATAGTCCTCTAAATGATCTCTACATAGTACACATGATACATGTATAGTCCTCTAAATGATCTCTACATAGTACACATGATACATGTAAAGTCCTCTAAATGATCTCTACATAGTACACATGATACATGTAAAGTCCTCTAAATGATCTCTACATAGTACACATGATACATGTAAAGTCCTCTAAATGATCTCTACATAGTACACATGATATATGTAAAGTCCTCTAAATGATCTCTACATAGTACACATGATACATGTAAAGTCCTCTAAATGAACTCTACATAGTACACATGATACATGTAAAGTCCTCTAAATGATCTCTACATAGTACACATGATACATGTATAGTCCTCTAAATGATCTCTACATAGTACACATGATACATGTAAAGTCCTCTAAATGATCTCTACATGGTACACATGATACATGTAAAGTCCTCTAAATGAACTCTACATAGTACACATGATACATGTAAAGTCCTCTAAATGATCTCTACATAGTACACATGATACATGTAAAGTCCTCTAAATGATCTCTACATAGTACACATGATACATGTAAAGTCCTCTAAATGATCTCTACATAGTACACATGATACATGTAAAGTCCTCTAAATGAACTCTACATAGTACACATGATACATGTAAAGTCCTCTAAATGATCTCTACATAGTACACATGATACATGTAAAGTCCTCTAAATGATCTCTACATAGTACACATGATACATTTAAAGTCCTCTAAATGATCTCTACATAGTACACATGATACATGTAAAGTCCTCTAAATGATGTCTTATTTAATCTTGTCCTGGTGAAAATCATTGAGGTGATGGGCAATTCTTGTCCTGATGAAAATCATTGAGGTGATGAGCAATTCTTGTCCCAAACACAATAATATTTTTAGAACCCAACCTGTGTATTAATAACCTCTAGTTATTTTATATTAAAATTAAAAAAATGGCTTGTTCCCTCCTTGCAGAATCCTATGACCTATTTTTTAACCTTATTTACCTGTATTGTAGTATAGAAAGTTCTTTAGTTGTTGTCAGGCTATTTATCGGTGGTGTAATTGTTATTTTGCTTGCCTGGAGTACAATAGATATCATGGCTTTGGTCCTCAGTTAGAACAAACTAAAGACTATAAGTTTGTTTGTTATTTGTTTAGCGCTACTTTCAACAATATTTCAGTTATATCGTGGCGGCATAAGATTTGTTTTGCTGCTTCTTTACAATTAAAGCATGCTACATATAGACTGGTTTGTTCAGAATCAGTGTAATACATGCTACATATAGACTGGTTTACTCAGAATCAGTGTAATGTGTCTGAGTGTAGTGACATGTCTACCTGTGAATTGTTGTTTCAGTAATCAGCAGTATAACAATTCAACTTTGCATGTTGGCCTAGTACAAAACAGATATCATCATTATCTCATCAAAAAGTAACGTGTTCTCCCACTTCGAAGTAAAACAGATTCACTCACTTGCTCATTAGTTACCTTTAAAAAAATATACATAGCAGTAATACTATTCACTTTGCATTTAAACAACAATCAATCAATCACTTGCTCATTAGTTGTCTTTAACAAATGTACATTTCATCTATACTTGAATTTCTCATTAATAATGGAATATTTTATAGCCAGCTGATTTGGTCATAAATACAACTGAATTTCAGCTATTGGAAAATGATAATTATATCATTAATCAATGTTATTTTGTATTTTTAGAAATATTTCAGCTATTGGAAAATAATAATTATATCAATATTATTTTGTTTCTTTATAGAAATATTTAGCAGAATAGCAGAAAAAAATCCTGATGCTTTGATCAATAAAATGGATAAATTTATTGAAGCATGTAAAAAAGAGAGTGAAAGTATTCCTATACAGATTTCTATGTTTTATACTCTGTCAACTAAACTTCCAAAGGTAGATAAAATATTTATTATCCATTATAAAGTCAAACCTCTTGGAAAATTCAAAAATCAGACTGCTTAGTTGAAGTACTTTTACTTTTGCAGACCCCAACCCTAACCCTAACTCTTTTGTTGTCATATCCACATGGTAACGAAATGAAAGGTTATGGGTCATGTGCATTGATTATTACAATATCTGACTTCCGGGGTCTGCCAAAGTAGATTCTACCTGCTTAGTTTGTTACATACAAACTGAAAATATAAAATATTTCCCAGTATACAGCCATTGTATGCTCCTATCTATTAGATGTATTTTCGACTAAGAAACAAGTCTAAGTACCAGATAATGGTAATATATATATGGGAAGCCATCTTGTAATAAGCTATTATGATGTCCAGTACTCTGTCAAAATTTTTTTACCTGATGATCCCTAATAACACTGATGTTACTAGTGGATAATTACTTATAGATATACAGCAGTACCTGTCTAATCCTACACACCAAAGGACCAAGGAAATGTGTCGGATTGTAGAGGATGTCGGAATACTCAGTTTTTTAAATCAGAATTTTTCTCCCAAACTTGAACAGATGTGAGTAAAAAATCATCTAAAACAGCCAAAAACACCGAAAAGTGGTTTTCACGAAATATTTCGGGGATAAAGGGGTTCGCAACAATTTGTGTCTGGGCTACTCTAATTCAAGTCAATCAAGAGAACTCTGCCTCTGTATGATGAACTGCGCATGCACGGAATCAGTTTGTTGATGAAAATGTCTTCTGTCGGAAAATTTAACCGTGGAAGAAAACCGACTTTGACCGAAAATGGCTAATAATTTGAGTTTTGATTGATAAATTGTGTTCTTATAGGTAAATATGTGTAATTTATCATTAATGCTAACATGACCTCCTTCTTTCACTTTGTTAACAAATGAGCGGGTTATCCTTTCAGTATAATCTCATTAGCACATGCACCGGTGAATGTGACTGACTTTTCCATTGGTAGCATAAATTGTGTGCGACATTTTCCGCAAGAGTAAATATAAATGACCATCTTCCAATCAAAATATACTACCGTATTTGTACTCTTAGACATATCAGAATCGAAATAAATCATGGAAGCCAGAATGTGTTTTGAGTTTTAACATGGATTGGAAGATATTAGTAAATTTTATCCCTCGCTTCTGGCTCGGGATAAAATACTAATATCCGCCAATCCATGTTAAAACTCCCAACACATTCTGGCTTCCATGATTTATTTCTTAAACATGTATGAATTATAATTTTAGTCTAAAGATAGGTTAAATAAACTGCTTACCTGAGCACCATCCATGTCTTTGTTTTGATAAATCTGGGTCAATGCGGTGTGTTGTCAAACTGGATCATGAATAATTAATGAGCTTGGCCAGCAGACGATCAGAAGTTATTTGTTTAATTACATCTAATTAAACAAATTTCTGTTTATCTGAGATGGCTATTTGGTCATTTTATTGATTTATCTATCTTATTTTCAAGTTGTTGTCAAACTTAAAAATTATGGAAAATCGTAGACACTGTCACTTTAATAGAGATACTTTGGGACCATAAATGTTTATCGGATGTCACAGGATGTCAGAAAACTCAGTTGTCGGATTGCACAAGTTCCACTGTATTATCGTTTATTTGTTTGCGAGAGCTGATTTATCAGAGCAATATCGCATCAAAGGTGAAGCCTAAGACATGAAATGTGATGTGACCATTTCGAGCAAAATATTTCAATGATAATAAGTTTGTCGAGGATGTATCAAAATAATGTCACTCAATAAAACATCATGTTAGAAAGCAACTATTATATGTTTGTATCACGCTTATTGCTTGAGGGTTATGGTGTTTAACGCCACTTTCAACAATATTTAAGTTATATCGTGGCGGTTTTTGTCGCTTGATAATAGATATTATCATGTGTTAGATCAAAAGGAAAATTCACAACAATAACATTTGTTAATATACATGCACTATGAATATTCATATTGCAATGTTATGAAATGAATAATTAGTGTAATGCATTATGTTTTGGGTCAGTAACCTTCAATCTGTAGACACAATGGTTTATGTGCAATAAATTTTGCTCCAGTAGACTGATCCTTCTGATTTTTTAACACAATTATCCTTGGCTACGGTTGGAGATGATTTTGGGGATTGCAGCTTTACCAGTTTGCTAATAATAGATGCAAACATACCAAAAATGTGTTTAATGTTTTTTTTATGTGGAGCATTTATTTTTCAACCAATTTTTCAACTTTTTTTCTATATGCCTTATAACATTTTCTACATAATATTCCAACAGATTTTATATGACTCTCACAGGATATAAAGTGATCAAAATGAGATTTAATTTCGTTTTTATTAGTGGCTTTTTGAATTTTGAATGAAATTTACTGCTTGCTCTTATGGTTCCAGATATAATATGGGTCAAATGGAGACAACTGGGACAAACAACCAAAATAATAAACTTTTTGTTTGACATGTTTCTATTGTGAACAGTCGGGAAGCTACGATGTGATAAATAGTCTTCCTTTCAGGCCACTTCAATGTTAAAAACTTATTGCTAAGCTGAAAGCAATGTTTCAAACAAAAAACGGCAACATTGGTTTATAGTCAAGCTTACTATGACCATAATACATCTTATACAGAAATACATCTCTTTGTCATCATCAGTTTTACTAGGAATGACATATGTCTTTGTGAATCTTTATTTAAAAAAATTGATCAATGTAGCAAGTAGACATTTTAGTATTTTGCAAACAGTGCTTGTCTATAAATTATGCATTAAATTCACTCATATTTATTATTAGCTCACCTTGCCAAAGGCAACGTGAGCTTTTGCCATCACTTGGCGTCCGTCGTATGTCGTCCTTTAAATTTTCACATTTTAATCTTCTCCTCTGAAACCCCTAAGCCAAATGAACTGACACTTGGTAGGAAGCATCTATGGAAGGTCCTTTATAAAGATTGCTCATTTTGTCCTGATCCATTAACAAGAATAGCCGCCACAGGCAATTCTTGTTTCTGATTGGCCGATTAAAAAAAATCTTCTTCTCTGAAACCTATAGACCAAATGAACCGAAACTTGGTATGAAGCATCTATGGAAGGTCTTCTATAAAGTTTGCTAATTTTGTCCTGATGCATCAACAATCATATCCGCCACAGGCAATTCTTGTTTCTGATTGGCCGATATAAACAAATCTTCTCCTCTGAAACCCCTTGAGCGAATGAACCGAAACTTGGCATGATGCATCTATGGAAGGTCTGCTATAAAGATTGCTTATTTCGTCCCGATCCATTAACAAACATGGCCACCACAGGCAATTCTTGTTTCTGATTGGTCGATTTCTAAAAAATCTTCTCCTCTGAAACTGCCTGCCTAAATGAACCGAAACTTGGTAGGAAGCATCTATGGAAGGTCCTCTATAAAGATTGCTCATTTTGTCCCGATCCATTGACAAACAAGGCCACCACAGGCAATTCTTTTCTCTGATTGGCCAAATTTTTGACGATTTCTTAAAATTTTCTTCTCTGAAACTGGTTTGCCAAATGTCCCGAAACTTGGTAGGAAGCATCTATGGAAGATTTTCTATAAAGATTGCCCATTTCGTCGCGATCCGTTAACAAACATGGCCACCACAGGCAATTCTTGTTTCTGATTGACCGATTAAAAAAAATCTTTTCCTCTGAAACCCCTAGGCCTAATGAATCAAAACTTGGGATGAAGCAACTATGGAAAGTTTTCTATAAAAATTGTTCATTTCGTCCCGAACCGTTAACAAACATGGCCCCCACAGGAAATTCTTGTTTCTGATTGGTTGATTTCTAAAAAATCTTCTCCACTGAAACCGATTTGCCAAATGAAACGAAATTTGGTAGGAAGCATCTATGGAAGGTCCTCTATAATGATTGCTTATTTCGTCCCTATCCGTTAACAAATATGGCTGCCACAGGCAATTCCTGTTTTTGGTCGATTTAAAAAAAATCTTCTCCTCTGAAACTGCTTGACTAAATGAACCGAAACTTGGTAGGAAGCATCTATTGAAAATTCTCTATCAAGATTGCTCATATTCATCCCGATTCGCCTATAAACATGGCCGCCAAAGGCAATTGTTGTTTCTGGCTAGTCGATTTCTTAAAAATCTTCTCCTCTGAAACTGAGTAGCCAAATGAATCGAAATTTCGTAGGAAGCACCTATGCAAGGTTCTGTATTAAGCTTCCACAATGCAGAATGAAAGATGAGCGACACAGGCTCAACCCACTGAGCTGCTACTTCTTTTTCTTCTTGTTGTCTGTATAAGCCTCTGGTACATTGGAGCACTATATTTAAACTTATAAAGCCAGTGCTTACAATATACAAATGTATGAGTATTATAATTAATTCAATTCAGTGTTAACTATGCATACATGACAAATAAAGAACATCAAATTTGCCCTAGAACTAGTAAGGCTTGAGTTTTTTGGGAGAAATAATGGGTGATTTTCTAAAAAATAGGGTTGGGGAATGAAACCTTTCTTTCTAGCAATTTTGTTTTTAACTTTTTCTTAAAATGTAAATCAATAAATGTTTCAATAAACATAAAATCATTGAGTATGTGTATATCATACAAATATGTACATTGTATGTATTTAAAAGTTTTCTGGACCAGTGTCTTTGCAATAAAGCATTTAGTTAACTAAAATGTTATTTTGGTCTGTTCTATGATATGTGCCATTGCCTTACATGTACAATGCCATATGAAATTTAGATTTGATATATTTTTGTCATTTCGCTACACAGTGACTTCTTCTGTCTAAACTTTTCTTACTGACTATAATTAAAGGTATATTTTTTTTTCTACTAAATAGATTTTTACACAGAATCTGATAGACATGTTGATGGAAACACATTACAAAAATCCCCAAGTAAAGGTACAGGTTTTGATGGTCATGCATAATGTCTCCAAGGAAAACCCACAACTAATAGCAAAACATGTCAACACAATGATAGCTGACAAATCAACTACACCAATGGAACAACACTCGTTGAATGGAGCAATAGTTAACGTTGCCAAGACAGATGAGGTAATCTTTTTATGTTAAAAAGGTTGTTATGACAATTTATTTTTAACAATTAAATATTTGTAGAGGACTCAAATGCTAATAGACTGCTAATAAACGATTCACCTCCTAACCATATTCACACAACTTAAACATGTAAAAAAAAAAAGCACTTGCACTTTTACACTTCATTTGTTTGTTTCTTTTTATTTATTTATTTTTTTCTTACTAAAGCACACCAAATAACATTGACAACGACTGATTAACACTTGATAATTCTCAATACACTTCTACCTTTCGATACTAATTAAACCTTGAACACCAGATAACAACAGGGATATGGATTAATATAAGTTTAACCACTTGTTTCCGAATCCTATTGATTAATTTAAATGTATATATAATTTATATGTGTATTATTAATGTGTAATATTGAATTAATTAATAAAATATGTTTATACTAATAGACTGTATCAATGGAGTAATGGTGAGCATGCTCGTCAGAAATGTGGTAGATCTTGTGTTCGAGTCCCGGTCGATTATAACCAAAAGCTACATGTATCAAATTAGTATTTGCTGCTTCTCTGCTAATCACACAACTTTGAGGAGAAAGAGCAAATACTGGATGTCTGAGTATCAGGATAATGTGTCTAAGTGGAGCGACATGTCTACCTACCGACTGTATGTTTCAGTGAGCTAGCACTATAAAAATAGAACTAATCCTGTTGATCTATTACAAAGTGGACATCATCATCTCTTTGAAAAAATAACTTGTACTTGCCATGAAATAGCTGAAAAATGTTTTACTTGGCATTAAACAACAATCACTCACTTACTCAAATGGTAAGTATGAATTTTAGCTGAGTACAAATTATGTGGTGGAAACCTTTTAATTCATTTATGTAGATTCTTTTAAGGAACAAATAAACAGCTTTTGGTAATCTTGTTGTAAAAAAATACATGTAGCTCGTAGGATCTCTGCTGTAGTGTACATCCCCTCTGAAAGTGGCATCTGATGTTTATATGGCACAAATCAAATACTAGTACACAAGACATACTAAGGACAGGGCGTGTATGACAGCTTAATGTTTCGAGAATACCACACTCGTTGTACACAAAAGATAACTTGCAGCAGTTTCTAATAAGCAGCAGTCTTTTGATCATATCCATCATATTTTCTTGTTCTATTTCACAGAGCCACCTTTATAGTTACATAATTAATTGATTTTAGATTTATTTTATCATAAATATATCCATAATTTCTCCTCACTTGAGATTAATCAACAATCAGTCTAATTGTAAGATTGTCCTTTATTATAGATTTAGTATCTGTAAAGGAAAACTTAAGATGATCAAAGACCACTGAATTGAGATAATTACTTTTAACAAACTTTGATTCTAAAGAAAGTATAAATATAAACAGAAATGTGAATTTCTGTTTAAAAGAATAAATATAAACAAGTGAAATAATCTTACTTTTGAGTTCTGCTATTTCTGTTTAAGAATTCTAATGTGTAATAGTAAGTTGTCATCCCCCTGCAAATCATTTGTACTCTTTGTTTTTAGCCATAATAATGGCAGCCATCAAAGGAAATATAACAATGTTGTTTTGTTTTGAAATAAGAAAACAAAGACACAATCAATTATATATATTTTTAGCTTTAAAATACAAGGTATTTTCATAAAATTATAAAGTTTCTGTTAATAATCTCATTCTAAATACATTGTGTATATCTGTTTGATTTTTATTTCTTTGGGTAAATTCGATTTTTTTCTGTAATGTTAAAATTCAATTTCAGTGAATGTCAAAAACTTTTAAAAATTCAAAAAAAAAATGTCCTTCCATCCACACATAGCTATATGGTACATGTTTTGTCTGTATAATTCCTCTTTTAAGTATTCAAGCTAGAAACTTTTTATTTTACTGGATATTTGTTCATTTACAAAGGTGTGCTGATAACATCAGGATTATTATTTTCTTCAATTTGTCAAAAAAAAATAAAGAATTACAGGTTGTTGAACTTAGTCTATATAGATGTAGATGTAGTACTTAGTCTATATAGATGTAGATGTAGTATTAGTCTTACAGACACAGCAATTGAATGAGTAACACATCACTGATTGTTCTTAAATCACCAGTATTTAAGCGCTGTGTCCGCAGGAGCATGCTTCAGTCTAGTTATGAAAATATAATGCACTTTTTTTAATTAAAAATATTTTCAGAAATTGAAAGACCCTGTTTTTAAATATCTTTTTGATGTAATGAAGAAAGCCACAGATGAGACTCAAATAACTATTACAATAATTGGATTGAAAGATATGTGTGCTAAATATGGACCAGACATGTTTGGTCCTGTCAAGGACTATATTGAACAGAGAAAGTCTACGGAACACAATACAAACATCTCAGGCCAGTTCACAGCACTAATTGATCAAATAGAAGGAAGAAGGTCATTATAGTTCTCATTTTATCAGATGTTGTTATTAATTTCTCAGATATAGAATTATTTTACAATATCATGGTAGATTTTGTATTCATTTTTTAACAATAATGTCACCTTTGATTGTCCCATTGCATGATAAATAACATTCTTGCAATAAATTCCCCTATAACAAATTTCATAAAAAAATGCTATGGTGGTCATCTCTGCTATTAAATCAGAACCAAAAAAGATGTCATTTTGTAGGACCATTCAGTCAATATTCAAGAATTTTTCCCTATGAATTTGTTTATGGTTTAAAATGGTCAAAGAAAAAGACTTTTACAATATTTTGACTATAAGGTCCTATGTTTAAACTACATGTATGTTCAACAATTGGCACTGATTAGCTAGGTTTCATAGTATTCAATGGTCTTAAAGACCAACCATAGATAAGTCCTCCTGAGTTTTAGATCAATCAGGCCTCTTGTTTAAAATTCTACCAACTGGAAACCATTAATTCCCATCCATGTTTTTGAAGTCCAATCAGAACTGGATGAAATATAAATCAATGTTTGGTTGAATCAGCTCTATGATTTCAGAGAAAAAGATTTGTAAAATTTGGTCAACTCTACAAAATAACTGACTGTAGCCATGTTTCTTATGCTATCAAAATGAAGCAAGGAAATTTTGTAGATCAATAGATATTCCACAAATGTGTAACTCCAGAATTCTTTTAAATGTTTGCCAAGGAATTTCAATAGGAGATAATAAAAATGTGAAATATTAGACAGATAACAAAAGCCAAATAATGGCAACAGCTCACATGACCCATAGAATATCTATTTTCAAAACATATCTTTATTAGTATAAGTATAAGCTGAATGACTAAGAACTATACCATTTGACTGCAATATATGACACACACAAGTACTGCACAATCATCAGTATTATTGAATACAAATATTTAATTTTCTTTTGTTCTTGAACAGTTTTTCCAAAATAGTGTCACATAAATGTTATTTTTATTCTATTAGATGACTATTTTTATATATATAGCTGTTGTATGTATTATAAATAAAAAGGACCGTTTAGTTTCTCATATTTCAACCATGTATCCTATTATCACATGAGGGAGGGTTGACATCATGTGAGGGAGGGTTGACATCACGTGAGGGAGGGTTGACATCACATGAGGGAGGGTTGACATCATGTGAGGGAGGGTTGACATCACGTGAGGGAGGGTTGATATCACATGAGGGAGGGTTGACATCACGTGAGGGAGGGTTGACATCACATGAGGGAGGGTTGACATCACATGAGGGAGGGTTGACATCACATGAGGGAGGGTTGACATCACATGAGGGAGGATTGACATCACGTGAGGGAGGGTTGACATCACATGAGGGAGGGTTGACATCACATTAACTGGTTTAACCCTGCCACCTTTTTATGTCCCAAGTCAGGACCTGTATTTCCATTGATTTGTGTCATGATCTTTTTTGTTTTCAATGATTTGAGGTGAGAGGTAATTGTTCATTTTTTTATATTGGTGGAATGTTGACTTTTAAACCTTTGTTTTTATATTATACATTTCATACACTTTTACATTGTGATATTTTTATATTTTAGTTTACAAACAATAGCCCAGGATGTAAAAGAAACCCAGGAGGATGTTGATCAACTGGATGAGAGAGTGACCGGAACAGAGGGGGCTGTAGAGAATCTGGCCACTAGAGTTGACGAACATGATGATAACGTACAAGAATTAGCTGAAACAATTGATACTGTCACTCAAAGGGTGGACTTTGCTGAGAAAGATATTGAAGAAACAAAGATTAAAGTTGAAGAAGTTGACAACAAGGTATACTATTATAGAAAAAAGAACATAAGCATGAATAAACATGAGAGGAAATTTCATATATGGAATAACATATAGAAAATATATTTAACCCTTTAACCTTTTACCGGATTCTCAGTTGTGTAAGATTCTCAATACTACTTTGCAATAAGATATCACACTCACCTAGAGTACAGAAAACTGTAGGCTTGATCTCTGGTCGAGTCAAACCAAGGATTGCCATAAGATATCACACTCACCTAGAGTACAGAAAACTGTAGGTTTGATCTTTGGTCGAGTCAAACCAAGGATTATAACATTGGTACTTGCTGATACTACACTAAGTTTACTCAATTAAGGAGTAAAACACGGTCCCCTCTTCATATTTAAATTAAAAGATATTTTTACTCTTAATAATAATAATAATAATAATAATATCCTTTATTTAATTAAACAGGATGACATATTTAGTTACAAACTAGTTCACAATATGATCCTGCATTATATACATAAATTACAGCATAAGTTATAAAAGTGACATATAAGCAAATAAATAATATTAATTAAGCTACAAGTTGAAATATAAAGATAATAAAAAATATCAATATCATTCTAGGTAACTATGTAATACAGAATTAACCATAGTACTGTTGCAAATATAATTCTTTGAAGGATTCTATGGTCGTACATTCCTTTAAATTTTCACTCAAGTCATTCCACAAGTAACTTCCAGATATAATAAAAGAACTCTTATAATACTCTGTTTTAGATTTTGGTACATAAAGTAGATTTTGATTACTCTGTCTTGTGGATCTAGTGCTAACCTGATAAACATATTTAAAAGTATTCAGATATTCTGGAACCATTTGATTCAGTGATTTAAAAACTAAAATTGCTTTTGTTAACCTCAAGTTTGTATTATTTCGCCACTTGCAACAATTTTTTCCCAATGTTAAAGTCCTCTGTGACTTCGTCCTCTATAAAAGAAGGCAGATGGAGAATCTATATTTGTCAGTTTTCTGGGATCCCATGGTATTAAATATCTATTGTAAATCAAAACAATGTTTGAGGTAGTTCATATTTTTTTTAATTTCTTTCAGACAATGACAAATGGACCAAGGTGGTCAAGAGATTTGACCAAGTTGATGAACCCGTCAGATGAACATGACTGGAGATTATTAGCACAACGTCTGGGTTATAGTAATGATGACATCAGGGCCTGGGCCTCACAACATGATCCGTGTATGGCAGTTCTCAGTGAATGGTATGCCACACATAAAACAAGGGAGGCAACTTATGCTGTACTGACAGCCTTACAAGAGATGAACAGAATGGATGGTGCTGCTATTGTAGAAAATGCCATGAAAACTTCAGGTAAAATGATAACATATTAGATAAAATTATATATTTATTGTAAGCAGTTTCTATGTCACCATTGTATTATGATGAATGTACAAGATCAGGATTAGATCACATGTCAATGTTTAAGAATCAATGAATATTTGTCCTCATATATATGTACTGACTGTAGCATAGGATCCACGAATTTACATATCCATGAAAACACAATTTTTCCACAAACCACGAAAATGGTATCTGTAATAATAAACCCAAATATTTTAATATACAAAGAAAAACATTCAGAAGAGACAATACAGTGGAACATTGTTATCTTGAACTCTATAAGTGATTTTATTGGATAACTCACAGTAAACATTTTGGTGTCTTGGTAATACATTTCAGCTATAAAAACTCAGTTATTTATCATTAAAACTATCATTCCTTCAGATCTGACACAACAAAATTTGACTTTATATAAAAAGTGCATAACAGGCTTTGTTTCAATAAATATGTTCATTTTTTTTTTGCATTTAAAAAATGTATATTTAGTTTTATTTAAATGAATTTCCAAACAAACATATAATATAAATTTACCCATACATTAACTTTTCACCATTCAAGTTATTTGATCATGTAAAATTTTCCCACAGTGGTCATCAAATTGATTGATTGATTATTGCTTGATGTACAGCTAGCAGTATTTCAGCTATATTCAGGACAAGAATAGGTTCAGCAACATATAAAAAAATAGATAGAAATGGGGAGGGATGGACCAACCGGAGGTTAGTCTTTTGTGGACTACTACTGGAGAGTTGGTTAGGGACGAAAAATTTAGTCTTTTGTGGACTACTACTGGAGAGTTGGTTAGGGACGGAAAATTTAGTCTTTTGTGGACTACTACTGGAGAGTTGGTTAGGGACGGAAAATTTAGTCTTTTGTGGACTACTACTGGAGAGTTGGTTAGGGACGGAAAATTTAGTCTTTTGTGGACTACTACTGGAGAGTTGGTTAGGGTCGGAAAATTTAGTCTTATGTAGCGGTTATAATGCACAAACTCTTTTCCAAAATCTACAAAACAGGTCTTTCATGTGTACAGAACATGGCACTCTCTAAACGCATTGCCCACTGTGGTCCATTGTCATGTCTTCCTGTATATACCCCCCTCCCGAATTGAGAGGGCACCCCTATCCACAACATGAGAACTTTCACCAGTAGCCAGGTCACTCAATTGACTACTTTGTATATATAGCATTTTCTGTCAGTGGTCACCCAATTCTCAATAGAAAAGAAATAAGCAATGTTGACTTCTTCTTGTCCTTTGTTACTTAGTAACTAATAATCAAGACATAGATTATCCATAACCAATCAAATCTGTTATTGTTTAGTGGATGTAGTAGAAGATGAGGAGGTTGAGTATGCCTCTCCACCTCCTGTGTTCCTTAGTTACCAGTGGGGTCATCAGGATGAGGTCAAACTGATCCGTAACCACCTACAGATGGCGGGGTACGAATGTTGGATGGACATTGGACAAATGGGAGGAGGAGATAAACTGTTTGAGAAAATTGATTCTGGTATAAGAGGAGCTAAAGTTATAATATGTTGTGTATCAGAAAAATATGCCAAGTCTCCAAACTGTAACAGAGAGGTAGGTACTGGTATAAGAGGAGCTAAAGTTATAATATGTTGTGTATCAGAAAAATATGCCAAGTCTCCAAACTGTAACAGAGAGGTAGGTACTGGTATAAGAGGAGCTAAAGTTATAATATGTTGTGTATCAGAAAAATATGTCAAGTCACCAAACTGTAACAGAGAGGTAGGTACTGGTATAAGAGGAGGTAAAGTTATAATATGTTGTGTATCAGAAAAATATGTCAAGTTTCCAGACTGCAACAGAGAGGTAGGTATTGGATGATTAAAATTACATTTTCATCTTCTTCTCAGAGGCCATTTGTAATAAACTTAGAAGCAATAAATTCCAAATATGCTGCCAAAACTTAATACAGATTTCAAGCAATTTTGTACAGCCTCTGACATATACATGTATAACATTCTCTTATAAACGATTGACATAAGAATGCATAAGCAGAGAAATGGTTGGCCACTTCTTATCGTATTCACATGAATGGACACTCATATTGTATGCAGATGAACAAACTATTATCAAGAGCAGACGAATGAACACTTAATGCATTTGCAGACGAATGAACAAACCAAATATGATATATGAACGAATGTAAAACGTTATGTGAAAGAAAAAATGGGAATCTTTGTCATGTCAGGGCTGTAACTGACAGACTGAAATAATTTGTTTAAAAACCTAGTGATAATCCTGTTATGGTACCATTTGTTACAGAAATTAAATTTTGATATTTATTACCTACATCAATTTGTTGTGGCCTATTAAGTAAACTTTTAGCCATCTTCTATATATACGATCACATTTTCTTATTACAGGTAAACCTGTCAGTAAACCTTGGTAAACCAATGATTCCTCTACTGATGGAGAAAATGAGTTGGCCACCTGTAGGTTCTATGGGACCTATCTTCAGCGAGTATCTATTTGTCAGATTTTTTCAACGAGCTGGAGAAGAGACTAATGATAACAGAATTTGGCCTCTTCCCAAGTTCCAGGAAATGTTGATGCAACTTAATTGTTATGGAATGACTCCAGAGGAATCACTCATCACAGATAGTAAGTCATTAATGATTTGAATGAGAAATAGTGGAATTATAAGGGACCGACCATTTAACTTGAAGGGGGGGGGGGGGTTATGGTTTTTTGTTTCGTTCAGAAATTTTTTTTCCGACAACACAAGAGTTAGAATATTTTTTTTTTTTGTTGCACAAAGTGCAAAATTTTTTTCCAGAATTTAACATTAGGTTATATGACAAAAACTCTGAATCAGATTATTTTTTTTTTCCTCCACCAAAATCAGAATATTTTTTTAGAAAAAAACCATAACCCCCCCCCCGTTCAAGTTAAATGGTCGTTCCCTTAATGATTTGAATGAGAAATAGTGGAATTATAAGAGATCATTTCCATACAAAACTTGATTCAGCATTGCAACACTGTACAACAGTAACATAATTATGATATTGTGCTCTTATTGAATTTTATTTGTATTGATGTCAGTTAAAAAGTAACCCCTAATAACCCCTAATCTTATTGATATCAGTTAAAAAATAACCCCTAATAGCCTCTAATCTTATTGATGTCAGTTAAAAAATAACTCCTAATAGCCTCTAATCTTATTGATGTCCGTTAAAAAAAAACCCTAATAGCCTCTAATTTTATTGATGTCAGTTAAAAATTAACTCCTAATAGCTTCTAATCTTATTGATGTCAGTTAAAAAATAACTCCTAATAGCCTCTGATCCGTAGGAGGATACCTTCATTACATCTCTCTCATTTTTTCAGTGTACAAGAATTGGTGGGTACCAGTTCAAGAAGAGATTGTAATAGACAAAACCAAGAAAAAAATAAACCAGTCACAAGCAAAACAGAAAGAAGAACCAGAAAAGGTCTGAAATGAACTACTATCTTTTATTAACATGGAAACAATGCCAAGCTTTGTACGTTTCTTATCAACACCACAATATAGCTGAAATAATACTAAAGTTGGCCTTAAGCACCAATCAATCAATCAATTAATAAATTTCATACCATAACACCTCATGTTTCAATGTTCCATATTATTCCAAATGAGTATTATTTTTATCGGTTTTCTTCGTCATTGATAATCTACGGCTTATCACATTCCAATACTCTCCATTCATCATCCGCGGGTCAACCGAATGAGAAATCCTCGTAGTCATGAATTATTTATCTCAAATATGATTGGCACTGCTGCGTTTGGAGGACATTAATTATTTTATGTTACATTTTTACTGGACCAGAAAATTATTTTACACTACTTTGATACCTTATTTGGAAATCAAAGATGGCTGCCACTATACAAAAACATTAAATTAGTGATTCTATTTATAAATTATGCCTGTAGATTTCACTTTTTCATTTTCTTTTTTTTTTTATTATTTTTAGGAAACTAAATCACCAGATGTATTTATATCATACCAGTGGGGGAAACAGAAGCAGATCATAGCCCTATACAAGAGATTGACAAGTCTGGGGTTGTCATGTTGGATGGATATACACCAGATGGGAGGGGGAGACTCGCTGTATGAGAAAATAGATTCTGGTGTACGAGGATGTAAGATTGTGCTGACATGCGTTACACAGAAATATTCATTTTCTGCAAACTGTCGACGAGAGGTCAGTTTAGCAGATGCCTTAAAAAAACCAATGGTTCCTCTTCTTTTAGAGAAAATTGATTGGCCACCAACTGGACCAATGAGCATGGTTTTTACACAACTTCTGTTCATTAATTTTTATCGTGATGAGGAGGTTCAGATGAAGTGGACAGGGCCAAAATTTGATGAATTGTTACAAAAAATTGGAGAACAGATTCCTATGATAATGTCAAATGAAGAAAATAAAAATTCTGGAGACAATAAAGACAAGGCCAAAAACCAACAAAATGATAAAAAACAACTACCCAGTGCAGAGAAATCAAATGGAAGTAACCAAGGCAACAATAACAATGTATCAGCATCTCCTGTAAAACAAGACAAACCTGTTGCTGTACATCAAACAGAGGCTAAGGCTACACCATCCACAAAAGAGGTCCAAAAGAAGGAAGAAAAAGCTCCTGTGGAAAAGAAACTGGAGGAAAACAAAAAGTCATCGTCATGTACACTTTTGTAGATTATTTCTGGTTTGTTTGTGACAAAGTTGACTTATGTCATCTACTTATGTTTTTGTTTTCATTTTATTGAATGTTTGACATTAAGAAGAATTCTGAGAGCATCAGACTGAATGCTCCCTGGCTACACTTCTTGCAAAAACAATGGTCGAAAACTCTATGATAAATCTCTCCATAGACACATAAATGAAACCTTTATATACAAAACCCTTCAAATGAAGTTTTCAACAGTATTAAAATTAAATTGTGCCATATTCAATCTTTCAAATGCACTTTATTTTGACACAATGCAGCAAGTATTTTTGATTTTCTATCAGAGTTAATTGAATTTGTTAAAAGATGACACAGAGTAAACTTTATCTCTGAAACATTTTTAATGAATCAGAAAATTATCCCCAGGGGACATGGCATGGATAAAACAAGAAACTACAGTTTTTGTACAGTTAAAGTAATGTAGTTGATTAATATTTGATCTCCTTGTTATATATATATATATATATATATATATATATATATAAAAGAAATTATTAAAAAAAGAACAAAACAGATTTTTCACAACATTCTTGTACTAACGTTTTCACTGCTGTTGCAGATCTTCAGGTACAATGTTTATAAGTGTATATATATGACGTTAACAATAGTGTGACGTTAACAATATAAAGGGAGACTATGATGTTACGTATTCGCGGTAAAATATATTACCTATAAAATTAATGAACATCTTTAAAGTTGTTATAAGATTAATAAAAATCTTTAAAGTCATTGTAAGATTAACGAAAATCTTTAAAGTCATTTATCATTTAACGAAGGTTTAAGAATATTAATTAATAAAGTTTCTTTTCTTCTTCTTAAAAAATCACCCTCTGTATTAACTTTATACAGCAGGAATATTTTGAAATGTCCTCCAGAACAATCATGGAAATGTTCATTAGCTCTTATTATAGTAAGGTCCTGGTGCCTTGTTTGTTGTCTGTGAACAGTCATTCGAGTCCGCAATTCAGTTTTGGTTTCACCTACATAGAATTCTCCACAATTAGAGCAAATAATTGCGTATACAAGATTCTTAGTTTTGCATGATATATCTTGCATAACTGTAAAAGTCCGTCCATTCTTAAATGTAAACGAGGTTCCTTCTATTAAACTAGGACATGTCATACATCTCTTGTCGGTACATTTCTTAACAGATGGTGATGATTCATGAAAATCAAATTTAATGATGACAAGAAGCCTTTCAGATTTTTCGGCTGCCTTTTGCTGTTTATAATCTTCTTTTTTTGCAATACATTTTTCATATGTTCGCTACTGTTTAAGTTATATTCAATTTGTTTCATAAAATGGAAAATATTGTAATCCCTTGGATTATAAGTAGTTACAAACGGAATTATATTATTTTGATTTGAGGTTACATGTACTTGTTCCCGCAGTTCCGTATGTATCGGTCCTTTTACCAACGCTTTCTGTATACCATGTTCAACTATTTCCTCCGGATATTGTTGATTTTTCAAATACAATCTAAGTTCTCGTAGTCGCGTATCTCTCAACTCCTCTGTGTTTGTGATCGTTATAATATATATATATAAATGTATACATCTGAAAATTTCACTCAACATTGTTAAAATTAGATTTTTGAGCAGACAATTTTTTTTCTCCCTCGATGGGATTTTTTAACTCACCATTGATACACTACAGCACCAATGGCTGAGCCTTATGTCCAGCTTTAGATTGGCTGTAGGTGTCAAACCACCAATTAATTTCTTTAAGGTTTTCTACTAAATTTGTGTTTTTTCGAGCCTACCTGGTCATTTTATCTTAAGTTTAACCTTTCCAAGACCATATATTTTCTGAAACGTACATGATTCCTCTACGTTCTGTCAAAATATCAGGGCATGTTTAAAATCTTGCAGTGAAATGCCACGCTACGGAAAACACCTACCTTAAAAATAGCTCAGTCATCCCCAAGAAATTCAGTATTTATAGGTCATGCATCAAATCCTCCATAGAGGTATTCAAATACAACTAAATCCATCAAATTTGGGCTCAAAATAATCCCTATTTATTTAACTTCAATTATCAATTTTAATTAGTCCATTCCATTCAGTAGTTTTCACAATACTACAAAGTGAAAGGAACTTTTTTCTTGAAAAGGGACTACTTTCGTATATGTTCCAAGCTCTGATTGGTGAATTAGTGGTTTGACACCTGTATGCCCTATATATATATACTGGTAGTTTGTGTTACTCTTTATAATTTTAACCTTCAAAAGAAGAAAAAAATCAATGCATTTGTAGATTCTATTTGGTTTTTTTTCACTAGTTTTATACTTACATTCATATATTTTCAGTGCCATATGATATAATTAACATAATTTATGGTTATGTAACTATCATAAATTTGTTTCTATTTATCTTAATACACAGCTGTTTATTATTATTTTTATCTTTACCTTTAATTTTATTATTATATTTTTTTAATGATCTGTGATATTTGTTGTTTATATTTATTTATTTTTGTCCGTCCCGTCAAATTGTTACATATATTGACAAAAGATCTAACAGAATTATTCCATTCCATGTTAAGTTATAGTATATATATTTTTCTTTCTATATTTTTGAGATATTTTTTATAGTTGATGCAGCTGTTTAAGATGATTTAATGCCTGTAACTGTTTTACCACTATTATTCATAATTTAACTTTTAAGCTCTATCTAACTGGGTTGTGATATTCTCAGGTGTCTGGAAACTTTAATACTTGAGGTGAATATTTTATCCCATTGTATTTATTTATTTCTAAGAATAATTGTATTTGATACTATATTTTTATTTTACACAATCCATGTATAATCTTGTTTTATTATATATAATTACCGTTCATGTCTTGTTTTATTGTATAATGTTATAATTACCTGTATAAATACATGTATTATTAGTTTATGTCATCACCTTGTAACATCATTATAGGAAATTTTCCTTTTATGGTTTTTAACATGTATCTTATTGTGTGGATCTAAAATCAAAGATGGCCACCAGAGCCAAATATGCAATCTGATTGGATAAAATCTTGTTCTCAGAAAACTTATGACCAATGCAATTTATATATTGTATGAATATTCATTTGACGTAGACAATCAAGTTGATGTTTTTTTTTGTGTCGTTAAGAAATCACTTATAAATTGTTTGAACCAAACCAGTACATGAAGGATTATTTGATTGTCCTTCATCAAGTTATTGTTTCCTGTCAAAATTGGAAATCCAATATGGCTGCTACGTTGGTACGTAGTTTAACATTGAAGTGTATGGAAAATATGTCAAAATCTTACACACAAACTGTACATAACTGATCAAATTTAGAATTTTGTTGCAGATTGGTAATCAAAGACAACTTAGGTACATACTTTGGAAGGATGCAATAAAGATGGATGTCCTTTATAAGTTTTGTTTTTCATATCCGTCAGAAATCATTAATGGACACCATTGTTCAACAGTTTAAAAGATGTCTTTATATGGAATTTTGTAATTTTTTTTTATTTAAATCAGGTGAAGACTACAGAGTCTCAAATGCTGATGGTTGTAATTTACCTCTGTTAATTGTTAATCTGTCTGTGATATGTTATCAGTATGTTTATACTAGGATATGATGCTTTAAACAATCATCTGTCTTGTTAAATGAAATATTTAATTTTTATATTCATCATTTTCTTTTACTTTTGTATTTCTTATTACTTTTATAAGATATATATTGAATAGTAATATTTGTATGTGATATTAGTTAAGCTCACTTGGCCAAAGGCAATGTGAGCTTTTGCAATCACTTGGCACCCATCGTATGTCATAAGCTTTCACATTTAAATCTTTTCCTCTGAAACCACTGAATCAAATTAAACCAAATTTGGCTGGGATGGTCCTTGGGTGGTCCCCTTTGAAAATTGTGTCTGACAGCACTGACCTCCATTCAAGATGGCTGCTTTTACTAAAAATAGAAATTTCTTGAATTGTCCATTTCTGCTTTATTATAAACAAAAATTCACTCAAATTTTAACTGCAGCTACACAGCCATGAGTAGTTTAACATATTTTCAGCAAATTTATACAGATTAGGCATATTATGAAAGATAAATCAAATCAATATCTTCTGTTCACAAATTTGAGCAGAAATGATCTTTGATTGGCCTACTTTCAAAATTATTTTCTATAAACTTTAGAAGTCAAATTGAAAACCAGTTGAGTGATTGCAGGCTCCTGGGAGTCTCTAGTTATTTCATAATTAGTAATAAATTTGTGATACAGCATTCAGTGGAGAAGTATGGGTAGGAGGAAACTGGTGGTAGCGTTCTTGACAATCGATGTTTTCATCAGATTTAGTTCAAGTTACACATGGAGTCTGCCATAGGGAAGCTGATAGTAGTATTCCTGACTGGTATCACATTTAATGAACCCTACATATGGTGTAATGGAAACTTTTGCAATTAATTAAGAGATTTTAGTGACATATTTTTGTTGTTAGTATGTGATAATGATGTGTAGTTTTATTTTACTTAATCTAATTTTTAGGGAATTTTTGTTAGTCTTACATGAAGCCATATATGGCCTTATAAAATTGATTAAAATACTTAAGATGTAATATTTGTAGGTATTTTTGTTCTTGGACTTTTTCAGCACATGATATAACTTATATAAATCTAATTTGATTTTGAGTAATTGACAGGATTACAAAAAATATTTGTATGTTCCATTTTGGCACAAATATCTTTTAATTTTGACTTTGTCAAATTTCAGACACATTTAAGGTAAACATGTATACCAGTCTTTGTTAGTACTATCTTCAATGAAACATCATGTTTTGATTAAAATGTAGTTGTGATTATTAGAAAATTTAATTAAAATTAGAGAAAAACAAATCTAAAATCGTTTTTATATTATACCCACCCCCTAATGGTGCAATAACAGAAATTTGTTGTATATCTGATGGCTGTTTTATTTAAATTAATGTTGCACATATATAAAATGCCACTTTCAACAGCTTTCAGTTAAGCATATATTTTATTTGGAGAAAGGAGCTAAGCTGTAATGTTGAACAAGATAGCTGACCACTACAATGTTGTCCTCCAAATGTAAGGGTTCAGTGTACATACAGACAGTAGCATTGATAATCTTGTCAGATCCAATATAGCATTAGCAATTTGTCAATAACACAGATTCATCAAACACTTTTAAGGATCAATCAAATTGTATACCACAACTGAAAAGGTCACAAAGTCGTATATACCCTGGCCCACCTCAATGATACTCTGACCTGTTAGTCGTATATAAACCTGCCCCACCATCATTCTAATGATGTTGTCCTTTCACATGTTTCTATATTGTGATTAAATATACAAATTATATAACAGAAAAAAAGTCCATTGTTATATATGGCGAACCCCAAAATAATTTGAATAAGAAAATAATATAAGAGGTCAACAATGACATTAGTAGTAAAGTTCATAGAAATCAATTCAGTGGTTTTAGAGAAATTTTGGGTGAGAATATTTTTTTTCAGATTTTTTCCTTTATAAACGATGGCCCAATTATATGGTCTATAGGCCATAATCCCTTTTGATCCAAACATTTTCAACCCGAAAGGACATTACATCTGAAAATTTTATTGTGATTTACAAAAATCAATATAAGCTAGCTGTACAAGGAAGGTTTCAGATATATGGGCTCTAAAAAATATATCGGTGAAAAGTTTATGACTGGACTGTACTGTGTGTGAATTAAGAAAAAAAAATCTTATCTTCTATTGTATTTGGTTTGAAGCATCATTATGATCTTAAAATGCATTGGTGGTGAAATGATTAGTGTATTCGCCTAAATAATGGTACATGGTAGTATTTGCTGCTTCTATGAGAATCATGCTGCATTAAGGAGTAAGGGCACAAAGACTGGTTGGCTCAGGATCAGGTTGATATGTTTCTGAGTGTGTACATCATTATCAGTAGGAATCATCATCTCGTCGAAATGAAACTTGTTCTCGCCATGATATTGCTCAACGATTGCTCACTTGGCATTAACCAACAATCACTCATTCATAGTGATAACTAGATTCCAATTTCTAAAAAGCAATACTTCATGTTCCATGTTACTGAGAACTGAGTGTCAAAGCAACATCAGCTGTAAATAAGATTTGTATCCAAGAACTAGCAATGAAAATATAATTGTATTAATTATTCTTATTAGCGTAGAAAGAGTTTGAAGTTACCAAATGGTTAATCAGAAGCCGCAAATCGAAGGACAGACAACACAATGGTCAAAAGAAAAAGGACAAATAACAATCTACAAAACACTACACAGAAAAGTAAAGCTCTAGCAACACAAATCCCACTTAAAACCGGGGATGAACACAGGTGCTTCGGAAGGGTGCGAATTTCCTGCTCCACTAGTGACACCCGTCGTGTTACTCTAGTTTCAAACAGTGATAAGACATGAATTAGAAAGTGCTTACGACAAGTGGAACATATCCGTAGTCATTTGTGACAGATATTTCGTAACGCTCAACCAAGTCATTGTGGCGACTAAAATGTTTGAAGTGATAACTTCAACTTAACCAATAGGAACCCTTGGTTCAAGAGCTTCTTTGTTAACAGCAACCCTCTCTTAAGGAAATCCTAGGACGAACCACAAGCTCTGCAATATTGGATAAACTGAGAGATATATACATGTACTCCATATACAGGTCCTGCTGGAATGAATGTTGGTACATATAAATGGAATGTTCACAATGGAAAAAATGAATTCATCTTTTTTGATGTAAAGTTTCGTTTTTAACCGGTACTCGCCGTCCATTTCAATGTGTAGGTCAAGGTTTGAAGCAGACCTATCTGTATCTATAACAAAATCTCCAAACTTGGAATTATTTAGTGAAAGGACATCATCTATATAGCCGAACGTAAAATTAAAGGATCAGGTTAGCTTCTTTTCGTTTTTCTTGAGAAGCCCCTGTATGAAGTCTGTCTGGTACGATAAGTAACAAGTCGGCGAGAAGAGGAGCACATTTTTGGTATCCATAGTTATGCCTGTCTGTTGAAAAACGTGTCCACCAAACACCAAAAAATATGTTGTGAATACAACTAGAGTATTTTGATGATATCTGTTTCAGAGAACTTTCTGGTACAATCAGAGTGGTTTTTACAAAATAAGATGTGTCCCTTCTTAATTCAAGGTATTTGTATCTACGTTGGCCATTCATTTTTAGAAAACATTGTTGGACTAATTCTTTTAACCAGTCTTTTAGCTTTGAATTGGTAATAGTTGTGTAGAGGGTAGAGAAGACAAATGTTTTAATGCTATTGCAGGAGGAGAGGGACATAATCGATCTTTAGATTTCTTTAAAGTCCACATCTGATTCACGCCACAGCTTGAGTTACTAGTGATTGTCTTATATGTTTTTATCAAACCAAATGAAAGCCGCTGTAGCTCGTACATATTGAAATGTAATTTTTTCACAATCTTCTTTTAAAGATCAAGAAATTGTATTTATCTAGAATCACACCGATAAGCCTGTATTTGTTTTATTTTAATATTTAAAATAAATTTGAATTGACAAATAAAACGACCACTCACACACATATACAAAGATAAATAGACCTCAGAGAATGGTACATTTATTACCAAACAGGGTACGTATGTAAACATATTTGAAGAATTAAAATTGAAAATAATACACTAATTTAACCCTGCCATTTTGGGTAAAAGTGAGCGGTCATGTATTGGTGTGTTAAATGTATCGATTTGGCCTCTTTCTACGATTTATTTATTGGATTTTGGAACTGTTTTTTTTAAATGTGTATGCCAATCATGTTCTATAGCAAGCCAACCGCACCAGTGGTGTAATTTGTAGCGTGCTCGTCTCGAGTGCAGTAGATCGTGGGTTCGAGTCCCGATCGGGTCAAACCAAAGACTATTAAATTGGTATTTGTTGTTTCTCCGCTAAGCACACAGCAATAAGGAGAAAAAAGACTGGCTGGCTTGGAATTAGGATAATTTGTCCGAGTGGGGCGACATGTCTATCCGCGGACTGTTGTTTCAGTGAGCTAGGACTATAAAAATCGAAATAAGCTTTTTGGTCTAGTACAAAGCGGACCTCATCATCATTTCATTGAAAATTAACTTGTTCTCGCCATGATATAGCTGAAAAATTGCTGAGTTGGCGTTAACAACAATCGCTCGCTCACTCTATATAGCAAACCAATATACGTCATATGATAATACTGCATAACAGTAATTTATCTCAAATAATGCGAAAGCCCTGCAAAAACAAGCCTAGAACATGTTGAAAGAGTAATACGCTAACATTTAGCTGTCAAATACCAACATTCATATAATATTTTCTTGAATTTCTTCCTATAGTATTTAATATTTTACAGCAATGTTTGTACACAGAACAAGACACTATATCAATATTAATTCCATTAGTTCCATGTGATCAATTAGAATAACATTTTGTCAATGCGAGGGAAAAAGAATAAGCTTAAGAAAATTTGAAAATATCTACCATATTCGTTGCGGGATAGCAAAGTAATAGCTGTTTAGCTAACGGAAGTCATCATCAGCAGCATGGCAAGTGTCTTGTGACGATGCATGGTGATCATTTGATATCTAATAAACCATGGGACAGAGAAATCGTTCAGTAGTCTTTCATCTATAAATATCGTAATTTTAACGTTAAAATTGTTCACAAAAAACATAGATTTATTTACATTTTTTAACGATTTTTGCATTTAAAGCCCCTTTTCCCGCTCTTTTCCTCCCTTTGGTTTAATGGAATTAATATTAATATATTGCCAATTGCCCATGGTTGATACTCTTGTTGGTATCCATATTGTACCTTTACCAACAAATCTCTTTGAAATGGGATCCCTACCCTCTCCCTTTTCACATCATGGTATTATTGTTGAATAGATCTCAGTTCAGAAAGTTGTAAAAGGCCAAAGTGGTGGCCAAAGCTGTTCAACATTGTAAATAAAACATCTTTGCATCATTTAAGCACGGAGACATATTGTATTATGTCCACACTGCACGAACGACAAAGATAATCTAAACAATGAACAGAAAGCTTAAACAGTGATTGTCAATAACTCCACCGCACCAATATCAACAGAACAAACAACCGCATCTCCCCGGGGCCAAAATGGTTGTAGATTTTCATATTTTTCAGTGATTGCCATTGTTCTCATTTTGTGTGAGGTTCTTTGGAAAAGAAATAACATATAGAATTTCTGAACATGAAATTAACTAACTAATCTTTCTTTGATAACCGCACCGGTGGTGTAACGGTTAGCGTGCTCGCCTTGAGTGCGGTAGATCGTTGGTTCGAGCCCCGATCTGGTCAAACCAAAGACTACAAAATTGGTATGTGTTGCTTCTCCGCAAGGAGAAAAGGCAAAGACTGGTTGGCTCAGAATCAAGATAATATGTCCGAGTGGGGCGATATATCTATCCGCGGACTGTTGTTTCAGTGAGCTAGCACTATAAAAATCCAACTAAGCGTGTTGGTCCAGTACAAAGCGGACCTCATCATCATTTCAATGAAAATTAACTTGTTCTCGCCATGATATAGCTGAACAATTGCTGAGTTGGCGTAAAACAACAATCACTCACTCACTCTTTCTGAAATAAAAGATATAAATGGGTACAATCTGAATGAAGACATCTCAAATGTAAGAGTTGCACTGACACAATTTTGTGACGGACAATACTATGTCTAAAGGGGGAGACATAATAATAAGAAATAAAAGGATAGTACAGTTTTCACAATCCATGATATTGTTGGAGGTCAATGCAGTGTTTATTCCTCCGCTTTATGGTCAAATTAAAAGTAAATACGGAAATTTTGATTTAATTTATGCCTCTCATCACGACTTACTGCACACTGTAATGAGTATGCTCAATGAAGCCTACGCATCCGTTTATCACAATTTTCATTGGTTGCTAAGATAAACATCGAATAATATTTGGCAATTAGATCACATTTATTTATTGACTTCTATTGCTTCTATATTATTTCACAAGTTATTATGAAAAATGCACATGTAATATATTTTACCTGTACCCTGTTAGATGTTTCAGATATATGTATTGATTATTAGGATTTAATTTTAAAATTATCAAGGAATTCGAAGCGTATACGTACCCGCGTGTAAGTTATTGACATAACACACATACATTATTGGAGAAGGTATATCACTTTATTAGATCCAGATAAGGTAAATACTTTGATCTACCCTACTAAGTGTATACACACGATGTGAAGCCTTATATTGTCATTAGTAATGGCTGTTTATATCGTGGTTAATTAGAATTCAGCAGTTCACTTTTCTCTGCTATTGATTTAGAATAACTGGTGTTTACAAAGACACTTTAGCATCTACATTCTTCTCTCTAGTGTAAAACGTGGTTGAAAAAAGTAATGATTGCACCATGCACACATGTCTTAAATAAATTTATGAATGTTAAAAATCAGCTCAGGTAGCATGTTATATACATAGTGCATATTTAAAAATAGTCTATATTTTAGTGCTTAAAATAGTTTTTAGAATGTCTGCTCCCTACTTCAAATGTATGATAATATTGTAGTATTTTCACCCCTATTTGTCAGTGGTTGTCTGGTCTTCACATGTATATGATAATCGAATGAATAATTGTATTTATAACGGTAAATTCAAGATGATTGATTGGTGTTAAATGCCAACTTTAGCAATATTTCAGCTATTTCGTGGAGTGAACAAATGTTATTATTAAATTTAGATCTAAAGTAAAATTTTAAATATTATGATAATAAAAGAACGTTAAATGTCAGTTTCCATACAGAAGATGATAATATTGAAGCTATATTTAGATACATGTTTAAAGAAACGTTTGATGATACAAATATGTAATCAGAAGTCATCGAAACAGGAGACAATATAATGGACAAAAGGCACAAAATGACAAACAATTGTCTACAAAAAACTACACAGAAAACAAACTAAAGTTTGAGATTCACGAGCCCACAAAATCCGGGGATAAATTCAGGTACTCCAGAAGGGTGTGCAATTCCTACTCCGCTAATGGCACCTGTTGATTGTCGTGTAGAGTATGATCATTTTATATCATTATATCTAAATACTTGTTGTATACTGCCTAGATGTTTGAAAGTGCCTTAAATCTGCACGTTAATTTGAAACATTGTATCGTAAGAAACTACTGGGTCACATTTCTTGTCAGAAATAAACATTGGATTGTTCTGTTTCGAACCGACGTCAAATATAGCTGTCATTGGGGCTAACAAATATTCAAAAACTAGACATTTTGAACTGACATTTTGGAAATATTTGGCATTGTTTTTGTTTATCAAACTGTGATTGTCCATACTCTTTCCTCTAACTGGTATTACTGCAACTAACAGGGTCTTATTCAACAAACCGAAGAACAGTTGAATACGATTTAAAACTAGACACAGATATTATGAAATAGATGTGAACCTCATATATATATACGTCTGGAAATTAAACCAAACAGTGTTAGAATTAGATCGTTGAGCTACTCATCTTTTGGAGAGTTTGTGTTTTCCGGGTATTTTTTTTTTCAAATTGTTTCATCTTCCTTTGTACTATATTGTTTTAATTTTATTCTGATAGTCGCTTTACTCGAAACTCTCTTTGTTGGTGTTTTGACATTCAAGATATTTCCTATGGCCCTTTGGTACCTTCAAACATTTATTATATCTTATTGGTGAAGATTGTTACAATCAATGACTCAATTTTCCAGTAATACATTAATATTTAAGTTCACACAGAAGTAAATAAAACGTTAAAACAATAGTCTCAGAAAAGTCCATTTTAAGTATTTCTGTTTACACTCCTCTTTAAATGAACAGTTTGTCTGCTTGATGAACTAGGATCACAGCAAAGTATCATCTTGAGTATAAATGAAATATTACTCCCCTGATCATAGCTGGAATATTACTCCCCTTGAGAATAACTGAAATATTACTCCCCTGAGCATAGATGAAATATTACTCCCCTTGAGTATAACTGAAATATTACTCCTCCGATGTAAAAGAACAATGAACCAATCAAATCACAGTAAAGCTATATAGTTCAATGCTCAAGTTTGTTTATATTTAGCAGCATTTACACGATGGAAAAGATAATAGCCAAATATGACTATGTTAATGGTAATGAGGAATCTAAATCTGCCATCCAGCATGATCTAAATAGTACTAACACCTCTGTCTTCGCTAAGGAGTTAACACTTTCTGCACTGAGGAATATTGTGAACACATTCATAAAGAAGATCTGTGTAAAAGACTATGTACAAAAAGTACCTCGTTATTCACCTGGAACATGGATGGCAACCGTTACTATGAGGGATATTGCAGCTATTATGAGGTGAGTAAACACGAATTATCTTGTAATATCATTCTACTCATGCAATCAGCCTCAGATAAATAAACACCTCTGGTTAGCATAGCAAAACGTAATTCAATATTACACATAGATGATTAATTATTATAAAATGACAGACAAAAAAAAAGCACACCGTCAGAACAGTTCCAAATCTAATCGAAAACCACGAAAACAGAGGCAAATCGATATCTCTGACACATATGTAAATAACCGCTAACACATATGCAAATAACCACTAACACATATGTAAATAACCGCTAACACATATGCAAATAACCACTAACACATATGCAAATAACCACTAACACATATGTAAATAACTGCTAACAAATATGTAAGTAACTGCTATCACATATGTAAATAACTGCTAACACATATGCAAATAACGGCTAACACATATGTAAATAACCACTAACACATATGCAATTAACCGCTAACACATATACAAATAACCACTAACACATGTGTAAATAACCGCTAACACATATGCAATTAACTGCTAACACATATGTAGATAACCACTAACATATATGTAAATAACTGCTAACACATATGTAGATAACTGCTAACACATATGTAAATAACTGCTAACACATATGTAGATAACTGTTAACACATATGCAAATAATCGCTAACACATATGCAAATAACCGCTAACACATATATAGATAACTGCTAACACATATGTAAATAACCGCTAACACATATGTAGATAACTGCTAACACATATGTAAATAACCGCTAACGCATATGCAAATAACGGCTAACACATATGTAAATAACCACTAACACGTAAACAAATAACCACTAACACATGTGTAAATAACCGCTAACACATATGCAAATAACCGCTAACACATATGTAGATAACCGCTAACATATATGTAAATAACCGCTAACACATATGCAAATAACCACTAACACATATGTAAATAACTGCTAACACATATGCAAATATTCGCTAACACATATGTAGATAACTGCCAACACATATGTAAATAACCGCTAACACATATGCAAATAACCGCTAACACATATGCAAATAACCGCTAACACATATGTAAATAGCCTCTTACTTTCCTGGCTTAGTACAGGCGTGCGTCTAAGCTAGTTTGATAGTCCTAAGCCTTCACTCTTAGTGAAATGATGCGCCCATGCAAGTGTTTTTCACATGTGAATAAAATGCAAACCCTCATATTTTCATTCACTAAATATGTGATTAACAATGACGTTTAACGTTAATTGGAATGAATAAAGCTTTAATGTTCACTTGTCAAAACTTCTATTGACATATTGATAGTGTTGAAGAAACGGAAAGTATTCAATTACGCAATGTATGTTTTTGTCATACTTTCTTTTCAAAGAGAATGTATTGAAACTGGAACTATTTCACAGTCTGCATGTCAGGATTGTCTGTTTGACCTTCTACTGGCTATGGTCCGTGTTGGGCCAGGAACCTCACATTATGAAGTTATCGAAAAACTAGACAGCACTTGTAATATGTCTGAATACTTACAGGTTGGTAAATGTTATTATATTGGCTGAACATTACTTTGGATTGCAAAACAAAAGTAACTGTTTACATGTAGCTACGTCTAACAATTCGGTTATCTTAGATTTCCGTTATGCACGAACAACTCGATGAATGACCATCCAATGATCTTTCGTGGTTTTGGTCTAATCAGTTCTGTGGTTTTAAAAGTACAAAAATCGGATTATATAATGTATTAGTTGTCCAAATTTGACTTTCATATCTACAATAATGTATGTAGAAGAGGAATTGGTACTTGTTTTGAACCGTATGTCCTGACTTCCAGGGGAAATTCTAAATTCTAGTCCGTGACACAAAAAGTAAATGAATATATAACACAACACACATTTTCACTTTTTACGGTTATAACAAATTTTACTTACACATTAGAATATAATGATCTATGCCAGAATAAATTCAAGATTTAATTTGATGAGCTTTCTTAACTGTTTTCAGTCATCTGATTACCCCTTTGGAATCTTCAAACTCTTCTTCATCTGAGAAACAGGCTACTGGACCTGGGCTATAAAAAGATTCACCTTATTCGATCTCTTAAAAAGTTTATATTCCGATACCAAGATCTTGTCGAAATATATTCCGTCTCTGCAGAAAAGATTATAAACGATGGATTTTCATATAGTGAAAATGTATAAAGATTAGGTGTCAACAAAAATGTCAAAAATATTTTTTTATCAATGTGTGACGTAAAAGTGTCTTTGACATTTACTTCACTGAGTTTGGCGCTGCTTTGACAACTGTTTTACCTGTTTTGTTGAAGTATTGTTGTAAATGCTGTTGTGGTGACAACCGGAGACTTTGAGCCGTAATGAAAGTGGGAGGTTTGGCGCTTTAAAATCTGATTCAACCCACCATTTCTTTAGAAATGCCTGTACCAAGTCAGGGCCATTACGGTTTTCAGTTTTCCGGTTGTTGACTGATTTTTTTCTGTTTATATACTTATGAGTTTTGACTATCCCTTTGTAAGATTGTTCGGAGTTCGGTAATTTTGTTATTACCCTTATTTAGCATGTTTTATTTCATCCAGTTATTTAAAAAAATTAAATTGAATGTTGCATTTCTATATGTGTTGTATCACATTTAATTGACAAACATGTTTAAATAACCTATTGTAGAATCTGAAGATAGAAAAACTACAGCAAATGGTGTCAGCATTAAAGGGACACACTTATATACAAGAAGGAAATATGTCTTTAAAAGATAACACAAGTTTGATGAATACTCACATGCCTCGGTTACTCAAATCGTTTGTTGAGTGAGTACATATATAAATTATAAGTAAATAAGCGATAAATGATATTTCACAATAATAGAGGTAACAGCTAAGGTTGTTGATAATTGCTTAATTTGGTAAGTACAGAATACACTAGTACAAAGAGATTTCTAAGTGAATTGTCGATCCTCATTCAATAACAACATTACAAACATAAAGACGAAACCACACATAGTGTAACAGACTATTGCATTATCATATATATATATGCCCATGAATGTCAGCAGTTCTAAGTTATCAGCTGCATCGTGTAGTTCTACCCTTGTGGATGACCTATTTGCAAACAGTGTGAAATATCTTACAACAGTTTGTTTGCTTCATCGATATAATTTTCTTAAGTAATTTTTTGTTTTGTTTTGAGAAAATAAATAGAACAAATGAGTTCAACAAAATGTACCAGTTTGACAAATGAGTCCAAAAGCTTCTAATTCATATCAAATTCCTATAGTCTGTTTAGGAAATCTGATGATTAACGCCACTTTCAACAATATGCAAGGTACATCGTGGTCGTGAGATTTTTTGGTACGGCGAAGGAAAGAAACAAAGAAACTGGATTATCCAAATAAAGACCACCAATCACCCGCAGCATGAAAACAACATATAACGGGAACGTATCGCAACGGAAACTACAGAAGAACAGACAATGCAATGGTCAAAAGAAAAAAGGACAAACAATGATCTACAAAACACTACACAGAAAACTAAAGAACATCAGGAACCACATTAAAACCGGTGGTGAACTCAAGTACTTCTGCAGGATAGGCAGTTCCTGCTCCACACGTGACACCCGTCGTGTTACTCATAATTTCTGGTACGTTTTGCAGAAAGCCACAACCAAATTTGAAACAATAGCAGTCAAATATATTCAGGAAGAATTTCATAGGACAATATTCAAACATACTGCCACATAACACAATGGTGTCGCAGACATTTAGAATAATATTCATGATTTATATTATTAGCCTTATCTGGATCGTTTTAGGAACGATGGTAAGTCAACAATAAGAAACACCAGTTACGGAAAAAAAGTTTCAAGATATAAAGGGAGTAATCAGAAGCCACATTTCGAAGGAACACAGATAATAAAATGACCAAAAGAAATAGGTCAAAAAGATTGTCAACAAAATACTAAACAGAAGACGAACACAAGATTGAACAATTTAAGAACATTTTATAATCTATTCATGTTAAATTGTAGAATAATGTCCTTTTTAGGAAAAGAGCTGATTGTAGGGAGCCAGAAATATGGAGTATATTTTTAGATCTATTTTTGTTCTACCTCATACACACTGGAGATGTTCCTGATGAACTACATCCAACTATGGAGTACTGTGGTGACGCCATCATGCGTGTGTATGATAAAAACCCATACAAGGTAGATGATGTATCTTACATTAATTGATGTGTAACGTCAAGTGAGCAGTATTTCAGCTTTAATCATGAGGATAACAAAATAGGGGAAAAAACAGTACGAGAATAAAATTACAAGAAAAACAATACAGACAACAACAAACAACCATACAAAACAAACAATAAAACACCAAAATATAAAGAAAAACAAACAAAACAAAAACAAAATATGTATAAAACATGTAGGTAGTGTTATAAATATAAAACCTTTTGTAATATATATATATATATATATATATATACTTGACTGAAAATGTGTCATTTCTGTTATTGAAGAAAAACTTTGCACAGGTGTTCAATGATTCAGACAAAGATTATGGTTCTAAAATAAGAGTATATGAATTATTTAGGTTCTCTTTTCGCACTGAATCTTATTTAGAGCCTAAATAGGTGGAAGATTAAATTCCCACAGACAATAGAGTATACAATTGACAGGGTCGGAACAATTACCATTGCAACATACAACCAACGACAAATCTTAACAATGTTGCAGTTTATGGTGTTTAACACCACATTCAACAATATTGGAGTTATATCGTGGCGGTCAATTTTATTTGTGGAGGAAACCTTAATATCCGGAGAAAACCACCGACCTGTCACAAATCAATGACTAACTTTATTACATAATGTTGTATAGAGTACACCACGTCATGCGGAGGATTCGAATTCACAACGTAAGTGGTGATAGGCACTGCTTGGATAGGTAGTTATAAATCCAACCCCCATTATATCACGACCATGGCGACCTCTTGCACTTTTAGCGCTGATGCATGTTGTCTTTCATGTGGAAGGGATGTGACATTCTTAATATGCGAGAAACTCATCTGTTTTCCGTCCTAGGGCGAATCGTGTGTTTGACTCGTCCTGCAACACGAGTTGACCGTCCTAGGGAGAGTCGTGTGTTTAACTTGTCCTGTAGCACAAGTGGACCGTCCTAGGGCGAGTCGTGTGTTTAACGCATCACCGTAGAACGAACGTCTGTTATATCAATCCTTTACAGAATATGATTAACCATTAAAAGCTATATGAATATTTTATAGGGCTATCCTGATACAAAAGTGCTGCAACAGCATGTACAGAATATTGGTGCATTTATCGGTAAATCAGATTTCCCCAGGGGTAAACAACTGTACATTGCTACAAAATATGTGGATTATTTGAACAAAATGGAGTAAGAAAGTTAATTAATCACATCACAAAAAGCACTACCTGATCTACTCTCAAAATATCAAACAATCGCACTTATGTAGACAAGAAATGTTTCTACTGGTTACAACAAACGCTTCCTACATGTAGTGTCTGACAAAACAGAATTCCTCCACCAATAAAACTGACCTACCACGATATCATTGAAATATTGTTGAATGTGACATTAAACACCATGACCCTAACTAAGCAGAAAAGATTAATTGCTATATTTTATTATGGTGAATGGCTAATTTGTTTTATATCTGATCATCGTAGTGAACAAGTGTATTAAAAACGTAGATATAAAAAAGAAATAGATTAAATGTCAAAACGATAACTTAATAACATTAAAAAGTTAAATGTAGATAGTGTATATAATAAAGCATTCATACCTGATTTAGTAGTAAGGTTCTCCTCCCTCAGACATTGGTGACATTAACTGATTTTGGCTATCCTGTTTAGGTCCTTCCAATTTCTTTCTCACGAAAATTATAAAATTATTTGGCTTTCCAATCTTGATGTTGAGCGTACCTGATGAAGCTTAGTCAAGAAACGCTGTGTGTGCAGTGAATTTGATATCTACGTTTTTATCAAAGGTGTCACAAAGTGCCTAGAAAATGTGTTCCGCCATTAACTCCCACTTGTTTGTATGAGGGCTCATGTCTTAATTATATTATTTGTGTTTGTTGTGTATAGTGGTATCCAACATGTATTGACTATATGAGTAATATGATAGGTGTCTTATAGGAGGCAGGAACCACTTACACTTCACGAACACATGAGTTCACCCCTGTTTTTTGTTTGGCGGAGTCCGTGTTGCTCATTTGGTTTAGTTTTTAGTGTTTTGTGTTGTCCTATTATGTGTCTTTACGTTCTGAATTCCCTGTTGTGATGTCCATTACGATTTCAACGTAAAAATGATGTTCAGTTCGTCTTTACCCCCAGTTGTTTGTAGGAGGGCTTTACATTATTTCTGTTTGTTTGCATATAGTGGTGTCCAATGCATATTGTGCTGTGTTTTGTTTTGTTGTCTTCGTCGTGTGTACCCTATGTTGCCAGTTTCTCTGGATTATGAATTTTTGATTGTCCCTTCGGTATTCTCTTACGTTTATTATACCCCCTCAACGAAGTTGTAGGGGGTACACTGGCTTCACCATGCCCGTCCGTCCGTCCGTCTGCAGACAAATCCTATGTCGTACGATAACTTGAGGTGTGTTTTTTAGAATCTTTTAAAATTTTATCAGCTGTTTACTGGTGAAGAGAGGAGGATCCCTTTCATTTTTGACGATTTTCACTTTTGCCGTTCCAGAGTTATTGGACTTGATATGACGGAAAATAGGATGTTTACCCTATGTCGTATGATAACTTGAGTAGCGTTTCCCACAATATTTTGAAACTTTATCAGCAGCTTACCGGTGAAGAGAGGAGGATCTCTTTCATTTTTGACGATTTTCACTTTTGCCGTTCCAGAGTTATTGGACTTGATATGACGGAAAATAGGATTTTTACCCTATGTCGTATGATAACTTGAGTAGTGTTTCTCAGAATGTTTTGAAATTTTATCAGCAGCTTACCGGTGAATAGAGGAGGATCCCTTTCATTTTTGACGATTTTCACTTGTGCCGTTCCAGAGTTATTGAACTTGATATGACGGAAAATAGGATTTTTACCCTATGTCGTATGATAACTTGAGTAGTGTTTCTCAGAATGTTTTGAAATTTTATCAGCAGCTTACCGGTGAAGAGAGGAGGGTCCCTTTCATTTTTGGTCGGAACAATCAGTAATGTTTTGGTTATGGAAATAGGTTGGACAGATGTGGGGAGCGGCGGGTATATCTTAGTGAGCTGTGCTCACGGTAATACCAGTTATGAATGATGCTTGAATAAATACATTCTAAATGCTATGTCAATTGTCTGTGTATAATACAAACTATAAAATCCGACAAATGAATTCAACTTTGAATAATATCTTTGTCTTTTCGATTTTGCTTAAATATGTACAACTATCTTAGCATAAGTAAAGTAATTTATGAGATACGTGTTTTTGTTATTAAATTATCTTTTTGCTGTCTCTCTTGTATTTACAGAAGTGATCAGTTGGAAGCGGTATGGGCGGTTCTGATGTCTTTGTTCAAATCTGTGTGTTCTATAAAGAATATCAAGCTTAAGGATAAATCTGCAATAATTGACAAATTTAGAGGCGTATTTGACAGGGTGGATGCCAAAACATTACAGGTAATTAATATTCAAGAAGGTGTTTGTCACAAGAAAGCTAGAATTAATCAATATATCAGTTAATGGGAATAAGAAGAGTTTGCAGATACCAAAGGGGCAATCAGAATCTGTTTATCGAAGAAGAACAGGCAACAGCCAAAAGAGAAACTACAAAAGAACACACAACGATCTACAAAGCATAATAATATAGTTCCAAAACCCATATTTCCATTAAGAATGTGAATTTCCTTAGTAAGATATAAATCTCAAAATGTTCTTTGATAGACCTTGTACATGTCAATGTAACGTATCTTTCAGAAAGAACTAAAAAGTGATCGCTTTTCATCATTGCATCAATGATTTGAAATAGTTGTCACATATATATATATATATTGTATTTTCAGAAAAATCACACGCTATTCGAGGTATGGGCTGTAAACGTAACAGTTGTCATAGAAAAAACAGAAGAAAATGGAAAAGTCTTTAATACAACATTATCAAGAATGGTTTCTGATTTGCTTAAGAAATATAAACCTACCAAGTGAGTATTCTTTGGTATATTATATGTTATTTACTATAAATCAAATATCGTACTTTTGTCACACCTTTGTTGAAATGCAATAGGGATTGTCGAGGGTGACAATACTTTTTCACACGACGCGTGAAAAAAGGGTGTGTCTACCAGTCGAATGGACGTTTTAATAATACATCAATAATTGTCAAAGATCATGTGCCTAAAAATGATCAAATAGAAAACATTTCATATACAGCGAGGTATAATAATATATGTTATTTACTATAAATTTCTTATTTACTTAGGGGTCGTCGTGGACATGATCGCAGGGTAGTTGGATTTACAACTACCTGTGAAACCAGTGCCTATCATCATTAAAGTTGTGAGTTCGAGCCACGTTCATTGTACTCGATACAACATTATGTGATAAAGTTTGTCAGTGACTTGCGACAGGTCGGTTGTTTTCTCCGGGTACTCTGGTTTTCTTCGTTAATAAAACTGACTGCCACGATATAACTGAAATATTGTTAAAAGTGGCGTAAAACACTATAAACCAACCATAAACCTTCTTCACTAGTTTGTGATTGACAATGTGTAATTGGTATTTAGGTGGCTGGGAATTTGCGAGAACCATGCTTTAATCCTTTTTCATTGTAACTGAAATAGGAACTTTCTAATGGTCTCTATAATCTCATATGAATTTTTAGGAAATGTTTTGAATATTGTCCGATGACATATTAGTGTAAGCTTTATTTAATTGAAGAAGAATGAAGTACATTATTCTATAGGCAACCAATTGTTCATAAGTCATCGCTACAACTTTTACAGTCGTCATCACGTACTGGTTAATCTTTACATAATATCCACTTCTCACATAACAATGGATCCTTTGCCTTTTATGTAGAATCTTTCTTTCCTCTGTCACAGACAAGATTTTAACCAGACTTGACTATTTGAGTAATACAGCGAGTGTCTTATAAGTAGCATGAACTGCTTACCCTTCATGTGAACCTATGTTCACTCCAGTGTGGTGGGGTCAGTGTTGCTAATATTTGTAGTTTTCTGTGTTGTGTTTGTTTTGCTTGTTTGACTTTGTTCTGTGTCTTGTGCCAAAGTTACACGTGTCCCTGAATTGTCCATTCTGTATTATCCCTTCGGTTTTCTATATTTTCTATAACGTTTGTGTATATCAAACTATAGAGTGGAAGGATTACTCCATGTGTAAGAAGAGGTTATTATTAAACATGCCTTTGAATTAATACCATACATACACACACTCTTCCAATCCCATGATCTGCATTCTTAATTGTTATTTATGTTCATTGTAAACCTGATAAGAGTTCATCAGTAAGATTTACTTGTTTCTTATCCATTTTGCATGTTTATTTGCAAATAAGATATGCTTATACTGAATAAACTGAATAAGAAATAAAATAAATTGCATTGTAGAAAAAAAAACCCATTCATTTCATATGCTATTCAATACACATTCAAATTGTTTCAAATTGTCATCATGTGTATTATGTCTGAGTATTTCTAGTCAACACTCTGTGTATTGTTATATTTATAGAGGAGATGAACAATATTGGTTCCCACTAATTAAAGCAGTATGGAAAGTACCAACAAACCAGATGCAACATCTTGTGAAAGATATACTAGGAAACAATAGCTTGAAACGGATGTGGAATTGGAAGGTAATTACAATAGGTTTACTGGAATGAAATGGTGCAAGGTAATAGCTATGAGTTAAGCAGCATGTATAGTTGGAAGGTAATGACTGTATATAAAGTAAGAGTTATAGGGCCGGTGTCTCTAGTGGGACAGGAACTGCTTACCATTCCGGAGCACCTGGGTTCCCCTGCATTGTGGGATTAGTGTTGCTCAACCTTTTGTTTTTTATGTAATGCTTTGTGGATCATTTCTTTCTTTTTGCTACATTTTCTCTTGACTATTAGATCGTCTGACCTTCCTTGATTTACAGTCTCTGATCACCCACCATTTGGTATCTTCAAACTGTAAATGGAAATAAATTGGCTGAACCAACCTACATTTTGTTTGAACCATGGAGTATTTCGTCAATATATTGATTCCTTTTATGCTAAATTTTAATTTATTACTAGTTCCAGCTTAATACCATGAACCATATCATATTTTTTTTTCACAACAAATCAAACAAAACAAAGTTGAAATTCGTATATTCCATTACATTTTCACAAATGATTATATACTGTCTTACTTACATGTATGTTTTAGAAGAGTTTTATATGTAAATCTGTATCACATTTTTGTTCACAACATAGCAAAATATTTTATTAAAAAAAACGTGTATGCAAAAACCAGGGATATTTTCTTTTCTATAAAATCCCAGCCCCCTAGATAAGAATTGATTAGTCCAAAGTTCCTTCTCAGGTTGAACTAAGAATACCCTTTATCAAGCTGGACCAAGCAGAATCTTTACTCAACAAATTAGATACATCAAAGGCAACAGGGTTAGATGATTTAGGACCATATTTCCTAAAATTATCCGCAGAGTATATTGCTCCAAGTATAACTTATCTGATAAATTTAAGTATTTTAGAAGGGGTATTCCCTTCAAATTTAAAAATTGCAAAAATAAGTGCACTATTCAAAAGTGGAGACCAATCTTTGCCGGGAAATTATAGACCAATTTCTGTTTTACCCATCCTTTCAAAAATATTTGAAAAACATGTTGCCACTCATCTCTATCTTTATCTTTCTAAATACAAATTACTTCATGAATCACAATCTGGATTCAGATGTAAGCATTCATGCCACACGGCTCTTACAAATCTCATTGATCGGTGGTTAAAATATATGGATGACGGAAATTTAATAGGAACCGTTTTGGATCTTAAAAAAGCATTTGATATGGTAGATCATAATCTTTTGTGTAAAAAGCTTCAGTATTACAAGATATCTACAGATTCTATGAAATGGTTTGAATCATACTTATCACTCCGAACACAGAATTTATGTATTGGAAACAACATCTCTAACCCCGAACCTGTAAAATATGGAGTATCACAAGGGTCCATTATTATATTTATAAATGATCTACCGCTTGAAAATTTAACATCTGAAATTGATATGTATGCTGATGATACTACTTTGAGCATCAATGGTAAAAATATATTTGAAATTGAAGCAACTTTAAATGAAAATCTAAATTATGTAAACATGCGGTGCACAAACAACAATATGGTAATAAACCCTACAAAAACCACATGCATGCTTATAGGTACAAAACAGAGAAAGGCAATGATGGAAACAGAATTTAACATTTATATTGGTAATGAAAATATCCAAAATGTAAATATTCAGAAATTATTAGGAATTTATTTGGATCATAATTTGGATTGGAAAAACCAAATAGATTATATTTGTAAAAATATAAGCTCAAGATTATTTTTGTTTGCAAAAATAAAAAAAATATCTTGATCAAAAATGTAAAATTTTATTTTTCAATACTTATATTCTTCCAATTTTTGACTTCTGTTGTACTGTATGGAGGAATTGTAGTGAAAAAGGAATTCAAAGAATTACAAAATTACAAAAAACAGCAGCAAGAATAATTCTAGATGCTCCATTTTTCACTCCTACACAACCAGTTATTTGGCAGTTTAAATTGGCTGCCTTTTAGAGACAGAATTTCATATCACAAACTTATTTTAGTTTATAAAATTTTCAGTAATAAAGCTCCCAATTATCTTAAGAAGCTGTGTATTCCAAGTTCTGAGAGTCACAGTAGAAATCTTAGATCTGGCTCAAATAATAACTTGTCAGTCATCCGTTCGAAAACAAATGTAATGAATAAATCATTTGCCTATAGTTCAGCAATGCTTTGGAATAAATTATCAACCAATGTTAAAACATATCAACAACTTTAAGTATGTTTAAAACGAAATGCTTTAAATATCTCAAAGAAACATCAGACTAATATTAGTGGCTAAATAATAAACAATACTATAAGAACTCATATTTGTTGCATGATAAATATTTCATACTCTTGTATGTGTGAAAGCAATTACTTTTCTATTGTAAATTGTATGATTGTATTATGTATTGTATTTGATTTACGAGGGCCTCAAGTTAGACTAGTGAAAACTAATTGAGTATACCCTCTTTAAATAAAGGATATTATTATTATTATTAGTATTACTAGCCTTCAGCTATTATTGTATTTGAAATATGTGCATTTTATAATTATTGCCCAGATGATTCTGTTACAAGTAGATTAGCAAGCTGATAAAGCTTTACTTCAATTCTACTATACAACGGGTTTTCTGTAAATGGATATCAGATTGTTGCACATAAATAAATTGCAATGAACCATTTAACTTATATTGTTAGGAGAATATACAAGAAGCCAAGGATATGATAGCTATAGTAGAGAAACTAGATTTACCAACAGCAGAAGGAGAGGATTACAGGGAACTAAGGGATACTAATTCTCATTGTGGTGATGCAGTCAAGGAGTTGATTCAAATGTTACAGTATGTTGACCTCCTAACCTTGAATTCTGATGTCGATAAATACATTACCTATACCCTGGTAGCTCTTCCATTGATATATAAAAAGTTACGCCCCAAGTAACATATCGATGAGGAATGGCCATCTATTCATGATTAGATCATTTAAAATTATACTATATTAAGTATTATATATACCATGGATCTTACGAATTAACTTATTTAAACCAACGAATCCGAAGGATGAGTTGGTTTAAATAAGTTCATGAGTAAGATCCATGGTATATATGGTTTGTAACAGAAATTACATGATTGACAGATCTATGACGTCAAAATCATGGAATAACAGACCTATGACGTCAAAATCATGGAATAACATCAAGATCTTCATGTTAGACCATGCTTTGTAAAAGTTCACTATTTTTAAGTTGATTATTGCATAAAAACATCACAGGAAAAATGCGTATTTATGTTACAGCTGTTTATTGATCACTGTAAACATATTAATACATGGGGCTGTAATGAGGAAATAAAACGATAAACAAACAAAATTACCATTGTTGGAACAACTGCAAACTTCAATGGACAATTCGTAGAAACCGAGACAAATTATATAGTCCTAACACACATATACATGATGGCTTACTTTACAGACGTGGTACAGAGCTTGAATTAAAGTGGAGGGGTTAACTTAGATTTATGTCCAATCTGTGTGAAATGATGTGTTTATATGCAAGGTTTGTTTAATGGTAAGCGTCGCTAATTAACCATAGAACAAGACGCACACTTCTTATTCAACAAAACAAGGACAGAACCACATAGAAATAAATGTGCTCACGTGTGACAGGCAAGAAAAGAGATTTATCCTGCAATCAGTACATTTGCTGTACAAATATGCTATACAAATACATTTTTGCTTTATTCGTACTAGACGAATAAACTTTTCAGCCTACGAATAAACTTTCCTGGTACCCTGTAGCTATGTACAGCGGAGGGCGCAGACAAGTATGAAACTGGTACTAATATAACGCGGACCACGAAGAAGACACCCTTGACAACATTTATGAAAGGCGAGGAATGACGCTTGTTTCTGTCCTATTTGTTTAAATCTGACAAGTTTTCCGATTTTTTTGACATTGCAGGATAAACACAATATACGTACATTGTCGTTAAATATAAAATTCATTTGTACTCGCTGCGAAACTGGCCTGAAAAGCTCGCCGAAGGCTCGCTATTATGCCTGTTTCTAAAGCTCGTACAAATAAATTTTATATTTACCGACAATGTACGTATATTGTATATGTGTGTGTTGTCTGGGCATGAGGGATAAACTCGTGAATGTGAACAATATCTCTTGATAACTAAATATCTAGCAATAAAAATATATTCACACAAACAATAAAAATGTACCACATACAAAAGACAAGTTTAAAGAAACCACAGGGGTAATAAGAAGCTGTAAATAGAAGGACAAAAAGGCAAACAATAATCTACTAAACACTAGACAGAAAGCTAAAGATCGACCAACACGAACCCCACAAAAAACCGGGGGTGAACTCAGGTGCTCCGGAAAGGTAAACATTTCTGCTCCACTAGTGGCACCTGTCGTGTTATTTTTGTCGCAAATCCGATTCAAATAAATACGAACAGATGATATTACAAACATGACAAACACCAGTAACAAGGACGGACATTACACATACAAAAAAACCAATGGATGCTTGTAGAATCTATGATATGTCATTGTTTTATTATTTATTAATTAATTAACGTAAAAACTAAAAATGAAATACTAAAGTGTAATAATTAACAAGTGTACATTCTCTGTTTTACTTAATAGCTGTTTAGATAAGTCTCTAAAAATTTCAGAATTCAGAAAATAGACCATTTGATTATGGCAGACATTGGACGAATGAGTCTAACACACATGGAAAAGAAATCTGTATTTGCTAATTCAATGATTGATAGATATTTTGATAAAGCTGATTTTGAGGTAATGTGCATGTCGATATTTGTGTTTTTTTCAAATAGATAAGTTTGTAATTGACATTGGCTGTCAAATGAAGATGTACTAAAAATAAGTCTTCCCTCGTTACATCTCTAAGAATTAGGTCTTCTTTTAAGCATTTGTTTTAACATCGTGATACAAATGATCTAATATTGTTCCGTAAAATTACCTTTTATAGATGCAAGATCAAATGAATTCTCTATATAGATTATTCATGCATGAAGTGTTCAACGTATATTCAATAAAATATTACGCGATTTTATACCTTTCTTGTTATAGGAGTTACATGTATACTTCCCTTACGGGAGAAAATGGTACCCGTTTCAGCAATAGCAGTGGAAAGAACAAATAATTTGAACATATTTTTTTAAATAATTTGTTGATATTTGAACCTTGTAAAAAATCAAGGATTTTATGGGAAGTAGAAAATTTAAAAATTGTTACAACATAACATTTGTTTTTTTTTACAAAGTATGTGGAACATATATACTATTTTCATTAACTTTTGGATTAAAGGGACCACTTTAGATTGTAATAAAGGACAATAACTCATATAAAAACCTGTAAAATATAATTTCAAAATCAAGTCGAAAATGTGCAAATGGTCAGTTTGACTGATTAGACCATTCCTTCAATTTGTTTCAAGCTCCTATAGTTCATTCAGTACATTTTAAGGGAGCATGCAGGTATATTTTTTTTATTTGTTTTTTTAGAAAGTACCAGATGTACCTCCTGAGATAATAAGACGTTTTGAGCCATTAATAAAAGATACTGACTATCCGTGGCTTGATGGCTGGTGTTGTAGGAATGGCATAGACATTTTCCAGTCAGTCATAAAAGCTTACAAGTAATGAAATAGTTACAGTTTGTTTGTTGTTTGTTTGATGGTGTATAACGCCACTTTCAACAATATTTCAGTTATATTGTGGCAGTCAGTTTTATTGGTGGAGAAAACCATGGACCTGTTGCAAGTAACTGAAAAACTTTATCACATAATGTTGTGCATCTTGCCCTGATCGAGATTCGAACTCACATCAGTGGTGATAGGCACTGATTATATAGGTAGTTGTAAATCCAACTACCATACGATCACGACGTCCCCGAAATAGTTACAGTAATAGGTCAAAAGGTCAAAGGCCTTTCCAAGCTTAGATATTTCCTAATATACATGTATGTATTTCATATTAAACAAAGATTTTTCTTCTTCTTATAATGCTCATAAAGTTTTATTTCTACTATTCCTTAAAACATGATTTTAACAGGGTTGTTTTGTTCACCAAATGAGAAAATTAAAATTGTAACATCCAGAATTTACATTGGTATTTAAATCATAAATGCTTGTAAATATAAAAGTTAGAAAAAACTATATGAAAATATAAAAGTAAATTCTCCTTAATTCTACTTTTAATCATATATTAAATAATTTCATGATAATGCTTTGAAAATACTTGATTTTATCTGAAATATATAGGGAAATATCTTAGTACTGAAAGACTTTTGACCCGTGAATATATTTCAAAATGTTCCAACAACAAAAAAACATACAAAAAAATAATACCACTGAATTTCATAGATAAATTATTGTACATATGCTTTAAACAACAGCTTTCTTGAATTAAACTAATATAACAGTTGCTTTAGTGTTCATTTGTTGACAAAAATAACACAGTGTTAAAAGTATGGGACTCGAGAACAAGGGAAAAATATAAATTAGAGGAAGCAATACAATCAAATAACAATTCTGATTTCATGTTGAAAGTTGTATTAAACACCATAACCCTAACCCTTTAAACTTTCTGTACATAGCTGATGTTTAATCCACATGGTCTGTTAGAAAGACACGAACAAGGGAAAATCAATACCCCTAACACGCAAATACACAAATTATGACAATGTATAAAATATCTACATTGAACCCACCCACTAAATGATCAATGAGCAATATTTGATAATGTTTTTCCATTTGTTTCATTCATTACTATGTCACAAATGAAAAGTTTGAATATCCCAAAGGGGTAATCAGAAGCCGTAAATCGAAGAAGAACAGGCAATACTATGGCCAAAGGAAAAAGGACAAACAACGATCTACAAAACATTACACAGAAAACTAAAGATCGAGCAACACAATTCCCAATAAAAACCGGTGGTGAACTCAGGTATCCCGGATAGGCTAGAAGATCCTGCTCCACATGTGACACCCGTCGTGTTACTGTTAAGCGACACGAATATCATCTAATATGGAAATCGTGTTGGACACCAGTATGCGTACATAGTTGGATATACAAATACCATAAATAAAACATGAACCACCTACAAAACAAATGGGAGTCAAAACGAATCGAACATCGTTTTTCACGGAAATCGTTGTGGACATCACAACACTGAACTAAAAAGGTGAAGACATGTAATTTGAAAACACGAACCCCACTAAGACCAGTATAAAACGGGAAGGGGCGAACCAATGAACTCCGAAAGGGTTAGAAGTTCGTGTTACTCTTGTTACAAACCCGGTGATGAGTCATGAATGAGGAAAGGGTCGAATTGGCATTACGACAAACAGAACATATCCTTGGTAATTTATGACAGATATTCTGTAACGGTTAACCAGGTGACGATGGTGACCGTAAAGTGTTGACTTCAACTTAAGCTCTATGAACCCTTGGTTCCGCCGCTTCCTTGTTAGCAGCATCCCTCTATCAAAGAAATCATGATAGGGGCACAAGCTCAGGAATATCAGATCAATAGAGAGATATATATTCCATATATGTTGCCGGAATATTGCTACATATAAATGGAAAGTTTACAATGGGAAATGGAAAATCATCTCTCTTGTCGTAAAGTTTCGTTCTTAACCGGCCATCATTGTCAATTTCTAGGTGTAACATGCGTACGAGTATTCTTCTCAGAAATTTAGCAATCTCAACTGGGCATGAATTATAATTGGATGTTCCTATAAAATTTTATTTTCATATCTGGATCATCAATTCAAAATAACTAATACCGCAGGACATACTTTTATAATTGGATCACTGTTTGTCTTTTGTGTTTTTTCGTTTTGTCATTGTATTGTCTGTTCATCTTCGATTCACATTCTGACTATCGCGTTGGTATCTTCAAACTTTTCATATAGAATGTTTAAAAAGTATTATCGAAATAACAAAATTTGCTTAATCCAAGATGCACATGAATAAGCATTGCGTGGTACTATATCAAATATGTAGTTTTCTACTGATTTAATTATGGAAATAATTATAATGACTAACATTGTAGCCTTTCCAAGGTTCCTTTCTAATGCAATAATTGGGCAATATTTCGCTTAGTAAATCCCACAGAATCACAGGAACCTCCGGCTGAAATTTTTGAATGATGTGAAGGACATTGGTATGAAGAAATCTTTCAAAAAGTATTATCTATTTCATTTTACTTTTGTGATACTTTATGTATGATCCATTTATAACCACGATATGCTAACCGTAAACAGCGTTTTAGAGTAAGACCATCACTCAATGGAACTAATACGTATGGTTGTAGGGCATTGTTGGTCGAGATCACTGATTTCTATTGTCAAGAAGCCTAGGAATAATTAGAAGATACCAAAGAAACTGTAATCGAAAGCCGTAAATCGAAGAACAGCCAATACAACAGCTAAAGGAAAAGAGACAAATAATAGCCCACAGAAAAACAAAATATTAAGCAACACGAATCCCACTTTCCTCTCATTCTTATCCTATAAACTTTGGTAGTCACGATATACATTTAGTTAAAAGTGGGGATATCAATGACCACAACACGTATGATAGTGACTATTTGCTTATAAGAAAATAAACCACACCCACACACACAATTGATATAATGAAAATAAAATGTTCATGCTTTTTAACAAGATCTGGAGATGAAATGCCAGACGAAGTAAACCAAGCAGTGATCAGAATCCTTGATTTTTGTATGGGAGATGATTGCGAGCTTATTGATATAGAGAATGGTAACCAAACAATATGGGCAATCTTACTACAAACTAGTGTTACATTCACAGCAATGGTAAGATTTTGATTTTAATTTACAGTATTTTTAATCAATGTATTTTGAATAGAACGAACAATGATGGGTTGTTTAGAAAAAAAAGGTTGATGTATGTTTTGTAGATCGTTGTTTGTCCGTTTGTACTTTTTGTTTTGGTCATTGTGTTGTCTGTTCTTCTTCGATATACAGTTTCTGATTAACCCTTTGGTATCTTCAATCTCTTCTTAGAAACAAAGGTTAATCTTTTATAGAATGGATTTAAAGGGATGCTATATGTTAACTTAAACGAAGTGAACATTCTTTAATCGTGATGCAGTCATATGCTAGTTAGTTCCATATGTAGTATCATAAATAAAATAAAAAGATATACACCGTCAGAACGGTTCCAAAACCCAATAAGAAATTAGTACATATACCCCTAATAGTAATACACATATATATCACCATTCACTCTCCTGGCAGATAAAGACACAAAACAAAGCCAAAATAAGAGGGGGCGTCGTTGTCGTTATCGTATTGTAGTTGGATTTATAACTACCTCTGCAATCAGTGCCTATCACCACTAACGTTGTGAGTTCGAACTCCGCTCAGGCGAGGTGAACTCGATACAACATTATGTGATAAAGTTTGTCAGTGACGAGGTGTACAACTTTATGTCATAAAGATTGTCAGTGCCTTGCGACAGGTCGGTGGTTTTCTCCGGGTTCTCCAGTTTCCTTCACCTATAAAACTGACCGCAACAAAAATATTGTTGAAAGTGGCGTTAAACACCACCAAACAAACAATCAATGTTGTACATATATCACTAAATAAATCACAAAGATGCAATAATAATCTGAGCCTGCAGTTTTTTAGGGGACATTTTGGTAAGCTTTGTAGAGAAATTACCGATTTGAAAAAGAACTAATATGATTGTTGTTTCTGCTGAAAAATTGGCTGGGGGGAAACCCTAACATTCCTAAAAGTTAAATGATTGGTCCACTATGTGAAAGGATGAAGTAATATTTCAACAGTAATAATTTGTATGTTTGTTTTATTCACAGCATTGCAAGAGTGGTACTGCTGAAATTTGCTTACCACTATTTGAGAAAATCTTAAAGTTTCGACATTCTGATGAAAAAAGTTTGCAAGAAATTTGTATCAATACGATGCGTCTTGTTGGAAATCTTAGTCCAGTTGTCTGTGTAGAGTTATTTGATACTTTACTGGACTGGTATATAGAAGAACCCTCCTCAGAACTGATGCGTATGTATTGTTTTAATGTTAATATAAACATTTAATACATTATAATCCCACAGAGAGTTTCTTGTTCACTTTCATAAAACCTGATCAAATATTGTCTGTACATGTATTTTCTACTCGAGGGAAAAATATAACAATATGTGAAGACACTTTATGTGCTTTGAAGTCGTATTCCAAAATCATGTTATAGAAAGAAAGAACATATTAACTAGTCCTTTTTCCTTCTTGTAGGCCCAGATCAAGGGCTAAATGGAATATATTGCATTACAGAAAGACATCAGTTGGGTTTAGGGTTATGATGTTTAACGCCACTTTCAACAATATTTCAGTTATATCGCAGCGATCAGTTTTAATGGTGGAGAACACCGGGGTACCCGGAAAAAAACACCGACTGGTCGCAAGTCACTGATGCAAAATAAAGTCTGAAAAAGTTGAAAGGAAATCATTTCATGGACAATAAAATTTTTTCAAAACTACGACTAAAATTATTAGGTATTGATCTTCAGTTTCGGTATGTGATTTTGACCTTTGCTGTTCTGATATTTTTGTGTTTCATAGTTTTTTTTTTATATTAATATGGAGGTTGTAAAATTTTTTACATCAAAACTAATATGACATTCTTTTTTCTAGAGATATTCTCTCGGATAGTAGAATTTAAGCCTGATGCACTGTGTGACAAAATGGACAAATTCATTGGTGTGTGTATAGATGATAGTGACTCGTACACTATCCAAACCCAAATGTTTTATATGTTATCAACAAAAAAGCCTGAGGTATGAAATGTTTTTAATTTGTAAAGAAAATAAGCAAAAAACAAAAACAAAAACAACAAAACAAAACAACACAAAGCAAAAAAGAAAAGAAAAAGGAACAGCCATTCATCGTTACTATGACAACTTGTAGACTTTAGATTACAATATAGATAAGGTTGCTCTTTTATCAGCAATATGGAATCAAAATGGTTACATGTAGCGTTTCTGTAATAACCTTCATCATAGTCAAAAGATTGGAAAGTCAAATTATTTTTAAGTGTTTGGGGGCAATTACATTAATTAGGAACTGTATATCTAATAAATAAATTATGTCAGTGCCAAAGCAATACATGCATCAAAACATTTTTACTTTATATTTCTTCTTCAGATATTTACACAGGATTTGATTGACATGTTAATGGAGCATCACATTCTCGACCAGCAGACAAGGATACAAATACTGATGATAGTAATGAACGTTTCAAATATGAACCCACAGCTTATTAACAAACACATGGACACGCTGATGTCGGAAAAATTTATTAAAGCACATGAGCAATATTTTATAAATAGAACACTTGTTAATGTTGCAAAAACAAATGAGGTATTAAAAATATGCTTACTATTTTAATTGATTTATTTAAATGCATGGATATCGTTGTTATAGTGTTGTAGTTGGATTTCAACAATCTAAGCAGTCACTATCTAATGTCCCTCAATATTTCGAGTATAGGCGTCAACTTAATGGGGCTGTTTACTTAGTGTAATGAGCTTGTCAGCAATGTTTGGTGCCCCTCCCCAGTTTTCTACACCAAAACGTCTGTCCTCTACAATATAACTGAAATGTAGTTGAAATAAATATGTAGATATTTAATCCAGTGTGCACGATGTGTTTCTCGAATAACCTTCTCAAGGTAGATCCAAGGCTAAAAAATGGTAAGCCTACTAATTTAAATGTCTTTGGAATCAATCAAACCAATAAGGGCCTAAACAGGATAGTCAAACTTAGCTAGTGGTAGCTAATAGTATGCATGCTGGAGATGAATCTTAGTTTATTAACATCTTTAAATGTTTATATTAACATTCAATATGAAAGGGTAAAATAATGATAATTTTATCCATACCCTTAGTCTTAAATATAGTTTATTAACTTTCCTGGACTGAATGCTATTTTTTTAATCTTCTTGTAGAAATATAAATCCCTATAATACCTATAATATGATACAACGTTTTAATTTTTTGTTGATTTTACAGAAATTCAAAGATCCTGTATTTAACTACCTGATGAAGGTGTTAAATATAGCATTAGACGAGACCCAAACAACTGTGACAATAATAGCACTGAAAGATATATGTGTTAGATATGGGCGAGACATGTTTGTTCCCCACAAGGACTACATTTTACAGCGTAGGAATCAGGAGCACAATACAAACATTCAAGGACAGTTTACTGCCTTAATAGATCACATAGAAGGGAGAAGGTAATAATTACATTCTAAATCCAGACTATAATATAACATATGTAAAACATAAGGGGCCGTCGTGGTCGTGAGTGATCGTATGGTAGTTGGATTTACAACTACCTATGCAATCAGTGATTATCACCACTGATGTTGTGAGTTCGAATCTCGATCAGGGCGTGGTGTACAACATTATGTGATAAAGTTTGTCAGTGACTTGCGACAGGTCGGTGGTTTTCTCCACCTATAAATCTGATCGCCACGATATAACTGAAATATTGTTGAAAGTGGTGTTAAGCACCATCAAACAAACAAACATAAAATGACATGTCAGATAATAAGTATATTATGTGGATCATTATTTTTTTCTTTGTCTTATTTGTTTACATGCATTGAATTTTATTGTCTAGGCCATTGATCCTATCAAAATACTCTCTGATATATCAATATATGTTTACTTGTTAGATGTGATTATGCCTTTAAGAAAAGTTTGAATATACTAAAGGGGTAATCAGAAGACGAAATCAAAGGATGGACAATACAATGATCAAAAGAAGATGGGCAAAGGGACAAGTAATGATTTACAAAGCACTTATATAGAAAACTAAAGGTTGCGCAACACGAATCCATTGAAATCCAGAGATGAACTCGGAAGAGTTAGCAGTTCCTGCTCTACTAGTGACACCCATTGTGCTATTGTTAGCGACAAGACACGAACATCGTCTGATATGAAAATCGTGGTAGACAAATGTATGCGTGAATATAACATTAATAAAACATAAACTCCCGACTAATCAAATGGGAGTAAAAATGAACGGGATACCGTTTTTACTCATAAATCATAGCGTTGTTATAGATAATATCTTCACAATATATCAGGATAGGACGAAGTTGGTAGTACTTTATATACAGCCACTAGACAACTATACAGCATCAATGGTATATCGGAATAAGACTAAGATGGAAGCGCAAAATACAGAACAACAAAAACAAATATTGAGCATCATTCTTCCTACACAATCACTTGCACCACAGAAGCCCTTAGAAGTTATACAATTCAGTTTTGAAAGCATACTATAAAACTGGTATTTGTTGCTTTTCCGCTAAGGACGCAGCATTAATGAGAAAGAGCAAAGAATGGTTTGCTCAGAATCGGGCTAATGTGTCCGAGTGGGGTGACATGTCTATCTGCGGGTTGTTGTTTCAGTGAGCTATAAAAATCCAACTAAGTGTGTTGGTCTAGTACAAATAAGGGTAATAACAAAATTACCGAACTCCGAACAATCTTACAAAGGGAAAGTCAAAACTCATAATTATATAAACAGACAAAATCAGTCAACAACCGGAAAACTGTGAAAACCGTAATGACTCTGACTTGGTACAGGCATTTCTAAAGAAATGGTGGGTTGAATCAGATTTTAAGGCGCCAAACCTCCCGCTCCCATTACAAAGCGGATCTCATCATCATCTCATTGAAAATTAACTTGTTATCGCCATGATATAGCTGAAAAATTGCGGAGTTGGCGTTAAGCTACCTATCACTCACTTACTCCGTTAAAATGACTGTGCATATGTATATTGATTTTTACATTTACAGTTTAGAAACTGTAGCCCAAGATATCAAAGAAACCCAGGAGGACGTTGATCAACTGGACACAAGAGTGACCGGTACAGAGGGGGCTGTAGAGACTCTGACCACTAGAGTTGACCAACATGAAGATGACATACAAGAATTAGGGGAGACAGTAGATACTGTAACTCAAAGGGTTGACTTTGCTGAGAAAGATATTGAAGAAACAAAGGTTAAAGTTGAAGAAGTTGACAATAAGGTATATATTAAACAACCTGAATTCTTTACCAGTGGAATATAATATGTTTATAATATACATATACAAATAAATTTATATGTGTAAGTTATGCTTCCAGTTTGGGGGGAGTGGTTATACCACCTTTGTTCTTTTCTTTTTTCTGAATGTCCTGTTACTTGAATACCACTGCAGATGTGTGTATCCTACGTTCGTGAAAATGTATAAAGATATAGAAGGCAAGAAAAATGTGACGTAAAAATATTTTTGACATTTACGTCACCGAATATGGTACTGCCTTGACAACTATTTTACCTATTTTGTTCCTGTATTTAAATACTGTTATAGTGACAGCCGGAACCTTTGAACCGTAATGAGACCGGGAGGTTTGGTGCCTTAAAATCTGATTCAACCCACCATTTCTTTAGAAATGCCTGTACCAAGTCAGTGTCATTGCGGTTTTCACAGTTTTCCGGTTGTTGACTGATTTTGTTTGTTTATATAATTATGAGTTTTGACTTTCCCTTTGTAAGATTGTTCGGAGTTCGGTAATTTTGTTATTACCCTTATTTATATCTCACCAATATATTTGAAAGATAAAAGGTAAATTATATTCGGGAGAACAAAATCCAAAATGACTATAAACATTATTCGGCTTAAGACCATTTCAAATACGGGTACTAGACAAACCCTCCTTTGTTTTAAACAACTTGATTTCTTTTTGTTTTCCATTCTTTTGACTATAAGTGTACTTGATGAAGGCTTCAACAGGATTGAAACTATGGTCAATCTCCGACCAGGCATAGGTAACCTTAGCATTTATCCAATAAGATGTCTGTATACATCTTACATTTTGTCATTAGACAACAGTCGAACTCATAAATATGTAACTATGGATACAGCAACATACCAATTAGAGGAAACAGTAAGTAATATATCACAATCTGAATAAACATAACAAAAGGGAAATATGCAAAAGAAATGTGATAAAATAAAACAAAATTGTGTTCATACTTTTAAGTTTTTTGTCTCGTTTCTTTGATTCAGACAATGACAAATGCACCAAGGTGGTCTAGAGATTTGACTAAGGTGATGAATCCGTCAGATGAACATGATTGGAGATTATTAGCCCAGCGTCTAGGTTATAGTAATGATGACATCAGGGCCTGGGCTTCACAACATGATCCTTGTATGGCTGTTCTCAGTGAATGGTATGCCACACATAAAACAAGGGAGGCAACTTATGCTATACTGACAGCTTTACAAGAGATGAACAGAATGGATGGTGCTGCTATTGTAGAAAATGCCATGAAAGCTTCAGGTAAAATGATATGAGTGTACCTTATCTATTGTTGAGTAAAATAATCTTCTGATTTTAATACTTGTTATTTTTTTTCAGACTGCAACATTATTGCATCCGATTATTCAAGAGGTGGTTGTTGTCGTCCGTCTGTAAACAAAAAACACATCATTTTCTTGCAATGACTTATAATTTGTTTTAGCATAATGATCCTGGTCAAGCACAAAATAAAGATAGTGATTGACTTTGAGTACTGCCACTCTAATTGTTTCCAAACAAGATGCCCCAAGTCAGCCAAAAAGGCGTTTTTTGTATGCTGTTGATGATGCTTTTGAAAAATGTATTTCTTGGGAAAGTCCTTCTTAGAAAATGCATAGCGTTTTGATATAACTATAATCTTTTTTGAAATAATTATACAGGCTAAAAGGGGAAATTGAAATTTCAGCTTAAAAATGTATACAAATTAATCACGTTTTTTCGCAATTTGTTCATATTTATGGATTATTGATGGACGAATAGATAAATAGCTTTACTTCGAAAAGGGGTCTAAAAGGAGATTAAATGTTAAAATTTCGTATATTTGGATGGTATATAGTTTTTTACTTTTCGTAACCCTTACACGTAAGACCTTGCATTATTATCAAATTTTTACTAATGAAATGTTATTTGTAGTGGATGTAGTAGAAGATGAGGAGGTTGAGTATACTTCTCCACCTCCTGTGTTCCTTAGTTACCAATGGGGTCATCAGGATGAGGTCAAACTTATTCGTAACCACCTACAGATGGCGGGGTACGAATGTTGGATGGACATTGGACAAATGGGAGGAGGAGATAAACTGTTTGAGAAAATTGATTCTGGTATAAGAGGAGCTAAAGTTATAATATGTTGTGTATCAGAAAAATATGCCAAGTCTCCAAACTGTAACAGAGAGGTAGGTACTGGTATAAGAGGAGGTAAAGTTATAATATGTTGTGTATCAGAAAAATATGCCAAGTCTCCAAACTGTAACAGAGAGGTAGGTACTGGTATAAGAGGAGGTAAAGTTATAATATGTTGTGTATCAGAAAAATATGCCAAGTCTCCAAACTAACAGAGAGGTAAGTACTGGTATAAGAGGAGGAAAAGTTATAATATGTTGTGTATCAGAAAAATATGCCAAATCTCCAAACTGTAACAGAGAGGTAAGTACTGGTATTAGAGGAACTAAAGTTTTAATATGTTGTGCATCAGGAAAACATGTCAAGTCTCCAAACTGTAACAGGGAGGTAGGTACTGGTATAAGAGGATGTAAGGTTATAATATGTTGTGTATCAGAAAAATATGCCAAGTCTCCAAACTGTAACAGGGAGGTAGGTACTGGTATAAGAGGAGGTAAAGTTATAATATGTTGTGTATCAGAACAATATGTCAAGTCTCCAAACTGTAACAGAGAGGTAGGTACTGGTATAAGATGATGTAAAGTTATAATATGTTGTGTATCAGAACAATATGTCAAGTCTCCAAACTGTAACAGAGAGGTAGGTACTGGTATAAGAGGAGGTAAAGTTATAATATGTTGTGTATCAGAACAATATGTCAAGTCTCCAAACTGTAACAGAGAGGTAGGTACTGGTGTAAGAGGAGGTAAAGTTATAATATGTTGTGTATCAGAAAAATATGTCAAGTCTCCAAACTGTAACAGAGAGGTAGGTACTGGTATAAGAGGAGGTAAAGTTATAATATGTTGTGTATCAGAAAAATATGTCAAGTCTCCAGACTGCAACAGAGAGGTAGATATTGGATGATTAAAATTACATTTTCATCTTCTTCTCAGAGGCCATTTGTAATAAACTTAGAAGCAATAAATTCCAAATATGCTGCCAAAGCTTAAGACAGATTTCAAGCAATTTGTACAGCCTCTGACATATACATGTATAACATTCTCTGATAAACGATTGACATAAGAATGCATAAGCAGAGAAATGGTTGGCCACTTCTTATCGTATTCACGTGAATGGACACTCATATTGTATGGAGATCAACAAACTATTATCAAGAGCAGACGAATGAACACTTAATGCATTTGCAGACGAATGAACAAACCAAATATGATATATGAACGAACGAAAAACGTTATATGAATGAAAAAATGAGAATCTTTGTCATGTCAGGGCTGTAACTGACAGACGGAAATAATTTGTTTAAAAACCTAGTGATAATCCTGTTATGGTACCATTTGTTACAGAAATTAAATTTTGATATTTATTACCTACATCAATTTGTTGTGGCCTATTAAGTAAACATTTAGCCATCTTCTATATATACGATCACATTTTCTTATTACAGGTAAACCTGTCAGTAAACCTTGGTAAACCAATGATTCCTCTACTGATGGAGAAAATGAGTTGGCCACCTGTAGGTTCTATGGGACCTATCTTCAGCGAGTATCTATTTGTCAGATTTTTTCAACGAGCTGGAGAAGAGACTAATGATAACAGAATTTGGCCTCTTCCCAAGTTCCAGGAAATGTTGATGCAACTTAATTGTTATGGAATGACTCCAGAGGAATCACTCATCACAGATAGTAAGTCATTAATGATTTGAATGAGAAATAGTAGAATTATAAGAGATCATTTCCATACAAAACTTGATTCAGCATTACAACACTGTACAACAGTAACATAATTATGATATTGTGTTCTTATTGAATTTTATTTGTATTGATGTCAGTTAAAAAGTAACCCCTAATAGCCCCTAATCTTATTGATGTCAGTTAAAAAGTAACCCCTAATAGCCTCTAATCTTATTGATGTCAGTTAAAAAATAACCCCTAATAGCCTCTAATCTTATTGATGTCAGTTAAAAAATAACCCCTAATAGCCTCTAATTTTATTGATGTCAGTTAAAAATTAACTCCTAATAGCCTCTAATCTTATTGATGTCAGTTAAAACATAACTCCTAATAGCCTCTAATCTTATTGATGTCAGTTAAAAAATAACTCCTAATAGCCTCTGATCCGTAGGAGGATACCTTCATTACATCTCTCTCATTTTTTCAGTGTACAAGAATTGGTGGGTACCAGTTCAAGAAGAGATTGTAATAGACAAAACCAAGAAAAAAGTAAACCAGTCACAAGCAAAACAGAAAGAAGAACCAGAAAAGGTCTGAAATGAACTACTATCTTTTATTAATATGGAAACAATGCCAAGCATTGTACGTTTCTTATCAACAACACAATATAGCTGAAATAATACTAAAGTTGGCATTAAGCACCAATCAATCAATCAATTAATAAATTACATACCATAACACCTCATGTTTCAATGTTCCATATTATTCCAAATGAGTATTATTTTTATCGGTTTTCTTCGTCATTGATAATCTACGGCTTATCACATTCCAATACTCTCCATTCATCGCCCGTGAGTCAACCGAATGAGAAATCCTCGTAGTCATGAATTATTTATCTCAAATATGATTGGCGCTGCTGCGTTTGGAGGACATTAATTATTTTATGTTACATTTTTACTGGACCAGAAAATTATTTTACACTACTTTGATACCTTATTTGGAAATCAAAGATGGCTGCCACTATACAAAACCATTAAATTATTGATTCTATTTATAAATTATGCTTGTAGAAAATCCCTGTAGATTTCACTTTTTCATTTTCTTTTTTTTATTATTTTTAGGAAACTAAATCACCAGATGTATTTATATCATACCAGTGGGGGAAACAGAAGCAGATCATAGCCCTATACAAGAGATTGACAAGTCTGGGGTTGTCATGTTGGATGGATATACACCAGATGGAAGGGGGAGACTCGCTGTATGAGAAAATAGATTCTGGTGTACGTGGATGTAAGATTGTGCTGACATGCGTCACACAGAAATATTCATTTTCTGCAAACTGTCGACGAGAGGTCAGTTTAGCAGATGCCTTAAAGAAACCAATGGTTCCTCTTCTTTTAGAGAAAATTGATTGGCCACCAACTGGACCAATGAGCATGGTTTTTACACAACTTCTGTTCGTTAATTTTTATCGTGATGAAGAGGTTCAGATGAAGTGGACAGGGCCAAAATTTGATGAATTGTTACAAAAAATTGGAGAACAGATTCCTATGATAATGTCAAATGAAGAAAATAAAAATAAAAATTCTGGAGACAATAAAGACAAGGCCAAAAACCAACAAAATAATCAAAAACAACCACCCAGTGCAGAGAAATCAAATGGAAGTAACCAAGGCAACAATAACAATGTATCAGCATCTCCTGTAGAACAGGACAAACCTGTTGTTGTACATCAAACAGAGGCTGAGGCTACACCATCCACAACAGAGTCCTCAAAAGAGGTCCAACCGAAGGAAGACAAAGCTCCTGTGGAACAGAAACTGGAGGAAAACAAAAAGTCATCGTCATGTACACTTTTGTAGATTATTTTTGTGACAAAGTTGACTTATGTCATCTACTTATGTTTTTGTTTTCATTTTATTGAATGTTTGACATTAAGAAGAATTCTGAGGGCATCAGACTGAATGCTCCCTGGCTACACTTCTTGCAAAAACAATGGTCGAACACTCAATGATAAATCTTTCCATAGACACATAAATGAAACCTTTATATACAAAACCCTTCAAATGAAGTTTTCAACAGTATTAAAATTAAATTGTGCCATATTCAATCTTTCAAATGCACTTTATTTTGACACAATGCAGCAAGTATTTTTGATTTTCTCTCAGAGTTAATTGAATTTGTTAAAAGATGACACAGAGTCAACTTTATCTCTGAAACATTTTTAATGAATCAGAAAATTATCCCCAGGGGACATGGCATGGATAAAACAAGAAAGTACAGTTTTTGTACAGTTAAAGTAATGTAGTTGATTAATATTTGATCTCCTTGTATCTATATATATATATATATATATATATATATACATGTATACATCTGAAAATTTCACTCAACATTGTTAAAATTAGATTTTTGAGCAGACAATTTTTTTTCTCCCTCGATGGGATTTTTTAACTCACCATTGATACACTGCAGCACCAATGGCTGAGCCTTATGTCCAGCTTTAGATTGGCTGTATGCCCTATATATATATACTGGTAGTTTGTGTTACTGTTTATAATTTTAACCTTCAAAAGAAGAAAACAATCAATGCATTTGTAGATTCTATTTGGTTTATTTCACTAGTTTTATACTTACATTCATATATATTCAGTGCCATATGATATAATTAACATAATTTATGGTTGTGTAACTATCATAATTTTGTTTCTATTTATCTTTATACACAGCTGTTTATTATTATTTTTATCTTTACCTTTAATTTTATTATTATATTTTTTTAATGATCTGTGATATTTGGTGTTAATATTTATTTATTTTTGTCTGTCCCATCAAATTGTTACATAAATTGTCAAAACATCTAACAGAATTATTCCATTCCATGTTAACCCTAGCCATGCGGCTCCCGTCGACGGTTTGAACCTGGAATTTGATCACCTCATTTCAGAGGCTTATAGAGTTTAAATAAAGACTTGAAATGAATCTCTGAACAATACAAGTTGTCGATTGAATGTTAATCCCTTGTTATTACAGAGTGTAACACGTCCAGAAAGCTTTATGGTTTATTTTTAAACAAATGTAAATAAACATCGTGACGTAACGAATCTAAAAATATACGTGGGAATTCTGTTTAATTATTTGTTGTTCCTGGTAAAATAATAGTCAATGACATGGTTAATAAAGGACCAAGTCCTTCTAACGGTAAGCTGTCCGATTTTTTCCTTCTATATTGATAGCCAAATATCTGCTCACCGGAAGTTTAAAAAATAGATCAATTGATAATTTAGAAACGCAAAAGTAATCTATTTCAATGAAAAATTCCCAATTCTTTGATTATTTACTCTATGCAAAATCGAAATAAACTTTTAATAAAATTCTAATAAAAAAATTTCTTTCTACGAAACTCCCGATGGAAGAGCGGCGTTGGTAAAATGAACGCCATAACAAATCGGCTACACAATTCATTCAAAATAAAAGATAATAGCCTCACCGGACGCAATTACGAACGAAATAAAAAGTATGTCCCCTAATTGTTCCTTCAAAACATGAATTAAAAAAATGCTTTTATAAATAGATACCCTCTAAATTACTCGTGTTTTGGGAGAAAATTATTCATGCGCAGTTGTTGAATGTTGCAGACGACAGGTTTTCATATTTGTAAACAGAAAATGATCGACAATTGCACTTGGAATCTATCGCTAAAATTCATTGAGGTACGCATATTTTGTTATCTTATGCCTGTAATTGGAAAGAATATGATCTCCTGGTTCTATGCATATGTAGAACACATTGAAATTAAAACAAAAACAGTCAATATAATACATTTTCCTTACCTTGATCTATCCCAAAATGTCAAAATCCGTGATGTACCTTATTCATTGAAGAGTCCAAGGAATTCCGAATGCAAACTGGCACACATTTATGGTATGAATAAAGGAAAGGTTTTTATGTCATGTGTATTATATACAAATGGATATGTGAACGTAAATGAATGAATGCTCTTTCAATTTTAACAGTTGTCATTAAATAATTTACACTAGAAAGGTTATTATGATGTCGTTCGAAATTGTGTCCGGATCTAGGTCACAGAGTGACTAGAACGGGGTCATGAAAATCTGTTTAAAACCCGTAACAGTGCATTGAATAATATATGGGCTATGATTCAAAAGGAATATTGGTGTTTAATCTGAAATATGAACATGCAATCAGCTTCATCAATTTGGTCAAATTTATTATCAAATGCCACGGTCAATATCATCGAAATTGTTCGTAATTGCGTCCGGTGAGGCTAACGTGTACGGATCATCGTATTATTGAAATTTTAGGACTTCGTCCTTCAAACAGGTTGCCTGTCTCATATTATTATAACAGCTTCGAATAAGATAAAAAAATTTGACTGCATTAAAAGTTGCAAATAATTACGAGCACACCATATTTTTATTCCCGCGGAGATATCCCGCCTTTCATTGGCTGTCTAAAAATAACTTATTTACTAATTATCAATACAAATTTATAATTAATTATCCCTAAATTCAATTATGCTTAAGAATCCAAAAATATGTTATTTAGAAACCGATTTCCCTTCTAAAAAGAGAATTGAATGACACTATCGTTTCATGGTAAAATCGACGAAATCGGAAGTTCAATCAAAGTGCGAGGGGTGCCGAAAGAACGTAAACAAATTGGACTCACAGAGTGAAATAATGATTGCTAACATTTGAAATAAACAACTTTTTGGTAATTTTTACAAATGAATATGACTTCATGATACTCCATATTTAATTTTTAAACGATCGTTCTTATCAGACTGAGTTGTCATGTCTCTTTTTGCTTGAAAAAATCAACTAAAACTTTCAAGATTTTAGCGGAAGTAAAACACAGTTGTTTTAATGTCGTCTGCTTTGATCCCTTTCTCCATTATATTGAGAATCATTCCTTCGTCTTTTCAAGCATTAAATAAATAACATTTACCGTAGTAATCATCTCTAAATCTCTACTTTATTATCTGAAACTGGCATAGCATAAAATTAGAAGAGTGAGGGGGGTCCCGACACTTTCTCTGCTTGTTAGATCGACAATATGGCTTCTGGAAATGACCAAACTATTCCAGTGGCGGATTCAAGGGGGGGCTTTGCGGGCTTCAGCCCCGCCCCCGCCCCCCCCCCCCCCCCCCCGTCGAATAAGTCAAGCACATATATCAACATACGCTTTTCAAGGCTAATTATGGCTTTTAATCGAACGGTTTCGATCTGTGTGATGAAAGTAAAAGAAAATACAAATTAATTTCTTTGTATTGAAATAATCTTCAAAGAAGTAATTATACGTAATTATGCTAAATCAAATTTTCAAGTTTTTATGAATGTATTGTCAAAATACCAATTAATCAGGTATTGTCTTAAACCGTTATATAAACATGTCTAGTGTCACAATTTCATATATGTATAACCACCAACACCTGTCAATTGAGGCTCTTTCAAGGAAATTCTTTTTTAAATATCATTTATTTTTACAAAAAAATTCAAGGCAAATGTTACTGTATTACAAAAAAAAAAAAAAAAAAATACATGAGTTTCCGTTTTGAAATTATATGAATACAGCATATTTTAAACTCTTAATGAAAATATAAATACATATAAAATAATTAAAATGAATTAGAAATAAAATAGACTTATATTATAGATTTTTCCCCTGCTATTGCTCAAACCCTTGAGCACTTTACAAAACTGCCAAAACACACATACACCAGACCAGAAGAAGCTGATGTAACTTCTTTGTTGAATTCCATTTGCAACTTTGATTTTGTCGTAACCATTGTTATTGTTCAAATGTGCCTGGCTTTTAAGAAAGGGCTCAGCAGATCACTAGATTTAGATTAAACTTATTTTATTGTTAACTACATGTATATAACATTTGGATCGGACACAAGTTATTCCAACTTACAAAGGTCCTCTACAAGATCACTACAATAGAGATCACTTGACATAGGCAGAGCCTTAAAAAGCGTAAGTTTAATTCAGAGCTCACTAGACTGCAGAGCAAATGTTGAACAATTCAACCACCAGTGTTTTGAGAGGAGTGCTAAAATATGTGAACCGCTAGACATAGAGGTTAAAAAACCTAGAATATGCGGGAGACAAATAATGAGAGATAATGTTGAAGCAGAGAGTCCGGAAGACTACTTTAGGAAGTCAATAACTGTATCTTTTCTCTACTGTACGCTAAATGAAATGAAAACAAGGTTTACCGACCTACACGCCAGAACTCGCTTTGGGACTACAGTTGGTTCCATCAATTATTGAAAATATTGGTTCATAGCTGAGCCTCCCTCCCCCCCCCCCGTCAACAGAGTCTCTGGATCCGCCCCTGTATTATTCATGAAATATTTGCTGATAATGACAGTGAAAATGAAGACGAATTTGAAGGTTTTAACCCTGAAGATATATATATTTACTTGAATAATGAAAACGGTAGGACAGACTTATTTGACTCTGAAAAATGGGATGTAGGCAGCAGACAAGATCAGGAACCATTAACTTTTTCTACAGTTCCTGGAAGAAGAGTTCCATTACCAGAAACCACAACAGTTTCTGATTATTTTAATATATTTATAAATGATGACGACTTTGAAGAGATTGCTACCGAGACAAATCGGTATGCTGAACAATATTTTGAAAATAATCAAAACCTTGGAACGTTTTCAAGATTTAGAAAATGGCAAAACACTTGTGCATCAGAAATAAAACGCTACATTGCACTAATTCTGGCTATGGGGATAATTTCACAATCAGACATTAATGAATATTGGAGCACAGACCCGGTAACCTCCACTCCATTTTTTCCAGCAACTATGTCAAGAGATCGTTTTCTGTTGATTACGTCATTTCTTCATCTGTCAAATAATGATGACTTCATTCCACGTGAAAATCCTGGACATGACCCACTATTTAAACTCGGACCTATTTTCAAACGTATGATATCTCGTTTCAATTCTGCCTACATGCCCCATCAAAACATTTCATTAGACGAAGGAATGATTCCGTGAAGAGGCAATTTATCTTTTTGTGTCTACAGTCCTGATAAACCTGTGAAATATGGTATAAAGGCATATGGTTTCAGATTCTTCCAATGGCTATGTTTCGAAATTTAAACTGTACACTGGAAAGTCTTTAACAGGTCCTAGCTTTAATGGGGCAACATATGATCTAGTCATGGACATGATGAGAGGTTTCTGTATTGTGATAATTACTATACATCACCACAACTCTTTTGGGATCTATTTCAACTGGGAACATATGCTACTGGAACTGTTCGACAAAACCGTCGTGGAATACCTCAAACATTAAAAGACTACCAACTCAGAAATCGTGGTGATATATTCGTGATGAATAATGGTCCATTAGAAAGTTACAAATATCTAGATAGCAAACCTGTTTATATGCTTTCAACAAAACATGGATCTAGTCTATCAACCACTTCCAGAAGAAATCGAATTACTAATGAAATTATTCGTAAACCAAATGTAGTTACAAATTATAATAAGTACATGGGTGGGGTTGATAGGTCTGATCAAATGATCTCTTACACAAACAATGTAGTCAAATCATTCAAGTGGTGGAAAAAGGTTTTTTTCCATGTTCTTGCCATTACAGTGCTGGATGCTTACATTCTATTCTGCGCTGATCATCCAAATGACAATATGACCCACAAATTGTTTAGAAAACAATTAGTATCTCAACTTGTTTCTAACAATCCTACTAACACTGTTAATAAAGTTGGTTTACCATCTGTTGCGCCTCAGCAGTTAGAAAGGTTAACAGCGAAACACTTTATATCTAAATTAAGGGGTACAGGCAAAACAACAAACATTACAAGACTGTGTAAAGTGTGCAATGAGGCTGAGATAAACAATGTTGACAATACAATTCAAAAAAGGAAACGGGCAGGTCATGAAACCTCCTATGAATGCAAAGACTGTAATGTCTCACTTTGTATTGAGCCCTGTTTCAGACTTTATCATTCTTATCAGGAGTATGTGCTTGCTTATAGGAGGTGGAAGGTCTTTAATGCAACACCAGATGAGGAATAAATTGTAATTAATGTGATTTAATGTTCAAAAAATAATATTTCAATTTAGATTATTTCAAAGTTTAATAATATTTTGTTCAAAGAATAATATTTCAATTTAAATTATTTCAAAGTCTAATATTTTGTTTGTTTCAAGTAAATAGATTGAAGAAAAACAGTCAATCACCAATCTCTAACCGTTTTTACATTTCACTTGGTGAGGGATAAACCAATCTCTAACCATATTTACATTTCACTTGGTGAGGGATATACCAATCTCTAACCGTTTTTACCTTTCACTTGGTGACGGATATACCAATCTCTAACTGTTTTTACATTTCACTTGGTGAGGGATAAACCAATCTCTAACCATTTTTACCTTTCACTTGGTGAGGGATATACCAATCTCTTAACCATTTTTACCTTTCACTTGGTGAGGGATATACCAATCTCCAACTGTTTTTACATTTCACTTGGTGAGGGATATACCAATCTCTAACCAGTTTTACCTTTCACTTGGTAAGGGATATACCAATCTCTAACCGTTTTTACATTTCACTTGGTGAGGGATAAACCAATCTCTAACCATATTTACATTTCACTTGGTGAGGGATATTCCAATCTCTAACCGTTTTTACCTTTCACTTGGTGAGGGATACACCAATCTCTAACTGTTTTTACATTTCACTTGGTGAGGGATAAACCAATCTCTAAACATATTTACATTTCACTTGGTGAGGGATAAACCCATTGCTAACCGTTTTTGCATTTCACTTGGTGAGGGATATTCCAATCTCTAACCATATTTACATTTCAATCTCCTCTCATTCTTACAATTTCACTTGGTGAGGGATAAACCAATGTCTAACCATTCTTACATTTCATTTGGTGAGGGATAAACAAATCTCTATCCATTCTCACATTTCACTTGGTAAAGGATATAGTCATATACCAATCTCTAGTGATTTATAACCATTTTATTCAGATATTCAAGGCGTGAAAATTTAATTTTTCATAAAAATCTAGGGGGAAAATATGTTGACATTTTTCTTTGCCTAGTTATAAAATTTCTTCCAGTATTAAATTACAATGTATAATCTATTTTAAGGAACATGGACAAAGGGTGGGGGGCATACCAGTCTCTAACTCTCAGTTCTAACTTCACCAAAGTCATTATGAGGTTGATAGTGAATAATCAAAGACATTTGTCTTTGCCTAGTTATGTGGAAATGCAAATTCAATAATAAATGAGACAATAACAAATATAACCACACAATTCCAATTAATGGAAATTATAATGTTGTCAACAAATATGGGTAATAACAAAATTACTGAACACAAAGGCTCTGGTCTGAAGGGAAAGGCATAAAACCATCGTCCATAAACAGACCAAATTTAAAATCCACAACTGGAAAAAGAATGGCCCTGACTTAGTACAGGCTTTTCCAATGGAAAAGGTGGGTTGAATTGTTTTTTTCTGTGTCAAACCTCCTGCTTCCACTATTTTATAAGGTTTCAGTTGTAACAATGAAGAGTAGTATTCCTGATATTTTTTTTAATTCTTGCTTTAAAAATAATAATAAAAAAAATGGGTTCGATTTGAAAAATGTTCATAATTCACCAAAAAAAATTGGAAAACAAATATGTTACCATAGTAACTATGATAATATGTGTATAATATTTTTTGAACATTCCTGATATTTTTTTTACATTCTCACTTTAAAAATAATATAAAAAAAATGGGCTTGATTTGAACAATTTTCATAATTTTTTGAAAAAAAATATGTTGCCATGGCAACCATGATAATATGTGTAAAACATTTTGTGAACATTCCTAATATTTTTTTTTATTCTTTAAAAATAATAAATAAATTGATTTGAACATTTTTCATTTTTCACAAAAATGTTGGGGGAAATATGTTGCCATGGCAACCATGATATGTGTAAAACATTCTATGAACATTCTGGATATTTTTATTAATTCTTGCCTTAAAAATAATTTAAGAAAAAAAAAAGGATTTTTTTTTTCATTTTTCACAAAAATCTAGGGGGGAAATATGTTGCCATGGCAACCACGATAAAATGTGTCTCCAAATTTTGAAATTTAAAGTATACTCAACTAACATCATTTCCTGTAAATATTGAAGTAATATCTACAAGGATTTTAACTACAGAGCAAAGACAAAAAAAATGCAAAATTTTGTGATATTTCTTCAAAACAATTCAGCATACAGGTAATATCTTGTGTATACAATTCAGCATGGTAAGGGTTAAGTTATAGTATATATATTTTTCTTTCTATATTTTTGAGATATTTTTTATAGTTGATGCAGCTGTTTAAGATGATTTAATGCCTGTAACTGTTTTACCACTATTATCCATAATTTAAATTTTAAGCTCTATCTAACTGGGTTGTGATATTCTCAGGTGTCTGGAAACCTTAATACTTGAGGTGAATATTTTTATCCCATTGTATTTATTTATTTCTAAGAATAATTGTATTTGATACTATATTTTTATTTTCCACAATCCATGTATAATCTTGTTTTATTATATATAATTACCGTTCATGTCTTGTTTTATTGTATAATGTTATAATTACCTGTATAAATACATGTATTATTAGTTTATGTCATCACCTTGTAACATCATTATAGGAAATTTTCCTTTTATGCTTTTTAACATGTATCTTATTGTGTGGATCTAAAATCAAAGATGGCCACCAGAGCCAAATATGCAATCTGATTGGATAAAATCTTATTCTCAGAAAACTTATGACCAATGCAATTTATATATTGTATGAATATTCATTTGACGTAGACAATCAAGTTGATGTTTTTTTTGTGTCGTTAAGAAATCACTTATAAATTGTTTGAACCAAACCAGTACATGAATGATTATTTGATTGTCTTTCATCAAGTTATTGTTTCCTGTTAACATTGGAAATCCAATATGGCTGCTACGTTGGTACGTAGTTTAACATTGAAGTGTATGGAAAATATGTCAAAATCTTACACACAAACTGTACATAACTGATCAAATTTAGAATTTTGTTGCAGATTGGTAATGAAAGACAACTTAGGTACGTACTTTGGAAGGACGCAATAAAGATGAATTATTTAGGTTCTCTTTTCGCACTGAATCTTATTTAGAGCCTAAATAGGTCGAAGATTAAATTGCCACAGACAATAGAGTATACAATTGACAGGATCGGAACAATTACCATTGCAACATACAACCAACGACAAATCTTAACAATGTTGCAGTTTATGGTGTTTAACGCCACATTCAACAATATTGGAGTTATATCGTGGCGGTCAATTTTATTTGTGGAGGAAACCTTAATATCCGGAGAAAACCACCGACCTGTCACAAATCAATGACTAACTTTATCACATAATGTTGTATAGAGTACACCACGTCATGCGCAAGATTCGAATTCACAACGTAAGTGGTGATAGGCACTGCTTGGATAGGTAGTTATAAATCCAACCCCCATTATATCACGACAATATAAAGTTAATACAGAGGGTGATTTTTTAAGAAGAAGAAAAGAAACTTTATTAATTAATATTCTTAAACCTTCGTTAAATGATAAATGACTTTAAAGATTTTCGTTAATCTTACAATGACTTTAAAGATTTTTATTAATCCTATAACAACTTTAAAGATGTTCATTAATTTTATAGGTAATATATTTTACCGCGAATACGTAACATCATAGTCTCCCTTTATATTGTTAACGTCATATATATACACATATAAACATTGTACCTGAAGATCTGCAACAGCAGTGAAAACGTTAGTACAATAATGTTGTGAAAAATCCGTTTTGTTCTTTTTTTAATAATTTCTTTTATATATATATATATATACAAAAAAAATTAAACCAAACAGTGTTAGAATTAGATTTTAGAGCTGTCAAATTTTTGTTCTTCCCTCGACGGGATTTGAACCCACACCATTGATACACTGCAGCACCATTCGCTTAGCCTTATGTCCAGCGCCCTAGACCACATCCACTCCCTAAAAAAAGGAGCTTCAATAATCCTAGTGTTACCTTTTCTCGTCAGGCAAATCTAGGGATAGACGTAAGACATGTGTATAAGCGTGTATAGATGGTACATACATACTTAATATTATAATTTGACAGCAATCTAACTCAGCAATTTTTAATATATTGTATAGGATAATGAAGAATTCATTATACAGTCACAGGAAATAAAGTATATTATACAAACGTCTAGAAGCAAGTGACAACCATACAATATATCTGTCCCACTGGATATCAAAGTTACTAAGGATACTAGGTTAATACTAAATATTATATACGTCTGAAAATTAAATCAAACAGTGTTAGAATTAGATTTTAGAGCTGTCCAATTTTTGTTCTTCCCTCGACGGGATTTGAACTCACACCATTGATACACTGCAGCACCATACTCTTAGCCTCACGTCCAGTGCCCTAGACCGCTCGACCACATCCACTCCCTATGTATATATATAAACGTCTAAAATGTTAGCACAACGATATAAAAAAAAAGATGTTTAACAATAATAACTATAAGTCTACAAAAAGACTATAATTAAATTGACGGATATTTCGTTTGACCGACAAGCTTTATTCAGCGTCTGTAATCTGATTTGAAAAATTGTCACGTGATCATCAGTTATCGTGACATAAATGACTAAAAATCATAATCTTGAACTTTATACTTTATATTATTCAAGTTTATATGTACATCAAAATCATTGTAAGTGTAAAATGCAAATTTCTGTAATTCTGTGCTCTCACGGGCTTCTTGATTGATTTAATAAAACTATTCTATTCTATTCTGTACACTAATTTATAAACAATATGAAAAAATGTGAAAATGTAATGATGAAGCTTACCAACTAGCTAAGGACTGGTTAAAAAGTTAAAAAACAAAAGAATTATGCCTTCCGGATGTAATGTTTGTAACTCGCGGATCCAAAAACTCTCTCTTTTTGTCATTGATTTTCTTTCCAACTTGGATTGTGGTCAATGATATAAATTTTGGATCTGCCAAAGTCATCCAACGAGTGCCCCGGCGACACAAAGTGTTGACTCACGGGCAAGAGCGTCTTTTTCGTAAGGTCACTTCTGTGTCCATTCATTCTTTTGTTGAATGGTTGGACACTTTCTCCTACGTATTGCGACCCGCAGACGTGACAGTCAAGGAGGTAAATCACATTAGGTGTTTCGCAATTGACATTGCAAAATATATTATACTCATTTCCTGTCGTCTTGCTATGGGACACTTGTGCGTGTTGCAATTGAGACAGCACTTGCAACGCTTGTCACCACATGGTTTACACTGGCCGACCGTCGATGAATGTCTAGATACCGCAGCTCTGACCAGTATATCCTTAATGCTTTTAGGTCGCCGGAACGCTACAACGGGTGGTTCAGGGAACAACTTGGCCAGCGTTTCACTTTTTTCAATTTCTTTCCAATGATGACGGACAATGCCTGCAATTTTCTCCAAAGAAGGATGATAAGTGAGAAAAAGGGGAACCAAATTTTCAAAGAGACGAGATGCTAAGTTTAAAAGGGATGGAATCAAACCCAAAACGCCAATTGATTCCACCAAGGACACAGTGGTGAGGAAGACACGTACACGACGTTTCAGAAGGAAAAGGAAAGCAGAGAATAGAAAATCTAACGTGGTTGTCAATCTTTCCAGTAAACTCCTAAATTCAGCCGAATCATCGTTGCTTTCTAAGGGTTTAAATTTTTGTCCAAATTCTCCTAAAATAAATGTGCATGAACTCGATGAAGACCTGGATCAATTTGCACGACGGCTTAGAATTAAAGAATATTTTCATTCAAAGAAAGAAACCAGTGAAGACCTATCAACAGACGAATCGGACATAAAAAAGTCACTGATATTCCTAGATTTGTCAAGAAAAGTAATTGGATCCCGAAACCTAGCAAAAATACCAGGCTAGAATCGGTCATTGACCTAATCAAGCCAGATATCAAACACAATGTTGACGTACATGTCCTCAAAATCGACAACTTAACACAGGCAGAAAGATCAGCCCTTAGTGATATACAGGAAAGAGATGATATTTTTTTATTAAGCCAGCAGATAAAGGGAGTGCAGTAGTAGTCATGGATAAAACGACATATATACAAGAAGCAGAAAGACAACTGTCCGATTGTCGATTCTACGAAAAATTAGATTCTGACCCTACACTGGATTTTACGCAGAAGATCATGCGAGCTTTAGAGGCTATGCATGCTCGTGGCCACTTAGACAATAAGACCATGGAGTACCTTACTCAGAGGATCCCAAGCCAGGCCGTTTCTATCTGCTGCCTGAAATTCACAAGGAAAACAATCCAGGGAGACCGATTGTATCAGCCAATGGTCACCGAACTGAAAAGATATCGGAATTTATTGATTTTCATCTTCGGCCGTTCGTTGAAAACCTTCCATCACACATCAAAGATACTACCGACTACTTGAAGAAAATGGAAGATTTAACCATTCCAGAAAATACCACGCTTGTTACCATGGATGTAACTTCCCTTTACACGAACATTCCTCATGATGACGGAATTGCCGCATGCAGAAAAATATGGGAACAACGAACAGATCAAGAACCTCCGACAGAATGTTTAGTGGAGATGCGTACACTAGTTCTGAAAAACAACAATTTTACTTTTGACGGAAACCACTATCTTCAAATAAATGGGACAGCTATGGGAACCAAAATGGCACCCTCCTATGCCAACATTTTTATGGGGAACCTAGAAGAACGATTACTCCTCTCGTCACTTAAACAACATATTTCATGGTTCCGATTTATAAATGACGTTGACATGAAGTGGACACATGGCGATAAAGAGCTTGATGAATTTTTGGAACATGCCAACAGTATCCATCCGTCTATAAAATTCACACGCGAAGTGTCGAAAACCAAAATTTCCTTCCTTGATACTACCACCACGGTCAAGGAGGGCAACATGACAACTGATTTATACTCTAAGCCCACAGACAAACATCAATACCTTTCACCCAGTAGTTGCCTTCCTAAGTACTGTTTTAAGAGTATCCCATTCAGCCAAGACATTATGGTAAAGCGAATATGCTCCACTGTTGAAACCACCAAGCAAAGACCAGGAGATTTACGCCATCATTTGAAGAGACGGGGATATAATGACAAAGTTATAGAGAGTGGGTTTTCAAAGACCAGTGAAAATAACAGAAATGACCTCATGGAGTACAACATATGGCAAAATCAAGCCCATTTTGCTAATTTGCATACGATCGCCATATGGAATCAAAATGGACTTCATCGTAGCAATGAACGGCCGAAGAAGTAAAAGAGACCGTGTTGATCTTTTATTGAACCTGGACTTAATTTCTGAGTTCTTTTTTCAACAAATACCGCTTAGGGTTGCTCAAGCAAATTGTTGATACCATACTCAATATATTGGAAGTTCCTGGAGTATTTCTTATTTTGATACAATATTCCTATCATTTCCTCAAAAACCCTTAAAATATGGTTAAAAAAATGATAAAACTGACGAAACTGCCATACCCACATAAGTTCTCTTCGTTCACATTAAAACGTCCGGTAAAAAAAGTTCCACTTGATATTTGTTTAGAATGGAAGACTTATGATCTGTAGGTTCCTGGAGAAGATTAATTGTGATCGTTTTTACACTTTTCAATGCCCGACGCCATTTAAGAGGCAACGTAGGGATGTTGGGCGTGTGAAACGTATCATTATTCCCGAGGCATTTTCATACAATTCGTCTGTTCCATTTGCATCGCTTCTTCATAAACAAAGTATCACGTGATCAAATAATTGTGAGGTGCGTTGAGGGGAAACATAACAATAAAATCTCAGGTCCGTTCTTTTTTATTTATTATTATCAAATAAATATATAGAATTAATATGATTTTTTTTAAAACACATAAAACAGCAGTAGTAATATATTATACATCATTGATTAAGGGACCGACCATATAACTTGTTGGGGAGGTGGGGGCGCTAGGCTCTGGGTTTTTTTCCCCAAAAAATAATATTTTTCCCAATGTTGCTTACAGAATCTTCAATGATAATTCTCAAAAGAACATCTAATATACGCACAAGCAAATGTAATTCATCAACAACTACATGATCTATGTTTAATAGTGGCGGGTGTATACAGCCAAAATTATTAGACTTTTTAGATTGTACAATTTTCATTTCATGTACAGTTCTTTTCATTTTCTCTGATGAATAGTAATTTTCATCTTTTGACATATCCCCTCTACTATACTAATCTATTTTGCAGTATATGCAGGAGTACTTTGAATTTGCAGCATTTAACCCTAAAGCTGTCAGTAAAAATTTCATATCCCCTCCCAAGAAGAGTTTGAGATAATATGTTTTACCATTTGAACATTCAAAAGCTATTTCACCATTAATGCTAGTACCCATAATTTCATTAATTTCATTGAAAATATCTGAAAATTACTCTGATATGCATATATAATTTTCACTAGCATTTAGTATCCCTATGGTATGTTAGCCATGTGAAGAAAAAACTTGGTTATTGTCAAGAAGTGTTAAGGAAAATACTAAGAAATTAGAGACCCTGGACATTTTTGCTCCGTCAGCAGCAAACTTCAACTCAACTACAGAAGTAGCTTCCCCACAATCCTCAAGCGTTGTTAGCAACTAGTTTGTGATATGTCTAACATTCATTTGAGCACCAGGGGCTTCTCTTGGTGTAGTTGAAATTGTACACATGCTATTTAATTGATACCTACATTGTTTAATTAGATAGGATTTTATCATGTTATCACTTTGTAAGGTGAGTTCATGGTACGCGCCGTCTGAAATACCAAATAAATCCAGGATGAATAGTAAATGTTTGACCTTTTCCTTTTCTTCGTCAGGTAGTTTGTCAAAAGAAGAATTTTGTTTAGACAATAAATCGTAAGTTTTCCCGTTTTCATCTGAAACTTTTAGCATTTTTAATTCAACCCCAAACGACATGGCAAACCAAAGAGCTTTTTCCACTCATTCTTTTAAAAGTGAAATTCTTTTGGTGGCCTGACTTCTTTTGCACTCGCCTATTCCCCCCTTGTTTACCTCTGTATAATCAGACAACATTCTTTTGACTTCAAAGGGGGGGGGGGGGGGGGTATGGTTTTTTTTCAAAAAAAATAATCTGTTTCCAATGTTGCTGAAAAATATTCTGATATTGGTAGAGAAAAAAAAAATTCATGCTTTGCGGCAGAATTTTTTTTTACTGAAGAACAAAAATCTGAACGAAAAAAAAACATACCCCCCCCCCCCCTTGAAGTTGATGCACTCGTACATGTACCATTTATTTCATTGGCACACATAGTTGTGTAAATTTCTATCATTTAATTTTTGTATACCAGGGTAAATGAATAAATATTCGTGTTTGTCAGAATGAGTTAAGACAAAATTACCATTTACAGTTTAAATCGAAGCGTTCGGTTTCCTGCATATAATCTGCTAGAAGTCGAATCCGTTCCGTTTCCGTTAGTGAAACTTCTTCATCTGCTCCTACTGTAAGGAGCACCTCCAGACTGAGGTGCATTGAGCCAGACAATACAAACATGTCATGAATTAGTTTTTCTCCTTCTTCTTCATATTGGTCACAATGAAGAATATAATGTTCAACGGTTTCCCTTTCTCCACATTGACAGTTTGCACTTTCTGTGATGTTTAATTTGTGGCAGTAATCATTAAGTTTGGCATATCCTGATCTGAAGTTGTAAATTACTGTTGAAATTTTTTTGTTTGGAAAGTCATGAAGGCTTTTTGTTTTTACTTGATGGAAATTGTGGTAGAATCTTCCTCTATTACTGAAATTCCATCTGTTTTGCCATTTTACCGTAATATGGTCCCTTGCTGCTTTTTCACATCTTGTTTAGTTATGTTATTGTCAGTGTCTGATTGATTTTGTTCTGCTTACTTTGCAGCTTCTTTAGCTAATCTGTCAGCTATTTCATTTCCATTAACATTCGCATGTTCTGGTCTCCAATGAATTTTTATTTCGATTCCATTTTGTTTGTATTCTTCTGATTTTATCCAAAATTTCGAGTGTAATTCTTTTATGGTTTTCAATTTTCCAATGTAGGGTAAGTATTCCAATTGCTGTTTGACTGTCCCAAAATATTGTAAGTTGTTCTATTTTTCATCTTATTTCTGGTTGATCTATATATTCTAATACTATTTTGATTGCTATTAACTCTCCTAATAATATAGATCCTCTTTTACAAACCTGTTGTTTTAGTTCTGTTGTTTCTTCCTCTACAAATACTATTGCCCCTGCTCCACATGGTCCAGGATTATTAAGGCATGAACCATCGGTGAATGCTATTGCTGTATTTTCGGTTGTTTCAGTGGTCTTTTGAAGTATCAAATCTCTACCTTTGATTTCTTGTTCCTTTGTTCTAGCTTGTGATGACCCCAAATTTCTCCAATATTCTGGTGGTGATTTGCTTGCTTATAAGCCATGGAATTGAAATTCGTCTATGTTTTTAACATCTATTTTCGTTTCTTTTTTCATTTCTTCCCCTTGTAAACACATCAATCCTAATGGTGATATTTGCCTATCAGTAGTTTCTTTTCTTCTCCATTTGTCTAGTTGGTTCCGAATGGGAATTTTTGTAGAATATGAATTAATTTTTCCAATGTCTGATGGCGATTTCCTCTCTCCTAAAGTCTAAAGGTATTACCCCTGACATTACTTCCATTGCCTCTAGACTGGCAGTCGATGGTAAGCCTAGGATTATTGACAATCCTTTCCTCTGTACTGTGTTTTACTTATCTAGATTGTCTTTATTTCCAATTTGCCACACACAGCTAGCATACTGTAAAACCGAACCAATTAAACTGTTGAAAATTTGCAATAAATTTTGTTTTTATTTGAACTAGTCCTTTGATTTCTCTCAGCATTCCCTGCTTTCCTCTCAATATTCAGAATGTGTTGTCCAAAGTTAAGCTTTTCATCTAGTGTTACTCCCAATAATTTTGGATTTCTATTGTATTTTAGAATTTTGTAGTTTAATTTTAAGATTGTATGTCCAGGATGTTGTTTTAATCTAGAGAATATGCAATATTCTGTTTTTTCTGCATTGATGTTGATTCTCCGTTTTCTACTCCATTCCATAATTTCATTGATGTCCTTTTGTATACATTCAGAAACTTCTACTAAATCATCCCCTGCTTTCCACATTGTACTGTCATCTGCAAACTTGCATCTTTGTGAAACAATTTTTTTCAAACAAATCTTTGACATATATTTTAAAACAATATTGGAGAAATCACTTCCCTTGATGTAATCCAATGTTGGTTTTAAACCATTCTCCCTCTGTGTTGTTGACTAAGCATTTTGCTAGTCTTTCATCTAAGAAGTTTTGTATCCACTTCCACATTTTCCCTTGTATTCCTGATTTAAACAACTTTACTAATAGCCCCTCTCTCCAGACACTGTCATAAGCCTTTTCGAAGTCAATTAATACGGCTACTGTAAATTTCTCTTCATTAAAACTATCCACTATAGATTGTGTTAAATTTAAAAGAGCGATTGCTGTTGATCTATAATGTCGAAATCCTTCCTGTTCCTCATCTAATATGTCATTTGTTTCTACATATCCTTCTAGACGACTTGTAATTATTCGTTCCATTAGTTTGCCAATGATACTGGTTAAACTTATAGGTCGATATGATGATGGGTTATTGTAATTAGGTTTTCCTGTTTTTTTTTTTAGAAATTTACATTTGCCTTTTTCCATTGTTTGGGTAAGTATCCTTTCCAACTTTTGATATTAATTTGTAGTAGAAAATCCAAAACTGTTTTATCTGCATTGATAAGTAATTCAGAAAATATGTTGTCTGGTCCTGGTGCTGAGTCAATTTTCAATCTTGATACTGCTCCCTCTAATTCATCCATGCTAATTTCTTTGTTGTAATAATCATCTTCTCCTTCATCATCACTTAGTGTCATTGTTATATATTCACCCATCACTTCATCATAAAAATTTTCATCAAATTGATTAATATTCAAGTGATTTCCTTTAAAAAATGCTTCTTCTAATTCAATTGCTTTGCTGTTTTCTTCGAAGATAACTGTATTATCTGGTTGAATAAATGGTAGTATTGTGTTGTTACTTTTCCTGTTAGTGAACTTTCTAAATTCCATCCATTTGTCTTTGGGGGTCCGGGTGGCTCAATGGGTTAGGTCGTTGGATCTAACAACTCATACAAGCATATCACCAATACGGCGTGGGTTCGCGCCCAGCTTTGTAAATTACAAAAAAGGGTGCACTCGACTCGCAAGTGATACAGTTTACCAGTTGCTTGCCCAGGGTCGGTGGTTCTCTCAGGCTTCCTCCACCACTAAAACTGATCGCCATGATATAGCTGAAATATTGCTGAAAGTGGCGTTAAACTCCAAAATTCAGAAATTCCATTTGTCTTTTATATTTCTTGCATTGTTGATATTTGCACAAATATTTTCTGACCATTTCTCTAGTGCAGCTTCTTTTGCTTCTATATATTCCTCATTAGCTTTGAATTTTACCACGATGTCAACAAATGTCACGTGGTTCCATATCTCATGAATAAGATGAGGATGATTTTGCCATATGAAGAAAAAGAGATCAACAAACGGGTTCCCCTTGTTCTCATATACCATCCTTCTTTGGAGAAAATTGCAGGCATTGTCCGTCATCATTGGAAAGAAATTGAAAAAAATGAAACGCTGGCCAAGTTGTTCCCTGAACCCCCTGTTGTAGCGTTCCGGCGACCTAAAAGCTTTAAGGATACAATGGTCACAATGGTCAGAGCTGCGGCATCTTGACCTTCATCGACGGTCGGCCAGTGTAAACCATGTGGGGACAAGCGTTGCAAGTGCTGTCTCCAACTGCAACACGCACACGTGTTCCATAGCAAGACGACAGGAAAGGAGTATAAGATATTTTGCAATGTCAATTGCAAAACACCTAATGTGGTTTACCTCCTTGACTGTCACGTCTGCGGGTCGCAATACGTAGGAGAAAGTGTTCAACCATTCCACAAAAGAATGAATGGACACAGAAGTGACCTTACGAAAAAGACGCGCTTGCCCGTGAGTCAACACTTTGTGTCGCCGGGGCACTCGTTGGATGACTTGGGCAGATCCAAAATGTATATCATTGACCACAATCCAAGTTGGAAAGAAAATCAAAGACAAAAAAGAGAGTTTTGGATCCGCGTGTTACAAACATTACATCCGGAAGGCATACACAAAAAAGCCTAAATCTTTTGTTTTTTTTAACCCTTTAGCCAGTGCCTGATACTTACTTAGTTGGTAAGCTTCATCATTACATTTTCTCATTTGTTCATATTATTTATAAATTAGTGTACATATAAACTTGAATAATATAAAGTATAAAGTTCAAGATTATGATTTTTAGTCATTTACGTCACGATAACTGATGGTCACGTTACAATTTTTCAAATCAGATTACAGACGCTGATAAAGCTTGTCGGTCGAGAAATATCCGTCGATTTAATTATAATTATAGTCTTTATGTAGACTTATAGTTATTTTTGTTACATTTTAAAATTATTTTTTTTGATGTTGTGATAACATTTTAGACGTTTGTTTGTTTGCCCGGAATCGTTAACACTTGTTTCCGATCCGACATCCCGTAGGTTCATAAGGGTAATAACAAAATTACCGAACTCCGAACAATCTTACAAAGGGAAAGTCAAAACTCATAATTATATAAACAGACAAAATCAGTCAACAACCGGAAAACTGTGAAAACCGTAATGACCCTGAATTGGTATAGGCATTTCTAAAGAAATGGTGGGTTGAATCAGATTTTAAAGTGCCAAACCTCCCGCTTTCATTACAGCTCAAAGGTTCCGGCTGTCACTATAACAGTATTTATAACAATACTGGCACAAAATAGGCAAAATAGTTGTCAAAGCAGTACCAAATTCAGTGAAGTAAATGTCAGACACTTTAAGTCACATATTAATAAAAAAATATTCTTGACATTTTTGTTGACCTCCTTATCTTTATACATGTTCACTATATGAAAATGCATCGTTTATTATCGTCTCTGCAGAGACGGAATATATTTCGACAAGATCTTGGTATCGAATAAGGCGAATCTTTTTATACCCTGGTCCAGTAGCCTGTTTCTCAGATGAAGATGACGTTTCAGGAAATCAGAATAATTGCTTCTGGCCCTTGCATAACTAAACAATTGCGAGATGTAAACACCATATGCAGGTGAAGCTGGTATATTGCTGCACATATTTGGAAAATTTATGATTTTAAAATTGAAGTCGTCCCGTTTATCATAAATGTTAGTACTGAGTTGACCACTGTCGTCAAATTCGAGGTATAAGTCAAAATATGATGCGGACGAAGCTGTATCTGTGGTCTCTTTAACTTCCAGCTCTGGAGGATATATCAATGGAAGAAATTCTGCAAATCTAGAATTATTGATAGATAAAACGTCATCAATATACCTGTATGTGAAATTAAAGGCTCTAGCCTCATGAATCTTCTTATCTTGTACAGGCTTTGGAAGAAACTCCGACTCGTATGAGTATAAAAATAAATCGGCTAGAAGAGGGGCATAATTAGTACCCATTGGTATGCCGAGGACCTGCTGAAACAGTGTCCCTCCAAAGGAGACAAATATGTTATCGATGAGGAACTCCAGCATACTGATCACTTGTTCCTCGGAGTAGCATGTTTTACCTTTTTGAATTTTGTTTGAAAAATATGTGGAATTGTAGCCTAACACAACAAATTTTGAGCCATAGTTTCTATGACTGAAAGCTTTGTGAATTCTTTCTTTTAAGCTGGTTTTTAATTTGTCATGCGGTAGGGTGGTATATAGAGTTGAAAAATCAAAAGTTTTGATGGAGGATACCTGAGAGAAAGATCTTGATTTAAGGTTATCCAAAAGATCTTTAGAGTTTTTCAAAATCCACATGTGATTTATGCCACTACGCGAGTAAACAGTTTCACAATATTTCTGTTGTCCCTCTTTTACTGCAGACAGAATCTTTTTCAGGTCAACAGACAATTATTTCGTCGAACAAGTTGATCCCGCTATGTACCTTTCTTTGTATGGAGTTTAGGTATCCAATATAAATAGGGTAAATCCTCAGACTCTTTACCAGAGGGAATGTTTAAAGAGGTCATGAATGATCTGTGGTTAGCTAGGATTTCATCTTTGTCGAACGAAGTTGGTTTGTATGTGGTATTACTAGAGGTGTTGCTATTGATGCCTAATTCCTTGATTAGGCATTCGAAGTAATATGATTTACATATAAACACGATATTGTTGGAAGCCTTAGTATTTAAATACCGACTTATGTCGACTATTAACACAATTTTTGAGTTTGTGAATCCGACCTTTTTACTAGAGACCTAATTGTTCTAACCCAGTCTGACAAGGACTCTAACTCAGGATCTTGGTCTTACTTCTCTCTTTATCCACCTTCTGGCATAATCTTCAACAGCATCCATAATTATCTTGAAATTATGTTTCCAATATATGTCTTGAGGTTCTCTGAATTTAGGACCATGAGAAATCACCTTTCGGAGACTCATGTTGAATGATATTCAGATCACCAGTGATTACATGTCCAGATGGGTTGTATTGGCTACTTTTTCAGACGTTTATATATATATATAATCAGGGAGTGGATGTGGTCTAGGGCGCTGGACGTAAGGCTAAGCGAATGGTGCTGCAGTGTATCAATGGTGTGGGTTCAAATCCCGTCGAGGAAAGAACAAAAATTTGACAGCTCTAAAATCTAATTCTAACACTGTTTGGTTTAATTTTCAGACGTATATATATATTTATATATATACTAGGGCAGATATATAAGATCTTTCAAAGGACATTATATCCAATTTTACTTGTTTTCAATCTGCAATACACTTACAGAAAACATGTTTAAGTAATAGTCTAAACTACCCTGTAGTTGATGTAAGCTAATAAATGACATATTTCTATAGACAATTATTTACAAGTATTTATCATATACTTAGTATTAATATGATAGTTGTTGCATATGTGTAACGACCGGAAGTAAACTAACCATAATTTCACCCCCATGCTGATATGCATATTAGAGGCGTCTCGTGCAAAAATTCCATAATCGTGCGTCTCGTGCAAGTTACTTCCGGTATTTCCAGTGATGTCTGTTTAAAACAGTAACTGACACACAAAGATGAGTGGGAGATAGGGGTATCATCACGGTTCACGAAAAATACTTTTTTCTAATCACATTTCATGGGAAGTAAATTATGATGATCACACTTCTTGAAAAATATGAAACCCAGCGTAAATTGTTAAAAGTACATTTTTACCCTTGTTACATCCCTACTAATCGTGTCTACAAGAATCGGCAGAGGTGACCAGTATAGCAGTAAGGATAACAATACTATTTACAAAATGAGTTGAGAGGGAAAAAATTGTCTTCAAGAAATCCACATTAAATAAAAATCATAGAAACGTTAGATGATTAATGATTACAACACGGAGAAAGTACAATGATTTTGAATGGAACCGATTCACGGCAATGCCTTCGTCACGATTCACGGAAAATAAAAAAACGATACTAAAGAATCACATCTATATTTTCCATGTTTCAAAATGCCTTCATAGGAAATGTTGCCATTAATATTTATGTCGGAAGTATATGATAAAAAGATTAATACATGACCTTTTCCATATCATCCCGGCTATCAATCATCCTTCGACCCATATCAATACTTGACTGCGTCTCGGGCTGATACCCTGGCTGATATGGAAAAGGTCATGTATTAATCTCTGTGTATTGCCTAAGAATGTCATTAATTGCACCTGGTATGGATTGCGGCTCATGAACATGTCAGGAATTATAGCACCACAGTATTGGAAACCTTCATGTAGTTCATCTGGAACAAGAAAAAAACATACAAGTCTAACAACATGGGCCATGCATCTGGTTGTGTGGTTTCTTCTTTTTCTCTTTTGCTTTTTCTCCTGAAAGAATGGAGAAAAAGAAAGGTTCACCAAGGCTTAACGGCTCAATTTGGTAAAACAATAGTACGTATTTTAGCGATCAGAATTGATATGCACATACTTGCACAATTAAAATGAATTGTCATGTGTTGTATGAAGAGTTTGAAGGGGTAATCATAATCCGTATACCGAAGAAGAACAGATAACACAATGGCCAAAATAAAAAGTACAAAAGGACAAACAACGATTTACAAAACATGCATATAAAACTAACATGAACCCCACTAAAACCGGGAGTGAACTCAGGTGCTCCGGAGGGGTAAGGCAGTTCCCACTCCACTAGTGACACCCGTCGTGTTAATCTAGTTACAAACCCAATGATAAGTCATGACTGAGGAAAAGGCCGGGAAGTGCTTACAAGTGGAACATATCCGTCATTTGTGACATATGTTAAGGACTATCAATTTGCTTAATTAACATGATGTAGTACATAGTGAACATTGATATTGGAAGGGAAACCATTCAGAATTGTGAAATATAATTTAGCATCGTTTATAATTTTAATTTTTCATGGAAACTTAAATTTGTGTTACCAAAGCTAGTAATTTTTTCTTCTTCTTTAAAGTTCTGCATGTTTTTTATTATTAAAATGACTGATTGTTTTTCAAGTTTTTGATAAGGTAAACAGTATGGACAGCTGAAAGGCACTTGATGACCTCTATGTATATATATTTCAAATATTGATTGATTTGGTTTTGCTTGTTCAATGCACAAAAATGATAGAAGTTATCAATAAAGTTGAGTAGATATAACGACATTTTTGAAAATGACCGAACTATGTCTCCGTTTGGCCAAATCAAATTCATATATACGAATATTATACTAGAGACCCCTGGTATCCTGTATCGCACAGCTGCTTTGTAAATAGCTCCAAAGATTTTTTATTTGAAAACGCTAAATATATTGTGTATAAAGTTCAAGATTAGAACTTTATACAACGCTGTTCTCCCAGTTATACACTAGGCCGTCGTCATTTTACTTACGTATGACCGCATCAGTTCACTAAGAGGGGAGCCCATAACACTAGTTTAATCCCCCGTCTTTCTGTTAAGGTCAGAGGATAACAAATGGGACCAATTCGGATTTCAATTTTTTTTTGTATGTGTACTCATCTTAATGAGTTACATCGATAACTCAAATAAAAAAATGGGGTCACCATCCTATTTTTTTCGTAATTTTGAGTTAACATTTCGAATTTTATGCCATTTTTTATATAGAGACCTCACCGGACGCAATTACGAACAATTTCGATGATATTTACATTTGATAATAAATTTGACCAAACTGATGAAGCTGATTACATGTTCATATTTCAGATTAAACACCAATATTCCTTTTGAATCATAGCCCATATATTATTCAATGTATTGTTACGGGTTTTAAACAGATTTTCATGACCCCGTTTTAGTCACTTTGTGACCTAGATCCGGACACAATTTCGAACGACATAATAATAACCTTTCTGGTGTAAATTATTTGATGACAACTGTTAAAATTGAAAGAGCATTCATTCATTTACGTTCACATCTCCATTTCTATATAATACACATGACATAAAAGCCTTTCCTTTATTCACACCATAAATGTGTCCCAGTTTGCATTTGGAATTCCTTGGACTCTTCAATGAATAAGGTACATCACGGATTTTGACATTTTGGGATAGATCAAGGTAAGGAAAATGTATTATATTGACTGTTTTTGTTTTAATTTCACTGTGTTCTACATATGCATAGAATCAGGAGATCATCTTCTTTCCAATTACAGGCATAAGATAACAAAATATGCGTACCTCAATGAATTTTAGCGATAGATTCCAAGTGCAATTGTCGATCATTTTCTGTTTACAAATATGAAAACCCGTCGTCTGCAACATTCAAAAACTACGCATGAATAATTTTCTCCCAAAACACGAGTAATTTAGCGGGGTATCTATTTATAAAAGCATTTTTTAAATTCATGTTTTGAAGGAACAATTAGGGCACATCATTTTATTTCGTTCGTAATTGTGTCCGTTCGTAATTGCGTCCGGTGAGGCAAGGGGAAAACGTCGTTTTGTCTGTCCAATTATCACAATCTACACTCGATGGGGCACTTGAACTATAGGAAAATATTAAAAAAAACTAACATAAAATAGATATTTGTATACCGAATCGATTGGTGCTATTTAAAGTATAGGTCACCATGCTCGTTTTCAAGATATAGAGCTCACAAGTTGAAGTACGGAATTTAAAAACAGCAAAAAAAGAGGTTACGTTACAAAAATTACTTCTTGACGTTATCAAACATAATTTAAACGACGTCAGTTAAAACACAAACACAAATAAATAACTATGATCATATTAGAACTTCTATTTTATAATGGAGCATGTTACATATACATGCACAAAAGTTGCACATAGTCATTGCCTTGGAAGAAAGTGGCATACATGTTTTATTATTTTCTTTTGATTTGTCACACGTGGTTTGTTGTTTTGCGTACGCTCACTTAAAATACTGCTAACACCGTCTTGTCCGGATTTGTTGTATGCACATTTTATGTGGAACCAGTGCCAGCAGCTTTGTCACGCATTTGATGAGACATTATCTTTTCCCGAATAACACGATTGTAAGTGTCTAATAAAGTTTTATTTTGGCTTGATAATTTCTTGTGGTCTTCAACGTTAGTCACAAGAAAACTATGTTCTTGTAGTTGTTCCTCCGTTACGCCTGCTACAGACAAAAGATCGTATTACATTCTAACAGCATCACCAGCATTGTGCGCGTTGTATCTACGATCTGGTAAAATATCATCAGCCAAGGAACTTTGTTTATACGTTTGTCGCTTTGGGTATAGCTCTTTGAACAATGGTTATTGAGTCTGGTAGAAAGATGCCCATGTGTGCCCAGTTCGAGATAAACGTCAACAAATTAAGACAATTAGAACTCCAACAGATGAAACAATGTCGCAGTTTTACTGCTGAATTCAAAAGCAAATTGGCATGCAAATAGTGCATATGTATAGCAGTTTTGTTAACAATGAGAAGACAAACCGTGTCCATAAGACTATTTATTTCCAGTAAACTGTTCACGACGAAACAAAATTTACAGATAATAAATCATGTTGTTATAAAAAGCTCTACTGGGGAGGGCCGAAGGATGGAAGTTTTACCACCGGAAGAGAAGATAATCATAATGTATAAGAACGGGAAACATTGCATTGAAACATAAATAAAAAAAAGTTGGAAGATACCAAAGAGGTATTCAGAAGCCATAATTCGAAGACGGACAAACAATGGCCAATTGGAGAAAAGACAAACGTGGTCAACAACCAGATGATTTCAATTTTCCATATTTGAATTTCCTATTCATATGTAGCAATATTTCAGCATCATATGCAGTACATGTTTCACAGCTAATGTGATACTACAAAGCTTTCCAACAGGCAACTCAAATGGATATTTCTGATTATTCTGAAGATGACATCTACTTTTCTAATATTCACGGGCGCCTTCCCAATTTAGTTGATCAGATTCTCTTTTCATAAATTATCTCAACCCACTCAGGCAATTGTGAATATTTTCTAGATTTTGATGATGTGTAACACAACGGGTATCACTTTTGGAGCAGAAACTGCACACCCTTCTAGAGCAACCGAGTTCACCGGGTTTTTGGTTGAACGTCGTGATGCTCTTACCTTTTTGTGTTCAGTCTTGTTTTAATTGTGTTTGTCCATATTCATGTCTAATGTCTTTTTACTATGGTTTTGTTATTTTCTATTAAGGACATTTTTTTTTATCGCATCCTGATACATACTGACTACACAATCATATGTACCAAAATGTATTAATGAAACAGAAAACAAAGCAAAAATTAAAATAACAAGATTTACTGTAATTTGAAATGAAATAGACTTTCATAATACATAATATATATAAATTAATGTTGAAGAATACAATTATGCAAGACAATTTTTATTCAAAATATACAACGTTTGTAAAATTCGCTAAAACACTATGTCTTCATCGTCTTCTTCCCAGACCACACAAATATCCTGTGCATTGCGGATGCGTAATTGATAATTCCATTGTGAGACATGATGTAATATCTCCGGTAACAGGAATTTTGGTTTTTACTGTTACTGTGTAGTCTCCCTGAAACAACAAAAAACATATCAAAAACAAACCATCGACCCCAACGCCGATAATTGTTGATCTAGACGGCTCAACATGATATTCATTGTACATTTAATACGGGAAAAAAAATCAATATAAAGATCGTAGAAAGAGGCAAAATCGATATCTCTAACACACAAACACATGACAGCTCACTTTCCTTGGCTTATTACAGGTACTTCAATAAAGAAAAGGTGACGGGTTTAAATTAGTTTTATGGGCCTTCTTTGTGAAATGATGACTTAATATTACTAATGGGCAGACAGACCCGTCATTTTGAAGACACAAAAGGAATATTTCTTTCAATACAGACCTAAATTGGACCTAGACTTTCAGAAGATTTGTATTTGAAAAATTTAATAAATAAAATCAATCATGAATTGCATAAATGTTAAAACTGGAATATATAAGACTTGTACAAATGTTCGGTATCGTATACAATTAATTATCATGTATCTACAGCCAAATTTCAACTTATATTTGTTTTACTATATAAAATTACTACATGTGTAATAGAAGCCATATTGTTGGCATCCAAGATGCGATTCTGAAAGAAGACCATCCCAGAAGTCGTTTTCAAACACTGATGTCATTGTAAAGCAGTTTAACAATATTTAAACAAGTAGCTGTATCGATATTTGTCCAAAGCCATATGGTCAACATTGCACGTTTTCCATAATATGCATATATATATATACATTGCATAGGTACTTACTTTGACCTATGAACTATCGATATATGATTGAAAGTTACTGATTCGTTTTAATAGTTATTACAAGTTTACATTGACGAAGTTGATGATTGATTATTACATTAAACACTATAAAAATCTCAAACTCACATCACTAAACAGATGGGCAGTGGTTCCAACGTCTGGAATGTTGATTGTATAGTCGTGTACATTAATGGTTACTACTCGTAGAGGACATGCTAGACTGGCGTTTACAGATGCTACCATTTCAACAATTTGTTTGGCTATAATGCCGGTAGTCGACTGAGTTGAGTTAAGAAGGGTATTAACATACGAACATCCATCATGGATAATACTAAAGCGAAAAATTGTTATTAGTGAAACTTAAATAGATATGAATTTTATAATAAATTAATAATAATTGCATATCTCTAATGGAACGGAAACTGCTTACCGTTCCGGAACGCGTTAGTTCGTCCCTGGTTTTAGTGGGGTTCGTATTGTTCATGTTTTTCTATGTCATGTTTTAACCTTCGTGTTGTGATGTCCGCTATGGATTCATCTTTATCCCCCATTTGTTATTTAGGCGGCTTATGATAAATTTATTTACTTACGTATACTGGTGTCCACCAACACGACTTCCATATAAGATGATGATCGTGGTTTTAACAGTAACACAAGCGCCAATAGACCACTCCGGGGCACCTGCGTTCACATCGCGTTTTTGTGGGGTTCGTGTTGCTCGATCTTTAGTTTTCTCCATAGTATTTTTGTCGACTATTGTCTATCCTATTCCTTTTAGTAATTGCATTTGTCCTTCGATTTACAGCTTCTGTCTACCCCTTTGGTATCTTCATACTTTTCCATATAAATCTCGTGCTTAAAAATAATATTCACAATTTTACTCAATGCAATATAATTTATTATACCGTATGTGTATAGTACCGATCAGTTGAAAGTTGATTTAAAATATGTGAGGTACAATCAACAACTGCAAATGCAAAATTTAATTGATTAAGAGAAAAATGGATTGGACAATAGGAAAAAAAGACTAAATTTGACCATATCCTTTATAGAGAAATGACTCGACAATGCAATGATATTATTAGGCAATACGTATTTTCATAGATAAAAAATATAGTTGTATATACAAACCAGCTGCCAATACCGCTAAAACATGGAACACTAAATCTTGTACCAAATATTCCATGCTTCTTCATTTCGATGTCCAATACGAAGTGTGTTATTGGTTTGAGTACTTTGCCGGAGAATGACAGACGCAGCGGACCTGGTACAACCAAGGGATCAGGACTGGTAGTGATTGGTGTTACGACAACAGCTTGTGTGGCTGGAGGAGCTGAAATTCATATTGAAGTCTAATTAAATGCATAGCAGTTGAAAAGCAAAACCAAAATGCTAATTATGTTGTTTCATTATCATTAGTTCTATCTAGATTTAATAATATATGTAAGAGTGGAAAATTTGTCAACCATATCACAATGAGATAATGTTATATTTTGATGAAATAATGATATCAGTTTTGTTTCTGACGGTCACGCTGAAGTACATGTTTACAGTGCTACCTCCTTGAAACAGTAGTCTACATATATATACATATATGTCGTTGCACTCGGGACACATTATCATGACTGCGTACCAACCAGACATTCCATACACTGAAGTTCATGCCTAAAGAAGTAGCAGGAAATACAATATAGCTGTGACTCGATATAATCTGCCGCTCTTAATTTCAAGATGCGATGATTGACACCCTATTTACAATTTGTTGCGCACGGCATAAACCAGGAACTTATTTGTGTATGGAAGTTGTTGTTTTGACAAATGAGTGGCTTGTGGTTTGTTATACTGTCGATAATAATGTTTTCGATTTTATTTTACATATAAATAAGCATTAACAAGTATTTAAGGACAAGCAGTATTATTTTGATGCAATAACAGCTACATGTATCTTGTGATAAAGTGTAACACATTAGTATAGTTAGCTAGTGATCACTATTAGTAATATTTTAATACAGTGCAGACATATTGTCAAATATCAAAACAGAAGAAGATATACTATGAACATTTGAATATCTAATTTGGTGCGCACGACGCATGTCTGAAATAATCTACATCTGGTACGTTCACAGTTAATAAGTTGGCAACACATGTTTAAATCATTTCACATAGGAAGAAATCAAGGGTTAAGACATTCATGCACAACTGTAAAATATTATCAACAATTTCCATGATTAAATTAAATATGAATATAAAATACATGTACAAGAGTAGAAATATAACACAGGTCTATATTTTACTATACAAATAGATTTCTATTAAAAGGTCAAGAAAACCCAATCATAATGTAAGAACAAGGCCAGTGAATGTAGTCGTCTACATATAATGCACGATCAACAGATTTGATAAGGGTACACGTGTATTTAAACATTAAAACACTTATGTTTTATCAATAAGTCAAAAGTTGTGTCACGTGTCCTTCCTTGAACAAACTAGAAAATGCATGATGATGAATTCGTTTGAGAAACAGAAAAAAACAATTAGACATATATATCATACAAATGAGTTACATTGTTAATTTCGACCACTGAATCAACCCCGGGAAAAGAAATATGGTGTAGTTGCTCACACGACAGTGGTGTCCTCTGGTTGATATGATATGATATCATGCAAGAGATCCCAAATACAGGATTTTGTATAATCATTTCAATCAACCGGGTCATGACCGCTGTTTGACGATGAAAGTTCGAATCATCGAGACGATTTACCATCATACAAACAGTCCAATACTTAGTACACCTTACCGTACTGATAGAGAGTTGTTTTGGATTAAAGAGGTAGGTACTGCAATGCTTTACGGTTGCAATGATAACATCAAAGGAGTGGGAAATTTGTCAAGTCCTGAATGCAGCGAAATCAACGTGATTAGCCTTTTTAATACTATTCCAAAAACTACCATGGTCATAAAAGAATTCAATATCCAAATGTTAAAAAGTCCTCTAAACCAAGAACGTTACAAGATATCTTTTAATGATTTACTTTCTAATATACAGAAACCTCTTGGAATTCATCACTTTCGTACAATCTTATTTTCACTACCTGTAAACTACCTCAAAGATCTTAGGGATTTTGGACTTGACAAAGGAGGCGTAGATCCTTTTTCTCCTAATTACAGATTGTCTAGTATTATATGTGACGAGGCGTCCTTTCGTCTTTTCAAACCAGTTCGATATGAACCTCTTCATGATAACAACAGAAAATTCCTTCATATTCCGTTTGCTAACAAAGGAATCGATGCTATTAACATCAGCAACATTCTTAATAGAAAAGAGGTCGTAAAAGAAATCCCACCATATTTTAAAAATCAATCTGTTCCCATTGTCTCCTATAGCTACACTAACAGCATTGGCCGTAAAATTTTCAACTACAAAGCATTGCAAGATATTAACATAGAAGAGTACCTTAAGTACCCTCTGACTTGTGACTGCTCCCACTCTCCATTTCAATACAACCCATCTGGACATGTAATCACTGGTGATCTGAATATCATTCAATATGAGTCTCCGAAAGGTGATTTCTAATGGTCCTAAATTCAGAGAACCTCAACACATCAATTGGAAACATAATTTCAAGATAATTATGGATGCTGTTGAAGATTATACCAGAAGGTGGATAAAGAGAGAAGTAGACCAAGATCCTGAGTTAGAGTCCTTGTCAGACTGGGTTAGAACAATTAGGTCTCTAGTACAAGGTCGGATTCACAAACTCAAAAATTGTGTTAATTGTCTACCTAAGTCTATATTTAAAGACCAAGAAGCTGTTAAGTGTCTTTCCTCTCTGCATGACAAGTATGTTATTGTTCCTGCGGACAAGGCTTCCAACAATATCGTGTTTGTATGTAAATCATATTACTTCGAATGCCTAATTCCTTTCTAGTAATACCACATACAAACCTACTTCGTTCGACAAAGATGAAATCCTAGCTAACCACAGATCATTCATGACCTCTTTAAACATTCCCTCTGGTAAAGAGTCTGAGGATTTACCCTATTTATATTGGATACCTAAACTCCATGAGAAACCATACAAAGAAAGGTACATAGCGGGATCATCAACTTGTTCGACGAAAGAATTGTCTATTCACCTGACAAAGATTCTGTCTGCAGTAAAAGAGGGACAACAGAAATATTGTGAAACTTTACTCGCGTAATGGCATAAATCACATGTGGATTTTGAAAAACTCTAAAGATCTTTTGGATAACCTTAAATCAAGATCTTTCTCTCATGTATCCTCCATCAAAACTTTTGATTTTTCAACTCTATATACCACCCTACCGCATGACAAATTAAAAACCCGCTTAAAAGAAAGAATTCACAAAGCTTTCAGTCATAGAAACTATGGCTCAAAATTTGTTGTGTTAGGCTACAATTCCACATATTTTTCAAACAAAATTCAAAAAGTTCCTCATCGATAACATATTTGTCTCCTTTGGAGGGATACTGTTTCAGCAGGTCGTCGGCATACCAATGGGTACGAATTGTGCCCCTCTTCTAGCCGATTTATTTTTATACTCGTACTAGTCGGAGTTTCTTCAAAAGCTTGTAAAAGATAAGAAGATTCATGAGGCTAGAGCCTTTAATTTCACATACAGGTATATTGATGACGTTTTATCTATCAATAATTCTAGATTTGCAGAATGTCTTCCATTGATATATCCTCCAGAGCTGGAAGTTAAAGAGACCACAAATACCGCTTCGTTGGCATCATTTTTGGACTTATACATCGAATTTGACGACAGTGGTCAAATCAGTACTAAAATATATGATATTCAATTTTAAAATCATAAATTTTTCAAATATGTGCAGCAATATACCAGCTTCTCCTGCATATGGTGTTTACATCTCGCAATTGATTCGTTATGCAAGGGCCAGTAGCAATTATTCAGATTTCCTGAAACGTCATCTTCATCTGAGAAACAGGCTACTGGACCAGGGCTATAAAAAGATTCGCCTTATTCGATCTCTTAAAAAGTTTATATTCCGATACCAAGATCTTGTCGAAATATATTCCGTCTCTGCAGAAAAGATTATTAACGATGGATTTTCATATAGTGAAAATGTATAAAGATAAGTGGTCAAAAACAAAAATTTCAAAAATATTTTGTTATCAATGTGTGACGTAAAAATGTTTTTGACATTCACTTCACTGAGTTTGGTGCTGTTATGACAACTGTTTTACCTGTTTTGTTCAAGTATTGTTATAAATACTGTTATAGTGACAGCCGGAAACTTTGAGCCGTAATGAAAGGGGGAGGTTTGGCGCTTTAAAATCTGATTCAACCCACCATTTCTTTAGAAATGCCTGTACCAAGTCAGGATCATTACGGTTTTCACAGTTTTCCGGTTGTTGACTGATTATATACTTATGAGTTTTGACTTTCCCTTTGTAAGATTGCTCGGAGTTCGGTAATTTTGTTATTACCCTTATGTGACATGTACAACAAAAGGGAAGTCTTCTTTTATATTATAGACATCATTTTACAGTTCCTTAATTATGATGAACAATTGTTTATTGTTAGAGATGGTCGTTGCATTTTGTTGTCAGTTGCAAGAAACAGATGCCGATGCATGTATTATCTCCCATTAAAACTAAAACGTTCGTTTATAGGTTCATGCTCACGTACCAGGCGTTATGCCAATAAAACTCTTGACAAATGTTTTGTAAACTCTCAGGTAGATTAGACTAATATATATAAATACACAGAATAATTGTCAAACATGCTGACATAGTAGAAAGAAAAAAATGAAAGCGAAAGAAGAATAGATCGGTGGAATACACCAGGGAGTTGTGTACAAAACACTCTTTTATATAAAATTGACTGTCACGATATAATTGAGATATTGTAGTAAGTGGCTTTAAGCACCATAAGCCTAATCCTAACCCTAAACAAATATTTACCTTAATTTGTTCATTCCGCTATATTAATGCACACTCATACGTTTTAGGTTTTAGTTGGTTCTTCTTATATGTATGTTAGGTGATCAGTTCCTTGCTTAAGGACCAAAGAAGCTATATATATACAATACTTGTGCACTGTCGAAGCATATAGGTAATATGTGTATGAGGCTTAGAAACAGGGGAAAAGACAGTGCACATGTATTGTATTTATCCTGCAATTTTAAATCGTAAATAAACATTTACTGGACGATGATAAAAGTATTTGAAATAATTTTGTGTATGTATTTGAAAACAATATCCCCCGATGTGCCCCGTTTTACATTTGTATGTTTTATTTAGAACTGACCAATATCAAAAAAATATTGGGCAGGCTATATTGGTCGGTAAATGCTGTCATTGCAGGATAAATTATCTTATCAATGGTTCCTGGACACAAGTGTGATCTTGTACAAGTGATGATAATCAGATGACCTTTAACATGCCAAAATTTATACAATTATATCTTGTTCCATTCAAAATCATATCGACCGATAGAAAAGATTGCAATTGTTTATTATATATAAATCTAGAAGTATATATTGTATATACTTAACAAAGTATGTGTGTGAGATATGTTTATAGTTGTGGAACCAGATGAAGCGGATATTTGCGATAGAAAAAAAAAGATTGGCGTGGAAAAAAGCTTGAAATACAACACAGTTATAAGTATTTTAAATACAATAGAAAGAGAAAATGATTAGATTTTATTGAGCAATTAAATTAGTCTAATCTTGATATAAACTTAAATTCAGTGGAATGTATTTGACGTTTTTACCACATGAACGTCATAGTAAGGATAGACGGCAATACTTATACCTAACAATGTTTAATCTACATCCATTATTGTTTGTAAACATGTTCTCGTCATAAATATAATTGAACTTCTCTTACTTGACGTTAAAGATAAAGAGTCAAATATGTCAAGAATTTTTTTTTGTCAATGTGTGACGTAAAGATATTTTTGACATTTACGTCACCGAATATGGTACTGCTTTGACAACTATTTTACCTATTTTATTCCTGTATTTAAATACTGTTACAGTGACAGCCGGAACCTTTGAACCGTAATGAGAGCGGGAGGTTTGGCGCCTTAAAATCTGATTCAACCCACCATTTCTTTAGAAATGCCTGTACCAAGTCAGGGTCATTACGGTTTTCACAGTTTTCCGGTTGTTGACTGATTTTGTCTGTTTATATAATTATGAGTTTTGACTTTCCCTTTGTAAGATTGTTCGGAGTTCGGTAATTTTGTTATTACCTTTATTAAGCAACAATCATTCAAAAATCAATGTTTATAGCTGAACAAACTTCGATTCTTTCTCTTGTTCAAATGGTACGAGTACGTTTTTAAACCAAACGGTGGTAAAGAAAAATAGACAGATCTAGTTCTGAGAACGCAACGGGTCGGTAGTTTTGATTTTCTTCGCTCGGTTCGAAATTTTCTGTTGGTCTATGACATTAGAATTGCAAAAAAAAAAAAAAAAAAAAAAAAACTACTAGAGTTACAAATTACAAATTATGGTGTCAAAAAACTAATATAAACGGTTAGTGAGTTTAACGATTGTTGTTTAACGCAAACACAGCAATTTTTCAGCTATATAATGGCGAGAACAAGTTAATTTTCAATGAAATGATCATGAGGTCCACTTTGTACCAGACCAAAACGCTTAGTTGGGTTTTTTTAGTGCTAGCTCACTGAAGCAACAGTCTGCGGATAGACATGTCGACCCACTCAAGATAACATTTATTTTCGTTATAATCAACATAGTGAGTGGTTTGATACTGGTGTGACTATCGTTTTCCTACTATATACTCGATACATGTTTATCCTGCCCTTGTTCTATTTGAGCAGTCAAATTGTATTGACTGGATAATTGTTGTTATATACGGTCATGGACCACAATATACCTTTCCTGGTAACTGATTTATGTAGAGGCAATGACAAAAACGGTAAGAGTATAACCGCAAACATGATAGACATCATTCATCTCAAACGAATTTATTAAGTTTAGAGGTTACCATCCAAATGACGGCCACAATTAGAACGTAACAACACTTCCGGAGCACTTACGTTAACACCCCGGCTTTTGTGTGGAGTTCATGTTGCTAAATATTTAGTTTTCTGCGTAGTGTTTTGCAGATCACTTTTTGTCCTGATGTTCTCTTACTTTTAACCATTATATTCTCGTATGACAATAAGTCGAACAGTCATTGGATAATGTTTGATTATTTTCTTCATGTTTGAAAAGTAAACATTTTTTTCTTTGAAATTATGTTCCTCATCTATTCTTGCTCACATGTGTAAAGTTCCATGGAAAAAAGATCGATAATAATAACACACTGACCCATATTTGTTTACTACCCTTTTTCCAAATGGCGTCCTATTACGTCACATAAAGCCGGTCAAATGTCAATAAAGCACATGATTTTGTCATAGGCCAACCAAACTTAAAAAGTAAACCAGATTAAGAAAGTACAGTATTTTAGCTTTTTCAGTGTAATTGTTTTTTTTACATAGTTTGAAATTGAAGTATTAAAAATTAATTATTTGATGTAAATATTAAACTTGTTTACCCATATAATAAAATATTTAATCCAGTGAATTTGGTGTTTTGCTTTTGTCAATACAGTATTAGACTGACTACATTCTGTTATATTTTTGTAAAACAATTAATGACTGATTTCAATTCATTTTAATCACATTTACCATCACAGAGTGGTAACAATACAGTTTTGTTGATGCTATTTGTCATAATGACAGGTATTTTTACCCAGATAATCTCATTTTCTGTCTGGTTTAATTTAATTCTCTGTTCAATTAATGCTATCAATATTGATTATTGCTGTTAAATTAAATATTTTTCTATCTTCTCTCTGAATTTCATTTCATTACCCCAAGTAAGGGGTATATTTGTTATTAAAGCAGCAGTGGAAATGCAAAATAATCTGCCATTTTGTGACTAATGGAGAGCACTTGTATGTATTTTCCAGGTAAAATCGTCCGTTTTCTAGAAAATGGTGGAATAAGGGTAATAACAAAATTACCGAACTCCGAACAATCTTAGAAAGGAAAAGTCAACATTCACAAGTATATAAACAGACAAAATCAGTCAACAACCGGAAAACTGTGAAAACCTTAATGACCCTGACTTGGTACAGGCATTACAGGTAAATAATGAATATGCATATTATAGATGTAGAACTTGAAATAATCTTACCCGTCATTGAAAACAAAATACATATGTTTATTAATAGATCTAGAACGCCTCATGGGTAACAACTCAGCCATATGAAACTAATTAGATATGGCTCTATGTGTGTCGTTGACTTTGATAGTTTCCATTTTTGTAGAATTTATTTTATTTTTATTTATTATGATTATGTTGTTTCAAAATCAAATGGTAGGTTTTAAAACAGTTCTAAAGACAATGGTTTGACGCTATTCCACATTCACAAATAGGGAACTTCTCTTCCGCTGTCACTAATTTATTTTCAATTAGGGCGCCTATTAAGTTCTCGTTATTTTAATTTGTACCCTTACATGGTTGGCAACTGATTCATACATGTCAAAGTTTGTCTTATAATGGTTGTGTGGAATTGCTCAATAATTCAAAGACAAAGGATGTGGTAATTATAAAGAGTTCGAAAATTTGAAATATACTTTAATTACATTTCCGTCATTTTCCCAACGTATTTTACCTTAACACATATAAAACTAATTTGGAAGTAAGGGTAATAACAAAATTACCGAACTCCGAACAATCTTACAAAGGGAAAGTCAAAACTCATAAGTATATAAACAGATAAAATCAGTCAACAACCGGAAAACTGTGAAAACCTTAATGACCCTGACTTGGTACAGGCATTTCTAAAGAATCGTATTTTCAAAGTATTTTAAAATAAAATTTGCTTGGCCTACATTCCAGAAACGATCATGAACTGTGATGACGATTATGTCAACAAATCGGAAAGATAAAAATGTTTGGGGAATACCATCGATAGCAACATATTTAACAAGCATAATGATCAGGGAAAAAAGACATTAGTAAAAAGGATAGTTTTCACTTGCATGGAATTTATTCAATTCAAACTTCTCTGTTTTAATCTCATCTTGTGTTTATGTACGCTATGAATATACAGAATGACGTCATTGGTCACGTGCTGCGCCAGAATTGTAGATCAAAACGAGTGACCGACTTTATTTCATGACCGAGCAGATGTCACGTCACGACATTATCTATCCTTCTTCGTATCACGTTTAGTACCTTGAAACTTTTCCTATTTCGGCTGTACTATATAACGGAAATAAAAGCTACGGAATTTTTGTGACATTGACCCTTATCTAGGGAAAAATTCGGTTATCGGAATGCATTTATGTAATATGCCATTTAAATAATATCAAATGACATATAGAGTACTTACACGAATGAAAACATGTTTTTCACATCTGGAAATAATATAATAATAGTATAAAAACATACTTTATTTATATTAAAATCAACTTGAAATATACAACACAACAAATCTATTGACAGATTGTCTTTTATATTCATGATGTTATAAGTGTATGCTGTTTTTACCTGAGAAGATTATGAAGTAAATAATACATAATTATGTATATTATAGATGTAGAATTTGAAATAATCTTCTGTTGTAATTGTCCGCTTTATCTAGCTTCACCATGATAGACATATCTCACACACTTAGTTTGTTACGTATTTATATTTTATAAATATGTAATAAACAATTACAGTCGTTTGTATAGATCGATATGTGTTTGAATGGACCAAAATATAAAGGTACATTTTTGGGTATTTTAAAGCTTATACAAAACAAAATTAATCTATTCATCATCACTTGTAAAGATCCCCCTTGTTTCTACCGATCTATTATACTTTCGTTTTCATTCTTTTTAATTTTGCTCATTCTCCTGTGTATTAATATATAAACGTTAGAGTAATCCAGAATGCATCCAGAGACACTTGCAACATTGGGTACACAAGATACAGGACGAAGATGAACAAAACAACACAACACAGAACACTAAAAATGAGAGGAAGGAAAAGATACATTGTCACTTAAGATATGGAAATTTCGTAGCGGTCAGCCAGACCGTGAAATGTTTGCAACGATGACTTCGTGGCCGTGATCGTATGATAGTTGGATTTACAACTACCTATACAATCAGTGCCTATCACCACTGATGTTGTGAATCCGAATCTCGATCAGGGCGAGGTGTACAACATTATGTGATAAAGTTTGTCAGTGACTTGCAACAGGTCGGTGGTCTTCTCCGAATCCTCCAGTTTCCTCTACCAATAAAACTGTCGGCCACGATATAACTGACATATTGTTGAAAGTGGCGTTAAGCACAGCCAAGCAAACAAACAAACCAACCAATGGGTTTCAGAAGCTATCAGACGTTCATCTGTGTTACTATTGACTTCAGATTAACTATTTTCCATTCACATGTACATAAGTAAGAGATTTATGGTTTTAAATGGCATTTGCATCATATACTTATTAGATTAAGAACTCCTCATTGGTAACAACTCAGTCATATGAAACTAATTAGATATGGCTCTGTGTGTCGTTGACTTTGATAGTTTCCATTTTTTGTAGAATTTATTTTATTTTTATTTATTATGATTATGTTTCAAAAGCAAATGGTAGGTTTTAAAACAGTTCTAAAGACAATGGATTGACGCTATTCCACATACACAAAAAAGGAACTTCTCTTCCGTTGTCACTAATTTATTTTCGATTAGGGCGCCTATTAAGTTCTTCTTATTTTAATTTAATTTTAATTTGTACCCTTACATGGTTGGTAACTGATTCATACACGTCAAAGTTTGTCTTATAATGGTTGTGTGGAATTGCTCTATAATTCAAAGACAAAGGATGTGGCAATTATAAAGAGTTCGAAAATTTGAAATATACTTTAACTACATTTCCGTCATTTTCCCAAAGTGTTGTACCTTAAAACATATAAAACTAATTTGGAAGTCTTATAGCAAAATAGTGTCAATGGCATTCATACTGACAATACTAGTTTTTACTGTCCGTTATATATATACTATCTTATATAATTCCTTCACAACAATTATGGATTGTTGCCTCATTCCCTTTCTAAATGATTTTTGAAACATACGATTTTAAGAATAAATTAATTCAAGTATTGTTGATACTCGTGTATACACATATATATTAACATAGATACATCAATTGTGGCAGCTCCTGATCGAAACGTCAAGTGGCAGCGAAGGTGTCAGGATCATGGGAAGCTTCCGCAAGGGTCGATGACTAGGATTGAACTACCTAGATCCACAGGTAGCAATTCCGGAAGTCACTAATTATCGGAATCAACTCCGGAAACAGATGATGGAAGCCGGTCTTGGCTATATTCTTCCCCCTTTTCTAAAAAGATGAATAGTGTCAATTAACGATCTAATAAAATGCTATATATGTCTTGTCTGTTTAACCTCAAATGCAGTCTCATGAATGTCTTGTTCAAGTAATCACTATATCACTGCTGAAGAGAGTATAACAATCATAGTAAGCGATAAATATCCAAGAATCAGACAAAGCAATCCTTCTGTGTCACAATCTCAAGCATTAATATTCCACGATAAAAAAAATACATTACGTGATAGTCCATAGTTCACATTAATAAATAAATAGCATATCAGTGACTACACCGGATTGTCATCAATTTGTCACCAACATATATGCCACAATATACATTCTATATACACTCCATCAATTTAAAACTACATGTATATACATCTGCACAACGCTTGTACATCACCTCAATCCGTAGAGCTGCTGAGCATTACGGGTTGTAATTTCGGCTATTTCCTCATCATTGGTACGGAACATTGAGGCAAGTTTCCAGATAATATCTTTTAATAAGTATATAGTGCGAGTTGCTCTCCATCACGATGTCCTGCAAATCCATCTCGCACACCCTGTCAGTACCTTGCTGGTCATAACCCTGAGTTAATGGAGTTGGCAGATTTACCGAATGGAGTCTATCAGAGATCCTGTCAGATCCACATGATGGTAAACCTAAAGGACTGTCAGAAAGCCTGTCAGTCTCGATGTAACAATTGTTCTGATAATTAGTGGCATCTCTCTTTCATGACTGCCTTCATAGTGCATACTCAGTACCACAACAGTTACCAAACACGAAAACGAAACGAGCAACATGGAACAAGCGAAATAAACACCTGAAATAGATTTAGTAGAACATATTCATCAAGCAGTTACATTTAAATATTTGATATGAATGCTGGTATATGTTACTAGTGGAAGCATCTAATTTCATATTTGCCTAGATTTTAATGACACACGAAAATATCACCATTCTGTAAATTAATATGTGTCGATAGATTACATAATAGGCAATATGTTTTAGTCTCTTGTGGAAATATGTGCTTTGCATGTAAATTTCAAGATTTGGGGTTTTGTTTCACATGCATGAAACTTTTTATGTCAAAATATCAAAATACGTAGTTCCTACACCTAAATTTAAAATAATTGTCTAATAGCTAAAACCATTTGCACCTTTTGGAAGGGTTGTACCCCACGGCTGAAAACGTAGGTCTTATTTTTATACCATATGGTTTCCACGGCGGTTGTTGACGTTAGGCTTATTCGTTTAGGTTAGCACAAATTTATAAAAAAAATAATATGCGATATACGTTTTATTGATATACAGGACAATATATTGAAGATAAAGCTAATAATTGTATATAGCAATGTATGGGAAATTTTCCGATGAAGGTGGCATTGTTTCTGAGACAACCATCAAAAATACTGCCAGTGACAACAAAACGGTAATCTCCAATGAAGCCTTTTCACCTGAATCTGGTGGTAGCATAAAGCCAAGGCATGCAACGGCAGTTATCAGCATGCATGGACATATCAGGCTCATCATGTAAAACAATGGCTTACGGTCGAGAATAGTGTAAAAGGACACATCCGGATATGGTTCGATACAGCAGCCATATAAAATTACATGTCGAGTAATAGGAATGCTTTCCACAGCCCATTCAACACTATGGACAAAGGATGCCAAGTCACCGACCATTGATAAATTTGTAATATCAATATGTAATCCATGATAAGCCCATGATCCAAATTTAAGTAAGCAGCTCTGTGTGTCAAATGGGAAATATGTAACATCAACAGGACACATGCTAGTAATGACTGTCCGGAAATTGTAGGCTATATCTCCATTAATGAATATTACTGGTTGATAATCGTTCAATCCAGACAACTGGTCTCCAACACTAAGTGAAATCCATAATAAGAAAATACAAATACAATGCATCAATACAACAAACAATATATATACGAAAGGATGCATGAACTATGTAATCTCTATCCTGTATAACAATTACACATGAGATTAAAAGAAAGTGACACTTATTTGTTTATTCCTTAAATCCTTAAAATTCTACTCAAGTAAGGCTACATTGCTCCTATGTTGAAGTTATTGCTACGGTCGTCACGAATTGGTTGACAACTTATTCATCTCTCAAATGGGAATGAGACTTTTACGTAGATTTAATCTTTCGTCTATTACCGATAAATATTTTACTATTCTTGACCATATGATTAACACATCGGGTGTTTTAAAAAAACCCAACAGGAACTGTTCACCCTTCGAGACCACCGGGATTCACCATTGGTTATGGTGGTGTCCGCGTTGCTTTTCAATATATTTGTCTGTGTTGTGTTTTCTTTATTGTTTTGTCTTCGTTCTGTGTCTTGTACAGAAATGCTGCCTGTGTATCTAGATTGAACATTATTGATTTCTCCTTCGGTTTTCTATAGCGTTTATATATAGGGCCGGTCCACAATATGCTCCATTATTAGATCTTTCCTTCACGATTTATGCTCAGACGTTCCCTCTGTTTTGGCAGAGAATTCAGTTTTACAGAAAAGTATGCCCTTGGTGAGCAATATTGGATGTCCAATTGAACCATCTTTGGAAATAATGAATTGATAATTTCCCAGTTTTCAAATGAACAAGTGGATGTCGAAAAGACATAAATGAGAAAATGTAACAGAGAGCAAACACCAAGTGTAGCAAACATAAACATATCAATTAGCTGAAGTAAAAGTTGTAGTTTCCGATATTTAATGCTGCATAGTATCTTATTTAGCTGTTTGTTGGTTTGTAGGGACCACGTTAATAAAGTGTATTAATACTTCATGGTAAGGAGTTTGACTTGCTGTGGTTAAGAAGTAAATACAATGTAACATACTTATCATACAATGTGACATCTGGTACCCATATTCTGTTGACTGGCACGATGAGATTATCCAACCCATATTATGTAGCATTCCAATTTAAGTCATAGTCGTGCCAACGCTGAACTGTTATTTTAGAGACTACACGATTACTGCAATAAAATATTGCAAGATAGTTTTGTAAATGTAATTTTCAATTGGTTGGCTGAAAGGAGAGTTTATATCTCATACTTACACGTACTAAGAACAAAATTTGTGAAACTGAGAAAAATCGTATTTTCAGTTGAGAAAGAAGCATTCCAATGACTGATCTAACAATAATATTGTCAACATAAATGTTAAATATTAAGTTGAATTAATTTGAATATTTGTTTTTACTGGGGCATAAACGTAGAGATATATTTGCGTAAAGGTAGGAAACCTTTGATGACAGAGGGCCCGGGTGGCTCAGTGAGTTAGGTAGTTGGATTACCTAACAAATCATACAAGCCTATCACCAATACGGCGTGGGTTCGCGCTCGGCGTTGTAAATTACAAAAAGGTGCTCTCGAATCGCAGCCGCAAGTGATAAAGTTTACCAGTTGCTTGCCCATGGTCGGTGGTTCTCTCCGGGTAGTCCATCTTCTTCCATCACTAAAACTGGTCGCCATGATATAGCTGAAAGGGGCGCGAAAGACCAAAAAATCAAATCAAATCGACCTTTGATGACAATAAATATCGAGAGAGGAAAAAATAATGCACAAACGTAGTTATGCCTGATATACCTGCCATTATTCGTTGTAAGGTTAATTTGTTCCCGACAGTAGCATATCATCACATACTTTTTTTAATTAAAAAATGATCAATGAATCAGTTTTGTTGACCTCAATCCATTGAGAATGAAAATGATAAAAAAGTAAACAAAGAATATAAACTCAATCACGTACTATTGTAATGGTGACTATACTGTATTTCTCTGGAACTGGTGGCGTGTGGATAGAAAATCGGTAGCATGAATTATAAAAAAACAATGGATTCCTATTGCTTAATTCGAGTGTTTTACTGTAGTCACCATGACTTGGTTAACCGTTACGGAATATCTGAGTCACAAATGACCATATATATGTTCCACTGGTCGCAAGCACAAGATCCTTCCTCATTCATGACTTGTCACCGGTTTTGTAACTAGAGTTTTACTCGATCTTTAGGTTTCTGTGTAGTGCTTTGTTGATCCTGGTTTCTTCTTTTGCCCACTGTTTTGTCTGTCCTTCTTCGTTTAACGGATTCTCATTCTTCAAACTCTTCTTATAATTTGTGTTTATTTGATTTTTGTATGTATATGAAATGTTTACATATATGCTTTTACATGTACGATATGTGAGTGAGTGATTGTATTTTAACGCCAATTCAGCAATCTTACAGCTATATCATGGTGAGAACAAGTTAATTTTTAATGAGATGATAAGGAAGTCCGCTATGTACCAGACCAACACGCTTAGTTGGATTTTTGGTATTGTGCTAGCTCACTGAAACAACAGTCCGCGGATAAATATGTCGCCCCACGCGGACACATAATCCTGATTCCGAGTCAACCAATCTTTGATCTTTCTACTTAATGCTGCGTGCTTAACGGAGAAGCAACAAAAGCCAATTCATATTATATGGCTTTCCAATCTTTCGATTTTGAGCGTACCTGATGAAGATTATTCCAGAAACGCGTCGTGCGCACTAAATTTGGTATCTACATTTTTATTATAGTCTTTAGTTTGACCCGATCGAGCCTCGAAACCAAGATGTATCGCACTCGCGACGAACACGCTAATCATTACACCACTTGTTATCATTTAATGTGCTTAATATAATACAAAACACATGTTTCGATAGACATGCTGACAGAATGAACAACATGACAAAATGAAATATCTACAAAACAGTCGAATCCAAGCATTTATTTCCAACATTTGCCGTGGTTCATTCTGATACATAGGTATACAAATTGCAGTACATTTGTATATGGATTAGCCGATAGAATAGTCTATATGTATCAATAAAAATGTATATCGATGTATATTTGTACATGTTGTGTCGTTGATGCTTCAACGATATTTTCTGGCATAGTCATAACATATCAGATAAACATGATAAACGATTGTATAATTATTTTATGTCAGCACTGGTGAGTTATTTCTCGTTTTATGCAAAGTATGTACACAGTATGTTAATTAATAGTATGGATGAAATTGTTCGAGGCTAAAGCAACTGATATACCAAAGAGGTAAACCAAATTTGATCAATTCAGTAAAGCCCATGCAAACCTACTATCAAACAAATTAAAACACGATTGTTCATAGTAATATTCATAATTGAGTAGTTGTCCTCAGATGTAATAAAGAAAGTTAAACTGTGTGGTAGAATTTAGATCTACTAAGTATCTATAAAATCGATGATTATCACCACTTATGTTGTAAGTTTGATTCCTGACCGTGATGAGATGTTCTCAGAACAACCTTATGTCGTAATGTTTGTCAGAGACATACGGGAAGTGTGAAGTCTGTCATTTTCAGCTGGTACTCCGATTTCCCACCAGTAATACTGACCTTCCCGATATAACTGAAATATTGTTGAAAGTGATCATTAAACACACAGAACAGACAAGATCATCCAGAAAACAATATCCATATCAACATCGAACTTCCAGAACGCGTGTCACGTCGGAACATATGCCAAGCAACCGTCAGTTTCCTCTGCTCAATATATCATAACTGTCGTGTAGGGACATACGTTCGTTATTCAAAAATATAGTAATCAAACAAATAGGAGTAATAAACATGTTTTTTTTATATATATACAGTCCGACAAAAGTTAACCACCTGACTTGTTTCAATAATATCTTTTCTAATAATGAACTTATTTCAAATCGGTTTGCTGTTTTCGGTACTTGTACACATATACTTACTTACCTGTGAAACAGGTTGTTGATCGATTTCTATTTATGTGTATATGACAGGGTGTGTAAAGTGCCACGTGTACTTTTCAACATTTGTGTTTGCCAACGAAAGCTGATTTTTTTTTTTGTAGAGTTTTAAGTTTCATTTTCTATTGGTTTGGTATGGTGCGGCGAAAATTAACCATACCAGAAAGGTGACAAGCATAACGGTGGTTTTAGCCATAGAATGGTGGCAGACCACTTCAGGGTTAACCATTCCATCATTGTACGACTGATGCAGCGTTTTCGTCTAACGGGGAATGTTACTGACCGTCCACGTGCAGGTAGACCTCGCAAAACGACGCCGAGAGAGGACCGGGTCATATCCAGACGGACGCGGCAACGACCGTTCAGTACAACTGGTGCACTTCATGGTAATTTAGCGTTTGGAGGCCACAATAGCACATACACTAATCAGACGCCTCCATCATCAGGGAATGCGAGCGCGACGACCCATACAACGTCCACAGTTGACATTACGTCATCGCCATGCTCGATTTGACTGGTCACATGATCATTTGGGGTGGATTATTCGCACATGGAGACGGGTCCACTGGTCTGATGAAAGTCGTTTTTGTTACGCCCTACCGACGGTCATGCAAGGGTTTGGCGCCAACGAAACACTTCATTTCAGGATAACCACATTTTGGGCACAACTGCTTTTGGGGGTGGGGGTGTAACTGTCTGGGGTTGTTTTTCCTTTGACTGTAAGTTGGACTTGTACGCTCTTGATGGTAATCTGACAGGCCAAAAATACCGTGACAAAGTGCTCGCTCCACACGTAGTCCCCCATTTCGACAATCATGCGTTGGCTGACAGGCCAATGTTCATGGACGACAACCCTAGGCCACATAGAGCACGAATTGTACAACATTTTTTACAACACGAGGCTGTTCAGACAATTCCATGGCCTGCGATGTCGCCAGACATGAACCCTATAGAGCATGTATGGGACTTTATTGGTCAAAATATTAAACAACGCATTCCAAAATGTCAAAATATTGACGAATTAAGAACTGCTATCTTACAGGAGAGGCAACATTTCCCCCAAGAACGGCTTAGGTGTCTTGTGCGAAGCATGACGAGGCGTGTTACAGAACTTCACAATAAACGCCATGGATATACTTGTTATTGATTTATATGCCTTGCACATACGCACAATAGATGCATTTAAAAGTTCTTAAAATCTGAAGACTCTGCATTTTAATGCAATGTTAAAAACTTCCATCAGACAAACTGGTTTTACGTTTTTCCAGTGCCTGTTTTGAACCCCATTTTTGCCACGTCATAGTCACGTCTTTCAGGATGATAAATACTTCGTAGATTGGTAATGTTAGAGCCCTTGGTGTAGTCATTTAAGAAGTGTAAGAAAAATGGTGATATCTATTGTATTGTTTTAACAGTATTGATGTAAACAAATATATCGATAAATATATAGGGTGGTGCTTAACTTTTGTCGGAGTGTATATATAGTAATGAACATTACACTCTATAATGAAATACATTCAACACTGGATAATCAATCATGTGTAACAGTGTACACCGAGAGAAGTTTGGACAATTGAACAGATTTGTAACAAGCAAGAATTCAGAATACATTATATTAATATGGAGTAGGCATTGCCTAGATGCGAGCACAGCATTTCTGTATGGCCAGTGTGTATATATATATTTGAGTAAGAGTTGAATATCACAAAATATCAACTCCAGTTATTTAATATCAAGGAAATAACAAAGGCATGCCAATAACAAAAGAGCCTCAAATTAAATCGGATTTGTTTCCTCATTCATAGTTGGTTTCATACCTTTCCTTTGTCAATCTTTACCATGTTTACTATGAATAACATGACGGGTGTATACATTGCTTACTCAACAAGAGCACCTTGATGAAACCAGTCTTTTTGAGGTCTATATAGTGTATTGTTTTAATATGTCTTTCCATGTGGTTTTTGTTGTGCTCTTTTTTACCCAGACCTTGTCTGTATTTCTTAATATACGACTTCTAGTGTTAATTCCTCGGTTTTTCTGCCCTGCTTTTCTAAATAAAAGCATATTAGATTATTTTAAAGACATGAAAATACCGAAACTTGCTATACAGTTAATCATGTTATCACTCAATATTACATCTTCATATATATATATATAGATATATATACATGTATATACAGAATAAGGTTACAATTGTTGTTGTTGGTATGTTAACTATCATGTAAAACTTTAACTGTTAGGTTACAATACAGTATTGTTGTTGGTATGTCAGCTACATGTATAATGTAAAGCTTTAGTAACAAGTTGTTCCTTTACACTTAAATAGGGTATAGTGTTTAAAAATTAGGCAAGACTAACTTTAAGATGAAACATTTTGAACTTAATGATACTGATTTTTGAAAGGCGAGATAAAAGTTGGTATGCCAACTATCATGTAAAGATTTAAAAGTTAGGTTACAATAAAGTATGTTATGCAGTGTAATGTATATGAATTTAAGATTCTGGTCAGAGGATTTACACCAAATATGAACATAATGAAGACTTGATTTTGTTCAGAGGAATATTACACTGATATATGAACATGATGAAAACTTAGGTACTGTATTTGGAATATAAAATGTACAGAAAAAATGATTATGTTATACATATAGATGACATTAAATTACATTCAGCAACTGTAATTGATTTGAATACAATTTACTGATTTAACCAAATTTCTTATAATAATAATAGTCAACAATTTCCATATAAAATTAACAATAAGTCAACAATTTTAATATCACATGAGCTTTCAATTATTTACCTAATAAAACATACATCCATAAAATATGTTGAATAAATTGACAATTTCTGAAAAACAGAAAGAACATTTTATATCTTTAAAAATTCTAATATAGATGAATATACAGTAAATTGTGTTTCTACTCTACCAATTTTGCATTTCTATATATATTATGCAAAAATGTAGAAAAAAGGCAGACATATCTTAGTTAGCGATTTCACATCATCCACCAAGATAATACAAAACTATGAAAGGAAAAACAAGAAAACCGATGAAGAAAGAAGAAACTTAATACCAAGAAAAGTAGCTATGATCAGGATCAATAAGAACCACCGAGGCAGAGTTGGCACATAAATGAAAACTGACTACAAACAAACATGAGCAACCAAGACCTAAATATTTTGAATAGATTCAGCATCATCACTGGAAACATCCAATGCTCGGTTAGCGATTGTCACATCACCCACCAAGACACAGCTGGAATGGTTAAGGAATTTAGAAGAATCATTAACCTCAACTGAACAGCGAAAGGAATGACAAAACAAAATCCATAAGATATCTTTTATATATATGTGCACGCGTCATCGGTAACTACAAAATGTTAAGGCACCATATATGATATCCTTTCAAGTTTATTCTTCAGTAGGAGATTGAACATGATCATTTAAAATACGAGTTATAAAACAGGAAATCATGTGATCATGTTTTAAATGGGTAAACAGTTTTACCGTCTGTTCTGACATATGGAATAACCTTTCAATTTCAACTGATCGTGCTTTCGTAGTAGCAGTGCACACTTTATGACAAATCCGATCTTCGTTTTCCTGAATAGATGGATGCCATGCAAAATCTTGATCATATGTATCATTTCCAGAACATTTAGCTCTAGACAACGCTACAAAATGGCCACCTGGATTTCTCGACTCAAAGCTCCGTGTTCCCGGATGGAATCACAATGTACCGGTTTGGTTCGACTTCTCCGATTGTCATACCTTGACATCTATGGATTGTAGTGGCCCAGCCTAGTCTGAGAGGTACTGTCCTGCGACTACAACCATGGCAGTTACAATCAAGGGGTCTTTCCACGGGAACTATTGGTACCAGTTTAGAGTTGTTGTTGATGAATGATGGTCCGGTGTAATTTGGGAACTCTACAAATGACAACCTTTGGTATAGAAGTTTTGGGACTGTCTCCAGTTTTGTATATGATTTCTTCTACTCTTCCCATAGACCCGTTGGATAAACCGTAGGGTACACACAGGTTTGCTGTGAGCATCACTTTCGCTCCTTTACAAATATAAACAACTGGTAATAATCCGCCAGCTTTATCACTAGTCATAGATTTAGCATGGAATCCTTTTCCAACTTCTGTAATTTTTGCGACCAGATTTTCCTCGTTGGCTTCCAGCAATTTGTTTTTGCTATGATTCCACTTTTCCTCATGACTAGGAAAAACAAATAGCCCTCTTTTGTTTTTTGGAGATGACGTCCAACTACCTCCAGTTTTAGATTCCCCTGTATACATCTGTAAAAGCCAAATTCCAGCAGCTATTCATGGCGTTCTAGTTTGGAAAGAGTTTACTCATGCAGTTGCTGTGAGAACCGTTGTACGACAGGGAAATGATGAAAACACTTTCAAACAAATTCTTGCGGATTTGAGACAATACAATCTGTAACCACAGCAAGCAAAACGGTTGCAAAACTTCCAGTGGTCCAACTTGTCCTTTTCGCATGGTGATGATTTGCTACCGCGTAACAACGGGTAGGCCGCCCCAAGACTGTGAGAAATTTGATGTACCAGCCATTCCACATCGGCACATGAATTCCATCCATCCTAATGTGGTTGCTCCTATCAGTGATCTTTCATCAATCAATAAAACTTTTAAATTTTTACAATTTTCCTGTTAAACCTCGCTGTTAGAGCCATCATGTGGTGTTATTTCCTTAGACTTTGTATTTATTGGAATCTTCAAAAAAACTATGTATGGTCACTCCAGATATCAAATTTGCGCCTGTTGTACAGAGGACTTGTACAGCTTTGTTGGTGTTGTAGTAGGTTCTAACTGCTTTAACTAGACCCTTGATCAAGTAGGACTTCCCTGATCCATCTGTTCCGGTGACTACCATTCTCAGGGGTTTAAACCCTTCATCGTTTCTTTCATGATCAAGCACAGTGTTGACTACAATGTCGAAGGCTAACCTCTGTTCAGGGTTAAAATTGTCAATTCGTACATCTGGAATGTTTAAATTGTCTTCAGCTGCTCTGTGTTCTTCAAATATGTTTTCAATAAAGGTTGCTGTATCTTCAGGATAATCTTTACACGGTAATGTCCAGTCATAATCTGGTCCTCCGTCATCAAATTTGAATTCCTCGAAAGCTTCAGAGAAGATTGCATTTGGTCTGATGGCCTCCATCCAATCCGGCTGGTCTTCATCTTCAATTTCCGAAGTGTTGTCATCTTCTTCCTCATTGTTCATATAATGATTTGATCTTTCTACTTCCGCTTTAGCGAAGTTTGGACAGATATCTGACAAGGAAATTCTCCATTTTGGTTGTCCAAGCGATTTCATCTGGTTTGACGTCTTCAATTTTTCTCCAGTTTGGCCAATGTAGCAGTAGAGCAATTCTGCAGTAGTTATTTTCCAAAGGCCAAGATGCTGAGCTGTATCCGTTAATCACTGGTACCTTTCCTTGTTTACAGATAAACGAATATAGGCTGTTCTTGTCGTTTTCATCCCTGGATACATATTTGTCTATGATGTTATTTTTTTGTCAAAGTTGACTTTCCTTTTGAATTGTCAAGGATTCTTGATTCCGAAAAGCTCGCAGATTGAAAGGTATGGGAAGATCTGTGTAGTGTAAGACCAGACAATTCGAAGGAAGCTTCTACCGATGATACATCTCTTTTAACAGTTCTAATCAGAAGTTTTGAACATATGGACTTCGCTGTGGCGCCGTTACTGTCATCTGCACAATTGATCATGTCGTTGAACAAGTCAATAACTGCTCCAGTTGGTTGGTTACCTTTGCAAACGTACCCAGTGACATACTTTTCAGTTGCAAGTATCGCGTCCACTGATGGGTTATTAGGATCACTTTTGGACAATATAACAGATATGTCCCCGTTAGCCCTATGTCCTTGTGAGTGGTATCTCGAATGTTGCACCAACAATGGATTATCTCTAGGCATTTCGAGACGTAAAGAACTATTTGTATCCCTTACGATGGCTGGGTCACTTCGCAGTTGCTTCCCTGGAGACGACAATGAACCACATTCCATGCGGCAGTATTTTTCTTCACCTGTTTTCCGCTGTCTCAAACAGTAATCGGAACAACGATGGATATTGATTCTGTTTGTCAGATGTAGGTAATCTTCTAGCAGGGAATATTGGTTGTCACTTGCATCCATAAGTAGTTTCACCAAAGGATTGTTTTCTTCTGGGGGCGCCTCCGTCAAGGGGAGGTCAACGATCTTTTCTTGGATTACCACTATCATCTTTTCCAGCAGGATGAGATGCAGTTAGTCCAAGCTGGTTGGAAGCCCATTCAGCGAGTCTTGATGCACATTCCTCATCAGAGAGATCCTCTTCAAGTGCCCGATGCATAAGATTGCGTGGTTCTCTATCCTTCCTCCAGTATAATCCATGCCAATGGATCATTCCCCTTGAATTGGCAAACTCCTGTCTATGCCAGTAGCACTCTACATTAAAGACTGGTCCCATTACTTCTCTGAAATATGCATGTGTTCTCAAATCAAAGTAATGGCCGACAAGGTAACCATTTGCTTGTATGACTTCAAATAATCTAGACTTATCATTCAAGTCCACATCAATGTTTTTAGCTTTAGCAATATATTGGGACAGTATCCGCCTTAAAGGTTTAAAGTAAAATTCTGCACAACTCCCAGTACAGAAATAAGATGGCAACCCATTACTTTCATTGATGTTGAATTGAACAAGAGATCTAAGTTCCTTTGCTTTCTGAGCCCACTAATGTGCAGTACCTCTAAGATTAGAACTGAGGTAGATGATCTTTTTTGTAATATAAATATCTCCATCCTGTGGTTTCTCCTTGATATTAGAGACACATATGTGTGCATCTCCAAGTTTTTGGTTCACAATAAAGTTACTGTTCTCTATTGCTCTCTTTCTTAAAATCATGTTGTGAACCACAAATTTAAAATATTGATGATTCGCAAACCGACCATCCTCAAACCAAAGGAGATGCCCAGCCCAGTCAGCTATAGAATTACAAGTTCTATGTCGATTGACATGGAAATCACCTGCACCATAAGGAAACAAACATGGAAATGCCATAGTGAAAAAGTGAGATGCAACAAATTCTGAAACAGGAACATCTCCAAACGAGTGGGCCAACGAATAGTGACAGTACCTCTGGAATTCACAGTGACCTCTTCATGATTATCACCTACAATTTCATTGACAATATTTTGTACTTGATCTCGAAGGTTAAATGTTTCATCAGGTAAAAGGACACTGGAATGTGTAACACCATCAATATCACCGAGATCGGTTTGTTCATTTGCAGGGCCCTTGTCGTTTTGATGTGTTGTGCTATTGGTATATTCTAACGTTTGTATGTTTGGCATGTCTCCGTCTAAAGGTAAGTGTTGCAGTCGTTCTTGACTAATAGTGATGTTTGAATATACCTAGTTGTTTTGTTTGAGCCAGATGAGTGCATTTTGGACAGTGTGACGTCTGACTCGAAAATCTGTTGACGTATCGTTTCTACCTTTCTTTCTTACTTTTAAAATTTCTATTTCTGGTGGCAATCTTGGAAGAATTTGTGCTGGTTGGTTTATTTCTTGTGGAAATGTTACACAATGCCCGCTAGAAGCTATTCCTCCATGTTTCAGCATGTGAACATGCATACATGGAGATATTTTTGAAATTAGCTGTTATGCAACTATAGACATGCCTTGCAGTTCTTTGGGGAGTTTTCCTGGATTCATGTTGTCTTCAGTAGAGAAAAATTTGACAGGTTGTTTGTCAATAAAACAGCGACGACAAACGATTTCCTGAGACATGTTCATTTCTAATCTACATTCATGGCATATGCTGCAAGATTGTATTTGATAGTTCATTTGGCCGAGTTCAATTGTTCTGATTGAATTCATGGCTTTATTGAACATAATGTCTGATGTTAAAGGTGGTGCATCTGGAATAGTTTGCTGTGTGTCAACAAAAATCTGTTTATGTTTATTTATTCTGTACAAATTTCGACGTCTTCTATTTTTTGTTTCTTTGTCAGTTTCATTTTCTGCTGGGCATTCATATTGAACGCCGAATTTTCTGCACATTGATTGTGTTTCAGTTTCGTCATGTCTTCTAATTTCACTTGTTTGCTTTTTTTCTTGTGATTTCCTGTTTTCTACTTTTCCTTGGATTTGATAGCGAGTATGCATTACTGTGTGTTCCTATTCGAATTTCTGATTCTGAATTCGGTTTATGTTTTCTGTTTGTCTCTAATCTTATTGTTTTATTTGTAGTATTGCTCACATGTGATTCTATGTGAAATTGTGATGGAACAGTATTTTGAGTCTGTGATTCTACTACATCTTTCAGCATCAACCTATAATGACTGTGAGATAATAGGAGTTCAATATCCCAACATTGACTGAGAGTGGAAACAGAAATAAATCTCTGATATAAACCCATTATTGCACTCTAACATTATTGTAATGTCATAGTCCAATAAAATAGATGCCGCTTCAACCTCGGCAGCGGTTGCCCAACTCCTTCCATACAACATATGGACAATGTATGTTTCAATATTCATACGAGGGCCGCGACCATTTAATACTTTTTGTTCCCATGCCGTCCAATTTTGAATGATATATGAACAAATAAGTTCTCTGTAAATCCTTGTCATATCAAAATGTCCACGAATAGAAAGACTTAGACAAGAGAAATAACAGTTCCCATCTCATGGGACATCATACACGAGATAATTTAGTTCGTTTAAGACCAGTTGCTGAGATGGAAAATGTCGAAGATCAGCATAGGCTTGATGGGATTTCAAAATACCAATAGAATCATTTTCGGAAGAAGCCCCCCGTTTTGAAATTAAGGCATACGAATGATCAGCCCTCATTTTGATAGCAACATTTCATTTATATTTATAACAAAGAATGTAACCACCTGTTCCACGTTGTATTCTGTTTTCTGTTCAGCACAAGCAAATCTGAAAAATGATTAAGTATTTATTGACGTCAATTGACTGCACAGACGTTACTATCCCTACATATATTTTATGTGTTCTATAACTCGTTTTCGTGCATGTTTCAAGTTTAACCCTACGGCGAAGCGTTAACCTCGATAATAGCACTTGCTATTGGAACAATACATTGTGGCGCACTTGCTAAAACATCATTATGCAATGGGGCGCTCAAAATGTTGGTCAACTGTTCGCTTGTCTATAATTTTCTGTGCAATTAGAAATGACGCACTAAAAACGAATGTGAACCATGTTATCATCATTTTAATGGACAATTTCATTCTCAGAAGTTTGCCACTGTGATTGTTTTGTTAAAGGATCGTCTTTCTTGTTCTGTTTGCGTCATCCCTGTATTGAGTTATTTGGATTGTTCAGTCATTGACAGGTTCTTCGGATTTGTTTTCAGTGCGAGTCACAATAAAAAATATAATTCCTTTCTTTTCGTTTGTGTTCTAACATTTGCAAACAATTAATTACCTATAAAAAGTGTGAAAAGTGAAAGACTCTGATATTCGTCCTGTTTCTGAAAATCTGTTAGAACTCTGTAAGCAAAAGAACAATAATAATGAGTTCACCTTTTATTACCTAAGACAGTATTTTCTGTAACTTTTCGTTTTTCAAGTTTTACCATACGGAGATGAGTTAAAGTGAAATCAAGGGAACCATCATTAGAACGGTAAACAAAAAATCCATAGTCGGGGGACAAAGACCAGGCCAAGTAAACAGAAAAACACTACAAAGAACAGGAAATAACCAAAGGAACACTAACAGAAAACAAAACTAGAATGCAGTGTCTCTGTAGGACACCAATAATGCCCCCGTCGACCAAACATTACCAAGTCCAACTTTCTGTCATTTTGTGAATATTTGCCGGAAATGAAAATCCTTTGGCCCTGCACACCTCCATTATGTGTACAAACATCCTGCAAAATATAGCTCAAAAACTGTAGGAGGAGATGGCCGGACAAACCATGTACCTATATCCAGAGGGACGGACGGGCAGGGGTAAATTAATAAGCTCTCCGACTTATCGTCGCGGGGGCAAAAAACTAAATGAGCAATTCGCTTGTGTTCTAATATTTGAAAACAATTAATTACCTTTAAAAAGTGTGACAAGTGAAATACTCTGATATTCGTCCCGTTTCGTTTCTGAAAATCTGGAAGAACTATGTAAGAAAAAGAACAACAATAATTATTTCAACTTTTATTACCTAAGACAGTATGTTCAGAAAAGTGCTATCCAAAAATCGGTAGGTTTGAAGATTTTAAATTGCAACTGATATGACTGACTGACGGGGGTGTTTAAAGTCTTAGACTATCCATTATGGTCTCAAACGAACGGCCCTTTTCAATTTAATTTGTTAAATGATGTCCAACTTATAATGATTAGTTAAACACAATTGACAATGGCGGATCCAGAACTTCCGAAAAGTGGACCCGGTGCCCTCATGATTCACGATTTTTGGTTTATTTCTCGGTTTTTCTTGCATTTCCTTCACCATATTCTTCCAGCAAATTAGCTAGGGACCCGTGATTCGCCTATAATTGGATTAGAGAATTAATTAAATTACCTGAATAAAACCGAAAATTATGAGGTGATCATAGTCGTTTGCTGTGAATCAGTCCTGTATACTGTTGGCTGAAAACATAAAAATGTCTGAAATTTTATTATTTGTTAAACATTTATTAATCAAGCAACTCAGTAACCGACACCAAAACAACTCATGTTTAGACCCAAAACGTGGGATGGGTTAATCACTATATACTGGTATACAGATGTGCGTTTTTGCGGGGCTATATTTAGCTCACCTGACCAAAGGCCAGTGTGAATTTTTGTCATCGTTTGGCGTCCGTCATCTGTTTGTTAGCACATTTTCATCTTCTTGAGAACGACTGAAAAGAATTTGACCAAACTTAGTCGATATCTTCTCTATGAGGTCCTGTACAATTGTTGCTACCTTTTCGGCATTTTGACTTTGTCAAAATAAACATGTAGGTTTCCATGCGATATCTATTGAATCTATTGTTAAACAATGATATAACAAAGAAAGGCAAGAAAAACCAAAGGGGCAATCTAAGGACATTATACAAACCCAGGAAACAACTGAACAACAAAATGATACAAAACAGAAAATACATAAAGTACAAACAAACGCGAGCGTGACGAACTCTCGATCGAATGAGAGTGAACCCAGGTGCTCCGGAAGAGTAGGAAGTTCCTGCCTGTTGCAACACACCCGTCGTGCCGGTGGCGGTCAGTCCGGTGGTAGTCACGTCCGGTAAGGGGAAAGAAACCCCAACAACTCTACAACAAACCCAAATCAGTACCCATCTGAGAGACATATATCTCGTACCTATCTACAAGTACATGATGTCTTCCGTAGACTTTTGAGTGAAGACAACAACCTAGGTGCAATATAGCCCTGCTTTTGCAACTTCCGAGTTAACCGACTGGCCCGATCAAGTAAAACATCATGGTATTCACCGCATGCTCTGGAGTAACATGAGCTGAGAGACGTAAACTCCATTCGCCGGCGCAGATGGAATGTTGCTACTCAGGAAGGGAAAGTTGACTATTGGGAAGTTGAAGTCATCACGTTTGTCATAGAGTTTAGTGTTTAGTTTCCCCTTTGTGTCAATTTCGAGATGCAAGTCCAAATATGACGCAGACCGTTAGGGACCACCCATTTACCTTGAAAGGGAGGGGGGGCTTGGTTTTTCGTTCGGAGCTAGACATTTTTTATTTACTTTTTTTATGCGACCCGACAGATTATTTTTTTCTAAATGTAACATTATTTTATAATGTGGAAATACTGTCTCAGATTATTTTTTTCTGTACCCATCTCGGCCAAAGTATTTCTTCTCAAAATCCAGCATCAGATTATTTTTTTTTAACAAAAAACCATGCCCCCTCCCTTCAGGTTAAATGGTCGGTCCCTTAATTGTATCGGTTGTGACTTTAATTTCAAGCTCAAATAGAGGAAGAGAAAAGAAAAAAAAACGGAAACGTGACCAGAGCGTCCCATAACTGTTTTCACAAGCCCTTCCCCTTTTTCCCATATCACAAACACACACACGCGCGAATACACCTTTCAGAATAACAATAGGATTTGTGTGTTCGAATTACTTTGTGAACTCTTTTTTGTCTTTGACCCGATTTCCTAATCATATTTAGGTACGACGCCAATGCGTTTCCCCGAATGGGACCCATTTTCCAACAACCAATGAGGAGCGTTCGTCATGACCTCATGGGTCACTTTAATATTTTGGCACTGGCACATTGGCGGACAATTGTGCAAAGTGATATTGATTATGATGTTTTTTCAATGAACATGAATATAAATATGCTGTGGATGTTATAAGGAATTCGATACATGTATGTTTTGATGAATAATATAAGTGCCGGAATAACTTTGTTTTTGAAACTTGTTTCCCAAACTTTTCTATGATTCCGTTCTTGTTTCATAAAAACATGTATTATTCACGAGTTCAAGCTAGGGATTGCATTATTTCTGACATATCCGGGTGAAATATATGCCAAGGGGATGAATGGTTGATAAAGAACGAAGAAGCCGTCAAGGTCAGTTTTTGTGTGTTTGCTCTCTACTCTGACAATCGACATCGATATTTATAATTATCAAATAAGGTTATATGTTTGTATATTGTGCAGGTTAACTAAATAAAGGTAATAACAAAATTACCGAACTCCGAACAATCTTACAAAGGGAAAGTCAAAACTCATAATTATATAAACAGACAAAATTAGTCAACAACCGGAAAACTGTGAAAACCGTAATGACCCTGACTTGGTACAGGCATTTCTAAAGAAATGGTGGGTTGAATCAGATTTTAAGGCGCCAAACCTCCCGCTCTTATTACGGTTCAAAGGTTCCGGCTGTCACTGTAACAGTATTTAAATACAGGAACAAAATAGGTAAAATTGTTGTCAAAGCAGTACCATATTCGGTGACGTAAATGTCAAAAATACTTTTACGTCACACATTGACAAACAAATTCTTGACATTTTTGATTTCTTTATCTTTATACATTTTCACTATATGAAAATGCATCGCTTATAATTTTTTCTGCAGAGACGGAATATATTTCGACAAGGTATTGGTATCGGAATATAAACTTTTTAAGAGATCGAATAAGGCGAATCTTTTTATAGCCCTGGTCCAGTAGCCTGTTTCTCAGATGAAGATGACGTTTCAGGAAATTAGAATAATTGCTACTGGCCCTTGCATAGCGAATCAAAAGCACCAATATTGCATTTATGTTGTGACATTTTGTCCACCTCTTGCTCTGCTATTTGAAACAAAATTTAGAAGTTCTTTTGGATGGAATGTTCCCTTAAACGTGCTAAATTAGTCTAGATTTTGCTTGTCATACGCATAGGATGCCTAACGTTATAATGTATAGAACTGTTTTGCTGAAGTATTTTTGACAGATTTTAGAGCATCGTGTTGTAGTGACGTGCTGGTGGGATACATCTTCGGGGATGTGAAATAGTCCCTCTGACACTCCCTCGGCAATCATTTGAAGACTTTCGTTTCACTCACTACGTTCGTGAAACTCAATTGAAGACAAAATACTTTCATATTTCTTTCTAATAATGCAGTGTTATGGTGTATGGGGAACTTTCGTTTCACTCACTACGTAACATGTTCGTGAAACGCATCGGTGTTCGCAAAATTTAACTTCCATTTTCATTTTTTATTTATTAAATTTTTTTGGAATGCAATGCAGTTTTATGGGGAACATCGATATCGAGGTCAACAAATGAGGAATGTTTTGGTTTGATCTGGTGATATTTTTTGCAATACAGAAATCATTCCAGGAAAAAATGTCGTGTTATGCAATGTTTTGTTTTGTAATTCTGGGCTGTTTTCCTTTGTTCGTGTGTTGTTAAATGAAAAACACTCTATATATTCCCAAAACTTACCATTTTTGCAGTTTTTTGTGGTCATACAATGATTTCAAATGGAAATGTCAGAATATTTTGCTTGAATTTAGCAGACGAATTTTTGTAGGAGCATGAGCCGTAGCTAGCACAGTTCGGCAAATATTATTTTTTCTTTAATAAAATGATATCATTTAACAAATATATGTTTTGACCCGTAAAAAATAGATTTATTCATTCTTACAAGTTCTTCGCCTGTAAATATTTCTTTGGTTTTTGAACTCAGTTAGGGACGAAAGTAGCGGGGACGACTCTGATTAATTTAACAATGTAAGCACCTTTTATTGTCTTGTTACTCAATTAAGATTTTTAGAAGTTCATGATATCATTTTAGTTTTAAAATTATTTATTGGAGACTTTCTTTTTTAATTTTGGCATTCTCTCCGTGACACGCCAACTTTTATCAACTTCCGGACGAAAGGATTTCAATCTCATCATTAGGCAGACCCAAATGTGTGTTGCATGCCCATGTTGCTGTAGAGCTCTCTATGCTCGCTATTATGTTGTTAACACAATACATTTAACACATATAGAAGAGTAGGAGTGGAGTTTATCTGACGTACGATAGATCAATGCCAAGCTATCATTGGTTGTGTTATCATCAACATTTGACTTAACTGCCATATCACCTCGCAATCCTTTCCGCTTTAGTTAATATTTATTGTCACTGCTGTAATTAAATGGTAATTATATAGGGATAATTGCATTTCATTATACGCCATACTCAGTAAAATATCGTATTATTACTTTGTTCTAACTATTGACAATAAAGATATAGGAGTTAAAACAAATATTTTGACACGTATTATTGCCTACGATCCAAATAGCAAAGAATAACTCGAGTCAAATCAATGATTTAATAGAATGATCATTCCCTTGACATTCCTTCCTTATTTCAGGGGAATACAATTATTATTGTATTAGTATTGCCAAATTAAAATACAATTTCAAGGCGCAGTATTAATGTAAAATAAACAGTGATTGTTAGTGTCAGATTATTGAAATAATTTTGTCTGGTTTTATTTTCGTCTGTGGAATAATAAATTGTTGTAGTTACCAGACATTAAACACTATGAGTTAATTAGTGCAATTATTCTTGATTTATATTATAATTAAATAAAAGTGTTCTGTCCATTAGAATATCATGATTTTTAAGATTGTGCCACTGATACCGTTCTATGAAGGGCAAAACTGTTTCCCATTTACGTTTCCGTAACTAGCAATATGAGATATTGTGTTCCATAATATTATAGTCTAATGCTACAACATTATGATACCAATGGTTACAAAATCCTAATAAAACTCGATAACGTATGACAAGCTTCTATCAACACTAGTCACTCAGGACAATATCACTCAATTATTTAGTTACCAGATATTGAAAATTCTAGAACAATTATGTTTTGGTCATGGAAACCAAATAAAACATAACCAGTCTAGGAAGGAGAAATAAAACTTCAGTAAGAAATTCAGATGGACAAAGTGATACATAAAAGATCTAACCACACGAAATCCCACAAAATAAACCCAATTTAAAATAGGCACTTAGAATGAACACGATTCTCTTGTTCCGTGTGTCACCCGTCGTGAAGTCATACACAGAGACTGCTCAAAGGAGGTTAATTTGTAATTGTTACACCAATCATTCCCGATCACCTGTGGCATGGAAATCTTCTAACGATGAATTAATTGTAAAAACGACCGAGAATGATTTCATTCATAACATTAGGTATATGGTATCTCACAATACATTTATTCAACAGGGATACAAATGTAGTTCCCTCACTTAACATTCGGAATTTAATCGAGATTAGCTATGAAATGGGATATTTTAACCCATATATTCGGAACAGGTAATGATATTCAACGACGAAATTTAAATGTTTATTTTTTTTATTTTCGTTTTCTGGTATTATCTTTCCGGTTAACTGATAAACGTGATGCTAAATAGTACAACATAATGGATGTTACCCTCCAGGACAGATGTCTTGTTCAGAAAGTTGTGTTTACCTTTACTATAAATTCTATGTTAAAAATATCATCGAGGTGTCTTCTTTCCTTTGACTAAGAGCCTACTCCGAGTCTAGAAACGCGTCGTCCGCACTCAATTGGATATCTACGTTTTTATTTTTAATTTGTTTTTGTTTAATTTGATTGTTTCATTTTAAATCATACATCGTGATCTTTGTGGTGTGTGTGTGTTCAGTAAGTTAAAGTTAGATGTGATTGTGAGGGGTTTTTTCCCCGCTATTGGTGGAATCGTTGTCACTTTTTTCATAATTTGATCAAGGTCGAAAAAGATAGCCATATCATGTTCAGCTTTTGCAAAACCATTTCAAGATGTATTAAGTACTTCCACTTTGTCTGAATCTATATTGCATGTTGGGTGATATATATACTGAATATTACATGTCAAAATCTGTATCACATGCCGATCAACCCGAAAACCATATATCACCCCAAGGGCCACCGGCCCGAGGGGCGATACAGATTTTGACATCTAATGTTCATTATATCATATATTTCAACCATGCCTTTCATAATACATGTATTTTATGAACATTTTGAATTTTTTTGAAAATTTAGAAAAAAAATTTTGTTTTTGAAATTTCGGAAAATTTAGAAATTTAGAAATTTTTTGGGTATACAATATAGGGTGTGCGATATAGGCTTGGAACAATCATTGATAATGCATATACAAAACACCTGTATTTTAATCTAAGTATATGATATTATACAAATACAGCCTTTCTATCGACCTAAGAGATGTATATCGACCGAGGTCGTTATACAACTTGTATCGACTGAATAGAAAGGCTGTATTTTTTTATATTATTAATTGATAATTTTACTGTCATTTGATTTGTTCAATGCCCATCCCATATTTTTTATATTATTAATTGCCACGCAAAACATGAAACAGAAAATCTACAAATGGATATTCATCCGGGACTAGGTGTACTTCCTACTGGAAACTAGAACTAAAGTAAGACAACGGAAACAAAATGTGCACAGACGACGACGACTGTGCCATACCATAATACGGTGGTATAATAATAATATAAGACCCAAACTTTAACAACAAACATTCTATTCAACAGGGATAACAATAAAACAAAAATGTATGTAGTGACATGAATGTTAATCATTTCCTAGGGAAAATGTTATAGTTTATGGTGATATTTTGACAATTAGTAATCATTGGTACTGGAAATTGACACATCGATTCAGAAATGGGTACATTACTACATGTTTCTTGTGTGCAGGAATATCAAGAGATTTAAGAAAGTCATCTACACAAACATTGTCAGGTAACAGATCATTTAATATGGTCTCTGTCTGCAAACTTGACAGTGTTTGAAGTTCAAATGAGTTGCCAAATGCAGTACCAGAATCACTTTCAATCGTAATATTACTCTGAGAAAGAGACAAAAGGTCGATATTAGACGGCAAGGTTGTTGGTTTTAATAAACCGGTGGTAGAATGTGCAGTCTTAGCACCTAGTGTTTCTGTCTTTTCTGATACTCCCAAGGTTTTTTCACTTATAACTTTGGACATACGCTTCTTTGTATTCTCCGACGTTTTACCAGAATAAGTTTTCAAACTCGTCTCCGAGTTGTGTCCTGTTATGCTCATTATATGTCTACTTGGGAATTCAGCTTCATCTAACACGTGTACAGTTGTAGCTCTACAAGAGTGGTTTATGTATTTCTTAGACAAATTTGCAGCACGAGTGACTTCTGTCATAAAGTTTCCAAGTTTATTGTGTCCAAGTGAAACATTGTTGTAGTGTATTCCATTGAGAGAAGTGGACCTTGGTTTGTTTATCACACTTCGGATTAAGTTTACGGATATACTTTACAAATAATCTCACTGGATATCTATTACTTTCTAAAAAAAAATAAAACATTGTTTCAATAAACATGATAAATATTCAGTTTCATGACCAATGACAAAATAATAACCACATGGTAATTGACAGTAAAACCAGCAGGTTGACTTTTGTAGATTGCACGGCTGATAAAAATTTCAATAATTTGATCCCATTTAGATAACGAGTCTTTAAGGAAACTATTTCTGTTTTATCCATAGGCTGCCGGCAGACAAACAACCAGAAACCTTGTGCATTGTAGATCACAAAATAATAGATATTACACCGATATATAATTGTTCAAGTGTGATTACATTGGTTTTTTTTGCATTGGCATTTGTTATTTATTTATCTGCAACAGTTTGATAATTCTGTTACAGTTTTGCTTTGCAATCCGCAAAAGTCAACATGACAAAATACAGAACACCACGTCATGGGCATTGAACAAATCAAATGACCGTAAAATTATCAATTAATAACATATATCATCCTTCCCTCCGGCTATATCTACCTGCTGGCTCCATAAGCAAAACTCGTATCAAAGTCCGCGTGATCTGAGCAAGAGTTATCACCAAATTCTCCTAACATTTAAACGATAATTCCTGTGAAGATGGCAAAAATAAATAAAATTCATCGACACGATTAGCTAGTTAACATTATTTTTTTTAAACATGTATCAAATTATTTGTTTATCAATGTGTGACGTAAAAATATTTTTGACATTTACGTCACCGAATATGGTACTGCTTTGACAACTATTTTACCTATTTTGTTCCTGTATTTAAATACAGTTATAGTGACAGCCGGAACCTTTGAACCGTAATAAGAGCGGGAGGTTTTGCGCTTTAAAATCTGATTCAACCCACCATTTCTTTAGAAATGCCTGTACCAAGTCAGGGTCATTACGGTTTTCACAGTTTTCCGATTGTTGACTGATTTTGTCTGTTTATATAATTATGAGTTTTGACTTTCCCTTTGTAAGATTGTTCGGAGTTCGATAATTTTGTTATTACCCTTATTTATTAGGAAATGTCGTGTTAGAAATATCAACAAACATCGTCCTACAAAAATATACTTTACACAATTCTTGATAACCTCTGCTGAGACGTCATTAGGAAGGTTGTGACGTTCATGTTTTCTAAACCGGAACGACATTGGTAAACAAAAACTTTAATTAAAATGGGTGACTTTGATGTTTGTAATACAAAAAACCCAATGAATATCACAATTAAATGAAAAATGCAACAATCTTAACATTTATATAAACCTGTAAAAATGAATGGTATATTTGCAAACTACTTGTGAACTACGGTTTTAGGGAAGCGTATTTTGAATATTTTGAATTATGTAATTTTTCCCGCGAAAATACAAATATAGATGTATCCGTGTTTATGGTTGATTTAAGGGTGATAAATATGTCATCTGAATGTGAATATGATTGATACTGAAAAAATATCAGCCTGCTCGACAGAATATGAAGTTTGTGACTTGTTCGCTTCGCTCACTCGCTAACCAACTTCATATTCTGGCTCGGCAGGCTGATATTTTCGGTATCAATCAATTCACATCCATATACATATATAACAGAAAAAGGACACAAGGACAAATGATGATCTGCAAAACACAGACAACTAAAAATGGAGCAACGTGAATCCCTCTACAACCTGGGTGAACTCCGGAATAGTAATACATGTGGAAAGGACCAGATGATTTACTGTTTCCGATTACCTCGGTGGTATCTTCAAAAAGACTTCGCATTGTGGATTTATGCTTTTAAGAAACACCAATTTTTCATATGATAAATGTGCATCCCTATTCCTCACCTTTTACTTATATGAATGTGAACTAGTCTATGCAACTGCTAATTGTTCAACATGGGATTTATTGTACAGTCAAGGGCGATAAATGGATTCCCAAACATTTTGTTAATGAGCAATTACTATTAGCATCAACATTCTAGCTAAAATTAATAATGTCCCTCTAGCTACATATATGTCTATACAAGGATTCATAATTAATCAAACGGGAACAATTTAATTCAAAACCGATATGGACAATTGAATATGTCATATATCCATACCTTAACAGAAACTTCCCATAAATATTTATAAGAAACTCAGGTAAAATAAAGGTTACTGTTCCACAGATAGAAATAGTTTTGGACAAATGTGGGTTTAAAATGTTTGCTATATAAATTAGGTTTTTAATCTACTTTATTCAACCGTTATCTATATTTGATTCAGTAGCTTCCTTGTTAGCTATTTTGTTGTATATGTGTGCCATCAATTTTTAACCATCTTTTTCACATTTTAATATTTTACCTTCATTACAAACGCACTTCATTAACTATATCATTATGTATAATTCTGATTCCAAAGGAACTGTAAAAACATGATGTTACAATTCCAAATTTTTATCATAGCTGAGTGGACTGATTCATATATATATCGTCACCACAAATACTTACTAAATCGATGACCTGTCTGAGGGCAAGACCAACTTTGACAGTTACGGGATCACCGTCACTACAGATTGGTCTGACGTCGTTGTGATAATTTTTAAACAGATCGTACATTAAAACCAGTGATATTAACATCATCACAAGCAACTGTAAATAGTAAAAATCATGAGATAGGATATACATGTCACATTTAAGTTATTTATGCTTAAAATGTAATGTTACAAATTACTCACCAGTGTCTCTGGATTGCCCATTCGGTTTTCTCTAACGTTTATTTGATGACATAAAGCAATAACCTGGTTCCTCATTTTTTTTTATCATTTAGGTGATTTTCAAATTTTTTTCGTTTTCTTTTATGTCTAAATCCTTTTGAAAAAAAATTGACTTATTAAAACTAAATGCAGTAAACGAACACGATGAAACAATAAGGACACAAACATATTACAATTGTTGTGACAGTGTGGTGTAGTATGTCTCGTTCTTCATTTTATGATATGTTTTTAAAGTAAGTTTTACATCTTTAATAAGGTCAATAAATAACTTTCATTTCATCCTAACGGAACACTAGGGTACAGCGATATGACCATAGTTTCTGCACTGCGATGTAACCATCCGATAGGGAACGTCGCCAGTACTCATGGACGAAGGAAATATACCATTCGAATGTGACGTTACTCAGCAACTCGTGCAAGGAGAATATCACGCTGCTTCAACGTACACGACTTGCAGCAGATCCAATTGAGCACCATTTGCTTTCAGAAGTGGTGGTTTGTGTGCCTTTCAAGGGAGAAAGTATATTATTGCTGTCATTGTATGCCCATTTCAACAATAATATTGTGGCTATGTCGTGCCTGTCAGTTTTATCTGTGGAGGAAACAGGAGTACCAAGAGTCACCAACAAACGTGATCCAAATGTTGTGTCGAGTACACCTCGCCAAATATGACGATAGAAATTACTGTTTAATTAATGATAGCATGGGTAGATGTCAATACCACACCATACCATCGGAACAATGGCGCCACCACTAACTTTAGACTGAGAACAGCTTCTTTTCAAATACACATCAACCAAACGGCATTAATTGGTTTGTACTTGTTTTATTATTTTTGCACTGTCCAATACACAGGTCAGGAAGTACATGTACTTTGATGTTTCTTACAACAACCACAATGTAAAATAAGAAAGCGACATTTAAATTAATGTTTAAATATGTTATTTGTATGTCTCAAATTCACCCATATTTGGCAAACAATCACAATAAACACAGATATGCATTTTGCCGTGCAGACTGTCTAGAGCCGGAGTTTAATATTTTGTTATAAGTTAGATAAATAACATATATTTGTCAACAAAACATACACAACTATATATTTTCAATTCAATACTAATCCCCAAAAAGTATTTTACTTATATATATATATATATATATACCCATCATCAACGAAATCTCGCCGCCCAGGAAAAACCATATATACAAAAAATGTATTGGAAACCTGTGTTAACGGAGCCATGCAAGACCAGTCTCTATATATTGATGCCGAACTTCATCAATTTATCAATAAATTATAATTCATTTAATATAAATCAGAACTGTAATTTTGACTGAACTAAGTCTGCGGCTAAAATGAAATACCCCGATCTAATTTATTTCACGAAAAGCATGCCCCGCCAATAATCTAATTAACATATCAAAAACCTTTAACACCTGATATCTATCCAGGTATATTCATACTCGATTGGCTCGCAATCAATACCGCCAAAACATTACAGTTTCTTTCAGACAATATTTTTCCGCTATACTTCGAAACGCGGAAAAAATTATATATCTGGTGAATGTCTACTCATTAGTAATAGAAATATATTCTATGTAATGTTTATTACCATTAAGTTTCTATGTTCGTCTGAAATCACACAAGGGATCAGTAATATTAATTTTGTTATCGAATAAACACAATTCTGTGTTTTTATTATGGCAACATGGACAACATGAGTGCAACAGCATAGCAGAGAAGGAACTGGTTGGTACATGTGTATTCGTTAACATTGGAAATGATTTAATTAAAGACACAGTTGAGCATAAAACAAATATTTAGAGAAGTTAGTCAGTCCACAGTACGATCGATCAGTGGATTGTTTCCCATTAGATAAAACCATATATTTAGAACGTATGTAATCTAACTATATCTTTCTATATACATTAAGTTCCTGTAAAAAATTCAAAATTGTGTCGCTTGCGACATTTGTAAATAAATCATATAAATTGTTGACTTTGTAGAATGTCTGCCGGACATTGGCAACATCTACGCAGTCAATTAAAACATGTTTCAATGAATAATTGGAATTACACGGAATACATTCCAGTCGTTTCTTATTATTTAACAAATAACTATGAGTAATTCTACCATGACATATGCGACATCTGGTCAAGACTACTAGTTTTTTTTTCCGAATTTGACCGTTAGAACAAGGAGTCTTGCCAACTAAGGAATGTAATTCGTGCAATTTGTTATGAATTTGCTCGTCCCAGCTGTCTTGCCAGCGTTTTAAAATATATTTCATTATAAAAGGCTTAAAATCACTACATGTATATGGAATTCAGCAATTGGATATTGTGTTATCCAATTCGTCCTTGGCCTGCTGGTCAACGACTGTGTTCCCATGGAAACCTATGTCACTAGGGATTCATGTAAAAATGACATGCATTAGCCTCTGCACTGAGGATCGAACTGGCAGATGGTAATCGAAGACAATAGACCTGCTCTCCGAGTATTCAGATGTTAACGATCTAATTTCAGCAAAATGTTGCTGAATTATTAAAAGGTTTGTTTCAGATTTTTTGTATTTTGCAAGCCCAAAATTAAGATAGGTTTTGGGTTTACCCATGGAGGGTTTTCAGGAAATACAATAGGTGCTATGTCATCCAAATTTATATCAGAATTTTCAAAGTGTGATTTGACTCGGTGTCCAAAATGTTGAATTGTATTGGGGTTGTTTATTGAAACATTTTCATATAAAGGATTACAAACATAGTTGTATGCAGGATTTGAAGGAAACGCCTTTAATTTGGTTGCATATTGGATACCAAGTTTGATACGTCTGTTTGCTTCAGCATAAAAACTCTCGACTGGAGATGTTCTGAACGCTCCAAGTGAGAGTCGTAATCCTTGATGATGGACTGTATCTTTACAAGAGGAGTGCTGCTCGTAATATATTATATCTGACAAATACAAATATTATTTTCGTCGTAATACTAAATAATTGTTCTGATATTTTCAACAAAACAACATTGAATTGAAATTATCACGTGACGGCCGATTTATAACAGAAATGAAAAAAATCTGAATTGCAGACGTAATAAAAATACAATGTAGGTCATCTTTATAAAGAAAAAACTCGTCAAAGAGTCTTGTTAGGACAAACATACTAGTAATGTAAGCATTCATGTAAATAACGTTCTTTGAAAGCTAGGATTACAGAAGTATCTCCGCTTTTATTTATTTTTTTTACTTTCTTTTTTAAGGTTTAATATTTAATTTCCGAAAAATAATAACATTTCATCTCCGCAAATTACATTTTGATTTGAATAATTGGGGGCATTTCATTTCCAATTTTTTAATACAAGTTCCATGTTTTTTCCGGGAATAAATAACATTTCATCTCCGCAAATCAAATTACACATCAATTTCGCAATTGTTCTGTTGTGCTGGTAATAACAGCGGGTTTCTCCAACATGCAGAAGAAATTCAGATATGTTTCGCAAAGGATGTTTTGTCGAAAGAGCCACATTTTAAATTGGGGAGATATGAAACATAAATAATCATTGGTTGTGCCTTACGCTTCCTTTATCCTCTTTAAACGAGTGAGCGTGAAACACTACTGACATTGTCTGATAGTTTATTCTACTTGACTATCAGATCAACTCTTACTCTCCTGTCATTGTACTTTAAAATTAATGGCATCAAATTTATAAGTGTTTATAGTATAATCAAAGAAAACTTAAAAAAAATAAGCACTGCATTTTTTTTTTTGAAAAAAAAAGAAAAATACTCGTTGAATTTGTTTATCCCATTAAAATATAAATAATGTGCTAAGAAAGTTTGCGACTAGACAGTACATCGGTACTCTGATTATTTATGGCGACTAGTAGTGTTGTTTGTTAGGTATTAATTTTATATTTATGTATTCAAATAGTTTAAGTACCAAATCAATCAAATTAATTTAAATCATGATGGACATGGAGAATAAATTACATAATCACATAATCAAATGAATTAAACCATTAAATACTTGATTGTATTGATGTTACATGTAACTTAATTTACAATACGATATTACTGATGGTCATATAAAACTCAATCTTGCTCGGCCAAAAATTAATATACAATGTACTTTTTGTATTCTTTTCTGCATAACTCGATGTATAACAAACAAGATTATGTTATAAAACTCTTACTGGAACCCCGAATATAGAGAAGGACACAATTTCTGTGCTGCGATGGATAACTCTCCCCCAAAAGGATCGTTCGCTAGTTATGAGGGACGAATCAAATATATTACTTGCCCGGGGGGACGAAACATTGCCCTGAATTTCAATTGCTGTTGTCTTTAAATGTGTTAAACTGTGATATCGATAATGTGTAATGAATAAGATTACATACATTTTTTGTATTTGTTAATATTTTTCTGCCATTTTGGTGTATGTTTTATACAGATGGGTGTTCTTAAATGAAAAGTGAGCAATTTTGTCAGCTATGCCATGTGATAGACTAAATTATCACTTTCTGCCATGTGATAGACTAAATTATCATCCTCTGCCATGTGATAGACTACATTGGCGCACGCCCCTTAACCAATGAGAAGACAGGAAATTTACATGAAATATAATGAAGTTGAATGTTACACTCCTATATCACATAAAGGTAACTTATAACAGTTTGCTAGGGTTTGTCGTTGGTGGTCCTTAGCAACACAGAATTTCCCCTATTAATTACTTCCAGTTTTCATAGTGTCAACTACATCATCATCCAAAGGCCTATACCAAAGACCCCTTTAACTATAAGCATAACACGTATTACGCGAGTCATCCAAAACAGAACTGGATCAGCTCGTGTTTTTGTTTTACCTCAAGAATTATTTTAGCTTAAAATTCGTGCTTACTCAAAACACAGAAGTTGATGGGTATCTTCTTCCTACGACAGACGCAGCCTACTCTCCTCACCCACTTGATAATTAGATGTCCAGTGATCAAGTGTGTTTAAAGGCAGAACCAAATGTATATGGAACAGGTTTGCAGGGATACTGAATAATGGATCTTGGTGACAACCGCTAAACATTTAATGGAATGATTGGGCTATGGACTTTTCCATATTAGTATTATTTCTTAATTTAGATTTAAATTAGATCAGTCCCAGGTTATAGGAATTAATCTTGTTTGATCATCTGTTATATTGAGTTTTTTTATTATATATTTTACACCACATGTGTGAATTTCCGGATGTTTTTTTTCTTTTCATATTTAATGGTATTTACCATTGTCGTGATCATGCTATCTAGAAGCTCAAACATCAGAATACAACCACCAAAACACAAGAATTGAAATTGTACGACACGCACAGAAGCACTCACTCGCATGTAAACTAGTTAATAAACCCACATTGAAACAAAACAAAAATCCATTATTAAAAATAGCTTTAGAGAAAACTACTTGAAAACCTGTTATGGCTTAATGTGTTTATCAGATCTATTTTCCTAATTAAATTTCTTTAGAAATGCCTGTACCAAGTCAGGGTCATTGCGGTTTTCACAGTTTTCCGGTTGTTGACTGATTTTGTCTGTTTATATAATTATGAGTTTTGACTTTCCCTTTGTGAGATTGTTCGGAGTTCGGTAATTTTGTTATTACCTTTATTTAGCACGGTATTGACCGCTTATCAATTAACAGATAATATATCACAGAACGTTGACAGATGACATCATTCAATTCTTCATATGTGACAAAAGGTTCCGTAAGCATTGCAATTTTTTCAGGAAATAATTCACTTTGTAATGAATTCACATTTTAAGCAAAGAAAGATAATTTCCTCTTTAAAATGACCTTATTATTAAGAGTTGTCTGCAAACATTCAAATTGCGTTCGAAAAAATAATTGAGAATATATTGATGTGATTTATGCTTAAATATAATTTATTTCCCTATTATGCTCAGCCTTTGACGATCACCTATGCTCTGTGTCACCCAGTTTGAAGTTTGCTCAAATGATCGGAAATGAAAACTACATACCGCCTTACGTGCAACTTATATTCCACGATGACATGTCCTTCATTTGGATCGACTTGAATGTACGCGTTTCATAGAAGATTTAACACGAACTTTTCGTACATTGTTTATACCTGAAGTGTAAATAAACGTTAAAGAATATCGAAGGGGCAATCACAAATGGACAATCCAGAGATTGCCCCTTCGAAGACGAAGATAAATCAAGCAAAAACACAACACAATATGTGCTGGACACCACTATACGCAAACAAACAAACAAACACATATCCGTAAGAATAGAAAATGAAATTGTATCCAAATATTTTCTCCAGCTGACCAATTACAATAGTTCGACTCATTCAAGTAAACTGAAAAAAGCATTTTAATAATTAGATCACAATATCAGGAAATGGTAATAGTCATCAACGTCAAACTATCTCTGATTATTCATATATTATTGAGACAATAGTAAAAAATGCATTCTAAGATGTCACTCACGGTCTGTTCATATTGCGAAACATTCGTCCAGATATTTGTATACTTGAACTTGAGCTAAAATATTACAAAGAAGCAACACAAGATAGGTTTCATCGTAAGTAATTGATAAACTTTATAAGATTAAAGATTGTATCGAGTACACCGTAGTGTTGATAGGTACTAATAAATAACTTCCAACTTGACAAAAGCGAAGAGCATCATTTTAATAGAAAGGCTGTATGTAAATATAGACGTAGATGCCTCGAGTAGTCATGACAATGGGATGGGTATCTTCTGTTTCTCTGCTAAGTACACAGTATTAAGAAGTAACAGCAAAGTGTGGATGGCTCCGAGTAGGTCGGCAAGTCTACACGTGCAGTGTTGTTTCCATAAACAAACACGATACAATCATATTCAACGTTTTATCCAGTACAAAGCGAGCATTATCACCATAACAAGCACTAATCACATGGTCTAGCCAGATATAACCGAAACGTTACTCATTTGGCGAGTCATTATATCATAGATCTTATCATAACATGTTAGAACGCGTTGATAGTCAAGTGAACATGTAACGTGAATGCATTGTATTAAGAGATTAATACATGACATTTTCCATATCGGCCATGGTATCAGCCCGAGACTCCCATATCAAATCCGACATCGATTTGGCGTTTCTGTCAACAATATTTAAGTTATATCGTGGCGGTCAGTTCAATATTAATTTTAGTGAAAATGTAGTATGTTAAGTCTGAAATAAAATATGACCACGTGTCAAAAACATGTCTATAGAAACAAACTTTACAATCTATGAGATGAAAAACAACATAAAATGATTACACAACTGACAATATTTAGATTTATGACCATACATTAGTTTAACCCTGCCACATTTTATTGAAGTGTCTGTACGAAGCAAGTAGAGTGAGCAGTCATATATTTGTGTGCTAGGGGTATCGATTTTGCCTCTGTACGAATTTATTATTAGATTTTGGAACTCTTCCGACGGTGTTATATTTTTCCCATTTTATTGACTTACCCTAATACAGATCTGAACAACCTTTGCATATTGCCCATCACACCTTTTATAGGATATTCCTTCTCTGGTGTGTATGTGCGTTCTTTTAAAGTTGAAACAAACCGTTGACACTTTTCTCCTTTAATGCTCTGTAATGTAAATATATTGTTAACATAAATATTATAAATGGTCATTCTTACAGTTAAATACGGAATATCTGTGTCATCGATATGTTCCATTTGTCATCATAATCACACCCTTTTTTCCTCTTTCGTGATTTATTACCAAGAGTAACATGACGGGTGCCACTAGATTAGCAGGAACTGTAAACCACCAGGATGAATACCAGAGTTAATCCTCGGTTGTAGCGAGGTTCCAGTTGCTCAATATTTAGTCTTTGCGTAGTGCTTTGTCAAACCATTGTTTGTCTTTGTTCTTTTGATCATTGTAAATTGTCTGTCTTTCGTTTTATTGCCTGTAATTATCCCATTAAAATATTCACATTTTTTTTCGTGTATATTATGCAAATCCAAATTAAGTGGCTCCCTAACAAAAATCAATTTGTATGGTCACATTGATGAAAACAAACGTATGACTGAACATGATTAAAGTGGCATTAAGCACTCGTAATCAATTCATTTATCATTTCATAATATAATCCTTTAATTCGTCCACTGTTAACGATATGAAATTCCCTAGGTTTTAGATTGGAAACTCTCATAGTGGATAAAATATTGTCTCTCACATAGAGCAGTGTTGTCGTAATAAATGCCGAGTCTTAATTTTAATATATTACATAGAGACAACAAAAAGATAGCCAGAAGGTGTTTTATATTGTATCATTTTACTATTTTATTGCTTTAAATTAAATATGTTATCAAGAGTATGAACATTAAACTATAACGTATAATGCCTTGCCTTTAAAAACACATCGATGTTAACAACACCACCCGTCAGCCAGGAAAAACTGACTCCAAATACGATGATCCGGGACCAACTCGAATCGTTTCCACAAATAGGTCAAACATCCACTCCTGGCAGTCCGACTCAGAAATTGTTTCATTTTCTATACATAGACTGGAAAAGAAATAATTAATTCGATCATATTTAATACAGAGCTTAAACATTCTTTTCAGTGTGAAGCAAACGAAATATGTTATGTTATAGCATCAGTGTGACAAGCTGCGTTTTGAACACTCAAATGCTGCGGTTTTTCTGAAAATGATAATTGATTGTATTGTGTTGTTTATTATGCATCTCTTTGTTTTCGGATGTATGGTAGTTGGATTGATAAATACCTGTGCAATCAGTCTCTATCACCACTTAAGTTAAGAGTTCGAATTGCACTCGTTATGAGATGTACTTGTCACAACTTTATGTTTGTCAGTGAGTTGCGACAGGTCGGTCGTTTTCTCCTGGTACTCCGGTTTCCTTCCAATAAAACTGACCGCCACGATATGACTGAAATATTGTTGAAAGTGGCGTTAACCATCATTGAGATATTATCGTTAAACCATAATGTATCTTCTTTAAAGATAGATAACCATTGTTAGAGAAATATTACTTCTGTCAAGTTACAAATACATTTACACAATTGTTAAGCATGGATAATAAAAAAATTTATTTGAACTTGAGAAAAGAAAGGAAACTATTTATCATAGTTCGGGATAACGAAATAGGGGTTTATATCTATCGTATTTGCTCCATACCCAATTATTGAACAGATGTCTCTTAAAGTCATTCCAGTCATACAACATCCAGGGGAACACTGGTATCGTTTGAACATACTCTTTCAAACATATCGTTTAAATTAAAATATTGATCATATTTCTCAGTCCAGAACAGTTTAAATAATTGGCTGATTCTCTTAATTCGTCTTTCTTTGAGCGAAGTTCATCAGAAAGGTTAGATTCGCGGCTTCATCTGTAGCATCTACATATGTGTACTTTTCAATTATTTCATCTATCTTGTTTCAAATCAATGCTGAAACTGAAAATATTACATAACTTATTAATTAAAGAAAGTATCAAATAGGGATAATTTGATTAATGATATAAAATTAAAAAAATATTTGTTATATGGCATTATAACAAAACATTGATATAATTTAACCTCCTTTGGATTATATTATTTAAACCCAAGAGTTTCAAGTGGTCCCTATTTTTGATATACAAAATAAATATTGGTACTAGTAGAGCTAAATAATTATAGATTATTATATGGCATTTTTCATATCACGTCATATCAACCCGAGGCACCGAAGAACCGAAGACCCAAGGGTTAATATCTGTCGAGGGTTGATATTGCATGTGATATGAAAAATGCCATATTCTAATCTATTTATCATGTACTTCAATGCCTCTTTCTTAATATCTTTGAGATCATACTCAGTTTTCGTACTTGTGTTTCTGTTTTTCATTTGATCTATGAGTCAGCAGTGTCAACATTCGTTGTATAACGAACATTTTCTCTTTTATCCATTTTGACTGTAGCAGACGACGGAACATACACTTTCAAATATATCTTTTATAGGATACATTAATAACGAAAACTGAGTGGGACATGAACTGCTAACCCTTCCGGAGCACATAAGTTCATCCCCGGTTTTAGTGCGTACATATTGCTCAATAATTAGGTATTTTGTCTAATGCCTGGTAAAAGATTGTCTGTTTTTCTTTCAGCATGCCATGCCTAAGTGTTCATTATGCAGTAAAAATGCTACATTGTTTTACCACATAAACGTATCGTGTTCGCTAAATTAGACATCTACGGTTTTATATGTCTTGAAATCATCATACAGGTGATTTATGATTTTATTATCTCTGTCGTAGTTGAGACATACCACTAAAACTTTTAGAGGAAGTTTATAATTATTTAATCACATATTTTAAGTACTATTTGTAATATGAAATGCCCTGTCTTTTCTATCACGAAATATTACAAATGACCACAGGTATTGTCCGTTTGTCGTAATCAAAATCCTGTTCTTTCCAAATTCGTGAAATATCACGTGGTTTGTAACAAGAGTAACACGACTGGTGACACTAGTGGAGCAGAAACTGTCTAATCGCCAAGAGTACAAAAGTTCACCCGGTTTTCAGTGTTGATCGATCTTTATTGTGTTTCAGATTACCCCTTTGGTATTTTCAAACTATTCTCGTGCATGACGTTACATGATTGATTTCTGGTGAGGAGTATTTCAGTTACATTTACTCGAGGCCTATGTCCAAAAATAAGTCGTGTAGGGAAAAAAGGTGGCATTGGGATTTTCTTTACTAGAAACTGCTCACCAACGACCACTCACAACTAGCTATTGATCATTAGATGTGATATTCTCCATTCACATGGTACACATTCACGTCATATCATCAGGGGAGATGTGTATTGATTCGTTCCTGCATGTAGCAACTAGTGGACACCCATTTCGGAGAAGTTGTATCCCATATTTTCTATACACCAGTTTCCAGCGTGCATACTATTTTGTTGGTCTCCAAGGCCACATTTAATGTTTTATTCAATTTTTGTAGCCTATGTACATTTGGCAATATGTCTGTTACAATTGCATGTCACCTCTTTTGATCTAATCTAAGTTAAATAAGTTTCCTTCTAATAGAGTCGTAAACCAAAACCTGTATTGCTGTAGTGTATCATTAATGCTCGACAAATTATTATATATAATAACTATTATTGCTTATTGGTTGCTACAGTTGTGTTCTAAATCATATATATCAGTTACAAGTTACACATGGAGTAAACATTACTTGAACAAAACCAAGAGGTTTTTGTATCAGAAATAGTGTTATCAGATAATATGACGCCTCAATATTCAGTGCTAATTGATAACAAATATATCTCGCTGATAAATAAATTATTGATGAGAGCTATTAATATTCTTCTAACGTGTGATGAGTAGGGGGTATTATGATATTTACAAGAAGATAATTTATAACAGGTATAAAGAATACAAAATACAGGGCTCATTTAAATTTTTACAAAAATGCCCAACATTAACACGACCTTTGAAAAAGAAAATATTACTATCTGTTTTAATGATGCATTGACTGATTTTATTGACTACTTAAATACACACATCTTAATACCGTAAATACACGAGTGCACATAATTATTTGCTTTGGTGAACTGTTGATGAACTTTATTTAAGATTGTAGAGTTTTTATATTTATTACACGCTTTACATTTTTATCTAACCAATGCAGATAACATACACCCACTATACTACTTCTTCATATACTTGATTCGAAATCTTTTATTTTGACCACACTCACGGGTAATGCATAATGTTCCTAAAATTTAATATATATTAAACCAAATGTCTATTACAAACTATGTTCTTTATAAAACCTAATACAGATAAACAAAGGTCTGACACCATTAGTTTCATAAGTTCTTTCAACATGTATCTACTGGTCAGATGCAATAAAACGGATGTGTAACAAGATAGCAATTGGTCGCACCAAATGCACTATTGATGAAAAATAAATCATTTATCCATTTAGTCATTTTGCACACTTATTTTAATTCATTACCTGACATTGAAAATTCACGCTAGTTCATGGCTTGAAAAATGTCAATATGTAGGTCTTCTGGATTTTCCATTATTTTTAAATATACACATATATAGAATATTACGGCCTATTTAACAAGCTATGCCATTTATTTTAATATGATCCATACCCTTTGTTCCGACGCCTTAATTTCAAAAATGGTCTTGTTAAACTATTTTTATCGCTGGTTCTTGCATACATTATGTAATGCTCATACAAATCAATATTATACAATACTGTTGTTATTGTTAATGTCGGCAGTTCAGTAACTACAGTAAACCAGCTATAGTAGATAAAATACTTATAAGAGGGCACATTAAATCTAGATAGACAAAGAAACATCTGCAATTGCAGTTGATTGAACTACACGAACTTCTACAAACGGAAAGCGTGGGAGGGGCGGAAACTTTCGATTTAAGTATTCAAGGCAGAGAGGCCCTAACATCAGTACAAAAAAGACCAAGATAATGACCATCAATGCAACACCTGAACCCATAACTACAAATGTATAAATAACAATCCACTTCAAGAAGTCGGAGATTTTACCTACCTCGGAAGTGTCCAAAGAAAAGACAATGGAGCAGGGAAGCACGTGCGGCATTCGTCAAACTTCAGCCCATCTGCAAGTCAGGTAAATACAGTCTAACAACCAAGATACAGCTATACAACAGCAATGTTAAATCGGTTCTCCTGCATGGGTCTGAGTAATGGCGTACAATCGAAAGTGACATAAAGAAAGTTGAAGTCTTCCACAATAGTTGCTTACGCAAGATCAATATAATTTTCTGGCGCAACTAGATTAGTAACAAAGATCTACTTAGGAAGAGCAAATGCTGGGGAATAAAGCAAAGACGAATGAGATGGCTCAGACATGTGTTGAGAATGGTACCCAATATAATTCCTAAAGTTGACCTACACTGGACACCACCTGGCAAGCGAAACAGAGGCACACCAAGAACAACATGGAGGAGAACAATACCATCAGAGCTGGAGGAAATGGGTTTTTCTATGGACCAGGCTCAGTACATTACAGAGGAAGATTGCGGCAATTGTTGATGCCTTATGTCCCATCAGGGATGAAGGGAATAAATAAATAATAAACAAAAGATAAGATGATCGCTATTGATGATAAATAAATCATTTAGTTGTTTTGAACACTTATTTTAATTCATTACCTTGTATTGCTAATTCATGCTAGTTGATGGCTTATATATCCAATTTTTGAAAATGTCAATATGTAGGGCTTCTGGATTTTCCACTATTTTTAAATGTACTCATGCTGTCGTATCTTACGGTCTACTTAACAAGCTATGGCATTCATCGTTCCCACGCCTTAATTTCAAAGTGGTCTTTGTTAAAGTGTTTTTATCGCTGATTCTTCCATACATTATGTAATGCTCGTACAAATCAATATTGGACACTCCTGTTCTTATTATTGGTGTCGACAGTTTAGTAACAACAATAAATCAGCTATAGTAGAAAAGATACTAATTAGATGGCATGTTAAAAAACACAGAGGAATACGAAATAATAATAATAAAGCAATTGATAAGACTACATGAACTCCTACAAGGTACATTGATAGTCTCTGCACGACGTGGAGCATAGATACTTCGACATTCAGCAAACGAAGGGGCGGCAGATGAAACGAGGGGGAACCCATGTGCTTCGACAGTCAGCACAAGAGGGGGACAGGTACCTTAGTCATGATCAGCACTCGATGTTGAACATGTTGCCCTGAGAGTCAGCTCATGAGGGGGACCCAGGTGCCTCAACAATCGGCACAAGAGGGGATTCCATATCTAACGAGTCATCATTACACGAAGGTAGCGATTTATCTCGACAGTCAGCACACGAGGGGGTCATGTACCTTCGTCAGCACTAGATGTTGAACTCGGATGGCTCGACAGTCAGATCATGAGAGGGGGCGCAGGTGCCTTAGCAATCGACAAACGACTGGCGGCCATACCTTACGAGTCATCATTACAGGAAGGTAGACGTACGTCTCCACAGTCAGTACAGGGGGTAGGGGGTTATATTTCCTTCAACAGGTAGCACACGAGGGCGTCTCCGGGCGCTTCGATAGTAAACAAAGAAGGGGAGCCGAAGCGCCTTTGCAGTCAGCACACGAGGTGGGGTCCTGAATCTCCAGAGTCGGTACTCGATGGTGAGAATCACTAAAATTGTGGTTTTATCTTTAGGTTAATTAAAACATGTATGTTGTTTGTGCAATACTTTTCTCATGTGATTTAGTAGGTATTCCAAATGTTTATCACAAAAAGGGAGATAATCAATATTAAAAATTTGAAATTCATTTGATATTTTCAAGGACTATTAAAATGTTATTTGGTGCTTCTCCGAGTAGTACGCAGCATTAATGAGTGCAAAACGGATTGGCTCGTAATCAGAATAATGTGCCCGAGAAGTGTGACATCATGTATGTGTGTGGACTGTTGTTTCAGTGAGCTAGCACTATACAATTCCCAATCAACTTTGTTGGTTTAGTACAAAACAGATATCATATCATCTCATAAAAAAGTAAAAGAATGTTCTTGTGATATTGTTGAAACATGGGAAGTCCAAGAAATTATTAAAAATGCACAGAATGATCTGTCATTGCTCATTCGCAATATGAGAGGGATAGTGGTTAAATTGGGGAATTCCGCTGAGTATGCGGAATTCTCTCAATTTAATGTTTGATTGGAATGGTAAATAGCTGTATTCGGATGGAAATCTTTCTAAAAGAAACGAAGAAATTCTTAACAGAATGTTTCACAGTAGAACTTGCTTGATCAGCAGCTTATTATGTTCAGTTAGTTGAGACATGTAGTAAAGATACTACGGAACGATACAATTTGTCCTGTGTTTTTATAACAAATTATTTTCTGAGAAATTATGACAGTTGCAATAAAATGCATAATATTTATTCTTTATAGAATTGGGCAAATCATAAACAGAACGAGAATTTACCAACAATCTCGAGGATAATATTCAAAATTTGGAAGATGGATACAAATATATCGCTATAGTAAAATGAAAAATAACAACTGCCACACGGCAAGAACAGTAAAAAAATCGGAAAATCGCAGAAACAGAGGGAAAATCGGTTCCCCAACACACATATACATAACCGCTCACTCTGGCATATATACTTGATTCAAACGGGGATGTAACTAGTTCTATGGGTCCAAATCTGCCCTCTTAATGAAATGGTGTGGTCATCTTGTTAGTGTTTTACACATGTGAGTAAATGCCGACTATGCACATATTTATTATTGTTTGTTTATATATGTAGTGCCGACGGAAATCCAATTATCTCGAAGAGAGGGTTGTGATTCTATCAAACTGGTTACGTCTGCCACATCTTTTGTTAGTTTTTTTGGGTGGTTAATGGTTAAACTAAAAACCGGAGGTGAACTCAGGTGCTCCAGAAGGGTATGCAGTTCCTGCTCCAGAACGGTTGATATCTTCGAAAAACTTTTTGGAAGAACATATGAGAAGATCCTTCTACATGTGTGTTATTGTATGTAGTTTGCCTTTGTTTCTACGATAGTTCTATTAGATTTTGGAACTGTCTCGACAGTGTTGTTAATTTATGTGTTATTTTATGATTTAATTGCTTAGTACTTAGATGATATTGATGATTTAAAAAAATATGTATGCAAGCTCTAGCGTAACAAGTGAGTTCTGCAATTATATATGCTGGAGGGATTGGTGTATATTGCAAATAACTACAGCTGTATCAAAGGATCGAAAATTTAAAGTGACAAAATTAAGGTCATCTCTTCTGTCATTGAGTCTGGTAGAAAGATTATAATTTTTGCCCAGTTCGAGTTAAACGTCAACAAATTAGACAATTAGAACTCCAACAGATAAAACAATGTCGTAGTTTTACTGCTGAATTCAAAAGCAAATTGGCATGAAAATAGTGCAAAACATAGAAACTACTTCTGAAATATTTGATGGTAATGATTGATTGTTGTTTAACGTTCAGTAAGCGGTTCACTACATAGAAAAGTCAATATCGAGCACGATTATTATAATTTTGCAAATTTGAATTTCCTATTCATAAGTAGCAATATTTCAGCATCATATGAAGTATATGTTTCACAGCTAATACGATATCATAGACCATGTATTTCATAGATATGGGGTAACTGCTTACCGACAAGCTACCCAAGTAGATATTTCTGATGTTGGCATCTACTATTCTAATATTCACGGTCGCCTTCCCAATTTAGTTGATCTGACCCTCTTTTCATAAATTATTTCAACCCTCTCACACAATTGTGAATATTGTAACACAATTGGTATCACTTTTGGAGTAAAAACTGCACGCCTTTCTTGAGCACCTGAGTTCATCGGAGTTTTTGGTTGGACGTCGTGTCGCTCTTACCTTTTTGTGTTCAGTATGTTTTTTTATTTGTGTTTATCCATATGCATGTCTTATTTCTTTTCACCATGGTTTTGTTCTTTTCTATTACGGACTTTTTATCGCGTCCTAATACCTGCTGACTATACACATATGTACCAACGTAATTTTGTTATATTAATGAAACACAAATAACCAGATTCACGGTAATTTAAAATGAAAAAGAAATTCATAATACATAATACATAGAAAAATTAATGTTGAACAATAAAATTATGCAAGAATTTTTTATTCAAAATATACAACGTTTGTAAAATTCGTTAGATGTACTATCTTTTCACCGCCTTCTTCCCAGACCACACAAAAATCCTGTGCATTTCGGACTCGTGATTGATAATTCCATTGTGAGACATGATATAATATCTCCGGTGGCAGGAATTGTGGCTTTTGCTGTTACTGTGTAATCTCCCTGAAACAACGAAAAAACATATCAAAAAGGAATAATCAACCTGAGGACCAATACAAATTGTTGAACTAGACGGTATGTATTGTACATCTAATACGAAAAACAAAATACAATACCAAGATCGTAGAAAGAGACAAAAATCGATAACCCTAACATACAAATACAAATATGAAGTTCTGTTTGCTTTTGGAAAATTTGATAAACAAAATCAATCACGAATTGCATTAAAGTTAAAATGTGACTAGACAAAACTTGTACAAACGTTAGGTAACATATACAATTAATTATGATGTATCTAGCGCAATTTTGCAACCTATATTTGTTTTACTATTTTAAGTTACTACGTGTATACTATTAGCTATATTGATGGCATCCAAAATGCAATTCTAAAAGAGGACCATCACAAAAGTCTTTTCCGAACATTGATGTCATTGTCAAGCAGTCTAACGATGGTGAGACAAGTAGCTGTAGCGATATTTGACCACAACCATACATATCAACATTGCACTTTTTCATTAATGTGCAGCAATATACGGTGGATTATGCACTATCGATATATAATTGAAGGTTTTAATCGTTATTTTAAGTTTGCATGGATGATTGATTATTACATTAAACAAGATAAAATCTCAAACTCACATCACCAATCACATGGGCAAGGGTTCCAAGGTCAGGAATGTGGATTGTATAGTCGTGTACATTAATGTTTTCTACTTTTAGAGGACATACTAGACTGGCGTTTACAGATGCTACCATTTTAATAATTTGTTTGGCTACAACACCAATAGTCGAATCAGTTGAGTTAAGAAGGCTATCAACATACGAACATCCATCATGGATACTAAAACGAAAAATTGTTACTATCAGTGAAACTTAAATATATATAAATTTTGCGATAAATTAATAATTATTATGGGTGTATCTAATGGAACGGGAACTGCTTACCTTTCCGCAACGCATTAGTTCGTCCCTGGTTTTAGTAGGGTTCGTATTGTTCATGTTTTTCTATGTCATGTTTTAACCTTCGTGTTGTGATGTTCGCTATGGATCTATATTTACCCCCAATTGTTTTATAGGCGGTTCATTTTTAAATTTATGTTATTTATATTCATTTACGTATACTGATGTCCAGCAATACGACCTCCATACCAGATAATGTTCATGGTTTTAATCAGTAACACAAGCGCCACTAGACCCTTCAGGGGCACTTGAGTTCATATCGCGTTTTTGTGGGGTTCGTGTTGCTCGATCTTTAGTTTTCTCCATAGTATTTTTGTCGACCATTGTCTGTCCTATTTCTTTTGGCAATTGCATTTGTCCTGCGATTTACAGCTTCTGTCTACCCCTTTGGTATCTTCATACCTTTCCAAATAAATCTTGTGCTTAAGAATAATATTATTCACAATTTGTCTCAATGCAATATAATTTGTTATACAGTACATGTATGGTCCCGATCAGTTGAAAGTTATTTTAAAATATGTGAATTACAATTAACAACTGCAAATGCAAAATTAAATGTATTAAGAAAAGAAAAACGGATTGGACAAAAAGAAAGAAAGACTAAATTTGACCATATCCTTTATAGAGAAATGGCTCGACATTGCAATGATATTATTAGGCAATATGTATTTTTATAGATACAAAATATAGTTGTATATACAAACCAGCTGCCAATACCGCTTACACATGGAACACGAATTTTTGTACCAAATATTGAATGCTTCTTCATTTCGAAGTCCAATACGAAGTGTGTTATTGGTTTGATTACTTTGCCGGAGAATGACAGATGCAGCGGACCTGGTGCAACCAAAGGAACAGGATTGGCATTGATTGATGTTACGAGAACAGCTCGTGTGGCTGCAGGAGCTGTTGAAATTCAAATTGAAGTCTAATTAAATACATAGCAGTTGAAAAGCAAAAACAAAATGTTAATTATGTTGTATCATTATCATTAGTTCTGTCTAGATTTTATAATATATGCAAGAGTGAGAGATTCGTCAGCAATATCACGATGAGAAAATGTTATATTTAGATGAAATGATAATGTCAGTTGTGTTTCACAGGGTCACACTGAATTAGAATCTCATAGTGCTACCTCACTGAAACAGTAGTCTACATATAGATAGATGTATGTCGCTCCACTTGGACATATTATCATGACTGCGTGCCAACCAGACATTCCATACACTGATGTTCATGCCTAAAGAAGTAGCAAGAAATACAATCTAGTTGTGACTCCATACAATCTGCCGCTCTTAATATCAAGATGCGATGATTGACACCATATTTACAATTTGTTGCGCACGGCCTAAACCAGGAGGTTATCTGTGTATGGAAGTTTTTGTTTTGACAAATGAGTGGCTTGTGGTTTGTTATACTGTCGATAATTAATGTTTTCGATTTTATTTTACATGAGTATAGATAAGCATTAACAAATATTTAAGGACAAGCAGTATTATTTTGATGCAATAACAGCTACATGTATCTTGTGATAAAGTGTAACACATTAGTATAGTTAGCTAGTGATCATTATTAGTAATATTTTAATACAGTGCAGACATATTGTAAAATATCAAAACAGAAAAAGATATACTATGCAAATTTGGATATCTAATTTGGTGCGCACGACGCATGTCTGGAATAATCTGCATCTGGCACGTTCACAGTTGATAAGTTGGCAAAGAAGTTTACATCATTTCAGATAAGAAGAAATCAAGGGTTAAGACATTCATGCACAACTGTAAAATATTATCAACAATTTCCATGATTAAATTAAATATGAATATAAAATACATGTACAAGAGTAGAAATATAACACAGGTCTATATTTGACTATACAAATAGATTTCTTTTAAAAGGTCAAGAAAACCCAATCATAGTGTAATAATCTATATATTCTTATTAAATGAATCACAGAAAGTTATTAATTGAGTATGTTAAAATCAAGTATTAGAAATTTCCCACTTACAAGGCAGCTGCCATACTGAAAAAGGTAGTGACGTCACTCCTGTTCCGCCTAATTCAATCGTTAGTTCCTTATAATTGTAATTTTGCTGCAGAATATTCGGTAGGGAATTTAATAGTCGTCAACATTTAATCTCCCAAACAACAGCTCAACTACCTCCCTTTTCTGTTCGACTCAAAACATTTTTCAGAACGTTTACCTCCCAATCTAAAATATTGCCTTGATTTTCTTGCCAAAATAAATGTGTGATAAAAAATTGTGGTTCGCGAAATTCGGATAATTCATAATATATGTCGTTAGCGAAAGCGGTTTTATATATGCACAATGAAACCGGAACAGCATGTATAATAATGCAATTTTTTTGTTTTTAAATAGCAATGAGTTCCACAAAATGGTGGCACCCATCAAAATCAAAATCGTAATTTTTCAACCCTCTATGCGACTATATTATTTTTATTTAAAAAGATGGCAATGCCTACACTATTTTATAGCATATATGTGTTAAAAAATAATACCCATCTCATGTCGGGTTTCTTCCCCTTTAACAATAAATACAGTAATATAAATATGAAAGACAAATGAAAATACTTACAGCAATCGCTCCATGTGAATGGAACAAATCCGAACACACACGGTACTAAAGCGACGAGAACAGCTAACAAATACATTATCATATAAAACACCAATCTGTAAATGGTCTATAGACAAGTGACCGTTCCGTATTTATACAAAAAACACCAAGTATATTATCTTAGTGCATAAGGAATTATTTAAACGCAATCTCAAAGTACAAAGTTTATTAGGTGAACTTCGTGGTGAATATCATGAAAATTTAGAAATTTGGAAAATAATAGATACAACCTTGATTGTAGCATGCAGTTTTCTTTGGTTTAGATTCCAAAGTTCAACAATGGTTGTCGTGTTTTGTTTGTTGAAGAGCATTTCTATAGGTATGTTTTTTTTGCCTTTTTATTTGTTGGGTATATGAATACGGCAGGTAACATGCCGTCTATTACAGTGAATTAAGTACAAAAAGTTTAATTCAGTTCTAACAAAAAAAGTGAAATCGCTTTTACATTTTGGTTTGCATTAATATCCGAGTAATGACTGACAATTAAAATAAAGTGATTGTCGGAAATGTGATCCACACAGCTGTCAAAACTTGAACTTCTACATAAAGAAATGACAATGAAAGTAGCAATGAAAATATAGGTTATTGTGATTAAAACCGTCCGTCGTATGTCTAAATCTCGAGCACGAAAAAACCCAAAACAATACAAACTCTTCACAGATTTACTATTATTCAAAAGACCACAAACTGTTATAGAGTGTGTGATTATTGTTTAACGCTAACTCAGCAATTATTCATCTATATCATGGCCAGAGCTAGTTAATTTTCAATGAGATGATAGGGTCTGCTTTGTACTAGACCAACATGTTAAGTTGGAATTGTATAGTGCTAGCGCACTGAAACAATAGTCCGCTGATAGACATGTCGCTCCACTCGTGCACATTATTCTCATTCTGAGCCAACCAGTCTTTGCTATTTCTCCTTAGTGATGCTTGCTTTAGCAGAGAAGTAACACATACCAAATATATAGTCTTTGGTTTGACCCGATCGGGATTCGAACCCACGTACCGTACTCTAGGCGAGCATGCTTTCCATTACATCACTGATTATGATATAATCAGTACAAGAACAAGGCCAGTGAATGCTCGTAGCTAAGAACGTACAATCTGTTGTAAATATATTGCTTATTTCATCATATGACGAAGGAATAATATGGGTCGTCATAGCAACCCTATTATTTATCAGGTTTTAGTACTGAACTATTGTTGAAAGTGGCATTAAACACCATAACACAGCCCTTGTCTTTTATTCCTCTTGTTCAATTAATCTGCCAGTCTTTCTATTTTAGTGTCTCATACAAAATAAGAAAGTGGTGTATTATACTTGTATATTTTGATTGCCACATGGAAGAGCTGACTGGATATATTGGAACAATTCTGGCTTACAACGCGCCGTGAACGACTACTGTCAACAGTATTTCTAATAAGTATATGATACAAGTGGCATTTTAAAACCATAAAACTCTTACGTATGTACATGAGAATTAAACCTCTAACAGAAAATCTGAAGTCAACTCTAATACAGATGAACGACTGGAAGCTTCTGCAACCGAACGGTTTTTTTTGCACTACGTGAATTTTCTTTTTCCTCTACTGATTTTTTTTTATTATTGTTACATTTGTATCAGGTCTGTCAATGTATAATCTTTGTTCTGATATTTAAAATGCACTTGTTCACTTCATGTTTACAAAAATGAAACTATTGTTTATTTTTGTCCACCAGGTGATTCGGTTCTAAATTCCTGTATTACCAAGTTCAAAGTCTATATCTTTATAGTTGTTTGTACATAAGGATAATAACCGGTAGAGAATGTAGTCGTCTACATATAATGCATGATCAACAGATTTGATATGGGTACAAGTGGATTTAGACATTACAACACTTATGTTTTATCAATAAGTCAAAATTTGTGTCGCGTGTCCTTCCTTGACCAAACTAGAAAATGCATGATGATGAATTCGTTTTGAGAAACAGAAAAAAACCCATTAGACATATATATCATACATGTACAACCTCGATATTTTATTAAGTTGGGAAATCCGTTACAATGTTAATTTCGACCACTGAAACAATCCCGGTAAAAGAAATATGGCGTAGTTGCTCACACGACAGTGGTGTCCTCTGGTTGTGACATGTAAAACAATGTCTAGGGAAGTCTTCTTTTATATTATAGACATCATTTTACAGTTCCTTAATTATGATGAACAATTGTTTATTGTTAGAGATGGTCGTTGCATTTGGTTGTCAGTTGCAAGAAACAGATGCCGATGCATGTATTATCTCCCATTAAAACTAAAACGTTCGTTTATAGGTTCATGCTCACTTACCAGGCGTTATATGCCAATAACAGTCTTGACAAATGATTTGTAAAATCTCAGGTAGACTAGACTAATATATATAAATACACAGAATAAGTGTCAAACATGCTGACATAGTAGAAAGAAAAGATCGGTGGAATACACCAGGGTATACATAACACCCTTTTCTATAAAATTGACTCACGATATAACTGAAATATTGTAGTAAGTGGCTTTAAGCACCATAAGCCTAATCCTAACCCTAAACAAATATTTACCTTAATTTGTTCATTCCGCTATATTAATGCACACTCATACGTTTTAGGTTTTAGTTGGTTCTTCTTATATGTATGTTAGGTGATCAGTTCTTTGTTTAAGAACCAAAGACGCTATATATTATCTTATTAATGGTTCCTGGACACAAGTGTGATCTTCTACAAGTGATGATAAGTAGATGCCCTTTAACATGCAAAAAACTATATGTTTATATCTTGTTCCATTCAAAATCATATCGACCGATAGAAAAGATTGCAATTGTTTATTATATATAAATCTACAACAAATTATTTTAAATACAGTAGAAAGAGAAAATGATTAGATATTATTAAGCAATTAAATTAGTCTAATCTTGACATAAACTTAAATTCGGTGGGATGTATTTGACGTATTTACCACATGAACGTCATAGTAAGGATAGACGGAAATCCTGAGACCTAACAATGTTTAATCTACATCCATTATTTTTTGTAAACATGTTCTCGTCATAAATATAATTGAACTTCTGCTTTCTTGACGTTAAGCAACAATCATTCAAAAATCAATGTTTATAGCTGAACAAACTTCGATTCTTTCTCTTGTTCAAATGGTACGAGTACGTTTTTAAACCAAACGGTGGTAAAGAAAAATAGACAGAGCTAGTTCTGAGAACGCAACGGGTCGGTAGTTTTGATTTTCTTCGTTTGGTTCGAAATATTCTGTTGGTCTATGACATTAGAATTGCAACAACAAAAAAACCAACTACTGTAGTTACAAATTACAAATTATGGTGTCACAAAACTAATATAAACGGTTAGTGAGTTTAGCGATTGTTGTTTAACGCCAACACAGCAATTTTTCAGCTATATCATGGCGAGAACAAGTTAATTTTCAATGAAATGATCATGAGGTTCACTTTGTAACAGACTAATACGCTTAGTGTTTTTTTTTATAGTGCTAGCTCACTGAAACAACAGTCCGCAGATAGACATGTCGACCCACTCAAGATAACATTTATTTTCGTTATAATCAAAACAGTGAATGGATTGATACTGGTGTGACTATCGTTTTCCTACTCTATACTCGATACAGGTTTATCCTGCCCTTCTATTTGAGTAGTCAAATTGCATTAACTTGATAATTGTTGTTATATACGGTCATTGACCACACTATACCTTTCCTGGTAACTGATGTATGTAGAACGGTAAGAAAGGTCACTGACCAACATATATCTTTCCTGGTACCTGATTCATGTAGAGGCAACGACAAAAACGGTAACAGTATAAGCGCGAACCTTATAGACATCATGTATCTCAAACGAATTCATTAAATTTAGAGGTTACCATCCAAATGAATGATGGTTTTGTTAATGTTAAAATCCTGGCAATGGGACAAAAATATAATTTTGAAAGAATATTCTATTATAAAAGGATTTGTTTGTTTGGTGTTGTTTAACGCTACTTTCAACAATATTTCAGTTATATCGTGGCGGTCAGTTTTATTGGTGGAGGAAACGGATAAAACCACCGACCTATCTCAAGTGACTGACAAACTTTATCACATAATGTTATACACCTCGCCCTGATCAAGATTCGAACTCACAACATCATTGGTGATATACATTGATTGCATAGGTAGTTGTAAATCCAACTACCATACGAGCACGGCCACGATGGCCCCTATTATAAAAGTCAGGTAATGTGCAAAGAGTAAAAGAGAAAACATTTGTGTATGTATATAATATAATAGGCACATGTAATACATATGTGTGAGAAATTATAACAAATATATAATGTTTAGTTGTGTTTTTTTGACGATTAATTGAAATTATGTGCTATACTAACAATTAGATGAATTGTAAATAATGGTAACAATAGGGTGATGTACAATTGATATCTACAATCGGAACTAATTATCTATTGCGGTTATTTTTCGAGCTCAACAAACTGTATATGTCTACAATATTCGCATGTCCCATATCAGTGACGTCTGTAAACACTTCGTTATCATTGCATGACGTTTGTTTTGTTTTGAAATATTTCAGAAAACAAAACGTGGTTTTCCAGATTGACGTTTATCAGTTTCCTGTTCAGTTTGTACCTATCAACCCAAACAGGAATGGAAATTGAAAACTACGCTGCGGGATACAACCTCTTCGACATTGATGTGCACTGGCCATGGTTTTACCGTTCGAATCAAATACTAAATTTGCGCTTAAAAGGTTAACGGAACTGGAATGATTGCCCTGTTAATAGAGAATGTTATGTAAAAAATAACTAGCAGAAGCTCCTAATGAACAACAGTTAAAAGGCAATTAGTTTAAACGTTTTCTTTACCAAAATGACAACTAAACTGGAATGGACACACGAAACTTTAAATATACTAAACGGGTAATCTGAAGCCGTAATTCACAGAACATTATTTGTTATGTTTGGTTTATATGCATTTCTATGGGTACCAACTGCGCTCCTCTACTCGCCGAATTGTTCCTTTATTGGCATGAGGAAGACATCATAGAGAGGCATCTAAAACAACGAAAAGAGGCTATCTAAATCCTTAAATTTCAATTTTTTGCTACATAGATTATATCGTTTCAATAATAAATAATTATAAGCTTGATGATTATGTTGCATCCATCACATTGAGCTTGCAAAAAAGGATACCACAGACACAACTATGTCTGCTTCATACCTTGACCTACACATAGAAATTGATAATGAGAGCTGGTTTGGAACAAAAGAGTTATTTTCAATTTTCCCATGCTACAACCGTCATCATGACTTGGCCAACCGTTACAGAATATCTGCGTCACAAATGACCACGAATATGCTTCCTTTGTCGTAATCACATTATCGTCATTTCCTCATTCACCGGGTTTGTAACACGATGGGCACAATTAGAACGTGATAACACTTCCGGAGCACCTGCATTAACCCCCCCTCCCGGATTTTGTGTGGAGTTCATGTTGCTAAATAATTAGTATTCTTCGTAGTGTTTTGCAGATAACTTTTTGTCCTGATGTACTCTTACTTTTAACCATTATATTATCAATCCTTCTGTGTATAATGTTTAGTACCTTGAAACCTTTCATATTTCGGCTGTACTATATAAGGGACATATAAGTTGACATTGACATTGATCCTCGTCTAGGTAAGCATTCGGTTATCGGAATGCATGTATGTAATATGCCATTTAAATAATATCAAATGACATATAGAGTACTTGCACGAATGAAAACATGTTTTTCACATCTGGAAATAATATAATAATAGTATAAAAACATACTTTATTTATATCAAAATCAACTTGAAATATACAACACAACAAATCTATTGACAGATTGTCTTTTATATTCATGATATTACACGTGTATGATGTTTTTACCCGAGAGGATTATGAGGTAAATAATGCATATGTATATTATAGATGTATAACTTGAAATAATCTTACCCGTCATTGAAAACAAAATACATATGTTTATTAATAGATCTAGAACTCCTCATGGGTAACAACTTAGCCATATGAAACTAATTAGATATGGCTCTATGTGTGTCGTTGACTTTGATAGTTTCCATTTTTTGTAGAATTTATTTTATTTTTATCTATTATGATTATGTTGTTTCAAAATCAAATGGTAGGTTTTAAAACAGTTCTAAAGACAATGGTTTGACGCTATTCCACATTCACAAAAAGGGAACTTCTCTTCCGCTGTCACTAATTTATTTTCGATTACGGCGCCTACTAAATTCTCGTTGTTTTAATTTAATATTAATTTGTACCCTTACATGGTTGGTAACTGATTCATACACGTCAAAGTTTGTTTTATAATGGTTGTGTGGAATTGCTCAATAATTCAAAGACAAAGGATTATAAAGAGTTCGAAAATTTGAAATATACTTTAACTACATTTCCGTCATTTTCCCAAAGTGTTGTACCTTAAAACATATAAAATTAATTTGTAAGTCTTATAGAAAAATAGTGTCAATGGCATTCTTACTGAAAATACTAGTTTTTACTGTCCGCTATATATATATACTATATTGGTCATGAGTTTCACAGAATGTATAATTCCTTCACAACAATTGTTGATTTTTCCTTCATTCTTTTTCTAAATGATTTTTGAAACGTATCATAAGATTTAAAGAATAAATTAATTCAAGTATTGCCGTTGGCGATTCAGTTATAAAGAGGGGAAAATTGGGGTTCAAGTAATCGGTTTAATCCTGCCACATTTTTGTGTCTGTCCTCAAGGCAGGACTTGGATTTCCAACATCATATGTTGTGGTCGTTATTTTTGTGTTAAGTGAGTTAAGATATGAGGTGATAATTACATAACAACACTCCAATGTACAGTGAAAATTAAACTACTTTGCTTCCGTATGTTCTACCTTTGGCTACACCACATCCTGATTAACTGATTCCATGGAGTCTGACATTGAACGAGAACGTAGAAAATGTGGAAATGTCGGAAACTAAAAGAAATGATTACACGGACTTATGATAGGGAACGTTGTCAAGTTTAATAAATATTACACAATACACTGTTAGTGACAATTCGAGAGGGAAGTTGTGATTTTTCTACTTCGACCATGTAATATAAGTAGAAATAATATACGTCTTGAATGTAACATACGACAATAAAAAACGGTGATATTACAAAGTATGAATATAAATTTACGTCAGTTAAGTTTATGATCTCCAAGCTTTTAAAACAAAACTGGATGTCAGGTAATTTGGCGTTCATTTTGTGTTCAAGTGCAACAATATAGCCATTTTGATAATTCTCACCACTCATGCAGATGGACCGTGAGTGGATCGTAATAAAATTGCCATTGTAGAAATGAACATAAAACAGAAGAAAAACAGCAAGAATACTCTGTCTAACACTTGAGCTAATAGCTGCCATTCTTCAATTATAGCGTCCAATCTTTTCTTCTCTTGTAAGTTCTTTTCAATATTTTTTATTACTTGAAGTTGCCGCTGTAGCGTTGCTATGATGTCACTGGTTGATGATTCGTTATAATTGTCATCTACTTTTTGTGAGTTTTCGGTATTTATTTCTTCCACCATGGTGGAAACGGATATACCATTCCCGATTTTCCCATTTGTCTCCGACCTATCTGTTCCATTTGGCATAAATCCATCGTTACTATAGCTGAAAACGGTCCCTGGTTGATACAAAGGCTGAAACGGGAATATATTTATATATTAATAAAATAATTAAAATATAATTTGTACATAATTCATGTGATGCAATATAGAAACCTCATGATGTGCAATACATCGCACCATATCCGTGCAGGTAATATGCTGTGAGTTTTGACGTTAGTTGCTGACGTATAACGAACTTGCATAATTGATAAAAACAAATTGTTGAAGTAGAACGAGCTTACTAAATAGAAGCCGGGTATATAATTTAACTCCACAAAACTATGTAGTGGATAACATGTACATGTTCATATTGGCTTTATTTACTTATATATTCTCTCCTCGGTCAGATATCACCACCTCGGTCTACTGATATGTGTTTCATTTAATGTTCGTTCACATCCTCGCACAACGGTCAAGGGTAAATATTGACCCTGTTGGTGATCGTTAACCGACTGTTCTGAATATGGCATTATGTATTTGTTTTGTAGGTGTTCATGTATTTTTTTATGTATACTGTTGTCCAACACGATTCCTATGTGTATGTTGTTTGTGTCGTTTAACAGTAACATGGCGGGTTATACCGGTGGAGCAGGAATATCTTACTCTTCGGGAACACCTGATGTTTAGTGGAGTACGTGTTGCTTATGTTTTTTTTCTACATTTTATGTGTAGTGTTTTGTAGATTATTGTTTCTCTTATTTCTTTTGGCCATTGTACTGTCTGTCCTTCAATTTACGGCTACCGATGACCTCTTTGGTTTATTCAAACTTGTCATATGTTAACTGAATACAATTGCATTATTCTTTTCAAGAGCAGTATGTTTATGGAGGAAGACAGGCATGTGTTATCTACATATGTATATTAAATACAATGTTTCTTTTTGCACGAGTAAAATGTCCTCGAAGATTTGAATATGCATGTGGTATATCTCCACTAAATTGTACTATCGATGGTTTCATGTCACTACAGTTCATGCATATTTATTTAATACGAGGAAATGAACTGCAGTAATACAAACATAGCGCAGTAAACCACGGGTTATGAAAGAGTGAAGCAGTAAGAAATCACCATTGATCACAAACGATGCCTATTATAATGCACAGTGGACCCTGTAAAACAATTTTAAGATACATGCACAGCTGACATTTTTAAATATTTTTTAAGATGCAAAGTAATTTAAAATTAAGGGTTCATTAACAATTAAATATATTGCCACTAATGTTAAGATTAGCATTAAAAAATCTAGAAAAAAAGGTAAATTCCCTTCTTAAAATAACCTTACCGAGACTGGATGAACAGAACGACTATTTGCACGTTTTCTAACTGTGTTCATGCAAACAACTTTAGCAATGTAATCAAAGAAAATTGTTCTGACAATTGGTGGCATCTCTCTTCCGTGACTGCCTTTGTAGTGCATACTCAGTACCACAACCGTCATCAAACACGAAAAGGAAACGAGCAACATGGAACAAGCGAAATAAAGACCTAAAATAGAGTTAGAAGAACATATTCACCAAACAATTATATATTTGATATGAATGTTAGTTTATGAGACTAGTACAAACATCTAATTTCATATTTGACTAGATTTTAATAACAAACGAAAATATGATTATGTTGTAAATCAATATATGTCGATAGATTGCATAATAGGTAATATGTTTTAGTCTCTCGTGGAAATATTTGTGATTTAATGTAAAATTCAAGATTTTAGTTATTATTTACACAAGCATGATATTTTTTATTTCAAAATATTACACCAGGTGGTTCCGACACCTCCATTTTAGCTAATTTTCTAATAAACCATTTGTTAGTAATTATATTTACTATGTTTTGTTGTACTTCAGATATCATCCAAATAATATTTCACAACTATGAAACTGGCCATCTACCGACCACTCAATGCAAACAGTAGCTCAATGGAATCAGTGATTATTGCTGAACGCCAAAATTTGCAGTTTTAAAGCTATATCACGGCGAGAGCATGTTGTATTTCAATGTGATGATGACGATGTCCGCTTTGTACTAGAACAAAACGGTTAGTTAGATTGATATAGTGCTACAACAGTCCGCGAGTAGACATATGTCGCTCCATCTGGACACATTATCCTGACTTCGAGACAACCAGTCTTTGATCTTACTCCCTGAATTCATAGCGGAGAAGCAACGAATACCAATTTTGCAAATCTTTGACTTTGTTTTGACCCGACAGGGACTCAAGCCAACGATAGACCCCCACTCGAGGTGAGTATGTTAACCATTACACCACCGTTGCTGCTGTAGGTCAATATGAAGTACTACAAGTTGTCTGTTATTTGCCAAGGGCGTCGCATACTCCAAACGCGAGGTACTATTCTAAAATCTACCGTTAGGGCGAGGTGTATATTTCCTAGAGAATTAATCCAACAACAAATAAGTTATGTCCTATTACAATATTCAGGTGTATCCTAGGGGTTGAACATGAACACCCATTGAATAAGTAATACAAGTAATATATTATTAATATTTCTAGGTTGATGGATGATATTCACACAGTGTAATCAAGTGGTTCATATTCAATTGTGTCAAATTTGATAGGTCACTATATTGTTAATGATTGATTGTCGGTTGTTCAACGTACAGCGACAAATATTTCATGTATATTAAGGACCAAGCCAAGTTAAACAATATAGAAAACAACATTCGGAGGGATTGTAATCCAGAGCTAAGAAAGCAGGTCTAATTTTTACACCATATGGTTTCCACGGGGTGTGTTGACGTTAGGCTGATTCGTTTAGGTTATCACAAATTTATAAAAATGCACATGCGATATACAGGGAAATATATTGAAGATAAAGCTAATAATCGTTTTTTACATACCAATGAATGGGAAATTTTCCGATGAAGGTGGCATTGTTTCAGAGACAACCAACAAAAATACTGCCAGTGACAACAAAACGGTAATCTCCAATGAAACCTTTTCACCCGAATCTGGTGGTAGCATAAAACCAAGGCATGCAACGGCAGTTATAAGCATACATGGAAATATCAGGCTCATCATGTAAAACAATGGCTTACGGTCGAGAATAATGTAAAAGGACACATCCGGATATGGTTCGATACAGCAGCCATATAAAATCACATTTCGAGTAACTGGAATGCTTTCTACAGCCCATTCAACACTATGGACAAAGGATGCCAAGTCACCGGCCATTGATAAATTTGTAATATCAACATGTAATCCATGATAAGCCCATGATCCAAATTTAAGTAAGCATGTCTGTGTGTCAAATGGGAAATATGTAACATCAACAGGACACATGCTAGTTATGACTGTCGGGAAATTATAGGCTATATCTCCATTACTGGATATTACTGGTCGATAATCTTTCAATCCAGACAACTGGTCTCCAACACTAAGTGGAATCCATTAAAAGAAAATACAAATGCAATGTATCAATACAACAAACAATATATATACGAAAGGATGCATGTAATCTCCATCCTGAATAGCAGTTACACATTAGATTAAAAGAAAATGACACTTATTTGCTTATTCCTTAAATCCTTAAAACGCTACTCAAATAAGGCTACATTGTTTCAATGTTGAAGTCATTGCTACGGTCGTCACGAATTGATTGACAAAATATTCATCTCTCAAATGGGAATGAGACTTTTACGTAGATTTAATCTTTCGTCTATTACCGATAAATATTTTACTACACTTGACTATATGATTAACACAGCGGGTGTTTAAAAAACCCAACAGGAACTGCTCACCCTTCGAGACCACCTGGATTCACCACTGGTTATGGTGGTGTCCGCGTTGCTTTTCAATATAGTTGTCTGTGTTGGGTTTTCTTTATTTGTTTGTCTTCGTTCTGTGTCTGTGCACAAATGCTGCCTGTGTATCTAGATTGAACATTATTGATTTCTCCTTCGGTTTTCTATAGCGTTTATATATAGGGCCGGTCCACAATATGCTCCATTATTAGATCTTTCCTTCACGATTGATGTTGATATCTTCCCTCTGTTTTGGCAGAGAATTTAGTTTTGCAGAAATGCATGCCCTTGGTGAGCAATATTGGATGTCCGATTGAACCATCTTTGGAAATAATGAATTGATAATTTCCCAGTTTTCAAATGAACAAGTGGATGTCGAAAACATATAAATGAAAACATAGCAAATATCAATTAGATTAAATAAAAGTTGTAATTTCCGATATTTAATGCTGCAGTGTCTATTTTAGCTGTTTGTTGGTATGTAGGGACCACGTTAATAAAGTGTATTAATACTTCATGGTAAGGCGTTTGACTTGCTAGTGGTTAAGAAGTAAATACAATGTAACATACTTATCATATAACGTGACATCTGGTACCCATATTCTGTTGACTGGCACGATGAGATTATCCAACCCATATTCTGTAGCATTCCATTCTAAGTCACAGTCGTGCCAACGCTGAAATGTTATTTTAGAAACTACATGATTACTGCAATAAAGTATTGCAAGATTGGTTTGTACATGTAATGTTCAATTGGTTGGCTGAAAGGAGAACTTGTATCTCATACTTACACGTACTAAGAACAAAATTTGTGAAACTGAGAAAAATCGTATATTCAGTTGAGAAAGAAGCATTCCAATGACTGATCTAACAATAATATTGTCAACACAAATGTTAGAAATTAAGTTGAATTAATTTGAATATTTGTTTTTACTGGGACATAAACGTAGAAATGTATTTACGTAAAGGTATGAAACCTTTGATGACAGAGGGCCCGGGTGGCTCAATGAGTTAGGTAGTTGGATTACCTAACAACTCATACAAGCCTATCACCAATACAGCATGGGTTCGCGCCCGGCTTGGTAAATTACAAAAAAAGTGCACTCGACTCGCAGCCGCAAGTGATAAAGTTTACCAGTTGCTTGTCCATGGTCGGTGGTTCTCCCCGGGTACTCCGGCTTCTTCCACCACTAAAATTGGTCGCCATGATATAGCTGAAAGTGGCGTTAAACACAAAAAAATCAAATCAAATCAACCTTTGATGACAATAAATATTGAGAGAGAAAACATTAATGCACAAACGTAGTTATGCCTGATATACCTGCCATTATTCCTTGTAAGGTTAATTTGTTCCCGACAGTAACATATCGTCCCATACTTTTTTTAATTAAAAAATGATCAATGAATCAGGTTTGTTGACCTCAATTCATTGAGAATGAAAATGATAAAAAAGTAAAGAAAGGAAATAAACTCGATCACGTACTATTTTATTAGTGACTATGATATATTTCTCTGGAACTGGTGGTGTGTGGATTGAACAATCGGTAGCATGAATTATAAAAAAAACAATGGATTCCTATTGCTTAATTCGAGAGTTTTACTGTGGTCACCATGACTTGGTTAACCATTACGGAATATTTGAGTCACAAATGACCATATATATGTTCCACTTGTCGCAAGCACAATATCCTTTCCTCATTCATGACTTGTCACCGGGTTTGTACCTAGAGCTTTACTCGATCTTTAGGTTTCTGTGTAGTGCTTTGTTGATCCTGGTTTCTTCTTTTGTCCTTTTTCTTTTGCCCATTGTATTGTCTGTCCTTCGCTTAACGGATTCTGATTCTTCAAACTCTTCTTATAATTTGTCTTTATTTGATTTTTGTATGTATATGAAATGTTTACATATATGCTTTTACATGTAGCATATGTGAGTGAGTGATTGTAGTTTAACGCCAATTCAGCAATCTTACAGCTATATCATGGTGAGAACAAGTTAATTGTTAATGAGATGATAAGTAGGTCCGCTTTGTACCAGACCAACAGGCTTAGTTGGATTTTTTTTATTGTGCTAGCTCACTGAAACAACAGTCCGCGGATAGACATGTCGTCCCACTCGTACATATAATCCTGATTTCGAGCCAACCAATATTTGCTTTTTCCTTAATGCTGAGTGCTTAGCGGAGAAGCAACAAAAGCCAATTCATATTATTTGGCTTTCCAATCTTTCGATTTTGAGCGTACCTGATGACGGTTATTCCAGAAACGCGTCGTACGCACTTAATTTTATATCTACGTTTTTATTCTAGTCATTAGTTTGAAGAGTTTGAAGATACCAAAGGGGCAATCAGAATCCGTATATCGAAGAAGAACAGACAACACAATGATGGCCAAAAGAAAAAGTACAAAAGGACAAACGATCTACAAAACATACATATAAAACTAAAGATCGAGTAACACGAACCCCCCTAAGAACCGGGGGTGAACTCTGGTGCTCCGGAAGGGTAAGCAGTTCCTGCTCCTCTAGTGGTATCCGTCGTGTTAATATAGTTACAAACCCGGAAACAAGTCGTGAATGAGGAAAGAACCGGGAAGTGTTAGCGACAAGTGGAACATATCTGTGGTCATTTGTGACAGAGATATTTCATAACGGTCAACCAAATCATGGTGGCGACAGTAAACTTTTCGAAGTGATGACTTCAACTTTACCAAAAGAACCCTTGGTTCATTAACTTCCTTGTTAGCAGCAACCCTCTATCAAGGAAATTCTGATAGGAACCACAAGCTCTGGAATATCGTATCATCTGAGAGATATATACTCCGTATGCAGGTGCTGCTGGAATGTTGCTACATATGAATGGAAAGTTCATAATGGGAAAATTGAAATAATCTCTTTTGACCCGACCGAGGCTCGAAACCAAGATCTATGGCACTCAAGGCGAACACGCTAACCATTACACCACCGATGCGATTCTAAAGTATCGCTCAGTGTGCTCAATATAATACAAAACACATGTTTCGATATATATGCTGACAGAATGAACAAAATTACAAGTATACAAACCAGTCGAATCCAAGCATTTATTTCCAATATTTGTCGTGGTTCATTCTGAAACATAGGTATACAAATTACATTATATGAATCAGCCGATAACATATTTTACATGTATTTATGTTGATACATATTTGTATATATGTTGTGTCGTTGATGACACTTCAGTGGTTGGATGTAATGCCTTATTTACGTGATTTCAGACATAATCATAAAATGTCAGATACACTTGATAAACGATTTTATCATTATTTTATGTCAGCCCTTGTGAGTTGTTTCTCTTGTTTAGCAAAGTCTCTACAATGTATGTGCAATAATGGTATGGATGAAATTGTTCGAGGTTAATAAACAACGTAGACAACTGATACACCAAAGAGGCAAACCAAATGTGGTCAATTCAGTAAAGCAAAACACAAACCTAGTATCCACCAAATTAAAGCACGATAGTTCATACTAATATTAATAATTGAGTAATTTTGCTCAGACATAAGAAGACTGTTTAAATATGTGTGATATTCCCGATATAACTAAAGTATTGTTCAAAGTGATATTAAACACATATCAGACAAGATCATTCACGTTAAGGGGAAATTCAGATACAACAGAAGAATTCACAAAGCAATATCTAGATCAACATCGAACTTCCAGAACACCGTCACGTCGGAACAGACACCAAACAGTTCCCTCTGCCCAATATATGATACCTGTCGTGTAGGGACATACGTTCGTTATTACAAAATAGTAGGATAATATAGTAACCACATAAATTGGAGTAATACACATGGTTTTGTGATAGATACAGTAATGGACATTACACTTTATAATAAAATACATTCAACACTGGATAATCAATCATGTATAATAGGGTACACTAACAGAAGCTGCTTGGAGAATTGAACAGATTTGTAAGAAGCAAGAATTCAGAATACCTTATATTATTATGTTTTTAGCACAATACATTTAACACACATAGAAGAGTAGGAGTGGAGATTATCTGATGTACGATACATCAATGCCAAGCCACCATTGGTCGTGTTATCATCAACATTTGACTTAACTGCCATATCACCTCGCAATCCTTTCCGCTTTAGTTAATATTTATTGTCACTGCTGTAATTAAATGGTAATTATATAGGGACAATTGTATTTCATTATACGCCATACTCAGTAAAAATCGTATTATTACTTTGTTCTAACTATTGACAATAAAAAAATGGGAGTTAAAACACATATTTTGACACGTAGTATTGCCTACGTTCCAAATAGCAAATAATAACTTGAGACACACCAGTGATTTAATAGAATGATCATCCCCTTGACATTCCTTCCTTATTTCAGGGGAATACAATTATTATTGTATTATTATTGCCAAATTAAAATAAAATTTCAGCAACATAATGGCGTAGTATTAATGTAAAATAAACAGTGATTGTTAGTGTCAGATTATTAAGATAGTTTTGTCTGGTTTTATTTTCGTCTGTGGAATAATAAATTGTAGTAGTTACCAGAGTTAGTTGGCGCAATTGTTCTTGATTTATATTATAATTAAATAAATGTGTTCTGTCCATTAAAATATCATAATTCTTAATATTGTGCCACTGATACTGTTCTATGAAGGACAAAACTGTTTCGCATTTAAGTTTCCGTAACTAGCAATATGAGATATTGTGTTCCATAAGATTATAATCTAATGTTACAACATTATAATACCAATGGTTACAAAATCCTAATAAAACTCGATAACGTATGACAAGCTTCTATCAACACTAGTCACTCAGGACAATATCACTCAATTATTTAGTTACCAGATATTGAAAATTATAGAACAATTATGTTTTTGTCATGGAAACCAAATAAAACATCACCAGTCTAGGAAGGAGAAATAAAACTTCAGTAAGAAATTCAGATGGACAAAGTGAAACATAAAAGATCTAGCCACACGAAATCCCACAAAAAAACCCAATTTAAAATAGGCACTTCGAATGAACACGATTCTCTTGTTCCATGTGTCACCCGTCGTGAAGTCATACACAGAGACTGCTCAAAGAAGGTTAATTTGTAATTGTTACACCAATCATTCCCAATCACCTGTGGCATGGAAATATTCTAACGATGAAGTAATTGTAAGAACGACCGAGAATGATTTCATTCATGACATTAGGTATATGGTATCTCATAATACATTTATTTAACAGCGGTACAAATGTAGTTCCCTCTCTTAACATTCGGAATTTCATCGAGATTAGCTATGAAATGGGATATTTTGACTCATATATTCGGAACAGGTAATGATATACAACGGCGAAATTTAAATGTGTTTTTTTTTTAATTTTCGTTTTCTGGTATTATCTTTCAGACCTTGGGTTAACTGATAAACGTGATGCTAAATAGTACAACAGAACGGATGTTACCCTCCAGGACAGATGTCTTGTTCAGAAAGTTGTGTTTACCTTTACTATAAATTATATGTTAAACATATCATCGAGGTGTCTTCTTTCCTTTGACTAAGAGCCTACTCCGAGTCTAGAAACGCGTCGTCCGCACTCAATTGGATATCTACGTTTCTATTTTTAATTTGTTTTTGTTTAATTTCATTGTTCCATTTTGAATCATACATCGTGGTCTTTGTGTGTGTTTGTGCGTTCAATAAGTTTAAGTTGGATGTGTTTGTGAGGTTTTTTTTCGCTATTGGTGGAATCGTTGTCACTTTTTTCATAATTTGACCAAGGTCGAAAAAGATAGCCATATCATGTTCAGCTTTTGCAAAGCTATTTCAAGATGTAATAAGTAGTTCCACTTTGTCTGAATCTATATTGCATGTTGGAAGATATATATATATAAGTCTAGAAGATTGTGCAACGATACCGATAAAGATGTTACAAAACATATATATTGACAACATTTTCGATCAACAAATGACCTTCCTCGGTGTCTATCAAATTTAGACTGAGTTTGTAAAGATTAGACGGTGTAATTACAACTCACTAAATAGTCCGGTGACAAAGTGTGACGTATTAAAAATCTTTAACTCCCTCATTTCACTGTAAAAATATGATGGTATAATTGTCACCTGGTAAAGTGTGACGCATTTGAGAATGCTAAGGATAATCGTTAGTAAAAGGTGGTGAGGTCAGCACAAATCCTTAACTTTGTGACAGTAGTAAAATATTCGTTAACTATAAACACTGTGAAAGAAAATATACATAAAAACTTATTGTTTTCTGTTAATACCGTCCGGATGTAAAACACGGAGTTCTTTCATCCAAAATATTTCCCGATTCTCACGTTGAAAATCACTCCACAGACAGTTCTGTTCAATGATGAGTATTTTCATTCTGTTGAAATCCTCGAGACTGTGGTCAGACAGTCTGGAGTGCTGGCTCACAGGAAGAAATGTCTTTTTTGTAAGGTCACTCCTGTGTCCATTCAGGCGTTCAAGAATGTAAATAACATTTGCACTCTTGCAATTAACAGTGCAAAATATTTTGTACTGTTTTCCGGTGACCTTACTGGTATACGATGACGAGTGTTGCATATGTTTACAACATTTGCAGCGTTTGTCTCCACAAGGGTGACTCTTGCCTATAGTTGTGTTAGGCTTTGACATCTCCGCCCGCACCAACAGGTTTCTCAGACTGTTTGGTTGTTTGAAAGCAACCATGGGAGGCTCAGGAAAGACTTTGGACAGTTTGGAATTTTTTCGACGGTTGTCCAATGCCTACGAATGGTGTTGAGGCTGTTTCTCAGACAGGGATGGTATGTGAGGACACAAGGGGTAACATGTTTTTTGTAACATCTTTATCGGTATCGTTGCACAATCTTCTAGACTTCTATAATTTATTTTCTTTGTGCTGCATCGTCATGTCTCGACGATCCGCTACTCATTATGTTTTCTGGTTGGTAGATTCCCTTAGACTTTATATATATATATATAAAACAGAAAAAGGACACAAGGACAAACGGTGATTTGCAAAACACTACACAGACAACTAAGCCCTCTAAAACCTAGGTGAACTCCGGAATAGTAAGCAGTTCCTGCTCCACACGTGGCACCCGTCGTGTTACTTGTGATAGGTCATACATGTGGAAAGGACCAGATGATTTACTGTTTCCGATTACCTCAGTGGTATCTTCAAAAAAGACTTCGCCTTGTGGACTTATGCTTTTAAGTAACACCAATTTTTCATATGATAAATGTGCATCCCCATTCCTCACCTTTTACTTAAATGAACGTGAACTAGTCTATGCAACTGCTAATTGTTCAACATGGGATTTATTGTACAGTCAAGGGCGATAAATGGATTCCCAAACATTTTGTTAATGAGCAATTACTATTAGCATCAACATTCTAGCTAGAATTAATAATGTCCTTCTAGCTACATATATGTCTATACAAGGATTCATAATTAATCAAACGGGAGCAATTTAATTCAAAACCGATATGGACAATTGAATATATCATATACCCATACCTTAACAGAAACCTCCCATAAATATTTATAAGAAACTCAGGTAAAATAAAGGTTACTGTTCCACAGATAGAATTAGTTTTGGACAAATGTGGGTTTGAAATGTTTGCTATATAAATTAGGTTTTTAATCTGCTTTATTCAACCGTTATCTATATTTGGTTCAGTAGCTTCTTTGTTAGCTATTTTGTTGTATTTGTGCCATCAATTTTTAACCATCTTTTTCGCATTTTAATATTTTACCTTCACTACAAACGCACTTCATTAACTATATTATTATGTATAATTCTGATTCCAAAGGAACTGTATAAACATGATGTTACAATTCCAAATTTGTATCATTGTCCACGAAAGCTGAGTGGACTGATTCATATATATATCGTCACCACAAATACTTACTAAATCGATGACCTGTCTGAGGGCAAGACCAACTTTGACAGTTACAGGATCACCGTTACTACACATTGGTCTAACGTCGTTGTGATAATTTTTAAACAGATCGTTCATCAATCCAGTGATATTAACATCATCACAAGAAACTGTAAATAGTAAAAATCATGAGATAGAATATACATGTCACATTTAAATTATTTATGATTAAAATGCAATGACACAACTTACTTACCAGTGTCTCTGGATTGCCCATTCGGTTTTCTCTAAAGTTTATTTGATGACATAAAGCAATTTTTAGTTTAAACATATTTTATTTGCTCAAATATGCAAAAAGGATAAGACACAAGTTAAGCAAACTTATGAAGTCTTCTCCTATATACAATAAGTTACAACATTATTTGATAGAGCATGCATGCATATGAATATTTCTTACATTAATATGTGTAAATTGAAGAAGAACAGAGAATGAAGAAAGGAATTAGAGAAGGAGAGAGAGAGGTTGGTGGTGATGTTGTGTGTGGTTGTTCATTTGGTGAACCACTTAAACATGGTGTCTCATTATTTCATCATTTAGGTGATTTTCAGATTTGTTTCGATTTCTTTTATGTATAAATCCTTTTGAAAATTTATTGACTTATTAAAACTGAATGCAGTAAACGAACACGATGAAACAATAAGGACACAAACATATTACAATTGTTGTGACAGTGTGGTGTGGTATGTCACGTTCTTCATTTTATGATATGTTTTTAATGTAAGTTTTACATCTTTAATAAAGTCAGTAAATAACTTCTTGTCATCCTAAGAAAACACTAGGGTACAGCGATATGACATAGTTTCTGCACTGCGATGTAACCATCCCATAGGGAACTTCGCCAGTACTCCTGGACGAAGGAAATAGACGAATAGAATGTGACGTTACTCAACAACTCGTATCACACTGTTTCAACGTACACGACGATCCTATTGAGCAACATTTGCTTTTAGAATCGGTGGTTTGTGGGCCTTTCAAGGGAGACAGTATATTATGGCTGTAATGGTATGCCCATTTCAACAATATTTTGGTTATATCGTGCCTGTCAGTTTTATTTGTGGAGGAAACAGGAGAACCAAGAGTCACCAACAAACTTGATCCAAATGTTGTGTCGAGTACACCTCGCCAGATGTGACGATAGAAATTACTGTTTAATTAATGATAGCATAGATATATGTCAATACCACACCATGCCATCGGAAAAACGGCGCCTCCACAAGTTTTAGACTGAAAACAGCTTCTGTTCAAATACACATCAACCAAACGGCATTAAATTGTTTGTTCTAGCTTTAGTATTTTTGCACTCTCCAATACGCAGGTCAGGAAGTACATGCACTGTAATGTTTCTTAAAAACAACCACAATGTAAAATAAGACAGTGACATTTAAATTAATACTTAAATATGTTATTTGTATATGTCTGTTGAATGTCTACTCATTAGTAATAGAAATATATTCTATGTAGTGTTTATTACCATTAAGTTTCTATGTTCGTTTGAAATCACACAAGGGATCAGTAATGTTAATTTTGTTATCGAATAAACACAATTCTGTGTTTTTATTATGGCAAAATGGACAACACGAGAGCAACAGCATAGCAGAGAATGAACTGGTAGGTACATGTGTATTCGTTAACACTGCAAGTGATTTAATTAAAGACAAGGTTGAGCATAAAACAAATATTAATTTAGTCAGTCCACAGTACGATCGATCAGTGGATTGTCTCCCATTAGATAAAGTCATATATTTAGAACGTATGTCATCTAACTATATTTTTGTATATAAATTAATTTCTTGCAAAAATTTCAAAATTATGTCAACTGCGACATTTGTAAATAAATCATATAAATTGTTGACTTTGTAGAATGTCTGCCGGACATTGGCAACATCTACGCAGTCAATTAAAACATGTTTCAATGAATAATTGGAATTACACGGAATACATTCCGGTCGTTCCTTATTATTTAGCAAATAACTATGAGTAATTCTACCATGACCTATGCGACATCTGGTCAAGATTACTGGTTTTTTTCCGATTTTAACCGTAAGAACAAGGAGTCTTGCCAACTAAGGAATGTAATTCGTGCAATTTGTTATGAATTTGCTCGTCCCAGCTGTCTTGCCAGCGTTTTAGAATATATTTTATTATAAAAGGCTTAAAATCACTACATGTATATCGAATTGAGCAATTGCATATTGTGTTATCCAATGCGTCCTTGGCCTCCTGGTCAACGACAGTGTTCCCATGGAAACCTATGTCACTAGGGATCCATGTAAAAATGACATGCTTACCGATATCAACAAGACTTTCATAAACTATTGCTAAAATGAAAGGCAGGAAAGAGAATCCGAACAGACCATGCATTTATTCTCATCAGAAGAGACAACGAACTTCAAAGCAAGAAATATTGCATTAGCCTCTGCACTGAGGATCGAACTGGCAGGTGGTAATCGAAGACAATAGATCTGCTGTCCGAGTATTCAGATGTTACCGATCTAATTTCAGCAAAATGTTGCTTAATTAGTAAAGGGTTTGTTTCAGAATTTTTGTATTTTGTAAGTTCAAAATTAAAGATAAGTTTTGGGTTTAACCATGGAGGGTTTTCAGGAAATACAATAGATGCTATGTCATCCAAATTTATATCAGAATTTTCAAAGTGTGATTTGACGCGGTGTCCAAAATGTTGAATTGTATTGTGGTATTTATTGAAGCATTTTCATATAAAGGATTAAAAACATAGTTGTATGCAGGATTTGAAGGAAACGCCTTCAATTTGGTTGCATACTGGATACCAAGTTTGATACGTCTGTTTGCTTCAGCATAAACACTCTCAACTGGAGACGTTCTGAACGCTCCAAGTGAGAGTCGTAATCCTTGATGATGGACTGTATCTTTATAAGAGGAGTGCTGCTCGTAATATAGTATATCTGACAAATACAAATATTATTTTCGTCGTTATACTAAATAATTGTTCTGATATTTTCAACAAAACTTCATTGAATTGAAATTATCACGTGACGGCCGATTTATAACAGAAATGAAAAAATCTGAATTGCAGACGTAATAAAAATACAATGTAGGTCATCTTTATAAAGAAAAAACTCGTCAAAGAGTCTTGTTAGGATATACGTACTAGTAATGTAAGCATTCATGTAAATAACGTTCTTTGAAAGCTAGGATTACAGAAGTATCTCCGCTTTTATTTATTTTTTTTTTATTTTCTTTTTTAAGGTTTAATATTTAATTTCCAAAAAATAATCACATTTGATCTCCGCAAATTACATTTTCATTTAAATAATTAGGGGCATTTCATCTCCACATTTTTCAATACAAGTTCCTTGGTTTTTTTTCAGGGAATAAATAGCATTTCATCTCCGCAAATCAAATTACACATCAATTTCGCAATTGTTCTGTTGTGCTGGTAATAACAGCGGGTTTCTCCAACAGCAGAAGAAATTCAGATATGTTTCGCAAAGGATGTTTTGTCGAAAGAGCCACATTTTAAATTGGGGAGATATGAAACATAAATAATCATAGGTTGTGCCTTACGCTTCCTTTATCCTCTTTAAACGAGTGAGCGTGAAACACTACTGACATTGTCTGATAGTTTATTCTACTTGACTATCAGATCAACTCTTACTCTCCTGTCATTGATTGTCTGTAAAATTAATGGCATCCAATTTACAAGTGTTTATAGTATAATCAAAGAAAACTTAAAAAATAAGCATTGCAGTTTTTTTTAAGAAAAAAATGAAAGATACTCGTTGAAATTATTTATCTCATTAAAATATAAATGATGTGCTAAAAAAGTTTGCGACTAGACAGTACATTGGTACTCTGATTATTTATAGCGACTAGTAGTGTTGTTTGTTACATATAACCGATAGAATATTGCCAGGTGATAACTCTAGGACTAATTGTAGCAGATTGTCTGACATCGTGTTATCTATAATTGTATCTGTAAACATATGATGGCAGAATAATTAAATTAATTTTATATTTATGTATTCAAATAGATTAAGTACCAAATCAATAAAATTAATTTAAATCATGATGGAAATGGAGAATAAATTACATAATCACACAATCAAATGAATTAAACCATCAAATACTTGATTGTATTGATGTTACATGTAACTTAATTTACAATACGATATTATTGATGGTCATATACAACTCAATCTTGCTCGGCCAAACATTAATATACAATGTACTTTTTGTATTCATTTCTGTATGACTCGATGTATAACAAACAAGATTCTCTTATACAACTCTTACTGGAACTCCGAATATAGAGAAGGACACAATTTCTGTGCTGCGACGGACAACTCATCCCCAAAAGGGTCGTTCGCTAGTTATGAGGGACGAATCAAATACATAACTTGTTCTTGTGAGCGAAGCGTTACCCAGTGCCTCGTGCACGGAGAATGCTACACTCATTGCACGTTAAAAACCAGATCCCAATGAGCAACCGTTTCTTATTCATTGTTGGTGACCCGATGTAAAATGTTCATATCCCATCCATTATATATATTATTTTCCTGTATTAATCTAAGCTTCCACCCATAGGTCCATCCGATTCCATCATTTCACTTTAAAGGTTTATTGTTCTCGTAACGAATATAGCTGAGATACTGTTCATTTGACGTTAAACACCAATCAATTGAAACATTCGAAAGGGACGTCCGCTGGTTTGTGTGATGTAGTTGAATACCACACTCCTATAGCACATAAAGGCAACTTACAAGCAGTTTGCTAGGGTTTGCCGTTGGTGGTCCTTAGCAAGGCAGTATTTCCCGTATCAATTACCTCCAGTTTTTATAGTGTCAACAAAGGCATATACCAACGACCACTTTAACTAGATGTATAACACGTATTACGCGAGTTCTCCCAAACAGAGCTGATCCGATCGTGTTTTATTTACTTTATTTAAGCTTAACATTCGTGCTTACTCAAAACACAGAGAAGACAGAAGTTGATAGATATATTCCTCCTACGACAGACGCAGCATACTACTCCCCACCCACTTGATAATTAGATCTCCACTGATCAAGTGTGTTTAAGGGTAGAACCAAATGTATATGGAACAGGTTTGCAGGGAAACTGAATAATGGCTCTTAGTGACAACCGCTAAACATTTAATAGAATGATTGGGCTATGGACTTTTTCATATTAGTAATATTTCTTAATCTAGATTTAAATTACCCCTGCCTCAGTCCCAAGTTATAGGAATTAATCTTGTTTGATCATCTGTTATATTGGTTATTTTTTTTACTATATATTTTACACCACATATGTGAATTTCCGGATGTTTTTTTTTTTTGCTTTTCATTTTTAATGGTATTTACCATTGTCGTCATCATGCTATCTAGAAGTTCAGACATGATAATACAACAAGCAAAACACAAGAATTGAAACTGTACGACACGCACAGAAACACTCACTCGCATGTCAACTAGTTAATAAACTCATATTGAAACAAAACAAAAAATCCATTATAGAAAAAAGTAAAAGCGTTGGAAAAACAACTTGAAAACCTATCATGGTTAAATTTGTTTATCAGATCTCTTTTCCTAATTAAAACTTTTAGTATGGTATTGACTATTTATCAATTAACAAATTAACAGTACGTTGACAGATGACATCATTCAATTCTTCATATTTGACAAAATGTTCCGTAAGCATTGTAATTTTTTCAGGAAATAATCAATGCACATTTTAAACCAGGAAAGATAATTTCCTCTTCAAATGTCTAAAAATGACCGGATTACCAAGAGTAAATGCAAACATTCAAATTGCGTTCAAAAAACTAATTTAGAATATATTAATGTGATTTATGTTTATATATAATGTATTTTCCTATTATTTTCAGCCTTTGATGATCACCTATGTTCTGTGTCACCCAGTTTGAAGTTTGCTCAACTTATCAGAAATGAAACCTACATACCGCATTACGTGCAACTAATATTCCACAATGACATGTCCTTTATTTAGATCGTTTTGAATGTACGTCTATTATCACGTTTCATAGAAGATTTAACACGGACTCGTTGGCTTAGTTGAAACATATTTTATTGTCTTATAAATGTACTATTAGATTGGAAACAAGTTATATCAACTTAGTATATCCGCTCTATACAATAATGTTATATACATAGATAAGAAAATGACAGCAAGTTACATAATATAATAATTGTATACATGAATATATTTGATAAACAGAAGTAATGGGGGGGGGGGGGGGAGGGAGGGGGGATAAGTGCAAATAAATGATAGCATCCTGAGTTCATGGTATAATTTCGTATCATTCAAATCTATTAGAATGGTGTGTATATTTTTGGACATTTCTAAACACTATTAAATTGTTTTCATCAGTTAAATTATCAGAGCCATATAATAAGTTTTCAATTGAGATAACTGTATACGGTGTAATACTCATAAATAATTGCATTCTTGCATTCGTATAAAGGGGACATTCTAATAAATAATGAGTATCATCTTCTAAAGGACATCCGCAGGCGCAGCTGGGGTCACTATTAAATTATATTTGCTCTAAATAAATCTGCTCTCAGTGAACTACACTGATGTATTAATCTAGTATGTATTATATTACATTTCCTACTTCCTAACAAATAGTAATTAGAACCTTTAAATAAATTCGCCCTTAAAGTTTGTTTAAACTTTGAAGTAGTTTATATAGATTTAAAATTCGGATCCAATGAATTCCATGAACGTATAGTAAACGAAAAAAACGATTTGGAAAATGTTTCTAAACGACATCTTGGTACCCTATATTGTAAAGAATTTCTCAGATTATAATTGTTTACTACTAAATATTCATTTAGACAGTCCTGTAAATATTCAGGAGCTATATTGATATGTATTTTATGAAATAAAGTAAGTTTTAGACGCCTCCGTCTTCAATTTAAAGTCTCCCAACCGGTTTCAAAGTATAAAGATTCCTTGCTTGCAAATTTTGGCAACCCAGAAATTATCCTAGCGGCTTCAAATTGAAGCTGTTCCAACATATCTGCATCCCTTAAACAACACCCATCCCATAACTCATTAAAGTCTACTAGCCATTGCTTTGCCCAATTATCTAAAACTTGAAGATCCAAGTTTAACCTGTCTTCAACTTCTAATGGATTAGTAGATGAGAATATTAAAGAGCTGTCATCAGCAAATAATCTAACAAGACTTTGAATATCATTTGCAATATCATTTATAAAAAGCAAAAATAGTAATGGGCCCAGAACTGACCCCTGCGGAACGCCTGCTTTCAATATTCCAAGTATGGACATTGAATTGTTTAATAAAACTTGTTGTTTCCTTTCTGAGATATAATCTTCGAGCCATTGTAATAATTTGCCGTTTATGCCATATGATTTTAATTTTTATATTAAACCTGTATGCCAAAGACGGTCAAATGCTTTGGAAATATCACAAAAGACCGCAACCGTAATTTAACCATTTTCTAAAGCTATGCAAATTTTATGATATAATTCAATTAACTGATGGAATGTAGAATGACCAGACACAAATCCATTGTTTACACCTGAATCTGTAGCCTACTCTAATGTCATCGGAAATCGTCCTATTGTCAATCGGTAAGTAAAATGAAGACGAAATGTTGGCAGACTTAGTAAGACAACATTGTCATATTTATCTTACCAACAAACCTCAGACAAACAGAAAGTTGTTATTGAAAATATGGAGGGCTAGTGTCTTATTTACGTTATTTGTGTTTTTTTTGCGTATAGTGGTGTCCATCACATATTTGGTTTTCTTCATCTTGTGTACTATATGTTGCCAGTTTCCCTGGAATGTTCATTTTTGATTGCCCCTTCGGTATTTTCTAACGTTTATTAACGAAGCGAGGTCCCAATAGAAACAAAGAGTCCGACCTTATAATGTTCTTTCTCCACAAAGAAAGTCGAAGACGTACCCTTTCATTTAAATTGCCAAGGGAGAATATAAAACATGGACCATTTACAATTTGATTTTCAATGCAAAAAGTTAAGGCATGGTCAATTAAATTTGTTTTATCACCGTCGGAACGGAATTTCATTTATATCTAGAAAACAAGAAGATATTTACTACTGAACTGTCAATTGCAGATGCCAAATACTGATCAAAGGATATCATTAAGAATAGAAAATGAAATTGTATCCAAATATTTTCTCCAGTTGACAAATTACAATAGATCGATTCATTTCAGAAAACTGAAAACATGTCTTAAGAAAAGTTTATGTTAATAATTAGATCACAAGATCAGGAAATGCTATTCGTCACCAACGGCAAACTATCTCTGATTATTCATAGAGTATTGAGACACATTTGTGATCGAAATAGTGAAACTTACATTCTAAGATACGACTAGCGGTATACTTACTAATACAAGATGAAATAATACACCGTAGTGTTAATACGTACTGATTTATAACCGCCAACTTGATAGAATCGAAAAACATCATATTAATAAGAAAACAGTATGTAGATATAGACGTACATGCCATGATAAGGCATGACAATGGTATTGATATCTTCTGTTCCCCTGTTAAGCACTAAGCACGCAGTATTAAAAACTAAGAGCAAAATGTGGGTGGCTCCGAGTAGGTCGACAAGTCTACATGTGCAGTGTTGTTTCCGTAGAGAAGCACGATTAAATCATATTCAACGTGCTATCCAGTACAAAGCGAGCATCATCACCATCGCAAGTACTTGTCACGTGGTCTCCGAAATGTTAGTCAGTTGGCGACTCACTATATCATAGAACTTATCATTAAATGTTAGACTGTATTGATACAGTCAAGTGAACATGTAACTTCAAAGTATTTTATCCAGGTTTGTATCATATTTGCAAGTACAAAAAAAATGTAATTGAGATTTTATAGGAAGTATTATCATTCAGAAAACAACATTAATATACTTCAGGGGCGGATGCAGGATTTCAAGTTAGGGGGGGGGGCGCACTTAAAAAAATTGCGCCGAGCAGAGGGAGGCGCGAAAATTTTTGGGGTATTTCGTGTGAAAAATCACGATTTTACGCCAAAAAATCATATTTTTTCAATTGCCGAGGGAGACGCGAAAATTTTTGAGGTATTTCGTGTGAAAAATCACCATTTTACGCCAAAAAATCATATTTTTTTCCAATTTTAGGGGGGGGGCGCGCGCCGGGTGCGCCCCCCCCTGAATCCGCCCCTGTACTTTAATGGTGTTTTAACCGAATCAATTATTTCATTACGACACATTAGAAATAAGTTAAGAAAGTAAATTGGATTTATGAATATATCTAATTTAAAATTGAAATTGGAGAATTTCAAAATTGTGTCACCCAAATCATTTAATACATTTTTCTGTATCATAATGCTATGATAACACATGACCAACATCTGTATAAATACTGTTTCTAGTAATAAGCGAGACGGAACATTATAGTCACGGAAGCGTTGATTAATGTTACGAAATCAATAAGAACAAATAAAAACATTTTAAAAACAATATCAACTTGGGAAAACTATTCACGTACGAACGTTTGTGTCATGTTACGTTAGAAATGAAATCGATATAAGTAGCAATTATATGACAGTATTCTGAATCTAATTAACCATAATAACTGGCTAAAAGCTTGAACTTGTGTTTGTTAAATAAGGAGTATAATAACTTTCTTAAAATTAGAGCAGTGGAAATGTTCGTGATTATTATTGTATCATACTTCCTCATGATTTAAAAGCAGGTTGATTCTAAATTCCAATGTGCAAAATAAAAACAAAGTGCCGTGACAATAAATCAAATCTAGTTTCATGTGTTCGTGATTAGAAGTTTGTACATTTTATTGTACAGTAGTTTCAATGTATCTATTTGCGTACTAATCAACCAGTCGCAATGTAATGGATCCAACTGATGTAGTGAATATACTTGAGTTGATGAAATAGTGGTATAGTTGGGTTTCATGTCTTTGCCAAAACATACCCCATAAAATAGGTTTCAACTAATTATTATTACTAATATTATTAACTTTTATACATAAAAGTTAAGCTCTGCTGAAATATTTCACAACACATTTTAAAAATACTAGATAATTTACAAAGCCTTCTACACATTGAAGTAGGACAAACAGCTGCCAAATCAACGGAGGATAGCACTATATCATGTTTTAATTTATTGCATATACGTTATAGCAATAGTAGTAAGTGTGTCTATTCTAAATATTATATCATCGTACGAGTCTCCTTGTTGTCAATGGCTTGCACCCTCCTTGCACACAACAGACACATTAAATCAGTTCCCAATGAACAATAGATTGATGGAAGTGGTAATTGAGTGAACGTTGTAATGGAAAATTATCATAGCTATCATACATCTCGCCTTATCTGGTGATAATCAAGACACTCGACTATAAGCTAATTATAGAGGTAGATATATCTTTAGATACCGAAACATTACTAACTACATGTATATGTTAAGCAACAACAACGAATAAATCATTGCTTTAAGACTCTGCATGCTGGTCAGTCTTTATATCTATACATGTATTTGGTTTCCGCAATCGTTCGCCTATGTTAACAATAACTAGACATTCCTGATCAAATAGGACTTTTTGTAATACGACTTTATGTTTGTGAATAACACTCTCGAGAAGAAAGCAAAATAGGTGACCCACAAAACGATCCAGTAAAATCGAAATAGTTGAAGCAGAAGTCATTAAACACTCATTGCAGCAAAATATATTTTAGTCATTACTTAGCTTCAACATTGCAATACGACATCCCGCCATCATTCAATAACGCCATTACAATCGTTGTCAGACACGCTAATTTTACATTTCTTTCGTTGTATTCTATTTACACTTCTCTAAATATTAAAATAGTATTTCCATTGACTGCTTGTCTTTGACAAAGTACATATGTATTTAACCTACGGTGACTCATAAAAAACAATTTTCTTAAAAAATATAGATTGGAAAAAATCGTTACACAACTTCTTATGGTACTAATGTACGTATTATCACGAAAAGGAAAAATAAGAAACTGAACTTTCAAGATTTATTCATTTAATATAATTGAAATGGGTTCAGTTAAAATTAGAATGCAATCATGATTTCAGCATCACGTGATTTTACATATTTTAATAAGTTTTATGTGAATGTTTTCTAGATCGTTGTCATTTTGTACCTTTTCTTTTGGCCATTGTGTTGTCTGTTCTTCTGTCTTTTGGCCATTGTGTTGTCTGTTCTTCTTCTTTTGGCCATTGTGTTGTCTGTTCTTCTTCTTTTGGCCATTGTGTTGTCTGTTCTTCTGTCTTTTGGCCATTGTGTTGTCTGTTCTTCTTCTTTTGGCCATTGTGTTGTCTGTTCTTCTTCTTTTGGCCATTGTGTTGTCTGTTCTTCTGTCTTTTGGCCATTGTGTTGTCTGTTCTTCTTCTTTTGGCCATTGTGTTGTCTGTTCTTCTTCTTTTGGCCATTGTGTTGTCTGTTCTTCTTCTTTTGGCCATTGTATTGTCTGTTCTTCTTCTTTTGGCCATTGTGTTGTCTGTTCTTCTTCTTTTGGCCATTGTGTTGTCTGTTCTTCTTCTTTTGGCCATTGTGTTGTCTGTTCTTCTTCTTTTGGCCATTGTGTTGTCTGTTCTTCTGTCTTTTGGCCATTGTGTTGTCTGTTCTTCTGTCTTTTGGCCATTGTGTTGTCTGTTCTTCTGTCTTTTGGCCATTGTGTTGTCTGTTCTTCTGTCTTTTGGCCATTGTGTTGTCTGTTCTTCTGTCTTTTGGCCATTGTGTTGTCTGTTCTTCTGTCTTTTGGCCATTGTGTTGTCTGTTCTTCTGTCTTTTGGCCATTGTGTTGTCTGTTCTTCTGTCTTTTGGCCATTGTGTTGTCTGTTCTTCTGTCTTTTGGCCATTGTGTTGTCTGTTCTTCTGTCTTTTGGCCATTGTGTTGTCTGTTCTTCTGTCTTTTGGCCATTGTGTTGTCTGTTCTTCTTCTTTTGGCCATTGTGTTGTCTGTTCTTCTTCGATTTACGCATTCTGATTACCCTATTGATATCTTCAAACTCTTCTTAATATGAATGTTTAACGCTTCCTTGAACAATATTTCAGTCATAGCTGTGTGCAGCAAACCGGAGTACGAGGAGAAAACTACCAACCTACCTTACCGCAAGTCAATGACAAACCTTATCACATAATGTTGTATCGAGTACACCTGTCCTTTCTTGTACGAGAATTGTGAAGATATGTATTGATTGCATAGGTAGAAGTAAATCTAGATATCATACGATCCATGCCACAGCATGCCTCTGTATCATTGCTTATTAAAGGGGGTGTACGAAAAATGCTTAAAATTCCGTTGACACCGTCCCAAATCTACCAGATATGAAGTTACAGAGGTTGTAATTGCTCCCTGGTAATACTGCTGTCCTCTTTTGTGCTAGATTCATTGTCCTCAGTTAGATTGGTGTAATCATTTTTATTGTGTTCGAAACCAGTGAAATATGTTGGGTTGTTGATACCATTAGTTCTCAAATATTGTTCTAGACATCAAGTAACACATTGTGACATGTTATATCAGGGTGTACGACAAATGGGAAGATATCAAAATTATAATCAGAAGTAATAAACGAAGGACAGACAATACAATAGTCGACAACACAATATGTAGGTAAAGATTGAGCAGCACTAACTTACGAGGATGAACGTGGGTGTTCCGCAATGATAACCATCTTCTGCTTCACTGGTGACACTTTCGTGTTACTGTTACACGACATATGATATGAGGAAAATGTTTTAAACCAGTATGCGTAAATAAAAACAAATGTGAGTAAAGACGAACCCAACATTTTATTGCCTAAATCGGAGCGTATATCACGGGTTAAAAACACGAATCCCACTGATCTCCGAGATACATTTGGGTACTCCAGATTAAGTACTACCTCCCATCCGCAGGCAAGACAGCATTCCGGCGGTCAACAGACGATTCGTATATTTGTCTGAATATAATTACATTATCATTTGGAATTGAGAAATTTATTGTTGAGTATTTAAAATTTAAAAGGTGATTTCTATATTTCTATTTGTCATGTAGTTTAAAAAACTTATATTGTTTGATAGACACCTTAAATTAAGTTATCAGCTAGTGATGTTGTATGAGCATTCGAGATGCATCTATATTGCCGTCGGAGATCCAGTTATCAAGAGGGGTGGTGATCCCATTAATCAGTTTAATCCCGTCACATTTGTATGCCTGTCCCATGTCAGGATCTGGATTTCAAACGCCACTTGTTTATTTGGTATCTATGTGTTAAATTGTATGAGGTGAGAGTTGGTTTATTCGTTTTGTTGATATTTGTATACTTGGTGACCATCACTCTTTAAACTTACCGGTCAATAGTATATATAATACCATTGATCAAGAACGATTCGTGTCCAGTTAAGATGGATTAAGGGACAGAAATTCACGACGTCTGAAAATACTTTTGCGTGTGCTTAATCATTGAAATTAACTGGACATCAACAGGATAACCTAAGAAAATAATATCTTTGCCGTTCAAACTTGAATACTATATCGTCAATTAATATTAATGAAGGTTTGTGTTATTACAAAAGTGGATTGTGGACATTAATTGTATGACAGTAATTATATATGTCTGGTTATTATAAATATATTATAAGTTCACTGTCTATTATTCTAGTAAGGTATTGGTCATAAATAATCAGCATTTCGTTTTACATGTATCTGTTTCTCTAAAAGACAGTTAACCATATACAGTAAGTGTTAGAGAATACCGACAGTGCAATCAACAATGGACAATCTAGAGAAACTGGCAACATATGACGAAAAAAATCAAAACAAAAACACAGCACAATATATGTTGTAAAGTCGAGTTTTTTATTCTATTACATGGAGATTTCATAACTCTTTGACACCTACGTAATAGAACTATTAATATCCGGTTTGATTCTATTAAGATATAATGATGTTTAAACATGAAAGTCATCAGTTTTAATTCAGTTGTAATGTCCCGTTTGGTCACCAATGACATACGATTTATTGCGATCGTAAATAATCAAGTCCATTAGAGTATTTGATCATGAAACAGAGCATATATTTTTTTATTTCAAATTAATTCTTCTAACGAAGTGGTGAGACTTTTATAAATTAATTGCTTTTCACACAAATTGTAGGCGTTTACCAGTTCTTGACCACGGAAAACGATTTTTATTAAGTAATTATCTGTCTGTCATTATTAAAATTAATCAAATTGAAAATTAGAAATTGATGAGTAAACAAGGTGCCTTACTAAATAAACAAAATTAAATGAGAAAAAAATATTTGATGTTGAACTTATCTGGTACGATCTTTGTATAGATGTTTATTTTCATGAAATTGACATTGATCAGATTCTATATATTACAACAAAGGCATCACAATCAAGACTGGAAGGCGCGGTCTTTGTTGCCATTAGTAACATGTCGTATTTATCAATTTATATGAAAGATCGTACAGATTATTTGCGGCTATTGGTGATCTGCTTTTGAATCGTTTTATTTGTTCAAAGTAATTGATGCAAAAAATAAAGGCTAGGTTTCGTTGCACTAATTCCACAATCATAGGAAGCCACCGCTACAAAAATTCGACGGTCGTCATTTCGACAGAAGATATGCAAGATGTAGATAATTGCGATTAATTGAAAACGTGCTGCCACAAAGCAGAAAAGAAATGATGCTGTCAGTTCACAACAATAGAAGATGACCTAAGAAATCGTGATATACATTCCGTTGATGGTCATAGAGGCATTTAGAAAACAATAGTCAACTCTACCAGAATCTGTATAATATTTCTACTTGGCAATTTGTTAATACTAGATATGAACTTCTTCGAAAGACGTGTTGTAAATAAATTTTAGAGAAAACCGAAAGGGCAATCAAGAATGAATACAGGACACCGAACAAAGACAAACAAAGCTAAAAACACAGCACAGGAAACTAAGACGATGAGCAAAACTGACCCCACAAAACACTTGGGGTTCGCGATGGGTATGTAGTTCCTGTTTCATATAAGACACCGTGTTACTCATATAGTCGTGTTAATAATATCAAAAGAAATAGAAGCCCTAATATAACAAATAAGTAAACGATAGTGTTACTGTGTTCGAGTTATTTCAATAGTTTATAACTTTCAAAAAGAAAATAACAAAACTGTCTATTTCTGAAACGCATATCTAAACCGACATAGTAGAGTGTCATGCGTGTTAAATATATTCCATCAATTGACTTTTAGAAAATGATTTAATTTATTTTTTATAACCTTTCATTGATAATTAATTATCGTCACGTTTGGTTACCAAGACGCGTTGCTACTATTTATGATGGATAAACAATTTTAAAGACACACAAAGAAACGCCTTCAATGTTTTGAGTACATATAGTGACATTTTGCTGATGAGGCCATATATGCAAACTTGGTCTGTCTTGTTATGCCGTGCAATTAATGTAAGGTATGCACATACGATGTAAAAATATATATCATTTTAATTGATTCAGCTGTTTCAGAAATAATGCCAATATTTCAGGGTATTAGGGTCATGGTGTGTAACGACACTTTCAACAATATATCAGTTATATCGTGTCAGTCAATTTTTCTGGTGGAGGAAACCGGATTACCAGGAGAAAACCACCGATCTGACAAATGTTATGACAATGTTGTATCGAGTACACCTCCCCATGAGCGGGATTCGAAGTCACAACGTCTGTGGTGATAGGCAATGATTACATAGGTAGTTGTTAATCCAACTATCGTATGACCACGACGGCCCCCGTTGCTCAAATTTAAAGCAATCAGACATTTCTCAATACCAAATGCGGGCATAGTGAATGTGGAAGTTTTGTAATTTTAGAATGGTACACACATAGATCAATAAATGATTGCAAACACGTCTGAAAACAATTGTACAATACTTGTTAGAGGGAACAGCATTAGTAATCCGAATAGATACAACAGATGCGCACTATATTATATATCTACGTTTGTATGCCTCCGCTGAAACTGAATATTTTATGCGTACTGTTGTACTAATTAATTACAGACTCGACTAAGGAAACGTGCACTTAATTAATGTGGAGTTTTAAATACGTTACTAATATAAATATTTCTTATGTCAAATAAAGTTTAGAGGAATAAGTCAAATTTAAATGTTTGATTTTTTAGACTTATATACATGTAAATATTTGACAAGATCTTAGCAGAGTTGGATAGTACAGCAAATGTTTTAGTCTGTAATGTTTGTATAGATGAATGGGTCTTACATAATATTGATTTTATAATCTAAATCAATTAAGAAAAATTATTTACAATTTTCGTGTTATGTCACAAAATATTTTGAAGTGGGCTGAAATAAATGATGCCTTCAATATCAAGGGAAATGAAATAACGAAAATGTACTCTAACAAGAAAATCTCCTGTGTAAGAACTGGGTTTTAATCGAGTATTTATTGTAGAATGTAACATTTTAAAAATTAAAAGCAAAGTAAACATTATCACTTTATTTTAGGAAAACTTAACAATTATGGAAATATTTCAGTAGACTGTCTGTAAAGACTACTCAGGCCATTTAAGCTAAGAAGAGTTTGAAGATACACAAGGGGTAATTAGAACCCGTATATCGAAGAAGAGCAGACAACACAATGGCCAAAAGAAAAAGTACAAAATAAGGGTAATAACAAAATTACCGAACTCCGAACAATCTTACAAAGGGAAAGTCAAAACTCATAAGTATATAAACAGACAAAATCAGTCTACAACCGGAAAACTGTGAAAACCGTAATGACCCTGACTTGGTACAGGCATTTCTAAAGAAATGGTGGGTTGAATCAGATTTTAAAGCGCCAAACCTCCCCCTTTCATTACGGCTCAAAATTTCCGGCTGTCACTATAACAGTATTTATAACAATACTTGAACAAAACAGGTAAAACAGTTGTAAAAGCAGCACCAAACTCAGTGAAGTAAATGTCAAAGACACTTTTACGTCACACATTGATAAACAACTATTTTTGACATTTTTGTTGACACCTTATCTATATACAATTTCACTATATGAAAATCCATCGTTTATAATCTTTTCTGCAGAGACGGAATATATTTCGACAAGATCTTGGTATCGGAATATAAACTTTATAAGAGATCGAATAAGGCGAATCTTTTAATAGCCCTGGTCCAGTAGCCTGTTTCTCAGATGAAGATGACGTTTCAGTAAATAAGAATAATTGCTACTGGCCCTTGCATAACAAATCAATTGCGAGATGTAAACACCATATGCAGGAGAAGCTGGTATATTGCTGAACATATTTGGAAAATTTATGATTTTAAAATTGAAGTCGTCTCGTTTATCATAAATTTTAGTACAAAGGGACAAACAACGATCTACAAAGATCGAGTAACATGAATCCCAAAAATAACCGGGGATGAACTCAGGTGTTCCTGAAGGGTAAGCATTTCCTGCTCCACTAGTGGCACCCGTCGTGTTAATCTAGTTACAAACCTGTTGATAAGTCATGAATGAGGAAAGGACCGGGAAGTGTTTACGACTAGTGGAACATATCTATGATCATTTGTGACACAGACATTCCATAACGGTCAACCAAGTCATGGTGGAGACCATAAGACTTTCGAAGTGCTGACTTCAACTTAACCAATAGGAACCCTTGGTTTAGTAGCTTCCTTGTTAGCAGCAACCCTCCTTCAAGGAAATCCTGATATGGACCACAAGCTCTGGAATATCGCATCAAGCATTAAGTTTACGAAATGCCATACACTGTTTTCATAAGTTGCATGTACACACCATGTCTTAAGGAAATCCTTAGTTATTCTTAGTTCCTGTCATTTTATTCAGTGGTACATATGTATGAACATTTTTAAACTACGAACACATTGTGATATCAATAATGATACAACAAGTATTTATTTTTAATAATATTTTGCTGTTTCTGTATAAAATGTGAATACACACGTTACGGCCTTCTCATTGGTTTTAAATATTACACTTTAAAAGCCATGCGCTAATGGATTTACTCAGTATTATTTATGATGTTAATACATTTCGACTTTTTAAGCCAGTTTGGACGGCATTGTTATCACAAGGTAGCATACAGTTCCTTCATCTTAATTTTGCCATTTTCTAACATCTTGAATCATAAAGAAGTGAGTTCCCATGTGCCTGAGTATTTTCAAATTCAAACTGTGCCAATTGTATCTTACTATTACACCAATACACTTGTACCTACAATTTTCAATTACAAAAAGTTATTACAAGACTTTAACGTTGAGGAATACTTAAACAAATAAAATGTGATTGTTCCCATTCTCTTTTCAACTATTTCCCATCTGGACATGTCATTACGGACGATCTGAACATAATCAACAATGATAATCTCCGGGAGATCATCTCCCATGTACGTAAAATCAGGGAATCACAACATACCAACTGTATCCACATCTTAAAATAATGGTGGATTCCGTTGAGGAATACACCAGAATATCGGTTATGAGAGAAGAGGTGACATCAATCAGATGTGGATACTGAAAAACCCTTTATGGATAATTTAAATTCTCGTACTTTTTTCGAAAATTTCATTTATCCAAACTTTTGACTTTTCTACACTATACACTACCATTGCTCATAGAAAATTAAAAAAAAACCGGTTTAAAAGAAATTATTCAAGACGCTTTTACTTTAAAACAACGTAGTCAACGTTACACGTTTATAGTTTGTGTCACGAATTAACCAAGTATCTTGTCAAACACGGAACGAAAACCAACAATGGCTACACAGAACATGAAGTCATCATTATGTTAGAGTTCCTTACAGATAATATATATGTCGAGGTCGGAGGGCACATTTATCAACACATCATTGGCATCACAATAGGAACAAACTGTGCCCATCTCCTTTTCCGATCTTTTCGCATACGCCTAAGAGGCTGAGTTTATACTAATCTTTATGAAAGACAAAACATAATAATAAAAGAAGCTCATTTGCACGAGTGCATCATTTTACTATGAGGATTCCATTCCGGGGTCAAACTAGTTTTATCGACCCAAACCTACCATGTTAGTAAGATGATGCGGTCATGTAGGTGCTTTCCACATGCGAGTAAAATGCCAACCCTCACATATAACCGGGTGTATATCGTTATTATACAGAACGCTATGATCTTCAACATTATACATAGTACATATAGTAATGTGAGTTCAGTTGCCCCCAATAAAGCAAATAGCCACGAAATATTGTTAAGTGGCGTTCAACATCCACAGCCATATCTTGATTTAAACTTTGGCCTACTAAATTGTCAAAATGATCTAAATGATTAATAAAATGAAACACAAACATATCTCATTAACGATTAAGTGATTAAGATTGAAAACAACATATTTCTATTTAAACCATACTCTGCTCACTGATGCCGTTGTGCTTGAATATGTTTGTACAAAGGAAGTTATTTTAAAGTAGTAGGCATGCATTAAGCCGAGCTGTGTTTCTTTTGTCGAAGATTATAAGGTTTAATAATTGATTAGACATATAATTAAAATAGAAATGGAAATTTTGTTTATTTAAGTTTGCACTGAAAACGTTAATCAATGTTGGAGTGTTTGTTAATTTGTTATGGTTATATATAGCTGTTTTGATCTCACGGCGGTTCTTACAAAAACATACTTGCGCAAAAATTTAAGATATTACAATATAATCACCATAAACGTATGAAGATAAATGCAACAAATCGGAAAATAAATCCGACGAAAGGAAACATATTCCAGTTTATGGCAAAGTTGATACTAAGCACTTTTTACTTATCCTTCTGTGAACAGTAATTAATAGTCTCGTACAAAGTTTCATAATTCGCGCAAAACTAACGTGAAACCCGTCAAACTATAAACACACACTCAACGGCAGGATAGGGCCGTTTCATACTAATTTTAGGGTGCGAGATATTATCATTGTTGAGACCCTACTGTGATTGTGAAATGTTGAACAGCAATAAAAGAAATGTTCCTTTTACTTTAATTGATGTCTAAGTGTAATGTTGGATAGACTCTCCTGTTCATTTACATCCGTATCGTTTCTTACTCACTCAACCCAGACTGCCCTTCTATGGTGGCGTTCTTAGGGTTTAATTTACAGATCTGTCCAGCACATCCCAAGGTGGTGGATAATGCATGCTTTCTTGATGGGGATTCTCAGGATATGCTCCGTTTGTCGTAATCTGAACCCGGTCCTTTCCTCATGCATGACTTATCATCAGGTTTGTAACAACTATAACACGACGGTTGCCACATGTGGAGCAGGAACTGCTGACCCTTCCGCAACACATGCATTTACTCCCGTTTTGCTTAGTTGGGTTGGTGTTGCTCGATCGTTCTTTGACCTTTTGTTCTTTTTCTTGTTGGCAGTTGTATTGTCTGCCCGTCGATTTACGGCTGATGATCACCCTTTTGGTATCTTTAAACTTTTCTTATAATGAAAAACCTGACAGTGAACAATAAATATTTAACACACACACACAAAAAAAAAGAAAAAAAAGAGTAGGAACATTGTATTTTTTATCGTCATTCCTGTAAAATGTGAAAGCAAATTAATTGAACTTGTTCTAGCCTTGAATAGGCACGAACAATTTTCCACCATCATTCAAATCAATCAGCTGGTATAATTTTACACATGTACCAGTGCATAGAAGAACAATAGTAATATCACTTATCACTGTTGCTTCACCTTTGTATTTGACCCGTTTTTGTGGTGTATTCAATATTAATACAATTCTTTAAAATTAAGAATAGAAGAATGAAGCCAATTCTGTGAAGAAAAGAGTGCAATTATACAATTTAGGATCTTATAAATTTTGAATTCTTAGTCTTATACTGATAAATATGGGGGATAATTGAACACAGTTGCAAGCATCAAGATAATCTGGTGAAAAGCGACTTTGTATTTAAAGTCCAAGCCAAGCATGAGTCGCACAGCTGGCAACACATATATTTAGAATTTTTTCCACATCTTAGTGATTTTGTGTGACATATCCTATACAATGATGAAGGTGGTTTTAATACGAGATTTGCAAACATTTAGATATTCATGTGTTTTTGTAAACTGCAAATACTATCTAGTTCTTGTGGAAACTTTAAAATAATAATAAAATATTAATTAAACATAAAAGTGCCGCTTTCATAAATAACTACCTAATACTATCATACGTCGGAAATCTTGAGAATTACCCGGTATTACTGTTTTGTCAATCATTTTCAAGAATTTTATTGACAACGCTCAGACACATATTTTGTTTTATATATAATACATCTCTGTAATTTACCATACATTAGCGTTCATTAAAACAAGAACAACAGAATTAAAGGGGCCGTCATGGCCATGATCGTATGGTTGTTGGATTTACAACTACCTATGCAATCAGTGCCTATCACCACTAACGTTGTGAGTTCGAATCTCGATCAGGGCGAGGTGTACAACATTATATGATAAAGTTTGTCAGTGACTTGCGACAGGTCGGTGGTTTATCTGAGTACTCCGGTTTCGTCCACCAATAAAACTGACCGCCACGATATAACTGAAATATTGTTGAAAGTGGCGTTAAACACCATCAAACAAACAAACAAAAGAATTAACACAACAGACACATGTCATTGTTCAAAAATACCCCCAAAAAATATATATCAATAAGATACAATTTATTTTATTGTAATAACCCACTGCAGATATATTTACAACAAATATACAAAATAAACTTACCACCTGGTAGACACACAGCTATATATACCAAAGGTAGTACTATTGCTTTCTTCATCATACCAGTTTAGAAGGTTTCCGTTGTGCTAAGACTTCTGATTGAACTGTCCAACTACAATACCAATCAACATAAGATGTTCTACAGTACTGATGTATTTACAACTCTTTAGAACTTGTTTTCCCAGTCTTGTTTCTTTCTGATGGTAGTAAAATATTCACCTAATTACTATTTAGTAGTAATTATCCATGGAAACTGACATTCTTGTCACGTGAGTCTGTTCACAAACTATTATGTGATAGAACTATACACTCTAATATTAATGTTGTTCTATTTAACAAAAATTACAGAAAGCAACATAAAAGAGTATTACACATATCCTAATTATATTGCTGTAATCATCGGAATTATAATATTTGTATTCTTCTAGTTGTATTATAGAAAAAAAAAAAAAATCAATTAAAAACTAGGAGTCATAATAATATTTCCAATATTATAGTAATTGAATTAACTCTGAAACAATTTTCCCAGTTGTTGATATATGTTAATACGGGACTACCTCATGTCAGTGTAAACACCAATAATTGTCGGTTTCAGAAATTGACAGTCTCGTTTTTCTCATCATATATTAATATGCAGGCTACCGGATCCAATACATGGCTATTATAAGCAAGCCTACACATGATCTAGCTTGTGCTATGAAGGAGGAGACAATAATTTAAACGCATTCCATGAGATTGTAAACGATTATTGGAATTGGAATAATTTATTACTTTTTCCTTGTATGATGAATATTAACGTGTGTAGATGTTGTATTAAAATGGTTGGTTGATTGGTTTATGATGCTTAACACCACTTTCGACAATAGTTCATCTATATCATGACGGTCAGTTTTATTGGTAGAGGAAACGGAGTACCCGGAGAAAACCACCGACCCGTCGCAAGTCACTGACACATGTTATCACATAATGTTGTATCGAGTACAGCTTACCTTGAGCGGGATTCGAACTCACAACGTTAGTGGTGATAGGCACTGATTACACAAGTAGTTGTAAATCCAACTACCATACGATCACGACCACGACGGCACCAGTATTAAAATGAAATAAAATATCACACTGTCAGAACAGTTCCAAAATCCAATGGCAAAATCATTAAAAAAAAAAAGAGTCATAATCGATACCTCTAGGACATAAATACAGGGCCGCTGACCTTGCTGGCTTGGGACAGGCACTTCAATAAAGAATGACGGAGTTAAACTAGTGCTTTGGACCCAAACCTTGCTACAAGACATTCCAAGGGCTATTTGGATATAGAAATTTATTTTCATAACTTCTGTCATTTTATGTTTATTAAGTTACCTTTAAATTAACGTATTATATTCTCTTTTAAATGTCAGGTCCATGCCCTTTTAATTTTCGATTATTTTCCTGGAAGGGAGTGAGTGGCTCAATTGTTTCTATACAATCAACACAGAATGTAATGCAAAAATATTTGCACACCATGATAGAACTGAACCATGTATCAAATGTGGAAATGATGTGAATCAATGAATAGTATGTTGTATACAATAGTATTGCTATATATATGGTCAATACCGGATAAAGAGTATATGATGGATTGGAGAAGATGTCACTGCCCTTTCGGTAATGTTTGTGTCACTCAATTATTATACTTTGGCTCGGTTTGTCCTTTTCCATTGATGCTGTACAGTTCCGTTTTAAAAGGGGATGTCTTCGTATCAAATTAACCATAGCTGATTGTGGCTATCCTATTTATGTCTTTTGATTTTCTTGCTGTCAAATTCTTCAAAATTATTTAGTTTCCAAACCAATATGTTGGCTGAGTTTACCTGGGGAAGGTTATTCCAGAAACACATGGTGTGAATTAACATAGATATCTACGCTTTTATTGGAGAATTTTAAATAAAATTGGTCACAGAATACTATGAAATGACTGAAGTATTACCAAGAACAACGTTATGATATAAATAATACTAAGGCCTCCTCTAATGGATTTAGATTTCCGTAACAACAAAAGAAGCTACAGATTAGTTTGTCGACAGTTCGTGGATTTGCGTGGAATAGTGACAAGTGATGAAGATTAAAATTGTATACAATTATTGTCATTTGTAGGAAAAAACATTGAAGATTCCAAAGATGTAATCAGAAGCCGTAAATCGAAGAAGTACAGACAATACACTAACAATCAAAAAGGGACAAAAGGAAAAACAATGATCTGCAAACCACACAGAAAACTAAATATCGAGAGCAACATAAATGTATATGATTAATACGGTAGAGGTGTTGGTATTTATCACTACATTCAGCAATGTTCAGTTTAATCGTTACTACTAGATTTATTAAAGGAGGAAAGTCTGGATAGATGGAACGAACTGAGCAGTGACACCCTAGGCATTGGAAAGGTGTCTGGAAATACTTAATGTGGGTATCGGGGTCGAACCCACGTCAGGCATGCTGGCAGAGGTTGCCGTTGCCTTAACAACGCGGTCATCCGCAGAGTATTGGAAGTATTTTCTGTGACAAGATTTTCTTCACGAGAAGATTTTGTCAAGGTTTCACTTTTGTCTGGGTTTTTTTCTATTAGAGGTACATATGTTGGAAAAGCAAAATGGAAAAAGTTGTCAACCTATTTATTGTAATTTCCCATTATTGGCAGGTATGGTCTTTATCATTAATGGCAGGTATGGTCTTTATCTTTAGTGGCAGGTATGGTCTTTATCTTTAGTGGCAGGTATGGTCTTTATCTTTAGTGGCAGGTATGGTCTTTATCTTTAGTGGCAGGTATGGTCTTTATCTTTAGTGGCAGGTAGGGTCTTTATCTTTAGTGGCAGGTATGGTCTTTATCTTTAGTGGCAGGTATGGTCTTTATCTTTAGTGGCAGGTATGGTCTTTATCTTTAGTGGCAGGTATGATCTTTATCATTAGTGGCAGGTATGTTCTTTATCATTAGTGGCAGGTATGGTATTTATCATTAGTGGCAGGTATGTTCTTTATCATTAGTGGCAGGTATGGTCTTTATCTTTAGTGGCAGGTATGGTCTTTATCATTAGTGGCAGGTATGGTCTTTATCTTTAGTGGCAGGTAGGGTCTTTATCTTTAGTGGCAGGTATGGTCTTTATCTTTAGTGGCAGGTATGGTCTTTATCTTTAGTGGCAGGTATGGTCTTTATCTTTAGTGGCAGGTATGTTCTTTATCATTAATGGCAGGTATGGTCTTTATCTTTAGTGGCAGGTATGGTCTTTATCTTTAGTGACATGTATCGTTTTTATCATTAGTGGCAGGTATGGTCTTTATCGTTAGTGGCAGGTATGGTCTTTATCATTAATGGCAGCTATGGTCTTTATCATTTTGGCAAGTATGGCTTTTATCTTTAGTGGCAGGTATGTTCTTTATCATTAGTGGCAGGTATGGTATTTATCATTAGTGGCAGGTATGTTCTTTATCATTAGTGGCAGGTATGGTCTTTATCTTTAGTGGCAGGTATGGTCTTTATCATTAGTGGCAGGTATGGTTTTTATCATTAGTGGCAGGTATGGTCTTCATCTTTAGTGGCAGGTATGGTCTTTATCTTTAGTGGCAGGTATGGTCTTTATCATTATTGGCAGGTATGGTCTTTATCATTAGTGGCAGGTATGGTCTTCATCTTTAGTGGCAGGTATGGTCTTTATCTTTAGTGGCAGGTATGGTCTTTATCATTAGTGGCAGGTATGGTTTTTATCATTAGTGGCAGGTATGGTCTTTATCTTTAGTGGCAGGTATGGTCTTTATCTTTAGTGGCAGTTATGTTCTTTATCATTAGTGGCAGGTATGGTCTTTATCTTTAGTGGCAGTTAGGGTCTTTATCTTTAGTGGCAGGTATGGTATTTATCATTAATGGCAGGTATGGTCTTTATCTTTAGTGGCAGGTATGGTCTTTATCTTTAGTGGCAGGTATGGTCCTTATCATTAGTGACAGGTATGGTTTTTATCATTAGTGGCAGGTATGGTCTTTATCATTAGTGGCAGGTATGGTCTTCATCATTAGTGGCAGGTATGGTCTTTATCTTTAGTGGCAGGTATGGTCTTTATCATTAATGGCAGCTATGGTGTTTATCATTTTGGCAGGTATGGTCTTTATCTTTAGTGGCAGGTATGGTCTTTATCTTTAGTGGCAGGTATGATCTTCATCTTTAGTGGCAGGTATGGTCTTTATCTTTAGTGGCAGGTATGGTCTTTATCATTATTGGCAGGTATGGTCTTTATCATTAGTGGCAGGTATGGTCTTCATCTTTAGTGGCAGGTATGGTCTTTATCTTTAGTGGCAGGTATGGTCTTTATCATTAGTGGCAGGTATGGTTTTTATCATTAGTGGCAGGTATGGTCTTTATCTTTAGTGGCAGGTATGGTCTTTATCTTTAGTGGCAGGTATGTTCTTTATCATTAGTGGCAGGTATGGTCTTTATCTTTAGTGGCAGGTATGTTCTTTATCATTAGTGGCAGGTATGGTATTTATCATTAGTGGCAGGTATGTTCTTTATCATTAGTGGCAGGTATGGTCTTTATCATTAGTGGCAGGTATGGTCTTTATCTTTAGTGGCAGGTATGGTCTTTATCTTTAGTGGCAGGTATGGTCTTTATCATTAGTGGCAGGTATGGTCTTTATCTTTAGTGGCAGGTATGGTCTTTATCTTTAGTGGCAGGTATGGTCTTTATCATTAGTGGCAGGTATGGTCTTCATCTTTAGTGGCAGGTATGGTCTTTATCTTTAGTGGCAGGTATGGTCTTTATCTTTAGTGGCAGGTATGGTCTTTATCATTAGTGGCAGGTATGGTCTTTATCGTTAGTAGCAGGTATGGTCTTTATCATTAATGGCAGGTATGGTCTTCATCTTTAGTGGCAGGTATGGTCTTTATCTTTAGTGGCAGGTATGGTCTTTATCTTTAGTGGCAGGCATGGTCTTTATCTTTAGTGGCAGGTATGGTCTTTATCTTTAGTGGCAGGTATGGTCTTTATCCTTAGTGGCAGGCATGGTCTTTATCTTTAGTGGCAGGTATGGTCTTTATCATTAGTGGCAGGTATGGTTTTTATCATTAGTGGCAGGTATGGTCTTCATCATTAGTGGCAGGTATGGTCTTTATCTTTAGTGGCAGGTATGGTCTTTATCTTTAGTGGCAGGAAGGGTCTTTATCATTAGTGGCAGGTATGGTCTTTATCTTTAGTGGCAGGTATGGTATTTATCTTTAGTGGCAGGTATGGTCTTTATCTTTAGTGGCAGGTATGGTATTTATCTTTAGTGGCAGGTATGGTCTTTATCCTTAGTGGCAGGCATGGTCTTTATCTTTAGTGGCAGGTAGGGTCTTTATCCTTAGTGGCAGGTATGGTCTTTATCTTTAGTGGCAGGTAGGGTCTTTATCTTTAGTGGCAGGTATGGTTTTTATCCTTAGTGGCATGCATGGTCTTTATCTTTAGTGGCAGGTATGGTCTTTATCTTTAGTGGCAGGTATGGTCTTTATCTTTAGTGGCAGGTATGGTCTTTATCATTAGTGGCAGGTATGGTCTTTATCATTAGTGGCAGGTATGGTCTTTATCTTTAGTGGCAGGTAGGGTCTTTATCTTTAGTGGCAGGTATGGTCTTTATCATTAGTGGCAGGTATGGTCTTTATCTTTAGTGGCAGGTAGGGTCTTTATCATTAGTGGCAGGCATGGTCTTTATCTTTAGTGGCAGGTATGGTCTTTATCTTTAGTGGCAGGTATGGTCTTTATCTTTAGTGGCAGGTATGGTCTTTATCTTTAGTGGCAGGTATGGTATTTATCTTTAGTGGCAGGTAGGGTCTTTATCCTTAGTGGCAGGTATGGTCTTTATCATTAGTGGCAGGTATGGTCTTTATCTTTAGTGGCAGGTATGGTCTTTATCTTTAATGGCAGGTATGGTCTTTATCATTAGTGGCAGGTATGGTCTTTATCTTTAGTGGCAGGTATGGTCTATATATTTAGTGGCAGGTATGGTCTTTATCTTTAGTGGCAGGTATGGTCTTTATCTTTAGTGGCAGATATGGTCTTTATCAATAGTGGCAGGTATGGTCTTTATCTTTAGTGGCAGGTATGGTCTATATATTTAGTGGCAGGTATGATCTTTATCATTAATGGCAGGTATGGTCTTTATCTTTAGTGGCAGGTAGGGTCTTTATCTTTAGTGGCAGATAGGGTCTTTATCATTAATGGCAGGTATGGTCTTTATCTTTAGTGGCAGGTATGGTCTATATATTTAGTGGCAGGTATGATCTTTATCTTTAGTGGCAGGTATGGTCTTTATCTTTAGTGGCAGATAGGGTCTTTATCATTAATGGCAGGTATGGTCTTTATCTTTAGTGGCAGGTATGGTCTTTATCTTTAGTGGCAGGTATGGTCTTTATCATTAATGGCAGGTATGGTCTTTATCTTTAGTGGCAGGTATGGTCTTTATCTTTAGTGGCAGGTATGGTCTTTATCTTTAGTGGCAGGTATGGTCTTTATCATTAGTGGCAGGTATGGTCTTTATCATTAGTGGCAGGTATGGTCTTTATCATTAATGGCAGGTATGGTCTTTATCATTAGTGGCAGGTATGGTCTTTATCTTTAGTGGCAGGTATGGTCTTTATCTTTAGTGGCAGGTATGGTCTTTATCATTAGTGGCAGGTATGGTCTTTATCTTTAGTGGCAGGTATGGTCTTTATATTTAGTGGCAGGTATGGTCTTTATCTTTAGTGGCAGGTATGATCTTTATCATTAGTGGCAGGTATGGTCTTTATCATTAGTGGCAGGTATGGTCTTTATCTTTAGTGGCAGGTATGGTCTTTATCTTTAGTGGCAGGTATGGTCTTTATCATTAGTGGCAGGTATGGTCTTTATCTTTAGTGGCAGGTATGGTCTTTATATTTAGTGGCAGGTATGGTCTTTATCTTTAGTGGCAGGTATGATCTTTATCATTAGTGGCAGGTATGGTCTTTATCATTAGTGGCAGGTATGGTCTTTATCTTTAGTGGCAGGTATGGTCTATATATTTAGTGGCAGGTATGGTCTTTATCTTTAGTGGCAGGTATGGTCTTTATCTTTAGTGGCAGGTATGGTCTTTATCATTAGTGGCAGGTATGGTCTTTATCTTTAGTGGCAGGTATGGTCTATATATTTAGTGGCAGGTATGGTCTTTATCTTTAGTGGCAGGTATGATCTTTATCATTAGTGGCAGGTATGGTCTTTATCTTTAGTGGCAGGTATGGTCTTTATCATTAGTGGCAGGTATGGTCTTTATCTTTAGTGGCAGGTATGGTCTTTATCATTAGTGGCAGGTATGGTCTTTATCATTAATGGCAGGTATGGTCTTTATCTTTAGTGGCAGGTATGGTCTTTATCTTTAGTGGCAGGTATGGTCTATATATTTAGTGGCAGGTATGGTCTTTATCATTAATGGCAGGTATGGTCTTTATCTTTAGTGGCAGTTATGGTCTTTATCATTAGTGGCAGGTATGGTCTTTATCTTTAGTGGCAGGTATGGTCTTTATCTTTAGTGGCAGGTATGGTCTTTATCATTAGTGGCAGGTATGGTCTTTATCTTTAGTGGCAGGTATGGTCTTTATCTTTAGTGGCAGGTATGGTCTATATATTTAGTGGCAGGTAGGGTCTTTATCATTAATGGCAGGTATGGTCTTTATCTTTAGTGGCAGGTATGATCTTTATCATTAATGGCAGGTATGGTCTTTATCATTAATGGCAGGTATGGTCTTTATATTTAGTGGCAGGTATGGTCTTTATCTTTAGTGGCAGGTATGGTCTTTATCATTAATGGCAGGTATGGTCTTTATCATTAGTGGCAGGTATGGTCTTTATCATTAGTGGCAGGTATGGTCTTTATCTTTAGTGGCAGGTATGGTCTTTATCTTTAGTGGCAGGTATGGTCTTTATCTTTAGTGGCAGGTATGGTCTTTATCATTAGTGGCAGGTATGGTCTTTATCTTTAGTGGCAGGTATGGTCTATATATTTAGTGGCAGGTATGGTCTTTATCTTTAGTGGCAGGTATGATCTTTATCATTAGTGGCAGGTATGGTCTTTATCTTTAGTGGCAGGTATGGTCTTTATCTTTAGTGGCAGATAGGGTCTTTATCATTAATGGCAGGTATGGTCTTTATCTTTAGTGGCAGGTATGGTCTTTATCTTTAGTGGCAGGTATGGTCTTTATCATTAATGGCAGGTATGGTCTTTATCTTTAGTGGCAGGTATGGTCTTTATCTTTAGTGGCAGGTATGGTCTTTATCTTTAGTGGCAGGTATGGTCTTTATCATTAGTGGCAGGTATGGTCTTTATCATTAGTGGCAGGTATGGTCTTTATCATTAATGGCAGGTATGGTCTTTATCATTAGTGGCAGGTATGGTCTTTATCTTTAGTGGCAGGTATGGTCTTTATCTTTAGTGGCAGGTATGGTCTTTATCATTAGTGGCAGGTATGGTCTTTATCTTTAGTGGCAGGTATGGTCTTTATATTTAGTGGCAGGTATGGTCTTTATCTTTAGTGGCAGGTATGATCTTTATCATTAGTGGCAGGTATGGTCTTTATCATTAGTGGCAGGTATGGTCTTTATCTTTAGTGGCAGGTATGGTCTTTATCTTTAGTGGCAGGTATGGTCTTTATCATTAGTGGCAGGTATGGTCTTTATCTTTAGTGGCAGGTATGATCTTTATCATTAATGGCAGGTATGGTCTTTATCTTTAGTGGCAGGTATGGTCTTTATATTTAGTGGCAGGTATGGTCTTTATCTTTAGTGGCAGGTATGATCTTTATCATTAGTGGCAGGTATGGTCTTTATCATTAGTGGCAGGTATGGTCTTTATCTTTAGTGGCAGGTATGGTCTATATATTTAGTGGCAGGTATGGTCTTTATCTTTAGTGGCAGGTATGGTCTTTATCTTTAGTGGCAGGTATGGTCTTTATCATTAGTGGCAGGTATGGTCTTTATCTTTAGTGGCAGGTATGGTCTATATATTTAGTGGCAGGTATGGTCTTTATCTTTAGTGGCAGGTATGATCTTTATCATTAGTGGCAGGTATGGTCTTTATCTTTAGTGGCAGGTATGGTCTTTATCATTAGTGGCAGGTATGGTCTTTATCTTTAGTGGCAGGTATGGTCTTTATCATTAGTGGCAGGTATGGTCTTTATCATTAATGGCAGGTATGGTCTTTATCTTTAGTGGCAGGTATGGTCTTTATCTTTAGTGGCAGGTATGGTCTATATATTTAGTGGCAGGTATGGTCTTTATCATTAATGGCAGGTATGGTCTTTATCTTTAGTGGCAGGTATGGTCTTTATCATTAGTGGCAGGTATGGTCTTTATCTTTAGTGGCAGGTATGGTCTTTATCTTTAGTGGCAGGTATGGTCTTTATCATTAGTGGCAGGTATGGTCTTTATCTTTAGTGGCAGGTATGGTCTTTATCTTTAGTGGCAGGTATGGTCTATATATTTAGTGGCAGGTAGGGTCTTTATCATTAATGGCAGGTATGGTCTTTATCTTTAGTGGCAGGTATGATCTTTATCATTAATGGCAGGTATGGTCTTTATCATTAATGGCAGGTATGGTCTTTATATTTAGTGGCAGGTATGGTCTTTATCTTTAGTGGCAGGTATGGTCTTTATCATTAATGGCAGGTATGGTCTTTATCATTAGTGGCAGGTATGGTCTTTATCATTAGTGGCAGGTATGGTCTTTATCTTTAGTGGCAGGTATGGTCTTTATCTTTAGTGGCAGGTATGGTCTTTATCTTTAGTGGCAGGTATGGTCTTTATCATTAGTGGCAGGTATGGTCTTTATCTTTAGTGGCAGGTATGGTCTATATATTTAGTGGCAGGTATGGTCTTTATCTTTAGTGGCAGGTATGATCTTTATCATTAGTGGCAGGTATGGTCTTTATCTTTAGTGGCAGGTATGGTCTTTATCATTAGTGGCAGGTATGGTCTTTATCTTTAGTGGCAGGTATGGTCTATATATTTAGTGGCAGGTATGGTCTTTATCTTTAGTGGCAGGTATTGTCTTTATCATTAGTGGCAGGTATGATCTTTATCATTAGTGGCAGGTATGGTCTTTATCATTAGTGGCAGGTAGGGTCTTTATCATTAATGGCAGGTATGGTCTTTATCTTTAGTGGCAGGTATGGTCTTTATCATTAGTGGCAGGTATGGTCTTTATCTTTAGTGGCAGGTAGGGTCTTTATCATTAATGGCAGGTATGGTCTTTATCTTTAGTGGCAGGTATGGTCTTTATCTTTAGTGGCAGGTATGATCTTTATCTTTAGTGGCAGGTAGGGTCTTTATCATTAATGGCAGGTATGGTCTTTATCATTAGTGGCAGGTATGGTCTTTATCTTTAGTGGCAGGTATGATCTTTATCTTTAGTGGCAGGTATGGTCTTTATCATTAATGGCAGGTATGGTCTTTATCTTTAGTGGCAGGTATGGTCTTTATCTTTAGTGGCAGGTATGGTCTTTATCATTAGTGGCAGGTGTGATCTTTATCATTAATGGCAGGTATGGTCTTTATCATTAGTGGCAGGTATGGTCTTTATCTTTAGTGGTAGGTATGTTCTTTATCATTAATGGCAGGTATGATCTTTATCTTTAATGGCAGGTATGGTCTTTATCATTAGTGGCAGGTATGGTCTTTATCTTTAGTGGCAGGTATGGTCTTTATCATTAGTGGCAGGTATGGTCTTTATCTTTAGTGGCAGGTATGGTCTTTATCTTTAGTGGCAGGTATGGTCTTTATCATTAGTGGCAGGTATGGTCTTTATCTTTAGTGGCAGGTATGGTCTTTATCTTTAGTGGCAGGTATGGTCTTTATCATTAGTGGCAGGTATGGTCTCTATCTTTAGTGGCAGGTATGGTCTTTATCTTTAGTGGCAGGTATGGTCTTTATCATTAGTGGCAGGTATGATCTTTATCATTAGTGGCAGGTATGGTCTTTATCATTAGTGGCAGGTAGGGTCTTTATCATTAATGGCAGGTATGGTCTTTATCTTTAGTGGCAGGTATGGTCTTTATCATTAGTGGCAGGTATGGTCTTTATCATTAGTGGCAGGTATGATCTTTATCTTTAGTGGCAGGTATGGTCTTTATCATTAATGGCAGGTATGGTCTTTATCTTTAGTGGCAGGTATGGTCTTTATCCTTAGTGGCAGGTATGGTCTTTATCATTAGTGGCAGGTATGATTTTTATCATTAATGGCAGGTATGGTCTTTATCATTAGTGGCAGGTATGGTCTTTATCTTTAGTGGCAGGTATGTTCTTTATCATTAAAGGCAGGTATGATCTTTATCTTTAGTGGCAGGTATGGTCTTTATCATTAGTGGCAGGTATGGTCTTTATCTTTAGTGGCAGGTATGGTCTTTATCTTTAGTGGCAGGTATGGTCTTTATCATTAGTGGCAGGTATGGTCTTTATCTTTAGTGGCAGGTATGGTCTTTATCTTTAGTGGCAGGTATGGTCTTTATCTTTAGTGGCAGGTATGGTCTTTATCATTAGTGGCAGGTTTGGTCTTTATCTTTAGTGGCAGGTATGGTCTTTATCTTTAGTGGCAGGTATGGTCTTTATCTTTAGTGGCAGGTATGGTCTTTATCTTTAGTGGCAGGTATGTTCTTTATCATTAATGGCAGGTATGATCTTTATCTTTAGTGGCAGGTATGGTCTTTATCATTAGTGGCAGGTATGGTCTTTATCTTTAGTGGCAGGTATGGTCTTTATCTTTAGTGGCAGGTATGGTCTTTATCATTAGTGGCAGGTATGGTCTTTATCTTTAGTGGCAGGTATGGTCTTTATCTTTAGTGTCAGGTATGGTCTTTATCATTAGTGGCAGGTATGGTCTTTATCTTTAGTGGCAGGTATGGTCTTTATCTTTAGTGGCAGGTATGGTCTTTATCATTAGTGGCAGGTATAGTCTTTATCTTTAATGGCAGGTATGGTCTTTATCTTTAGTGGCAGGTATGATCTTTATCATTAATGGCAGGTATGGTCTTTATCTTTAGTGGCAGGTATGGTCTTTTTATTTAGTGGCAGGTATGGTCTTTATCTTTAGTGGCAGGTATGGTCTTTATCTTTAGTGGCAGGTATGATCTTTATCATTAATGGCAGGTATGGTCTTTATCTTTAGTGGCAGGTATGGTCTTTATCTTTAGTGGCAGGTATGGTCTTTATCTTTAGTGGCAGGTATGGTCTTTATCTTTAGTGGCAGGTATGGTCTTTATCATTAGTGGCAGGCATGGTCTTTATCTTTAGTGGCAGGTAGGGTCTTTATCATTAGTGGCAGGTGTGGTTTTTATCATTAGTGGCAGGTATGATCTTTATCCTTAGTGGCAGGTATGGTCTTTATCTTTAGTGGCAGGCATGGTCTTTATTTTTAGTGGCAGGTAGGGTCTTTATCATTAGTGGCAGGTATGGTCTTTATCTTTAGTGGCAGATAGGGTCTTTATCATTAGTGGCAGGCATGGTCTTTATCTTTAGTGGCAGGTATGGTCTTTATCTTTAGTGGCAGGTATGGTCTTTATCTTTAGTGGCAGATAGGGTCTTTATCTTTAGTGGCAGGCATGGTCTTTATCTTTAGTGGCAGGTATGGTCTTTATCTTTAGTGGCAGGTATGGTCTTTATCATTAGTGGCAGGTATGGTCTTTATCTTTAGTGGCAGGTATGGTCTTTATCTTTAGTGGCAGGTATGGTCTTTATCTTTAGTGGCAGGTATGGTCTATATATTTAGTGGCAGGTATGGTCTATATATTTAGTGGCAGATAGGGTCTTTATCTTTAGTGGCAGGTATGGTCTTTATCTTTAGTGGCAGGTATGGTCTTTATCTTTAGTGGCAGGTATGGTCTTTATTATTAGTGGCAGGTATGATCTTTATCATTAATGGCAGGTATGGTCTTTATCATTAGTGGCAGGTATGGTCTTTATCCTTAGTGGCAGGTATGTTCTTTATCATTAATGGCAGGTATGATCTTTATCTTTAGTGGCAGGTATGGTCTTTATCATTAGTGGCAGGTATGGTCTTTATCTTTAGTGGCAGGTATGGTCTTTATCTTTAGTGGCAGGTATGGTCTTTATCATTAGTGGCAGGTATGGTCTTTATCTTTAGTGGCAGGTATGGTCTTTATCTTTAGTGGCAGGTATGGTCTTTATCATTAGTGGCAGGTATGGTCTTTATCTTTAGTGGCAGGTATGGTCTTTATCTTTAGTGGCAGGTATGGTCTTTATCATTAGTGGCAGGTATGGTCTTTATCATTAGTGGCAGGTATGGTCTTTATCTTTAGTGGCAGGTATGGTCTTTATCATTAGTGGCAGGTATGATCTTTATCATTAATGGCAGGTATGGTCTTTATCATTAGTGGCAGGTATGGTCTTTATCTTTAGTGGCAGGTATGTTCTTTATCATTAATGGCAGGTATGATCTTTATCTTTAGTGGCAGGTATGGTCTTTATCTTTAGTGGCAGGTATGGTCTTTATCATTAGTGGCAGGTATGGTCTTTATCTTTAGTGGCAGGTATGGTCTTTATCTTTAGTGGCAGGTATGGTCTTTATCATTAGTGGCAGGTATGATCTTTATCATTAATGGCAGGTATGGTCTTTATCATTAGTGGCAGGTATGGTCTTTATCTTTAGTGGCAGGTATGTTCTTTATCATTAATGGCAGGTATGATCTTTATCTTTAGTGGCAGGTATGGTCTTTATCATTAGTGGCAGGTATGGTCTTTATCTTTAGTGGCAGGTATGGTCTTTATCTTTAGAGGCAGGTATGGTCTTTATCATTAGTGGCAGGTACGGTCTTTATCTTTAGTGGCAGGTATGGTCTTTATCTTTAGTGGCAGGTATGGTCTTTATCATTAGTGGCAGGTATGGTCTTTATCTTTAGTGGCAGGTATGGTCTTTATCTTTAGTGGCAGGTATGGTCTTTATCATTAGTGGCAGGTATGGTCTTTATCTTTAATGGTAGGTATGGTCTTTATCTTTAGTGGTAGGTATGATCTTTATCATTAATGGCAGGTATGGTCTTTATCTTTAGTGGCAGGTATGGTCTTTATATTTAGTGGCAGGTATGGTCTTTATCTTTAGTGGCAGGTATGGTCTTTATCTTTAGTGGCAGGTATGATCTTTATCATTAATGGCAGGTATGGTCTTTATCTTTAGTGGCAGGTATGGTCTTTATCTTTAGTGGCAGGTATGGTCTTTATCTTTAGTGGCAGGTATGGTCTTTATCTTTAGTGGCAGGTATGGTCTTTATCATTAGTGGCAGGCATGGTCTTTATCTTTAGTGGCAGGTAGGGTCTTTATCATTAGTGGCAGGTGTGGTTTTTATCATTAGTGGCAGGTATGATCTTTATCCTTAGTGGCAGGTATGGTCTTTATCTTTAGTGGCAGGTAGGGTCTTTATCATTAGTGGCAGGTATGGTCTTTATCTTTAGTGGCAGATAGGGTCTTTATCATTAGTGGCAGGCATGGTCTTTATCTTTAGTGGCAGGTATGGTCTTTATCTTTAGTGGCAGGTATGGTCTTTATCTTTAGTGGCAGATAGGGTCTTTATCTTTAGTGGCAGGCATGGTTTTTATCTTTAGTGGCAGGTATGGTCTTTATCTTTAGTGGCAGGTATGGTCTTTATCATTAGTGGCAGGTATGGTCTTTATCTTTAGTGGCAGGTATGGTCTATATATTTAGTGGCAGGTATGGTCTATATATTTAGTGGCAGATAGGGTCTTTATCTTTAGTGGCAGGTATGGTCTTTATCTTTAGTGGCAGGTATGGTCTTTATCTTTAGTGGCAGGTATGGTCTTTATCTTTAGTGGCAGGTATGGTCTTTATCTTTAGTGGCAGATAGGGTCTTTATCTTTAGTGGCAGGCATGGTCTTTATCTTTAGTGGCAGGTATGGTCTTTATCTTTAGTGCCAGGTATGGTCTTTATCTTTAGTGGCAGGTATGGTCTTTATCTTTAGTGGCAGGTATGGTCTATATATTTAGTGGCAGGTATGGTCTATATATTTAGTGGCAGATAGGGTCTTTATCTTTAGTGGCAGGTATGGTCTTTATCTTTAGTGGCAGGTATGGTCTTTATCTTTAGTGGCAGGTATGGTCTTTATCATTATTGGCAGGTATTGTCTTTATCTTTAGTGGCAGATAGGGTCTTTATCTTTAGTGGCAGGTATGGTCTTTATCTTTAGTGGCAGGTATGGTCTATATATTTAGTGGCAGATAGGGTCTTTATCTTTAGTGGCAGGTATGGTCTTTATCATTATTGGCAGGTATGGTCTATATATTTAGTGGCAGATAGGGTCTTTATCTTTAGTGGCAGGTATGGTCTTTATCTTTAGTGGCAGGTATGGTCTTTATCATTATTGGCAGGTATGGTCTTTATCTTTAGTGGCAGGCATGGTCTTTATTTTTAGTGGCAGGTAGGGTCTTTATCATTAGTGGCAGGTATGGTCTTTATCTTTAGTGGCAGGTATGGTCTTTATCTTTAGTGGCAGGTATGGTCTTTATCTTTAGTGGCAGGTATGGTCTTTATCTTTAGTGGCAGATAGGGTCTTTATCATTAGTGGCAGGCATGGTCTTTATCTTTAGTGGCAGGTATGGTCTTTATCTTTAGTGGCAGGTATGGTCTTTATCATTAGTGGCAGGTATGGTCTTTATCTTTAGTGGCAGGTATGGTCTTTATCTTTAGTGGCAGGTATGGTCTTTATCTTTAGTGGCAGGTATGGTCTCTATATTTAGTGGCAGGTATGGTCTATATATTTAGTGGCAGATAGGGTCTTTATCTTTAGTGGCAGGTATGGTCTTTATCTTTAGTGGCAGGTATGGTCTTTATCATTAGTGGCAGGTATGGTCTTTATCTTTAGTGGCAGGTAGGGTCTTTATCTTTAGTGACAGGTAGGGTCTTTATCTTTAGTGGCAGGTAGGGTCTTTATCATTATTGGCAGATATGGTCTTTATCTTTTGTGGCAGATAGGGTCTTTATCGTTAGTGGCAGGTAGGGTCTTTATCTTTAGTGGCAGGTATGGTCTTTATCATTAGTGGCAGATATGGTCTTTATCTTTAGTGGCAGGTATGGTCTTTATCTTTAGTGGGAGGTATGGTCTTTATCTTTAGTGGCAGGTAGGGTCTTTATCTTTAGTGGCAGGTAGGGTCTTTATCATTAGTGGCAGGTATGGTCTTTATCTTTAGTGGCAGGTAGGGTCTTTATCGTTAGTGGCAGGTAGGGTCTTTATCTTTAGTGGCAGGTAGGGTCTTTATCATTAGTGGCAGGTATGGTCTTTATCTTTAGTGGCAGGTAGGGTCTTTATCTTTAGTGGCAGGTATGGTCTTTATCTTTAGTGGCAGGTATGGTCTTTATCTTTAGTGGCAGGTATGGTCTTTATCATTAGTGGCAGGTATGGTCTTTATCTTTAGTGGCAGGTAGGGTCTTTATCATTAGTGGCAGGTATGGTCTTTATCTTTAGTGGCAGGTATGGTCTTTATCTTTAGTGGCAGGTATGGTCTATATATTTAGTGGCAGGTATGGTCTTTATCTTTAGTGGCAGGTAGGGTCTTTATCTTTAGTGGCAGGTATGGTCTTTATCTTTTGTGGCAGGTATGGTCTATATATTTAGTGGCAGGTATGGTCTTTATCTTTAGTGGCAGGTATGGTCTTTATCTTTAGTGGCAGGTAGGGTCTTTATCTTTAGTGGCAGGTATGGTCTTTATCTTTAGTGGCAGGTATGGTCTTTATCTTTAGTGGCAGGTATGGTCTTTATCATTAATGGCAGGTATGGTCTTTATCTTTAGTGGCAGGTATGGTCTTTATCTTTAGTGGCAGGTATGGTCTTTATCATTAGTGGCAGGTATGGTCTTTATCATTAGTGGCAGGTATGGTCTTTATCTTTAGTGGCAGGTATGGTCTTTATCTTTAGTGGCAGGTATGGTCTTTATCATTAGTGGCAGGTATGGTCTTTATCTTTAGTGGCAGGTATGGTCTTTATCTTTAGTGGCAGGTATGGTCTTTATCTTTAGTGGCAGGTATGGTCTTTATCATTAGTGGCAGGTATGGTCTTTATCTTTAGTGGCAGGTATGGTCTTTATCTTTAGTGGCAGGTATGGTCTTTATCTTTAGTGGCAGGTATGGTCTTTATCATTAGTGGCAGGTATGGTCTTCATCTTTAGTGGCAGGTATGGTCTTTATCTTTTGTGGCAGGTATGGTCTATATATTTAGTGGCAGGTATGGTCTTTATCTTTAGTGGCAGGTATGGTCTTTATCATTAGTGACAGGTATGGTCTTTATCTTTAGTGGCAGGTATGGTCTTTATCATTAGTGGCAGGTATGGTCTTTATCATTAGTGGCAGGTCACACAACATGTGAAAATTGTTTTCTTTTAAATATAAGTTTTTATTTTATATGCTAAATAACTAGACATTTTTGAATATCATTTTCAATTTGATAGCAATATTATATTGTACAATTAAAATAGCAATGTAAAGGTTTTGGTTGATCCTTATACCTGTCATCTTTCCTATACAATTATTTCTGTCCTGTTCCTGCAACGGTTCAGAATCTGTTGTGCAACACTGATTAAATTTGTAAAGCTTTCATATTAAATTACAGTTATTTAGTTAAACCTACGTGTAATATTAAATCCGTAACACTTTTAAGCTGTAATAACACAACGGTGATTATCGGGATGTATTTAATGAATAAAATATTAATAACAAATATTTAAGAAGTTGTGATATAAATGGGGTTGCATGCAATATGTGTTATTTACGATACATTAATTAATGAACATTTTCGGAATGAGTTTTAGTCATTTCATTAATTGCTAGAATCAGAAGTAATATTGCAAATCTCATGCAATCTACCCACAATTGTAAACTTAATTTTTGGTCCATTAATTTTCATTGGATTTAGTAATTTAAACAGCAAGCACCACTTCATACAACGGAAAAGAATATGAAGAGAATCTAGAGCAATAATTTCCATATTTCAATACTAGTGTTTTTGTCTCATTGAACAGATTAATCCTTTTATACCTTGTACCTTGTATTTTATTTAAAATTGTATGTTACGTTTTGGTGGTTGATGGATTCATTGGTGAACTTATAAATATTATCTTGACAACTGATGTGCTTACCGTAATACCAGATTCAATTTCCTAATTAATTCACTGTCGGACAAAAATAACAATGAAGCGATACTTTTTTAGCGATAAAAATAGAAGCATGTACAATACTAAACAAGACGTAAAACCACGTGTATTTATCAACCATTTCTACCATAGGGAGAAACATCATGACCGTACTGATGTGGAACTGATGTAGCCAGTAGAAAACCGTAGATATATTATTTAGTGCGCACGGCGCGTTTCTTGAATATCAGTAAGCTTTATAGTCAAAACATGGAAAGCCAATTAATCTAAAAAGTATTTAGGAACAAGTAACCCAAACGACCTAAACATAAACTTAGGTTACCTATGATTGATAACGATTGACTGGCTTTAATTAATTACATTACTAAGGAACTGCTAATTTCAAACATAAATAGATGTAATAAAATATGTCAAAGCCTACGCACTGACTGCTTGACGGATGATACTAGTTCATCAGCAGAGGTATCGACACATTGTAGTAATAGTAACAAAATCGTACATATCTTATTAAATGCGCACGACGCGTTTCTGGAATAACATTCAACAGGTCGAAAATTAGAAAGCCAGTTAATTTAAAAGTCGTTGGGAAAAAGGAAACCAAAAGGCCTAAACAGTGTTGCCAAAATCTGCTAAGTTACCAATGCCCGAGAGAGACTGGCGTTAGTACTAATAAATTACATTATTTAGAAACTGTTAATTTCAGACATAAATACATTTTTTTATATCTAATAAACAATGTCCTCCAGGGGAAGTATATGCCCAATCATAGTAATAAAATAGTACGTATCTAATTTAGTACAGTGATTTTCTGGACAGAGCCCAACTGCTGACGCAAAAGCTACTCAAGCAAGGCTACGTTGCTCCTAGGTTGAAAACAAAAATTCTAAGGTCGTCATCACAATCTGGTTGACCGTTACGAAACATCCATATCTCAAATGACAATAGATCTTTTTTTCTTACGTAGATGTTTTCTTTCCTCTATCACTGTCAAAACTTTTACTGGACTTGACTGTGTATATAAGTAATCGGCTGGTTTCTTATAAGAAACAGGAAATGCTTACCCTTCGCGAGCACCTGAGTTCACTCCCGGTTTTGTGGTGGTTCCGTGTTGCTTATCTTTTTGGTTTTTTGTGCTGTCTTATTATGTGTTTTTACGTTCCGCGTTGTGATGTTCGTTACGATTTCCGCATAAAAACGATGTTGGGTTCGTCTTTACCTCCAGTTGTTTGTAGGAGGGCGCATGTCTTATTTGTGTTATTTGTGTTTGTTTCCGCATAATAGTGTCAAATACATATTGCTTTGTATTTTTGTTTTGTTTTTCTTCGTCTTGTGTACCCTATATTGCCACTTCCTCTGAATTGTCCTTTTTTCATTGTCCCATGACTTACCACTTGATTTGTAACTAGAGTAACGCAACGGATGCTACACGTGGAGCAGTAACTGTCTACTCTTCCGGAGCACCTGAGTTCACCCGCGGATTTGAGCGGGGTTCGTGTTGTTCTTTAAGTTTCTTTTGGTCATTGTATTGTCTGCTCTTGTTCTGATTTACGGCTTCTGATTACCCTTTTGGTATCTTCTAACCTTATGTCATCAGGTATTCTCATAATCAAAAGGTCTGAAAGCCAATTGATTTAAGTTGTGTTTTGTTTTGGAAGTACATAAACCACAGGCATTAAAAAGTATAGTCAAAACCTAAGCCAAGTCACCTCTTCATTACTTATCGTTTTCGAACTCACTACTTCATAGCTTTCTCTTGAGTGTACCGTTGTTATAATGTCATTCGATCAAAACTATAAAATAAATAATAAAATATTATATTCATTAAAGATATTTAATATTTCATGTATAAATTGGGTATAAGTTTATCAGGATTAGATACTGATATTTAGATATCCCTTCCGAATTAAGTTTGCCTTTAGGCTATGGTTGCCTCGTGTCACGTACAGTGGTACTGAATTGTCGCCATTTTATTTAATGGTGATTATCTAAATGATTCCTCCCTTTTATGACTGAATAGCTCTAGTTTAAAATTGTATTAATACGAAATGGTTATTGGAAAGAAATTAAAGAAAATAATATTAAACTATAATTTGATTGAAAGCAATTATTTTTCAAAGTCTTATTATGCAAGATGAAAATGAAATCAATATTAGTGTAGTTCAGTAAAACAACACTCTGTGCTTAGCTGGACTTAATACGTAGTTCAGTAGAACATTATTGTCTTTTTTTCTTTTGGTAATTGTATTGTCTGTCCTTCGATTTAAGAATTTCGATGACGCCTATGGGATCTTGAAATTTATCACCGATTCTGATAGGATCATGTGTAAGTTATCACAGTTATATATGACTTGACAGCAGTATATTTTTTTTAAATGTGTCCTGAAATAATGGTGATTGTTTTAGTTGTATAAATTTACAAATTATTCATCATAATTACAATATTATGTTGTTTAATGTCAAATTTACGCGACAAACCCTGAAAACGTTAGTTGTATTCTTTATAGATAAATAAGACGAGACATTATGTTTTAAATCTGAAGTTCACAGTCTAGTAGTATCACAGAAGAAATTAAACATTAATGGATACATACTATATTATAATAATTATCCGACACGTGTACGGTCTTGAATTTCAACATTTAAATTAAGAATTTTATTGTTAAACAATAATTTCTATTGTGTAATATTAATTATCTTTGAAAACATCACTATTTGCTTTTTCAATGACAATAATGAATAAATAAATGTCAGAGATATATCTATGTTCGAGTAATTTTTTTTCCGTTTTGAATCCTATTTCTGTACCACAGACAATAACATTCTCAGTAATTTTGACATTTTTTTTATTGACCTCTTCGAGTGATATTGAGAGCGTCAACGAACTGACTGTGACGTCAAATACATGACAGCGTTACCGATAAAAACAAATAAGGACAATTTGAAGGTCTCGACATACATTATCACTAGTATCACAGCTTGTCATTACTTCGAAAGTTGTATGACCTAGTTCACCGTTACCACTGATATATTTGTTTGCCATAATCACAATCCGTTTCATTCCTCATTAGTCACTTATCACTGAGTTTGTAACAAGAGTAACAAGATGGGTGGAACATATGGAGCAGGAACTGCTTACACTTCCGGAACAACTGAATTTACTCCCGGTTTTTAGTGGGGTTCGTGTTGCTCTCTTATTAATTTTCTGTGTAGTATTTTGTAGATTAATGTTTGTCCTGTCTGTTATTCTTCGATGTACGGCTTTCCATTACTCGTTTAGTATCTTCAACATATCGGACTCGCTGTGATACTAGTGATAATATATGTATAAAATAAAAACATAAATGTTAAAAAGTGGCACTTGGATGCCCTTAAAGTAAATGTTTGGAACAAGTTGCAGTAGAGATAACGGTTTATAAAACATTGTTGTTTTATAACTGGACATCAGCCAGGACAACTACTAACAAACTGTTGGATCCCCAACGTCAATACAGATATAAACGAAGAAAAACATAAAGCGGCACAGTTTCTGTTCCACTCAAAAACAGGACAAACTACCACAAATATGAATGACGACATAAACATGGACAGTGCAATAGAAGGGCCAATGAATGTTCATAGTAACTGACTACTAGCTTGGAAGATATAATCTATTGGTTAAAGACCATTAGGTTTAGGACAAAAAAAATGTAACTGATAATTCTAACAGATTTAATATTAATCAATCATAAATATGTAAAGGCATTAATGTTCCTCATGGGAAACTAAATTAAATATGCTATCATTTTTTAACGTATAAAAGTGATAAAAATGAAATGAAATATAAATATATTGATTATATAAGGTTAATAACAAAATTACCGAACTCCTAACAATCTTACAAAGGGAAAGTCAAAACTCATAAGTATATAAACAGACAAAATCGGTCAAAAACCGGAAAACTGTGAAAACCGTAATGACCCTGACTTGGTACAGGCATTTCTAAAGAAATGATGGGTTGAATCAAATTTTAAAGCGCCAAACCTCCAGATCTTATTATCAGTAGGACCTATAATTTGTACTACCAGATTGTCTATATATTCAGCGCCTTCAAGAAATCTCTTTTCAAAGAGACAAGTACAAATACAAGACTATAGCCTTTACATGATATACTTTCAATGAATTTGCATGTTTACAATATATATATATATATATGATTTAATTACGTCGTCATAAAAACATGGATAGGAAATACCCTTACCGAACAAATCTGTGCATGTATAATATTTGTTTATATACATGATCTTTATTGGGGTAATGATATTTAGACTTATCACCGGGTTTGTAACTAGATTAACACGGCGGGTGTCACTAGTGGAGCAGGAACTGCTTATCCTTCAGGAGCACCTGAGTTCACCCTCGGTTTTTAGTGGGGTTCGTGTAGATCGTTGTTTGTCCCTTTTCTTTTGGCCATTGTGTGTTGTCTGTCCTTCTTTGATTTATAAATTCTGATTAGCCCTTTGGTATCTTCAGACTCTGCTTTTATTGAACGTGTCTAAACAATTCCAGTTAAATCTTGGAAAACAGCGTGTGAAAACGGAAAACCGAGGTAACAACTGACAGTCAATATATATTTGTGTACAAGCAGATATTAACCAAATTCACTAAACTGTCTGTTTTTGTAAGAGTTGGGATTCCAACAACTGGTTTACTCGTTTATGTATTTTAGTACTAGTCTTAGACCTCGATATATTCCAATTAAATATTTCTCCTTTTGGGTCTAAACTGTAGATCAATAAATATCAATGTATCGGTACTGGTAGAAAACCTGTAACATTGATAATTTTTATGTACAAATAAGGATATTAAGTAAAAGAAGTTGAAAGAATATAGTGTAAGGGTTAGAAAATAGGTTGATATTCACAAAAAGTAATTATAGATAAACTAGAAAGTGTAAATATTATAGGTTTCAAAAACGTACTTTGTACATAGTATGACATCATATTATTAATAATAGAATAGAAGTTAAATCTCAATTCATTATAAGAGAGCATTGTCAAACGATTTTGAATAATTGAGTTTGACACTTAATAACTAAAAGGCTGCAGTAAATATTAAATATTGAATACTTAGCAAAATTATGTATAACTATTTCTATGTTCATTGTTTACGGATAATGTTTGTTAATCTAATTAGACAACTCTTTTAGAATTCCGCCCCACCGCCATTGTTACCATTTACAAATGATCGACAAGACAAATGATGTAAATTTTAATATTATCATAATATGAGGTCATTCATTTGCTATATAAACCGTGACATCTGTATGTCCACATATGTGTATTATCGGACATTCAATCGACATCATTATTTATTGATGCCATGTATTTATATAGGACCATGGTGCATAAAAACATTAAAAAAAAAATTTGTTTCTTTAAATATTCATTTTTATCCAGGAATAAAAAAAAAACTGAAGACAGCCGTCTGTCAACTTCGTCTTTTGTACATTGTCATATTCCGGTGTCGTAGTTTCCAAAAATATTTCAAAATTATTTGGTTTTCCCTTCTCTTGACCTTGATCGTTCCTGCTGACGGTTATTCCAGGACCGCATCGTGTGCACTAAAGTTGATATCTCCTTTTAATCACTAGGTCAATTCCCTTCCTTGTCAGCTATTAGTCCCCAACGTATCATCCACCAAGTAGTCGGTGTTTCTGCACCGACATGGTTTATGTGATATATTTATTATTAATATTTAAAGTTCATATATATGTAATAATTATAAAAAACTAAGGTTCTCCATTCTCAGGAATAGGCTGCCTCGATGCACGGCTTCCGATTAACTCTTTGGTATCTTCAAACTTGTCTTAAAGAAAAGAGACAACGATTTGAATCACCAGATAGTATAGAAAGTACCTCATAGCTAACTTAACAGATGATGATTATTTATTAGTGGACCCATGGCCGTCTGAAAAGGCAACTTGCCATGTACTTTAAGGGCTTAAAATGAGAAAATCTAGATCACTGTCTCATAAGCATCACGGTTCAAAGCAGATTTGAAGACATACATTCAGTTAGTAAAATGAAAAAAAAAATACCACACCGTCAGAGCTGTGGCGAAATTTGTTCCCCCAACACTCCTACAAGTTGTTCACGCATTTGCATGATTGCCCACTAAGAGAACTTCAATTGGAAATGCAACGGTCAGAACTGAGAAATGTACAAATGCAAAACCAGGAAAAGCACAAGTTAATGGTTTTTAAATGAGTTATACAAATTATTACATGATACAATACAATTATTTATCTTATTTATAATTTGATCCCACAATATTCATGTCATATTTGTAAGTAATCCCCTTTGGGATTCGAAGCCAGAGTTGTTTTCTGATATTGCCTGCCACACCGGAGGCAGGCAATATCAGAAAACAACTCTGGCTTCGAATCCCAAAAGAGATTAATTTGTAAGGGGACCGTCGTTGCCCCGATCGTATGATAGTTGGATTTACAATACTATCAGTGCAGTGCATATCACCACTCATGTCGAGGTGTACTCGATACAACATTATATGATAAAGCCAGAATTGTCCAGGCAAAATATTAAGTCCAAAAGCATTTAAAGCCGGTGATCGATCGAAATTGACAGTGATGGGCGGTCAAGAACGAAACTTTACGACAAATAGATGATTTCAATTTTCCCATTGTGAACTTTCTATTTATATGTAGCAAGATTCCAGCACCATATGGAGTATATATCTCTCAGTTGATACGATATTCCAGAGCTTGTGGTTCCTATAAGGATTTCCGTGATAGAGGGTTGCTGCTACAAAGGAAACTACTGAGCCAATGGTTCCTTTTGGTTAAGTTAAAGTCATCACAAAGTTTTATGGTCGCCACCATGACTTGGTTGACCGTTATGGAAGATCTGTGTCACAAATGACCACGAATATGTTCCATTTGTCACAAGCACGTCACGGTCCTTTCCTCATTCATGACTTATCACCGGGTTTGTAACTAGATTAACACGACGGGTGTCACTAGTGGAGTAGGAACTGCTTACACTTCCGGAGTTCACCCCCCGTTTTTAATGGGGTTCGTGTAAATCGACCTGTCTTATGTGTATGCTTTGTAGATTGTTGTTTGTCCTTTTGTACTTTTTCGTTTGGTCATTGTGTTGTCTGTTATTCTTCGATATACGGATTCTGATTACCCCTTTGGTATCTTCAAACTCTTTTAGCGATAGTTAATCAAATTACTAACGCAAATTTTGAAGAAAAAAAAACACAATTGTGGGAGATAAGACCTGGTTGTTCGTTTTTATTTTATTGTTTTTTAAATATATTTGTGGAATTGTTGACCAATCATTGGTCAAAGTTTCAAAAGAGATCTAAGACCAATTAAGACAAAATCCTAAAATGCCTGATTTTAAAGCAGGTTATAGAGTTTCACGTCAGCGTATGAAATTCCAAAGGTATAATTTGTATGTTCAATATTTAAGGATACAATGTTCTTCGATAATAGACAACACTAGAGTTACATCACAACGTCATTCGTTCCTGATAATAATGTTTGATAAGATAAATTTTGCAATTTCGACTACTAACAACCAATAGATTTAAAGTGATGAATTAACAGAAGGGGATAAAAAAAATCAATGGTCATGTGACAAACGTTGGAAACTTTAGAAATTTTTAATCACTAAAATAGTAAATTCAACTTAAATAACAGCATGTATCAAATATCTTCTTGCTATTGCCACTAGCAACAGCATCAGGTTAGTCAACAACACGCATGTTAAATTGATTGTCAGGTATCAGTGTTTACTTTTCTACTGTATTTTATTTGGATGTGCATAACATTTTTATTATATCTGCTGTTTTGCTGACATTTAGATGGTATTCTGTGTTATAAATGTTCTCGTATTATACAACAATAAGCGTCAAGGTTTAGACAATCAGATATTCACAATTATACAAAACACATAAAAGGGAATGACGCTAGATGGTTTAAAAGTCGCACATTTTATACTCTATAATACTTAATTCACTGGTAAATATCTGTCGAAAGTTTTGTGCCATTATGATTTCAGATAATGTCAACCATTTAATTTCAACCGGTACTATTTACACAATTCCTCGTTGCAATTTACAATGCCATTAAAATGACATATTTATATTAAAGCATAACAGATGTAGACATTTATTTTCACATCCGTTCGACAATCACTCCATATATCAACACTTTTCGGAGGACACAGACCATTAAAACAATATAGTCCATTCGTTTATTAAATATTAACTGTCAATCTATAAGATTAAACCTATGTATATGTAGTATGGAAATATGTTCTTGAGAGCATAAAACATGCCACCATTGGTACGGTAGAGTGACTAGTCCACGCCATCGCATGGAACATCACCCGAGATGGTTACTGCCATATTATATTATCTATCACACATGTTATCATAGTGTTGTAATAGCGGTTAAATCAAACTTCAAATCAATTGTGATCTTATACATGAGGTTTATACTGAATACAAACTCACATGGGTAACTACAATAACATCTAACAAGAAATACCAAATACACATTTACATACTACTGTAGACATGCCTCATATAAAACTAGATATCATAAATTTGAATCCTTCTAAAACCACCAACATCGCAATGTCAACCTTTATTGTGAGAGGAGATATACACTATCCAGGTTGAGACTCGCAAATTTGCAATATCAAAGCATAGACATCATAATTTGCACCATCATTTCAAAATGAAAGTCGCGTGAATCATTCGCTGAAATCGCAGGAACTGCAATGAAATTGCCACAACGCGGTCTATCTATTTTATTTTTATTCGGATTTTTTTTTCAACGTATTAAACGTATATTTCTTTTGTCAAACCTTTTTTCAGATGTTGGATAGTGTTTATTTCAATCTACGGTTTATTGTGCAAAGATGGCACAGTAAGAATTAACGCCACGGCGAGCGTGCAGATTATATAAAATAATAAAAACAATCGATCGAAAGCTTGGGAGAATACATTCCACCACTTTTCAATATCATGCTGTTCATCGCTGTGTGTCAGGAACTCACTTATTTGTTTTAGACTGTAGAGTATATTTTTCATATAGTCAGCGACTTGTTTATCTTTGTGTATATGATAGCTTTCACAATCTTGCATTTCCATATGTTCGGGAGTGGTGATCCGTACATGTACGGGCTTAAAGTTTTCATCGTAAACCTAAAAATAGAAATGATAGCTGCTAAACGTGTATGTCAAGGACGGAATTCATACTACTTTATAATTTTATGACAAACGTTAATTGAGCCAGTTATTTGTATGCTCGATACACCATTCGTAGAGGAAACCACCTCTATGTTTGTGTAATACATATCTCCTTATTTAATATCGTTCTTTTTTGGCTTTAACCTACATTTCTTCTTCTGTCTTTCCAATTATTGTCATATTAAAATATCAACTCTCATCACAGCAGCTACTATATAGAGGTAAGTTTTGTTTTGATAAGCAAAATAAATCTATCCATCACTTAAGGTTTCCTGTTTTATATTTGTTTCTGAATATTTAATGTTAATACAATATAATTTACAACTTCAACCGTTATATAAAATAAAATATTAACAACTACGAACATACATTAGTTTCAGACAAATGAAGTAATTCCAAGTATTTTATTTTTATTTTGTGTACTATCCCTGACTTAAGAAATACATTTTCATAGAAATTTAGTAGTAACACCATTGTAAACGTAAAAAACCCCACACCGAGCAGTTTCTAAACCAAACAATATTGGTGAAAAAACAATCACATTGTCACAAAATCAAACAAAACATATGTATTTTGTCGGTATTATCAATCAATGTGTTCATGTACAACCCATGATAATTTGAATAAAACCTTTTAATCTCACGTTTTCTGGAGATGATAACACAGGTGTTAAAACTATATATCTGATCTGTTGTGTAGACGTACACTTTCATGCTTGCCTCATTGATGCGGAACTCATTTTTCGTGCTACATACATGACAACAGCTGATAATTCCATACACTTTAATTGACACTATAACACACTTGTCCGTCTTACTTACATTCTGTGGACATGGTTTTGCACCGATATGCTAACAATTGAACATGTTTGTGATGGGAAGGGGAGTAGGCAAAAAGGCCACTGTTGATGAACTGCACCAGTGAGTGACACAGGAGTGGTAAAGCATGCCATAAGTTGCTACTCAAAATAGTATTAATTCAATTCGTCGATGTTGTGTAGACTGACTCACGCAAGAGGGCGACATACAATATTGTAAGCCTTTATTGACACTAACGTAATCAGGAAAATCAGTTGTAAGTTCAAATCGCTTGATGTTTTTCCCGAAAGTTTCCACAGTCGCCATATTATAGCTTACCTTTGTTTTCATTGGATGCAAAGAATATTTCTTCAGATCAATGAATGTGATTTTTGTTAGAGGTATTAAGAAGTATTTTCGGACTCTCTCACTGAGCTGGACACCATATTTGCCTTTAAAGTGAACTCGGAGGACCACCACTGTCATTAAACAAGACAAGGCAACTATCAGCATCGATAGAGTGAAGTATACACCTAAAATATGGTTTAAACAAAGTAAAAGCATTATCAGAAAACGTTATTCCTAATCATTACACATATATGATAAATGTATATCGCTACAGTGTGAACCTGATCGAACAACACATACAGAACTAAAAATACAATGTTCATGTGTCATCATAATTCGTGAATGGGTACCTGGAATTCTCGACTTGTTGTACCCTGTCAAAACATCTGTACTCGTCTTGTAGAGACGTAAAATGTATCATACTATTGTGTGTCAGTGTTTATATGTTCAATTAAGAGATTTTGTTTGTTTTTTTCTTGACTCAATTTATTTTACTGTTACATGTCTATATATGTCGAATTGTTGCATTTGTGCTGGTGGTATTGATATAAATGGTTTCGTCATTCGTTATCAAAGTGTTTATGTTGATATTTGGTTTTTCAAAAGTCTGCACAAATAGTCTTTTCCAAATTCTTAAGTATTTGCTTTGTCTTTTTCTAACTTTAGAATCATTGAAAGAAGGGTAATCAAAATCCGTAAATGATTGAAAAGTGAATTCTAATATGACGTCCTTTTTTCGCTTTGCAAACAAACGAGCGATTTATCGATTGGGTATACTCTCATTAGCACATGCACCGGTGCATCTGACTGACTTTCCCATCGTAAATGAACATGTTGATGAATTATCGTCTGTTCTAATTTGGCAGCATAAATTGTGTGCGACATTGTCCGCAAACGTAAATGTAAATTACTGTCTTCCAATCAAAGTATTCTACCGTATGTGTACTCTTAGACATATCAGAATCGAAATAATTCATGAATCCAGAATGTGTTTTGAGCTTTATCATAGGTTGGCGGATATTAGGAAATGTTATCCCTCGCCTCTAGCTCGGGATAAAATGCTAATATCCTACAACCCATTTTAAAACTAACATATTCTGGCTTCCATGATTTATTTCGTAATTCACTTTTTTAAATTATTAATATAGTTATCGTCTATCATTTCGCAACAATGGGTATTCAGGTATTGCAAACACGTTTCTAATTAGTTTTGAATTTGAATAATGTTGTAATGTACACGCTGCCATAAAAATCGGTTTATTGAATTTAAACAATATTTTCCGTGTTTATAGTAACTTTATGTGGTTGAGATGGTACGCGATCTGATAAATTAATTGTTTTGTACACAATAGTATTGCAATTAGATTGCATGTACCACAACTTGGCTCATTTTGGAATTTTGATGCGTGTAAATAACGCAACGATTATTTACATAAGGATGCAATTAAACCCAATATATGAGAAATAAAATTATCATATAAACTGTGAAATACATGTATCAAATTATCAATTTGTATTTGAGTTATATAAAACCTAATGAACCATGGAAATGTCACAAATGTATGTTTATCTACAAAAGTACTTAATTATTAACCATTAGCTAGGTTGTTTGGCTTATACACCCCTCTTTATCAACTCAAAACGTAGATATGGAAATCAAACAAATCGGTCATGATGGGAATCTACTGATCTCTTTAATAATAGTTTATTTCTGCAATATTAGAAAGTAAAATATGCAATCTTGAAACATCGGAAACTATATTTATTATCATAACTCGAAATCCATATTATCCAACGGTAATACAGCTGATACAATTCTACATATAATCATTTGTAGAACACCCTCGGTCGATATTGACCAACGGCGAAGCCGAGTGCCGATACTGGGACCTCTGGAAAATAAGCAATATGGAAAAGATAATGTTTTAATGTATTTATCATATACTTACAATAAACTGATGGGAAAAATAGATCGAGCTGATAATGCGTTCTCAGATCACCGAACCGGGCTGATATTACGCTATTTAAGTCATTTGTCCACGAGTAAAACATACATTTCATTAACATTTTAGGTTTTGTTCACAAAATACAAATTGTAAAAATAACTTTATCAGAACATACATTGCATTGACCATATAATGCAATTTTTTCGTTCCATCGTATGCCAAAGTAACCCCTTTCGAAATCGTTCGATAAAGTCACAAATTTTGTGATTTCATCTCGGAGTATGAATAGAAATATGTTATTCTCTGGCTTTCGTATAAGACTACTCTTACATACGATCGATGTTCATACAACTGAAATAAGTAATAAACATCATATATAAAGCACAAGATGTCCACTACTGTATTTATATGTTCCATTGCTCCGAATGCATATTCTTATAAACACACCCTTTGATAACAAATTTTGAAAATCACTAACTTTACTAAAGCAAAATTCTGCTATAACGTTATCATATACTTACTTATAAAAGGGAAAGAATCTCCAGATGCTGGAATCATATCTAATATAACCAGCTGGAAGACAGCCAATGACAATAAAACTGTCACTTGTAAACTGATTTTCTCTCCAGAATCTGGTGGTAGTAAAAATCCTAACACAGCTACAAAGGTAATTAACAAACAAGGGAAAACGACATTAACCAGGTAAAATAGGGGCTTTCTCTGTATATTCATATGAAATATTACTGTAGGAAATGGAATGTCATCGAAAAGTGGTTCCTCACGCGTAATGTATGCATCAATCATGCGCCATTCACTGTTTTTAATGAATGAATCCAATTCTATTTTATCAGACGTTCTAGTTACGTTAACGTCAAAACCATTATATGCCCAGGATCCAAATGTAAGTGCGCATGTTTGGAAATCAAATGGAAAGTATCGGATGTCTAAAGCACAAATACTTGATATCAGTGACGGGAAGTTGTATTTCAGCTCTCCTGTACTATCCAATTGAGCCCTGTAATCTTTTAGACCAGACAATGCAGGTTCAACACTGCAAATTAATGAAAAGTCAATATCATTGTATTTTAAGCATATTTGTACAATAGTCTATTCAGCAATTAGTAATTAATTTTATAACACAATTGTATTTATCAGACAATTTTTGTCAACATACAGTTGGTTTCAGAACAAACAATAACTCGTGTCAATCTACTGATCGGAGAAGTCTGGCCTTTTCTAAGCACACAGTTGTCACCTCCGGCTCTTCATATAAATAGATGTTGATATGTTAAGTTATATTATTTCAATTAAATGCTACAACAGATGCTTGAAATGAACGAAAACTGTCATTACGTCAAATATATCAAATACATTTCTAGTCTAGATTCGAGTATTCGACATGGTGGATTAATAATACAATGGTCAAAATGTTCCTAAATATCTGAGACATGGACATCTAGAAATGAGTCTTTCTACTCCACGGAATACAGGAAATACATCCAAATATGGACACGGAAATATGAAAACCTATAATGATCATCAAACCTTTCATAAAATTAAAACTATCATTAGGATTTATGCAGAATCCTTTCTACATTTAGACGACAAAATGTTATACACCGCTTTCTTGCTACGAAATTTACCACGATAATGTACCGTTTGCCGTAACACGACGGGTGCCACTAGTGAAGCAGGAACTGTCTACCATTCCGGTGCACATGAATTCACCGCTGGGTATTAGTGGGGTTCGTTTTGTACAAACTTCAGTTTTCTGTCTAGTGTTTTGTGGATCATTGTGTGCTTTTGCATTGTATTGCCTGTTGTTTTTTTAATTATGTCTTCTGATTTCCCCTTTGGTATTAATAGAACATGAGTGTATAGGTTGAACCTTTTAACCGTAATGGAAGCGCGAGGTTTGGCGCCGTAAAATCTGATTCAACCCACCATTTCTTTGGAAATGCCTGTACCAAGTCAGGGCCATTGCGGTTTTCCCAGTTTTCCGGTTTTTGACTGATTTTGTTTTTATTGACGTATGAGTTTTGCCTTTCCCTTTGGAAGATTGTTCTGTGTTCGGTAATTTGTGTATTACCCTTATTCACATTCAATGCGAAAAAGTAGTATGCTACCTACACATGTCAAATATGAATTTATAATTGATACAACTAGATCGATGAAAGTCAGTATTATAATTGAAAGGATAATTAATTCATAATAAATTTTGCTAAATTTCTTAACTTAAGGATGGCTTCAGTAAGTTGGCAAATGTAGATTGATTTCTGTTTACGCCAAATGAGCAATATTCTAGCTATATTAATGACTACCTACCAGTAGTACATGTGTTGAATATTATAATATAAACTTGGAATTCGAATCTACAAGCAACTGGACATTTTGGTTAAATTTGTGTCCAATTATTTTCAAAGTTTAAGAGACTGGTTTTTTTTATGGCAAATATAGCTTCGAATACTATGCGTTTGTCTCTGTCAAAAACTTAGTTAAACGTTTTGAAAATTCAGGTTTTCTGGATTGTGATGAATTATAATGGAAAACGATCCACGAATAATATACACCCCTAAAATAGCATACGTTCAGTATATGCTTCGTCCCTCAAAACACATCAAATTCCCACTTCGCCATACGTAATTCGTGCAAATTACATGAAAAGTCACAAGTGCATATAGTTAATATGTTCATGACCTATTAGAGACAAATGAGTTAATTGATTCCATTTAAGCTTTGCAATATCATGTTTGTTTTACTGCAATATTTATGCTTTTAAATGGTTTCATGAAAAAGTCAACATGATATGACAAGAATAATAATTACCAGTGTTATCAGCTGATTAGTTTTTGTAACGCTATTGTGCCATCAATCATGCATTGTGTAACCATATATGAGGTATATATTGGGTAATGTATTAATAACATGTAACATCACAATTTAGGTTATGTTTCCCTGATTTACACAATAATGTTTACTTAATCAATCTGTACTCAATTATTTTTCACTTTTGATACAATTACTTCATTGTTTTCCTGAAACATTGCTCACTTTGTAGTAAATAAGAATCACTCATTCATTATCGTCATTTCAAGATGATTCACCGATATCCAACATAGTTGAATTATAGATTTGTTGAATAGTTAAGAAATAAAAGGGTGTTGAATTCTCTTTCTGTCATTGTTTACGTTCATCTTTAGGTTACTTGTATAGCTTAGCCGACATGCGTAGACCACATCTTGCACCGCCAAGCTTCCCTTCGTCTTACTATGTCCGAAACATATCTTACGTAGTGAAAATTACTTCTACATCTTCCGTACTAAACAAATGTCAAATGTGTTCTCCTATTATGTGTCTTTACGTTCTGAGTTCCGTGTTGTGATGTCCGTTACGACAACCGCATAAAACGATGTTCGGTTCGTCTTTACCTCTAGTTGTTTGTAAAAAAAAAGGGGGGGGGGGCTCATGTTTTATATACGTTATTTGTGTTTGTTTGCGCAGAGTGGTGTTTTTCATCGTCTTTTGTACCCTATGTTGCCAGTTTCTCTAGATATTCCATCTTTGATTGCCCCTTTGGTATACTCTAACGTTTATTTATAATCTAATACATGTCTACAGTGACAAATTAATAAGGTTGAATTTTCTTTTCAGTAAGTAACTGCATCAACATTATCCCGCTATGGAGTTTTTCAGTTAGAAATTAAGAAAGCTGATCTTCGAACGAAGCGATATCCCCGAACTAAACAAACCATTTGATTGGTTCTTTATGTTTTTTATTTACTTGTTGCTAAGTGGTTAGAGTTCATATATTCATGTTATTATATAATATGTGTTATGCTCTTCATAATATAGATTCTAGGAAACAAAATAGATACGACAGCAGATTCTTAAATTATTTTGGGCTAAGTTTTATGACGAATATATTTTCGGTTTATCTTTCGTGACTTAAGAGGCAATTTGGTGCTTGTTTTAAAGTATATTTAACATAAGTGGCGATTGGAACAAATACGTGTATATTTACAATTATGTAATTTCTACTCAATGTATTTCGATATTTAATCCATTAAAAATTCTAAGCATAAATAAATGTAGAATATTTACCATTACTCAAATACTAGTAATAGATTTTAACCCTATAATAAATAGACATGGGTTAAAAAGTAGACTAGAACTGACATCAAAAATACTTTAATATTTGTATTATTCGTGAACATGTTATCGACACAAAAGTGACTATTCTGCGTATGATGAATTGAAGATACCAAAATGTTAATCAGAATCCATCAATCGAAAAAGGACGGACAAAAGAACGGCCGAAAGAAAATGGCCAAAAAGAAAAACAACGATCTACAATACAATACACAGAAAACTAAAGATCGATTAACACCAAACCCACTAACACGGAAAAGGGTGCGAACTCCGGTGCCCCGGACGGGATAGGCAGTCCCTGTTCTACTAGTGGCACCGATCACGGTGCTCTATCTTGAAAACCAAATGTTTTTCTGGTATTCTCCGACAGTTGTAGAAGTTGTAGATATTAGAACATCATTTCAAACACAATTAGTCAGTAGATGGCGAGAAATCTAGATGTTTTCTATTATATCATTGTGGTAACGTTCATAAAGTATGCATATGAAGGTTAAAGGAATTATAACTGGTTTACAATGTAATTCATCTATGCAAAAAACTATACCATAGATTACATATTTTGGATGGTTTTGACGACAACATATTTTATATATCAACCATTCAGTTAACCATTGTTGTATATGTATATAAATGTTTTTTGCTGAATGTCCTTAATGCTAGGTGCAGTCGTGGTCGTATCGTATTGCAGTTCGAACTCCGCTCATGGCGAGATGTACTCGGTAGCACATTATGTTATAAAGTGTGTTAGTGACAGGTCGATGGTTTTTTCGCGGTACTCCGGTTTCTTCCACCAATAAAACTGACCGCAACGATATAACTGAAATACTGTTGAAAGTGGCGTTAAGCATCATAACTCTAACCCCTAACCTTAACTCTTGATGCTGTGCAATGCTATCCTCACTAATTTCACTTGTTTAAGGCAGTAGGTATATGTTAGCGACACAGGGGTAAAATGTATATTATGTGTTTGTCTTGTAGTCACCTGTATACGTTTTATATCAGGCCAATGTAATATCCCGTCCATGCTTTAATGTGCGAATATATTTCCACGTTAATGAAACTAACAAATCAATCTTTATGAAATATTAGCTTCTCAGTAAACTTACTTGTCATATAATGTGATATCTGGTACCCAGACGTTATTGTATGGTACAACAAAAGCTGTAATATTACCAAAATCTGGTGGATTCCATATAAGTCTACAATCATGCCAAGTCTGAAATAGGTATGATATTAATTTTGTAATATGTCAATAGTCTAAATCAAACAGTTTTATGTGAATTGTTTTGTAGACCATTGTCCTTTTTTCCTTTTTCTTTTGGACATTGTGTTGTCTGTCCTTCTTTTGGTCATTGTGTTGTCTGTCCTTCGATTTACACATTTTTATTACCCCGTTGGTATCTTCTTTGCACTAATATCGGGTTCAATTATTCTTTTTTTTTATATTGATGCAATACACATATTATTGGTTTATATGGGTTATTCTTATTATTTTGGGGGGCATCGTGTTACTCATTCTTGAGCTTTCTGTGTAGTGTATTGTAGATCCTCCCTTGTCTTTTTGTCCCTTTTCTGTATGCCATTGTATTTCTATCCTTCGATTCACGGATTCTGATTACTCCTTTTGGTATCTACAAACCTTTTCTTATATAACAGATTGTATCTACCAAGACATATTAATTAATATGGCTAACACTGTATCATGTTTCCGTGGGTTGTGTCCATTTCATTTCTCATTGAATAATGTTAACATTACCAATAACTCGTTTGTTGTAATCAGACACATCCATTTCTCAGGATATTTGAGCACACACGGTTACGACAAAATAGACAATGCATTTCCTAATAGGAATGCGAAGTCCCTTTTGGTGTTTCCATATTCCTAGTTGCTTTGTTTCACTTGAATTTGGAACTTAATGGTTATACAGAACACATTATTACATCCTCACTTTTATTACTGCTGTAAATATTATAAACATATGCCCATCCATGTTTCCATAGTGACATTATTTACAAAGCTAAGCATTGAACACACCAAGATTCTGATTACCCCTTTGATATCTTCAAACTCTTCTTATAAGTAAAAAGGAATTCCTTACTCTTCGCGAGCACCTGAGTGCACCCCCTGTTTTGCAGGGTCCGTGTTGTTCATCTTTCTAGTTTTGTTTTATGCTGTTCTATTAGGTGTCTGTACGTTCTTAGCTCCGTGTTGTGATGTCCGTTACGATTTCTGCATAAAACGATGTTCGGTTCATCAATACTTCCAGTTGTTTGTAGGAGGGTTCATGTCTTGTTGTATTTTTCTCTGACGTTTGCTTACACTTGAAGATCCCATTTTAAAGAGAGCGTTGAAATCTCATTAACCAGTTTAACCCGTCACGTTTGTTGGTGATTGTTCCAAGACAGGACCGGAATTTCATTCAAGCATATATATGCCGTAGTCATGTCCGTGTTCAATAATTTGAGGTGAGAGATAGAAGTTCGTTTTTTATTTGGTGGAATTGGTAATCATCACTGCTTAAACTTTCTTTTTATAATTCAATCTACTATTGGAATTAAACCATATCACTTGTCGTACTTGTCTAGAATGTAAAATTGGTAAAACTAAGGGAATGGGAGATTTGTTATCAACTAAAAGATTAATGAATTATGAGTTGTTTCAAAGAAGAGTTTGAAGATACCAAAGGGGTAATCAGAATCCGTAAATCGAAGACGAAAAGACAACACAATGACCAAAAGTGCAAGTCAAAGCGCAACTTTGCATAAATCTTGAGGACAGTTACTTTGTTTTCTTAAGTTACTTCCGCTTATTAAATACATAATTTACAGATGATAAAAATATGTGTATGTTGATATATATCACATATATATTCCACTGAATTAATTAAACCACACTGTTTTCTTTTAGGTAAGCCACTACTTTGCTTTAAACTCTCTCATACATTCATTTGTCAATCTTATTATGAAATATATCCTTTAAAATTTCAAAACTTGTGATTGCTGTGTTGATTTATTAGATTGAAATTAAGTTTGCGTGTTTGATGGCAGAAACTACTTATGTCATATACGATGGCTTTTATACACGATCTCACCTCGTGTGTGTAAGATATATTATTGTTTGATCTTTAAGATTGTTTATGTTTCGATCCTGTTGTTTTAGTCTATCTGAATTGTGCACTCTCTAACTGATATTTTACCTTTGTTGATTTTAAGAAATGCATGTTTTCAACGAATAATATAGTAAAATATAGTCAGCCAATATATATATATATATTCAAAACTTTAAAAACAAAAGTTTTATTATGAGACTTGACTGATTTTTTTGGCATTATTTTATTTTTTGATAATGCTATAATATGGAACGTTAAAACTAGAGAGTACGTACCATTCTAACCCAAACGTTGATCTTCACAAGTTGTTGTGGTTCGACCTATTGATATATAAGCAATATATTACGAATTTAGTTTGTTACACATATTTTCATTGGTTCCTCAACCCTAATGTCAGCATATATTCGGAAAACAGACGGGGTATATAATTTCAGTCCACAAAAACGATTAAAACATGGACGACAAAACATTACGCTTCACTGAATCAATGGTATAATACGGAATAATAAATGTATTTTTACCAAATTAAATGCTGTTTTTTATACTCAAAACGGCTGCATGAACAAAAAAATATTACAACGGTTAATTCCGTCACAAATACCTGATCGATTCAGCAAACTCCTATGTTCCACGGCTGTACCATAACAAATAAACAAAACGTTGAGCCTTGAAAACTTTCGACGTCATGGGGCCACACCAAGGTTTTATTTACATGTTGTTTACATTTAAATTATTGAAACTGTTTCGCAAACCCATTGTTTTGTTATGTGATATATTAATGTTATATTTATAAAGTTTATAAAATTTACTACATATGAAACTGTATTGATTTCGAAATTTAGTACATTATTTTCCTTCATGAGATACCCCATACATGAAATAGGACGCGACACATATTTTGACGTCATTGAAGAATGACGTCAAAGGTACGGAAACGGACATCTAGAGATACGAAAAATGAAAAGAAAAGAGGCAAATTTATTTAATACAGTTGGATGTTGTATTTAAAAAAAACCAATGGTTAAATCCGTAATATATCTGTTATTCAGCTATCAAACAGGGTATATAATGTGACATTCCCGGCTTATGATATATATTCCCTTCGACATTATATACCCTGTCTGATAGCTGAATAACATATAGTGTTAGGAACATATACAAAAATATACACTGTGTTAGGGTATAATGTTTCTATGAAAATATATTGGTGAGTTTTGTATTTCAGGATTTCTGAGAGACGGCATGATATATACAAAAATTAGTCTTATATAAATGTAATAATGACTGTTACTGCGCATACCGACCTTTAAAATCCAATTATCGTACATGGAAGAAATAAAAACTAAAATGAATATGTACACATTGGGGAACATACAATCAAATTGGACTAGTGGCAATATACATGTATTACAGGATAAACATTTCTATTCAATTGATTGAAATAACAATTTATAGAATTAATGATGCGATGTCCGGTAAATGATTTGTTCTCAACTCATCTGTTGTTTATGTCAATGGCCACGGAAAAAAGACCAGAAGAAGCCATAACAATGATTATTTAACATTATTTGAAATTAGAATATTCAATCCAATCCGCTATCACCAAATGTATTTTTTTAAATAATTTGTTAATTCAGTGTTTCAAAAATAGTCTAATGATATATAACAACTTTTCTTGAAACCAATGTTGAGATACCCATGTGTTAAAGTTGGTTATATCATGTTATTGGTTAGTTTCTATTAGTGGAGGAAACCGTAGTATTCAGATAGAGAAAAACTCATTAGAGTATATTGTTTATAATTTTACAATCTTAGTAGAATCTAACATGTAAGAAATTTGTACACATTTCAACTTTGTGGACACTTCTTTTTAAGAACAGACAAGATTGACTTTTTCTTATTTTATTTTTTTAATTCATAAATAGTGTTTTTGTAAATGTGTAGTAACGTGTTGCCATATTGAGTCGCAGTGGTTTTAAGGAGGGTACGAGTCTGAACTTCCAAATTCGAAAATAATATAATATGAATTGACAATGAAAAAACCAGTTCCATAGTATTGGAGCGTAATCCAATTGACCGCTGACCATTTGAACCATAGAACCAAAATAACTATTTGCTGTCCTGCAAAGATGTATAGTTTAATTCATATATATTTAAAACTTTGCACTGTTTAACTTTTCTTTTAGATATCGCATGCCATTCTGCCCCTCCTCCCCAAGGGATATACACGTAGAAGTCATAACCAATTAAAGTTTATTTGTCAATGTTTGACATAAAATGGTTACATGTTACCTTCATTTCCTAATCCACAAAAATCAAATTTATTATTCATTTTAAATGATAGAAAATGAAATCATATAATGCCATTGTGTTGAATAGGACTACACCTAATTATTAATTATTAAAACTGGTATTGTTGATACTTACAATGTCTATGATCTGTCTAAGGGACATGTACAGGTCAACTGTTGTCGTATCATGGCTACGGCATTGTGGACGGACGGCTGTACTATAGTTTCTAAAGATATGATCTGCCAGGTCATCAATTAGGTGACAGTTTACTTCTGTAAAATAGAAAATAAACTTTTACATCTGGAAAATAGTGCTGGGTAAATCACCATGTCGAAATATAATATCCAGTGTGCAAATATTTATTTAATTCTTGTTCGTATTTCCAACATTTCTTGCCTTTGGTATCAAACATATATATACATGTATCTAATTTAGTGTACTCGACACGTCTCTGGAATAACCGTCATCAGGTACAATGTAAACTCAAAAGTCAAAATGTGGAAAAGCCAAGTATTAAGAGTTTTTCAGAGTAAAACCATGGGGTTAGACAGGATAGCCAAGAACGGTGTAGGTTAATAATGACTGAAGACGATCAACCTTCGTGTTAACATTGATAACAATATATAGAGTATGTCAATCAAAATTATGGAATAACTTTATTGTATTTGAAGTGTTGCCATCGTAAATCGTTGGTTTACTGTCACTAATTGAATTCACCTGGCAACGCGTAGAGGAGCCAGATAAACTATTATTTACAGTTTCCAACATGGTAAAACGTAAAATTTACTCTGACCTGTAAATGAATTGACCAACGAAATTGCTTGTTACATAACTAATTGCATTAGAATAGAAAGTGTATCCGTTTTGGGTAGTTATTCACAGCTATTGTTGATTCGTTTATCGTAAATATTAAGCCTCTTTTCCAGATATTAAATTACACTATGTTTTAAATATCAATTTGCTTCCTATCAAACTACTCCCAGTAGATAATATGACAATCTTCCAATGTCAAACACTCTACACATTTTTTGTTAATACAATGGTGCACACATTCATTTGGCTTTATATATAAATAGTTATTTTCTGTGTCAAACATTAAATGTTTTTTCTTCATAGCGTGCCAGCTCAGGGAAACTGTCCAACCTTATTATACTATTCATTTCTGAATATCCAATTAAATTATATTAACTGTAAATGTATACGCTAAATTTTGATTCCCTAATATATATACAATTTTACATGCTGATTTCTGATCAAAAAATGGTATATCCCATCCTCGTGTTTATTGTGACAATGCTAAAACAGTTAAATAAATGTTAGAGATTACCGAAGGGGCAATCAAAAAGGATAACCCAGAGAAACTGACAACATAGTGTACACAAAACGAAGCTAAACAAAAACACAACACATTATATGTTGGACACCACTATGCGCAAACAAACACAAATAACATTAATACGACATGAGCCCTCCTACAAACAACTGGAGGTAAAAACGAACCGAACATCGTTTTTATGCGGAAATCGTAACGGACATCACAACACGGAACTTGTAAAATCGTTGACGGAGCTATGATTTAGCAACTCTAGTTGTTTCCTTTACTTTACTCTAGCATACCGAATATATAGACAATCTACTGGTACAACTAGTAGGTCCAGCTAGTAACTACTTCAGTATTCTATGATTTTTCTATTTAATTTAAGAACGATGTGGTATATTTTGTTTTTCATTTTATTTATACAAAATGTATTTCATTCCATAACAAATTACTATTTTATGTTAAATATTTGATTCCAACAAATTGAGTAACCATGTAGTATGGACTCCAATGAAGATGTCAGATGTTTACTTGGTTGCCAGGGCTCAAACTCAGAGCTGATCAGTGCGTCCCCAGGTGGCAGATAGTAGTAGCGCTCTCGATCGGTGGTTTTCATGTTATTATACGGAAAACCTTACAGTGGACCATAGTTGGTAACATGTCTGATAGTGCCACGCCCCCTGCCCGTTAAATATCCCTTTTGCAGATTTCTAAAACGGGTATGCGCATGGTAGCCTCTACAAAAGTCCCATTTTTTTATGTCTACTCACAACTCCATATTTTGTCCAGTGGCAGTCAAAAACCGTTGCTCCGCTTAGTCCATCCCTCCCTCCTGTTTACCTGGATTTTACATACATGTATTGTTAACGTCTCGATTATCGCTGAACGTTCAAAAATAATCATTCAATCATTCTTTAGAATGTTTTTACTAATTAATACGAAATTTATTGGAAGCATCATTTATGATTTGTTTTTGTTTCAATGTATTTAACCAAGAGATCATACCTTCGTAGCTAGTAGTCAGTTAATTACGAGCATGCATTGACCTTGCTGTTGTATTGTCCATGTTTATGTCTTCATTCATTTTTGTGATATTATTGTGTGTTCTTTTTGAGTAGATTCGAATTTATTAAAAACAAGATGAACTGTGAGCTAATGCTCACTTATGATACCCCCGCTCTTCGAAAAACAGGAAGTAGGAATCTGACGGGTCAAAAAACGCTTCCCACGATATGGGGTACCTATATGAAGCTTATGACCAAATACTAGATCTCTGCCATCAATAGTTGCTGAGAAAAAGTAGACGAAAAATGTGCATATATGTTCAATGTGTATAAAAACCAACTAAGTCGGCAAACAGGAAGTAGGAATCTGATGGGTCCAAAAACGCTACCCACAATATGGTATACCTATATGACGCTTGTGACTAAATATCAGATTTCTGCCATCAACAGTTACTGAGAAAAATTCGACGAAAAATATCTTGGACGGACGGACAGAGGTAAAGCAGTATACCCCCTCTCCCCTTTCGGGGAGCGGGGGTATACAAATTACGTTTGTTTATATCTGTATTATTATTGGAGATCGATTCATTGAGAGGGGTGGGTTCGGGTCCCATTAACCGGACCTGAATTTCAAACGACATATGTCGTGGTCTGTTTAATGCTTTTTTTATAATGAATTGAGGCGAGAGGTGATTATTCGTTTTGTTGATATTGGTAGATGTCTTGATCATCACTGTTTAAACTCTCTTTTCATAATATTATTTTAAGCAACATTAAATATTAGCATAATATTTTTTATTGAGATTTACAATCAAACGTGAGATATATATTACCAGGTCTCATTTATTCAAAAGTGGCAGTATAACAATCGTTAAATGTCATTTTCCTCAAAATTAATACAACGCTGCCATATGGATGCCCCAAAAACTTGTCAAAATCTAGTTGCCCATCATATATCCGTTCTGGTTTGATGTGTAAAGTGACTCAGAGAGTAAGTTGCTGTTTTTGTAGGCGAAAACGTCCACAAAGCCGTTCAACTCTATATTATTATTATTTTTTTTTTTAAATAAATACTAGTCTTCATTTCGGCGAAACACTGCCACCTGCTGTAAAGGATATATTAAAACAATCTTTAGAGCTTAAATTAATGAGAATGAAATACCCCATTATCAATTCACTTATAACTAGAATGTATAGCGCATTCTATAAAAATGCATGAAGTGTGAATTTTCTTTTATGTTCAACTACGCTGGATCTAAATGTCAGATAAATATACTATTATATAAGGCAGACAACACCAATCATATAACTATCATGAGATCTAACATTAAACCATTGCTTCTAAACTTCTCTGGCTGCCGTCATACATTGGTTGCTCATATAGCATTTCCGTGTCGGATGTTTGTCAGAAACAAGATTTTCCGTGACTGCACAAATGGTGCCATTCATGAAATAGGGGATGGGTTTTATTGACGTTAAACAACAATCAATCCATCAGTCAGTCATACAAACTCTAGACAGGATTAGTTATATACCCTGTGAATTTGTATAAATTTATATTGAAATATATGATATGAATAATTTGATTAACATCTGCAATAAAATTTTCTAATGTATTATAAAAATGGGTTCATGCTTATAGAATGATTTGCTATCGCATAAATCATTTCCAGGAAATTAATAATTCGTCAATATTGGTAATACAAATTTAAAAAGCAATCTGTAAAAATTACATCCGAAGGACAAATAAGATGTTTGGTAATTTACTCTTTGGATTACAAATTAAACTCCTGAAGTATTTATAGTAGCTGTAGACAAATAAGGAAAAATAAATGGGAAGCGCCATGAACTCGACTTGACCCCCATACAAACCAATATTAAATGTCGATTTTTCAGGGATATTCGCTAAATTTGGTTTTTTAATTGATTTCGGTAAATATGATTTATATAGGGCATATATTATTCATTGAAATATAAGTGGGTCGGACAAATCCTTGTTGAGAATTAATAGAGGATAGAGTAATTGTGTGGTATATATATGCTGATCTTATTTCATTAAAAAAATTATATTTGACTCGTCTATGTGGCGTAATGATTAGCGTGTTAGTATCAAAAAGGAACGTTTGAAGATAATAATGGAATAATCAGAAATGGCAAATCGAAGGACAGACATCACAATGACCCATTGAAAAAAGCAAAAAGACGAACTATGATTCACAACACCTACGGAAGAAACTAAAGATTGAGCAGCAAAAAACGGGGGTGAACTCAGTTGCTACGGAAAGGTAAGCAGTTCTTGTTCCACTGGTGGCATCCGTATTGTTACATGATTTCCGTGATAGAGGGTTCCTGCTAACAAGGAAGCTACTGATCCACGGGTTTCTACTGGCTAAGTTGAACGAAGTCATCAATTTGGAAGTTTTACGGTCGCCACCATGACTTTGTTAGCCATTACGGAGTATCTGTGTCACAAATTATCACGAATGTGTTCCGCTTGTCGTAATCACAACATGATCCTTTCTTCATTCATTACTAATCATCGGGTTTGTAGCAAGAGTAATACGACGGGCGCCACATGTGGAGCAGTTGGTTTTCTGTGTAGTGTTTTGTAGATGATTATTTTTCCTAGTGTCTTTTTTCTTTTAGCCGGTGCATTGTCTGTCCTTCGATTTACGACTTCCAATTGCCCCTTTGGTATCCTTAAACTTTTCTTACAGGAAAACAATATGTTCCTCCATTTTGCAAGATGAAACAAAATGAATACAGTTAACTTTTGTGTGATTTTTAAGAGGTTTATCATCGTTCCATCCCAGGAAACACGGAATTCCCAATACACCTGATATATATTTGTACACATCCATATTCTTACAACACCTAATGGGAAAACCTATTGATTTCTAGTAGTATAATGAAAATAATTAATATGTTATTATACCTATATTAATGTTATGTATACAAGAACTAACTTATACCTTTATGAAATTAATTAAAAACTGTTTAATGCTGAGTCGGCAATAAATGGATGAGTATCTTTTGAAAGGTGTTATATTGCTTTTGTTCTTTTGTTTTAATTTGTTTGTAGAAAAACAAAACATTTTTTTATATATATTATTTTGTGTATTTTTCATCTATCGTGTATGTATTGTTCTATCTATCGTGTATGTATTGTTCCCCATTTGTATAACACTATATTTTAAAATAAACAATTATAAAAACGAAACTCGCACCTTTATCGGCAACTGAGATACAATACCAGTATTTCATGAATCTAACTACCAAATGTAAATATTTCAATAAATGGCGATACAATGAAGGACAATTTAAACTTTCACCTCATAAGCCCATATCATTACACTTCTTTACCTATATGATCAACTGTCTGTTAGCGTGCTACCGTCATGAAACTAGCTGCTCTTTTGACTATACACATAGCAATAAAAATTGGAATTTATCCCTTTTTATCTATATAGTCTCGACCAGATTTTTCTATGAACATAACAACTTAAATCGGAGTCAAGACATATCTTTCGCCAAAGTTTCACCATGTTACGGAAATTCCCTGTTTGGTAAACTACCTTGCTTACGACAGAAGTCGAACACACCAACCGGTGATCTGGGCTCTAAAAAACGTCTATTTGTTAAAAGATATAGACTTTATTTTAATAAAAAATATATACAATTTCGTCACAGCATACATTCTTTGTACTGTTGAAATTGCATGGTCAATCAATAACAGTCTGGTAATGTGGCATCGTACAGGGAAAACAAAAGACATTTAGATTAATATAAACAATTTTATCATAACTCATATATGATGTTTTCACGTAATTGCTTGGTGATAACATCTAATGAAGTTTGATAATGAAAATTGTATCAGCACTCGATAGTTCCTAGCAGTTTCAGAAATGTCAATTTAATCAACACCCCTACTTCATTAAATGTACAACAATTGCAAAAAAACTAATAAAACTGTTAGTAAACATCACTGCGAGAGAGCAAAGAGTCCAAGCAAATCAGTTAAAAATAATTTTCAATGATTAATGTTCTTCCTTTAGGGATCCTAAAAATCTTGATAATGCGGTGATATACCGCGTAATGTGGACATGCATTTTTCCACATTAATTTAGAACTTTGACTGAATTAAATTGATACTTGTCCATAAGGAGATAAACTAATCAATCAAGGCTAAGTACTGAAGAACTATTTCTAGATAATTTTGAGCAAACATTTTCAGATATAATAATAACCATGCTGAAAATATAAATTTGACTCTAATTATTTTTCCATTTTTAACTACATGTCGGCTTTATTAGTTCGTTCATGCATTGTCTCTACGTGGGTCTGGTAAATTTTAACTACAATGTACGTAAGTTAGAAAATATCGCCATCATAAGCTACTTCATCTCTCCGATGTCTTGTGTCCACTAAGTTCCCGTATGTCTCAGGGACGATGTACTAGCTTGTAGGTGTCAGTGTTTGGTTAAAGCATCATAAAACTCATTTTGTTACTTAAAATTAATTTATTGAGTAGTTACGACTTGCAACATGTAATTGTAATATGTTAATTGGGATTAATATGTGATTTCATAAGGCAACTATATCGCCTTCGACAAATTGCGCTAGAACAGGTATTAGAATATTAAGTGAAATACATAATTAGAATTGTAAAAGAAACTAAAACGAAGAATGACTTTCTACTATATGTTTTCAGGACATAATTTCAAGCCATGATACAATAAATTCAGCTGGAAAATGAAATAAATAATTTACTGAACACAAGAAATAACTAGTTTAGATAAAACAAAATAGATAGTAAATAAGGGTAAAATGGCGTTATTTTCCATAGAATCCATGAAAATTTCATTGAAATTCATTTTCCGATTCTAGGTTGCCAAGTCTATTATTTGATATTGGAAACCCCGAAAATTCATTTGAATCAAAATTTAAAATACGAGGTGTACTGTACAATGCCATGAAATACGAAAGAATTCCTGAAAGTTTCATTGAATACCAACGACCAGTTACAGAGGAGTAAACGGTTGAAGGAGCGAAAGCACGGAACTCGTCGATACTATATACTGTTTTGCGAAGTTTTTAATCGTTCCAGTACTAGTATTCTTTGCTGTTAACCTCACCCCGCTCCCTCACGATATAACTGAAATATTGTTGAAATTGGCGTAAAGCAAAATAACCCTAAACCCTCTTAACCTCATTCCCCACCACGATATAACCGAACTATTGTTGAAAGTGGCATGAAGCACAATAACCCTACCCCCTCCCCCTTTAACCTCATTCCGTTGCGAAATAAATAATTTAACATAAAAATAACCGTTTCTTTGAACTCATTTGCCTAAGATTTTATCCGCTGTAAATCGTTAATAAGAAAAGAAACTTACCCAAAATGTGAAGACATAGATAACTAGATACCAACAGGAATGATCTTCCTATCACCATCGTTGATATAGATATGATTATTGAGAAAAAAGAAACACGGAAATCAATCGCTTTGGTTCGTATGATAATCTATTAACTGCAGTTGTCTCCTTTGTGTTGCCATTGATCCAAGGCATGACGAGTCTTGAAAAAATAAATAATGATTAATACAATGATTTGATTCTATATTATCGTACATAAATAATGAACAATTACAAACGTCAACACAACAAGTTTTAATAATTATACACGTATTTGATTAGACAACCCACTAATGCTGATTATAAACACAGATAACTCAAATTAACCAGAGGCTCCAAGGATTCTGTAATCTATCAACTGAGATACAAATATACTTCAATGAATCTAAATGCAGTTTCAAAACACACTAGTCCATTTGTGATAGGATATCTAAAAGATTATGTTGAGGCTTATTTAAAGATTTAAATCGGTTCGGCCTGTATGAAGCGGACTATTAATGTGTCTGTGATATCGCGAAATCTTCAAACGGCAGCAATTTTTAAAGATAATATTATCTATATAGTGAAACCTGTCTAAATCGCTTTTGTGTTCAGCATGGAATTATTTTCAGTTTATACAGGTTAAATTAACTTAGATTTCCTACATTTGAGCTTTATTTGAAGTTCAGTTTATACAGGATTCCGGTTTATAACGGCGACAGTTGCAATTTAAAGGAGAGTGCTAATGTATTCTTTTTCCACTGGAAAAACTCCTGTCTGTAAAAGATCCGCCTCGTGAGAAAATTGGAATAAATTGAATAGATGGGAGTACAATTAGCCTCACCGGACGCAATTACGAACAATTTCGATGATATTTACATTTGATAATAAATTTGACCAAACTGATGAAGCTGATTACATGTTCATATTTCAGATTAAACATCAATATTCCCTTTGAATCATAGCCCATGCATTATTCAATGCATTGTTACGGGTTTTAAACAGATTGTCATGACCTCGTTTTAGTCAGCTTGTGACGTAGATCTGGACACAATTTCGAACGACATAATAATAACCTTTCTAGTGTAAATTATTTGATGACAGCTGTTAAAATTGAAAGAGCATTCATGCATTTACGTTCACATATCCATTTGTATATAATACACATGACATAAAAACCTTTCCTTTATTCACACCATAAATGTGTGCCAGTTTGCATTCGGAATTCCTTGGACTCTTCAATGAATAAGACCGTGTTCACATATAGATCGATTACGATCGGTTTAGGTTAGTTCGATTCAGTTTGAAACCGCTTTGTGTTCAGATTGGATCGATCTCGAACCGATTGCAATCGTTTCCGGTATAGTCCGTTTGACCAGCCTAAAACAGGACTAAAAAGTTAATTAAAAATAAACAGTTCAACTTATTGATTTTTTTTCTTCACACATTTACTTGTATATCATCTACCTACTGGGACAAATAATTTCAGAATTTGGACACTATTTTCCAAAAAGTTGCCCATTAGGTCTCTATGTTAAATATTTGTACCAAATGTGGATATGTGCAGAGGGAGTTAGTATGCTTGTTGTAACCAACTTCCAGTGTAAACTATAACAACAACATCTGTGGTTTTATTTACATTTCACTGTCATGTGATTACTTTATTTGAATATGTTGCCAGAACCCAAGCATGCATGAGATGTTCATTTCACTTTCAAGTGACAATAGGTTATTCTATAAACAAACCCAAAGATTTTCACCCAAAGTCTAACTTTTTACATTTTATTGGAAATTATTTTAGAAATTTAAAAGTAAAAAGTATAAATGCAAGCCTTTGAATTTTAAATCTTTTTCTTTAAATTCTAAATAAAATCACTTTTGTTTTGGTGTTTTCTAAAGCCCAGTATGTGAACTCAAAGAACATGGTTATAAAGTAAGTCTATGTGTATTGACAAGATATACCATGTAAATAGCCCATGCTTTGCATGCTTTGTGTATACTTTTAGAAAATGAAAACAAGTTTTATGTATGTTATTTAAGCATAATAAAAAAAAACAAGTAATTAATATATATTTTTTTTAAATATAATAGAAAAAATATAAAAAAAAGGTAGAAAAAAACAACATTTTTTTTGTCTTTTCATAAATTAATATTTACAAATTAAAAATTATCTGCCCTTATTTAGAACTCTACCAATACTTATATAGAAAGGATGAAAAACAGGATTTAATACTAAAAGTGTTTGATTATTTTGAAGTCGAATCAAAATTGTCACTTGGTGAAAGTGAAATGAACATCTCATGCATGCTTGGGTTCTGGTGACATATTCAAATAAAGTAATCACATGACAGTGAAATGTAAATAAAACCACAGGTGTTGTTGTTATAGTTTACACTGGAAGTTGGTTACAACAAGCATACTAATCCCTCTGCACATATCCACATTTGGTACAAATATTTAACATAGAGACCTAATGGGCAACTTTTTGGAAAATAGTGTCAAAATTCTGAAATTATTTGTCCCAGTAGGTAGATGATATACAAGTAAATGTGTGAAGAAAAAAAATCAATAAGTTGAACTGTTTATTTTTAATTAATTTTTTAGTCCTGTTTTAGGCTGGCCAAACGGACTATAATAACCACTGTTCACACTGCTCATCTGATTCGATCTCGAATCGATTCAATTTTCAGTTGTCTTCCGGGCACGTGCCATTAGCAGACTGTTGCTTGGATATAATCATGGCTGATCTTGCAAACAGAGTGTTGTTTATGCTTATTTGCATTTTAAATGCAATGATAGTTGACTTTATGACCAGAAGACTGCTTCAAAGGAGGATCTACAGACTTTTTATTCAACGCATGCCTAATGAACACGTTTTGAACCGACCTCGAATCGATTTAGTTGTTCTCATCTAACTGTGAAGCGCTCTAGATTAGAGCGATCTAATCTGGACCACATATTTTATGGGTCTCAAATTAGACCAATTGTGATCGATCTTTCTTTGGTGTGAACATTGAAATTGATCTCGAAGCGATCGCGATCGATCTAAATACGCATAGTGTGAACAGGGTCTAAGGTACATCACGGATTTTGACATCTTGGGATAGATCAAGGTAAGGGAAATGTATTATATTGACTGTTTTTGTTTTAATGTCAATGTGTTCTACATATGCATAGAATCAGGAGATCATATTCTTTCCAATTACAGGCATAATATAACAAAATATGCGTACCTCAATGAATTTTATCGATAGATTCCAAGTGCAATTGTCGATCTTTTTCTGTTTACAAATATGAAAACCCGTCGTCTGCAACATTCAACAACTGGGCATGAATAATTTTCTCCCAAAACACAGAGTAATTTAGCGGGTATCTATTTATAAAAGCATTTTTTTAATTCATGTTTTGAAGGAACAATTAGGGCACATCAATTTTATTTCGTTCGTAATTGTGTCCGTTCGTAATTGCGTCCGGTGAGGCCTAGTTCTGTTGGAATACCAACTGTTGAAATCACGACCACCAAACACAACAAATGATGCATATAAAAAAGTTCAGCGTCTTGGAAATTCCGATCCCTGAGTACTTTGTCTCAATATCAGTGGTTTGTTTCCTTTTTCACAAAGTAAGACTTGTCTTCTGATTTATATATATATATATATATATATTTCTAAAATGTTAGCACGATATCAAAAAAAGATGTTAAAATGTAACAAAAATAACTATAAGTCTACAAAAAGACTTTAATTATAATTAAATCGACCGATATTTCGCTTGAACGACAAGCTTTATCAGCGTCTGTAATCTGATTTGAAAAATTGTCAATTCAATTCTTTATTAAAGATAACTAATAATAATACATTAGTGTTCTCCATTACAAATTACATGATAATATACAAAACAACATTTAAAAGTTACATGCAGTATATAATAATACAGTTGTACACATATTTTAAGAAGTGTTTCTTATTTCTAATGCGTCCCTAATGAATTTATATAAATAATTAACATTCAATAATATTTTTTGGATTTAAAAGTTTAGACAGTAAAAAATAAGTATTATGTGAATCTTTTAGATCTAAACCATAAGACTGGAAAAAGGTTTTCCTTATATTTTTATACTGATGGCATGATATCAAAAAATGTTCTTCTGTCTCTACTTCATTACAAAATTTGCAGAATCGTTCTTCTCTTGGAATTTTAGGTTTATTATATCTACCCCGCTCTATATTTAAACAATGAGCACTGATGCGTAGTTGTGTAATTTTACTTTTTATACTTTTGCTTAGATTGATTTCAAGATAGAAGGGAACACAATTTGGAATAAAAATAATGCTAAAAAGTATAAATTTACTGTCTACAGCCCCAGATTTAATTTTTGTGGTTGTGAGTCAGATTGCTGATGATAATACTCTATCAAATTATTTCTAAAAACGCTATTATCTGCCAAATTTTTGATATCAAGTTTAAGTATTTTAAATATTTTATTTAGTGTAGAAAACCAGCATTTTGAGTTTTCTTGAGCTAAATCTTGATCTGTGGTAAATGCACTATATAATATTCTATATCTATTTATTTTAACCAGTCTCATATAATAATTATACATTAAACATAATGAGAAAATCAACATTGGACTCCTGTTACATTCAAGTCTGCTGGCCATATTTGATGACTGTGTTTTGACCATCAGTTATCGTGATGTAAATTACTAAAAATCATAATCTTGAACTTTATACTTTATATTATTCAAGTATATATGTACACTAATTTATAAACAATGTGAAAGCAATGAGAAAATGTTAAAGTTAAAAAAAAAAACCCAAAAATAAGGCCTTTTTGTATATGCCTTCCGGGTGTAATGTTTGTAACTCGCGGATCCAAAAACTCTCTCTGTTTTGTCTTTGATTATCTTTCCAACTTGGATTGTGCTGAATGATATAAATTTTGGATCTCCCAAAGTCATCCAATGAGTGCCCCGGCGACACAAAGTGTTGACTCACGGACAAGAGCGTCTTTTTCGTAAAGTCATTTCTGTGTTTATTCATTCTTTTGTTGAATGGTTGGTCACTTTCTCCTACGTATTGCGACCAGCAGACGTGACAGTCAAGGAGGTAAACCACATTAGGTGTTTTGCAATTGACATTGCAAAAGATCTTATACTCCTTTCCTGTCGTCTAGCTATGGAACACTTACAAGTGCGTGTTGCAATTGGAGACAGCACTTGCAACGCTTGTCACCACATGGTTTACACTGGTCGACCGTCGATGAAGGTCTATATACCACAGCTCTGACCAGTGTATCCTTAATGCTTTTAGGTCGCCGGAACGCTATGTAGTTAAACGGGTGATTCAGGAAACAACTTGGCACTCATTGGATGACTTTGGGAGATCCAAAATTTATATCATTCAGCACAATCCAAGTTGCAAAGAGAATCAAAGACAAAACAGAGAGAGTTTTTGGATCCGCGAGTTATAAACATTACACCCGGAAGGCATAAACAAAAAGGCCTAAATCTTTTGTTTTTTAACCTTTTAACCAGTGCCTGGTTCTTAGCTAGTTGGTAAATTTCATCGTCACGTTTTCTCATTGCTTTCATATTGTTTATAAATTAGTGCACATATATACTTGAATAATATAAAGTATAAAGTTCAAAATTATGATTTTTAGTAATTTACGTCACGGTGACTGATGGTTACGTGACAATTTTTCAAATCAGATTACAGACGCTGATAAAGCTTGTCGGTCAAGCGAAATATCCGTCGATTTAATTATAATTAGTCTTTTTGTAGACTTATAATTATTTTTGTTACATTTTAACATCTTTTTTTTTATATCGTTGTGCTAACATTTTAGACGTTTATTTATCATTTTTGTTTGTTTGCACAGAATCGTTAACACTTGTTTCCGATCCGACATCCCGTAGGTTCCTACGTTGGCTACTTTTTCAGACGTTTATATATATATAATAATAACCATATTGTAACATTCTGGTTTTCAGACTGCAGCTATAAGTTTATATACAATGTGTTAATAACATTGTTTCTGTACACATATCTGTTTTGCGTCATCTGTTTGTACATGTGAGAAAGTACTTTACTTGTCGTAAACACTTCCCGGTCCTTTCCTAATTCACGACTTATTACCGGGTTTGTAACTAGATTAACACGACGGGTGCCACTAGTGGAGCAGGAACTGCCTACCCTTCCGGAGCACCTGAGTTCACACCCGGTTTTTAGTGCGGTTCGTGTTACTCGATCTTTAGTTTTATATGTATGTTTTGTAGATCGTTGTTTGTCCTTTTGTACTTTTTCTTTTGGCCATTGTGTTGTCTGTTCATCGATATACGGATTCTGATTACCCATTTGGTATCTTCAAGCTCTTCCTTCGTAGGCATTACTATGATATATTTTTAAGAAGATACCAACATGATCAATTCAAAGGGGTAATCAGAATTCTCCATCTGTACATATTTTAAGACGATCATGGTATGGTGTACAACATATTTTTCAATCTCTTTGACGTAAAAGTGTCTTTGACATTTACTTCACTGAATTTGGTACTGCTTTGACAACTATTTTACCTATTTTGTTCCAGTATTGTTATAAATACTGCTATAGTGACAGCCGGAACCTTTGAGCCGTAATGAAAGCGGGAGGTTTGGCGCTTTAAAATCTGATTCAACCCACCATTTCTTTAGAAATGCCTGTACCAAGTCAGGGTCGTTACGGTTTTCACAGTTTTCCGGTTGTTGACTGATTTTGTCTGTTTATATAATTATGAGTTTTGACTTTCCCTTTGTAAGATTGTTCGGTAATTTTGTTATTACCCTTATTTCAAAAAGTCCTGGCGATTTCACTGTGCCCTGTCCATTGTTGTTTTAGTTTGAAACCATGTTCAACTTTATACATGCTTATAATGGATGGTATGCTGTAGTTTTTGCATTGTAATAAATCACTAAATCTCCATTCATATACTGGCCCTGATCGATGTGAAATTCTGAAGGGAAATCAAAATTGAGAAATAGATCCGTACACTGTAACTATGACAAATATTTTAGCATTTTGGTTTGATATTGGAAAGCATTCAACTATTTTGTAAATTGATTAATTAGGATCACATTGTATTTGTCCTGGCCTAAAAGTTGGGCATGGATCCATAGTGATCGAATGGTCTCTCTTACCACTAACGTTGTGAGCTCGAATCCTGCTCATGCCAAGGTGTACCCTATACAACATAATGTGATAACATTTGTCAGTGACTTGCAGCAGGTCGGTGGTTTTCTTCGGTTACTCCCGTTTCCTCCCCCAATAAAACTGACCGCCACAATACAACTGAAGTACTGTTGAAAGTGATGTTAAACACCATAACCCTAACTCTTTAGATCCATATGTGCTCTTACCATTGCTACACCGGAAATGTATAGACCTAATTCAACTTTAGCCCTTATAGTTTGCCTTCTTGTTGCTGTTGTATATTTTCCCTATTATACATATAAAATATAGTCATTGTGCATGCCATAACAAATACTCTGCCTTTTAAATTTTTCAAACGTTTTATTCTTACCTAAATATCCTAGCAATTTTCTCATATTTCTATTTGTAGTCCTTTAGGAGTAATTAGCAGGAGTTGTGGCGTTAATGGATACTCGCATGAATAATACAATATAATATTATTGTTTACTTTAATCTTAATTATTTGTACTTTACTAGTTGGTGGGCTGTATTCTTCTTTTAATCTGATGATTACTTGGTGGATGCATGTATCTTGTGATTAGTGTTTTGGTAATCGGTCCTATCTATGAACTGTTAACTGATGTTCTATATTGACTGCACCATCTATCAGAATGGAAATTTAGGTATCTAATTTAGTGCGCACGACGTGTTTTTTGTAATAATCGAAAAGCCAAATAATCTAGACATTTTAAGGGGTAAAAATCACAAGGGCCTAAACAGGATAGCCAAAATCGCCTACAGTTGCATATATCAGGGGAGGAGAACCTTAACTTTAATACTAATTACATTTGTAGGATTGTCAATATCAATAATAAATATATCTTATAAACCATGTCAGTGCTGAAATGCTGACTAATTCATACAGCCGGAGTTTTATAGTCCCAACAGTAGAGGTATCGACGACCCAGTAATCAATATCTTCTGAAAGTGTTTCCCACCTTCTTTGGGCTCTATTACAGAGTTTACAACCTACACATCGGCGTATAAATATAACCACCCCAAATGTCATCTAGTATACCTCATGATAACTGATTCACATTTTGGCGCTTCCCTGTCTATATCATTTAATCATAGTAATGTATTTAATGTTATCGTGCGTCTCATTCGGCAAAACATTTGATATAGTCTCTGATTGATTACAAATCCAATGAATGATTCTGCGTCCTGTTTTGTGGTTTGCTACTTAGTAACTGGTTGTAAAACTGGTTGTAAAACTTGCTGACACTATAATGTCAATTCTGTTTTGAGCACTCGCCACTTCAGTTTACATTTCTGGAATCAGTAAGTTTGCAATATTCTATAAATTGTTCTCAAAACTGTTTGTCAAGATATTTCTTGTTTATTGTTTCTTACGAGAAATTTCACGATAACATCCATGAGAATATGAATATGGTAAAACTAAGATCGACGGGCGCCACGCGATAGTAAGAGAAATCATAGTCAAATGTTTGAAAAGTTAAATATGTACGTAAATCAAAGGGCCAACAAGATATCCACAATCGACTAAGCTTACATATGCCAGGGGGCTGGCCTAAGTTTAGAAAAGATATATTAGACCTATTCATGAACTGTAAATTATAAATAAATATATGATAGAAACCATGTCAGTACAGAAGCACCGATTACTAAGTGGATGAAACATCGGGGACTTGTAAATCGTAATAAACACGTACATATCTAATTTAGCGCTCATGTTTATTAAATGTTTGATTTTCTATGTTGACTGCACGAACTGTCAAAATAAAAACTTGGATATCTAATTGAGAGCGCATGACACGTTTCTGGAATAACCTTCATCAAGCATGCTCATTGTCAAAAGATTGGAAACCCAACTATTTAGATATTTTCGGAAGCATGTAAATGCTAGAATGTTTAATTATCAAAGCAACCATTGTTAATCTATAGCCAGTACTCAATCAATGTTGTAACTCGCGGGACTGAATTATATCATGAAACAAGTTGCTAAAAATAAACGTATCTTCATTCGGTCTATCGTCGTTTATTTGAACTAATGATCACAGATGTAATTTATGGAATGGGTTTACATATACCGGTAAATTTTTACGGTCGCCACCATGACTTGATTACTTGTTACGAAATGTCTGTGTTACAAATGACCATGGTCTGGTCCTTTTTCTTATTCAAGACTTATCACCGAATTTTTTTTATAGGAGTAACACGTCAAATGCCACTAGTGTAGCATACATTCATTGCCCTTCCGGAGCACCTGAGTTCATACCATATGTTAGTGAGGCTCGTCTTGCTTATTCTGTAGATTTCTGTGTAGTGTATTTGTAGATCATTGTTTATCCTTTTATTCTCTCGCTTTGACCATTGGATTGTCTGTGATTTTTTTTATTACTTCAAACTTTTCTGATTAAAAAGTAGAAATGATAGGTGATTAAACTCTATTTGATAACTAACAAAGAGATATTATAGGTCAAATTACCCATATTTAAACAATAACTTGTCGCATGTGCATTTTGTCCAAGATATTTTGAACAACAAACATTGTTTTTTTGTCTTCTCTGTCCTTTCCATTTTTTTTCAAATGATGTTGTCATTATGTCACTTGTTAGCCAAATCGTGAAATGTTTGAATATACCAAAGGGGTAATCATACGTTGTAAATCGAAGACGGAAAATATGGTGGACAAAACACTTCCCAGAAACCTAAAGATTAAGTAACACGATCTCCACCAGAAACCTAAAGATTAAGTAACACGATCTCCACCAGAAACCTGAAGATTAAGTAACACGATCTCCACCAGAAACCTAAAGATTAAGTAACACGATCTCCACCAGAAACCTAAAGATTAAGTAACACGATTTCCAACAGAAACCTAAAGATTAAGTCACGATCTCCACCAGAAACCTAAAGATTAAGCAACACGATATCACACTTCAATCTGAATGTGAACTCAGGTGCCCAGAAATTGTGGTAGTTCCTGCTCTACTAGTAAATATCCGGCCATGAAAGTAAAAAAGAGTGTGACTACGACAAACGGATCATATCCGAGGTCACGAGGTCATCTCTGACAGATATTCCATAACGATTCAACAAGACATTATGGCGATCGTTAAACGTTCAACGTAATGGTCATTTAACCTATGACATAAAAAAAATAGCAAATCGTGAAAAGTAAAGCACAAATCTAGATAGACAAACCAACGGAGGTCAAACATTAAAAAAATGAGATAATTTAAAGTTGGACAATAGGATCTCAAATAAAACACAGAAACTTGAATATGAAGCATATCTACTGGTATCCATTGTGTATTTAGCTTCAGGTTTTTAAGAATATATAGCATATATGATCTTTGTATTTAGGGTTGTTCAATTCCAAGACAGCATATTATTGTAAACTACATGATCAAGCTATGTTCGATTGTCTGTCGACCATGGAACACATACTTTGTCAATCAGAAAGCCAAGAATTTTAACTTGTGTCAATGAACATAGTTTCTCATTTTCTATTATATTTTTTAAGCATTTGAAACACAATATTAAGCCGATGTAGTATAAGTTTCAATGTAAAAGCTCCTAGCAATTCAAAATTTGGAAATGTGTGATCTGATAGATTAATATTTCATAAAATTTATAAATTGAAAATGTCCATTGATTAGAACGAATTTGTTTTCGGGGGGGGGGGGGGTGTTTATTTAGGTGCATTATGGGACATTTCTGTGCGGTATTAGTAGTAGATATATAAGACTTTGCAGTGTGAGCTGGGTACAATTGTGTTGTTATCCTTCTTTGTATTATAGTTTAGGGATTTGGGTGATTTCGTGAGATGATTATTACGGGGCCCATGTGGCCTGTCCCAAACTAGAACAGTGGTTAATCATGAATGTGTTTGATCAATTTTCCCTTTGTTAGAACGATATTCTGATAAGATTTAGGAACTGTTTCGACAATATGGTAATTGTTTGGTTTTTCATTTTATTGTTAGCTTTGTCTCCCTTAAAGATAATAGTTTTGTTTGAGAAGAGATATAATCGTGAAATGTATTCAAAAACTATTTTTTTTTATGTTTGATCAAATATATATAGCTTCTTAGTCGACCTTTCAACAAATTACGATGCCTAGTTATTTCATGCATGAATATATCTACTCCTGTTCTTTTTTAGTTAATATTTTACAGTTATTTACTATTATGCAGTTGTTTATAATAAATTGCCCAAAATGAACAAATATCATGCGGAACAAATATACATGCACAAGGTCAACTACACAAAGTTCCTGTGTTGTGTGTTGGACAGTAGAAGACATAATTATACTTTAGAGCTTAGATTGATTATATTCTCAAATGTTGTCCTATATAAATTCATGTGGATGTTAATATTAAATTTCAAATTATAACTACATTACTCTCAATAAATCATAACCGAGTTTGTACGTAACGATGCAAATGCATATCTCTACACGCGGACGGGACAACGCTACACGAGTACTTGGCGTAAATTGGTTACTCATGGTTGTAGAGTGCCCTTTTTGTCACGTAAACGACGTCATGATATATCGTTTGTAAGCTTATTTCCGTCATGAATATAACTAAAATACTCTTAAACGTTACACAATATTCAATCAATTGAAACCCAGTATATCACACATCGGTACATCAAGACATGTCTCGCCATTTTATCGAAATATTCTAATATGCAAGGCTGGTCAGGATTCACAGGAATCGACTTGCATAGCTGCCCAATGCATCCATCGTTGGTGGATAGGGTTGCCTTCTCGATAGTGGGTTATACGGTCGACAGTGGAGCATGGTGAGTAACGTGCTTGGAGAATGCCACACTCGCTACACGTTAGCTACAATGTACTCCTTTGGTAGGATACAAAAATAGCAAGCTAATAGTAGCCGTTACAAAAGGCTGAAAAATGCATCACTAGTATTCTTCTTTTTAATTGTCCTTCATTCACCTTTTGACAATTTCCTGTTTTATTTAGTTATCTGTTTTGTTTCTATGTAACGAAATTTCCAAGCATATCTTAATCGTTCGTTTTAAATTATCTTTGTTTAGTCAATATGCACTAATTATAAGTTTCCAAAATGAAAGAATTAGTTATTAATGAGTAAACATTATCTGGAAGTTCCTCTGGGTTTTCCGTCATTTAACCTGTGTCATCTACGTATTCTAGTTTCAATATACTCATTAATATGATATCAGGTATAATACGCCTTTGTGTATTAAAATACATTGTCTTATGATTTGTCAATTTCAAAAAAAATAATTTTGCATTACAGCTTTGATAATTTTTCAGCACCATTGAAATTTCTAATAATCGATTTTGACTGAGTTCATATACACTTGTAATTTTATAATTATAATAAGAATCGGTGATCGAATGTATTCATCCTATTCTCAAAAGCTATGGACATTTTTATTTCTCCCAATGTCATGCATGGCCATCTACCGAATCAATTAATGACAACGGAGATATGTAATTTAGTGTGCATGAAGCGTGATTTTTCATCACGTACGTTCAAAACCAAAAGGCTGGACAAGAAAAATACCAAATAATGTAAATGTCCTTTTCAAGCAAGAAAACAAAGGAACCTAAACATGATACTCGAAATCTGCAATGGGAGGAAAACATCAGTCTTAAGAATAATTACATTATTTAAGAACTCTAATGAACCATGTCAGTGCCGAAGCACTTACTACTGAGGGGTGATACCCTCAGGGACTAGGACTAATAGTTCAAAAGCAGAGTTATCAACCTAGTGATAGTAATAAAAACGTAGATATCTGCTATTGTGTACATGACACGTTTCTGGAATAATCTTCATCATTTCTTGTTTGTATTTCAGTTCTTTGACTATCATGTTGTAATTGTTGACTATTATATTTATATAATATTGATTTATGCCATCTGTGATTAAACGTATCTGTAATTCGAAAAAGAACAATGCGCATTTATGTCGTTGAAAAAAAGTTTGAAGATACCAAAAGTGTAATCAGAAGTCGTAATTCGAAGATGGAGAGAAAATACAATGGTCAAAATGAAAAATGAAAAACAATAATTTACAAAACACTACACAGAAAACTATCGACCGAGCAACACGAAACACACTAATAACCGGGGATTAACTCTGGTGCTCCGGAAGGGTTAGCATCTCCTGCTCAACTAGTGACATCAGTCGTGTTACTGTTAAACGACCGGAACATCATCTGAAATGGGAATCCTGTTGTAAACCAGTATACGTAAGTATATACAAATAACATTTAAAAAAAAATCATGAACTCCCAACAAAACAAATAGGAGTACAGACGAACCGGACATCGTTTTATACTTCCTTAAACATGCTAATGTGTATCTGTTCAATCAGGTGGAGCCCTCTATTTTATAGCACTGTCTTTCGGATATATGATGTGATTTGTGTTCAAATTCAACATGTTTCATATTGTTACATCTCTGTCATATGGTCGTCCTTCCTCATCATCGTTTGGAAGTTTTTTTTGGTGAAATTGGCGTTAATCACCAATAATCATAATCGCTAATCCGATTCTTTCATTTAACATGCTGATTATTTAATTTATATAAAGTGATTGGGGAAAATAAAGATAGAAAAGATCCGACCGATGTTATGTTATGATACTTTGATTGCTCTTGTAACTACAAAATCTGTATGAAACTCAATGAAGTATAAAGATTACAAACCACTAGAATGTTTCCATATACAACCAACTATTGTGGCTTTAATGTTCCTAACTACACTCCCACTTCCAAACATGCTTTAGCTAATGAGATGAGTAAACGACCCAATTAAAAAAAAACTTTTTTGGGGGGTAAATCCTGCAAGACGAAAAACGGGTAATCTTTCCAAATGTAATGGTTTTGTTTACAATTCATCAGAAGATTAACGCATTGAACGAAATTAACAGTTTTTTTCAGTTGTGTAAAATAAACGTCTTTATTGTTTTTCATTCATTCATTGCTGACTGACAAATATTATAAATGCAGATGAAATTGACTGTGCAAATGTAATAGAAAAAAATAATATATTCAAAGGGAAGCAACTCCTCTTTCCTTAGTTTAAACGTTTCATCAGGATTTTAATTTCCGCACAAACATGAGACATATCAAATATTTTTACCTGTATGATAATCAATGGACAAAGAGGTATCCCCGAATTGTTCTGAAGTTTTTTTTATACATTATTTGCTCTACCATGTACCATCGATGTAGATTAGTGTTTGGTTTTGGAACAGTATACTGTGATATATACATACTGGTGTTTATAAATAGACAACACTTTATCAAATCAGAGGCCTGTAAAACCCCTGCAAATCAATCGTTGTGTACCTATTGACCTTTATACATCACAAATAGTCAAATCTCCAACCTTAAATATCCGTTAAAAAGTATACCGTGAAAACTAAGGTTCTCCTCCCTCAGGAATATGTGACCTCAACCGGGCGATCCTGTTTAGGAGCTTTGGTTTGCTTCCTCCCAAAACTTTTAAAATAAACTGGCGTTCCAACCTTTCGACTTTGAACGTACCCGATGAAGGTTATTCCAGAAACGCGTCGTGCGTACTAAATTAGATATCTACGTTTTTATTGCAAACACCCACGTTCCTTCTGAAAGGGAACTTGCAAATATAGTTTATGATAACATTAAAGTGTGCAATATCCTGGACATGAAACGAAGATGAGAAAATTTACACCTTATAAACATCCGGTTGGATCTATCGAATCAAAGAAATAAGACATATATATAAATGTATAGGTGTTACCGAATTGGAGAGAAAAGGTCAAGTTACATAATATGCTAGAAAACTTAGCGATTCTAATGGAAAAGGCTTTCAAAGGAACGGACAATAAATATAAAACATAACTTTCATCCAATACAATACTGTTGGTGTTATTATGAGTTGAACGAGTACTTTAACGAACGGTTAGAAAGATGGGACGGTTACAGTGTTGTGAGAAAAAAAAATGTTATATTACTCAAAGATAATTCGTTTGATTTATATTTGGAATGGATAGACGGTCCCTTGGATTCGTGTATAAGTAATGTGGAACGTAGAAGGATATACACAATTTTATATAATTAAAGTATATCAAAGATTGTGAAAACGGTATCCTATGTGTAAAGGTGTTTACGTAATTTGTATGCCACGCAAATCAACATATGCAGTAGCTACTTGATTGGATGATCGTTGGTGGCTGGTTTCACTTACCGTTATCTCCCTGCCACTTCTTGCAATCGAAACATTCACCTATTGGTCCGTCACAGTGGTCGACTTATTACTTTATCTACTGGGTTACGCGTAAACTTGTTTTCGTCATGACAATAATATTTTTCACTTTAAATAATTATCAGTCGATCTTTATCTCTCAACAGAAACCTTTTATTAATTATTTATTGAGAACGATTAAGCAAGTTTTATATATTTTTAGATAATAACCGATCCGTGTCCATGTAATTAATGCTGTCAATTAAGCATATGTCATTTCTATGTTATCTACATATAGTTTCGCGCTTGCAGATGCAGTCCATCCAAAAAGAACGTCGCGGCACGCCATTAGGACGAGACGTATCTGAGTGCCTAGTGTATGGACAATGCTATGATTCGTGCACGTCATTTTGCTGTAGCTCCTTATACTCTACTGTTAGTGAGGAGTGGTCGTTCATGCCCTGTTGAAAAGGCAAGGTTTTCAAAACCTATTCATTATATTATCGTTTTCCTGTTACAATTTAAACTTCTGTCCATTTGATTTGATTTGATTTATTGTGTTCAACGCCACTTTCAGCAATATCTCAGCTATATCATGGTGACCAGTTTTAGCGGTGGAAGAAGCCGGAGTACCCAGAGAGGACCACCGACCATGGGCAAGCAACTAGTAAACTTTATCACTCGCGGTTGAGTCGAGTGCACCCTTTGTTGTAATTTGTATTGGTGATAGGTTTGTATGAGTAGGATAGGTAATCCAACTACCTAACTCATTGAGCCACCCGGGATCTAAACTTCTGTCCAATGTTGCACTTTATATCAAGACTATCAGAATTGGGGACTAAATATATGTCAAGTAAATTATCCTCTCAAGGATGCCAAATATTATCTTCTTTAAAATATCTTTCATGATCTTCATCATGAATTGCCGATTTCCTAATATAGATTTCTTACCGATAGAACGATTAAAACAAACGTTGTGCGCTTTTGGAAATTATTAGCATAATTAATGACGCTTCCCTGTAAGCAGGACAAACTGGCCCTTTAAAAACGCATGCTCGCACATCCGGTTTTGTATACAATTTCATGTTGTTGATCTAGTGTTCATTCTTGATTTTACACAAATAAAATACATGTATGTTCTATTATTTTGCCAATTTTGTGACTGCATAGGTTTGTGTATTTTAGAGAGTGACAGTAGATATGTATTATTATTGAACAGCTCAAAAACAAAATGATTGAACTGATAACCTGAACCCGCAAGATTTAATATATTGTTTTATTTACACAAGGGACAGAATATAAATTAAAAAACCTCACAGTAGACGACTTTATCTGATGTGCCTCCAGATATGATGGTAATTTCATTCACACTGTGGTACATGTTGTTTCAATGGAAGTCAGTTGTAGGGAAAACAAAAAGACAATTCTGTGTAGTTGTAGACATATCATAAAACAGCTTAGAAACCAAATAATATGAATTAAAATCACTATTTTAATTGAAATATTACTTCAGAATTAAACAAGTTAAAATTATAAGATATTACAACAAAATACCAGTTACACACAAGAAACAACCACTTAGATTTTGCCAAGGTATCTGACAGGAGTTTTAAACGGCCATTTTTACATTATATGAAAAAGGTTCAGGTTGAAGGAGCAAAGGTGTGAAATAGTTTGTAACGATGAGCAACTGCCGAAACTGTATAAGGAAGTTATACGTTGAAAGGTCAATCACGAATGAATTCGAATTGGTAAAACCAGTATATTATACACAAAGGCCGATTAAACGTTCTGACAGAAAAACATTCAAATCAGATAACCGAAAAATCCTTCCTTGATAACAATATACATTATATACATCTAATAAACAATGTAAAATAATATAAACGTAAAAATCCTCTAATGCCAAACGAATGATATTCCATTATGACATTTAATAATGATGATAAAGATACAATAAAAAAAAACAGTAATTCTCAGTAATGATGTCCGTGATATTGAAGGACATTTCTGTTCACAAATTCTTATATGGATTATGTTTGTTTATAGATATATTATTGCACACAAAGTTCAAGCCACTTTATGTTTGTTTACTTTCACTGTTTTATATTTTTAATGCATATGCTTTTAGGAAAAACTTTTCTGTCATCTTTCTAGACTGCTATTAGAGTGGAATGAAACAGTCCAAAAGTGGTACTCTTCGGTCCTAGCTTTGAAAATTGGTTGTCATAATTTCTAAATGTCTGTTGTTTAACGAAAAACTTATTCATCCTTCATTTTATTAATTGACCACATCATCATTAAAATGTCATTGATCTGGAAAGATTGAAATTTTATGAGAAATAGATGATTCATTATATCATAATTACCAAAAAACATGATAAAAAAAATTTCCCGGTATGAATTTGTCCATTTCATTTGTTCTTTCTCAAATGATGCTTAATGTGAAGTGTTAATTTCAGCACTTATCGTTAGTTTTGTTGGCTTAGCAGTGAAAGGAGATCCGGGATATTGTCATCACATTGGAAAAAATCTTTATAGTGGCAATACAATTACAAAATGGGAAAGTGGTGGTCCCGTGGTCCGTAGTTTTTGTTACAAATATAAACAATTTACTAATGAATATGGGTTTTGGACGATGGCAAAGGAATTATGGTTAGTTTTGTGACATTAGCAAATACTTTGATAGGTTTACTATCTAAATCAAAATCAATAGACGTAAGGCGGAACTTATTACTCTGGACTGAAGATTATTTATCAAATCAAATACAACGCGATGTTATAAGTAATACCTGTTCCGATTGGCAATTCCTAAAAAACTTTTCGTCGATGATACTACATGTAGTTTATATTTGATTCTTGATAACCCTCCTGATACGGCGAATGATCTGAATGTGCATTTGCACAAAATTGAGATCTTGTCAAACAGCAAACTGCAATTAGCAGCTTTTAGCCCACACAAACATCGAGTCTTTCACGAAGACTATTATTTTTTATGTGTATGAAACATCGGGCGATATCGATAAAAAGTCTGGTGGAAAACTACATCTAGACTAGCTGAGATGAATACGAAAGACAACGAAATGCCACCTCTGAATTAACATAATAACATTATTTACTACAATACTGATAAAGCTGAATCTTTCTTTTCGGCACTGTCCTATGTTAAATTGGATGAAAAACCTTCACCTTCCGATGATTCATCCCGTGTTCCTTGTCAAAGATCACATTTTTCTACACGAATACGAGGTACAAGATGCTTTACGACTACTAAATACAAATAAAGCATCAATTCCAGACGTAATTAGTGTGAGATTTTTTAAGGTAGCCCACGATATTTTAACTACACCAATGGGCGTTATTTTAAATTTAAGTCTCTCGATAAATTGTTTTGATGTTGCTTGGTATGCTGTACAAACACAAAAACAGATATTTCAGAAATCCAGTGGAAAACTATCGACCGATCTCTTTATTGTCCATCCTGTGCAAATCATTCGAAAAACATGCAAATACATTTTAAATTTTACACGCAAGCTTATTACTGAGCCTCCATCTGGTTTTACGTTAAATGATTCCTCCAGGAAGCAAGTTTTGTACTTGTCCCATGTATTTAATAAAAGATTAGATGATAGAAAGGATATCCGGGTGATTTACTTTGAAATATATATATATGCAATGCATTCGTCCGAACAAACTAAAAAGATGGGTATTGTAGAGGAACCTTGTCATGATTTACAGATTATTTGTCAAATCGAAAACAGGACGTCGTTTTTAATGGGAAAAAGTCTACGGGGGAGAATATTAATGCAGGGGTACCCCAAGGGTCAATACTTCGTACCCAACTTTTCTTCAATTTTATCAATGATATTATATCAGAATTAAATTGTCGTAAAATATTATTCGCTGATGATACCAGTATCTTGGCAGTTGTTAAAGATCCTCTGGTTAATGTATTCAGTTAAATTCAAACTTTTGATCAAATAGATGGTTGGTAAATTTTAATTCTAGAAAAGTCAGAGCCTATGGTTATTCCGCGCAAAAATAAAACACAGTATCATCCTTCCATAGATATGAATCATGTACACATAAAAAAACGTCGATACTTATAAGTATCTCCGGTAAATTTTCTAAGGTGATGGAAATGGGAATTCACATAAATAAATGAAATTATATCCAAAATGAACTCCATGTTAGATATCATTCGGAAATTAAAATTCAAATTAGATAGAAAATCACTGGAGCAATTGTACATAAATTACTTCAGACCTCTGTTAGGATGTGCTGACATAATATGATGGGATATTTATCCAGATTATATAAATGAACAGAATAGAACACAGTCAATTGTGAAGTGTCCGCATAGTTACTGGGGCGACCACATTAACCAGTCTTGGTCTATTTCTTAGGTAATGTTGGCAGCAAAAATTAGCGAACAGAAGAATGAGTGATTGTTGCTTAACGCCAATTCAGCAATTTTTCAGCTATATCATGGCGAGAACAAGTTAATTTTCAATGAGATGATGATGAGGTCCCTTTTGTCTAGACCAACACGCTGAGTTGGAATTTTATAGTGCTAGCTCACTGAAACAACAGTCCGCGGGTAGACATGTCGCTCCACTCGGACACATTATTCTGATTCCGAGAAAACCAGTCTTTGCTCTTTCTCTTCAATGCTGCGTGCTTAGCGGAGAAGCAACAAATACCAATTTTATAGTCTTTGGTTTAACCCGACCGTTGCTCGAACCCATGATCTTCTGCACTCGATGCGAACACGCTAACCATTACGCCACCGATGCGGTTGAGAACAAGAAATATTCACAAACTTTTACTATTTCATAAGATGGTGAACTGTAAACTATCCCCCTAATTTGATTCATATGAGAAATCATTTATTTATTAATTTTTCACGTATTCAAAATTTCTTGTGTGGAAATCCTAGCATATCTGACTTGGAAAATAGTAATCGTTTTTTGATTGTCCAGGAATTCATAGGTTGACCAAACCTCGATTAACGTATTACAGTATTATTTATTAAATGCAATATATATCTATCAAACTTTCTATGTATATTTAATTTTTTCATCAAGGAGAGAAGTTTATATAAGTGATGCGTCACTTGTTTTCCAATCCAATGTTCGTACTTTAATATGTTTTTGAATGACTGATTTATTGAATAAAATATTGTTTACATTAAAAGTTGGTATTACATGTAGTATATTTATTAGAAGTATTAATTTTGATTTTGTTTATCCTGTAGCGGTCTACAATCAAGAGGTTCTACCATCTAACGTAACCTTGCTGTTGTAGTGTCCGTGTTTAAGATGTTGTTTTTCTTTTATGGAGATGCGTTATAAGAAAAGATTCAAGATACCAAAGGGGTAAGCAGAAGTCGTAAATCAAAGGAGGACAGACAAAATAATGGCAAAAAAAGGACAGAAGGATAAACAATGATTTACAAAACACTACACAGAAAGCTAAAGATTGAGCGACACGAACCCCACTAAAAACTTTTTATTCATTTACAACCATAATGTATTTTAGGCTTAGTGTACGAATATTTGTTTATATTATCGCAAGCAGAATATATATTGCAGTATCTTGGGAGTGCAATTAATATACTGCGAGAGACAATATTTATCAATATTGGTGCAATAACTCTCTTTAACTTTAAAAACGATAAGAACTCCATTTTATCCTGTCATTACGTAATGGTTTGAAGCAGTATTGCACTAATACTAGTATATTGGAATATTGCGCACGCTAACCTTTGGCTACCATCTACATGAAATACCGATATGCAAATACATTGGTTAATACAAATAAATGTTCTTCCTTTCTTTTGTTCATTAAGTATGAAACGGACATGTTGTACACAATGGATCATTGACTCTAGAAAACAAACAAAATCAATACGTAGTATATTGGTCTGTATGTCAAAATGCGTTGTCGATGTGCAGTTTATTTTATTTTTTTAATCGTCAAAAGAGATTCACAAAATTATTGGTGGTGATTGATTTCCAGTTACATTTATTAAATTAAAATATGTCACAATGTAAACATTAACTCTTTTAGTCAACTTCCATTCAAAATTAAAACATTAATTATTCATATAGATTATTTTTTCTCGATTGAGGATAACCCTTTACGTATTGTAAATGTAATTTGTCTTGCTTGTAACGCCACCTGGTGATTAAATTCATATTGAAATTCAAAGTTTCATATCCCTAACAACTTAATCATCCGTAAAATAATTTTAACGTTTATTTAAAATCTAAATTAATAGATCCTTATTATAAACAATTGTTTATTTGCGTATGCCTTCAATAGACCTAGCGCTGGGGATATTCTAAATTATCTAACCTAACATATATGTGGTAAATACAAGTGAAATACTTGAGTGGTCTATGCTTCAATGAGTCGAACAATTATCTGTAAAGTTTAAATTGTTATATTTTTACGAAGAAAGAAAGGCATTTATTTAAAATTTGACTTCAAGCAAAATTTGAGTTTTATGTTTCCGGAACTAGTTAAATTGTGATGTAAGATGTTGTGGATACCAGAAAGTTTTTAAAACGTAATTTCGTCAATATGTGTTGGATATATTACTTCGTTTCTTTATACGGATTAACTATTTATGGTAAGTTATTTTTTCCTCATTTCACACTTTCTGCGAATAAGTTATTTTATCAAGGCAATCGTTATACATCATAAAAAGAAAGTTCGTAATAGATTAATATGGTAAATATGTATATTTCCAGAATAAATCAATTTTTAGGTGTTTTGATTTTATTTCAGTTATTTCATTGTTCAGTTTTTAGATTCAGATTCTTTATTTCTCTTAAATCATAATACATACAGGTATAGAGATATGAAAATATGTACACTATTTACAATATATACAGACATGTCATAACAAGAGGTTAACCGGGAGTCGACACACCTTTATTAATAATCCTGACAAAACGACATAATTTTTGGAGTTCTATTTTTGAAGTGGATGTTATTAATACAAACTGTAGTTTGAACTTTATTATGTTTGGATTTATACGAATGTTTTTCTTTATATAAATTTTTCTTTGATTGCCGAAATACTGACATCCAAAACTTCGCCATAAAATGAGAAAAAAAAAGGAATAGTTTATTTATTTCTTCACTCATTTACATGTATGTAATTTATTTTTTAACATGGGAGGAACCGATTCCAAATAATAAATTGTCCTACAGTGGAGCAGTGGAAGTATTGGAGCGGGACATATTTCTTACAAACTTTGAAAATAAACAAAAAATCAATTACTGTACTGCAATCATATTTACTTTCTATACTAAAACGGAGTGGATTATTTTCACAGTTAAAACAACATTGGGGGGAAATAAAGTGCAAATGCATTTATATTTTAATATAATATTAATATAAGAATTATGATATATATAAAGATATTAAGAAATTAATTTAATTCTACTTTTTATATACATGTATTACAAAGTGTAGTTGTTAAGTAAGAAGAGGTTGCACATTTATAGTCGCGTTAATTTGTATTTCATAAGAGTTGTACATGTATGTAAAACGTCTGTTAAGACATTTTAATGAAATATGTTGATGGGGACATGTAAAAGGATACTCTCTAAATAGAATATGTGTATACATTTGTTAATAAATAACGACACAGTTAACATCTTAGTAGTAGAAAAACAATCTAGTCTGATTCACATCGACAATAGATAACATTGTACCCACCGACCGACAGATTATATTAAGCTTCTTATTCAATTTATTTTTTTACATTTTTTATTTTTGTCTAAGTTGTGTTCGGTCTATTTCAAACTATTTAACTGTGTTTACACACATGATATGTGTTTGGAGAACAATTCTGTTGTCAGATCTACAACAAACTCGGTGGTGTGGTTCAACGAATATTAATTAAATTTGTAATATTGTGTATTAAATATGAATATCGACTTTCTCTTGATTTTAGAAGGGTATTATATATATGTATTATGAAACATAAGATAAGCATTACTTATTATTGGGCATATTTGATCAGTTAAGTTGTCAGTAAGATTGTAATAAACCCGACTTTTAAATTATGCAAGAACTACATATGTGAATATAGAACAGAAATGGACATACACCATGTCAAGGGAGAGAACTATTGTTATATTGCCCAGTTTGTGCCATCCTACTTGCTATAATTAGTTTTCTTTCCTATATCACCAACAAGTGCTTTACGGACTTAATGATATGAGTAACACGGCGGTTGTCTTATAAGATAAGAAACAGAAACTGGGTACCATTCGCGAGCACATGCTGAGTTCATTTCCAGTTTTTTGGTGGGTCCGTGTTGCTCGGATTTTCAATTTTCTGTGTTGTGATTTTTATGTTGTTTATCTTCGTTCTGTGTTTTGTGACCAGTGTTGTCTGTTTCTCTAGATTTCGTCTCTTGTCTCTTGTCTTGTGTTGTCTGTTTCTCTAGACTTCGCCTCTTGTCTTGTGAACAGTGTTTTCTGTTTCTCTAGAGTTCGTCTCTTGCCTCTTGTCTTGTGACCAGTGTTTTCTGTTTCTCTAGAGTTCGTCTCTTGCCTCTTGTCTTGTGACCAGTGTTGTCTGTTTCTCTAGAGTTCGTCTCTTGTCTCTTGTCTTGTGACCAGTGTTGTCTGTTTCTCTAGAGTTCGTCTCTTGTCTCTTGTCTTGTGACCAGTGTTGTCTGTTTCTCTAGAGTTCGTCTCTGGTCTTGTGACCAGTGTTGTCTGTTTCTTTAGAGTTCGTCTCTTGTCTCTTGTCTTGTGACCAGTGTTTTCTGTTTCTCTAGAGTTCGTCTCTTGTCTCTTGTCTTGTGACCAGTGTTGTCTGTTTCTCTAGAGTTCGTCTCTTGCCTCTTGTCTTGTGACCAGTGTTGTCTGTTTCTCTAGAGTTCGTCTCTTGCCTCTTGTCGTGTGACCAGTGTTGTCTGTTTCTCTAGAGTTCGTCTCTTGCCTCTTGTCTTGTGACCAGTGTTTTCTGTTTCTCTAGAGTTCGTCTCTTGTCTCTTGTCTTGTGACCAGTGTTGTCTGTTTCTCTAGAGTTCGTCTCTTGCCTCTTGTCTTGTGACCAGTGTTTTCTGTTTCTCTAGAGTTCGTCTCTTGCCGCTTGTCTTGTGACCAGTGTTTTCTGTTTCTCTAGAGTTCGTCTCTTGTCTCTTGTCTTGTGACCAGTGTTTTCTGTTTCTTTAGAGTTCGTCTCTTGTCTCTTGTCTTGTGACCAGTGTTGTCTGTTTCTCTAGAGTTCGTCTCTTGTCTCTTGTCTTGTGACCAGTGTTTTCTGTTTCTCTAGAGTTCGTCTCTTATCTCTTGTCTTGTGACCAGTGTTGTCTGTTTCTCTAGAGTTCGTCTCTTGTCTCTTGTCTTGTGACCAGTGTTGTCTGTTTCTCTAGAGTTCGTCTCTTGTCTCTTGTCTTGTGACCAGTGTTGTCTGTTTCTCTAGAGTTCGTCTCTTGTCTCTTGTCTTGTGACCAGTGTTGTCTGTTTCTCTAGAGTTCGTCTCTTGTCTTGTGACCAGTGTTGTCTGTTTCTCTAGAGTTCGTCTCTTGTCTCTTGTCTTGTGACCAGTGTTGTCTGTTTCTCTAGAGTTCGTCTCTTGTCTCTTGTCTTGTGACCAGTGTTGTCTGTTTCTCTAGAGTTCGTCTCTTGTCTCTTGTCTTGTGACCAGTGTTTTCTGTTTCTCTAGAGTTCGTCTCTTGTCTCTTGTCTTGTGACCAGTGTTGTCTGTTTCTCTAGAGTTCGTCTCTTGCCTCTTGTCTTGTGACCAGTGTTGTCTGTTTCTCTAGAGTTCGTCTCTTGTCTCTTGTCTTGTGACCAGTGTTGTCTGTTTCTCTAGAGTTCGTCTCTTGCCTCTTGTCGTGTGACCAGTGTTGTCTGTTTCTCTAGAGTTCGTCTCTTGCCTCTTGTCGTGTGACCAGTGTTTTCTGTTTCTCTAGATTTCGTCTCTTGTCTTGTCTTGTGACCAGTGTTGTCTGTTTCTCTAGAGTTCGTCTCTTGTCTCTTTTCTTGTGACCAGTGTTGTCTGTTTCTCTAGAGTTCGTCTCTTGCCTCTTGTCTTGTGACCAGTGTTTTCTGTTTCTCTAGAGTTCGTCTCTTGCCGCTTGTCTTGTGACCAGTGTTTTCTGTTTCTCTAGAGTTCGTCTCTTGTCTCTTGTCTTGTGACCAGTGTTTTCTGTTTCTCTAGAGTTCGTCTCTTGTCTCTTGTCTTGTGACCAGTGTTGTCTGTTTCTCTAGAGTTCGTCTCTTGTCTCTTGTCTTGTGACCAGTGTTGTCTGTTTCTCTAGAGGTCGTCTCTTGTCTCTTGTCTTGTGACCAGTGTTGTCTGTTTCTCTAGAGTTCGTCTCTTGCCTCTTGTCTTGTGACCAGTGTTGTCTGTTTCTCTAGAGTTCGTCTCTTGTCTCTTGTCTTGTGACCAGTGTTGTCTGTTTCTCTAGAGTTCGTCTCTTGCCTCTTGTCGTGTGACCAGTGTTGTCTGTTTCTCTAGAGTTCGTCTCTTGCCTCTTGTCGTGTGACCAGTGTTTTCTGTTTCTCTAGATTTCGTCTCTTGTCTTGTCTTGTGACCAGTGTTGTCTGTTTCTCTAGAGTTCGTCTCTTGTCTCTTTTCTTGTGACCAGTGTTGTCTGTTTCTCTAGAGTTCGTATCTTGCCTCTTGTCTTGTGACCAGTGTTTTCTGTTTCTCTAGAGTTCGTCTCTTGCCGCTTGTCTTGTGACCAGTGTTTTCTGTTTCTCTAGAGTTCGTCTCTTGTCTCTTGTCTTGTGACCAGTGTTTTCTGTTTCTTTAGAGTTCGTCTCTTGTCTCTTGTCTTGTGACCAGTGTTGTCTGTTTCTCTAGAGTTCGTCTCTTGTCTCTTGTCTTGTGACCAGTGTTGTCTGTTTCTCTAGAGTTCGTCTCTTGTCTCTTGTCTTGTGACCAGTGTTGTCTGTTTCTCTAGAGGTCGTCTCTTGTCTCTTGTCTTGTGACCAGTGTTGTCTGTTTCTCTAGAGTTCGTCTCTTGTCTCTTGTCTTGTGACCAGTGTTCTCTGTTTCTCTAACGTTCGTCTCTTGTCTCTTGTCTTGTGACCAGTGTTGTCTGTTTCTCTAGAGTTCGTCTCTTGTCTCTTGTCTTGTGACCAGTGTTTTCTGTTTATCTAGAGTTCGTCTCTTGTCTCTTGTCTTGTGACCAGTGTTGTCTGTTTCTCTAGAGTTCGTCTCTTGCCTCTTGTCTTGTGACCGGTGTTGTCTGTTTCTCTAGAGTTCGTCTCTTGTCTCTTGTCTTGTGACCAGTGTTGTCTGTTTCTCTAGAGTTCGTCTCTTGTGTCTTGTCTTGTGACCAGTGTTTTCTGTTTCTCTAGAGTTCGTCTCTTGTCTCTTGTCTTGTGACCAGTGTTTTCTGTTTCTCTAGAGTTCGTCTCTTGTCTCTTGTCTTGTGACCAGTGTTTTCTGTTTCTCTAGAGTTCGTCTCTTGCCTCTTGTCTTGTGACCGGTGTTGTCTGTTTCTCTAGAGTTCGTCTCTTGCCTCTTGTCTTGTGACCAGTGTTTTCTGTTTCTCTAGAGTTCGTCTCTTGTCTCTTGTCTTGTGACCAGTGTTGTCTGTTTCTCTAGAGTTCGTCTCTTGTCTCTTGTCTTGTGACCAGTGTTGTCTGTTTCTCTAGAGTTCGTCTCTTGTCTCTTGTCTTGTGACCAGTGTTGTCTGTTTCTCTAGAGTTCGTCTCTTGTCTCTTGTCTTGTGACCAGTGTTGTCTGTTTCTCTAGAGTTCGTCTCTTGTCTTGTGACCAGTGTTGTCTGTTTCTTTAGAGTTCGTTTCTTGTCTCTTGTCTTGTGACCAGTGTTTTCTGTTTCTCTAGAGTTCGTCTCTTGTCTCTTGTCTTGTGACCAGTGTTGTCTGTTTCTCTAGAGTTCGTCTCTTGTCTCTTGTCTTGTGACCAGTGTTGTCTGTTTCTCTAGAGTTCGTCTCTTGCCTCTTGTCGTGTGACCAGTGTTGTCTGTTTCTCTAGAGTTCGTCTCTTGCCTCTTGTCTTGTGGCCAGTGTTTTCTGTTTCTCTAGAGTTCGTCTCTTGTCTCTTGTCTTGTGACCAGTGTTGTCTGTTTCTCTAGAGTTCGTCTCTTGTCTCTTTTCTTGTGACCAGTGTTGTCTGTTTCTCTAGAGTTCGTCTCTTGCCTCTTGTCTTGTGACCAGTGTTTTCTGTTTCTCTAGAGTTCGTCTCTTGTCTCTTGTCTTGTGACCAGTGTTGTCTGTTTCTCTAGAGTTCGTCTCTTGCCGCTTGTCTTGTGACCAGTGTTTTCTGTTTCTCTAGTGTTCGTCTCTTGTCTCTTGTCTTGTGACCAGTGTTTTCTGTTTCTTTAGAGTTCGTCTCTTGTCTCTTGTCTTGTAACCAGTGTTGTCTGTTTCTCTAGAGTTCGTCTCTTGTCTCTTGTCTTGTGACAAGTGTTGTCTGTTTCTCTAGAGTTCGTCTCTTGCCTCTTGTCTTGTGACCAGTGTTTTCTGTTTCTCTAGAGTTCGTCTCTTGTCTCTTGTCTTGTGACCAGTGTTTTCTGTTTCTCTAGAGTTCGTCTCTTGTCTCTTGTCGTGTGACCAGTGTTGTCTGTTTCTCTAGAGTTCGTCTCTTGCCTCTTGTCTTGTGACCAGTGTTGTCTGTTTCTCTAGAGTTCGTCTCTTGTCTCTTTTCTTGTGACCAGTGTTGTCTGTTTCTCTAGAGTTCGTCTCTTGCCTCTTGTCTTGTGACCAGTGTTTTCTGTTTCTCTAGAGTTCGTCTCTTGTCTCTTGTCTTGTGACCAGTGTTGTCTGTTTCTCCAGAGTTCGTTTCTTGTCTCTTGTCTTGTGACCAGTGTTTTCTGTTTCTCTAGAGTTCGTCTCTTGTCTCTTGTCTTGTGACCAGTGTTGTCTGTTTCTCTAGAGTTCGTCTCTTGCCTCTTGTCTTTTGACCAGTGTTGTCTGTTTCTCTAGAGTTCGTCTCTTGTCTCTTGTCTTGTGACCAGTGTTGTTTGTTTCTCTAGAGTTCGTCTCTTGCCTCTTGTCTTGTGACCAGTGTTGTCTGTTTCTCTAGAGTTCGTCTCTTGCCTCTTGTCTTGTGACCAGTGTTTTCTGTTTCTCTAGAGTTCGTCTCTTGTCTCTTGTCTTGTGACCAGTGTTGTCTGTTTATCTAGAGTTCGTCTCTTGTCTCTTTTCTTGTGACCAGTGTTGTCTGTTTCTCTAGAGTTCGTCTCTTGTCTCTTGTCTTGTGACCAGTGTTGTCTGTTTCTCTAGAGTTCGTCTCTTGTCTCTTGTCTTGTGAACAGTGTTGTCTGTTTCTCTAGAGTTCGTCTCTTGTCTTGTGACCAGTGTTGTCTGTTTCTTTAGAGTTCGTCTCTTGTCTCTTGTCTTGTGACCAGTGTTTTCTGTTTCTCAAGAGTTCGTCTCTTGTCTCTTGTCTTGTGACCAGTGTTGTCTGTTTCTCTAGAGTTCGTCTCTTGCCTCTTGTCTTGTGACCAGTGTTGTCTGTTTCTCTAGAGTTCCTCTCTTGCCTCTTGTCGTGTGACCAGTGTTGTCTGTTTCTCCAGAGTTCGTCTCTTGCCTCTTGTCTTGTGACCAGTGTTTTCTGTTTCTCTAGAGTTCGTCTCTTGTCTCTTGTCTTGTGACCAGTGTTGTCTGTTTCTCTAGAGTTCGTCTCTTGCCGCTTGTCTTGTGACCAGTGTTTTCTGTTTCTCTAGAGTTTGTCTCTTGTCTTGTGACCAGTGTTGTCTGTTTCTTTAGAGTTCGTCTCTTGTCTCTTGTCTTGTGACCAATGTTTTCTGTTTCTCTAGAGTTCGTCTCTTGTCTCTTGTCTTGTGACCACTGTTTTCTGTTTCTCTAGAGTTCGTCTCTTGTCTCTTGTCTTGTGACCAGTGTTGTCTGTTTCTCTAGAGTTCGTCTCTTGCCGCTTGTCTTGTGACCAGTGTTTTCTGTTTCTCTAGAGTTCGTCTCTTGTCTCTTGTCTTGTGACCAGTGTTGTCTGTTTCTTTAGAGTTCGTCTCTTGTCTCTTGTCTTGTGAACAGTGTTTTCTGTTTCTTTAGAGTTCGTCTCTTGTCTCTTGTCTTGTGACCAGTGTTTTCTGTTTCTCTAGAGTTCGTCTCTTGTCTCTTGTCTTGTGACCAGTGTTGTCTGTTTCTCTAGAGTTCGTCTCTTGCCTCTTGTCGTGTGACCAGTGTTTTCTGTTTCTCTAGATTTCGTCTCTTGTCTTGTCTTGTGACCAGTGTTGTCTGTTTCTCTAGAGTTCGTCTCTTGTCTCTTTTCTTGTGACCAGTGTTGTCTGTTTCTCTAGAGTTCGTCTCTTGCCTCTTGTCTTGTGACCAGTGTTTTCTGTTTCTCTAGAGTTCGTCTCTTGCCGCTTGTCTTGTGACCAGTGTTTTCTGTTTCTCTAGAGTTCGTCTCTTGTCTCTTGTCTTGTGACCAGTGTTTTCTGTTTCTTTAGAGTTCGTCTCTTGTCTCTTGTCTTGTGACCAGTGTTGTCTGTTTCTCTAGAGTTCGTCTCTTGTCTCTTGTCTTGTGACCAGTGTTGTCTGTTTCTCTAGAGTTCGTCTCTTGTCTCTTGTCTTGTGACCAGTGTTGTCTGTTTCTCTAGAGGTCGTCTCTTGTCTCTTGTCTTGTGACCAGTGTTGTCTGTTTCTCTAGAGTTCGTCTCTTGTCTCTTGTCTTGTGACCAGTGTTCTCTGTTTCTCTAACGTTCGTCTCTTGTCTCTTGTCTTGTGACCAGTGTTGTCTGTTTCTCTAGAGTTCGTCTCTTGTCTCTTGTCTTGTGACCAGTGTTTTCTGTTTATCTAGAGTTCGTCTCTTGTCTCTTGTCTTGTGACCAGTGTTGTCTGTTTCTCTAGAGTTCGTCTCTTGCCTCTTGTCTTGTGACCGGTGTTGTCTGTTTCTCTAGAGTTCGTCTCTTGTCTCTTGTCTTGTGACCAGTGTTGTCTGTTTCTCTAGAGTTCGTCTCTTGTGTCTTGTCTTGTGACCAGTGTTTTCTGTTTCTCTAGAGTTCGTCTCTTGTCTCTTGTCTTGTGACCAGTGTTTTCTGTTTCTCTAGAGTTCGTCTCTTGTCTCTTGTCTTGTGACCAGTGTTTTCTGTTTCTCTAGAGTTCGTCTCTTGCCTCTTGTCTTGTGACCGGTGTTGTCTGTTTCTCTAGAGTTCGTCTCTTGCCTCTTGTCTTGTGACCAGTGTTTTCTGTTTCTCTAGAGTTCGTCTCTTGTCTCTTGTCTTGTGACCAGTGTTGTCTGTTTCTCTAGAGTTCGTCTCTTGTCTCTTGTCTTGTGACCAGTGTTGTCTGTTTCTCTAGAGTTCGTCTCTTGTCTCTTGTCTTGTGACCAGTGTTGTCTGTTTCTCTAGAGTTCGTCTCTTGTCTCTTGTCTTGTGACCAGTGTTGTCTGTTTCTCTAGAGTTCGTCTCTTGTCTCTTGTCTTGTGACCAGTGTTGTCTGTTTCTCTAGAGTTCGTCTCTTGTCTCTTGTCTTGTGACCAGTGTTGTCTGTTTCTCTAGAGTTCGTCTCTTGTCTTGTGACCAGTGTTGTCTGTTTCTTTAGAGTCCGTTTCTTGTCTCTTGTCTTGTGACCAGTGTTTTCTGTTTCTCTAGAGTTCGTCTCTTGTCTCTTGTCTTGTGACCAGTGTTGTCTGTTTCTCTAGAGTTCGTCTCTTGTCTCTTGTCTTGTGACCAGTGTTGTCTGTTTCTCTAGAGTTCGTCTCTTGCCTCTTGTCGTGTGACCAGTGTTGTCTGTTTCTCTAGAGTTCGTCTCTTGCCTCTTGTCTTGTGGCCAGTGTTTTCTGTTTCTCTAGAGTTCGTCTCTTGTCTCTTGTCTTGTGACCAGTGTTGTCTGTTTCTCTAGAGTTCGTCTCTTGTCTCTTTTCTTGTGACCAGTGTTGTCTGTTTCTCTAGAGTTCGTCTCTTGCCTCTTGTCTTGTGACCAGTGTTTTCTGTTTCTCTAGAGTTCGTCTCTTGTCTCTTGTCTTGTGACCAGTGTTGTCTGTTTCTCTAGAGTTCGTCTCTTGCCGCTTGTCTTGTGACCAGTGTTTTCTGTTTCTCTAGTGTTCGTCTCTTGTCTCTTGTCTTGTGACCAGTGTTTTCTGTTTCTTTAGAGTTCGTCTCTTGTCTCTTGTCTTGTGACCAGTGTTGTCTGTTTCTCTAGAGTTCGTCTCTTGTCTCTTGTCTTGTGACAAGTGTTGTCTGTTTCTCTAGAGTTCGTCTCTTGCCTCTTGTCTTGTGACCAGTGTTTTCTGTTTCTCTAGAGTTCGTCTCTTGTCTCTTGTCTTGTGACCAGTGTTTTCTGTTTCTCTAGAGTTCGTCTCTTGTCTCTTGTCGTGTGACCAGTGTTGTCTGTTTCTCTAGAGTTCGTCTCTTGCCTCTTGTCTTGTGACCAGTGTTGTCTGTTTCTCTAGAGTTCGTCTCTTGTCTCTTTTCTTGTGACCAGTGTTGTCTGTTTCTCTAGAGTTCGTCTCTTGCCTCTTGTCTTGTGACCAGTGTTTTCTGTTTCTCTAGAGTTCGTCTCTTGTCTCTTGTCTTGTGACCAGTGTTGTCTGTTTCTCCAGAGTTCGTTTCTTGTCTCTTGTCTTGTGACCAGTGTTTTCTGTTTCTCTAGAGTTCGTCTCTTGTCTCTTGTCTTGTGACCAGTGTTGTCTGTTTCTCTAGAGTTCGTCTCTTGCCTCTTGTCTTTTGACCAGTGTTGTCTGTTTCTCTAGAGTTCGTCTCTTGTCTCTTGTCTTGTGACCAGTGTTGTTTGTTTCTCTAGAGTTCGTCTCTTGCCTCTTGTCTTGTGACCAGTGTTGTCTGTTTCTCTAGAGTTCGTCTCTTGCCTCTTGTCTTGTGACCAGTGTTTTCTGTTTCTCTAGAGTTCGTCTCTTGTCTCTTGTCTTGTGACCAGTGTTGTCTGTTTATCTAGAGTTCGTCTCTTGTCTCTTTTCTTGTGACCAGTGTTGTCTGTTTCTCTAGAGTTCGTCTCTTGTCTCTTGTCTTGTGACCAGTGTTGTCTGTTTCTCTAGAGTTCGTCTCTTGTCTCTTGTCTTGTGAACAGTGTTGTCTGTTTCTCTAGAGTTCGTCTCTTGTCTTGTGACCAGTGTTGTCTGTTTCTTTAGAGTTCGTCTCTTGTCTCTTGTCTTGTGACCAGTGTTTTCTGTTTCTCAAGAGTTCGTCTCTTGTCTCTTGTCTTGTGACCAGTGTTGTCTGTTTCTCTAGAGTTCGTCTCTTGCCTCTTGTCTTGTGACCAGTGTTGTCTGTTTCTCTAGAGTTCCTCTCTTGCCTCTTGTCGTGTGACCAGTGTTGTCTGTTTCTCCAGAGTTCGTCTCTTGCCTCTTGTCTTGTGACCAGTGTTTTCTGTTTCTCTAGAGTTCGTCTCTTGTCTCTTGTCTTGTGACCAGTGTTGTCTGTTTCTCTAGAGTTCGTCTCTTGCCGCTTGTCTTGTGACCAGTGTTTTCTGTTTCTCTAGAGTTTGTCTCTTGTCTTGTGACCAGTGTTGTCTGTTTCTTTAGAGTTCGTCTCTTGTCTCTTGTCTTGTGACCAATGTTTTCTGTTTCTCTAGAGTTCGTCTCTTGTCTCTTGTCTTGTGACCACTGTTTTCTGTTTCTCTAGAGTTCGTCTCTTGTCTCTTGTCTTGTGACCAGTGTTGTCTGTTTCTCTAGAGTTCGTCTCTTGCCGCTTGTCTTGTGACCAGTGTTTTCTGTTTCTCTAGAGTTCGTCTCTTGTCTCTTGTCTTGTGACCAGTGTTGTCTGTTTCTTTAGAGTTCGTCTCTTGTCTCTTGTCTTGTGAACAGTGTTTTCTGTTTCTTTAGAGTTCGTCTCTTGTCTCTTGTCTTGTGACCAGTGTTTTCTGTTTCTCTAGAGTTCGTCTCTTGTCTCTTGTCTTGTGACCAGTGTTTTCTGTTTCTCTAGAGTTCGTCTCTTGTCTCTTGTCTTGTGACCAGTGTTGTCTGTTTCTCTAGAGTTCGTCTCTTGCCTCTTGTCTTGTGACCAGTGTTTTCTGTTTCTCTAGAGTTCGTCTCTTGTCTCTTGTCTTGTGACCAGTGTTATCTGTTTCTCTAGAGTTCGTCTCTTGCCGCTTTTCTTGTGACCAGTGTTTTCTGTTTCTCTAGAGTTCGTCTCTTGTCTCTTGTCTTGTGACCAGTGTTGTCTGTTTCTTTAGAGTTCGTCTCTTGTCTCTTGTCTTGTGACCAATGTTTTCTGTTTCTCTAGAGTTCGTCTCTTGTCTCTTGTCTTGTGACCACTGTTTTCTGTTTCTCTAGAGTTCGTCTCTTGTCTCTTGTCTTGTGACCAGTGTTGTCTGTTTCTCTAGAGTTCGTCTCTTGCCGCTTGTCTTGTGACCAGTGTTTTCTGTTTCTCTAGAGTTCGTCTCTTGTCTCTTGTCTTGTGACCAGTGTTTTCTGTTTCTCTAGAGTTCGTCTCTTGTCTCTTGTCTTGTGACCAGTGTTGTCTGTTTCTCTAGAGTTCGTCTCTTGTCTCTTGTCTTGTGACCAGTGTTGTCTGTTTCTCTAGAGTTCGTCTCTTGCCGCTTGTCTTGTGACCAGTGTTTTCTGTTTCTCTAGAGTTCGTCTCTTGTCTCTTGTCTTGTGACCAGTGTTGTCTGTTTCTCTAGAGTTCGTTTCTTGTCTCTTGTCGTGTGACCAGTGTTGTCTGTTTCTCCAGAGTTCGTTTCTTGTCTCTTGTCTTGTGACCAGTGTTTTCTGTTTCTCTAGAGTTCGTCTCTTGTCTCTTGTCTTGTGACCAGTGTTGTCTGTTTCTCTAGAGTTCGTCTCTTGCCTCTTGTCTTTTGACCAGTGTTGTCTGTTTCTCTAGAGTTCGTCTCTTGTCTCTTGTCTTGTGACCAGTGTTGTCTGTTTCTCTAGAGTTCGTCTCTTGTCTCTTGTCTTGTGACCAGTGTTGTCTGTTTCTCCAGAGTTCGTTTCTTGTCTCTTGTCTTGTGACCAGTCTTGTCTGTTTCTCTAGAGTTCGTCTCTTGTCTCTTGTCTTGTGACCAGTGTTGTCTGTTTCTCTAGAGTTCGCCTCTTGTCTCTTGTCTTGTGACCAGTGTTGTCTGTTTCTCTAGAGTTCGTCTCTTGTCTCTTGTCTTGTGACCAGTGTTGTCTGTTTCTCCAGAGTTCGTTTCTTGTCTCTTGTCTTGTGACCAGTGTTGTCTGTTTCTCTAGAGTTCGTCTCTTGTCTCTTGTCTTGTGACCAGTGTTGTCTGTTTCTCTAGAGTTCGTCTCTTGCCTCTTGTCTTGTGACCAGTGTTGTCTGTTTCTCTAGAGTTCGTCTCTTGTCTCTTGTCTTGTGACCAGTGTTGTCTGTTTCTCTAGAGTTCGTCTCTTGTCTCTTGTCTTGTGACCAGTGTTGTCTGTTTCTCTAGAGTTCGTCTCTTGCCTCTTGTCTTGTGACCAGTGTTGTCTGTTTCTCTAGAGTTCGTCTCTTGTCTGTTGTCTTGTGACCAGTGTTGTCTGTTTCTCTAGAGTTCGTCTCTTGTCTCTTGTCTTGTGACCAGTGTTGTCTGTTTCTCTAGAGTTCGCCTCATGTCTCTTGTCTTGTGACCAGTGTTGTCTGTTTCTCTAGAGTTCGTCTCTTGTCTCTTGTCTTGTGACCAGTGTTGTCTGTTTTTCTAGAGTTCGTCTCTTGTCTCTTGTCTTGTGACCAGTGTTGTCTGTTTCTCTAGAGTTCGCCTCTTGCCTCTTGTCTTGTGACCAGTGTTGTCTGTTTCTCTAGAGTTCGTCTCTTGTCTCTTGTCTTGTGACCAGTGTTGTCTGTTTCTCTAGAGTTCGCCTCATGTCTCTTGTCTTGTGATCAGTGTTGTCTGTTTCTCTAGAGTTCGCCTCATGGCTCTTGTCTTGTGACCAGTGTTGTCTGTTTCTCTAGAGTTCGTCTCTTGTCTCTTGTCTTGTGACCAGTGGTGTCTGTTTCTCTAGAGTTCGTCTCTTGTCTCTTGTCTTGTGACCAGTGTTGTCTGTTTCTCTAGAGTTCGCCTCATGTCTTAAGTTGTTGAGTTGGTGTTGTTCATTGTGTCCTCTTATATGTCTTCACGTTCGTAGTTCCGTGTTGTGACGCCCGCTACGATTTCCACATAAATACGATGTTTGGTTCTTCTTTACTCCAATTTGTTTGTTGGAAGGCTCATATTTGATTTATGTTATTTGTATCATTTATGTATTGTGGTTTCCATATCGACTTGACTATATGAGTAACATTACGGGTGTCTTATCAGAAGCGGGAACTGCTTACCCTTCTCCAGCAACTAGTTTTACCCCCATTTTCTTGGTGGGGTCCGAGTTGATCATATTTATAATTATCTATGTTGCGTTATTTTTCTTTGTATTTCTTCGTTCTTTGTCTTGGCTTTTGTCTTTGGCTTGTCCATACTTGATTGCCCCTTCGGTTTTCTCTATCGTTTAGTTAGTTCAGAAATTTCAATATTCATTTGTTTTGTTTAAACGAATATTGATGATTGAGTTTTTTTGTTATGGTCAGCAAAAAGACAAAATTGTCATTTAAGTTAAATTCTTAACTTTGTATATGTTTAGGGGAGAAATTATACATTCTATTAACATTGACATTGACACTTAAGTTTACCAGGAAGATGTGAAATTCATGGGAAAAGGATAGGATTTTTTTCCAATTAAAACAAAATCTTTAAAAGACAACATGTCACAACTATATTATACAAGTTTAACAAAGAGACACTTCTCATTTGTCATGTAACGTTAGTTATTTTCACCAGAATATGATAAACAGACTTTAAAGGGAAACATTAACAGATCAAGTTTCTTCTAATTATTTGGTCGATGCAATTATAATTTTTTTTGCTTACAATCTGTGTCTATGTACTACACGTACCCACAATTAACCATATGATTCAACCGTACCAATTTGTCATCTTGCCAAGCTTTATTTTTTGGATGGAATAATGATAATGAGAACGTATTGAGGTACTTTTGGGCATTAACTGACATTTTTTGTTAAATACAACTATATTTTAAGAGGAGCTACGATGAAGTGGATCGCAGGCAACTTCGGAGGAATAGATGATCACAGTAAATTTCAGTCTCACCCCAAAGGATTTATATAAAAATGTTGTATAACCAATTACGTTCATTCGGGGCCATCGTGGTCGTGAGTGTATGATGGTCGGATTTACAACTACCTATGCAATTAGTGCCTATCACCACAAAAATTATGTGTTCGAATCCAGCTCATGACATGGCAAATACTCCTATAATTGTCTTATTTTTTTAAGTGCACATCTTCATATGTTGGTGATCAGGTATACCAAGTAATAATATCGCCATTTTCAACGACGACAGACACTACAGGCACTAGATATGTGTGTTTCAACCATTCCACACAGATGACATAGGCATGACGGACTTCAAGTGTCATTAATGGGATAGAATATGCTAACCCTTCCAGAGCATCTGATCTTTTTTGTGGTTTTGTGTTGTTTGAGCTTTGTTTATTTTATTTATTTACACCTTTGCGGTTGTACTGTTATTGTTTGTATCATAATCGTCTGTTTATTGGAAAATACTATTAAACTAATGTTTTCTGTGTTCGCTTTAGACACGTGCACCAATTATTATCATCATAATATTGAGCACAACGGGTCAAACTGTAAACTTCCTAAAAACAGAAACAGCAAAGACAGAAGCCGATGAAAATCTAGCACCAGTCTTGGGACGGGTACAAACATGTTGCGGGATTAAATCGGATCGGTTCGTACTTTTAATGATGTTATCGACCATTACTGTCTAACATTTTATTTTCAACTAATACTATGTATTTTTGACAAAGAATATCAGCTGATCAATCTATTTAAAATTATATTTTTGTTGTATATTATTTTCTTTGACAATAAACTAACGTTAGTTCATTGACTTAGTTAAAGGATACAACGAACATAAAATTTTAATTAGATTGATCAATTATAAAAAACGCATCGCCAATAATATTTGGACAACGGATAAAAAAAAGCTCAACTAAATTATGTATTTCTTTATTATAAATTTCAACATAAATCGAATAACAAAAAACCCAGTGAAATTCCAGAAGAGTTACTGAACCGAATGAAGCTTACGAAAATAGATTTGTTGTGATACATTTTTGTAGAGAACACCACATGACATAGGCTAGACAAAAATGTCCATGCTTATGTAATGTACGTCCTTGTTTATCCAATCATGACAAGATGAAATTATCGTGAAGAAAATTGACTTCTGTATAATGAGAAATATACAAAGAAGAAAATATTGATGTGAAGGATGGAGAGATAATAATGAAAAGCAGATGAGAAACAGTGTGAACCAAGTTTATTAAAGTCATGGTAACTATTGATGAGAATAAATAGTCATCATCAAGAATCTTTATTCTCAAATAATAAAGGGCGAAACCCTTCTAACGGTAGGCTATACGATTTTCGGTAATAAGTCATACTCCTACAAAATGTATTCATAGTCAAATATCTGTTCACCGGAAGCATGAAACAAAGTGGTATTTAAAAACAAAATAAAAATTATTTCAATAAGAAATTCGTAAATCTGTAACCATTTCAATTCTCAATTGAAATAAACTTAAAAGAAAATTATATCAATTGAAATAAACTTAAAAGAAAATCATTATTTCAAAATCGCGTGCTACCATGGCTACGAGAAATGATCGTTTACAGTACATGGATGACATCATTTTCTAGTGTGCACATATAATAATAATAATAATACTTTATTCCAAAAGCAATACAGCTTATAGGTATATAAATACAAATTACAAACAATACATGATACATTATATACAATACTATATGTTATTCAGCTATCAGACAGGGTATATAATGTGACATTCCCGGCTTATGATCTATATTCCCTGAGGCGCAGCCGAAGGGAATATAGAGCATATGCCGGGAATGTCACATTATATACCCTGTCTGATAGCTGAATAACAAATATATTACGGATTTAATCATTTTTTTGTTAAATACAGAACCAAACTGTCGTATAAATTTTTTTTTAATTTTTTTAAATTTTTTTTTTTTGTTTGTTTCCTTTTTGTTTGTTTATTTTTATTTTCCTTAAATTGTTTTTTTTTTTTTACCACGTACATAGTCCCAATTCATATTTAAAACCTTATTAAATATTTTGAATCTTTTATTTTCATTTTCCGTATTTCTAGATGTCCCTTTTCGTACCTCTGACATTCTTTGTTAAATGACGTCAAATATTTGTCACGTGATATTTTATGTACTGAGGTGTCTCATAAAGGAAAATCCTGTTCAATATTTCTAAATCAACACAATTTCATATGCAGTAAATTTAATAAACTTTATAATTATAACATTAATATATTACATAACAAAACAACGGGTTTGTGAAACAATTTCAATAATTAAAATGTTAACAATAAGCCAAAACTTGGTGTGGCCCCGTGACCTCGAAAGTTTTTTAAAGGCGGAAACTTTAACACACTTTCACTTGTTGATTGTTATGTTCAAATTTGTAATGGTACAGCCGTGGAACATGGGAGTTTGCTGAATTGTTCTGGTGTTTGTGACGGAATTAACTGTTGTAAGAGTATTATAATCATAAAATAAATCATCATAATTTACATCCAAAATGTCAACGACGTCCGTAACCGACGATGAAACATGTGTATTGGCTCTCATTTGAACAAGTGATGTTGAACTTGAACTGTTTTGTGTCGGCGGCATGAGTTGCAACCGGGAAGTACTGTGCGGTGGCATTATTGAGGATAGTTGAGATGGTTGCTCTCCACGAACAGAACTTGTGATAATGTCCCCCATAACTTGTTTTTCCTTTGATGAAACACGTTGATATACTGCAACTGACGAGGCAGATATGTGTCCGGTAACTGCCATAATTTGTGCCATTGAACAGTTTCTTCCGAGGATAGTTGCACGAATTGAGTGGTTGGTGTAGTTTGTGAAAGGTATATTTTAATTTTTTATTGAAGAAAAGAATATCTTTTTTGTTCATACAACCGTTTTGAGTTTAAAAACAGCATTTAATTTGGTAAAAATACATTTATTATTCCGTATTATGATATTGATTCAGTGAAGCGTAAATATTTCTGTTTTTGTCAACCACGTTGTTATTGTTTTTTGGGGCCCAAATGAGGGAGACCGAAAACGTACATATATACCCCGTCTGTTTTCCGAATATATGCTGACATTCAGGGTTGAATAACCAATGAAAATATGTGTAACAAACTAAATTCGTAATATATAATTATATAATTATAATTATAGCGGAGCATGATATAAATTTAGGAATTACGATTTTTTTCAGCAACATATAAATACTTTCCAATATTGTTAAGTTCTTTAATATTTTGAACAGATAATAACTGTGTTAGTTTAAAAGCAGATGGATTGATACAATAATAGGGTTTTATATATTTTCTACGAATTTCCACATATTTACTACACTCTAAAATAAAGTGATACTCATCTTCTATATCATTATTGTTACACATGTTACAAATTCTAGCATGTCTATCTATATTATAGTATCTACCAGTTTCAATATTTAAACTATGTGCATGTAAGCGATATCTACTAATAAGTGGCTTAAACATATAATTAACTGGTCGACTTAAATAAAATTGCAGGTTATGGTCATCATATATATACTTATAAAAATGACATTTTGGCGATTCTTCAAAAAAAGAAATTGCCTCATTTAAAAATGTATCTATAACTCGCTGCTTAAATTGTAACATAAATATATCTTCATTAACAACATTTTGTGACAGCCATACATGATTAAAACCATATTTACACAATATATCTCGTATTTTACATCCCCAGTTTAGTTTATCATTTGGCTTAAAAGCACTAGACTCAAACATATCTTTATAACAATTTTTAAGTATACAATTTTCTGTTTTTAAAATTTTAAACCAATATTTTAACATTCTACAGTACCTGTTTATATACAATGGGAATCTCCCAAGTTCAAAATAGACCATATAATTTGAAGTACTCTTTCTCACTTTCAATACTCTTTTCAAAAAAGATAAATGTAATGTCTCAATATCCACACCTTTATGGAAGCCCCACACTTCACATCCATAATTTACAATACTGTTTACATATGTGTCAAAAAGTGATAGCAAAGTCTCTGTATTAAAATAATCATCCTGAATTTTACTAAATAAACTAAATACAGCTTTTTTCCCTTGATTCGACAACATTTTCTGAGTATTAGTAAAGACACCATTATAATTTAACAAAATTCCAAGGTACATAAATTCATTACATATTTCAATGGATTCCCCATTAAGATACCATTTCTCTTCTGATTTAATATTACCTCGATTTCTAAAAATGACAACCTTTGTTTTCAACAAATTTACATGCAGATTGTATTCATTTGAACATACATTTACAACATTAATCATATTTTGAAGTTCATGAACATTTTCACTGAACAAAACAGTATCATCAGCATACATTAGTAAGTACAGATTGAGCATTTTTAATTCGTATGATTGACATCCTTGTTTAATTAATTCTATTTCAATATCATTGACATACATGGCATATAAAAATGGTGATAATGATTCCCCTTGCACGAGTCCAATATTACAGCTAAACAAATCTGAAAAATTACCATCATGCTTTACACTCGATTTTAATTTGGAGTACATAGATTTAATTAGATTTAAAAGCTTTCCAGTTACACCACATTTGGCTAATTTTAACCATAACTTAAAGTGAGACACACTGTCAAAAGCCTTAACATAATCAATAAAGCAACAATATAATCTTTTACCCTGCCTTAATGATTTTGAAATTATGGAATGAAGAGCAAAGATTGCGTCATGAGTGCCATAACCCGGTCTAAATCCAAACTGCGCATCAGTCAGGACACGGTTATCTTCGCTCCATTTCATAAGTCTTGTATTAACCGTTGGTGTGAATAGCTTTCCGATATGCGAGACTAACGATATACCTCTGTAGTTTCCAGGGTCATCAACTGGTCCCTTCTTAAATAACGGTACAATAACACTTTTCACCCATAATTCCGGGAAGCGACTAGTGCATAATATCACGTTAAACAGTTTACACAATATTGGTATTAGGATTGTCTTTCCTTCTAAAATATATTCATTTAAAATATTGTCCACACCAGGCGACTTATTTCGATTCAAGCCTTTAATACAAGTTTCTATTTCATTTTCTGTAAAAGGTTTGTCTAATTCTTCAAACACACATTCCATGGTATCTGTTGTGTCTGGTCCATTTTCAACGTTATCATTTAAAATCAAATTTTTAAAATGATCTACAAATTGTTCCATTGAGATTTAATTTTTACATTTTTTTTTCCGTTTTCTGAATTTCCCATTAAAACGTTTTGGGTTTGAAGTTCTCATCGAATTAAACATATTTCCTTGCTTGTTCTTATAAAGTCTTTTCAATTTATTTTCCAAACGTTTATACTTTTGTTTTTCTAAGTTCAGTTTCATTCTATTTTCGTCAGAATGGATATCATTAAAAATTGATAGTGCACGTTTATAGCTATTGTATAGTATTTTACACTCTTCTGTTAACCATGGTTTGTCCCGTTTAACGCTTGTGTTGGATGCCCTTTTCCGACCAATGCAATAATCGCACTGTATCGTACGATCTAATTCAACTTTCGTATATTTTTCAAAAATGTCAATTAACAGTTCATTCATTTTATCCATCAATAGACTCGCCATCTTCCGTGATATTGTGAAATAATTCTTCAAATTTATGCGCATTTACCATTAAATCACTTTTGACCTCATCTTTGAACTCTTCATTCCACCTTACCGTTTTACATTTAATCTTTTTACATGTACATTCACTTGGAATTGATAATCACTTTAACTTAATATCTACAAACAAAGGAGCATGACATGAAAAAGTTGTAAATTTTCCAACAGTAAAATTGTGTACTATAGAAAATGACTCACAGGACAATAACATATAATCAATAACAGAACATCCGTTTTTATTTTGAAATGTAAATTTACCACTGGATTCACCGAATCGTCCGTTACAAATTCTGAGACGTGAAGATCTACACAGTTGGAGTATACGATTTCCAAAAATATTAGGGTGTTTTAAATCCTCAGTTAATCTATCACAAAATATATCGTCAGGAACATATTCTATAAAATTTGCAATATTATCATTTAATTGTCTATTCAAATTATCATGTCTCAAAAAGTCAGGTTCTTTTCCTACACGCCCATTCAAGTCACCAATGACGGCAACGTTGCCGTCTACAGAGTATAGTTCTATTTCTTCCTGCAATACATCGAAAATGTCACATTCATATTTTCTATAAAATACGTTTTTGTCAGGTGGAATGTAAATAGCACACATATATATATTCTTATCATCCGACATAATACATTTATCTAATTTAAACCAGATCATACAATCAACACAACATTTCATAATTACAAAATATGGATTCAACCATTTTTTTTATAAAACACAATAACACCACCGCCGTTACATTTTTCTCTTGACACAATTTTTTTTTCATAACCATTCAATTCGAATTCCTTTGGACATTTTACCCAACATTCATTGAAACATATAATATCATTTTCACACACAGATTTAAGAAATTCCCCTTCTGCTAATTTTCTAATTATTCCCTTTGAATTATTCCAAGAACATACTTTAAGAACACTTTTTACACTTCCATTTTCATGAATATCACTCTCCGCTGATCCCTATTCTTTCCATAACGTTCCATTTACGAACAGCTTATCACCAACAATGTAAGCCTTTTTATTCTCCTGTCGCTGTTTTAACATAACGGGTATTAACCTTTTCCTTTTCTCCAGCACTTCTGGCGGATAATGTGGACTGATTCCAAAGTTAGTACCTTTCAGACGTTTAGATAAATTCCGTACCATTTCTCGTTCAACATAACTACCAAATTTCACCACAATCGGTCGCGGTCTTGTAGCTCCATCTTTCTTTCTCCCTAATCGGTACGCTTTCTCGATTTTTATGTTCGTTTTGGCGTTTTCTATTTTCATAACATTTTCACAAAATTCCAAAACTATATTAGAACAATTTTCGTCATGAATTTCCCGTTGCACCCCCCGTTACACCCCCATGTCATCCCCAGGCCTGTTGGTTTCCATATCTGTGTTATCTGGTTGTTCATCGATTGCGAAAAACAGAAGATTTTGTCTAAGACTTTGTGTTTCTACATCTATTAACCTGTCTTTTACATCTTTATTTACAGTTTTTGTAGTTTCAATATTTTTTGCAACAGTTTCTAGCCTTACTTTTAAGGATTTGTGTTCATCGTGGATGTTTGATAAAAATTGAGCACTATGTTCAAGCACACTAATTCGATCTTTACACGACACAAGTTCAGAATCGAAATGTTTAAATTGACTATTAATTCTTTCTTCAATTGAATCAAGTTTTGCTAATTTTGATTCTACACCTGCAAGTCTATTACACATTTCCTTCAACAATGATTCGATTCCAGGTGAAACAGGAGGCGTGGGTGGCGGAGGAGTGGGTGGTTGTGGATAAGGTTGATATTGCTGATACTGTTGATACGAAACGGGTGTACTGGATTGCATAGGAGTAGTGTATTGAAATCCTGGATTAATTGAGTGATTCATATTGACGATTTGATCATTTGTACTCGTGGGTGAGTTGTTGTTAATACACGATAACGCTTCACTTATTGTATTAGAAAGAATTACCTTTGTATTGTCTTTGTCCGTTGTACATTTTCCTTTGTTCGAAATGGCGGTTAAACTTTGATCCGAAGACGAATTTCCAGACGAATTATCTCCTTTATCAGATAAAGAACGCTTTTGTTTCTTTTTTCTCCTTTTCGTCATAACTTATATGTAATGTTTTAGATCCATTGCACAATATATCACATAGCTTTTCATTATTTAACGAGATTTTTTTTTTAGACCGATTTTTTTCCTGCCATTTTCGCCGGCGCATATTTCAAGAGGGTAACACAGTTAGCAACAATAAGCTAATCTTCCCTGTGGCCCTCAAAACAATAATAATCAAATACAGCAAATACAATTTCAAACAATACATACATATTCACGACGAAATATCACAATCTGAGTATAATCAAGGATAAATCCTTGGTATAATGAATATAATCATTCGTTATTTTGTTTTGACATTAAATAATCTGTATATTTCTTTTTGAATAAATCTATGTCTTGAATTAATTTTAAATTAGGAGGTAAAGAATTCCATAAAATAGTTCCGGAGTAGTAAAAAGTTCGTTTCATAAAATTAGAATTTGGTCTTGGGACTAACAAATTTCCCTTTGCAGATGATCTTAATGAATAAACATTAGAATTTGTATTCATATCAAATAAATTACACAAATAATTAGGAGCAGAATTATTTATACATTTATACATTAAAACACTTTTATGATATTCTAATCTATTTTGAATAGACAGCCAACCAAGTTTTTTAAATAATTGAAGAGATGGTATATCATATTTTGCATTAAGAATAATTCTTGCTGCACGCTTTTGTAATTTACATAGTTTTTCAAGATTCAAATTTGTGGTTTCTCTCCATACAGTACAACAATAATCGAACAGTGGTAGAATATATCCATTATAGTACATGATTAAGCCTTCAGTAGGTAAGTATGTTCGCAAACGACACATCAATCCAAGCCTTGATGAAATCTTTGAAACAATATTATTAATTTGCTGACACCAAGACAAACAATTGTCAATAGTAATTCCAAGTAATTTTTCATATTTTACATCGTTCAATAAAACATCGTCATAAAAAATATTAAAATTAGACTCAAGATATTGTATCTTTCTAGATGAACCCATTATCATTGATTTTGATTTCATAGTATTTATAACTATATCATTATCCCTGTACCTTTTCTCAATTGAAATAAACTTAAAAGAAAATTTTATCAGTTGAAATAAAGAAAATCATTATTTCAAAATCACAGAGTGGTAACAATACAGTTTTGTTGATGCTATTTGTAATAATGACAGATTTTTTTACTCAGATAATCTCATTTTTCTGTCTGGTTTAATTTAATTCTCTGTTCAATTTATGCTATAGATTTTGATTATTGCTGTTAAATTAATTCTTTTTCTATCTTCTCTGTGAATTTCATTTCATTACCCCAAGAAGTAAGGGGTATATTTGTTATTAAAGCAGCAGTGGAAATGCCAAATATTCTGCCATTTTGTGACTAATGGAGAGCACTTGCATGTATTTTCCCGGTAAAATCGGCCATTTTCTAGAAAATGGTGGAATCTGAATGATCAATCATCATATTTTCAAAGTATTTTAAAATACAATTTGCTTGGCCTACATTCCAGAAACGGTCATGAACTGTGATGACGATTATGTCAGCAAACCGGAAAAATACAAATGCTTAGGGAATACCATCGATGGAAACATATTTAACAAGCATAATGATCAGGGAAAAAAGACATTAGTAAAAAGGATCTTTTTTACTTGCATGGAATTTATTCAATTCAAACTTTTCTGTTTTAATCTCATCTTGTAATTTTGACGTTGAAAAGAATTCCCTGTGTTTATGTACGCTATGAATATACAGAATGACGTCATTGGTCTCGTGCTGCACGAGAATTGTAAATCAAAACAAGTGACCGACTTTATTGCATGACCGATGTCACGGCAGGATATATAATATACAGATTTTATACAAATTTTTCTCTAATTCGCTAGATAAAACGTCAAGATACTGTGATTGAGGTAATCCGAGTTTCCTCTGCCGTTGTATTTTTTTTTATTCTCGTGACCCTCGATTTATGTCTCTTATTGATTCACCGTGATTTATGAAATTCTCAAAAATGTCAAATTTTAATTTGCAATCTTCAATCTTTGTCGTAATTTCCGTGAATCGTGATTTGGATTTTTTTTTTAATTTTCTGAGATTCGTCTATGGAAAAGGTGTTCAAAATGCCTCCTCTTAATTGTTATTATCATCAAATAGGCTTCGCCCTTAAACAGGTTGTGCCTGTCATATTACATTTCTCTGACGTCACACTATTGATCGAACAGTGGATTATTTTTAAGAATCCACAGTTTACTTTTTTGTTCTTGAATGTATGAACTTTAACCTTTTACTGTTTTAGGCTTATAAACGTGTAATACATATTTTGGGACTTTCGGGTATCGAACCACTGCTGGGCTTTTCAAAGATTTCCTTGACTTTCAAAACTTCCATCTAACCACTCGGCTACGGTGAACACACAATTACACTCTATAATTAGTATATATGACTCTTGATAGTAAGCTTTGTTAAAAAAAATATCAACAATTTGTTTAAAAAAGCAACTGATCAATATATACAAGACACGATACAAGTATTTCAGATCTGGCATATTTTATGTTCAGAACTGACGAGTATGTGAACTTTTAAAATGTATTCTCGCAATACAAAAACAACTAACGAACCGACCACAAGTAATAACTAATCAGACAGACCACGGTGAACATTTGGGACAATTGAAAGACCTTGAAATATCTAAATATAAACGAGAATCGAGAGCACGGATGCCGATACAATTTTGTTGCTTATTTTTTTGTTAATTGTGGCTTATTTAGCTTTCTGAACATTAAAAAGGTAAATATATAAAATGAAAACACTGTTGCAGATATAAATGTATTATGTAAGAGAATACACTCCAACTTGTAGATACATAAAAATAATCAACTCGACCATTGCGGGTCTCGTTGATTATTTTTAAGAATCTACAGTTGGAGTGTATTCTCCACTACATAAACCATACATTACAATGGTATAGAGAAGTTACAACAGAAAAATACAACACAACACATACATGACAAACAAATAACAGATGCACAAATACATATACATACAATATTTACATTACAACAGGAGTAGTTAAGTATTAGACAAGAGAATATCTGATCTGTTTATTTTTCTTATAAATCTACATAGCTTTTCAAGTTTTGTTTTTTCCGAAGTACACATAATTTGTTTAAATTTTATTACATTTGACCTTTGGGTAAGATTTCTACTTATTAATTGGATTCTATTTTTAGTAATAAAAATTGACATTCTATAATATAGTGTAATTCATCACCAATAGATCTGCTATTACATTTTAATCACAGTCTATTTTCTCTGTCGATACCATAGCATCGTCCAGTTTCTATCGGTAATGTATGGTTCGAAATTTACAGAGTGTATATATATCCTTGTCTTCTAAAATATTGAAATAATTTTCGAATTTAAAATTGTCTTTACATAATCTATAATTGGTCGCTTTTGGTGAGTTGTCATAATGAGTTGAGTAACCATTCTATCAGTAGCCTGTGTGTCAAGGTCAAGTTCGTTAACTTGTGATTTACAGCCTTACAACTGAAGAGAGTTCTGGCCCATACATATGTACCTATTTCCATGAATCAGGTCTTCAGACAACACCCAAGACACGGGGTTTCATTGGTCAGTTGGTCACATCTGTTTACGACGTTCACTCACCAATGAACCAGGTACTCACGAAATAGTTGAAGTGATAACAGGAATTACAGGCGATTTTAGACATAATTAAAAAAAAATCAGCAGAATTATTATCTATCCATAACACACTTTCTTATGATAGTTTTCGTGACCTTTGCAATTGTGTGGTAATTATTTTGAACTATATATTTCGATATGTAAACGTTTTAATTGTGCAGTGCCATCCAATGAAAATCGTTTTAATTTCGAAATACATGTATATATTACGTCTGACTGCAGATGTCATTTTTTCGAGTCGTGTGGCGAATAAATTTTTAAATGTTCTCGTCCTGAATATAGCTGAAAAATTGCTCGCTGGACGTTAAACACCAATCAATCAATCAATCAATCAATCAATCAATCAATCAATCATTTTAAAATAGACCAACTTTACACATCACATCTCATATTTTTGTGCAGTCAATAATGCACTTTACTATAGACGATTTAAAAAAACCGAAATCACGTCGCTTCGCCAAACAAGATTCATTTATTTGACAGAAACACTGTTTTAAATATTCCGACATTTACATATTTTCCGGCTTTTAAACACGAATGTTATATTTTTTCTAGTTAAGGATTTTAAACTTTTTATAAAATATCGGTAATATTATACAATATGATTTACTGATAGGTAATTATCTACCCGTGATATTACCCATGATTTTATTACGATATGCTTTTGGACTCGGAAGGTGATTTTCACACATCGTGTAATAAGCCTTGCTTAATAGTTTTTTTTCTCTTTCTTTCCATATAAATTAACTTAATTATATATACTTCCATTGAGGTCAATACATAGATTTATTGACCTATAAATATATATGGACCGAGGACGAAGTCCGAGGTCGATATATATTTCTAGGTCTATAAGTCCATGTTGACCGAGGTCGATATATATTTTTAGGTCTATAAATCCATGTATTGATCGAAATGGTAGGCTATAATTGTTTTATCATTTTTTAATATTATTATTTAAATACATGTATTAAAAAATTTTAATTTCATGAAAACTGAAATTTTGAAATTTAGAATTTTGAAATTTTTGTAAATTTTTTAAATTTTATGAAATTTTTGAATGCGAATCTATTTTAGGAAACATGAAGTTTACAATTTTATTGTAGCATGCTAAACGTGTTTATATATTTTATCAGTGTCACAAATTCCTCCAATCAATGAAATCTAATTACAATGAAAAATAATAATATACATTATCATATATTTTATGATGATATGGTGTAAATTTGTATGGTTGATACCGCCAACTCTTGAGTGTCAGTTCTCAAGCCCTGGGCTGATACGGGGGCTGATATGAGGTCCGATAAGGATTTTCAAGGTAAAACCCGTATCACAACCCTTTTATTATATAGTAATACATATTTAAGTAACAAGTCCTGAAATTTTATGAACATTTTGAAATTTTTTGAAAATTTTGAAATCTTATGAAATTTTGAATTAAAATTTTTGAAATTTTATGAAAATTTAGATTTTTTTATTTAAATTTTATGAAATTTTTGAAAGTTTTTGAAATTTTCAAAAATTTTGAAATTTTATGAAATTTTTACAAAATTTTGAAATTTTGAATTAAATTTTTTTAAATTTTATGAAAATTTTGATTTTTTTTTAAATCTTATGAAATTTTGGAAATTTTTGAAATTTTTTGTTGTAGTTACACCTTATATAAGAATGCTGGATTCTGATTGGTTAATAGCCGTGATATTTTTTTTTACAAATTCAGGCCTTGCATTGTGAATTTGCAGAATGTTTACTTCATGTAGGTGTATTTCCATAAGATTTAACTTTTTTTCATGGTATTTGCAAAATCGTATTTGCAGTTTTTACCCTTAACCGAAACGCTTGTAACAAAATTTGTAAAACGTTATCAGTTGTGCGTTTTATGTAACATCATTCGGTAGAATTAAACAGATACGTATATGTTATCTGGATGTGAATTGATTGATACCAAAAATATCAACATGCCGAGCCAGAATATGAAGTTTGTTGGCGAGTGAGCGAAGCGAACGAGTCACAAAATTCATATTCTGTCGAGCAGGTTGGTATTTGTCAGTATCAATCATATTCACATTCAGATGACATGTTTATCATCATTAAATCAAACATAAACACGGATACATCTATATTTGTATTTTCGCGGGAAAAAGTACACGATTCAAAATATTCAAAATACGCTTCCCCAAAATCGTAGTTCATAAGTAGTTTGCAAATATACCATTCATTTTACAGGTTAATATAAATGTTAAGATTGTTGCATTTTTCCTTTAATGGTGATATTCATTGTTTTTTTTATAACAAACATCATAGTCACCTAATTTCATTAAATGTTTTGTTTACCAATGCCGTTCCGGTTTAGAAAACACAAAGGTCACGACCTCCCGTATGACATACAAATTATGACGTCTCAGCAGAAGTTATCAAGAATTGTGTAAAGTACTTTTTTGTAGGACGATGTTTGTTGATATTGCTGACACGACAGTTCTTAATTTGATATATGTTTAAGAAAATAAAATGTTTACTACCAAATCATGGTGTTGATGAATTTTATTTACTTTTATCATCTTCACAGGAATTATCGCTTAAATGTTGGGAGAATTTGGTGATAACTCCTGCTGACTGTTGATAAGTCGTGCTCAGCTCACGCGAACTTTGATACGAGTTTTGCTTATGGAGTCAGCAGGTAGATATAGCGGGAGGGAAGGATGATAAATCATGTTAGGTCCTGAAAACGACAAACAAAAGGTATTATTTATTTAGCCAGTCTTCTAAATAATATTCGGTGTAATTAAACAGATATATCATGTTTGGGTGAGGTATTTGCGAAAAATACCAGTCTTGAGACTAAATTGCCCTCGCCATTCGGCTCGGGAAATTTTTCGTCTCTCGACTGGTATTTTTTCGCAAATATCCCTCCCAAACATGATATATCTGTATAAATTTTTTTTGAAAATTTTGAAATTTTATGAATTTTTTGAAATTTTTAAAAAGAATTGAATTTTTTGTTGTTAATGGTAATTTGTGATTTTCTATGATGAGTAATGCATCTATTGGCAATGTGACCATAAACATTTATGGTGACAATTTTAAAATCCATAATTGTATACAAATATATCATGTTTGTGAGGGGTATTTGCGAAAAATACCAGTCGAGAGACCAAAAATGTAGTCTCAAGACTGGTATTTTTAGCAAATACCCCTCCCAAACATGATATATCTGTTTAATTACACCGAATATTATTTAGAACACTGGCTAAATAAATAATACCTTTTGTTTGTCGTTTTCAGGACCTAACATGATGTATCTGTTTAATTCTACCGAATGATGTTACATAAAACGCACAACTGACAACGTTTTACAAATTGTGTTACAAGCGTCTCGGTGAAGGGTAAAAACGGCAAATACGATTGTTACATAAAACGCACAACTGATAACGTTTTATAAATTTTGTTACAAGCGTCTCGGTGAAGGGTAAAAACGGCAAATACGATTTTGCAAATACCATGAATAAAAGTTAAATCTTATGCAAATACACCTACATGAAGTAAAAAATTTGCAAATTCACAATGCATGGCCTGGATTTGTAAACATTATCACGGCTATTAACCAATCAGAATCCAGCATTCTTATATAAGGTGTAATTACTGTAAAAACAATGATTATAAAGTATTCAAACTATGGTAGAAAAAATATTATCGAATAAACCTGTGAGTAGACTTAATAAATTTAAATACATCGGTGGTTTTCTCTGGGTACTCCACTTTTCTCCATCAATAAAACTGACCGCCACGATATAACTGAAATATTGTTGAAAGCAGTGTTAAACACCATAAAAAAAATCATTGTTCGATCCATTCCAATGGCAATTTCCGACCCGATCTATTATTTCACCATTCTGATATTAAAGTAATATATTAACCAACCAAAAAATTGGAAGATTTTAAAGGATAACTACAAAAGACTAAATCCAAAGGTTTTACTACCATTAGAACAGGAGTTATAAACTGGGTAGTAATAATTGTACCAGTCATGAATTCCCAACATCCATAGTAATTTAATAGTGCTAGTATTTGAAACATCGGCAAACAATCAAAAATGATACAACTTTTATTGATATTTAGAATCTCAAACAGAGTTCCCAGTACCGTTCTTAAGAAGACATTTGAGGTTTTTTTCTGCTTAATACTGTTAAACTGATTTCCTTCAAATAGTAAAACCCCAATCAGATTATATTAACAACTTGGAAAGACAAACGAAAGGTTTTTGCAAAGGGGATATCCAGATACGGAACACGAAGAGCATAAGCACTCGCAATGGGATAGCAAAAACTGGGACATTTTTCCTTTTTCTTCCTATTTTGAGAAAGGGAAGTCTACTAAATGGAATGTTTATATTACAAGTATCTCCAATATCATGTAATGGCGTCAGAATATAAATCATCCATTTTGATCTCGTTTTAAATTTTATCCGAGAGACCGAATTGTAAATATTGTAAAAAATGATCGTTGCGGATTTAATCGTCTTGTGAACCCGGAAAATTTGCGGCTTGATGATCATCGATTTTCTTCTTAAAGAATTACAACTATAATCAACACGCAAATATCCTTTTAATAGTTAATTGTGTCTAATGCTGCCTTATATTTCTGTTTTAGACATTTTGTTGTGACTAAATACTATACACATGCAGGGGCGGATTCAGGGGGGGGGGGGGGGGGCGCACCCGGCGCGCGCCCCCCCTAAATTTGGTAAAAGTATGATTTTTTTTGCGTAAAATCGTGATTTTTTCACATGAAATACCCCAAAAATTTCGCGCGCCCCCCCTAAAATTGGAAAAATATGATTTTTTTGGCGTAAAATCGTGATTTTTCACACGAAATACCCCAAAAATGTTCGCGCCTCCCTCTGCTCGGCGCAATTTTTTTAAGTGCGTCCCCCCCTAACTTGAAATCCTGGATCCGCTCCTGCACATGTACGTATCAATCATATCAACCATGCTAGGTTACATCTCCAGTAATACACACAGTATATATTATAACCATTTCATTACAATTGCTGCTAAAACGATTTGTATTTTATAGGTGGTAACCACAAACTGACAAACTTTATCACATCATGTTGTATCGAGTACACCTCGCCTGAGTGGGATTCGAACTCACAACGATTGCTTAAGTGGTTATATATCCAACTATCATGACGATCACGTCCACGACGACCCCTTGTATTTTATACATAGAACTGTATTACAGAAGTACTACAGTGGTATTTCAACAGAGTACAATCCATTCTCAAAAGCTGTTTTTTGTTAACTAACTGTTTCGTCTTCCTTCAACATTCCTACTAGATGATATCATTTATCAAGGACTGACAAAAATAAAATTAATAATCGTGAAAACTACAGTGTTTAAATCTATTTTATTGTTATGTTTTGTGCAACGTTCGTAGTATCATTTTACCCGTCCGTATCTTATGCTGTTGACGTATAGGGGGCTATCGTGGCCGTGATCGTATGGTAGTTGGATTTACAACTACCTATGCAATCAGTGCCTATCACCACTGATGTTGTGAGTTCGAATCTTGATCAGGACGATGTGCAAAACATTATGTGACAAAGTTTGTCAGTGACTTGCGACAGGTCGGTGGTTTTCTCGGGATCCTCCGGCTACCTCTATCAATAAAACTGACCGCCACGATATAACTGAAAAAATGTTGATTGCCCCTTCGATATTCTCTAACGTTTATTTGTAGACATGTGTAAACTGAAGTGTACTACAATATTTGTGTATTTGAGAGTAATACGTTTGTCTTCTTAAGTCCATTGTTCCCACGAGGTACATATTATCATTCCTGTAGGTACAGACACTACAGAGGTGTTGTTTAATATTGTAAGTTTATAAGAAGAGTTCGAAGATACCAAAGAGGTAATCAGGATTCGTAAATCGAAGGACAGATAACATAATGGTCAAACGAAAAGGAACAAAAGGACAAACAATGATCTACAAAACATACCACATAAAACTAAAGATCGAGTAACACGAACCCCACTACAATTTGCGTGTTTACTATTTTAAATCACTATAATTGCTTTCGAACCGATAGGGTACACGTACATATATTGGAGGCAATTAACATGTGTAATATCTATACTTAGTGACTCAATATTAATAACTCAGGAACTTTTTTTTGACCAGCATGCAAAGAAAAAAATTACAAACATTTAACTTCATTTAGGATTTGAAATCACCTTTCAATATTTTAAGGTAGGTTGAGTTGTCAAAATAAACACTGTATTTATATTTTCTCATAGTTGTTGCGAAATAGCATATACTAAAATAAATAAAAGAGTATATATACACGTATATATATTATTACATGACATTTTCTATATCAGAGGAATCGTGGTAGTATGGTAGCTAAGGCAATGTGTACTTTATACAACATTATATGATAAAGTTTGTCAGTGACTTGCGACAGATCGGTGGTTTTCTCCTGGTACTCCGGTTTCCCCACCAAAAACACTGACCGCCACCATATTAATATACCACAACCCTCACCCTTTTCTATATCGGTCCTGGCTTCATCCGGAGACTTCCATATCGGACCGAAGTCTAGTTGTAACACAAAGAACTCGTCTCGCCTGTTGTGATTCAATATTTATTGAGTGGGTGATTACTGTTTTACGCCGAATGAGCAGTTTTTCAGCCATATCATGGCAAGAACAAGTTTTGAAGAAATGATGATGATGATGTCCGCTTTTTACTACATGCTGAGTTGGATTTTATAGTGCTAGCACACTGAAACAGCAGTCCCCGGGTAGAAATGTCGCTTCATGCTGACTCGTTGCTCCTTTTCCTTAGTGCTGTGTGCGTATCGTAGAAGAAACAAGTACCAATTGTATAACCTTCTGTCTAACCCGACAGGGGATCGAATCCACGATATACCACACTCGAGGAGAGCATGTTAACCATTTCACAGAATCGGTTCAATGTTTATTGAAAATTTTGTTTTTCAACCAGAAAGTAATTCGGTGTTTATTGATGTTGATTGTAATTCTATGCGTTTTATGTCGTCTTTATCCGGGTCATAATTCAACGTTTTATATTAACTCAGAAAAGAAGTAAATTTACGAATAATAAATATAATAAATATAATATGCAAATATGTATTAGACAGTGACTGCAGAAGTTATTCAGAAAGCAATTTAAATAAGTATGTGGTATGAAAACCAGTTTTTGTATACCACTAGAAACGATTAAGTTTATTTCCATACATAAATTGCATTAGAAAGGACGATATAAATAGCGACAGAAAAGATACTAAGAAAGATGTTTCATATCACTGGCTTTTATACGACAAATTAATCAAATTTTCAATTGCATGAAGAATACAGTCCAATGGCAGATTTTTGATGAAGGTAACGGGTGGAAGAGTTCCTGTTAACATAAATAAGAATTTGTTACTAAATTAATGTCTTGGAATTCCTCCTTTTTTGACTTTACGAAAACGAACTATAGTAAAAAATAACAAAACATTATTTTGATGACCTAATATATATCATTTATGTGAAAAATCGGGTACCTTGTATTACTCAATTAACAAAGGAAAATATAAATTTGAATGGTCTAAAATTACCAAATGCATTCCAAAATGGTGACCAATTCCAGGTGTTGACCGATTTTAACGGACGGGAGGATATATCTTTATTTTAATACGTATACAAGTAATAATAAAAAAAACTTGTAACAATGAACAAATATAATTTCTGTGTGTATAGACACCTTTTCAAGTAACATACTTGGTATTTTATATCATTTAAAATTGAATTATTATTCAAAATAAATCTAAAAACGGCTAATAATAAAAAAAAAAAATTAATAGCAATAATAAATTTATCTTTGTTATAAACAATCCAAAGGGAACACATTTATGATTATTTTCAAAAAATTTCAGCAAAAAATATTCTTCATCTGTATGATATATCCAGTTTACAGATAGGAAAAACTTAATTGACCTTCCCTACCTAGATGATCAGTTTTTATTTTTGAAGCATATTTTCCTTTTCTCATTTTTGTTTCAATTTTTAGTTTAAGCCACACAACATAAAATTCTTTTTAGATTCTCATCTCATCCCTTCCCACTTTTTACCATCACATTCACGATTTTCTATATTCAATCAATTCATTTTCAAAATTTAACAAATTCTTCATTAGGGTATCATTATACCAAATAAAGTATTTTTTTTATTATGTGATGTTCTATCACCATAGTTTCCAGATGTATCTAGTTCTACAATATTTAACTCAGTAGTCCGCATGGGGCCTTCGTGGTCGTGATTGTTTGGTAGTTGGATTTACAACTACCTATAGATGCAATCAGTACCTATCACGACTAACGCTACGAGTTCGAATCTCGCCCAGGCGATACAACATTATGTGATAAAGTTTGCCAGTGACTTGTGGCAGGTCCTTGGTTTTCTCTGTGCACTCCGTTTTCCTCCATCAATAAAACTGACCCCCACTGAAATTTGTTGAAAGTGGTGTTAAACACCAAACCCAGTAGTCCGTACGTTTCCAATCGTGTACGTTTACATTTGTTATGTTTATTTGTTTTTATTGTATAGAACGCTGGGTTTTATGCAAATTCCCGATTTTTTCGTAGCATTACTGAAATCGCAATTCAAATCGTTTGACTGTTCATTTCAATAACAGGCAGCTGACTAAAGTTATAAATAACGTTTTTACCTGCATTAGAATGAATAAACCTACAAAAATTATGTGCTTTTCCTTTAGTCCTTTACCATTAAAAAGTTCATTATGCCAAATAATTGTAATCTTCAATATATGTTTACATATATATTACAATGAAATAAATTTGATAATTGGGATAGTATAGTGGTGCGTGTATAGGTCAATAGATAAGAAAAGTTTGTAGATGCCAAAAGGGTTATCGGAAGTCATATATCGAAGAAGGGCAGGCAATGCAATGGCCTAACAAAAAAGGACAAAATGATAAACAGACTTACAGACAGTGGTCTACAAAAAAACTATACAGGAAACTGAAGATTGAGCAGCACGAATCCCACTTAAAACCCGACGGAACTCTGTCGGTGACAACTTGAGTTTTTAGTTTTGCATTGTATGGCAGTTCCAGGTTTTGCATGATGATCAGCCAGTCTGATTGTAAAAAATATTTGAATGCTACCAAAATCTGTCGAAAATAATTAAAAATAGTAAGAAACAAACGAATTTTCTTTATTTAACTATTTATTATGCCATTCATGATATATCTGCTCAAAATCTTCCTAAAATAAATGCTATGATTAATCCGCTTGTTGTCGAATCTTTAACAGTTAATAACACTACACGAAGAAGGAATAATTTATCTGTATACTTTTGTACCAAATAATCTTAAAGAGTGTGATTTAGATTTGAAGATTGCCTAAATATAGACATCTTCGCTAGCCAAGGGTTACGATCCGCTCTAGATCCGCTCTATATGAGTAGAGCGGATCGTAACCTTTGGCTAGCGAAGATGAAATATAGATAGACCTAGATATATTCATTCAAAATTTTGTATGTGGAGAAGGGGACTTTATTATTCTATTTTGTTCACTTGGAGGTAGTATTTCCCGAAATTCAGGTACTTTAAAATGTTGGAATGAAGTTCATCAGTATTGCAGTGTGAGTAACACAACATCATGTACAATGTACACCTTTTATGAACATGTATAGGCTACACCAAGGTACATGCCGATATGACTTGTAAACGTCTGTTGTATTTCTTAATATAGTCATAATAAAACTCTTTTCTTGCGACTTACAGATAATACTTTTATTTTACATATACTCTTCAACTAAATATATACTTCTAACAGGTAATATCACCCGCGCTGTACTAGTTAAGCTTCAATGTTTGCACCATCCAAGTTTTATAATTCAGTGCCGTTGTTAAATTGACTATTTTGATGCAGAAACATTAATTAGTTTAATTGTTCAATAAAATTACTTTTCAAGATTGAAGGACATTAATTAACATCTGTGGTCTTCTAATAGTGACAGTTTTATGACATTTTTATTAGAATTTAGATGCTTGTTCATAGCAAATTGTTGAAAGACAGAGACTGGCAAATGTGTTATCTTATATCTGGTTTACTTTTAATGTTCTGTCAGTTTTAATTTTGAGTGTCCAAGAGTATAGAAGATAATTTCATTGTAGAGTGGTGGCTCAGTATCAGTAGTTTTTGGTTTTAAAATACAAGTTGCACCCAGTTTTAGTTTTTATTGATGCCCACATTTTGGATAAAAGAACCCGTCTTAACAATTCTGGTGGCAGCGGTGGGATCCAAAAGGGATCTAGACTTTTTGTTACCTTAATAGATAGTTGGATTTAGTAAGTATGGAAGACGGTGTTGATGTAACTAGACGAAATTTATTAGAGTTTACGGACACTGAACAAGTTCATGAAGATGAGAATGAGGATACTGAAGTAATGGGACCACCAAAGAAGACAAGGGGTGCAACAAGGAAGGCAGCCAGTAAGAGTACTGTGCATATGGAGTTAGAGAGTAAGCGTTTGGACATGGAACGAGATAGAATGAAATATGAACATGAACTTAGACTAAAGCAAATGGAGATAGAACTGGCACGAATAAATGTTGTAAAACATAGAAATGACCACAAGGAGCCAGATGTTCCAGTCAAGTTAAAACTGCAGCCGTATGACCACAAGTCAAAGGATGATATATTGACATATTTATCTGAATTCGAGGCTATAGCTAAGCAAGCCAAGTGGACAAATGAAGTTAAGGTTTTGCAGTTGAGAACACTTTTAACTGGAGAGGCTAAGGAAGTCAGCCAGTTAGCAAACAAGAATTACGAGGAGCTACGGAAAGCTTTAGTTGATAGATTTGGACGACGACCACACCAGTATTTTGCCGACTTGTTGGAAGTTAAGCGTGGTGAAAACGAAACTTATGGTGGATTAATGGCCAAGATACAACAGTCAGTTAATCGTTTCGTAGGAGACGAAGATCCAAAAGTCCGTTTATGTGAAGAGTTCTTTTTAAAAGCTTTGTCACCCGCACAAGCTCAATGGATTAGACGGAATAAGGGAAGCAATAGTGTTGTAGATGCTGCGGAAGATTACATTTTACCGACCATTTCTACTAAAGGATCATCATCGAGGGAGAATGTTAGATTACGCAATAATGTTGATAGTAGAAAGTGTTATAATTGTGATCGCATAGGTCATATAGCAAAGAATTGTCGTGCTCCAAAACGCAGGATTAAGCATAAAAAGCCAAATGCGGCTACATATTTTGTGAAGCCTTCATATGGGGAGAGATTGATAAATGTCTGTGGACAAGTGAATGGGCGCGAGATCCTATTTGTAAAGGATACCGGTGCTGAAATGACTTTGATCCGTGAAGAATATGTAGATTCAAGTAATATAATTGAAGGTCAGAGGATTACTCTGTATACTGCTGTGGGTCAACCCTTTACAGCAAAGATGGCCGTTGTCAATTTAGATACGCCGTACTTTAAGGGACATGCAACTGTAGGATTAGTTGCGAACTTAGCTGCTGATGCTCTGTTAGGTATGGATATTTTGGGAAAATCTAAAACGTATGTAGTAACGAGGTCCAAGAGCAAGCAAAATGAAGATATTGAGAATGAAATGGTGGAATGTGAGGTACATTCCCAAGATTTAAATGAAGATGTGGATCTAATTGATTTTTCGGAACCGGACGAAGAAATCCAGGAGGATATTGATATTGGGGATGTTAATGAGCTGCCAGAACAAGGTGAGAGCATAGGGTTAGAACATTTGGCTAATGTTAATGTTGAAACATTGTCGAGGCTACAAAGGGAGGACCCTACTCTAAGTAATTGTAGACTTAAGGCTTTGAATAATGTGGACGAGTCAAAAGATGTTAAATTTGCATTTTATTATGAGAACAATGTTTTGAAGAGAAAATGGGAGTCAAAAGATGGTTATAAAAGGGGGAACCAGATTGTTTTACCAAAGCCGTTAAGAAAGGCTGTGCTAGAGTTAGCACATGCTCGTCCAATGTCAGGTCACTTAGGACCAGGAAAATGTAAACAGAGGGTACTTCAGTCTTTTTATTGGCCGGGTGTCTTTGCAGATGTGACAAGACACTGTCGTAGTTGTGATATATGTCAGAGGACATCAAAAAGGGATAATGTTAAAGTACCGATGGTGAAAACGCCAATCATTAGAGAGCCATTTAGCAAAATAGCTATTGATATAGTTGGTCCATTAAGTCGAACTAAGAAGGGAAATAAGTATATTTTGACATTTATTGATGAAGGTACAAGGTACCCAGAGGCTTTCCCACTTCCAAGTATAGAAGCGGAGCGCATAGCTCAATCTTTAGTTCAATTATTTAGCCGAGTAGGTGTGGATAGAGTAATTTTAAGCGATCAAGGTAGCAATTTCACAAGCACGTTATTAAAACAGTTGTATGAGATGTTAGGTGTTAAGGGTATTACGACAAGTCCGTATAGACCCCAGTCTAATGGAAAATGTGAACGCTACAATGGAACTTTGAAGAAAGTTCTCAAGAAACTATGTATTACATACGAAAAGGATTGGGACGAAATGCTGCCATATGCACTGTTTGCTTATAGAGAGACGCCACATGAGGAGACAGGATTTTCTCCGTTTGAACTGTTATATGGGTGGCCAGTTAGAGGACCAACAGAGATATTGAAATTAGCAATGACAGGAGAAGAAGATGTTGAGAAGTCCGTTATTGAACATGTCATTAATGTTAGGGAGCGCTTGTCTGAAATGAGAGACATTGTAGGTTAAAATCTTACTGACAAACAGTCGAAAATGAAAGCCTGGTATAACAGAAACACTAGAAAGCGCCATTTTTCGCCTGGTGATGAAGTATTAGTACTTTTGCCAACTGAGAGTTCAAAGATGACTGCTACATGGAAAGGTCCGTTTCGCATAGTCAGGAAATTATCAGATGTGAACTATCAAGTAAATGTAGGAGCACGCCGAGGCTTAGTTACCTATCATATCAACTTGCTGAAGAGATATAATAGGAATAGAGTAATGAACATTCACGACTTCAAAATTAATTACCGCAGTGGTGCTAGTAACAAAAATGCAGATGGAATGTCTCGAGTATAATTCACTTGTTTTGGGAAATATGTGTTTTTAAAGAGAAATGCTAAAGTGAATTTATTATCACAATATATTTGTCATTAATTATTCAGTGGATTTAATATTTTACTCGTGGTTTATACTATTTTGTTCAGTGGATTTACTAATTTTATTCATGGATTAAAATTGATCAGCTGATTCTATATATATTACCAGTGTTGGAGTTTGTTTACATCACGTGTTTACCATGTAATAGACATTGCGCACATGGTCCGGTTAAGCTTTATGCATAATTGTTTTTATGAGAAAATTGTAAATTCTTACTGAGCCACTTTTTAATCTTTTATCCATTCATATCGAAAATTTCACGCTTTACCGATAAATTTCCTCTTGAGAAGGGAGGTATTAAATTGACTATTTTGATGCAGAAACATTAATTAGTTTAATTGTTCAATAAAATTACTTTTCAAGATTGAAGGACATTAATTAACATCTGTGGTCTTCTAATAGTGACAGTTTTATGACATTTTTATTAGAATTTAGATGCTTGTACATAGCAAATTGTTGAAAGACAGAGACTGGCAAATGTGTTATCTTATATCTGGTTTATTTTTAATGTTCTGTCAGTTTTAATTTTGAGTGTCCAAGAGTATAGAAGATAATTTCATTGTAGAGTGGTGGCTCAGTATCAGTAGTTTTTGGTTTTAAAATACAAGTTGCACCAAGTTTTAGTTTTTATTGATGCCCACATTTTGGATAAAAGAACCCGTCTTAACAGCCGTCATTAGGTTAACGTTAAGATGCAAGCGTCTTTGTGATTCAAACGCACATGTAACCACTTATGGAACAGCAGCGTCACCAAACGGGAAAAGCGGTGAATGATCCCTATTGTCAATATTTTGATTGTTTATTTACTCATTATGTTGATATGAGTTATTTTTATTTGTACATAATTTAAACACAACAAATAAAAATTGATTTTGATTTTCCTATATATTTCAACTAAAATTAAATCCTAAAAATTAACAATCATGGACAAATTATGTACAAATAAAAACCACTCATATAAAGATTTGAGCAAATAAACAAACAAAATATAGACAATTCCGAATGTTTTGGTGTAAAATTTGTTACAATTGAATCTATCCAGAAATGATTTCACAATACTTTTTTGAAAAAAAATATGGTTTTGGTTGATTATATAGGGATATTTTTTTACATTTCCCAATACTTTTGACAGATGACTGTACATATTAGTTTTCAAGTGTATTTCTTTTCCATAAACTACAAGGTAAACATTTATTAATTTATTAATTCCAAAAAGGCAAGTGTGGATGTCAATATTTCATATTATTAACTTTAAAAAAAAAAAATCCTGGACACAGGGTCCTGGATTTTTTTTAATAAAAAACTAATCCTGGATTATTATTTTTGCTTAAAATCCGGTCCTGTGTTTTTATTTCAAATTTTCATCATAAAATTCCCCCCCCCCCCCTTTTTCCCTTTTTTCTTGTTTAAATCAATGATCAACAATATTCCAGAATCAAACAAATGAATAAATATGAATAAATATAACAGATTTCTTTCACATGCATCTTTTTACCATGCAGAGCCAGTGTGTTTTAAATCGGTCATCCAATCAGGACGCTCATTATTCTTGTCCAAGATAAAAATACATCGCTAAAGTAAATTTACCTGTGGTTTCAGAGTAGAAGATTTTTATACATTTTTATAAAATTTTTATAAATTTTTATAAAATTTCCCCACTTCAACATAGAAATCGGAGATATTTCGTCATAAAACTTCCCACATTGTTTTGTCTATCATATTTCTTGAAGACAAACATACAATTTTATTGCATTTATCAATATTGTATGAGTGTCAACAGTTTTTTCAACACCGTATCTGTTTCTCGATACAACTCGTAAATTTACAAAGAAATCGGAGATATTTGTCATAAAATTTCACACATGGTTTTGTCTATCATATTTCTTGAAGACAAACACAATTTTATAAGCATTTATCAATATTTTATGAGTATCAACAGTTTTTTCAACACCGTATCTGTTTCTCGATACAGCCGCCCGATGATCCCAGCAGGTTTTTTTTAATAAGGTTGTTTAATTAACCATAACATTATCAGTTACAGTTCAATAGTCGTCCAGTTAATGACATATAATTTTACAGTTAATTTATAAAAAGCGATAACTTGCAATGATCTTTGAAGACAAATAACACGTTTTCATTGTAAACAATTATATTTCAACCATACTTATTGGTCAAGAAAATATTGACTGATTCATTGGTTGTCAGTAAATCATACATAAGTGTACACCACAACAATACAAGAAATCGATATCCTTATCATTCTAAATCCAATGACATTTATATTTAATACCAAGTTAAATAACTCTTGATATTAATTTTTGCTTTTTGAAATGACGAATTGTCAAGTTGGTATCCAATTTTAGAAGCTGATTTAAGTACCAAGACATGTTATACATTTATCAAAGATATAACATGTTGGGGCGAAAACAACTACCTAAAGTAAAGTTCCGTTGTCTACTAGTTGTGAGGGACGAATCGTATACACAAATATTGTACTTATGACGGGGGGTTTATGAGTGACGGAGCGTTAATTAGTGACGGAGGTTAATCAGTGACGGAGCGCTAATCAGTGACGGAATGATAATCAGTGACGGAGCGTTAATCAGTGACGGAACGTTAATCAGTGACGGAGCTTTAATGAGTAACGGAACGTTAATCAGTGACGGAACGTTAATCAGTGACGGAACGTTAATCTGTGACCGTACGTTAATGAGTGATGGTGCATTAATGAGTGACGATGCGTTAATAAGTGACGGAGAGTTAACGAGTGACGGTGCGTTGATGAGTGACGGTGTGTTAATGAGTGCACCGTGTATGGTTAATCCCACGTTCCTTGTAAGTGAAAACTTGAATCACCTCCGGATTAGCAATAGTTTGCATTTGTTATATGTAAGCCCTTTGGTTTTCTTGATCCCAAAGACTTTTAAATTCTTTGGATTTCAAATATTAAGGCCTTGAGCGTACCTGATGGAGGATTTTCCAGAAATGCATCGTGCACAATAAATTTGATATTGAGATGATACCTTTGCTGGTGGACTATTAGTCCTCGAGGATATCATGCGCCTAGAAGTCAGTGCTTCGGCACTGACATGAAATAGTAGATATTTTTTTTAATAGAATTTTACAGTTCCTAAATCATGTAATTATTATTAAAACTAGGGTTCTCCTCCCAGACATAGGTGACTTTAGCAAATTTTGACTATCCTGGTTAGGTCCTGCTGTGTTCCTGTTCCCAAAGACTTTTAAATTACATTTTGTATGTGGCCTTCAAACGTTTTAGCTTTGAGGGTATCTGATAAAGGTTATTTCAGAAACGTGTCGTGAGCACTAAATTAGATATCTACGTTTTCATTACTATCGCTGGGTGGATACCTTTCCTAGTGGATATCGCTGGGTGGATACCTTTCCTAGTGGATATCGCTGGGTGGATACCTCTCCTAGTGGACTATTAGCGCTTTTGGGGATCATGCGCCAATTCGACTAATATCAACAAAGCTACTTATTGATATGCACGTGTGAGTTGTGATACCTTCAATTAAACAATACAATATCTGAAATAGTGTTAAATTTACCATCTGAATGAAATTTGTTTGTCAGAATTTACCAATGACAATCCACTGTCAACTATGGTCATCGAGTAGCATGAAATGGTGACCTGTTATTTCAAACTGTGTGTGTGTGTCATTGCTTTCTTGGTCAAACCACAATTGTGGATAAATGATCAATATAAAATATCAACACATCTATAGTGTTACTACAGTACACTGATAATGCAAATATGGATCAGTGTGTCTTAGTTATTGTGATACAAAGTTGTAAATAACTTGACTATTTCAAGAATGGTAATTATCAATTAAACCTCGGTTCTATTCCTTAATTCTTCCTGGTTCGTCCTTCTTTAAGAAAAAATATGTCTGACATCTCTTCCTGTTACATGATACATTTATCAACATATCTATAGGAGACTTAATTGTACATTATAGACTTGCTAGATTACCTAAACGCCCAACAATTACTTTTATAATTCTGTCTATGTAATCTGCGTTATTAATTCAATTGTTAGTTTCTGATCCAATGAAAGACATCTTAAATTGTACCTAATTAATTGAAATGTATTGATAGACATATACACCCACATTCATTTATATCTATATACCTCTTTATGAAATTACAGCATGAGACGACCTAGTAGAATATAATTTATACTGCTATTAGTTACATTTACATATTGTATACAGTGTAGACTGTGTACTCGAAATACATTGTCATCATCATAATCATTTAAGAAATTGCTTTCGGTTTGGTTTGGCTTTATGGTGTTTAACGCCACTTTCAACAATATTTCAGTTATATCGTAGCGATCAGTTTTATTGATGGAGGAAACCGGAGTACCCGGAGAAAACCTGTCACAAGTCACTGACATACTTTATCACATAATGTTGTACACCTCGCCCTGATTGGGATTCGAACTCACAACATCAGTGGTGATAGGCACTGATTGCATATATGTAGTTGTAAATCCAACTACCATACGATCACGGCCACGACGGCTCCTAATTGCTTTCGGAAGTCGTGGGATATTGAATATGTATTATCTACTTTATTTTTATCCCGAACATGATCGAGTGGTAGATTTTGCGGATATAATGTTAAACTAATGTTAAATATCAATAAACAATGACGTCCGTAAGTCGTGTCCATTGTATCCTAATGGCGATTAAACTTTTAACAAATTGTGACGTCATGTAATAAAGTTGAGAAAAAAACAAATCCCACGCTCTCGGATCAGTTCCAAATTCCAGGTAGGAAATTATTTGGTAATTTTACACTGGATAAATGGTATAAATTGAGAAGAAACAAAATTACCAACTTTCTACTATTCTACTTTTTCCTTGTGTTAATTAAATTAAAGAAAAAAATCAGCCTAATGTGTTACAGGTCAAAGATTGGTTGCCCCAATATATTTACAAAACAAGACCATCAGCATTGCTAGTCTAATGTAGCGTTAGAAATATATTGTATTGAATCAATAGAAATTGAAATTGTTGGTTCCTCAAATGTAGTTTATACTGCAATTTATTAAGTAGTATTCATATCCAGGTAAATCTCCTGCTAAAAACTATTTTTGTTTCGTCATGAAACATTATACATTTGTATACAATTCGTCTAATGGTTGAAAATTATTTAAAAAAAAAGAAAGAAAGTCATGCAGTTTAAATTCACTTATAATGTTTGTTATCTCTCTAATAATGTAGGGTGAAATTAGTTTTGTCACGCAAAACAATTTAGATTAAATAGATTAAGAACAAGCCGATGGTTATTGTCAAAAAGTAAGGGGCCTCATAACTTAACTAGCACATGGCCTCATTTATCCTAAATCTGGCACCGAATGGAATACAATATTTCCGCGATCTAAGGAATATTACGTCAGAATAGTTTGGTCATCTAGAAAAATTATGTCAAAAATGTTTAGAAGGGAAACAAAATTGACACACAGCCAACCACTGTTATACTAAAATAGCAGAGAGAAGACAAAACACGTGACAATTTATTTTTTGTAGAACACTTGCATGAACGCTTCATTTCAGGGTAGGTTTGGGTCAATAAAACTAGCTTAGCCCCGCCACTCTTTATTGAAGTGCCTGTATCAAGCCAGGAAAGTGAGCGGTTATTTATTTGTATGTTAGGGGTATCGCTTTTGACTCTTCCTACTATTATGATATTTGATTTTGGAATTGTTCCAACAGTGTGATATTTTTTGTTTTTCATTTTTCGACGATTTTGCTATTGTTTTACAATTACTGAGTGAGTGAGTATACCCAATGTTTTACAATATGATTTTCATTTGGTGGTGGGCCTACTAACTAATGGGGAGTGACGTCAAAAAGTACGAGGCACAGTCCACCACTGATAAGTCATTAATATTCCAATGGCCATGATATGACTGTCCTACACAATTGGTTAAGCCGATAAAAACTTAGGTAAACACGATAAACCTCAATAATAAACTGATGTACAGTGTGTACAAAGACCATTGTAAAAGAGGCCACACATCGTAATCCTTATATATATACATATAGTATACCCCTGATTCCCTTTCCCAGCTTCCTCATTTTCTAAAACACGAATTGAGAGGCGAAAAATCGCAATATTGGCGCTAAAATCCGAAAAATGGAAAAAGTGCAAGCTCGAAATTATTACACGAAAAAGCGAAATAAGTACATGAAATGTTTATTTCGCTTTATTGCATTTTATTAATATTTTGCTTTTTCGACTATTAAAACAGTATGTTTAATTCAAAAGTTGAGTGAGTGAATGAACGAGTGATTGTTGTTAAATACCAAATTAGCAATTTTTCAGCTATATCGTGGCGAGAACAAGTTACATTCAATGATTGTTTCTCTCTTTTTTGTGTCAATATTTCTACTTTTCACTCATCATTGGCTTGCGTGGTGAAATATCCGCATTCGGCTTTTATCCATATTCAAGTAATGCATGGCGTTCATATTTACGAGTTGAAGAAACCACAGTACCTGGAGAAAACCATCCACATGCCGCAAATTATGGCAAAATATTATCAAATACACCTTTGTCGTGGACGGAATTTGAACTTAAAACATTGATTGTATAGGTAGATGACTACCATAAGGCATCCCTACATTGTACAAAAGTTACTGCAATGGACGTTACCATTTAATACGAGAGGTAATGATAGACGAACGTCATGGTGTAAAGTCAGAAGTGTTTTCAGTCAGTATTGTCCATATTATTAAACATTATGTCATCTATTTAAAACTGCAGAACATAAAACAGTTATGGCATACCGGTACAGCTTACACTAACCTGCCAATTACAGAGTGTATCAGGGGTATGGTTGGCTGAGTTGTTAAGATCATACATTTCAGATAACATGCCCTACACCACTGATGTGGGTTCGCATCCCGATACCTACCCATGGTGTTTTCATACACCTATGCATGACCGGGATGTTTTACGTTGTAACAGTTCGTGCTTTGCTCTAGTAGAAAGATATAGCTGAAAAACTGACTGCTGAACGTAATCATGAACGTCAATAACCCAACGTCGCCTAATCCAGAAGGGAGCCATTGTGGTCGTGATCGATGGTAGTGTAGATTTACAACTACTTGTGCAATCAGTGCCTATCACCATTATGTGATCAAGTTTGTCAGTGACTTGCGACAAGTCGGTGGTTTTCTCCGGTACTCCGGTTTACTCCACCAATAAAACTGACCACCACGATATAGTTGAAATATTGATGAAAGTGGCGTTAAACACCATAAACTTAACCCATAATTGATCTTGTTTTCCGAGTCCTTGTTCTATAGTTTTAATTTATCCTCTGTATTTGTACTGTTGTTGTTTTCACGTATCCAGATTGTCCTTCTGCTCGACCATTTTTCAACACTTGAATACTTGTGCATACATTTCATAAATATTGTATTAATGATGATGATTATCATCAGATAAGATCTATGTTTTTAATCACCTAATTCTAATTAGATTGTATTGAACTTGACCAGTTTATTTCGAACATTATATTGTGAAAACACGTCATAGGTGACTAAACTGTCAATTATAGTGTTAATGTTTACGATTGTTTGCGCTGTGATCTGTTCAAACTTTCATATTGACATGAAGTTGAATAAGTAATCTAATTTTAAATATCTATGTAAATATTGGTCCGATTAGAAAAGAAATGCAGTTATAATTAATAAACCATCAAATCACTTAATAAGGTACACGGGTTGATTTGTTTACATTGTATTAAATAAAATCTTCATAAACCGTGCCTTGAATACGCTGATATACATTGGGACAGATTCATAAATAATGGGACGAAGAAAAACAATACAATGGGACGGATAAAAAGTTTACAATGGGGCAGATAATTAATGTATAAAATGGGCAGAATTGCAGAGCTTCAGAGACATTGAATTAATAAATTAATACATTTATTTAGAAAAACATAGGCATCACATTAAAGCTTTCTTCAAAATAAAATTGTTGTCAAGGGCAACATTGACTTCTTCCAGAGACTTGGGAAGTTTGGGGTATTTTTGTGCGTTTCTCTGTATAAAGTTTGACTTACGCTGTATTATGAACTCCCGCCCTTGAATAAGTCATAAATATGTTTAAACTAAATATCATTCCCAATGTCTGAAATCTTTCCATTTAACCAGCGTAATCCAACCACATTTTTACAACGAAAACAGCTGATCCCATTGGTGTTAAATTTAAATATTTTTTGCAGAAAACTCTCTAAATGAGATATAAAATTACAGTAAACAAATTACTTATTTAGCGGCGTTTTACGTTTGGGCGAAACAGCAATACATTTGGGCGGAAAAAAAATATGTTTGGGCGAAGAAAAATTCATACATTTGGGAGAAAGAAAGATAGTTCCAGGTAATATTTCATATTGATATTTGTAACATATATTTACTATTTTTAATTGCACCTCTTCAGCTCGTCAGACAATAGTCTGCCCCCTGCTAACCACGGGGAGGTGGAAGTAGGATTTCGAGCAGGATATGTCTATATAAGTTCTTTAATTGTTCTAACATAAAAAGCACTGTAAAAACCAATAACAATGGTCAAATACTAAAACTATGTACATCAAACTTATGGAATGTCTGTTCTTGCCCTAAAACGGTAACTGACTGATTTGACGAAATTGAATCTTGTACAATTCCCGGATTGTTTTTGGTTGAACATGTCAATCAGAAAATCTATTTTCTGCTTTTCCTTACAGTTGACATTTGCTACGTTGTCAATAGCTCTGATTTTGATATAAGTTGTTGCTTGAATTTTTGTAAGTACATCAATGAATATGAAAATTGTCGCATGATGGATATAGAACTGTTCATTGAAGTGGACATGAAAAGATTCAGCACCGTTATTTGTTCTTTTGATCTCCGAAGGTTCCTCTGCCCAAACAGTTGGTGGAAAACGTGTATCTGTAATGTATGTATTCAGTACGTAATCTGCAAATTGTTCACATCTGGAGTCTTGAGGTGCTTCACTAAATAGATCCTCTACAAAATAATCCTCAATCTCGTCTGGTTTCAAGAATGGTAACCCGAAGCGGTTTGTAGCAATTTACCAATGTCACTTTCAGCATTACAATACTCACTACGCAATCCCATACTCTGTATTTTCCTCCACCACGCCTGGCCTATATGAAATCTGCAACACTTTACTACACAGTCTGGAAAATATTCCTTGGTGACTTTGTGAACAGAAAATTCAAAATCTACATGAAAATTCTTACAAGATATAACTTTTTCTGATTTAGAACAAATGTCAATAATATGAGACCACATAACTTGGTACACATTTTCCGACTTTCCTGGTAGTAGACAATATATCAGTGGTACATAGTTTCCATTTTTGAAGCCATGTAAAGTGTAGAGTTGTTCAAAGTATTTGGGGCAGCATTTGAAGGTACCATCCATGAACATATCAGATATGTCACTGCATAAAAAGTTCAAATTGGTCATAGTCGTAAAAATTACAATTCCATGATCAGAGTCAATGACCTGCAGTAAGTTCTCACCTTTACTAGACTTTACACTTGGACCTCTCAAGGCTTCAAACACATCATTTCGACTTGTGGGATTACTTGGATGTCTTTTGCGCCTTTCTCTGTACATGGCTTGGCTTGTACTTCTGAGATCCTTCGGTTGCAGATGGTCTTCCTGAATATCATAGAGTACACTTTTGATGACCTTTGACGGGCGTTGTGATATATCCTCGGTTGCTTTTCGCTTTGCTGCCACTCTTAATATTCTCCTGAAATATAAAAAGGCACTTTTATTCATATGATTAAATATATGACAAAATCGTAAAACGATACCGGATTAAGTTTCAATATTTGAAGCAAGACAAGGGAGGTCATATTGTTAAAAACTTCAGACGCAAAATATTAGTAGTTACCTCTCATTTTTACTCTGACTATGCTCATGGTTATGCTCTAAGATTCCAGATAACACTGTTTGGTTATCATCTTTGGTTTTTATTGTTGCTTTGTACTTGTAGTTAGTGCACCTCCAAGAGACGTCACCATTCTTTAGGTAGCAGCTTATACGAAAAGAAAAACCATCAACTATGATGCATTTTTTTCCCTTTGTTGGTGTCCGTTCTTGTTACGTCTATCCCGTCCATGTTCAAGGCAATATTTGACAATTTTTGGTGAACACTCTGAAGTAACATAGAAAACTACGGAGGATTAATTAATGTGCAATAATCAAGTACCTTACCTGTGTTTACCTGGATTTACAGGTAAGGGGAGCACAGGTAGTAAAATTTTCTTTCGCCTAAACGTAACTTTTTTCTTCGCCTAAATGTATACATGGTTACGAATGCGATGTCGCCCAAACGTAATATGCCCTTATTTAGTTCCGTATTTGATTACACAATCATTTGTTTCTATAATAGCACAGGTTCTATATAAGATAACAGAAAACGAATTACAAATAAAAATGTACTTGTTTATTTTCGTAATTGATTACAAAATCAGTAGTTTATGTTGATATGAGATTAAAGAAAGCACATTACTTGACGTTTAATATTGTATTTGATTACACAATCCGTTTTATAAGATTACAGAATTCGAATTAATAGACTTTTATTTTCGTATTTGATTACACAATCCGTTTTATAAGATTACAGAATTCGAATTAATAGACTTTTATTTTCGTATTTGATTACACAATCCGTTTTATAAGATTACAGAATTCGAATTAATAGACTTTTATTTTCGTATAAGATAAGATAAGAAAACTTTATTTGAATTCGGTTTTTGTATAACAATAAACACAAGCTCTCAGGAGCTTTTTACCGAATATACATAGTAGCACAAGATACATACACATATTAACATAATCACATAAACACACATATAAAGCACATACAGTTAGCAAATGCAACATAAAAAGCACAAAAATAAAAGACATTCTAAAACATGCTGAAGCAATATCAAGCAAACATAAAATAACTAAGCAGCATTAAAACTTGGAAAAAGCACTAGAAATAAAACAGAAAGCTGAATATGTTATCTGCATGCAGAACAACGACATACTGAGCCATTCCAGGACTGAATCAAACTTTTAAAGTGGTTGAAACTGTTTTCAGTTCTGAAATGGTTCGGAAGGTCGTTCCACAGAGTTGCAGCTGCAAACGTGAATGATTTTTTGCCATACCTTGTAGTTCTAACTTGAGGTACATCTAATATGTTCGAATACCTATATGTATATGATTACAGAATTCTTTCTTTCTGTAGCACAGATTACATATTAAATTAAAGAGAAAAATTACTATTATGGTTAGATTTTCGCATTTCATGCGAACAAATGAAAAAAAAGTAAAAAATTTTGGAATAACTGAAATATGCAAAACAGTATGAACTCTTAGTAATAATGATTGTATTTCAGTGATCTGAATATCATGAATGATTATAATCGAACATTTCCTTTATACATATTCTAAATTCCTCAGTATATATTATAGATCACTCCCACTTTCCATCATCGTCAATCTGTTTTCAATACACAGGCCGATTGAAGTAATAATTCTTTATTACATTACGAGTTAGTGTTAGTATTGGTATTTATCTTCATTGTCAGCTGTTCTTTCAGCCATACTGTGACTAACAGACTCAATGAGAAGGAAAGCCAGGACAGATAAAATTACCTGACTGGTGACACCCATGGTCTTGGGTTAGGCTTAGACCTTTAACACTTAGTCAACCAGGCCCGGGTGGCTCAATGAGTTAGGTAGTTGGATTACCTAGCAACTCATACAAGCCTATCACCAATACGGCTTTGTAAATTACAAAAAGGGTGCACTCGACTCGCAACCGCAAATGATAAAGTTTACCAGTTGCTTGCCCATGGTCGGTGGTTATCTCCGGGTACTCCGGCTTCTTCCACCACTAAAACTGGTCGCCATGATATAGCTGAAATATTGCTGAAAGTGGCGTTAGACACCAAAATTCAAAATTCAAACTCTTAGTCAACCAGGTCCTTTATTATATTATGGTTATAAATGTGACGCAAAAATGACGTTGTTTATATAGAAATTAAAGATTATATTGTATTTTTTAAATCGTCTATGCAATTTTAATGATTACTACGCTAATAGTAAGTTGTCAAAATAATCAGGCACACGACAATGTTTAGTTATAACAATACGATGACGAACACGAGTGTTTTAGTACATATATGTAATTCATTACGAACCTTTTAAGTATATGTAATTCATTACGAACCTTTTAAGTATACCATAAAGACGTGCTTATGTGGTAATTTAATTGATACCCTTTGTTGTATATATCATGAAATCTGTTGACAACATACAATTTAAATGAATTTTAAAACAACTTATGAAATGTTGGTATTATGCCTTTTTAATTAAGGCTTCAATCATTTTTTTGTATTTCAACGCCAACACAAATGGGGCATTACAATTCGTTTCAAAGACTATAAAAGGTGATGTCCATTTTTTAATTGCTGTAAATTTCTAATAAATGTAATAATCAACGTTTATATCTTACAGCAATTTGACAAATAATAAACAATTATTGTTTTCAATGGATGTAAACATCCAGAATTGCTAACCTGATGGGTGTTGTTTTCCTGAGGGAAACAACCCCTTGAGGGTTAACAATTCGGATGTTTACAATCCATTGAAGGCAATAACTGTTTTATTATACCAAAAAACAGACCAAGGATTGGGCATTTAAATAAATACATGTATTTAGGCAAAATGTGTGTTTAATAACTTTTGACAAATTTTTAACAAATGTTAAACTATTTCATGTTTATATTAAAGTTCACAACACAACCAGTGATATAGGGCACAAACCGGCCATTAGTAATATTTTCAACAGATTTAAAATGTGTGTTTAATAACTTCAAAAATTGCCTCGGGCCAATACAACCTTCCTTGAGCCATTATGACTAACCTTGGACATATAACCGGTCCATTATGAAAACACCCATTTCTTAATACTTTTATTAACAAGTCAATTTCAATTTTAGGTAATCTTCATTCTTTTTGAAGAAGGCAATAGTATTGACCGAAATGGTAGGCTATAATTGTTTTATCATTTTTCAATATTATTATTTAAATATTAAAATTTAGAAATTTTATGAAAATTTTGAAATTTTATGAAATATTTGAAAGAGTTGTTTCCCTTTTGAGGCACGCAATGGGTTGTTTACCGGGAAACAATAGTTGTTTCCCGCTTGGGCTAATTTTCACAAAACATTAAAATTGATTCAGGTGATGTGATTTAATTTAAGCCAATGAGAAGCTAGTGAGGTATAATAATATCATTTGATTGTTTGATATTTTATTTTGAATGAGAAACAACTATAATATAAATATTTAAAAGACCACTTAGCGAATTCAGGTGCATATTGGAATATAAAACAAAGAAGAAAAGGAATAATTAAACACGACTGATGTATATTTATCAAAATTTCAACTGATATGAAGCTAAATAACAAGGAAAATTATTGTTCACAAACATTTTGGTTTTGTTGCAGTTGGTTAATAATATATACTATATTGATTTTTTTAAGGTAATTTAAGTTAAAAATGCATTGCGACACATTACATTTTGTATGTATTCAACCTTGACATGTAAAATTTTCAATTTTTAATAGCGTCGTGGCCGTATAACTACTCCTGAAATTAGTGCCTATGACCACTAATGTTATGAGTTCGAATCCCACTCATGGCGAGGTGTACTCAATACAACATTATGTGATAAAGTGTGTCGGTGGATTTTCTGGGTTCTCCGGTTTCCTCTGTCAATAAAACTGATCGCCACGATATCAATGAAATATTGTTGAAAGTGGCGTCAAACACCATAATCCCAACCTCAATTTTTAATAAAAGAGCGAGAGCCAAAATAGATCGGAATACTACAGCAAAAATTACTTGTTGTAACCAGAAACCGGAAGTATTTTTTCCCATAACCGGATACCGGAAGTCTTTCCGCCATTTTGAATTATGCGCACAAATCAAGATTGCTTCCTCTCCTAAGCAGTATTTAAAAGTTTGTAGTTATTTATTTGTTATATATTATTTAGTAGATATCTTTGGATCATTCTAAAGTATTATGACAACCTTTGATAAAATTATTCTATATTACAATAGGAAAGATACTCTGGAACCAATAATATGACGTCATATCTTATCTATCGGTAAAACGCGGAAAAGATGTATGTATTTCGCGGATTTTAAGTTCATGATTGTTTTAGACGAATTTTAAAAGTTATCAGCACAATCGAAACAATTGTTTTCTTTAGATAAATAGAAACGTATTATATGCATAAAAATGTTGGTAAAACTGCTTGCATTATGTCTCGTCAGTTGCATATTTCACATAGCTACTCGAAGTTATGCGTCTCGTGGTGATATCGTTTACACAACTAATTCCACGTGATATAAACAGTTGTGCCAATACAATATGTATAAAACGTATATTATATTGTATGTGTATCCGATACAAATGGTACTTTAGGCGGAATTACTTTCGTGACGTCTTTAGTTTGGAATCCGGGAAAACTGCCATTACGACTTCTTAAAAATAAATATGGAGTTTCATCGCGTGACGAACAGTGTTGTGTAATACCATCTATGACAAATAGACCATCTTAAATGTCAGAACGTTTTTTGTTTAAATAATAAATATTTTAATGATATCTAAGTATAAAACAATGCTTTTCCCTTTGAAAGTATTGGATCAAATTATTATATACATAAATATAGATCTGTACAATTGTTTGTATCGTGTGTCATCAGTTTGGTAAATTGTATCACTGCTCGACGATATTTGTCTCGAAGTTATTGTCTTGTGTAGATGGGACTTGACTATCCCTCTAGAGGAGTTCCCACCTCCGTTATACATCTATATCTCGGGATCCTCCGCGCGAAAGCAACAACGAATTATACATAGGTATCGGTTTTGAATAAAAGAGAAAATGTATAAATTTTCAGAAATCGAAAACATCAATACTCATCTTATGCATAAAATATTTCAGTAACTAGATTATATTATAGTTCATCTGTTGTATAATTATCTATAATTCATTAACGATTGATTGTAGATACATACTGTAACATAATATGCATTAATTCTCTTCTATTTGACTAAATGGTATGTTAATTATCATTATTGCCTGAGTACCTATGTATTGACAGAAAATCTATAGCCTCTCATCTGTTTCACAGTGATTATCAAGATAAACGATTTGTTTGATTTGATACAATATTCTGATTGTGAGCAATACGTATCATTTGAAAATGTTTTTCAGACTTCGAAAACAATCTACATTGCTTTCTCGTGTAATGCCATACCAGTTGTTTTTTCTACATATTTTCAATTAATTCCGACGTTATAATTGGCATTTATGACTGGTAATGTTAAGCTTTAGACAATAGAAAAAAACACATGGAAGATCATGGAATATAGTGTGAACATATGAGGATCATGGGATATAACGTAAACAAATGAGGACCATAGGATATAAAGTAAACAAATGAGGACCATAGGATATAAAGTAAACAAATGAGGATCATGGGATATAAAGTAAACAAATGAGGACCATAGGATATAAAGTAAACAAATGAGGATCATGGGATATAAAGTAAACAAATGAGGATCTTGAGATATAAAGTAAACAAATGAGGATCATGGGATATAAAGTAAACAAATGAGGATCATGAGATATAAAGTAAACAAATTAGGATCATGGGATATAAAGTAAACAAATGAGGATCATGGGATATAAAGTAAACAACTTTCGTCTTTATATACTCTTTCTTTCATTTGTTGTAGGAACTTACTTAGCAAAGTCACAGATAATAACTTCAGACTTGTATACGGAATTATTTACAACCAACAATTATACAAAACAATTAATACCAATTTGTCAAAATGGCGGAAATGTTACAGTTAAATTGGGAACAGCCCTCAGACAAGTCATTGATGTTGTAAGTATACTAAATATGTAATGTTTATATACTAAATTTGAATTCCCAGTAAAAGTTAGTAGAAACATGAAAGCCAATGATTCATGTCTATTTACACATAAGTTTTTTTATAATCATAACATGCGAGTAAGTCTAAATTTTCATTAATTTCAAAGGAATAGAAAAAAATATTTCGAAATAATTTACCATTTACCATTAAAAATTAGACATTTATTTAAGAGAGTACTACGAACCCATGTTTCAGAAGTGTGTTTTAGTATGTTCTTGGTAACCATGGTTATCATGTTTCGACACTGACATATGCTTTATATATATATGTTGTTTATTATTATACAATTACTGCACTTGCACGAGATCAATATGAGGTTTTATGGAGTAGAGTACAACAATATTGAACTCGGCTTCGCCTCGTTCAATATTGTTGTGCTCTGCTCCATGAAATCTCATATTGATCAGGTTCAAGTGTAGTAATTGTTTTATTACATAAGGCTCTATTTTAATATAATTTTTAAATTTTATGAAAACTGAAATATTTGAAACTTTTTGAAAATTTTATCATTTTAAATTTTTTGGAAATCTTATTAATAAAGGTAATAAAAAAATTACCAAACTCCGAACAATCTTACAAAGGGAAAGTCAAAACTCATAAGTATATATAGACAAAATCAGTCAACAACCGGAAAACTGTGAAAACCGTAATGACCCTGACTTGGTACAGGCATTTCTAAAGAAATGGTGGGTTGAATCAGATTTTAAAGTGCCAAACCTCCCGCTTTCATTACGGCTCAATTTTTGAAAGTTTTGAAATTTTCTGAAAATTTAGAATTTAAAAAAAAAATTGAAATTTTAAGAAGTTTTTGAAATTTTGAAATTTTTTAAAAAATTTTGAACTTTAAAATTTTTTTTTTTTAATTTTTAAATTCTAATTTAAATCTTTTGAAAATTTTGAAATTTTATGATATTTTTGAAATTTTATGAAATTTTCTAACATATTGATTAGCAAAAAGCAATTTCTGTGCAAGAAAAAGCCATATTGCACTTTCGTGCCACGTAATTTTATTCATTAATTTTGCACGAGAGTGCAATATGATTATTTATAGCATAGAAATTGCTTTTTGCTAATCAATATGTTAGAAAATGGAATGTCACGTGTATTGCTTCTGGCCAATAGAAAAACAGTAAAATAGAGCCTTATGTAATAATAAGATTTACTGTTCATTAATAACGTTTTATTATTAGAGGGGCCGTCGTGGTCGTGATCGGAAGGTAGTTGGATTTACAACTTGTGTAATCAGTGCCTATCACCACTAACGTTGTTAGTTCGAATCTCTAATGGCGAGGTGTACTCGATACAACTTTAGGTGATAAAGTTTATCAGTGACTTGTGGTACTTCGGTTTCCTCCACCAACAAAACTGATCGCCAAACAATAACTGAAATATTGTTGAAAGTAGCGTTAACGCAACATAATCCATTGCCCATTTATTATTAAAGCTAAAATATATCTTCCTCAGACATAGTTAGCTGATTTTAGCTAACCTGTTTAGACCCTTGTGGTGTTTTCTTGCTCACAAAGATTTGTATGGCTATCCAATCTCTTTAATTTGTGCGGACCTGATGACGGTTTCCTTGGAAACGCCTCGATGTAGTGTGCACTAAATTATCTATCTATATTTGTTATTGGCTAATTCTAGAATACAATGCATCAATGTAAAATATTATTCCTTCTAAAAAAAATAGTGGCAGGTTTTAGCGATAATATTCGAATACTTTATTGAATAGGGCCGTCGTGGCCGTGATCATATGGTAGTTGGATTTACAACTATCTATACAATCAGTGCCTATCACCACTGACGTTGTGGGTTCGAATATCGATCAGGGCGAGGTGTACAACATTATGGGATAAATAAAGTTTGTCAGTGACTTTTGACAGGTCGGTAGTTTTCTCCGGTTTACTCCACCAATAATATAACTGACCGCCACGATATAACTGAAATATTGTTGAACCAACCAACCAACCAACCATTATTAAATAAAAGTAAAATGTTTTCCTCATCAGATCATTCTGCAAATATCATTATTATTATACATTACTATATTAAAACAGTAAGGGACAACTGTTATTTCACTACCTTTATGTCAACTTCCAGCAACAACTAATTACTTAAGCGGAATACTGCACATAGCGCATTAAGGAATATGCAAATGAAATATAGTACTCGTTTAAATTTGGCACGTAACAGCACATCGAATTAATATCTGGATAATTCGCTTTTGTTGCCTAGTTCAGTATAATAATATAATTATGTCCTTCATGAAAAGTCAATATCCATAACCATCCAATTATTAGAGAGTTATATCCCTCAGCCATTCGGGTATTGAGAAATAATTCCTTTTCGATTTGATAACTTTCGGGCTTTGGGAAATAATTCCTTCTCAATTTGATAATTATGGATATAAACTTTTCATGAAGGTCATACTTGTATATAATTTAAGAGTGAATATATGAATGAATTGTATATTCAAAAATCAGATACATAGTTACAGATAATATTACAGTATACAGTTATTTAATGGGAGTGCTGGCAATAGATCAAAATATTTTTCCCGAGGTATTCGGAAAGACCAAAGTGTTCTATTGCCCGAGGTCAATAGAACACTTTGGTCTTTCCCAATATCGAGGGAAAAATTGCTTGATCTATTGCCTGCACTCCCATTAAATAACTGTTTTATTACCTAATTATAATTTTTTTAGACAGATTAAAAAAACTACAGTTTTCAATATCTAAATATTGTTTAACAATTTTAACAAATAACACAAATTATCTTTTTCATAATAAATATGAAGATTCTTAATTTTTTTATTCTGCGCTTGTTTTTAGACTGCGCGAGGGACATATATGTGCCTGGTTGATAGACTGCGTTAGTGACATATACTCCCTTGGGAAAGAAATGTACGTTAAATATTTCTTTAAGAATAAGTTACGCAAATCAGCTCAAAATTCCCGAAAAGTCATTACATCTAGTAGTTACTTATTTTATGTTTGTTTTTAATATTTTAGATGAACATAATTCTCTTTTTTTTTGTCGATTTATAACTACTTATCATAAATTACCGATCGAAAAAGGAGGGTGAAGAAATAAATAGATAAAACTACAATTGCGAACATTGACAGAAGAATTAAATTAGGGACGACTACCATCACATATTTAGATGTTCTCATTTAAGCGGAAAGAGTAGCTTCTTTTTTTCCAAAACGTCCTAAAATTAAAAAGTTTAATATTCAGCAAATGAAAACCAATCATACAAAACTAATTATTTATTATCCATATTAATAAGGTAATCTGTCCTCCCTGCTGATTCCATCAGTCTATCACCATTATCTGTGCAATTTGTATAAAGTTAAGCCTGTTGATTTGTGTTTGTATTTACTCTCTATATGTGCTATGCACTGTCAGTTTTAGAATTATGACAAACTAAGCAAGACATATCTCTGTTTAAGACCAATATCAAGGTGTAATACCACTAAACATGGGTACCAGTCGAAAAGAAAGTAGTACGTAAACACAAAATGGATTCCTACATTGTTGGATAAAAAATAAACCCTATTAGATACTGCAAAATACTGAATGTCAGCAGAAACCTACATATTTTAGGATACATTTAAGCCCATATTTGATGTCATTGTGGTTTTAAATAAAAACAATTTATTGGATTCGAAAGAAACCACCTGAATTTGTGTTAAATCGAAAGTGAAAGTAGGATTTTTGACGGTAGACATCTTCGGACTGTCTGTTTTTTTCTTATATGCATTAAATGTATGTTGATTTTCGGTGTTAAGCTTCCAATTAGGTACCCCTTCTATGAGATATGAGCGTCACTTAGATTAAACTTAAGATGAATCCTGTATGAAAGCTCAATTTGTTTTTAATTTAACATAGAAGGCTAGGGAGAATTCTTTAGTGGTATTACTCCTCAACATCAAACCAGTCAGTCGTGTGGCCATTTAATCATTAACACCATTCAACATTATAATAAATACCTTTGTAGATCAGACATAAATATTGTACTTATATTCATAACTTCCCTTTTTTGAATATAAATTACATGTTTACTGATTATGAAAATAACGATTGACAGAGATGGTCAACACAAATATGAATAAAACGAACACCCACCTCTTACCTCAAATCATTGAAAACAAAAGAAGACCATGACATGTGACATTGTAAATACAGGTCCTAATTTGGGACAGGCATACAAGTGCGTCGGGTTAAACCGATCAATGAGATCACAATCCTCCATATGAAACAAAAATCAATAAATGATACAAAAGTAGTGTATCAATACATTGTCCTAGTTTCAATTGTTAATATTAAGGTGCTAATGTGGTCCACAATACATGTACTTCTCACCTCAATAAAACCATTTTTCATCATTTATAATTGCTCTCCCCTCTAACCGAATAATCTATAATTCAATGTACTAGTAAAATAGGTAGGTACATTGTGCCAATGTATTGTTTCGATATTGAAATGGATTTCTAAAATCTATAGTTATAATTATAGGTTTGGTTTATGGTGTTTAACGCCACTTTCAACAATATTTCAGTTATATCGTTTCTTTGGTAGAGAAAACCGGAGTACCCGGAGAAAACCACCAACCTGTCGCAAGTTACCGTCACAATTTATCACATAATGTTGTATATATGAAGCAAAACAGTGTTATATAGTCTTTATTCGTATATAATATTTTTGTAATGTAAGAAATACTTCATTATAAAAACGCATTAATTATAAAAAGTAGGTATGAAGTGTAATTATGTGGGTTTTCCAATATTTAACATAAATCTTTATTCAAATATATATATAATGTACGTGTATTATATAATAAAAATGTTGATATCAAACGCATTCATCATTATGTTGAAATCAAATGTGAATACATGTAACGTACGATATTGTTCACTCATGAACTATATTTACCAATATAGGCCTTATCAGTAGTTTGAGATATAATACATTGACTATTAAAGGTAATTTTGACCATTAAAAATATTTCTTGTTTTCCTTTAGTTATTTTGACAATTTGTGAATTAGTTTATTAAGTCTTAATATTTTCAATTGCCTATTTATTAATTTTCCTGAACCAAGCGATGAGATTTAATAACATAATCATCGATTTAGATATAGTTTTTTGGTTTCTTCTGTGTTGCATGATAACAAATATTAACTTATGTTTTTCATTCTGCATTCTGGTTCCCATGGTTCAAACCAGGAAGCTGTCCATCACGTTCACGGGAATCAGATAGGGGATGCTCTGTCGATACAGGGTTGTCATTTTACAAACAGGAATGCCTGATCGTGGACCATATATTGGGTGTCGTGCTTGAAGAGTGCTAGTCATCTTGTACGTTAAAGACCCCTTATAAATGTTTCTCGAAAGAGTGTAGACGCACTATTGTTTCAGTGAGCTACCACTATAAGAATCAAACTAAGCGTGTTCGTCTAGTACAAAGCGGACCTCATTATCATCTCATTGCAAATTAATTTGTTTCTTGCCATGATATAAGTGAAACATTGCTGAGTTGGCATTTAACAACAATCACTCACTCTTTGAAGAAGAACAAACAACACATTAGTAAATTATACATCAATATACACAAGACAACACAATCATAAATTATACATCAATATACACAAAACAACACAATCATAAATTATACATCAATATACACAAAACAACACAATCATAAATTATACATCAATATACACAAAACAACACAATCATAAATTATACATCAATATACACAAAACAGCACAATCATAAATTATACATCAATATACACAAAACAACACAATCATAAATTATACATCAATATACACAAAACAACACAATCATAAATTAAATTTAGAAGATAATTCTTTGCGACAATGATCAATTCCAATTATTGAGAACCAAACATCATTTTTCAAATGATTGAATATTGCATTATTTCCTTATTTCTACGTATTATCTTCAAATAAAACACTTATTATTTGAAAATGCAGGAATATAAAGCATTAAATAATTTAATGTTATTCTGTGTTGTCAAATCTTTAAATAGTCTTTGATTTTATAGTGTTCTTGATATAAGAAATTCCTATACAGATAATATAATTGATATTGTGTTCAAAGAAGAATACATTATAGTGTAGATTGTAATAGCTTACAGCCTAAATTGAATGGTACTAGACTACTTTGAAATTGCAAACCCTTCCTGGAATAGTTTACAAATAAATAAGTAGCGACGAATTATATATATATCGGTCATACAGAAGCTGGTATCATCAATATGGAGACCGTAGTTCTTTGCCTTATGCGTTCGGGCTGTTTTGCTGTATTTAATTAAGACTAATATCTATCAATCATGTGTCAGACCAAACGACTATTCAAGAACAATTTACAACGATTGTAATTATTGTGGCTTCACAAAGAGTTTAAGTAAATATTGTTGACTGTTTTTGCAATGTCATTTCTTTGCTATCTTAAATATATTACGAAACTTGTGACACATTAATGGTACGGCATACATGACAGCAACCATACTACATTATTTTGTTTCTATCTCCATCACCGACAAGAATTTTACTTTGACTATGAGTAGCAAGGCGGTTACCAAAAACAAACATGAACTGTTGAGCGTTTTGTTTTGTGATGAAGTCTGTGTTGCTCATCTGTTTAGTTTTGTGGTGAAGTCTGTGTTGCTCATCTGTTTAGTTTTGTGGTGAAGTCTGTGTTGCTCATCTGTTTAGTTTTGTGGTGAAGTCTGTGTTGCTCATCTGTTTAGTTTTGTGGTGAAGTCTGTATTGCTCATCTGTTTATTTTTGTGGTGAATTCTGTGTTGCTCATCTGTTTAGTTTTGTGGTGAAATCTGTGTTGCTCATCTGTTTAGTCTTGTGGTGAAGTCTGTGTTACTCATCTGTTTAGTTTTGTGGTGAAGTCTGTGTTGCTCATCTGTTTAGTTTTGTGGTGAGGTCTGTGTTGCTCATCTGTTTAGTTTTGTGGTGAAGTCTGTGTTGTTCATCTGTTTAGTCTTGTGGTGAAGTCTGTGTTGCTCATCTGTTTAGTTTTGTGGTGCAGTCTGTGTTGTTCATCTGTTTTGTTTTGTGGTGAAGTCTGTGTTGCTCATCTGTTTAGTTTTGTGGTGAAGTCTGTGTTGCTCATCTGTTTTCTTTTGTGGTGAAGTCTGTGTTGCTCATCTGTTTAGTTTTGTGGTGAAGTCTGTGTTGCTCATCTGTTTAGTCTTGTGGTGCAGTCTGTGTTGTTCATCTGTTTAGTTTTGTGGTGAAGTCTGTGTTGCTCATCTGTTTAGTTTTGTGGTGAAGTCTGTGTTGCTCATCTGTTTAGTCTTGTGGTGAAGTCTGTGATGCTCATCTGTTTAGTTTTGTGGTGAAGTCTGTGTTGCTCATCTGTTTAGTTTTGTGGTGAAGTCTGTGTTGCTCATCTGTTTAGTTTTGTGGTGAAGTCTGTGTTGCTCATCTGTTTAGTTTTGTGGTGAAGTCTGTGTTGCTCATCTGTTTAGTTTTGTGGTGAAGTCTGTGTTGCTCATCTGTTTAGTCTTGTGGTGAAGTCTGTGATGCTCATCTGTTTAGTTTCGTGGTGAAGTCTGTGTTGCTCATCTGTTTGGTATTGTGGTGAAGTCTGTGTTGCTCATCTGTTTAGTCTTCTGGTGAAGTCTGTGTTGCTCATCTGTTTAGTCTTGTGGTGCAGTCTGTGTTGTTCATCTGTTTAGTTTTGTGGTGAAGTCTGTGTTGCTCATCTGTTTAGTTTTGTGGTGAAGTCTGTGTTGCTCATCTGTTTAGTCTTGTGGTGAAGTCTGTGATGCTCATCTGTTTAGTTTTGTGGTGCAGTCTGTGTTGCTCATCTGTTCAGTCTTGTGGTGAAGTCTGTGTTGCTCATCTGTTTAGTTTTGTGGTGAAGTCTGTGTTGCTCATCTGTTTAGTTTTGTGGTGAATTCTGTGTTGCTCATCTGTTTAGTTTTGTGGTGAAGTCTGTCTTGCTCATCTGTTTAGTTTTGTGGTGAAGTCTGTGTTGCTCATCTGTTTAGTTTTGTGGTGAAGTCTGTGTTGCTCATCTGTTTAGTTTTGTGGTGAAGTCTGTGTTGCTCATCTGTTTAGTTTTGTGGTGAGGTCTGTGTTGCTCATCTGTTTAGTTTTGTGGTGCATTCTGTGTTGCTCATCTGTCTAGTCTTGTGGTGAAGTCTGTGTTGCTCATCTGTTTAGTTTTGTGGTGAAATCTGTGTTGCTTATCTGTTTAGTTTTGTGGTGAATTCTGTGTTGCTCATCTGTTTAGTTTTGTGGTGAAGTCTGTCTTGCTCATCTGTTTAGTTTTGTGGTGAAGTCTGTGTTGCTCATCTGTTTAATCTTGTGGTGAAGTCTGTGTTGCTCATCTGTTTAGTTTTGTGGTGAAGTCTGTGTTGCTCATCTGTTTAGTTTTGTGGTGAATTCTGTGTTGCTCATCTGTTTAGTTTTGTGGTGAAGTCTGTCTTGCTCATCTGTTTAGTTTTGTGGTGAAGTCTGTGTTGCTCATCTGTTTAGTTTTGTGGTGAAGTCTGTGTTGCTCATCTGTTTAGTTTTGTGGTGAAGTCTGTGTTGCTCATCTGTTTAGTTTTGTGGTGAAGTCTGTGTTACTCAGCTGTTTAGTTTTGTGGTGAAGTCTGTGTTGCTCATCTGTTTAGTTTTGTGGTGAAGTCTGTGTTGCTCATCTGTTTAGTTTTGTGGTGAAGTCTGTGTTGCTCATCTGTTTAATTTTGTGGTGAGGTCTGTGTTGCTCATCTGTTTAGTTTTGTGGTACATTCTGTGTTGCTCATCTGTCTAGTCTTGTGGTGAAGTCTGTGTTGCTCATCTGTTTAGTTTTGTGGTGAAATCTGTGTTGCTTATCTGTTTAGTTTTGTGGTGAATTCTGTGTTGCTCATCTGTTTAGTTTTGTGGTGAAGTCTGTCTTGCTCATCTGTTTAGTTTTGTGGTGAAGTCTGTGTTGCTCATCTGTTTAATCTTGTGGTGAAGTCTGTGTTGCTCATCTGTTTAGTTTTGTGGTGAAGTCTGTGTTGCTCATCTGTTTAGTTTTTTGGTGAATTCTGTGTTGTTCATCTGTTTAGTCTTGTGGTGAAGTCTGTGTTGCTCATCCGTTTAGTTTTGTAGTGAAGTCTGTGTTGTTCATCTGTTTTGTTTTGTGGTGAAGTCTGTGTTGCTCATCTGTTTAGTCTTGTGGTGAAGTCTATGATGCTCATCTGTTTAGTTTCGTGGTGAAGTCTGTGTTGCTCATCTGTTTAGTCTTGTGGTAAAATCTGTATTGCTCATCTGTTTAGTTTTGTGGTGAAGTCTGTGTTGCTCATCTGTTTAGTTTTGTGGTGAAGTCTGTGTTGCTCATATGTTTAGTTTTGTGGTGAAATCTGTCTTGCTCATCTGTTTAGTTTTGTGGTGAAGTCTGTGTTGCTCATCTGTTTAGTTTTGTGGTGAAATCTGTGTTGCTCATCTGTTTAGTTTTGTGGTGAAGTCTGTGTTGCTCATCTGTTTAGTTTTGTGGTGAAGTCTGTGTTGCTCACCTGTTTAGTCTTGTGGTGAAGTCTGTGGTGCTCATCCGTTTAGTTTTGTGGTGAAGTCTGTGTTGTTCATCTGTTTTGTTTTGTGGTGAAGTCTGTGTTGCTCATCTGTTTTGTTTTGTGGTGAAGTCTGTGTTGCTCATCTGTTTAGTCTTGTGGTGCAGTCTGTGTTGTTCATCTGTTTAGTTTTGTGGTGAAGTCTGTGTTGCTCATCTGTTTAGTTTTGTGGTGAATTCTGTGTTGCTCATCTGTTTAGTTTTGTGGTGAAGTCTGTGTTGCTCATCTGTTTAGTTTTGTGGTGAAGTCTGTGTTGCTCATCTGTTTAGTCTTAGGGTGAAGTCTGTGATGCTCATCTGTTTAGTTTCGTGGTGAAGTCTGTGTTGCTCATCTGTTTAGTCTTAGGGTGAAGTCTGTGATGCTCATCTGTTTAGTTTTGTGGTGAAGTCTGTGTTGCTCATCTGTTTAGTTTTTTGGTGAAGTCTGTGTTGTTCATCTGTTTTTTTGTGTGTTGAAGTCTGTGTTGCTCATCTGTTTAGTTTTGTTGTGAAGTCTGTGCTGCTCATCTGTTTAGTTTTGTGGTGAAGTCTGTGTTACTCATCTGTTTAGTCTTTTGGTGCAGTCTGTGTTGTTCATCTGTTTAGTTTTGTGGTGAATTCTGTGTTGATCATCTGTTTAGTTTTGTGGTGAAGTCTGTGTTGCTCATCTGTTTAGTCTTGTGGTGAAGTCTGTGTTGCTCATCTGTTTAGTTTTGTGGTGTAGTCTGTGTTGCTCATCTGTTTAGTTTTGTGGTGAAGTCTGTGTTGCTCATCTGTTTAGTTTTGTGGTGAAGTCTGTGTTGCTCATCTGTTTAGTCTCGTGGTGAAGTCTGTGATGTTCATCTGTTTAGTTTCGTGGTGAAGTCTGTGTTGCTCATCTGTTTAGTTTTGTGGTGAAGTCTGTGTTGCTCATCTGTTTAGTCTTGTGGTAAAATCTGTGTTGCTCATCTGTTTAGTTTTGTGGTGAAGTCTGTGATGCTCATCTGTTTAGTTTTGTGGTGAATTCTGTGTTGCTCATCTGTTTAGTTTTGTGGTGAAGTCTGTGTTGCTCATCTGTTTAGTTTTGTGGTGAAGTCTGTGTTACTCATCTGTTTAGTTTTGTGGTGAAATCTGTGTTGCTCATCTGTTTAGTTTTGTGGTGAAGTCTGTGTTGTTCATCTGTTTTTTTGTGTTGAAGTCTGTGTTGCTCATCTGTTTTGTTTTGTGGTGAAGTATGTGTTGCTCATCTGTTTAGTCTTGTGGTGAAATCTGTGTTGCTCATCTGTTTAGTTTTGTGGTGAAGTCTGTGTTGCTCATCTGTTTAGTTTTGTGGTGAAGTCTGTGTTACTCATCTGTTTAGTTTTGTGGTGAAGTCTGTGTTGCTCATCTGTTTAGTCTTGTGGTGAAGTCTGTGTTGTTCATCTGTGTAGTTTTGTGGTGAAGTCTGTGTTGCTCATCTGTTTAGTCTTGTGGTGAAGTCTGTGTTGCTCATCTGTTTAGTTTGGTGGTGAAGTCTGTGTTGCTCATCTGTTTAGTTTTGTGGTGAAGTCTGTGTTGCTCATCTGGTTAGTTTTGTGGTGAAATCTGTGTTGCTCATCTGTTTAGTTTTGTGGTGAAGTCTGTGTTGCTCATCTGTTTAGTTTTGTGGTGAATTCTGTGTTGCTCATTTGTTTAGTTTTGTGGTGAATTCTGTGTTGATCATCTGTTTAGTTTTGTGGTGAAGTCTGTGTTGCTCATCTGTTTAGTTTTGTGGTGAAGTCTGTGTTGCTCATCTGTTTATTCTTGTGGTGAAGTCTGTGTTGCTCATCTGTTTAGTTTTGTGGTGTAGTCTGTGTTGCTCATCTGTTTAGTTTTGTGGTGAAGTCTGTGTTGCTCATCTGTTTAGTCTTAGGGTGAAGTCTGTGATGCTCATCTATTTAGTTTTGTGGTGAAGTCTGTGTTACTCATCTGTTTAGTTTTGTTGTGAAGTCTGTGCTGCTCATCTGTTTTGTTTTGTGGTGAAGTCTGTGTTGCTCATCTGTTTAGTCTTGTGGTGCAGTCTGTGTTGTTCATCTGTTTAGTTTTGTGGTGAAGTCTGTGTTGATCATCTGTTTTGTTTTGTGGTGAAGTCTGTGTTGCTCATCTGTTTAGTTTTGTGGTGAAGTCTGTGTTGCTCATCTTTTTAGTCTTGTGGTGAAGTCTGTGTTGCTCATCTGTTTAGTTTTGTGGTGTAGTCTGTGTTGCTCATCTGTTTAGTTTTGTGGTGAAGTCTGTGTTGCTCATCTGTTTAGTTTTGTGGTGAAGTCTGTGTTGCTCATCTGTTTAGTCTTGTGGTGAAGTCTGTGATGCTCATCTGTTTAGTTTCGTGGTGAAGTCTGTGTTGCTCATCTGTTTAGTTTTGTGGTGAAGTCTGTGTTGCTCATCTGATTAGTCTTGTGGTAAAATCTGTGTTGCTCATCTGTTTAGTTTTGTGGTGAAGTCTGTGTTGCTCATCTGTTTAATTTTGTGGTGAATTCTGTGTTGCTCATCTGTTTAGTTTTGTGGTGAAGTCTGTGTTGCTCATCCGTTTAGTTTTGTGGTGAAGTCTGTGTTACTCATCTGTTTAGTTTTGTGGTGAAATCTGTGTTGCTCATCTGTTTAGTTTTGTGGTGAAGTCTGTGTTGTTCATCTGTTTTTTTTGTGTTGAAGTCTGTGTTGCTCATCTGTTTTGTTTTGTGGTGAAGTCTGTGTTGCTCATCTGTTTAGTCTTGTGGTGCAGTCTGTGTTGTTCAACTGTTTAGTTTTGTGGTGAAGTCTGTGTTGCTCATCTGTTTAGTCTTGTGGTGAAATCTGTGTTGCTCATCTGTTTAGTTTTGTGGTGAAGTCTGTGTTGCTCATCTGTTTAGTTTTGTGGTGAAGTCTGTGTTGCTCATCTGTTTAGTCTTGTGGTGAAGTCTGTGATGCTCATCTGTTTAGTTTCGTGGTGAAGTCTGTGTTGCTCATCTATTTAGTTTTGTGGTGAAGTCTGTGTTGCTCATCTGTTTAGTCTTGTGGTAAAATCTGTGTTGCTCATCTGTTTAGTTTTGTGGTGAAGTCTGTGTTGCTCATCTGTTTAGTTTTGTGGTGAATTCTGTGTTGCTCATCTGTTTAGTTTTGTGGTGAAGTCTGTGTTGCTCATCTGTTTAGTTTTGTGGTGAAGTCTGTGTTACTCATCTGTTTAGTTTTGTGGTGAAATCTGTGTTGCTCATCTGTTTAGTTTTGTGGTGAAGTCTGTGTTGTTCATCTGTTTTTTTTGTGTTGAAGTCTGTGTTGCTCATCTGTTTAGTTTTGTGGTGAAGTCTGTGTTGCTCTTCTGTTTTGTTTTGTGGTGAAGTCTGTGTTGCTCATCTGTTTAGTCTTGTGGTGCAGTCTGTGTTGTTCATCTGTTTAGTTTTGTGGTGAAGTCTGTGTTGCTCATCTGTTTAGTCTTGTGGTGAAGTCTGTGTTGCTCATCTGTTTAGTTTTGTGGTGAAGTCTGTGTTGCTCATCTGTTTAGTTTTGTGGTGAAGTCTGTGTTTCTCATCTGTTTAGTTTTGTGGTGAAGTCTGTGTTGCTCATCTGTTTAGTCTTGTGGTGAAGTCTGTGTTGTTCATCTGTGTAGTTTTGTGGTGAAGTCTGTGTTGCTCATCTGTTTAGTCTTTTGGTGAAGTCTGTGTTGCTCATCTGTTTAGTTTGGTGGTGAAGTCTGTGTTGCTCATCTGTTTAATTTTGTGGTGAAGTCTGTGTTGCTCATCTGGTTAGTTTTGTGGTGAAGTCTGTGTTGCTCATCTGTTTAGTTTTGTGGTGAAGTCTGTGTTGCTCATCTGTTTAGTTTTGTGGTGAATTCTGTGTTGCTCATCTGTTTAGTTTTGTGGTGAAGTCTGTGTTGCTCATCTGTTTAGTCTTGTGGTGAAGTCTGTGTTGCTCATCTGTGTAGTTTTGTGGTGAAGTCGGTGTTGCTCATCTGGTTAGTTTTGTGGTGAAGTCTGTGTTGCTCATCTGTTTAGTTTTGTGGTGAAGTCTGTGTTGCTCAACTGTTTAGTTTTGTGGTGAATTCTGTGTTGCTCATCTGTTTAGTTTTGTGGTGAAGTCTGTGTTGCTCATCTGTTTAGTCTTGTGGTGAAGTCTGTGTTGCTCATCTGTTTAGTTTGGTGGTGAAGTCTGTGTTGCTCATCTGTTTAGTTTTGTGGTGAAGTCTTTTTTGCTCATCTGGTTAGTTTTGTGGTGAAGTCTGTGTTGCTCATCTGTTTAGTTTTGTGGTGAAGTCTGTGTTGCTCCTCTGTTTAGTTTTGTGGTGAATTCTGTGTTGCTCATCTGTTTAGTTTTGTGGTGAAGTCTGTGTTGCTCATCTGTTTAGTTTTGTGTTGAAGTATGTGTTGCTCATCTGTTTAGTTTTGTGGTGAAGTCTGTATTGCTGATCTGTTTAGTTTTGTGGTGAATTCTGTGTTGCTCATCTGTTTAGTTTTGTGGTGAAGTCTGTGTTGCTCATCTGTTTAGTTTTGTGGTGAAGTCTGTGTTGCTCATCTGTTTAGTCTTGTGGTGAAGTCTGTGTTGCTCATCTGTTTAGTTTTGTGGTGTAGTCTGTGTTGCTCATCTGTTTAGTTTTGTGGTGAAGTCTGTGTTGCTCATCCGTTTAGTTTTGTGGTGAAGTCTGTGTTGCTCATCTGTTTAATCTTGTGGTGAAGTCTGTGATGCTCATCTGTTTAGTTTCGTGGTGAAGTCTGTGTTGCTCATCTGTTTAGTTTTGTGGTGAAGTCTGTGTTGCTCATCTGTTTGGTCTTGTGGTAAAATCTGTGTTGCTCATCTGTTTAGTTTTGTGGTGAAATCTGTGTTGCTTATCTGTTTAGTTTTGTGGTGAATTCTGTGTTGCTCATCTGTTTAGTTTTGTGGTGAAGTCTGTGTTGCTCATCTGTTTAGTTTTGTGGTGAAGTCTGTGTTGCTCATCTGTTTAATCTTGTGGTGAAGTCTGTGTTGCTCATCTGTTTAGTTTTGTGGTGAAGTCTGTGTTGCTCATCTGTTTAGTTTTTTGGTGAATTCTGTGTTGTTCATCTGTTTAGTCTTGTGGTGAAGTCTGTGTTGCTCATCCGTTTAGTTTTGTAGTGAAGTCTGTGTTGTTCATCTGTTTTGTTTTGTGGTGAAGTCTGTGTTGCTCATCTGTTTAGTCTTGTGGTGAAGTCTATGATGCTCATCTGTTTAGTTTCGTGGTGAAGTCTGTGTTGCTCATCTGTTTAGTCTTGTGGTAAAATCTGTATTGCTCATCTGTTTAGTTTTGTGGTGAAGTCTGTGTTGCTCATCTGTTTAGTTTTGTGGTGAAGTCTGTGTTGCTCATCTGTTTAGTTTTGTGGTGAAATCTGTCTTGCTCATCTGTTTAGTTTTGTGGTGAAGTCTGTGTTGCTCATCTGTTTAGTTTTGTGGTGAAATCTGTGTTGCTCATCTGTTTAGTTTTGTGGTGAAGTCTGTGTTGCTCATCTGTTTAGTTTTGTGGTGAAGTCTGTGTTGCTCACCTGTTTAGTCTTGTGGAGAAGTCTGTGGTGCTCATCCGTTTAGTTTTGTGGTGAAGTCTGTGTTGTTCATCTGTTTTGTTTTGTGGTGAAGTCTGTGTTGCTCATCTGTTTTGTTTTGTGGTGAAGTCTGTGTTGCTCATCTGTTTAGTCTTGTGGTGCAGTCTGTGTTGTTCATCTGTTTAGTTTTGTGGTGAAGTCTGTGTTGCTCATCTGTTTAGTTTTGTGGTGAATTCTGTGTTGCTCATCTGTTTAGTTTTGTGGTGAAGTCTGTGTTGCTCATCTGTTTAGTTTTGTGGTGAAGTCTGTGTTGCTCATCTGTTTAGTCTTAGGGTGAAGTCTGTGATGCTCATCTGTTTAGTTTCGTGGTGAAGTCTGTGTTGCTCATCTGTTTAGTCTTAGGGTGAAGTCTGTGATGCTCATCTGTTTAGTTTTGTGGTGAAGTCTGTGTTACTCATCTGTTTAGTTTTGTGGTGAAATCTGTGTTGCTCATCTGTTTAGTTTTTTGGTGAAGTCTGTGTTGTTCATCTGTTTTTTTGTGTGTTGAAGTCTGTGTTGCTCATCTGTTTAGTTTTGTTGTGAAGTCTGTGCTGCTCATCTGTTTAGTTTTGTGGTGAAGTCTGTGTTACTCATCTGTTTAGTCTTTTGGTGCAGTCTGTGTTGTTCATCTGTTTAGTTTTGTGGTGAATTCTGTGTTGATCATCTGTTTAGTTTTGTGGTGAAGTCTGTGTTGCTCATCTGTTTAGTCTTGTGGTGAAGTCTGTGTTGCTCATCTGTTTAGTTTTGTGGTGTAGTCTGTGTTGCTCATCTGTTTAGTTTTGTGGTGAAGTCTGTGTTGCTCATCTGTTTAGTTTTGTGGTGAAGTCTGTGTTGCTCATCTGTTTAGTCTCGTGGTGAAGTCTGTGATGTTCATCTGTTTAGTTTCGTGGTGAAGTCTGTGTTGCTCATCTGTTTAGTTTTGTGGTGAAGTCTGTGTTGCTCATCTGTTTAGTCTTGTGGTAAAATCTGTGTTGCTCATCTGTTTAGTTTTGTGGTGAAGTCTGTGATGCTCATCTGTTTAGTTTTGTGGTGAATTCTGTGTTGCTCATCTGTTTAGTTTTGTGGTGAAGTCTGTGTTGCTCATCTGTTTAGTTTTGTGGTGAAGTCTGTGTTACTCATCTGTTTAGTTTTGTGGTGAAATCTGTGTTGCTCATCTGTTTAGTTTTGTGGTGAAGTCTGTGTTGTTCATCTGTTTTTTTGTGTTGAAGTCTGTGTTGCTCATCTGTTTTGTTTTGTGGTGAAGTATGTGTTGCTCATCTGTTTAGTCTTGTGGTGAAATCTGTGTTGCTCATCTGTTTAGTTTTGTGGTGAAGTCTGTGTTTCTCATCTGTTTAGTTTTGTGGTGAAGTCTGTGTTACTCATCTGTTTAGTTTTGTGGTGAAGTCTGTGTTGCTCATCTGTTTAGTCTTGTGGTGAAGTCTGTGTTGTTCATCTGTGTAGTTTTGTGGTGAAGTCTGTGTTGCTCATCTGTTTAGTCTTGTGGTGAAGTCTGTGTTGCTCATCTGTTTAGTTTGGTGGTGAAGTCTGTGTTGCTCATCTGTTTAGTTTTGTGGTGAAGTCTGTGTTGCTCATCTGGTTAGTTTTGTGGTGAAATCTGTGTTGCTCATCTGTTTAGTTTTGTGGTGAAGTCTGTGTTGCTCATCTGTTTAGTTTTGTGGTGAATTCTGTGTTGCTCATTTGTTTAGTTTTGTGGTGAATTCTGTGTTGATCATCTGTTTAGTTTTGTGGTGAAGTCTGTGTTGCTCATCTGTTTAGTTTTGTGGTGAAGTCTGTGTTGCTCATCTGTTTATTCTTGTGGTGAAGTCTGTGTTGCTCATCTGTTTAGTTTTGTGGTGTAGTCTGTGTTGCTCATCTGTTTAGTTTTGTGGTGAAGTCTGTGTTGCTCATCTGTTTAGTCTTAGGGTGAAGTCTGTGATGCTCATCTATTTAGTTTTGTGGTGAAGTCTGTGTTGCTCATCTGTTTAGTCTTGTGGTGCAGTCTGTGTTGTTCATCTGTTTAGTTTTGTGGTGAAGTCTGTGTTGATCATCTGTTTTGTTTTGTGGTGAAGTCTGTGTTGCTCATCTGTTTAGTTTTGTGGTGAAGTCTGTGTTGCTCATCTTTTTAGTCTTGTGGTGAAGTCTGTGTTGCTCATCTGTTTAGTTTTGTGGTGTAGTCTGTGTTGCTCATCTGTTTAGTTTTGTGGTGAAGTCTGTGTTGCTCATCTGTTTAGTTTTGTGGTGAAGTCTGTGTTGCTCATCTGTTTAGTCTTGTGGTGAAGTCTGTGATGCTCATCTGTTTAGTTTCGTGGTGAAGTCTGTGTTGCTCATCTGTTTAGTTTTGTGGTGAAGTCTGTGTTGCTCATCTGATTAGTCTTGTGGTAAAATCTGTGTTGCTCATCTGTTTAGTTTTGTGGTGAAGTCTGTGTTGCTCATCTGTTTAGTTTTGTGGTGAATTCTGTGTTGCTCATCTGTTTAGTTTTGTGGTGAAGTCTGTGTTGCTCATCCGTTTAGTTTTGTGGTGAAGTCTGTGTTACTCATCTGTTTAGTTTTGTGGTGAAATCTGTGTTGCTCATCTGTTTAGTTTTGTGGTGAAGTCTGTGTTGTTCATCTGTTTTTTTTTGTGTTGAAGTCTGTGTTGCTCATCTGTTTTGTTTTGTGGTGAAGTCTGTGTTGCTCATCTGTTTAGTCTTGTGGTGCAGTCTGTGTTGTTCAACTGTTTAGTTTTGTGGTGAAGTCTGTGTTGCTCATCTGTTTAGTCTTGTGGTGAAATCTGTGTTGCTCATCTGTTTAGTTTTGTGGTGAAGTCTGTGTTGCTCATCTGTTTAGTTTTGTGGTGAAGTCTGTGTTGCTCATCTGTTTAGTCTTGTGGTGAAGTCTGTGATGCTCATCTGTTTAGTTTCGTGGTGAAGTCTGTGTTGCTCATCTATTTAGTTTTGTGGTGAAGTCTGTGTTGCTCATCTGTTTAGTCTTGTGGTAAAATCTGTGTTGCTCATCTGTTTAGTTTTGTGGTGAAGTCTGTGTTGCTCATCTGTTTAGTTTTGTGGTGAATTCTGTGTTGCTCATCTGTTTAGTTTTGTGGTGAAGTCTGTGTTGCTCATCTGTTTAGTTTTGTGGTGAAGTCTGTGTTACTCATCTGTTTAGTTTTGTGGTGAAATCTGTGTTGCTCATCTGTTTAGTTTTGTGGTGAAGTCTGTGTTGTTCATCTGTTTTTTTGTGTTGAAGTCTGTGTTGCTCATCTGTTTAGTTTTGTGGTGAAGTCTGTGTTGCTCTTCTGTTTTGTTTTGTGGTGAAGTCTGTGTTGCTCATCTGTTTAGTCTTGTGGTGCAGTCTGTGTTGTTCATCTGTTTAGTTTTGTGGTGAAGTCTGTGTTGCTCATCTGTTTAGTCTTGTGGTGAAGTCTGTGTTGCTCATCTGTTTAGTTTTGTGGTGAAGTCTGTGTTGCTCATCTGTTTAGTTTTGTGGTGAAGTCTGTGTTTCTCATCTGTTTAGTTTTGTGGTGAAGTCTGTGTTGCTCATCTGTTTAGTCTTGTGGTGAAGTCTGTGTTGTTCATCTGTGTAGTTTTGTGGTGAAGTCTGTGTTGCTCATCTGTTTAGTCTTTTGGTGAAGTCTGTGTTGCTCATCTGTTTAGTTTGGTGGTGAAGTCTGTGTTGCTCATCTGTTTAGTTTTGTGGTGAAGTCTGTGTTGCTCATCTGGTTAGTTTTGTTGGGAAGTCTGTGTTGCTCATCTGTTTAGTTTTGTGGTGAAGTCTGTGTTGCTCATCTGTTTAGTTTTGTGGTGAATTCTGTGTTGCTCATCTGTTTAGTTTTGTGGTGAAGTCTGTGTTGCTCATCTGTTTAGTCTTGTGGTGAAGTCTGTGTTGCTCATCTGTGTAGTTTTGTGGTGAAGTCGGTGTTGCTCATCTGGTTAGTTTTGTGGTGAAGTCTGTGTTGCTCATCTGTTTAGTTTTGTGGTGAAGTCTGTGTTGCTCAACTGTTTAGTTTTGTGGTGAATTCTGTGTTGCTCATCTGTTTAGTTTTGTGGTGAAGTCTGTGTTGCTCATCTGTTTAGTCTTGTGGTGAAGTCTGTGTTGCTCATCTGTGTAGTTTTGTGGTGAAGTCTGTGTTGCTCATCTGTTTAGTCTTGTGGTGAAGTCTGTGTTGCTCATCTGTTTAGTTTGGTGGTGAAGTCTGTGTTGCTCATCTGTTTAGTTTTGTGGTGAAGTCTTTTTTGCTCATCTGGTTAGTTTTGTGGTGAAGTCTGTGTTGCTCATCTGTTTAGTTTTGTGGTGAAGTCTGTGTTGCTCCTCTGTTTAGTTTTGTGGTGAATTCTGTGTTGCTCATCTGTTTAGTTTTGTGGTGAAGTCTGTGTTGCTCATCTGTTTAGTTTTGTGTTGAAGTATGTGTTGCTCATCTGTTTAGTTTTGTGGTGAAGTCTGTATTGCTGATCTGTTTAGTTTTGTGGTGAATTCTGTGTTGCTCATCTGTTTAGTTTTGTGGTGAAGTCTGTGTTGCTCATCTGTTTAGTTTTGTGGTGAAGTCTGTGTTGCTCATCTGTTTAGTCTTGTGGTGAAGTCTGTGTTGCTCATCTGTTTAGTTTTGTGGTGTAGTCTGTGTTGCTCATCTGTTTAGTTTTGTGGTGAAGTCTGTGTTGCTCATCCGTTTAATTTTGTGGTGAAGTCTGTGTTGCTCATCTGTTTAATCTTGTGGTGAAGTCTGTGATGCTCATCTGTTTAGTTTCGTGGTGAAGTCTGTGTTGCTCATCTGTTTAGTTTTGTGGTGAAGTCTGTGTTGCTCATCTGTTTGGTCTTGTGGTAAAATCTGTGTTGCTCATCTGTTTAGTTTTGTGGTGAAGTATGTGTTGCTCATCTGTTTAGTTTTGTGGTGAATTCTGTGTTGCTCATCTGTTTAGTTTTGTGGTGAAGTCTGTGTTGCTCATCTGTTTAGTTTTGTGGTGAAGTCTGTGTTACTCATCTGTTTAGTTTTGTGGTGAAATCTGTGTTGCTCATCTGTTTAGTTTTGTGGTGAAGTCTGTGTTGTTCATCTGTTTTTTTTTGTGTTGAAGTCTGTGTTGCTCATCTGTTTAGTTTTGTGGTGAAGTCTGTGTTGCTCATCTGTTTTGTTTTGTGGTGAAATCTGTGTTGCTCATCTGTTTAGTCTTGTGGTGCAGTCTGTGTTGTTCATCTGTTTAGTTTTGTGGTGAAGTCTGTGTTGCTCATCTGTTTAGTCTTGTGGTGAAGTCTGTGTTGCTCATCTGTTTAGTTTGGTGGTGAAGTCTGTGTTGCTCATCTGTTTAGTTTTGTGGTGAAGTCTGTGTTGCTTATCTGTTTAGTTTTGTGGTGAATTCTGTGTTGCTCATCTGTTTAGTTTTGTGGTGAAGTCTGTGTTGCTCATCTGTGTAGTTTTGTGGTGAAGTCTGTGTTGCTCATCTGTTTAGTCTTGTGGTGAATTCTGTGTTGCTCGTCTGTTTAGTTTGGTGGTGAAGTCTGTGTTGCTCATCTGTTTAGTTTTGTGGTGAAGTCTGTGTTGCTCATCTGGTTAGTTTTGTGGTGAAGTCTGTGTTGCTCATCTGTTTAGTTTTGTGGTGAAGTCTGTGTTGCTCATCTGTTTAGTTTTGTGGTGAAGTCTGTGTTGCTCATCTGGTTAGTTTTGTGGTGAAGTCTGTGTTGCTCAACTGTTTAGTTTTGTGGTGAATTCTGTGTTGCTCATCTGTTTAGTTTTGTGGTGAAGTCTGTGTTGCTCATCTGTTTAGTCTTGTGGTGAAGTCTGTGTTGCTCATCTGTGTAGTTTTGTGGTGAAGTCTGTGTTGCTCATCTGTTTAGTCTTGTGGTGAAGTCTGTGTTGCTCATCTGTTTAGTTTGGTGGTGAAGTCTGTGTTGCTCATCTGTTTAGTTTTGTGGTGAAGTCTGTGTTGCTCATCTGTTTAGTTTTGTGTTGAAGTATGTGTTGCTTATCTGTTTAGTTTTGTGGTGAAGTCTGTGTTGCTGATCTGTTTAGTTTTGTGGTGAATTCTGTGTTGCTCATCTGTTTAGTTTTGTGGTGAAGTCTGTGTTGCTCATCTGTTTAGTTTTGTGGTGAAGTCTGTGTTGCTCATCTGTTTAGTCTTGTGGTGAAGTCTGTGTTGTTCATCTGTGTAGTTTTGTGGTGAAGTCTGTGTTGCTCATCTGTTTAGTCTTTTGGTGAAGTCTGTGTTGCTCATCTGTTTAGTTTAGTGGTGAAGTCTGTGTTGCTCATCTGTTTAGTTTTGTGGTGAAGTCTGTGTTGCTCATCTGGTTAGTTTTGTGGTGAAGTCTGTGTTGCTCATCTGTTTAGTTTTGTGGTGAAGTCTGTGTTGCTCATCTGTTTAGTTTTGTGGTGAATTCTGTGTTGCTCATCTGTTTAGTTTTGTGGTGAAGTCTGTGTTGCTCATCTGTTTAGTCTTGTGGTGAAGTCTGTGTTGCTCATCTGTTTAGTTTTGTGGTGAAGTCGGTGTTGCTCATCTGGTTAGTTTTGTGGTGAAGTCTGTGTTGCTCATCTGTTTAGTTTTGTGGTGAAGTCTGTGTTGCTCAACTGTTTAGTTTTGTGGTGAATTCTGTGTTGCTCATCTGTTTAGTTTTGTGGTGAAGTCTGTGTTGCTCATCTGTTTAGTCTTGTGGTGAAGTCTGTGTTGCTCATCTGTGTAGTTTTGTGGTGAAGTCTGTGTTGCTCATCTGTTTAGTCTTGTGGTGAAGTCTGTGTTGCTCATCTGTTTAGTTTGGTGGTGAAGTCTGTGTTGCTCATCTGTTTAGTTTTGTGGTGAAGTCTTTTTTGCTCATCTGGTTAGTTTTGTGGTGAAGTCTGTGTTGCTCATCTGTTTAGTTTTGTGGTGAAGTCTTTGTTGCTCCTCTGTTTAGTTTTGTGGTGAATTCTGTGTTGCTCATCTGTTTAGTTTTGTGGTGAAGTCTGTGTTGCTCATCTGTTTAGTTTTGTGTTGAAGTATGTGTTGCTCATCTGTTTAGTTTTGTGGTGAAGTCTGTATTGCTGATCTGTTTAGTTTTGTGGTGAATTCTGTGTTGCTCATCTGTTTAGTTTTGTGGTGAAGTCTGTGTTGCTCATCTGTTTAGTTTTGTGGTGAAGTCTGTGTTACTCATCTGTTTAGTCTTGTGGTGAAGTCTGTGTTGCTCATCTGTTTAGTTTTGTGGTGTAGTCTGTGTTGCTCATCTGTTTAGTTTTGTGGTGAAGTCTGTGTTGCTCATCCGTTTAGTTTTGTGGTGAAGTCTGTGTTGCTCATCTGTTTAATCTTGTGGTGAAGTCTGTGTTGCTCATCTGTTTAGTTTCGTGGTGAAGTCTGTGTTGCTCATCTGTTTAGTTTTGTGGTGAAGTCTGTGTTGCTCATCTGTTTGGTCTTGTGGTAAAATCTGTGTTGCTCATCTGTTTAGTTTTGTGGTGAAGTATGTGTTGCTCATCTGTTTAGTTTTGTGGTGAATTCTGTGTTGCTCATCTGTTTAGTTTTGTGGTGAAGTCTGTGTTGCTCATCTGTTTAGTTTTGTGGTGAAGTCTGTGTTACTCATCTGTTTAGTTTTGTGGTGAAATCTGTGTTGCTCATCTGTTTAGTTTTGTGGTGAAGTCTGTGTTGTTCATCTGTTTTTTTTTGTGTTGAAGTCTGTGTTGCTCATCTGTTTAGTTTTGTGGTGAAGTCTGTGTTGCTCATCTGTTTTGTTTTGTGGTGAAATCTGTGTTGCTCATCTGTTTAGTCTTGTGGTGCAGTCTGTGTTGTTCATCTGTTTAGTTTTGTGGTGAAGTCTGTGTTGCTCATCTGTTTAGTCTTGTGGTGAAGTCTGTGTTGCTCATCTGTTTAGTTTGGTGGTGAAGTCTGTGTTGCTCATCTGTTTAGTTTTGTGGTGAAGTCTGTGTTGCTTATCTGTTTAGTTTTGTGGTGAATTCTGTGTTGCTCATCTGTTTAGTTTTGTGGTGAAGTCTGTGTTGCTCATCTGTGTAGTTTTGTGGTGAAGTCTGTGTTGCTCATCTGTTTAGTCTTGTGGTGAAGTCTGTGTTGCTCGTTTGTTTAGTTTGGTGGTGAAGTCTGTGTTGCTCATCTGTTTAGTTTTGTGGTGAAGTCTGTGTTGCTCATCTGGTTAGTTTTGTGGTGAAGTCTGTGTTGCTCATCTGTTTAGTTTTGTGGTGAAGTCTGTGTTGCTCATCTGTTTAGTTTTGTGGTGAAGTCTGTGTTGCTCATCTGGTTAGTTTTGTGGTGAAGTCTGTGTTGCTCAACTGTTTAGTTTTGTGGTGAATTCTGTGTTGCTCATCTGTTTAGTTTTGTGGTGAAGTCTGTGTTGCTCATCTGTTTAGTCTTGTGGTGAAGTCTGTGTTGCTCATCTGTGTAGTTTTGTGGTGAAGTCTGTGTTGCTCATCTGTTTAGTCTTGTGGTGAAGTCTGTGTTGCTCATCTGTTTAGTTTGGTGGTGAAGTCTGTGTTGCTCATCTGTTTAGTTTTGTGGTGAAGTCTGTGCTGCTCATCTGTTTAGTTTTGTGTTGAAGTATGTGTTGCGTATCTGTTTAGTTTTGTGATGAAGTCTGTGTTGCTGATCTGTTTAGTTTTGTGGTGAATTCTGTGTTGCTCATCTGTTTAGTTTTGTGGTGAAGTCTGTGTTGCTCATCTGTTTAGTTTTGTGGTGAAGTCTGTGTTGCTCATTTGTTTAGTCTTGTGGTGAAGTCTGTGTTGCTCATCTGTTTAGTTTTGTGGTGAAGTCTGTGTTGCTCATCTGTTTAGTTTTGTGGTGAAGTCTGTGTTGCTCATCTGTTTAGTCTTGTGGTGAAGTCTGTGTTGCTCATCTGTTTAGTTTTGTGGTGAAGTCAATGTTGCTCATCTGTTTAGTTTTGTGGTGAAGTCTATGTTGCTCATCTGTTCAGTTTTGTGGTGAAGTCTGTGTTGTTCATCTGTTTAGTTTTGTGGTGAAATCTGTGTTGTTCTTCTGTTTAGTTTTGTGGTGAAGTCTGTGTTGCTCATCTGCATAATTTTGTGGTGAAGTCTGTGTTGCTCATCTGTTTTGTTTTGTGGTGAAGTCTGTGTTGCTCATCTGTTTAATTTTGTGGTGAAATCTGTGTTGCTCATCCGTTTAGTTTTGTGGTGAATTCTGTGTTGCTCATCTGTTTAGTTTTGTGGTGAAGTCTGTGTTGCTCATCTGTGTAGTTTTGTGGTGAAGTCTGTGTTGCTCATCTGTTTAGTCTTGTGGTGAAGTCTGTGTTGCTCGTCTGTTTAGTTTGGTGGTGAAGTCTGTGTTGCTCATCTGTTTAGTTTTGTGGTGAAGTCTGTGTTGCTCATCTGTTTAGTTTTGTGGTGAAGTCTGTGTTGCTCATCTGTTTAGTTTTGTGGTGAAGTCTGTGTTGCTCATCTGGTTAGTTTTGTGGTGAAGTCTGTGTTGCTCAACTGTTTAGTTTTGTGGTGAATTCTGTGTTGCTCATCTGTTTAGTTTTGTGGTGAAGTCTGTGTTGCTCATCTGTTTAGTCTTGTGGTGAAATCTGTGTTGCTCATCTGTGTAGTTTTGTGGTGAAGTCTGTGTTGCTCATCTGTTTAGTCTTGTGGTGAAGTCTGTGTTGCTCATCTGTTTAGTTTGGTGGTGAAGTCTGTGTTGCTCATCTGTTTAGTTTGGTGGTGAAGTCTGTGTTGCTCATCTGTTTAGTTTTGTGGTGAAGTCTGTGTTGCTCATCTGTTTAGTTTTGTGTTGAAGTATGTGTTGCTTATCTGTTTAGTTTTGTGGTGAAGTCTGTGTTGCTCATCTGTTTAGTTTTGTGGTGAATTCTGTGTTGCTCATCTGTTTAGTTTTGTGGTGAAGTCTGTGTTGCTCATCTGTTTAGTTTTGTGGTGAAGTCTGTGTTGCTCATTTGTTTAGTCTTGTGGTGAAGTCTGTGTTGCTCATCTGTTTAGTTTTGTGGTGAAGTCTGTGTTGCTCATCTGTTTAGTTTTGTGGTGAAGTCTGTGTTGCTCATCTGTTTAGTCTTGTGGTGAAGTCTGTGTTGCTCATCTGTTTAGTTTTGTGGTGAAGTCTATGTTGCTCATCTGTTTAGTTTTGTGGTGAAGTCTATGTTGCTCATCTGTTCAGTTTTGTGGTGAAGCCTGTGTTGTTCATCTGTTTAGTTTTGTGGTGAAATCTGTGTTGTTCTTCTGTTTAGTTTTGTGGTGAAGTCTGTGTTGCTCATCTGCATAATTTTGTGGTGAAGTCTGTGTTGCTCATCTGTTTTGTTTTGTGGTGAAGTCTGTGTTGCTCATCTGTTTAATTTTGTGGTGAATTCTGTGTTGCTCATCTGTTTAGTTTTGTGGTGAAGTCTGTGTTGCTCATCTGTTTAGTTTTGTGGTGAAGTCGGTGTTGCTCATCTGTTTAGTCTTGTGGTGAATTCTGTGTTGCCCATCTGATTAGTTTTGTGGTGAAGTCTGTGTTGTTCATCTGTTTAGTCTTGTGGTGAAGTCTGTGTTGCTCATCTGTTTAGTTTTGTGGTGATGTCTGTGTTGCTCATCTGTTTAGTTTTGTGATGAAGTCTGTGTTGCTCATCTGTTTAGTTTTGTGGTGAAGTCTGTGTTGCTCATCTGTTTAGTTTTGTGGTGAATTCTGTGTTGCTCATCTGTTTAGTTTTGTGGTGAAGTCTGTGTTGCTCATCTGTTTAGTTTTGTGTTGAAGTATGTGTTGCTTATCTGTTTAGTTTTGTGGTGAAGTCTGTGTTGCTGATCTGTTTAGTTTTGTGGTGAATTCTGTGTTGCTCATCTGTTTAGTTTTGTGGTGAAGTCTGTGTTGCTCATCTGTTTAGTTTTGTGGTGAAGTCTGTGTTGCTCATTTGTTTAGTCTTGTGGTGAAGTCTGTGTTGCTCATCTGTTTAGTTTTGTGGTGAAGTCTGTGTTGCTCATCTGTTTAGTTTTGTGGTGAAGTCTGTGTTGCTCATCTGTTTAGTTTTGTGGTGAAGTCTATGTTGCTCATCTGTTTAGTTTTGTGGTGAAGTCTATGTTGCTCATCTGTTCAGTTTTGTGGTGAAGCCTGTGTTGTTCATCTATTTAGTTTTGTGGTGAAATCTGTGTTGTTCTTCTGTTTAGTTTTGTGGTGAAGTCTGTGTTGCTCATCTGCATAATTTTGTGGTGAAGTCTGTGTTGCTCATCTGTTTTGTTTTGTGGTGAAGTCTGTGTTGCTCATCTGTTTAATTTTGTGGTGAATTCTGTGTTGCTCATCTGTTTAGTTTTGTGGTGAAGTCTGTGTTGCTCATCTGTTTAGTTTTGTGGTGAAGTCTGTGTTGCTCATCTGTTTAGTCTCTTGTGGTGAATTCTGTGTTGCTCATCTGATTAGTTTTGTGGTGAAGTCTGTGTTGCTCATCTGTTTAGTTTTGTGGTGAAGTCTGTGTTGCTCATCTGTTTAGTTTTGTGGTGAAGTCTGTGTTGTTCATCTGTTTAGGCTTGTGGTGAAGTCTGTGTTGCTCATCTGTTTAGTTTTGTGGTGAAGTCTGTGTTGCTCATCTGTTTAGTTTTGTGATGAAGTCTGTGTTGCTCATCTGTTTAGTTTTGTGGTGAAATCTGTGTTGCTCATCTGTTTAGTTTTGTGGTGAAGTCTGTTTTGCTCATCTGTTTAGTTTTGTGGTGAAGTCTGTGTTGCTCATCTGTTTAGTTTTGTGGTGAATTCTGTGTTGCTCATCTGATTAGTTTTCTGTGTTGTGTTCTTTGGTTTATGCCCACTGGTGCCTGTGTCTATTGAAAGTGCATTCTTGATAGTCCCGGTGATTTTCTCTTTCATTTATTTAGATACGCATACAAAAGACCACACTGAAAGTGAATGTTTAGATATTTATCAAGATGACGGTAGAAAATCCCAGTCTGGATGGCGAACACATACCATTAACAGATCAAACAACAAATAAAAAACAAGACATCAGACAACACACTCTTTCACAAAAGCAGATAGTGATATTAACCGCTTCAAAATTCAATTTATTGTTTGTTTTACAAAATCTATAAGATAAGCAATAGATCAAAATTAGACGATACTTTCATATTTGCTCATGCTGTGCACAATACAAGGAAAATATGGATGAATTATCATTAATTCGAACATGACCTCCTTCTTTCGCTTTGTTAACAAACGAGCAAGTTATCCATTCGGTATAATCTCATTAGCACATGCGCCAGTGAATGTGACAGACTTTCCCATTGGCAGCATAAATTGTGTACGACATTTTCCGCAAGCGTAAATATAAATTACTGTCTTCCAATCAAAGTATACTACCGTATTTGTACTCTTAGACATATCAGAATCGAAATAAATCATGGAAGCCAGAATGTGTTTTGAGTTTTAACATGGATTGGCGGATATTAGTAAATTTTATCCCTCGCTTCTGGCTCGGGATAAAATACTATTTTATCCGCCAATCCATGTTAAAACTCCCAACACATTCTGGCTTCCATAATTTATTTCTTAAGTAAACACACAAATATTTTTTTATAGTTCATTACTATTATGACTACATTTTCAGCATATATTTTTAATATCATGTTTAAATAACGATACGAAATATGGGTAATAGTTTGACATTCAATTGTTATAAATGTACATTTAGTAATAAAGAATATGGATGTAAATGAACACGAGAGACCATCCGACATCACACTTAGACACAAAACCAAACAAAGAAACAGCGCCGTCATTGTTTCATCTTCAATAATGAGCACAACTCACACCCAATATGAGTGCGGAACGATCCCAAACGAGTTCGCTTTATCCAGGAACTTATAAGTTTCGCGGTTGTGAAGTCTACAAAGTCACCCCAAATTTACACCAGCTTTTATCGCAGAATGACTATATCTACAGGAAAATACTTGGAATATTTATGATGATCTTTACAACAGATTCATGTAATATTCCGATTGTGTAGGAGAACAAAAAAAAACGAAACCTAAAACCAGATAACAGACTAGCTGATAACATACATGAAAATTAAAACTGTTGGCATATATGTAAAACATATTTCTGATGATTAATTGATTGTTGTTGTGCAATAAAATGGCAGTTATAGAAAAGTGCGATTTTAAGCCATAACAAATAAGAAGCAGCATATATTGGTTACTATTAATTGATTTCTAACTATTTAATAAATATGTGTAAATTTTATTAAATGACATTGTCTTAACACGACAAAACATACTGCTTGTAAGTATACCGAATAATTAATTGTACTTCTGATAAGTTTCTTAGTTGTCATTTATATATATGTATTCAATATATTACAGAATGAGAGAGAACAGGTTGTGACAATAAACATCTGGTTCCGAATGGTGAGTGCCTTACGTTTTACATTATATAATATTCACAATCATTAATTGCTATTAATAAACTGTGTTCCCAAGAGGAATCCCGGCTTATACCATATGCCCCGTATTTATGTAATTATTACAAAATATGATTACTTATCAATTATTTACCCATGTTATGAAGGTATCTTGGAAATTTCAGTAATAAACAACATAATGTTATTAATAACCGATAATTAGCACACTGATTGCATAGGTAGTTATAAAGTTCCATACGATGACGACCACGATGGACTCGATCGCTGTGAAATGAGGACCAGTAAATAAATGCCATGCTTTTTATACTTTGTCTTTTTTTTTAATAGTTCCTGACGAATTTTCTTTCGTATTCATATGCATATTACTATTTCTTTCTTGTTTTATCACATACAAATACTAACTAGTAGTGGCTTAGGGTTATGGTGTTTAACGCAACTTTCAACAATATGTCAGTTATATCGTAGCGGTTAGCTTTACTGATGGAGGAAATCGAACAGATCCATCGACCTGCCGCAAATCACTGATAAACTTTATCACAAAATGTTGTGTCGAGTACACCTGACAATGAGCGGGATTCGAACTCACAACGTTAGTGGTAATAGTCACTGGTTGTTAAGTTTCCCATATGTACGAATGGAATATACGAGACATATTTTAATCATTACATGTATTGGAGTTAAGGAGTGCATTTCAAGTTCACTTTCATTCCTATCAGTTTCTGTTAAATTCGCACAGTTTTCAGAAGCATACAAGTACAATGGCGACCAAGCAGATGAGACATTCATATTTGTTTTTGTTACATTTATAAGTTGCAAGTGTCAAGAAAGATTGCGATGACCATATCATTTGAGGATAAAATGGAAAAGAAAAAAAAATACCTCGCTGTCGGAACATTTGCGTAATCCAATAGAAAATTCGTAGCAACAGACAAAATATATACCCCTAGAACACAAATACATGACTGTTCCATTTCCTGATACTGGCACTTCATAAAAAGTGGCAAGGTTTGAACTAGTCTTATGGGTCCAAACATCCCCTTCTAATGAAATCACGCAGACATGCAAGTGTGTGGGGATAAATATTTGTTTAGGGGGATATAATTCCAATATAATTTCATTTACTATGTTGCATTACGTGTAGTTAAGGATACTCGATGTATAATGTGCACTCGTTGTGTTAGTTACTCTTATGATTTTAGATGAGAAGCATGTACAATCAAATTTCCTTTGAAAAATTAACTAAATATATCATTTTGTTTTCATTTTGATCGATCAGAAACACGTACCAAGTTTTTAACACTATTAATAATGCATATCTCAATATCAATTTTTGCCAGTAGTTAATTCCCTGTGAGAGAGCTGTAGTTTAACTTAGTGTTATGGATGATTTGTAGAACAATATTTCCTAACTGTAATACAAAAGGGTATCTTTAATGTTATTGGCTGTACTATATGTCCAGATGTACTTCTAATACAAATGGAGATAGATATCTAATTCAGTGAGTACGACGCGTTTCTGGAATAATCTTCATCTGCTACACGCAAAGTCAAACGAGTGGAACGTCAAATAACTTTGAAGTCTTTGGGAACAAGAAAACCAAAAGGTATAAATAGGTAGCAAAAGTCGGCTAAGGTCACCTATGTCTGAGGGTGAAGAACCTTAGTCTTAATAATAATCACAGTATTTAGGAATTGTACATTTCCATATTATGTATGCAACCAAAAATCCGATTTACGGTTGTGCTTTCAATCTTTTGTAAGAACATTTTTAACCCAAACAAAATTCCACCTTTTGTTATATAAATAAAGTAACATTTGTATAGTTCTAATATTCATTTTAGAAATTGAAAATGGAAAAAGGTGAAATCCTTATATTTTTTAAGTTCTCGAAAATTACAAAAGCCTTGTGTCTGTTGAAAAAAAATATTTATCTCTGGATTCCCAGAGGCGTAGCTATATACGGGAACACAGTCGTGGACTATGAAGACAAGGATGTCTTAAAGATATTTCAAAATGTTTTATAATCTTGAACTGACTATAAACCGTGAGTAATTAAATATAGGCGTGACCTTCAACAACATACATGCAATTCATTGCATCGAATGCAACTTAAAATTGGCAAATGTCATTATTTCAATTGTAAAACCGTAAAGAGCTCGTCATTTGAAAACAAAAATAAACCTGAATGTCTTCTATATGTAAATTTGATATTAAAGAATATACTTTATTATATTGTCTAGACGCTCGTGATATCTAATGGGTATTATAGATAGTCGAATTTGTAAATGATCTATTTAATATCGTCACCAGAGATATTATTTGACATGTTTTAATAGATGTAAATGTGTACAATAAAATGTAATTTGTGTCATAAATATATATAATGAAATAATTTGATCCCTTTTATGAAGTCTTTTTGTTTTATTTGCATACATAGCAAAGTAGTTTTATATTATAATATTCATAATAAAATTTGTTGATATTTAAATGATATTATTTATCTGAAAGTTGCTGAAGTTGGCGTTGGATCACAAACAATCAATAAATTAACCTTTCACCACTTAAAAGTGAGCTCGATTCCTATGGAGAGATGTACTCGATACAATTCTGTGTGATAAAACGTGTCAGTAACTTATTGCATGTTGACTGTTTTCCTTCCATAAAACCACTACGATATAACTGAAATGTTGTTGCGTTCAACAACCATCATTCATCATCGAATTCCAGTTGTCCATCTACGTGAAGAGCTTGTCATACGCTAATATCGTCTACGTGAAGAGCTTGTCATAAGTACGCTGATATCGTCTACGTGAAGAGCGTGTCACGCTAATATCGTGTACGTGAAGAGCTTGTCATAAGTACGCTAATATCGTCTACGTGAAGAGCTTGTCACGCTAATATCGTCTACGTGAAGAGCTTGTCATAAGTACGCTAATATCGTCTACGTGAAGAGCTTGTCACGCTAATATCGTCTACGTGAAGAGCTTGTCATAAGTACCCTAGTATCGTCTACGTGAAGAGCTTGTCACGCTAATATCGTGTACGTGAAGAGCTTGTCATAAGTACGCTAATATCGTCTACGTGAAGAGCTTGTCACGCTAATATCGTCTACGTGAAGAGCTTGTCACGCTAATATCGTCTACGTGAAGAGCTTGTCATAAGTACGCTAATATCGTCTACGTGAAGAGCTTGTCACGCTAATATCGTCTCATAAGATTTGCATGCAATGGAAGAAAAGTTTGAAGATACTAAAGATGCAATCCGAAAGATAAATGACCACATCATTTCGCTAAGTGGGGAGACTAAGGCCCATAAAACTTGTTTAGCCCCGCCACGTTTTATTAAAGTGTCTGAACCAAGTATGAAAAGTAAGTGATCATGTATTTGTGTAATGTCGGTATCGATTTCGCCTCTTTCTAAGAAATTGATATTCAATTTTGGAATTGTTCCGACAGTATGATATTTTATTAATTGTTCATCCTATTACGAAATCTTCTACTAATAAACAATCCATCCGCAGTTTGAAGTCATTTGAGATTACATGTTTTCTTCTGTAAAATGTTAAGCAGCTTATTCTGAAAAGTGAAAAGATATTAAAACGACCCAAATGTAAAGCTAAAGTAAAGTAACATAAAGTCGTTACCCCCTCTGTTATTATAAACATAGCCTCGAATTGCACAGACATTTTGTCTCGTTTTTGAATACTAGCATTGGTATTGCTAGCAATTCAGTATTCAATAATACTTATAATCTTTACATAAACACAGATTGCCCTAAAAATATTAGATGGGAAAAACGACGATTGTTCTAACATTTCGTTCATGCATACAATGTATTTATTTACAGTAGTTATAATTAGTATTCACGCATAGTGGTACATGAATTGTTACATTTAGTGATTTTGTAGTTACATGTTGTGTAGGGTCAAGTTTGTTTATCATGTGTTTTTTCGTTTTTTTTTCTTTCAGGGATGGAATGACTGCCGACTAAAATGGAATTCGACAAAATATAATGGAGTAACATCGTTCAATGTTCCATACGAATCCTTATGGATACCAGATATAACACTATATGACAGGTATAGTTGAGCGGTGGTGTAATGGTTATCATGCCCGCCTCAAGTGTGGTATATCGTGGCTTCTCCAATAAGCACGCAGTAAGGAGTGAGAGTAAACACTGGTTGGCTCGGAATCAGAATAGTGTGTCCGAATGCATTGACATTTCTAAACGCTGACTTGTGAGCTAGTACTATGAAAATCAAACTAACCGTGTTGGTCTAGTACACAGCGGACATCATTATCAGTTCATCGAATGTAACTTGTCTTGTTCTCGCTATGATATAGATGAACATCATTCACTCACCTTAGTTAATAGTTGTCTAATTAAAACCGTTTATGTGCCCGGGTGGCTCAATGAGTTAGGTAGTTGTAGGGCCCGGGTGGTTCAATGAGTTAGGTAGTTGTAGGGCCCGGGTGGCTCAATGAGTTAGGTAGTTGAAGGGCCCGGGTGGCTCAATATGTTAGGTAGTTGTAGGGCCCGGGTGGCTCAATGAGTTAGGTAGTTGTAGGGCCCGGGTGGGTCAATGAGTTAGGTAGTTGTAGGGCCCAGGTGGCTCAATGAGCTAGGTAGTTGTAGGGCCCGCGTGGCTTAACTAGTTAGGTAGTTGTAGGGCCCGGGTGGCTCAATGAGTTAGGTACATGTAGTTAGATTATCTAACAACTCATACAAGCCTATCACCAATACGGCGTGGGTTCGCGTCCGGCTTTGCAAATTACAAAAAGGGTGAATTTGACTCGCAGCCGCAAGTGATAAAGCTTACCAGTTGCTTGCCCATAGTCGGTGGTTCTCTCCGGGTACTCCGGCTTCTTCCACCACTAAAACTGGTCGCCATGATATAGCTAAAATATTGCTGAAAGTGGCGCTACACACCAAAAATTCATCAATCAATCAACCAACACCGTTTAAGTCACACATACACATGTACATAGTGATACATTGTATGTGTTATATGTGAACAATTGTTCGTCTTATATATATTAGAAAGAGAGGATATGAACGTTAATGAACATGAGAGACTAATATTGAAATACAATTACACGGGTTTAGTATTAAACGGTTTCATGAAAGAAACAAAGAACTATTGTAAACTTTGTCGTATCATTCTAATAGGTACCAACCTTAATGTCAGTAGTGTCTACTGTTTGTCTCATTTCTGAGATTTATTGTTAATGGGAGCTAGTTTCCTTTTAGATAGTTAAGACCTATTTATACTTTAAATCATCGGATAATGTGACGGTTGAACACCTATCTGAAGCAGATAAACATATATACATTAGCAATAAAGAAGCGTATTTAATATAATATACATTTACATATATACTCAACAAAAAAAGTTAAGGACCATTTTGAAAAAATGAATTTAATAAATAACAATAAATAATATAAATAACATAGGTAAATATTTTGAAATTTTTGAACACTATGGTAAATAACAAATTTATTTCAAACGATTCTACTATTGCATATGGAACACATCAACGGTCATAAATGATAACACTAAATTTTCGAATTTTTAAAAGATTCCATGATTATCAAAAAAGTTACGAATCAATTGAAATGTCACAAAATGTCAACAGTTTAAACATTAATATCGAGTATGTCCACCTCGCGCACGAATAACTCTCTACAACGATTTTAGAAGCTGCGAATTAGTGTTTGAAATTCAAACTGAGGAATCCTTGACCATTCATCAACGAGTGCATCTGCTAGCTCTTGTAGGGAGTTTGGCTGGTTTTGTCGATTTGAAATCCGACGTTGCAAGATGTCCCAAGCATGTTCTATCGGATTTAGGTCCGGAGACTTTGCTGGCCAGTCCATGCGCTCGATTGTTTCCTGCTGGAGATACTCATTGACGATTCTAGCGCGATGAGGTCTAGCATTGCCATCCATCAGTATGAAATCATCGCCAATTGCACCAGCGTAAAGTCTAACAATAGGAGCAAGGATTTCATCACGATATCTTATACCAGTCAAAGATCCGTTTCTGATGACATAGAGGTCTGTAGAACCATCGTAGCTAATGTCACCCCAAGCCATAACGGAGCCCCCACCGAATCGATCATGTTCAGCCACACAACAGTTCTTAAATCGTTCATTCTTCTGCCTCCAAACTCGTCTTAGACCATCATGAAAATCTAAACAGAACCTAGATTCATCTGTGAAAAGTACAGGTCGAATACGACGTACACCCCAGTTGGCATGACGCCTGGCAAACTGAAGACGGCAATTACGGTGACGTGCAGTTAATGGAGGTCGTACAGCAGGTTTTCTAGCATGCAAACCAGATGCATGAAGTCGGTTTCTAACCATCTGTGTAGAAATCCGAACTCCTGATGCTGCACGAAACTCTCTATTCAACGTAACGGCTGATGACATCCGATTTCGCTTCGCTAGCAAGGCTGTTTGACGGTCTTGATGGGCTGTCGTACGTTTAGATCGGCCACTTTGTGGTCTCCGTTGTACACTATTAGTCTGTTGGTAACGTGTCCATAACCGTCCGATTACTGTATGGCTAACGTTAAACTGTGCACCCACTTGGCGTTGCGAAAGACCAGTTTGCAGAAAACCCATGACTCTCGAGGCTTCCTCTACTGTCAAGTGCCTTCTCATCGGCATCTTTTAATGTTTAAATGTTCAAAAGTGACAAATTTACACGAATTTACCAAGAAATCATTTTTCTACAGCTGTTTGGAAAAATTCACTGTCTATAGACCACTTTGGAAACAGCAGAAAATCAATATCAATGCAGTGCAGACTCAGTGTCACGTACGCAATGTACGCACAAAAAAGGTGTACTCGATAATATTGATTATTGATGTATGGAGGTCCAGATTAGCAACAAATCAACTTTCAAATATAAACTAGAACTTTTTTATACTTCTGGAAAAATATGGTCCTTAACTTTTTTTGCTGAGTATATATTACAGTCATCATATTTTGTCAATAGTTATGCATTGTACATGTGCATGTATTACATGCGTATTACGATCACCTATTTCATTAAACGTGCATTAAAGATATAACATTAGGATAACTTACATTGTCAATAATTATTTACATATATTACATACGCATTACCATTACATATCATCTACCATAGCCAGAAATGATGGGTACTTTGCTTATTTGCATATCTAAGATGGCGACGCCGGGACGTCTGCAATTTTCATATGATCTATATAGACGATATCATTCATAGTTGCATGTGTGTCATTTTCTGAACTTGAAAATGATGCATTGAATCAAGCTGAATTAAATGAAATAAAAATTAATGAAAACAATTAAATATTCGAGGTTCCTGGACTAAATGAAAATCCGAGGCGACGAACCCTTTTTTGGCCTTAAGAGTCTATGTAAAAATGTCTGAAATACATGAAACTGGTGGCGTGGAACACAAAATTTAACAATGAATGACATTTGGCGACATATTTTCTGAAATTAATTTAGATGCCTCAATAATATATGTAATTATATTAACTAACCTTATATTTCTAGCTTCTAAACTAGGGGTTCCCACATTAAATATAATATGACCATTTTTGCATGATCGCGATATCAAAGACATGTCTAAAATCGTTACAAAACAAAAATATTTGAATTTTGACAGAAGAAAAACTTTGCGGAAATAAACAATAACTTTTAATTTTCGAATCATTGACGGACACATTGAATTTCCGTACTATATGCTATTTTTTGACTAACTTGAATAATACTGCGCCCTCTATCGGCACTTTCGCTGGATGAGCGACTAGCGGGAGAGTAATATAACGACTGGATTATTCGGGTTATTTTTTGACAAATCTAATAAACGATCCATCAAGCTTGAAACTGCAGTCACGTGATCAAAATCTAATTTAAATATGATGAATATTTATGAGGAAAGTACCCTCGATTTCTGGATATGCAATCTATGGTGAATTTTGTTACATATAATGAACCAATTTAGAAACTAAATTTCTTATGTGCACGTAAATAGAACTGAGCATGCGCAGGGTACTGGGTATATACCATTTTAAAAATGAACTAACGTTTGTGATCTAATTGCAATGATGAATCGTTTCATATGAACATAATAATATGGTTGCATCAAATGATTTGGTTTCTCAGTACTTACTGCCACGATATATACCAAACCAAACCAATTCCATATTTTGTTGTTGTTTCAGCACTGCATCGTTTTACTTTTACGTCTATATTAGTTCGTATTTGAACAAAAATATGTTTGTTTGCAGTATATATTATAAATATATGTTTTGAATCACCCTACTACCAATATGGATGGCATTCGCGTTCGATTGTTTAACCGTTTAACTCGGGAAAACCGTGGTATAATTGATTTGTAACATGACGCCATGCAATATCACATATAGGTCGTTGGTTATTGCACGGTTCTCTGAGAGTAATAACACAGTCCAGATTTAAAGTGAGCAATATGCGTGTATTATTTCACATGTCTTAGCTGTTGTTTACATTCTGGTATATACACCATAAAAAGATCAAAGGAAAATAATGCATTCATATTACAAAATCATTATAGTACAAGCCTTGTTTCGTATATCTAACTACCTTATATTAACATCAAACCACTTTGTCCAACAATAACATAATTATATTACAAGACAAATCGTTCTAATAGTTCAATATAGCTTCAACTGGAGTTATCTTTCGTGTTTCATTATATTGTTTACGGTTTTTGGTTACTAATGTATTTTATTTTCTATTTCTATTGCAGTGCGGCCGAAGAGATCATGATGCCTGGTAGGGAAGATTACAAAGCTACTATTTATTCTGATGGATCGGTTACATACAATTTCCCAACTGTTCTCAAAAGTGTGTGTAGAATTGATGTGACGTACTTCCCATTTGATACACAGGTGTGCAAGCTGACGTTCGGATCATGGACACACCATGGCTATGAATTGGATGTTATCAAAAGAAGTGAATCAGGTAATACTGACAGGCCAAGTCAAAGTCAAGGATAAAATCGTTTTCTTAACATAACATAAAATACAATTTTGGAGGGTTACCATGACCATATTCGTATATGGTAAACGTTAGAGAATACCGAAGGGGCAATATAAATGGACAACCCAGAGAAAGTGGCAACATATGGTACACAAGAAGAAGAAAAACACAACACCATATGTGTTGGGCACCACTATACGCAGACAAACACAAATAACATAAATAAAACATGAGCCCTCCTACAAACAACTGGAGGTAAAGACGAGCGTACCGTTTTGATGCTGAAATCCTATTGGACATCACAACACGAAACTCAATCTAGGAGCAACATAGACGTTGGGAAATGAATAACAGATTGTTTATATATCAAAAACATGATTGTACCCATATTATACATGAATGGTACATGTAATTGGATAATCTCTTGCAAAGTTGATATTTTTTACGCAGATGTGAAAACCAAGATGGCCGTCGCTGCAGGATTTGTTTTTAAAATTGGACCCTATGGTAAAAAGAATAATAGCATATTATTTAACGTTGAATTTGTTTTTCTTGTATTTTAGGAGATCTCGATAATTATATTGAGCACAATGAATGGAAAGTTGCATCTTTTCCAATTAAACGTCACGTTTTATATTATAATTGTTGTCCGGAACCGTATCCTGATGTTACATTTTACCTCACTCTGAAAAGGAAGGCACAATTTTACGTGTTGACTATACTGTTTCCCTGTATATTAACTAGTTCCGTTGCTGCTGTTAGTTTCATTCTGCCTCCAGAATCTGGAGAGAAGGTGTCCCTCAGTGTAACAGTTTTATTGTCACTGGCAGTGTTTCTGTTGATGGTATCTGAACAATTACCAGCTTCTTCCGACACGTTTCCATATATCGGTAAGAATACATGTATTTATATATATAAGTGTGAAATTGTAACAATTACAGTTGAATCTCGTTATCTCGAAGTTCACGGGACTGTTGCAAAATTTCGAGTTTTCAGAAATTCGACTTAAGGGAGTGAGGGATTAAGTAAGATAGGCAACTCTATCATGTACGTTTGACAAAAGTGGATGCAAACTAAATAAACGAGATTCAATTGTATATGATTTAGAGGTAAGTTTTGTTAGTATTGATTGATGTATTTCTCATAATGTTCAAATGAATATGTGAAGTTATTTTATGATCAAACCACGAATCAACTTTTATTTAAAAACTGACAAACAAATTATTTAAAATGCTTCGCCAAAACAACTTTATAATTCAGTTTTCATTTCTAATGTCGTTGCTAGCATTAGGTAAGTGTTCTTCATCTTTTCTGTCTGCATGCTCTAACCGTACGCGTACTAACACGAGTTAGTGAAATAAGATGCAAGGTAAAATACTGTTTCGTTTACTATAGACAAGATATTAAAACTATTCTTAGGTAAATAAATTATAGTGTATTTTGTCAATTTACTTTAGAATTAAAAAGAAAATTTAAATTTGTATTAATTTTTTAATAATAGATAAAATGACAATTTTTAATTTTCACAAAAAGTAACAAAAGGACGTTATAGAACTGCGGACTTTATTCCCCCACCACACGAGGAAGTTGATTGAACTTCTGCACCTTTTGTGTTCCATTGAGGTAGTGATACTATGTATGGCAGGTTCAATGAAGTATTTAATTTCATTTAATAATTAAATATTAGTTTTGCTAAATACACTATTTTCTAAGAAAAACTTCTGATATTAATTTATCATTTCTGTCTCTATAATAATTATTAACGACTCAATGTAATTATTTTTAGAGACGTCAAGTCGGTTATTTATTCGCTAAACGCCTACATGTATATAGGTGATCGAAAGTGAGTTAATCAGCCATTCTAATGTTTTTGTTTTATTGTACAAACGAGTTATAGTTCTTAGTATTGAATGCAGATTGTCTAAGATTATATTTTATTTCTTTCCGGAAATCTGCTTTCTGAAAGACTTGCAGATAATGAAACGAGAAGATTGTTGTAATATCATTTAGCCTGCTTTTCCTGTGTAAAAATAATTTGAAAAGTACAGTATTTCTCAGTAGTTATCAACAAATAGACACGCTTTTGTCCTGCCAAATAAGCTTACATTTTCCTTTGTTACCTATTTTGCTTACACCCATAGCATGAATAATTTCATATGAATTGAATATATAATTAGAAACTATTCCGCTCGATTCAAATTACACATGTCATCCTAAATTAAAATATTATATATACAGTGAAACCCGTCTACAACGAATCCTTAAAAATCCGAATCATGTATAAACAGAACATTAAATGAAGTTTCAAGGTAGGTCATCTTTGTTGATATAACCTAAATAAACCGAATACCTGTCTATTCCGAACACAAAGGCTGGTCCTAAAGAGGTTCTGTTGTAAGACAGGTTTCACTGTATTATGTATGCTTTGTTTGTTATGGTGATAGTAATTGTTTTTATACTGCAATGGCAGCATTTACCGACCAATATAGCCTGCCCAATATTTGTTTTGATATTGGTCAGTTATAAATAGAACATACAAATGTAAGCTCCGCCCACATCGGGGCACATCGGAGGATATTGTTTTCAAATACATACACAAAATTATTTCAAATACTTTTATCATCGTCCAGTAAACGTTTATTTGCGATTTAAAATTGCAGGATAAATACAATACATGTGCACTGTCGAAGCATATAGGTAAATATGTGTATTTCTAAGCCTCCTACACATATTACCTATATGCTTCGACAGTGCACAAGTATTGTATATATCTTTTGACACTTTTATTCATATTGAAAATATTGCTCCAATATTCTATTTCGCAAAATAAATATAATTCAATTAAGCCCCATCCCCGCCTTTTTAGAAAAATAAAACTAAAAGTACTAAAACCACTGGTGGTATGAATGCTTTGTAACAAATCAAAACTCTGAATTGAATGATGAGTGGGTACGTTTTCACATTAGTTCACTTAATTCCACATTGTCCGCTTAAAAGCACAATTTGCAATCTTTATTGGTGTATCTACTAAGTATTTACGTACATTGAATCTTTTTAAACAACTATGTTTACGAGAAACCTAAGCTTAATATATCACCTCAGATCTTCTACGTCCGCCATCATGAACGGGCTGGTTGAATTTCAGTGATTAGAGAAATGCTTTCAATATAACTTGAGAATTACTGTTGTCTTAACTGTGTTATAAATAAAACAGAATAAGCTAGCTTTTCGGAAGCACTTGGCCTAAGTCCCGGTTTTTCTTCTTTGGCTTCATATTTGTACTGTTATTCGCCCTGTCTCTCGGAACTTAGGTATTCTACATTCGTATTATACATTTACTGTTTACATATTTATCAAGTTAATCCCATCTATCTGTAAATGTCTCAGAGGACTCTTTATTGTACAAGGAAAAAACACATCATACGTCATGAATATCACATCTGTAGATAAGTATTTGAAACAAGGATGTACGCACTTCCATTTTCTATGCTTGAGCTGCTGATCTAACTTTTACACTTTGGTAGTACTCGGCTCTGTTTTTGGGATCCACATTTTCATAATAAACACTTAGATTTCAAAATCAGTGCGCACGACGCGTTTCTGGAATAAACTTCATTAGCTGCGCACAACGCCAATATATATGAATTCATAAGTAATGTTTAATTTCAAGATAATTAATGTAACTTTATTGAAGACATGTTAATTTGATCGTATCTTTTTTCCTTTCATGTCTATCTTCTTGCTTATTGCTTTAGTTTGTGGTGGGTGTGCACATTGTTAAAATTTCCAACATCAGCAATTGACTCTTTCTAATTAAATGTGGTCTATATCCAGATCTGGTGGGTTATTTTCGTCCCTCGAGATTGCTATTTAGCTTGAATTTCGAGGTTTTATGTTTTGCCATGTATAATGTCTACCATGCACTCTTTCATTCCGATGAATTTGAATGGTAAATACAGGTTTTGATAAAATCTTACAAGTGGGATTGAGACCAAGTGCATCGAACGGAAAGATATGCATCGTCGGTAACCCACAGCTGACCACGCCTCAATTACTCTTAACTTATCATCCGTAAATCAACTGGCAGAGAAATCCTCGTAGTTACGTGATCGTTTTAAAAACACGTTTACAAGTCTCGACGACTGTCTTTATGGCAAATCCAATCATAACTTTTAAATTTATCTAAATTAAGAAAGGAATTCTTTTCAAATTATGGGAGCCGCCATTTTCTGCCATGTTTTTTTTCATCTCAAAGGAGAAGATTAACAATATCAAACGATGGTTTGGATTAGTGACTATTTATAGCTTTAACTCAGCAAAACGAGGATTGCTCTGCCAGTTGATACACGGGTGACGAGCGGAGTGTAATCGACGCGTGATCTGCAGTGGGTTACCGACGATGTCCTCCATGTGACTAAATACAAAAATGTACATTTGATGTGAAACAATTATAATTTTAATCGTCAAGCATGTGCCTGTTTTGATAATGTGATATCGCGTGATTAAATAAATGTGATATGAAACCATTCTAATTCTAATCGTAAAGCATGTACCTATCTTGTCTTGAGATTTGTATGGCTTTGTGAATGCATATAATGAATACGTCTTGTTGTAAACCTGTCCAGTCATAATGCAACAGTGATATGTATATTCCAATTTGAAATGTTTATGTCCATAATGAATTCTAGGCATTATGACTTGTATAAATTCCATTTCATATAGGATAAATCTATTGATGAAAGCATATTGCTGACTTTACTTATTTCAATTTTTAATTTTACATGTAGTTTAATTATTATCCAGACCTTTAACGTTGTCATTTTGTTGCTCACACTTTATATTGCCTATTGTTTTAATTTGCTTTGTTGATACTTATTGCATGACTATTTTGGTCAATGAATATTTACTGTACATACTTGTATTTTACTATTTATAATATATAAAGATAATTGATTGTGTATCGCCATCTTCAGCAATGTGTCAGCTAAATCGTGATGGGGGATTCCAGACATCTAGTGACTTCCCTTGTTGACCTTGGAAAGGTGACTGGAATCCATAAGAGATGAGGTGGATAACGGGAACATAAGACAGTGGTGTTAGCTATGTGTTAATAAGCCATCGATCTGATCCACTCGGCCTTCCACGCCAACTTTGGTTGGTTGTTCTAAATTCCCTGTTAGTCTAAATGATTGCAAAACTTTGTATATTAACTGTTTTATTAAGATTTAACAAATCTCTTAATGTCATTACAAAACACTAAACAGAAAACTGAAGATCGAGTAACACATACCCCACTAAAAACCGGGGATGTACTCCGGTACTCTGGAAGGGTAAGGTGTTGCTGCTACACTAGTGGCATCCGTGGTGTTGCTGCAGTTACAAACCCTGTGAAAAGTCATGAATGAGGAAACATCGGATTATGATTACGACAAACGGAAGACATGCATTTTAATTTCGTTTTTCAGGAATGTATTTTGCATCAGCGATGACCTTGGTTGCATTGTCATGCTTCATGACTGTAATAGTGCTGAACTTCCATTACCGAGGCAATAATGGACGGAAAGTGCCACGATGGGTTAGAATGTTGGTCATCAATAAAATAGGAGTACTAGTATGTAGTACAAAGAATACTCGTCGATTTTATAGATTACACACACATACAGGACATGCGGTGACAAAAGTGGCACCTGAGAATGAGTTTGAGGTAAGACAAATTACAAAATTAAAAAAAACATGTCAAAAATAGATAATCTTACAATATTGTATTAAGAAAAAACAACACCGACCAATAGATTTTATAGCAAACGTAGTTTGAATTTTGATGAAAGAATGCGAAAATAAAATAAAAAGGCAAAAAATGGAGTAAAACAACCGGCTGTAATCGAAAACAATTTTTTTTCATTTACTATTTCAAAACAATATAAACAGCTGATCACTTTTAATATTGTGAAGCGTATTGCTACATACCAAACAATACAACTGGAATGAAAACAAAAGGAGAAGAACTGTAGAATTATTAAACGAATGATAACACATTATGAGAAAAATATCAAGTTATAAACAGCATCTAAATTAAACAACTTACAGTAGCTCCACAAACAGACTTTAAATCCACCCTGTTGTATTGTATTTGCCATAATTGCAGTAAGAGTTATCTCTCTTGACCTAAAATCTTCATTAGGTTTTAAAGTTTTGGAAACAATTTATTGTTTAAAGACCAAATATGGAAAATATATGCACAATTGTCCGGCCTGTCCGAAGCCATGAGCAAAAATTTCATCGTCTGCTGTTGTTCAACCATTATACATTAAATTATCCACGAGAGTGGTAGTGATTGGTTGTTTTATCATACTCCACAATTTGACTTTCTTCATGTCCAAATAATTCTACATTTGGCACTTTGTGATTGCATAAAGTAATTATTTTCTTCAGGAATCACACATTGGAAATGGTCATATTCCGAATGGTGGACACAATGAGAGTGACAATAACCAATTTGTGTCTAACAAAAATACAAAAGACATATTAATGCAAAATAGGGATACATTATCAGGTTTACTTAGAGAACAATCAACTGTTCTAGAAAAGCTAGAGAAAAACACAGAAAGAGACAAAGATCAGGCTGACAATATTGACGAATGGCATGAAGTCGCCTTTATTATGGACCGTGTCTTCCTTTGCTTTTACATATTTGCAACGGTTCTTTCATCCATAATATTCCTAGCTAAAATGACCAGCAATTATTGATTGAAGACTCATGAAACAATGCTTATTTCGTTAAATGGCATATTGTCAAAGCAATAGTATCGTGATCTGCACGGTGGACATCGAGTCCACGATCCGTGTTTTTATTTTCAGGAGACCACGTGGAATATACCAAAGACATCGAATGATTTGAAAATATGTGACTAATTATGATAATCACACCAATAATGTATTTAAGAACGTTGTATGTGTAAGCACTCATCAGCAAACAGACGCCAACCATTTTGATGTGACTTTAAAATCAACGGTTACATTGTAAATATTAAGTTAAATTTTAACTTAAAAGATATGTACTAATCTTACTGACTTTATTGTACATCAGTTGCTTTTGGTTTACCAATGCTGGACACCATGGTAAATTGAAGTTGAGCAATTACTAACAGAGATACGTGTTCCAATCATTTTATGGCAATTTTGTATATATAATAACCCTTTAGCGATTGCATTGCCTTGGACATATCCGGTCTGTTATTCTTTTTGCTTAGTTATCATTTTATGTTTTTCGCTGGTACTCTTTTTTAGAAAATGATTTTTAATAAAAATAAAAATAAACTTCCTGTGTTATTTGAGATCAATTAACACGCATGATATTGTTTAATTGTTGAATTGTTATATACCATGAGAGCGGAAATTACAAATATTAAACTAAATTGGTCTGTGATATTCTAGAAATCGGAAAGCAATTGTTTATCTATGACCTATAACAATTTTGGATTTTGGAATCGATAAAAATATGAATAGAACTGATATATGTGGTACATATATGATTGACACGCAATGCGACTTATTTTTGTATTTAACCGTACTGCGAAGTTGTATTTGTTCAATTAGTATGAAAGATTCGAATGTAAATGAGCAGGAGAGACAATCCAACTTTATAGTTAGACATGAAATCAAAGTGAAGCAACAACACTTTAATTACTGCTCTTTTGCTTATATATTGAAGTCGGTGATATTGCTATGTAATCAAAGCACTAAAAGCACTGAGAGCAGGGCTAACCTTTCAAACTCAATGTGAAAGCCTTGAAATAAAAAAAATGGGTGTTGGAAATAAGATTTAGGGCTTGCCAACAGGAGACATCTGTATAGTTGTTCAACTAGTCCTTTAGCAGCCATGTTTATGATGAATCAACACCGTGTTCAGGGAAAGAAATGTCACGCCCTGTGCACGTAAAAGATCCCTCTAGCAGAATTCGTTAAGAGTAAGTTCTTAGGCCGCTGCTAAGGCTACATTGCATATAGTAGTAGTTTCATTGGTGTGACAATCGAAATTACAGACGTATCACAGATCGTGTTTATCAATGGTGGAGTCCGTGTTACTCATTGTATGTACAATAATAGCAAAAACATTCACTTTTTTCAGGGGCCGTCGTGGCCGTTATGGCGTTATCGTATGGTAGTTGGATTTAGAACTACCTATGCAATCAGCGCCTCTCACCACTGATGTTGTGGGTTCGAATGTCGATCAGGGAGGGCGAGGTGTACAACATTATGTGATAAAGTTTGTCAGTGACTTGCGACATGTCGGTGATTTTCTCCGGGTCTTCCGGTTTCCTCCACCAATAAAACTGACCGCCACGATAATATTGAAATATTGTTGAAAGTGGCGTTAAGTATCATAAACCTAAATCAACCCTTTAGTTGAATTTATGTATAATGTTGGATAGTCTCTCATGTGCATTTACGTCTATGTATATTCTTACTAATCAAATTATAATACAATGTATTTTGATATGAGCAATACTGACCATACACATATTTGTTTTATTTTTTGTGTTTGTTTTATTTATATTTCTTTATGTATTATTTCGATCTTTCAAATACATTGTGTATGCTAACCAAACTGTAGAATAGACAGTTACAGGATCCGTTAATATGGCGCATTTTATCTGAGATTACGTAAATGTATGTGAATGAAAATATTTATATATATATGTGTTGATACTATTTGTATCAAATGTTAAATTTATGATATGCTTCTGTATATCAACATTAAAAGATGTCTTAATATACAAATATATCAGTTGTTTTATTATTACTAATATTCAACATGTGCAATGATTGAAAATGAAGCAAAACTAATACTGTATTCCTTGTGCGTTGCTGCTATTTGCCTATTATGTGCATGGCATTCAGCATACACAATGCACTCGTTGATTTACCTTCCTAAACACGAGTTGATTATATGATTAATCATTCACTTTTCAAACAAAAAAAAACAGCAACCATTATCTCATTTAATCAGTTTCAAAAATGTACATGACCCATATATATATATTTTATTTTATCCTGCAATCAGTACATTTGCTGTACAAATATACCACACGAATAAATTTTTGCTTTATTCGTAGCCTACGAATAAACTTTTGAAGCCTACGAATAAACTTTTAAACCTACGAATAAACTTTTAAGCCCCGCCCATAGATTCCGGAACTACTTTTTTGTGTTTTTGCTCTCCTGTGAAGGAGTTAAAATATTAACCGTAACCAATGTCAATAATCGACGTCGTCTTTTTCTAATAAATGTTTTCGTTCTCACTATTTGTAAATTTACAAACCGACAAAATGAAACTAATAATTCTAAAATTTCATATTTTTTATACATATTTTACGATAACAAAAATCCTAGAAGTCAATAAAAATCAAAACAAAGATCTTAAATTCTGTATTCTGGATTGTCTCTCTTGTAATTTTTGGTATCGTCTACGCGCATGTACAATTTACACTCGGTAACTTCAACACACTTGCACTTTTGATAGGTGGACGGACACTGACATATAAAATAAAATAAAAATAAAATAAATTAAACAAATCCGAATCATTTATAACTTGACAGGGAAGCTTTGAAAACAAAACAAAAGCAACTAAAACTACAGGACAAAGGGAATAAACCAAAGTCTTGCCTCCAACAGATGAGGAAATTAACATCCTTTATAACAGAAACGTTCTGGGCAGTCACACACCACAATCTTTACTAAACACACTTATATGGTTAAATAACTCAGTACAGTTTGAACATCAAACTCTAAGATTACTAGTACTACATATATTTTATTATAAAATTTCTTCATATTAAATGTTCAATTAATTCACATCAATTACTTCAACATATCAGATAGTAGATTTCTTCAAGGTGAAAATAACACATATTCCTGCTATTGCATCAAGTCACTTTAAAATTATAGATAATTTTTTATATTCTGAATTCTTTATGACACCACAAAATATCTATATAATTTGTTTTAACCATTTGGAATAATTGTATTCAGTCACTTCCTCCAATCATTTTGCATCTTTTTTTAAAACATTTTTTTCTTTTGCAAAATTCCAACAAAGTTGTATGATTTGTCAGTTGAAACTAGTGTTTTATCTGCTGGAATTCTACTCACTGTTGATCAGGATTACAGTACATTTTTTATTTTGTGCAATTCCATTTGAAACTGATTCACATACCCCTGGCCTGTATGCAACAACTGAGTGATAGTTCTTGAAAAATGTCCTTTGTTTAATCAGATCTTTATAAAACGTTCATAGGTTTTTATGCAATTATTTCTTTCATATATAGTCTTTGCACTTATTTCAAACATCACATGTACATTGTACACTGTTAAACCATTAATCCAGCCATTCATCTGAAAGACATTAATATAGCATTGATTATAATTAAAATACATGTTATTATATATTTACTAATAAAATAACAAGAAAAAAGGAACAAAATGCAGACTAAATTAGCAATGTTTGAATATTTGAAACTTCAAGCTTTCATAATGCATTTTTGTATGATTCGACTCAGAAAATATATTCGCACATTAGTCATTACTCGCAACAACCAACATTATCATGTAAATATTGTTCATTCCAGAAAAATATATCCTTCACTCTAATATTTTTCTGGTCACAACACCTATGTCCATAATATTCTTGGTTCCTTAGTGACATCGCATTATGTAATTTACCAATCAATGGATTATGGTTTAATAATAGCAAATTTGATATGAAGAAAATAGTTGGTGGGGATTCTACATACATGTAGACTTCAATGCATATTAATTCATTTGATTATGATATACAAACAGAAGTTAAATATAGTAATTAAAATCATATCTGGTGCTTGTTGACACTAAATCAGATCTCTATTTTGATTTTCTTCAATTTACCATGTATATATGAAAGTTTTATTTTATTCTATAAAAATAAATTCCAATTTTCCATTGAAACCTATGTAAAGTCCAGAAGATTGGTATTAGCTTCTCCTCCTTTATATACTTGCATTGTCGCAAAATACATAATTTATTTGTACGAGCTTTAGAAACAGGTAGAAAAGTGCATGAAAGAAAACTTTCCAGTCTCATGAAAAAAATGAAGGATAGTTGCAAATTAGACATTAATCAATCAGTGCCAGAAAATATCTTATCCCGTCCAGAAATTAAGAGAAAACAATGTGGAGGGGATAGATATTATGCAAATATCAGGGCATAACAATGTGGCATTTATTAATAATTACTCAACATTGAGTGAGGAAAGACACAAGAAAATATCAAACATCCTCAGCAACACTGAAAGTGAAACTAACAGAAATGCTTTTCAGCAAACTTACCTCGTAAAACCTCCACAAATTCTACAGCCAGTAGCACTTCTGATGTTTCGTGTGGAAGCAATCCCGATGTTCCTTTTTACAGTTCCAATACAAATATGTCAAGTCAAATTAGTTCTATGTTTTACGGCGTGGTCATCCATAACAAATGGTGAATGTGTACACAATTTTCACAAATGACTAAATATCCCAATAACTGAGCATTTGAGTGTTTGACATCGTTGTTAAATACATTTCCGTGAATCAGTTCAGTTTGTTGAGATAAATGATTAATCTTTCTGTTTTCTCTACTCTACCTAGTTTACTTAAAACATGCTCGAATCGTCTATACATGTATGTGTGTATTGCTTTCACATGTTTACAAACTGTGTGGGTCATACTTAAATACGCCTGCAGTAGTAACCAGGCAAATATATACGCCTGTGTGTCATACAAAGGTGGACGCCTGCAACTATATGGTTCTTTTTTATTTATTTTTTTTTAATATAAACTAGTAAAAGGAATATATCGGATGTTTATTATTTGATATAAAAAAATAAAAATAAAAGTGAACCATATAGTTGCAGGCGTATACCTTTTCACACAGGCGTATATATTTACCTGGTTACTACTGCAGGCGTATTTAAGTATGACCGCATGTGACGTATGATCGCTAAATTAATGTGTTTTCATATCTATGAAAAACATATTAAATATATATATTTCAGGTTCTAAACTATCAATTTTCTATATAGATTTTCACCTTAATCAATAAATCTTCACTTAAATAAAGTTATTTCACTTCCTTTTGAGAACTATTTGTTCGCGAATTTTTGTCAGCAAAAAAAATCTGGTATTTTATTACGCCAAATAGTGAGGATTCCGTTGCATTAAAAAATGCATTTTTACGAGTTAAGATTATTTTTTAGGACATCGTGGATTGCAGGATAAATACAATATTGGTCTGTTGACGGTAAATATAGAATTTATTTGACTCGGCGCGAAACGGGGAGAAAGACTCGCTAGAAGCTCGTCTTTCACCCCGTTTCTCAGCCTTGTCAAATAAATTCTATATTTACCGTCAACAGACCAATATTGTATATATTTCCGTTTCTATGTACATTCATGGGAAATACTTTTTTTTATTTGGCAGTGTATCAAAAATATTTTCACATTTCAAAGATACGTATTCGCCATTTTGGAAGTAAAATATAACATTTAAATTACATGTATTATCAATCAGTTGTCATCAGTTTCAGATCACATCCCTCGCTTGTTCACCGTTACTGATATGTGGCGGCATGGGAGTAAAGTGGAGCCAACGAGAAATGTGATTTTAAACAGATTTACCTAACAGTAGGGCACACAAATATTTCAAATGGTTCCTGGTTATTATTAAAGAACCATTGTGCTGCCTATGCATGTTCGGGTGGAAATATATAATTACAATAGATATACAAGGAGCTAGATAAGAATGTTTACAGGGAACTGGTGGATACTTAAGTTGTAAATGGTGTATGAACAATGTGTGCAGTCCGAACATTTATTGATTATAAAACATCTAACTCGTGGTTAGTCTGAAATTATTAGTCTTTCTTCCGGTGTATAGGTTGCTGGTCCAATATTCCAAATACTGTAATCTATATTTCTGGTCAAGTATGATATTTAATTGCAGTACACCTTGTAAAAAAAATATCTGGACAAACAAAAATCACCAAAATCATCAATAATATATAAAAAAAAAATCTTCAAAAGACATAAAATGATAACGACTGTAGAATCAATGGAAATCTATATCTTGTGATATGACAGGTACAACACTGTGGCGGAGTTACACGGGTTAATTGATGAACTAACTCCACTCTCATTTTCTGTGTCTCTATAGGCAAAATTGGTAAAGACATTGAATATAAACTACCTAAAGATTCGCTTCTACTTATAATGACATACCAACATAGTAAGGTAAACAACATCAATTTGGACAAATAATACTAGAACTAATGAAACCTGTGACTGCCGACATACTGACTTCTGTGATGTACAAACAGCAGGACCTGTGACTGCCGACATACTGACTACTGTGATGTACAAACAGCAGGACCTGTGAGTCCCTACATACTGATTACTGTGCTGTACAAACAGCAAGACCTGTGAGTGCCGACATACTGACTACTGTGTTGTACAAACAGCAAGACCTGTGAGTGCAGACATTGTGACTACTATGATGTACAAACAGCAGGACCAGTGAGTGCCGACATACTGACTACTGTGTTGTACAAACAGCAGGACCAGTGAGTGCCGATATACTGACTACTGTGCTGTACAAACAGCAAGACCTGTGAGTCCCGACATATTGACTACTGTGCTGTACAAACAGCAAGATCTGTGAGTGCCGACATACTGACTACTGTGCTGTACAAACAGCAAGACCTGTGAGTGCCGACATACTGACTACTGTGTTGTACAAACAGCAGGACCTGTGACTGCCGATATACTGACTACTGTGATGTACAAACAGCAGGACCTGTGAGTGCCGTCATACTGACTACTGTGATGTACAAACAGCAGGACCTGTGAGTGCCGACATACTAACTACTGTGCTGTACAAATAGCAAGACCTGTGAGTGCCGACATACTGACTACTGTGCTGTACAAACAGCTAGACCTGCGAGTGCCGACATACTGACTACTGTGCTGTACAAACAAGCAGGACCTGTGAGTGCCGACATACTGACTACTGTGATGTACAAACAGCAGGACCTGTGAGTGCCGATATACTGACTACTGTGATGTACAAACAGCAGGACCTGTGAGTGCCGACATACTGACTACTGTGCTGTGCAAACAGCAAGACCTGTGAGTGCCGACATACTGACTACTTTGCTGTGCAAACCACAGGACCTGTGAGTGCCGACATATTGACTACTGTGCTGTACAAACAAGCAGGACCTGTGAGTGCCGACATACTGACTACTGTGCTGTACAAACAGCAAGACCTGTGAGTGCCGACATATTGTTTACTGTGTTGTACAAACAGCAGGACCTGTGAGTGCCGACATACTGACTACTGTGCTGTACAAACAAGCAGGACCTGTGACTGCCGACATACTGACTACTGTGATGTACAAACAGCAAGACCAGTGAGTGCCGACATACTGACTACTGTGCTGTACAAACAAGCAGGACCTGTGAGTGCCGACATACTGACTACTGTGCGATACAAACAGCAAGACCTGTGAGTGCCGACATACTGACTACTGTGCTGTACAAACAGCAGGACCTGTGAGTACCGACATACTGACTACTGTGCTGTACAAACAGCAAGACCTGTGAGTACCGACATACTGACTACTGTGTTGTACAAACAAGCAGGACCTGTGAGTGCCGTCATACTGACTACTGTGCTGTACAAACAAGCAGGACCTGTGACTGCCGACATACTGACTACTGTGCTGTACAAATAAGCAGGACATGTGACTGCCGACATACTGACTACTGTGAAGTACAAACAGCAGGAACTGTGACTGCCGACACACTGACTACTGTGTTGTACAAACAGCAGGACCTGTGACTGCCGACATATTGACTACTGTGTTGTACAAACAGCAGGACCAGTGAATACTCGTTCGTGTATTAAAGCTATTACACCATTGTGAATCGTAGATAATAATAAAGTTCTTTCTTTAATACAATTTGAATTATCTTTCTTTTCGTGCAATACTAACGATTTCACGATTTGATAAAAATGAGTACAGAATCATCGTTTAACTTGTCTTACAAATCTCACAGTGTAGGAACGGAAGTGTATATAGTAAATAAACAACTTCGATATTTGTGATGGTGTATAGCGACGATCCATCGCTTGCAGGACTAAAAATATTACCTCAGGTAAGATTTTGTAATGGTTTTAGCTTATACAAAGCAACCAAAGTTTTAATTTGCCGTACGAAGGTCCATGTGTACATTTGATGCATGAAACACTGCAATAATGCTGCAAATGCAAGATAAAATGTCCAAAAAATATCGCCGATCAGTAGAAGTTTGAGTGCCTGTCTTGTTTGACAGCTTTTTACAAAATATTCGAAAATGTTATGATATTGAAATATACGTTTTTTTAAAGCCTTTCGTATATACTTTTGACATGCAAAGACAGATTTTTGTAAGTTGTATCAATGCCGAGAAAGTTTGGGTCAAAGATAGTGATGCAAGAATTGTAGTGTATAGGTGCTTGTTGGCAACCAGATATATAGTGGATAGTCGCTTGTAAACGCAGTGTATAGTCGATTGATTTTCTCTTTCAATAAAATTTCATAGTTAAGTGTATCTGAAGCGTCCAGATGTTTAGCAATCAGTACTTTGACGATCGAGAGGATAAACTCATTATCTTTGGGAGAAATCTGTGGTATTTGTCAAGAAAAAATATGCCGTTACTTAGGCAATAGCCAAAAAACCTGTTCTAGTATATAATTCATATTTTATTATATTTTGAATAATAAATTAAACAGTGCTGATAGATTTGTAATAACTATTACCTACCCTGGTGTCTACAAAATAATACGTTTCTTTCCCCTTTACATACTCGTCCATTCTTTGCTTGTTTTGCATCAACAGGTTTGTACATTTTATCAACTTATAAGGGGCCCGGATGACTCAATGAGTTAGGTCGTTGGATCTAACAACTCATACAAGCCTATTACCATTACGGCGTGGGTTCGCACCTGGCTTTGTAAATTACAAAAAGGGTGCACTCGACTCGCAGCAGCATGTGATAAAGTTTACCAGTTGCTTGCCCATGGTCGGTGGTTTTTTTCCGGGTACTGTGGCTTCCTCCACCACTAAAACTGGTCGCCATGATATAGCTGAAATATCGTTGAAATTGGCGTTAAAACACCAAAAATCAATCAATCAATCAAATCTTACTGTCCTTCTACTGGACATGATTTGTAAATATATAGTATATCATACCTTGGCTGAATAGTAGAAACTTTTGTAGGTATTATGTACTGGCTAATCTGATTATTGGGTCTTAAACCATGCTCCAATTCCTTTGCAGGGTACACCTTTGCTCGACTTGTGTGCATATAAAATAGTCTGCAAAAATATGCTCATACAAGGTTAGTTTGCATATATTTGAACGGCATAATTCAAATAAAATACTCAACTATTCTTCTGTCCAATCCAAAATATACAAGATTACATACTCTCACTCAAACAGCAAATTAAAAAAAAAAAAAAATGACGGATGCAAAAGGATTTCAAAACGGAACAAGATGCGTTTGTGAAAAACGGATGCCCCCGTCCCAATCTTTGACATAGACAGACGGACAGGGCAAAAACTATATGCCACCGAATCTTCGATTGCGGGCAATCAAAATGACGGACATCACAAGTGATGATAAAACTGTTTAAAATGACGGACACTCAAAAATGACGAACGACAAGCGATGACAAAACTCTATAAAACGAACTGTGACAGCGTGGCTCGTCGATTTCACACGGAAAAAAAATCCAAGTCGGTTTTTTAAAAATATTATCCTGTGAAAGAAAGTCCAAATCATCAAAATCAATGGTTTTAATTTCCTGTGTGTTATCCACAAATTGCTATTGTCACTTTCGATTCTTTCACAAAATTTTGAAAGCGTTAAATTCTCCGAAGGATTCATATTTTTAGTCATTCAAATCCACTTTCCTGTTCACCGTTCAAAAACGTTTTCTCATCTGGCGCGGCTCGTGCAGATTATGAAAATTTCCCTCCAACTAGGAGAGCGTTTCCGCGGGAGATCTGATTGATGTCGCTAACTTTGATTGACATCGCAAGATACAAGTCCCTTATTGAACAAAGTTGTTCGTGCACGATCAGATATTTTGATAGGCCAGACTCGTTCTGCGACCTCGTCACATGGCCTACCATATCTATATGTAACATTGCTAACTTTTAAGTAGTATGCTTATATTTTATAAACAAAAACATCACATTGGACCTATTGCACAGATTAAACATTCTGCAGTGTATTTGTTTTGACTGTACCGTCATAAAAACAGTTTGAAAATACAAAAGGTTTAATCAGAAGCCGTATATCGAAGAAGCACAGACAGTACCATTGTGAGAATAAAAAGGTTAAAATGACAAACAACGATCTATAAAACATTACACAAAAAACTAATGATCGAGCGACAAGAACCCCACTCAAAACCCGAGGTGAACTCAATTGCTCCGGGAAGGTTAGTCGTTCATTTTCCACATGTGGCACCTGACATTATAGAAAGCATTCAGATGTATGATCTGATTGAAAACATCATACATTTACATCATGTTTACTGTTATAGTAGACATTTACTGCTCCATGTAGCGAGAATTTTATTGTCCTGCAGAAAAATCACATTAATCGATCGACTTTTACATTTTGAATTCAATAATAGCTTTTTAAAAAAGCAAAACTTTTTGCAATCAAGGTATATTTCATGCTAAGATGAAATATTCTAATGATAGTATCTATATATACTGCTTAGAAATATTTACACGTCTTTTTATATTGAGTGTCACATTTTTATATCGTTTAAGAATAGTATGCGTCTTCTTCAACCTAAAAATGAATACCAAATAAATATTTTAGATATTTCAAAATATGTATTGATGTAGAAGAGATGCTTCGATTTGTCTTTATTGCAGATATACATCAATTGTTTTTTTTTTAATTTAACTTTAGAAAATCATGTTTCACTTAAAGTGAACTGAATTATTCCCCTTTGACCTATCTCCTTCATATTGAAGTGTACATCTACTGATCAATTATTGTAGTATTGCTTGCATTCATTGTTGTGTATTTATAAACTTTTATTACCATTATAAAGATTTGAAGTCTACATCGTATTTCTATACTACGGTATTTATGCAGAAAAACATAAACTATTGGGTTCACACGTAACTTTGCAAGGCAGATCCCAGAAATTTCCTGAAGTTTTATCTGATTGATACACTACAGTACCAACGCTTAGCCTTATGTCCAGTGTCCTCATTATGATATAAAATACAAAACCCATTTTGTAGAAATTCCGAAGCTTTCACACTACACCACCAATGACTTAGCCTTATGTCCAGTGCCTCATTATGATGTAAAATACAAAACCCATTTTGTAGAAATTCCAAAGCTTTCACACTACACCACCAATGACTTAGCCTTATGTCCAGTGCCTCATTATGATGTAAAATACAAAACCCATTTTGTAGAAATACCGAAGCTTTCACACTACAGCACCATTCACTTAGCCTTATGTCCAGTGCTTCATTATGATGTAAAATACAAAACCCATTTTGCAGAAATTCCGAAGCTTTCACACTGCACCACCAATCACTTAGCCTTATGTCCAGTGTCCTCATTATGATGTAAAATACAAAACCCATTTTGCAGAAATTCCGAAGCTTTCACACTGCACCACCAATCACTTAGCCTTATGTCCAGTGCTTCATTATGATGTAACCTACAAAAACATTTTGCAGAAATTCCGGTGCTTTCGACTAGACGCTGCCATAATCTATGAACACATTTGCCTGATTCCTCACCAGTATTTTCTCTTTATCCTTCATGATACATCTTAGCAGAGAAGCAACAAATACATTTTTAGGCTTTGATTTTACCCAACTTGGGCTCGAACCCACGATCTTTCGCACCGGAGGTGAGCATGCTTACCATTATAACAATGACCAGGTAATATTCATTTAGGGAAAAAATATTATATTTATTGTAATTAATTATAAGTAGACTCGTCAAATAGTGCGTCTTACATTTGGTCATTTGTGTACATGTACCTTATAGAAGGAAACATTTCACAAAATGTTGGTGTATAGATACAAAGATACAAAAATAGATACACGGAAGAAAGAAATTAGTTCAAGTTTTATTTCCTTGTTTTATTGCGTTATAATAGACTGGTTCTATGTTATATTTATTATCAGTTACGACAGTAAACTGTAGTACAAGTAATAGTATGGGACTGTGGAGCATCTTTTATCTTTGGAGTCTAATTTTCATTATAGCAATTCTTGGAGATGTGACTTGCTTGAAGAAATATTGTAAATACAAGCCGTCTAAGAAATTGGCGATATGTTCATTTTTACATTACATTCCAAAAATAAATGAGTCTGCGACAGGTCTGGAACTTAGAGATAATTTTCTTCCTTTCATTGAAAGGAATACGTTTATAAATGTTTCAAACAATCTAATAACAGATTTGATTTTCAGCAAGAATAATTCACTTCGAAATTTGACTTCGGACGCTTTCAAAGATTTGAATCATCTAAGAACTTTAGAATTGCATCATGAGAAAGATGTAAGTGTAGAATCAATCAAAGATTCCTTCTCAAGTCTGAATAGATCTAGTATCACGAATATACGTTTGGAATATAACGGATGGAAAAGGCTTCCGAAGGATTTATTTACTTATCTGTCGGGAATAAACATGTCAACAATATCACTGAATAATAACAATTTTATTCATTTCATCGGTACGTCCTTTAAATCGTTTTCAAACATTCATAAAATTTACATGAGGAGCAATGAACTTGTCTTTGTCCAAGCAGATGGGTTGCAACAACTAAGACATCTGGATTTGGATAGCAATAACATATTTAGAATGCCGAAGTTTTGTGACAATGAAACTGGGCATAGCTTAGTTCCAAAATTATTGGTTTTAAGTGTAGCTGATAATGCCATACGGATACTTCAATCCCTCTCTTTCCAGTGTCTGGGTAATCTACGAACTCTGATATTGGACAGGAACCGTTTGACAACGATTGAAAATAATGCTTTCTCTCAAATGGCAAATATTAAAAGAATTTCCATCAATTTTATGCCAACATTGCACCATTTATTTCCTCGCGCCTTCAACAGTTCTAGTTTAGAAAACTTACAATTTGTTCAAAACGGATTTAGATTCGATAGATTTCAATATAAAAATGATATTTTTAAGTATTCACAAAATCTGAGACAACTTGATTTATCGAGAAACTACATGCCGATCAATATAAGAAACATGTTTTATCAACTGACAAATTTGGTGTATTTAAATCTACATACAGCTTCTGTAACAACTCTGCCGGTAGGTTTGTTTCAACAAATGTCACAATTGGAAACTCTAATTTTTGGGGGGAACAAAATTGAGCGATGGAATCATTCTGTCTTCGAAAATGTGACGTCCTTAAGAAAACTTTATTTGGATGGAAATAATATACACGTAATTAACGAATCCAGCATTCCCCATGTTTTGTGGATGTCGTTGGAGCATGTCGATCTGTCTCATAATGGTTATTGGTGTACATGCGAACAAAAATGGTTCGTAGATTTCCTACGATCAACTAACATTACCCCAATATTGCTAAACTGGCCTAGATTGTATGCATGTTCTTATCCAGAGGAAAGAAATAGACTTGAACTATCGCAATACAACCCCACAGACTCGGAATGTGCTAATTGGAATCCAATGTTTACTTTCGTTATTATTGCATCATCATCTGCAGTGCTTCTTATATTCATGATAGCAATTGTAATGTTTAGATGTCAGACAAACATTCGCAACATCATTTATCTTCTGCGAGTATTTGCTCAAAAGAAAAGAGGATATTGTATTTTAAATTCTTCCGAAGATTTTGAATTTGATGCATTTATAGTGTATTGTGATGCCGACTCTCAATGGGTTCATAATATCCTGCTGCAACGATTAGAAGCAAATGATTTAAAAATATGTATACATCATCGAGATTTTGATGTAGGAGAATCTATTACGGAGAATATTAAAAAATACATGGACAAAAGTTGGAAAATTGTTGTGATCATGTCAAATGATTTTACCAAAAGTGAATGGTGTCAATGGGAAGTAGACCTTATTCAGGAGCGGAGACGACGATACGGAAAAGATACCCTAGTGTTAATAATGTACCGACAAATAGACACCAGTCACATGACAAACTCTGTCAAGGCTTTACTTGACACGACACCACATTTGACTTATAAGGATGGATTCGGTGAGGACGTATTTTGGTCTGCAGTAACAAGATCTGTAGTTAAATCTTTCACAGATCCACCAACAGCTGTTTTATAATTCAGTCAATGTCATCATATGTACATGATGTATATACTTATTTTAATATCGCTATACATAGGAATTAACACCTGACATATTAACATCAAACGAAAATTTGACTATCTTTTTATATGAATGTCCCTCATAATCTTCCGCACGTGTACGTTTTGTATTTACTCGTAGTTAATTCAATTTTAATATTTAAATCACTATCAAATCGTGTAATATGAATTTTCACCTCCTCTGCCCTCCCCTCCTCCAACATGCTTGTTTGAGTCTTTAATCATGCTTTCAGTGACATGTTTTAGAATGAAACTGGTATCCAAACTTCCAATTTGCAGGCAACACTAACCTCCGCGATGAAACAAGCAACTTGGTTATACCCCGCGGGTATCATCCACCCAGTAGCCATTGGTTAGGCACTGACATGGTTTATTAGATATATTTATAACTGAAATTTACAGTTCTTAAATGGTGTAATTATTAATAAAACTAAGGTTCTCTTCCCTCAAGCATATGTGACGACAGTCGATTTTGGCTACGCTGTTTAGGTCCTTTGGTTTTATTGCTCCCAAAACTTATTAATTTGATTTCCCATATGTTCGATTTTGAGACTACCTGCTGAAGGTTATTCCAGACACCCCTCGTGCGCACTAAATTTGACATCTACGTTCTTTTTTATTAATATTCTGTTATATTTTAATACATATGTAGTCAATATTATATTTAATATTAAAATTTGTATATGAAAAAAAATTAGGTAAATTTAATAACATTTTCAAATTTGAATAAAGAATTGACATTTGTTGGACAAAGTATTTGGCTTTATTAACAATGCTATGTATGAATGTATTAATATGTTTCTTGTTTTTAGCCTTCTGATATTTTATTGAAAATAAAAAGTTAAAAAGTAATGGCCGATAACAAAAGCAACAATACGAACCACTCCTCCGTCACACGACAGCAATGAAAATGTTTCAGTATGTCCTGGTTTTCGACTATAATGTTGGAATTCATTTGTTCCATGTTATCTCCATTGTTCGCCTACCAGTAGTTCGGTACGTTTCCAGAAAACAACCAACAGATTCGAGATTCTTCCTGGATTTGTACCAAATTTTGAATTCAAATATTTTGAAATCCATTTTTATTATCTCATCGATATTGTTCTTAGTCCTTCAGGATATTAACCAAAGATGGACTTCAAATAGTTGTACACTTCATGTCCTGGAGGATATACCTCTCAAATAAAATAAGGCTAGTACAAATCACAACATGCAATGCATTAATTGACTTGTTTGACGTTGAATCAAAGTAACAAGTCCAGGTCACAGCAATGTCATTCTGATTCTGGACTCTCCGTCATGTTTTAATACATCGCAAGGACCTGGATTTTCATCTTCGAATATCGTGGTTCCCTGTTCCCCCCCCCCCCCCTCCCTCCCCCCGTGAATTAAGGTGAGAGGTGACTGTTCGTGTTGTTGATATTGGTAGAATTGTTGAAGAACAGTGTTTAAACTTTCGTTTCATAACACACCAAATATGAAGGCAATGGGTCCTAAGAAAAAACAGTTCTGCCATTTTTAAAGTTTCCCCAAATGATGACGAGCTTTATTTTTCTGATTACAATTCCAATATACCAGGATTATACATGAACTATTTGCTGCTGGACACCAACAATTAATGACAATAACAAGTACAATTCATACGTAATAATCGTAAAATTTAATCAACTATACATGTCTAGAATTAATTTTATTTAATGATTAATTTCCAGTGCAATAAAAGATTCCATCGGTGAATAATTATTCGAACATTTTTTTTTTTCATATTAAGACACATCAATATTATATCTTCAGTACAACAAAACCACAATATATATACATGTAAGACGAGTTTGAAGGTAGCAAAGGGATAATCAGAATCCGTAAATCGAAGAAGAACAGACAACACAATGACAAAAAGGAAAAGTACAAAAGGACAAACAATGATCGACAAAACATACACATAAAACTAAAGATCGAGTAACACAAACCCCACTAAAAACCGGGGATGAACTTTTCGCGCATAGAAATCATTTAACGTCTACAACATTATGTGATACAGTTTGTCAGTTACTTGTGACATGTCGGAGGTTTTCTCCGGGTCTTCCGGTTTCTTCCACCAATAAAACTGACCGCCACGATAATATTGAAATATTGTTGAAAGTGGCGTTAAGTATCATAAACCTAAATCAACCCTTTAGTTGAATTTATGTATAATGTTGGATAGTCTCTCATGTGCATTTACGTCCATGTATATTCTTACTAATCAAATTATAATACAATGTATTTTGATATGAGCAATACTGACCATACACATATTTGTTTTATTTTTTGTGTTTGTTTTATTTATATTTCTTTATGTATTATTTCGATCTTTCAAATACATTGTGTATGCTAACCAAACTGTAGAATAGACAGTTACAGGATCGGTTAATATGGCGCATTTTATCTGAGATTACGTAAATGTATGTGAATGAAAATATTTATATATATACATGGTGTATGTGTTGATAATATTTGTATCAAATGTTAAATTTATGATATGCTTCTGTATATCAACATTAAAAGATGTCTTAATATACACATATATCAGTTGTTTTATTATTACTAATATTCAACATGCGCAATGATTGAAAATGAAGCAAAAGTAATACTGTATTCCATGTGCGTTACTGCTATTTGCCTATTATGTGCATGGCATTCAACATACACAATGCACTCGTTGATTTACCTTCTTAAACACAAGTTGATTATATGATTAATCATTCACTTTTCTATGTACATTCATGGGAAATACTTTTTTTCTATTTGGCAGTGTATCAAAAATATTTTAACATTTCAAAGATACGTATTCCCCATTTTGGAAGTAAAATATAACATTTAAATTACATGTATTATCGATCAGTTGTCATCAGTTTCAGATCACACCCTCGCTTGTTCACCGTTACTGATATGTGGCGGCATGGGAGTAAAGTGGAGCTAACGAGAAATGTGATTTTAAACAGATTTACCTAACAGTAGGGCACACAAATATTTCAAATGGTTCTCGATTATTATTAAAGAACCATTGTACTGCCTATGCATGTTCGGATGGAAATATATAATTACAATAGATATACAAGGAGCTAGATAAGAATGTTTACAGGGAACTGGTGGATACTTAAGTTGTAAATGGTGTATGAACAATGTGTGCAGTCCGAACATTTATTGATTATAAAATATCTAACTCGTGGTTAGTCTGAAATTATTAGTCTTTCTTCCGGTGTATAGGTTGCTGGTCCAATATTCCAAATACCGTAATCTATATTTCTGGTCAAGTATGATATTTAATTGCAGTACATCTTGTAAAAAAAATATCTGGACAAACAAAAATCACCAAAATCATCAATAATATAAAAAAAAAATCTTCAAAAGACATAAAATGATAACGACTGTAGAATCAATGGAAATCTATATCTTGTGATATGACAGGTACAACACTGTGGCGGAGTTACACGGGTCAATTAATGAACTAACGCCACTGTCATTTTCTGTGTCTCTATAGGCAAAATTGGTAAAGACATTGAATATAAACTACCTAAAGATTCGCTTCTACTTATAATGACATACCAACATAGTAAGGTAAACAACATCAATTTGGACAAATAATACTAGAACTAATGAAACCTGTGACTGCCGACATACTGACTTCTGTGGTGTACAAACAGCAGGACCTGTGACTGCCGACATACTGACTACTGTGATGTACAAACAGCAGGACCTGTGAGTCCCTACATACTGATTACTGTGCTGTACAAACAGCAAGACCTGTGAGTGCCGACATACTGACTACTGTGTTGTACAAACAGCAAGACCTGTGAGTGCAGACATTGTGACTACTATGATGTACAAACAGCAGGACCAGTGAGTGCCGACATACTGACTACTGTGTTGTACAAACAGCAGGACCAGTGAGTGCCGATATACTGACTACTGTGCTGTACAAACAGCAAGACCTGTGAGTCCCGACATATTGACTACTGTGCTGTACAAACAGCAAGATCTGTGAGTGCCGACATACTGACTACTGTGCTGTACAAACAGCAAGACCTGTGAGTGCCGACATACTGACTACTGTGCTGTACAAACAGCAGGACCTGTGAGTGCCGACATACTGACTACTGTGATGTACAAACAGCAAGACCTGTGAGTGCCGACATACTTACTACTGTGCTGTACAAACAGCAGGACCTGTGAGTGCCGACATACTGACTACTGTGCTGTACAAACAAACAGGACCTGTGAGTGCCGACATACTGACTACTGTGCTGTACAAACAGCAAGACCTGTGAGTGCCGACATACTGATTACTGTGCCGTACAAACAGCAATACCTGTGCGTGCCGACATACTGACTACTGTGTTGTACAAACAGCAGGACCTGTGAGTGCCGACATACTGACTACTGTGTTGTACAAACAGCAGGACCTGTGAGTGCCGACATACTAACTACTGTGATGTACAAACAGCAGGACCTGTGAGTCCCTACATACTGATTACTGTGCCGTACAAACAGCAAGACCTGTGCGTGCCGACATACTGACTACTGTGTTGTACAAACAGCAGGACCTGTGAGTTCAGACATACTGACTACTATGATGTACAAACAGCAGGACCAGTGAGTGCCGACATACTGACTACTGTGTTGTACAAACAGCAGAACCAGTGAGTGCCGATATATTGACTACTGTGCTGTACAAACAGCAAGACCTGTGAGTCCCGACATATTGACTACTGTGCTGTACAAACAGCAAGATCTGTGAGTGCCGACATACTGACTACTGTGCTGTACAAACAGCAAGACCTGTGAGTGCCGACATACTGACTACTGTGCTGTACAAACAGCAGGACCTGTGAGTGCCGACATACTGACTACTGTGCTGTTCAAACAAGCAGGACCTGTGAGTGCCGACATACTGACTGTGTTGTTCAAACAGCAGGACCTGTGAGTGCCGACATACTGACTACTGTGTTGTACAAACAAGCAGGACCTGTGAGTGCCGACATACTAACTACTGTGATGTACAAACAGCAGGACCTGTGAGTGCCGATATATTGACTACTGTGATGTACAAACAGCAAGACCTGTGAGTGCCGACATACTAACTACTGTGATGTACAAACAGCAAGACCTGTGAGTGCCGACATACTAACTACTGTGATGTACAAACAGCAGGACCTGTGACTGCCGACATACTGACTACTGTGATGTACAAACAGCAGGACCTGTGAGTACCGACATACTGATTTCTGTGATGTACAAACAGCAGGACCTGTGAGTGCCGACATACTGACTACTGTGATGTACAAACAGCATGACCTGTGACTGCCGACATACTGACTTCTGTGATGTACAAACAGCAGGACCTGTGAGTGCCGACATACTAACTACTGTGATGTACAAACAGCAGGACCTGTGAGTGCCGATATACTGACTACTGTGCTGTACAAACAGCAAGACCTGTGAGTGCCGACATACTGACTACTGTGATGTACAAACAGCAAGAGCTGTGAGTGCCGACATACTGACTACTGTGATGTACAAACAGCAGGACCTGTGAGTGCCGATATACTGACTACTGTGATGTACAAACAGCAGGACATGTGAGTGCCGACATACTGACTACTGTGATGTACAAACAGCAGGACCCGTGAGTGCCGACATACTGACTACTGTGATGTACAAACAGCAGGACCTGTGAGTGCCGACATACTGACTACTGTGTTGTACAAACAGCAGGACCAGTGAGTGCCGACATACTGACTACTGTGTTGTACAAACAGCAGGACCTGTGACTGCCGACATACTGACCACTGTGATGTACAAACAGCAGGACCTGTGAGTGCCGATATACTGACTACTGTGCTGTACAAACAGCAAGACCTGTGAGTGCCGTCATACTGACTACTGTGCTGTACAAACAGCAGGACCTATGAGTGCCGACATACTGACTACTGTGATGTACAAACAGCAGGACCTGTGACTGCCGACATACTGACTACTGTGGTGAACAAACAGCAGGACCTGTGAGTGCAGACATACTGACTACTGTGTTGTACAAACAGCAGGACCTGTGACTGCCGATATACTGACTACTGTGATGTACACACAGCAGGACCTGTGAGTGCCGTCATACTGACTACTGTGATGTACAAACAGCAGGACCTGTGAGTGCCGACATACTAACTACTGTGCTGTACAAACAGCAAGACCTGTGAGTGCCGACATACTGACTACTGTGCTGTACAAACAGCTAGACCTGCGAGTGCCGACATACTGACTACTGTGCTGTACAAACAAGCAGGACCTGTGAGTGCCGACATACTGACTACTGTGATGTACAAACAGCAGGACCTGTGAGTGCCGATATACTGACTACTGTGATGTACAAACAGCAGGACCTGTGAGTGCCGACATACTGACTACTGTGCTGTACAAACAGCAAGACCTGTGAGTGCCGACATACTGACTACTTTGCTGTACAAACAAGCAGGACCTGTGAGTGCCGACATACTGACTACTGTGCTGTACAAACAGCAAGACCTGTCAGTGCCGATATACTAACTACTGTGATGTACAAACAGCAGGACCTGTGAGTGCCGACATACTGACTACTGTGCAGTACAAACAAGCAGGACCTGTGACTGCCGACATACTGACTACTGTGATGTACAAACAGCAAGACCAGTGAGTGCCGACATACTGACTACTGTGCTGTACAAACAAGCAGGACCTGTGAGTGCCGACATACTGACTACTGTGCTGTACAAACAGCAAGATCTGTGAGTGCCGACATACTGACTACTGTGATGTACAAACAGCAGGACCTGTGAGTGCCGACATACTGACTACTGTGTTGTACAAACAAGCAGGACCTGTGAGTGCCGACATACTGACTACTGTGCTGTACAAACAAGCAGGACCTGTGACTGCCGACATACTGACTATTGTGCTGTACAAATAAGCAGGACATGTGACTGCCGACATACTGACTACTGTGAAGTACAAACAGCAGGAACTGTGAGTGCCGACACACTGACTACTGTGTTGTACAAACAGCAGGACCTGTGACTGCCGACATACTGACTACTGTGTTGTACAAACAGCAGGACCAGTGAATACTCGTTCGTGTATTAAAGCTATTACACCATTGTGAATCGTAGATAATAATAAAGTTCTTTCTTTAATACAATTTGAATTATCTTTCTTTTCATGCAATACTAACGATTTCACGATTTGATAAAAATGAGTACAGAATCATCGTTTAACTTGTCTTACAAATCTCACAGTGTAGGAACGGAAGTGTATATAGTAAATAAACAACTTCGATATTTGTGATGGTGTATAGCGACGATCCATCGCTTGCAGGACTAAAAATATTACCTCAGGTAAGATTTTGTAATGGTTTTAGCTTATACAAAGCAACCAAAGTTTTAATTTGCCGTACGAAGGTCCATGTGTACATTTGATGCATGAAACACTGCAATAATGCTGCAAATGCAAGATAAAATGTCCAAAAAATATCGCCGATCAGTAGAAGTTTGAGTGCCTGTCTTGTTTGACAGCTTTTTACAAAATATTCGAAAATGTTATGATATTGAAATATACGTTTTTTTAAAGCCTTTCGTATATACTTTTGACATGCAAAGACAGATTTGTGTAAGTTGTATCAATGCCGAGAAAGTTTGGGTCAAAGATAGTGATGCAAGAATTGTAGTGTATAGGTGCTTGTTGGCAACCAGATATATAGTGGATAGTCGCTTGTAAACGCAGTGTATAGTCGATTGATTTTCTCTTTCAGTAAAATTTCATAGTTAAGTGTATCTGAAGCGTCCAGATGTTTAGCAATCAGTACTTTGACGATCGAGAGGATAAAATCATTATCTTTGGGAGAAAACTGTGGTATTTGTCAAGAAAACATATGCCGTTACTTAGGCAATAGCCAAAAAACCTGTTCTAGTATATAATTCATATTTTATTATATTTTGAATAATAAATTAAACAGTGCTGATAGGTTTGTAATAACTATTACTTACCCTGGTGTCTACAAAATAATACGTTTATTTCCCCTTTACATACTCGTCCCTTCTTTGCTTGTTTTGCATCAACAGGTTTGTACATTTTATTAACTTATAAGGGGCCCGGATGACTCAATGAGTTAGGTCGTTGGATCTAACAACTCATACAAGCCTATTACCATTACGGCGTGGGTTCGCGCCTGGCTTTGTAAATTACAAAAAGGGTGCACTCGACTCGCAGCAGCATGTGATAAAGTTTACCAGTTGCTTGCCCATGATCGGTGGTTTTTTTCCGGGTACTGTGGCTTCCTCCACCACTAAAACTGGTCGCCATGATATAGCTGAAATATCGTTGAAATTGGCGTTAAAACACCAAAAATCAATCAATCAATCAAATCTTACTGTCCTTCTACTGGACATGATTTGTAAATATATAGTATATCATACCTTGGCTGAATAGTGGAAACTTTTGTAGGTATTATGTACTGGCTAATCTGATTATTGGGTCTTAAACCATGCTCCAATTCCTTTGCAGGGTACACCTTTACTCGACTTGTGTGCATATAAAATAGTCTGCAAAAATATGCTCATACAAGGTTAGTTTGCATATATTTGAACGGCATAATTCAAATAAAATACTCAACTATTCTTCTGTCCAATCCAAAATATACAAGATTACATACTCTCACTCAAACAGCAAAATAAAAAAAATAAAAAATGACGGAGGCAAAAGGATTTCAAAACCGAACAAGATGCGTTTGTGAAAAACGGATGCCCCCGTCCCAATCTTTGACATAGACAGACGGACAGGGCAAAAACTATATGCCTCCGAATCTTCGATTGCGGGCAATCAAAATGACGGACAACACAAGTGATGATAAAACTGTTTAAAATGACGGACACTCAAAAATGACGGACGACAAGCGATAACAAAACTCTATAAAACGAACTGTGACAGCGTGGCTCGTCGATTTCACATGGGAAAAAAATCCAAGTCGGTTTTTTAAATATATTATCCTGTGAAAGAAAGCCCAAATCATCAAAATCAATGGTTTTAATTTCCTGTGTGTTATCCACAAATTGCTATTGTCACTTTCGATTCTTTCACAAAATTTTGAAAGCGTTAAATTCTCCGAAGGATTCATATTTTTAGTCATTCAAATCCACTTTCCTGTTCACCGTTCAAAAACGTTTTCTCATCTGGCGCGGCTCGTGCAGATTATGAAAATTTCCCTCCAACTAGGAGAGCGTTTCCGCGGGAGATCTGATTGATGTCGCTAACTTTGATTGACATCGCAAGATACAAGTCCCTTATTGAACAAAGTTGTTCGTGCACGATCAGATATTTTGATAGGCCAGACTCGTTCTGCGACCTCGTCACATGGCCTACCACATCTATATGTAACATAGCTAACTTTTAAGTAGTATGCTTATATTTTATAAACAAGAACATCACATTGGACTTATTGCACAGATTAAACAGTCTGCAGTGTATTTGTTTTAACTGTACCGTCATAAAAACAGTTTGAAAATACAAAAGGTTTAATCAGAAGCCGTATATCGAAGAAGCACAGACAGTACCATTGTGAGAATAAAAAGGTTAAAATGACAAACAACGATCTATAAAACATTACACAAAAAACTAATGATCGAGCGACAAGAACCCCACTCAAAACCCGAGGTGAACTCAATTGCTCCGGGAAGGTTAGCCGTTCATTTTCCACATGTGGCACCTGACATTATAGAAAGCATTCAGTTGTATGATCTGATTGAAAACATCATACATTTACATCATGTTTACTGTTATAGTAGACATTTACTGCTCCATGTAGCGAGAATTTTATTGTCCTGCAGAAAAATCACATTAGTCGATCGACTTTTACATTTTGAATTCAATAATAGCTTTTTAAAAAAGCAAAATTTTTTGCAATCAAGGTATATTTCATGCTAAGATGAAATATTCTAATGATAGTATCTATATATACTGCTTAGAAATATTTACACGTCTTTTTATATTGAGTGTCACATTTTTATATCGTTTAAGAATAAATAGTATGCGTCTTCTTCATCCTAAAAATGAATACCAAATAAATATTTTAGATATTTCAAAATATGTATTGATGTAGTAGATATGCTTCGATTTGTCTTTATTGCAGATATACATCAATTGTTTTTTTTTTAATTTAACTTTAGAAAATCATATGTTTCACTTAAAGTGGACTGAATTATTCCCCTTTGACCTATCTCCTTCATATTGAAGTGTACATCTACTGATCAATTATTGTAGTATTGCTTGCATTCATTGTTGTGTATTTATAAACTTTTATTACCATTATAAAGATTTGAAGTCTACATCGTATTTCTATACTACGGTATTTATGCAGAAAAACATAAACTATTGGGTTCACACGTAACTTTGCAAGGCAGATCCCAGAAATTTCCTGAAGTTTTATCTGATTGATACACTACAGTACCAACGCTTAGCCTTATGTCCAGTGTCCTCATTATGATATAAAATACAAAACCCATTTTGTAGAAATTCCGAAGCTTTCACACTACACCACCAATGACTTAGCCTTATGTCCAGTGCCTCATTATGATGTAAAATACAAAACCCATTTTGTAGAAATTCCGAAGCTTTCACACTGCACCACCAATCACTTAGCCTTATGTCCAGTGCTTCATTATGATGTAAAATACAAACCCATTTTGCAGAAATTCCGAAGCTTTCACACTGCACCACCAATCACTTAGCATTATGTTCAGTGTCCTCATTATGATGTAACCTACAAAACCATTTTGCAGAAATTCCGGTGCTTTCGACTAGACGCTGCCATAATCTATGGACACATTTGCCTGATTCCTCACCAGTATTTTCTCTTTATCCTTCATGATACATCTTAGCAGAGAAGCAACAAATACATTTTTAGGCTTTGATTTTACCCAACTTGGGCTCGAACCCACGATCTTTCGCACCGGAGGTGAGCATGCTTACCATTATAACAATGACCAGGTAATATTCATTTCGGGAAAAAATATTATATTTATTGTAATTAATTATAAGTAGACTCGTCAAATAGTGCGTATTACATTTGATCATTTGTGTACATGTACCTTATAGAAGGAAACATTTCACAAAATGTTGGTGTATAGATACAAAGATACAAAAATAGATACACGGAATAAAGAAATTAGTTCAAGTTTTATTTCCTTGTTTTATTGCGTTATAATAGACTGGTTCTATGTTATATTTATTATCAGTTACGACAGTAAACTGTAGTACAAGTAATAGTATGGGACTGTGGAGCATCTTTTATCTTTGGAGTCTAATTTTCATTATAGCAATTCTTGGAGATGTGACTTGCTTGAAGAAATATTGCAAATACAAGCCGTCTAAGAAATTGGCGATATGTTCATTTTTACATTACATTCCAAAAATAAATGAGTCTGCCACAGGTCTAGAACTTAGAGATAATTTTCTTCCTTTCATTGAAAGGAATACGTTTATAAATGTTTCAAACAATCTAATAACAGATTTGATTTTCAGCAAGAATAATTCACTTCGAAATTTGACTTCGGACGCTTTCAAAGATTTGAATCATCTAAGAACTTTAGAATTGCATCATGAGAAAGATGTAAGTGTAGAATCAATCAAAGATTCCTTCTCAAGTCTGAATAGATCTAGTATCACGAATATACGTTTGGAATATAACGGATGGAAAAGGCTTCCGAAGGATTTATTTACTTATCTGTCGGGAATAAACATGTCAACAATATCACTGAATCATAACAATTTTATTCATTTCATCGGTACGTCCTTTAAATCGTTTTCAAACATTCATAAAATTTACATGAGGAACAATGAACTTGTCTTTGTCCAAGCAGATGGGTTGCAACAACTAAGACATCTGGATTTGAATAGCAATAACATATTTAGAATGCCGAAGTTTTGTGACAATGAAACTGGGCATAGCTTAGTTCCAAAATTATTGGTTTTAAGTGTAGCTGATAATGCCGTACGGATACTTCAATCCCACTCTTTCCAGTGTCTGGGTAATCTACGAACTCTGATATTGGACAGGAACCGTTTGACAACGATTGAAAATGATGCTTTCTCTCAAATGGCAAATATTAAAAGAATTTCCATCAATTTTATGCCAACATTGCACCATTTATTTCCTCGCGCCTTCAACAGTTCTAGTTTAGAAAACTTACAATTTGTTCAAAACGGATTTAGATTCGATAAATTTCAATATAAAAATGATATTTTTAAGTATTCACAAAATCTGAGACAACTTGATTTATCGAGAAACTACATGCCGATCAATATAAGAAACATGTTTTATCAACTGACAAATTTGGTGTATTTAAATCTACATACAACTTCTGTAACAACTCTGCCGGTAGGTTTGTTTAAAAAAATGTCACAATTGGAAACTCTAATTTTTGGGGGGAACAAAATTGAGCGATGGAATCATTCTGTCTTCGAAAATGTGACGTCCTTAAGAAAACTTTATTTGGATGGAAATAATATACACGTAATTAACGAATCCAGCATTCCCCATGTTTTGTGGATGTCGTTGGAGCGTGTCGATCTGTCTCATAATGGTTATTGGTGTACATGCGAACAAAAATGGTTCGTAGATTTCCTACGATCAGCTAACATTACCCCAATATTGCTAAACTGGCCTAGATTGTATGCATGTTCTTATCCAGACGAAAGAAATAGACTTGAACTATCGCAATACAACCCCACAGACTCGGAATGTGCTAATTGGAATCCAATGTTTACTTTCGTTATTATTGCATCATCTGCAGTGCTTCTTATATTCATGATAGCAATTGTAATGTTTAGATGTCAGACAAACATTCGCAACATCATTTATCTTCTGCGAGTATTTGCTCAAAAGAAAAGAGGATATTGTATTTTAAATTCTTCCGAAGATTTTGAATTTGATGCATTTATAGTGTATTGTGATGCCGACTCTCAATGGGTTCATAATATCCTGCTGCAACGATTAGAAGCAAATGATTTAAAAATATGTATACATCATCGAGATTTTGATGTAGGAGAATCTATTACGGAGAATATTAAAAAATACATGGACAAAAGTTGGAAAATTGTTGTGATCATGTCAAATGATTTTACCAAAAGTGAATGGTGTCAATGGGAAGTAGACCTTATTCAGGAGCGGAGACGACGATACGGAAAAGATACCCTAGTGTTAATAATGTACCGACAAATAGACACCAGTCACATGACAAACTCTGTCAAGGCTTTACTTGACACGACACCACATTTGACTTATAAGGATGGATTCGGTGAGGACGTATTTTGGTCTGCAGTAACAAGATCTGTAGTTAAATCTTTCACAGATCCACCAACAGCTGTTTTATAATTCAGTCAATGTCATCATATGTACATGATGTATATACTTATTTTAATATCGCTATACATAGGAATTAACACCTGACATATTAACATCAAACGAAATTTTGACTATCTTTTTATATGAATGTCCCTCATAATCTTCCGCACGTGTACGTTTTGTATTTACTCGTAGTTAATTCAATTTTAATATTTAAATCACTATCAAATCGTGTAATATGAATGTTCACCTCCTCTGCCCTCCCCTCCTCCAACATGCTTGTTTGAGTCTTTCGTCATGCTTTCAGTGACATGTTTTAGAATGAAACTGGTATCCAAACTTCCAATTTGCAGGCAACACTAACCTCCGCGATGAAACAAGCAACTTGGTTATACCCCGCGGGTATCATCCACCCAGTAGCCATTGGTTAGGCACTGACATGGTTTATTAGATATATTTATAACTGAAATTTACAGTTCTTAAATGGTGTAATTATTAATAAAACTAAGGTTCTCTTCCCTCAAGCATATGTGACGACAGTCGATTTTGGCTACGCTGTTTAGGTCCTTTGGTTTTATTGCTCCCAAAACTTATTAATTTGATTTCCCATATGTTCGATTTTGAGACTACCTGCTGAAGGTTATTCCAGACACCCCTCGTGCGCACTAAATTTGACATCTACGTTCTTTTTTATTAATATTCTGTTATATTTTAATACATATGTAGTCAATATTATATTTAATATTAAAATTTGTATATGAAAAAAAATTAGGTAAATTTAATAACATTTTCAAATTTGAATAAAGAATTGACATTTGTTGGACAAAGTATTTGGCTTTATTAACAATGCTATGTATGAATGTATTAATATGTTTCTTGTTTTTAGCCTTCTGATATTTTATTGAAAATAAAAAGTTAAAAAGTAATGGCCGATTACAAAAGCAACAATACGAACCACTCCTCCGTCACACGACAGCAATGAAAATGTTTCAGTATGTCCTGGTTTTCGACTATAATGTTGGAATTCATTTGTTCCATGTTATCTCCATTGTTCGCCTACCAGTAGTTCGGTACGTTTCCAGAAAACAACCAACAGATTCGAGATTCTTCCTGGATTTGTACCAAATTTTGAATTCAAATATTTTGAAATCCATTTTTATTATCTCATCGATATTGTTCTTAGTCCTTCAGGATATTAACCAAAGATGGACTTCAAATAGTTGTACACTTCATGTCCTGGAGGATATACCTCTCAAATAAAATAAGGCTAGTACAAATCACAACATGCAATGCATTAATTGACTTGTTTGACGTTGAATCAAAGTAACAAGTCCAGGTCACAGCAATGTCATTCTGATTCTGGACTCTCCGTCATGTTTTAATACATCGCAAGGACCTGGATTTTCATCTTCGAATATCGTGGTTCCCTGTTTCCCCCCCCGTGAATTAAGGTGAGAGGTGACTGTTCGTGTTGTTGATATTGGTGGAATTGTTGAAGAACAGTGTTTAAACTTTCGTTTCATAACACACCAAATATGAAGGCAATGGGTCCTAAGAAAAAACAGTTCTGCCATTTTTAAAGTTTCCCCAAATGATGACGAGCTTTATTTTTCTGATTACAATTCCAATATACCAGGATTATACATGAACTATTTGCTGCTGGACACCAACAATTAATGACAATAACAAGTACAATTCATACGTAATAATCGTAAAATTTAATAAACTATACATGTCTAGAATTAATTTTATTTAATGATTAATTTCCAGTGCAATAAAAGATTCGATCGTTGAATAATTATTCGAACATTTTTTTTTTTCATAGTAAGACGCATCAATATTATATCTTCAGTACAACAAAACCACAATATATATACATGTAAGACGAGCTTGAAGATAGCAAAGGGATAATCAGAATCCGTAAATCGACGAAGAACAGACAACACAATGACAAAAAGAAAAAGTACAAAAGGACAAACAATGATCTACAAAACATACACATAAAACTAAAGATCGAGTAACACAAACCCCACTAAAAACCGGGGATGAACTTTTCGCGCATAGAAATCATTTAACGTCTACAACATTATGTGATACAGTTTGTCAGTTACTTGTGACATGTCGGAGGTTTTCTTCGGGTCTTCCGGTTTCTTCCACCAATAAAGCTGACCGCCACGATAATATTGAAATATTGTTGAAAGTGGCGTTAAGTATCATAAACCTAAATCAACCCTTTAGTTGAATTTATGTATAATGTTGGATAGTCTCTCATGTGCATTTACGTCCATGTATATTCTTACTAATCAAATTATAATACAATGTGTTTTGATATGAGCAATACTGACCATACACATATTTGTTTTATTTTTTGTGTTTGTTTTATTTATATTTCTTTATGTATTACTTCGATCTTTCAAATACATTGTGTATGCTAACCAAACTGTAGAATAGACAGTTACAGGATCCGTTAATATGGCGCATTTTATCTGAGATTACGTAAATGTATGTGAATGAAAATATTTATATATATATGTGTTGATACTATTTGTATCAAATGTTAAATTTATGATATGCTTCTGTATATCAACATTAAAAGATGTCTTAATATACAAATATATCAGTTGTTTTATTATTATTAATATTCAACATGTGCAATGATTGAAAATGAAGCAAAACTAATACTGTATTCCTTGTGCGTTACTGCTATTTGCCTATTATGTGCATGGCATTCAGCATACACAATGCACTCGTTGATTTACCTTCCTAAACACGAGTTGATTATATGATTAATCATTCACTTTTCAAACAAAAAAAACAGCAACCATTATCTCATTTAATCAGTTTCAAAAATGTACATGACCCATATTTATATATTTTATTATTTCCGTTTCTATGTACATTCATGGGAAATACTTTTTTTTTTATTTGGCAGTGTATCAAAAATATTTTCACATTTCAAAGATACGTATTCGCCATTTTGGAAGTAAAATATAACATTTAAATTACATGTATTATCGATCAGTTGTCATCAGTTTCAGATCACACCCTCGCTTGTTCACCGTTACTGATATGTGGCGGCATGGGAGTAAAGTGGAGCCAACGAGAAATGTGATTATAAACAGATTTACCTAACAGTAGGGCACACAAATATTTCAAATGGTTCCTGATTATTATTAAAGAACCATTGTGCGTGCCTATGCATGTTCGGATGGAAATATATAATTACAATAAATATACAAGGAGCTAGATAAGAATGCTTACAGGGAACTGGTGGATACTTAAGTTGTAAATGGTGTATGAACAATGTGTGCAGTCCGAACTTTTATTGATTATAAAATATCTAACTCGTGGTTAGTCTGAAATTATTAGTCTTTCTTCCGGTGTATAGGTTGCTGGTCCAATATTCCAAATACCGTAATCTATATTTCTGGTCAAGTATGATATTTAATTGCAGTACATCTTGTAAAAAAATATCTGGACAAACAAAAATCACCAAAATCATCAATAATATAAAAAAAAAATAATAATCTTCAAAAGACATAAAATGATAACGACTGTAGAATCAATGGAAATCTATATCTTGTGATATGACAGGTACAACACTGTGGCGGAGTTACACGGGTTAATTAATGAACTAACTCCACTCTCATTTTCTGTGTCTCTATAGGCAAAATTGGTAAAGACATTGGATGTAAACTATCTAAAGATTCGCTTCTACTTATAATGACATACTAACATAGTAAGGTAAACAACATCAATTTGGACAAATAATACTAGAACTAATGAAACCTGTCAGTGCCGATATATTGACTACTGTGATGTACAAACAGCAGGACCTGTGAGTGCCGACATACTGACTACTGTGCTGTACAAACAGCAAGACCTGTGAGTGCCGACATACTAACTACTGTGCTGTACAAACAGCAAGACCTGTGAGTGTCGACATACTGACTACTGTGCTGTACAAACAGCAAGACATGTGAGTGCCGATATACTGACTACTGTGATGTACAAACAGCAAGACCTGTGAGTGCCGACATACTGACTACTGTGATGTACAAACAGCAAGACCTGTGAGTGCCGACATACTGACTACTGTGATGTACAAACAGCAGGACCTGTGAGTGCCGACATACTGACTACTGTGATGTACAAACAGCAGGACCAGTGAGTGCCGACATACTGACTACTGTGATGTACAAACAGCAAGACCTGTGAGTGCCGACATACTGACTACTGTGCTGTACAAACAGCAAGACCTGTGAGTGCCGACATACTGACTACTGTGATGTACAAACAGCAAGACCTGTGAGTGCCGACATACTGACTACTGTGATGTACAAACAGCAGGACCTGTGAGTGCCGACATACTGACTACTGTGCTGTACAAACAGCAAGACCTGTGAGTGCCGACATACTAACTACTGTGCTGTACAAACAGCAAGACCTGTGAGAGTCGACATACTGACTACTGTGCTGTACAAACAGCAAGACATGTGAGTGCCGATATACTGACTACTGTGATGTACAAACAGCAAGACCTGTGAGTGCCGACATACTGACTACTGTGATGTACAAACAGCAAGACCTGTGAGTGCCGACATACTGACTACTGTGATGTACAAACAGCAGGACCTGTGAGTGCCGACATACTGACTACTGTGATGTACAAACAGCAGGACCAGTGAGTGCCGACATACTGACTACTGTGATGTACAAACAGCAAGACCTGTGAGTGCCGACATACTGACTACTGTGCTGTACAAACAGCAAGACCTGTGAGTGCCGACATACTGACTACTGTGATGTACAAACAGCAAGACCTGTGAGTGCCGACATACTGACTACTGTGATGTACAAACAGCAGGACCTGTGAGTGCCGACATACTGACTACTGTGCTGTACAAACAGCAAGACCTGTGAGTGCCGACATACTAACTACTGTGCTGTACAAACAGCAAGACCTGTGAGTGCCGACATACTGACTACTGTGCTGTACAAACAGCAAGACATGTGAGTGCCGATATACTGACTACTGTGATGTACAAACAGCAAGACCTGTGAGTGCCGACATACTGACTACTGTGCTGTACAAACAGCAAGACCTGTGAGTGCCGACATACTGACTACTGTGATGTACAAACAGCAGGACCTGTGAGTGCCGACATACTGACCACTGTGATGTACAAACAGCAGGACCAGTGAGTGCCGACATACTGACTACTGTGATGTACAAACAGCAAGACCTGTGAGTGCCGACATACTGACTACTGTGATGTACAAACAGCAGGACCTGTGAGTGCCGACATACTGACTACTGTGATGTACAAACAGCAGGACCTGTGAGTGCCGACATACTGACCACTGTGATGTACAAACAGCAGGACCAGTGAGTGCCGACATACTGACTACTGTGATGTACAAACAGCAAGACCTGTGAGTGCCGACATACTGACTACTGTGATGTACAAACAGCAGGACCTGTGAGTGCCGACATACTGACTACTGTGATGTACAAACAGCAGGACCTGTGAGTGACGACATACTGACTACTGTGCTGTACAAACAGCAAGACCTGTCAGTGCCGATATACTAACTACTGTGCTGTACAAACAGTAAGACCTGTCAGTGCCGATATATTAACTACTGTGATGTACGAATAGCAGGACCTGTGAGTGCCGACATACTGACTACTGTGCTGTACAAACAGCAAGACCTGTGAGTGCCGATATACTAACTACTGTGATGTACAAACAGCAGGACCTGTGAGTGCCGACATACTGACTACTGTGATGTACAAACAGCAGGACCTGTGAGTGACGACATACTGACTACTGTGCTGTACAAACAGCAAGACCTGTCAGTGCCGATATACTAACTACTGTGCTGTACAAACAGTAAGACCTGTCAGTGCCGATATACTAACTACTGTGATGTACGAATAGCAGGACCTGTGAGTGCCGACATACTGACTACTGTGCTGTACAAACAGCAAGACCTGTGAGTGCCGATATACTAACTACTGTGATGTACAAACAGCAGGACCTGTGAGTGCCGACATACTGACTACTGTGCTGTACAAACAAGCAGGACCTGTGAGTGCTCGTACGTGTATTAAAGCTATTACACCATTGTGCATCGTAGATGATAATAAAGTTCTTTCTTTAATACAATTTGAATTATCTTTCTTTTAATGCAATACTAACGATTTCACGATTTGATAAAAATGAGTACAGAATCATCGTTTAACTTGTCTTACAAATCTCACAGTGTAGGAACGGAAGTGTATATAGTAAATAAACAACTTCGATATTTGTGATGGTGTATAGCGACGATCCATCGCTTGCAGGACTAAAAATATTACCTCAGGTAAGATTTTGTAATGGTTTTAGCTTATACAAAGCAACCAAAGTTTTAATTTGCCTTACGAAGGTCCATGTGTATATTTGATGCATGAAACACTGCAATAATGCTGCAAATGCAAGATAAAATGTCCAAAAAATACCACCGATCAGAAGAAGTTTGAGTGCCTGTCTTGTTTTTTACAAAATATTCGAAAATGTTATGATATTGAAATAAACGTTTTTTTTAAAGCCTTTCATATATACTTTTGACATGCAAAGACAGATTTTTGTAAGTTGTATCAATGCCGAGAAAGTTTGGGTCAAAGATAGTGATGCAATAATTGTAGTGTATAGTTGCTTGTTGGCAACCAGATATATAGTGGATAGTCGCTTGTAAACGCAGTGTATAGTCGATTGATTTTCTCTTTCAATAAAATTTCATAGTTAAGTGTATCTGAAGCGTCCAGATGTTTAGCAATCAGTACTTTGACGATCGAGAGGATAAAATCATTATCTTTGGGGGAAAACTGTGGTATTTGTCAAGAAAAAATATGCCGTTACTTAGGCAATAGCCAAAAAACCTGTTCTAGTATATAATTCATATTTTATTATATTTTGAATAATAAATTAAACAGTGCTGATAGGTTTGTAATAACTATTACCTACCCTGGTGTCTGCAAAATAATACGTTTCTTTCCCCTTTACATACTCGTCCCTTCTTTGCTTGTTTTACATCAACAGGTTTGTACTTTTTATCAACTTATAAGGGGCCCGGATGACTCAATGAGCTAGGTCGTTGGATGTAACAACTCATACAAGCCTATTACCGTTACGGCGTGGGTTCGCGCCTGGCTTTGTAAATTACAAAAAGGGTGCACTCGACTCCCAGCAGCATGTGATAAAGTTTACCAGTTGCTTGCCCATGGTCGGTGGTTTTTTCCGGGTACTGTGGCTTCCTCCACCACTAAAACTGGTCGCCATGATCGGTGAAATTGGCGTTAAAACACCAAAAATCAATCAATCAATCAAATCTTACTGTCTTTCTACTGGACATGATTTGTAAATATATAGTATATCATACCTTGGCTGAATAGTGGAAACGTTTGTATGTATTATGTACTGGCTAATCTGACTATTGGGTCTTAAACCATGCTCCAATTCCTTTGCAGGGTACACCTTTGCTCGACTTGTGTACATATAAAATAGTCTGCAAAAATATACTCATACAAGGTTAGTTTGCATATATATGAACGGCATAATTCAAATAAAATACTCAACTATTCCTCGGTCCAATCCAAAATATACCAGATATCATCATAAAGCTTACATAATCTCACTGAAACAGAAAAATAAAAAAAAACAAAATGACGGAGGCAAAATGATTTCAAAACCGAACAAGATGCGTTTGTGAAACACGGATGCCCCCGTCCCAATCTTTGACATAGACAGACGGACAGGGCAAAAACTATATGCCCCCTAATCTTCGATTACGGGCAATTAAAATGATGGACAACACAAGTGATGATAAACTGTTTAAAATGACGGACACTCAAAAATGACGGACGACAAGCGATAACAAAACTCTATAAAACGAACTGTGACAGCGTGGCTCGTCGATTTCACACGAAATAAAAATCCAAGTCGGTTTTTTAAAAATATTATCCTGTGAAAGAAAGTCCAAATCATCAAAATCAATGGTTTTAATTTCCTGTGTGTTATCCACAAATTGCTATTGTCACTTTCGATTCTTTCACAAAATTTTGAAAGCGTTAAATTCTCCGAAGGATTCATATTTTTAGTCATCCAAATCCACTTTCCTGTTCACCGTTCAAAAACGTTTTCTCATCTGGCGCGGCTCGTGCAGATTATGAAAATTTCCCTCCAACTAGGAGAGCGTTTCCGCGGGAGATCTGATTGATGTCGCTAACTTTGATTGACATCGCAAGATACAAGTCCCTTATTGAACAAAATTGTTCGTGCACGATCAGATATTTTGATAGGCAAGACTCGTTCTGCGACCTCGTCACATGGCCTACCACATCTATATATGTAACATAGCTAACTTTTAAGTTTAAATATTTGGCAAGCAACTATACACAAAATTCGCAAGCAACTATGTCCTATGCGAACAAGCAACAATACACTTATCATAAAGACATCGACTATAATTAAAGGCATCTTTTGTGCATTTGTCAAGCATATATTGACTTAATACTTTTACATGGCATAACAGTGATATTTGTGTATATAATAGTCGCATTGTCTAGTTAAAGTTTACTTTATGGACTATAATAATGCATGTTTAAAATTATCTTTTGATATTAAAATGCGACAGCTTTAGTGATCTGCAGCTGAATCTTTTACACACGGTTAAAGCAACATCTCAGATCTTGTTGAAATGATTATAAAGAAACTAAGAGCGCAAATATAGCGCTATATACGTCAATAATATTTCCAAATTAAAATAAATGGATTGTCGCTATGCACCATCACAAATACCGAAGTTGTTTATTTACTATACACTTCCGTTCCCACACTGTGAATCTTATTATTCTGATTATCTCAAAAACCCAAAAAGTTTGTATTCCCATTTTATCGCATATCAGACGAGGTGTGCGTAAATTAAGTGAACATTTGCTAATAAAAAATAAAGAAAAAAGGGTATTTCTCAATTATAACGAGATATTATTTAGTAGTATGCTTATATTTTATAAACAAAAACATCACATTGGACTTATTGCACAGATTAAACAGTCTGCAATGTATTTGTTTTGACTCTACCATCATAAGAACAGTTTGAAAATACAAAAGGTTTAATCAGAAGCCGTATATCGAAGAAGCACAGATAGTACTATTGCGAAAATAAAAAGGTTAAAATGACAAAAAAACGATCTACAAAACATTACATATAAAATTAATGATCGAGCGACAAGAATCCCACTCAAAACCCGAGGTGAACCCAATTGCTCCGGGAAGGTTAGCCGTTCATTTTCAACATGTGGCACCTGACATTATAGAAATCATTCAGATGTATGATCTGATTGAAAACATCATACATTCACATCATGTTTACTGTTATAGTAGACATTTACTGCTCCATGTAGCGAGAATTTTATTGTCCTGCAGAAAAATCACATTAATCGATCGACTTTTACATTTTGAATTCAATAGTAGCTTTTTAAAAAAGGAAAACTTTTTGCAATCAAGGTATATTTCATGCTAAGATGAAATATTCTAATGATAGTATCTATATATACTGCTTAGAAATATTTACACGTCTTTTTATATTGAGTGTCACATTTTTATATCGTTTAAGAATAGTATGCATCTTCTTCAACCTAAAAATGAATACCAAATAAATATTTTAGATATTTCAAAATATGTATTGATGTAGAAGAGATGCTTCGATTTGTCTTAATTGCAGATATACATCTATTGTTTTTTTTTATTTAACTTTAGAAAATCATATGTTTCACTTAAAGTGGACTGAAAATTATTCCCCTTTGACCTATCTCCTTCATATTGAAGTGTACATCTACTGATCAATTATTGTAGTATTGCTTGCATTCATTGTTGTGAATATATGTATTTATAAACTTTTATTACCATTATAAAGATTTGAAGTCTACATCGTATTTCTATACTACGGTATTTATGCAGAAAAATATAAACTATTGGGTTCACACGTAACTTTGCAAGGCAGATCCCAGAAATGTCCTGAAGTTTTATCTGATTGATACACTACAGTACCAACCGCTTAGCCTTATGTCCAGTGTCCTCATTATGATATATAATACAAAACCCATTTTGTAGAAATTCCAAAGCTTTCACACTACACCACCAATGACTTAGCCTTATGTCCAGTGCCTCATTATGATGTAAAATACAAAACCCATTTTGTAGAAATTCAGAAGCTTTCACACTACAGCACCATTCACTTAGCCCTATGTCCAGTGCTTCATTATGATGTAAAATACAAAACCCACTTTGCAGAAATTCCGAAGCTTTCACACTGCACCACCAATCACTTAGCATTATGTGCAGTGTCCTCATTATGATGTAACCTACAAAAACATTTTGCGGAAATTCCGGTGCTTTCGACTAGACGCTGCCATAATCTATGAACACATTTGCCTGATTCCTCACCAGTATTTTTTCTTTATTCTTCATGATACATCTTAGCAGAGAAGCAACAAATACATTTTTAGGCTTTAATTTTACCCAACTTGGGCTCGAACCCACGATCTTTCGCACCCGAGGTGAGCATGCTTACCATTATAACAATGACCAGGTAATTTTCATTTAGGAAAAAATATTATATTTATTGTAATTAATTATAAGTAGACTCGTCAAATAGTGCGTCTTACATTTTATCAATTGTGTACATGTACCTTATAGAAGGAAACATTTCACAAAATGTTGGTGTAAAGATACAAAGTAACACGGAAGAAGGAAATTAGTTCAAGTTTCAGTTCCTTGTTTTTTTGCGTTATAAAAGAATGGTTCTATGTTATATTTATTATCAGTTACGACAGTAAAGCTGTAGTACAAGTAATAGTATGGGACTGTGGAGCATCTTTCATCCTTGGAGTCTAATTTTCATCATAGCAATTCTTGGAGATGTGACTTGCTTGAAGAAATATTGCAATTACAAGCGTCTAAGAAATTGGCGATATGTTCATCTTTACATTACATTCCAAAAATAAATGAGTCAGCGACAGGTCTGGAACTTAGAGATAATTTCCTTCCTTTCATTGAACGGAATACGTTTATAAATGTTTCAAACAATCTAATAACAGATTTGATTTTCAGCAAGAATAATTCACTTCGAAATTTGACTTCGGACGCTTTCAAAGATTTGAATCATCTAAGAACTTTAGAATTGCATCATGAGAAAGATGTAAGTGTAGAATCAATCAAAAATTCCTTCTCAAGTCTGAATAGATCTAGTATCACGAATATACTTTTGGAATATAACGGATGGGAAAGGCTTCCGAAGGATTTTTTTACTTATCTGTCGGGAATAAACATGTCAACAATATCACTGAATAATAACAAGTTTATTCGTTTCATCGGTACGTCCTTTAAATCGTTTTCAAACATTCATAAAATGTACATGAGGAACAATGAACTTGTCTTTGTCCAAGCAGATGGGTTGCAACAACTAAGACATCTGGATTTGAATAGCAATAACATATTTAGAATGCCGAAGTTTTGTGACAATGAAACTGGGCATAGCTTAGTTCCAAAATTATTGCTTTTAAGTGTAGTTGATAATGCCATACGGATACTTCAATCCCACTCTTTCCAGTGTCTGGGTAATCTACGAACTCTGATATTGGACAGGAACCGTTTGACAACGATTGAAAATGATGCTTTCTCTCAAATGGTAAATATTAATAGAATTTCCATCAATTATATGCCAACATTGCACCATTTATTTCCTCGCGCCTTCAACAGTTCTAGTTTAGAACACTTACAATTTATTAAAAACGGATTTAGATTCGATAAATTTAAATATGAAAATGATATTTTTAAGTATTCACAAAATCTGAGACTACTTGATTTATCGAAAAACTACATGCCGACCAATATAACAAACATGTTTTATCAACTGACAAATTTGGTGTATTTAAATTTACATACAACTTCTGTGAGAACTCTGCCGGTAGGTTTGTTTCAAAAAATGTCACAATTGGAAACTCTAATTTTCGGGGGAAACAAAATTGAGCGATGGAATCATTCTGTCTTCGAAAATGTGACGTCCTTAAGAAAACTTTATTTGGATGGAAATAATATACACGTAATTAACGAATCCAGCATTCCCCATGTTTTGTGGATGTCGTTGAAGCATGTCGATCTGTCTCATAATGGTTTTTGGTGTACATGCGAACAAAAATGGTTCGTAGATTTCCTACGATCAGCTAACATTACCCCAATATTGCTAAACTGGCCTAGATGGTATGCATGTTCTTATCCAGACGAAAGAAATAGACTTGAACTATCGCAATACAACCCCACAGACTCGGAATGTGCTAATTGGAATCCAATGTTTACTTTCGTTATTATTGCATCATCTGCAGTGCTTCTTATATTCCTGATAGCAATTGTAATGTTTAGATGTCAGACAAACATTCGCAACATCATTTATCTTCTGCGAGTATTTGCTCAAAAGAAAAGAGGATATTGTATTTTAAATTCTTCCGAAGATTTTGAATTTGATGCATTTATAGTGTATTGTGATGCCGACTCTCAATGGGTTCATAATATCCTGCTGCAACGATTAGAAGCAAATGATTTAAAAATATGTATACATCAACGAGATTTTGATGTCGGAGAATCTATTACGGAGAATATTAAAAAATACATGGACAAAAGTTGGAAAATTGTTGTGATCATGTCAAATGATTTTACCAAAAGTGAATGGTGTCAATGGGAAGTAGACCTTATTCAGGAGCGGAGACGACGATACGGAAAAGATACCCTAGTGTTAATAATGTACCGACAAATAGACACCAGTCACATGACAAACTCTGTCAAGGCTTTACTTGACACGACACCACATTTGACTTATAAGGATGGATTCGGTGAGGACGTATTTTGGTCTGCAGTAACAAGATCTGTAGTTAAATCTTTCACAGATCCACCAACAGCTGTTTTATAATTCAGTCAATGTCATCATATGTACATGATGTATATACTTATTTTAATATCGCTATACATAGGAATTAACACCTGACATATTAACATCAAACGAAATTTTGACTATCTTTTTATATGAATGTCCCTCATAATCTTCCGCACGTGTACGTTTAGTATTTACTCGTAGTTAATTCAATTTTAATATTTAAATTACTATCAAATCGTGTAATATGAATTTTCACCTCCTCTCCCCCCCCCCCCCCCCCCCCCCCTCCTCCAACATGCTTGTTTTGAGTCTTTAGTCATGCTTTCAGTGACATGTTTTAGAATGAAACTGGCATCCAAACTTCCAATTTGCAGGCAACACTAACCTCCGCGATGAAACAAACAACTTGGTTATACCCCGCGGGTATCATCCACCCAGTAGCCATTGGTTAGGCACTGACATGGTTTATTAGATATATTAATAACTGAAATTTACAGTTCTTAAATGGTGTAATTATTAATAAAACTAAGGTTCTCTTCCCTCAAGGATATGTGACGACAGTCGATTTTGGCTACGCTGTTTAGGTCCTTTGGTTTTATTGCTCCCAAAACTTATTAATTTGATTTCCCATATGTTCGATTTTGAGACTACTTGCTGAAGGTTATTCCAGACACCCCTCGTGCGCACTAAATTTGACATCTACGTTCTTTTTTATTAATATTCTGTTATATTTTAATACATATGTAGTCAATATTATATTTAATATTAAAATTTGTATATGAAAAAAAATTAGGTAAATTTAATAACATTTTCAAATTTGAATAAAGAATTGACATTTGTTGGACAAAGTATTTGGCTTTATTAACAATGCTATGAATGAATGTATTAATATGTTACTTGTTTTTAGCCTTCTGATATTTTATTGAAAATAAAAAGTTAAAAAGTAATGGCCGATTACAAAAGCAACAATACGAACCACTCCTCTGTCACACGACTGCAATGAAAATGTTTCAGTATGTCCTGGTTTTCGACTATAATGTTGGAATTCATTTGTTCCATGTTATCTCCATTGTTCGCCTACCAGTAGTTCGGTACGTTTCCAGAAAACAACCAACAGATTCGAGATTCTTCCTGGATTTGTACCAAATTTTGAATTCAAATATTTTGAAATCCATTTTTATTATCTCATCGATATTGTTCTTCTAGTTCCAAAAACTTGTCGTTGCTAGTTATTTTTCCAAACAAATAATACATCTAAGAGTTCTTCAGGATATTAATCAAGGATGGACTTCAAATAGTTGTACACTTCATGTCCTGGAGGATATACCTCTCAAATAAAATAAGGCTAGTACAAATCACAACATGCAATGTATTAATTAACTTGTTTGACGTTGAATCAAAGTAACAAGTCCAGGTCACAGCAATGTCATTCTGATTCTGGACTCTCCGTCATGTTTTAATACATCGCAAGGACCTGGATTTTCATCTTCGAATATCGTGGTTCCCTGTTTCTTCCCCCTCCCCCCGTGAATTAAGGTGAGAGGTGACTGTTCGTGTTGTTGATATTGGTGGAATTGTTGAAGAACAGTGTTTAAACTTTCGTTTCATAACACACCAAATATGAAGGCAATGGGTCCTAAGAAAAAACAGTTCTGCCATTTTTAAAGTTTTCCCAAATGATGACGAGCTTCATTTTTCTGATTACAATTCCAATATACCAGGATTATACATGAACTATTTGCTGCTGGACACCAACAATTAATGACAATAACAAGTACAATTCATACGTAATAATCGTAAAATTTAAAAAACTATACATGTCTAGAATTAATTTTATTTAATGATTAATTTCCAGTGCAATAAAAGATTCGATCGTTGAATAATTATTCGAACATTTTTTTTTTTCATAGTAAGACGCATCAATATTATATCTTCAGTACAACAAAACCACAATATATATACATGTAAGACGAGTTTGAAGGTAGCAAAGGGATAATCAGAATCCGTAAATCGAAGAAGAACAGACAACACAATGACAAAAAGGAAAAGTACAATAGGACAAACAATGATCTACAAAACATACACATAAAACTAAAGATCGAGTAACACAAACCCCACTAAAAACCGGGGATGAACTTTTTGCGCATAGAAATCATTTAACGTCTACAGTGCCCGAATCCTTTGTTATGCATTACATAGATAGGGACACAATGCATTAGAATGGCATCCATAATACACTACACGAGAAAATAAGAGTTTGAAGATACCAAAGGGGTAATCAAAATTCGTAAATAGAAGAAGAGCCAACAGAAAAAGAACAAATGAACAAACATCTACAAAACAGTACAAATGAAACATGTGCTCCGGAAGGGTAAGAAGTTCCTGCTCCACTAGTGACACAAATTTACGTGTTGACGATTCATCTAGCATATTGGTTATGATACATGTACAAAATATGCATAAATATACAAAACAGAAAATCGCACAACAATAACAATAACAATTAAGAGCATACTAAAATAAAAGATCAAGCAATTTGCAAATATATATGATTTGAATTAATTCATTATGTCAACACAATACAATATAGAAGGGCCGTGGTGTCAAGTACCGCTAATATTCCCTGCTGGGTAAACCGATCAAGTTGCACAAACGTTTAAATAAGGGTAATAACAAAATTACCGAACTCCGAACAATCTTAAAAACGGAAAGTCAAAACTCATAATTATATAAACAGACAAAATCAGTCAACAACCGGAAAACTGTGAAAACCGTAATGACCCTGACTTGGTACAGGCATTTCTAAAGAAATGGTGGGTTGAATCAGATTTTAAAGCGCCAAACTTTCCCCTTTCATTACGGCTCATATATTTCATCCCAACAGAGACTTTGTATTAATTCATAATAAATGAAGGTCTTGTTAGGCATACATCATATTATTTTTCAATAACAAATCATGTACGCAATCAGAGCTAGTCCACTGCTATTATATGGTCGTCTTGATACTATACACTCCGACAAAAGTTAAGCACCACCCTATATTTTTATCGATATATTTTTTTACATCAATACTGTTAAAACAATAAAATATATATCACCATTTTTCTTACACTTCTTAAAAGACTACACCAAGGGCTCTAACATTACCAATCTATGAAGTATTCATCATCCTGAAAGACGTGACTATGACGTGGCAAAAATGGGGTTCAAAACAGGCGCTGGAAAAACGTAAAACCAGTTTGTCTTTGATGGATGTTTTTAACATTGCATTAAAATGCAGAGTCTTCAGATTTTCAGAACTTTTAAATGCATCTATTGTGCGTATGTGTAAGGCATAAAAATCAATAAGGAATATATCCACCGCGTTTATTGTTAAGTTATGTAACACGCCTCGTCATGTTTCGCACAAGACGCCTATGCCGTTCTTGGGGGAACTGTTGCCACTGCTGTAAGATAGCAGTTCTTAATTCGTCAATATTTTGATATTTTGGATTGCGTTGGTTATTTTTTGGCCAATACAATCCCATACATGCTCTATAGGGTTCATGTCTGGCGACATCGCAGGCCATGGAATTGTCTGAACAGCCTCTTGCTATAAAAAATGCTCGGGCCCTATGTGGCCTAGCGTTGTCGTCCATGGACATTGGCTTGTCAGCCAACGCATGATTGTCGAAATGGGGGACTACACGTGGAGGGAGCACATTGTCACGGTATTTTTGGCCTGTCAGATTACCATCAAGAACGTACAAATCCAACTTACAGTCAAAGGAAAAACAACCCCAGACAGTTACACCCCCACCCCCAAAAGCAGTTGTGCCCACAATGTGGTTGTCCTGAAATGAAGTGTTTCGTTGGCGCCAAACCCTTACACGACCGTCGGTAGGGCGTAACAAAAAACGACTTTCATCAGACCAGTGGACCCGTCTCCATGTGCGAATAGTCCATCCCAAATGATCATGTGACCAGTCAAATCGAGCATGGCGATGACGTAATGTCAACTGTGGACGTTTTATGGGTCGTCGCGCTCGCATTTCCTGATGGTGGAGGCGTCTGATTACAGTGCGTGTGCTAATGTGTCCTCGAAACTCTAAATCACCACGAAGTGCACCAGCTGTACTGAACGGCCGTTGCCGCGCCCGTCTGGATATGAGCCGGTCCTCTCTCGGCGTCGTTTTGCGAGGTCTACCTGTACGTGTACGGTCAGTAACATTCCCCGTTTGACGAAAACGCTGCATCAGTCGTACAATGATGGAATGGTTAATCCTGAAGTAGTCTGCCATCCTTCTATAGCTAAAACCACAGTTATACATGCCAACAGCTTGCCATCTTTCTGGTATGGTTAATTGTCGCCGCACCATACCAAACCAATAGAAAATGAAACTTAAAACTCTACACAAAAAAATCAGCTTTCGTTCGCAAACACAAATGTTGAAAAGTACACGTGGCACTTTACACACCCTGTCATATACACATAAATAAAAATCGATCAATAACTTGTTTCACAGGTACGTAAGTATGTGTGTACAGGTAACGAAAACAGCAAACCGATTTGAAATAAGTTCATTATTAGAAAAGATATTATTGAAACAAATCAGCTGGTGCTTAACTTTTGTGGGACTGCATATATAATTTCTCAAAATCAGGTGAATTTTGTCAGGCAATTGAACACACAATCATTTTCAGTCCTTTAAAATCCACATCTACATAGTTTTCCAACTGGTATATTTAACTAATAAATAACAAAAAAGCCTGTCTCTTGTAATTCTGGTTTATACTATTTACCATGATACCTATTCTGGTCATTAAAAAAACTCTTTTTATGACATTTGATGATTATACATTTGCAATCAACATGCATTTTAAATCAAAATTTCAATAAGAAATTGGTGTTTCCCTATGAGATACACAGTTCTTTGCACACGATACCTTACATTGCATACAATATGATGTCTTCCAATGAGAAACCGGATGTTTTGTACAAATACCATGTATTCTAAAACAATGAGCCCTTTTATTATGTCATATAACTTTCTTTCAAATCGCACTCAGATTTCTTATTGGTAAATAAACAAACGTTAGAGAATACCGAAGGAGCAATCGGAAATGGACAACAAAGGAAAAACTGGCAACAAAGGGTACACAATACGAAATAAACACAACCCAATATGTGTTGGACACCAATATGCACAAATAAACATCAATAACGTAAATAAGACATGGACCCTCCTACAAACAACTGGAGGTAATGACTAAAACAAACATAAATAAGGTAAATAAGACATGGACCCTCCTACAAACAACTGGAGGTAAAGACTAAAACAAACATAAATAAGGTAAATAAGACATGGACCCTCCTACAAACAACTGGAGGTAAAGACTAAAACAAACATAAATAAGGTAAATAAGACATGGACCCTCCTACAAACAACTGGAGGTAAAGACTAAAACAAACATAAATAAGGTAAATAAGACATGGACCCTCCTACAAACAACTGGAGGTAAAGACTAAAACAAACATAAATAAGGTAAATAAGACATGGACCCTCCTACAAACAACTGGTGGTAAAGACTAAAACAAACATAAATAAGGTAAATAAGACATGGACCCTCCTACAAACAACTGGGGGTAAAGACGCAGCGAACAAACACAAATAACGTAAATAAGACATGAGCCCTCCTACAAACAACTGGAGGTAAAGACTAAAACAAACACAAATAACGTAAATAAGACATGAGCCCTCCTACAAACAACTGGTGGTAAAGACTAAAACAAACATAAATAAGGTAAATAAGACATGGACCCTCCTACAAACAACTGGAGGTAAAGACTAAAACAAACATAAATAAGGTAAATAAGACATGAGCCCTCCTACAAAAAACTGGAGGTAAAGACGCAGCGAACAAACACAAATAACGTAAATAAGACATGAGCCCTCCTACAAACAACTGGTGGTAAAGACTAAAACAAACATAAATAAGGTAAATAAGACATGGACCCTCCTACAAACAACTGGTGGTAAAGACTAAAACAAACATAAATAAGGTAAATAAGACATGGACCCTCCTACAAACAACTGGAGGTAAAGACTAAAACAAACATAAATAAGGTAAATAAGACATGGACCCTCCTACAAACAACTGGTGGTAAAGACTAAAACAAACATAAATAAGGTAAATAAGACATGAGCCCTCCTACAAAAAACTGGTGGTAAAGACGCAGCGAACAAACACAAATAACGTAAATAAGACATGGACCCCCCTACAAACAACTGGTGGTAAAGACGCAGCGAACAGTGTTCAAGACGATTGATAGATTGATTGATGATTGATAGATTGATTGATGAATGATCGATTGTTGGTAACGTAGCGTCCAGCGGCAGCTATGTCCTGTATGTTCAGGATGGGAACAAGTTTAGATAATATGTGGTTACATACTAGTAAGACAATGGTGTCCGCTTAAAACAGTTTTGTGAACCTTACAATTGTACTAGAAAACTAACCACGTCATACAGAATAAAAACATCGACAAAAAAAGTTAAAAAGAAATATCAAAGGATAAAAAGGAAATTTAAGGTAAAAAGACATTTAATGAACAAGAAACCAAAGCATTTGTTGATATAACAAGTTGTTGTCCGCCATATATTGTAATGTTGACATCTAAATATATCACACACAAAGAAAGAATTAAGATTCAGGGCTTAAGACAGTGAGATAGTGTATTTCCTATTATTCTGTTTTTACGGTACATCATCTTCCTTAATCCTTAGGGAAGTTTGTTTCCTTTAATTTGTATTTTTCCGTCGACACTGAATTATAATATCTTCCTCGTTAATATCTTCCTTGATCATCAGTGAGGTTAGTTGTGGAATGTACAATTATTTGTCAATTTTCTCTAGTCTAAGTCTGGTAATGAAGAGAATGTTTTGTTTGATTTCGAGAGGTTTTTTTTGGTGATTGTGACAATCTTGTGTCTCGACAGCAAAAATCGATTTTCTAAGATGCAATTTAATTTCTCTCAGTCGGTTTTATTACGCCTCCTCGCATTTCATATGGACATATTATTTGTTGGAGATGTAATTTGAAACTTAATGGCGTTATTTCTTCTGAATCAGCAATTCAGCATATTCGTATTGGTTTTATAGAAAATAAGACTCGAGGAAATTATAGGTTTAAACGGTCGACACCAATTTAGTTACATACAAGTGTAATATAATGCCTTACGAAACGTATGTACACAGTGATAAAAATATAATGTAAAAAGTGAAGTAGTCTACAAATATTTATCCAAGTACTTTTTTTTTTCATTAAAAGCAAACAATTATATATGATGAGTTTTTCTTTATTGTTGACAGTAACATATATATGTATTAAATGTTCATAAGAATTTTACATCAATTTATACATTTGTACAAAACAACTCAAATATGAAAAGAATAATACTATTTTTGCTTATGTGGGTTTTGTTTTTTGCTCGTTCGTTCGTTTGTTTTTGTTTTTAAGTATTTATTATTATTATTGTTGGTATCGGTGTTGACTGCGGCGCCGTAGGTACCCTATGTTCTCTTTGTAAAAACAGAAACCCACTTTATTTATCAATTTGTCTAATCTAAGAATCTTTATTCTCAAATAAACCATACATTACAATGGTATAGAGAAGTTACATGTCAGAATGCAAAGACTAATCTGTACTTCTCTTGCTGCACATGTATTCTGGATATCTACGCTGAACTTCAAAACAACACAACATCACAAACATAATGTATAAAATACCTATAGACCCAATAATCACGTCAGAATGTAGTAGCTTGATAAATAAGTAGCTCTTCCAAATGTCAAACTAAGTCCAGACTAATTTTCTTTCTGTTCTTTATTGGGCCAATTCCCGTCAATTTTACCTCTTAATTTATCAATTTGTATGTTCTCTGTGAGATAAGAACTCTTTATATTTCCAATTATGTTTCCTGCCATCATTAATACATGATACTTCAATTAGAAATAAATATTTTCTTCAAAAACAAGTGACTTGTTACGTTGTTTTCTTAAAGTATGCACTTTAATTAGTTTTTAATTGATTTTTATCGTTAACCAATGAAACTCACCATAGGAAAGTTAGAGAAGCCAAGACAGGCTTAAAATTAAACAATCTGATTGACATGAAAATGTTCTTGTTTATTGTCTAGATATTAGGTTTATGCTATGAAATGGTGGCAATTGTATCGAGTTCTAAACCCTTTAAAAGACACGATGAATGATACCAAAAGTATTAAAAGGAGAATATGTAGAATGAAAATCAATCAAGGCAAATATCAAAATATTCCTTAAAATTCAAAGCTGTTGAAAAGATATTATTTGCAGACAAATATACACGACTTCGTGATGTAATACCATATAACTGACAATTGTAAGATTTCAGCATTAAGAGATTGGAAGTTTCCGCTAGAAATAGAAAGTAGAATATTGATTAAAATCACTTTCTATAGGATAGGTCACACGTCAAATGTGTTTATTTCAACAAATTTCATTCCATTGAATACTTAACAAGTCAATAACATGTCGTGTTAAACTATACTGTGTACACACGCCAAATAAATGTATGCACTTTTGCAAATTCTCACTTGCTTCAATGTAATTACAATGCATTTGATTTATTTAATAATATTTATTCTGGTTTTTTTTTCTCTCGTTGATAAAACAGTTCCAAGTACAGCATTGGTAACCGTTTGTCGGTTTCCATTCACGTATTGTTAAAAAAGATGATGTTAATTGCACAAGAAAGAATATTCATTCATCTAGATCTAGTCCTCTCCGAGATGCTTTATTAATCAATGCCAGTGAGGTGCATGTTCCCGATGTAGGGAAGAGAAAGCCATTACTTGACCTCTTTAAAACAAGATGATCAGAAACCCACGATGCATAAAAATCGGTTTTACAAATCGTACTGCTATATAATTAAATCTTTAGAAGTAATGTTGTATGGTTTCAATATACATGAATGTTAATGGGAAGACACCGCTTTATTCAATGGACTGACACAATATGAATTGTTGTGTTACATTTCTTACCATATACAAAATTTTGTCAGGAATGGAAGGTGTAACGTCACAGTTACAAAAGAAAACACAAGACATACTAGGGGCATTGAGAGTAATTGAAGATGTAAAGTCCGTTTATAAAGTGGAAAGACTAAATTCAATTTAATCACAGCCAACAAATGTCAGAAACGTTTGGACAAGCTCCTCAAATGCCAGGAATCGTAGGGAGACACATTCGTAAATCTAAAGTCAAGTTCTCTAATCATGAAGAATATTCCTACAGAATTTACTAGTCTGGAGTGTGAACATATGTGAACATATGTCGCCATGTGAATAATTTGTTTTAGCTTGCACTCGTCCAGGTACGTCAAGTGAAAGGATGAAAATGCTTAGCAATTACGTGCGAGCTAGCATGAGCCACGATAGACTGTCAGTCTTGGCATTAATACACATCCTTTATTATATTGAACTTAGCACATCAAATGTTCTTAAGATGGTTGTCTGTCTCCTTGCAATGCAATTGCAATTTGCGAACATTATGTACGAGTACAAATTTAACCTTCAAGAAAAAACGTGTTTTGTCATAAAGTGTTACTGTCAATCTCTTGGGATATTTAAAATTCAATCATAAAACATAGTATTGATCCGATTCCATCCTTTTCAAGTTGAGAGCTAAATAATCATATCATCACTTTTAGCTTATGGGACCCAAAGGATCATTTGAGCTTTTGTCATCACTTGATGTCCATCGTCTGTAAGCTTTTCACATTTCAATCTTCTCCTTGTAAACTAATTAGCTAATTGCAACCAAGCTTCGCAATGCTTCGCTAGGAAGGTTCTACCCAAAAAATCCTCATGTCATTTTGACAAGACACATGGTCGCCACAGACATTTCTTGTTTCTGATTGGCCATTATACAATAAAAATCTTCTGAACTACTGGGCTAAATGTAACCAAGCTTTGCAGGAATGTTGTTTGGAATGTCTTCTAAGGTAAACTCTTCATGTTGATACAATGTGACAAATAACACATGGCCTCAGGGGGAATTTGTATTTCTCATTTTAACTTCAAATAATAATGTATAATTACACCCATTTCTGAAGGTGTTAAAATGATTGGAAATCAGGTTTAGCAACAAGTTTGACTTAAATAGTTACAAACCCATGAAAAAAATATGTTAAACATTTTTTTCCACTAAAACGTAATGGCTCAAAAAATGCTGTTAAAAACATCGACACCATTTATAATGTAAAAGAGGATTACTATTTATTTTGCAATTTAATAGTTATGGTATGCCCTGAAGGCTGGATGATAACATTTGAAAATATCAAATTTGATTTGGCTATGATCACTAGTTTATCTGGCCGGAAGACATATGAGCATTTTCCATTATTTGGTGTCTGTCGATTGTAATCTATAAACGCGTCGTGCGCACTAAATTTGATATCTACGTTTTTATTTAAATTTCAATCTTATCCTCAATAACCAAAGAACCATTTGTACCGAAACCTTCCAGGAATGATATATGTGTAATTCCTAAAGCATTTCAATGTACCTCCTATTGGACATTAAATATGACCATCAGTACAATTTTTGATTGGCTGAAATATGAAAAAAAATCTTCTTCTCAGAAATCAATGGCGGGTCGGTCAGGTTACTGGTAACATAGCACAATTTTGTAGGATTACTATGGACAAAATGAAAAAGAAGTTTGATTTTGGAGGTTTAACCCCACCCATTCATGAAAAAGGTGTTCAATGTGTAAAATGTTGTTTCTATGCTATAATACTCTTTCCCCTCGATCAACCATCATATTTTATTGCAATGTTCATATGCAGAAAATTCTGATTTTTGGGAATACCAGTCTCACTCATTATTAGAATAGAAGCCCAAAACTTTAAGCTTGATAAAAAATCAGTGCTGTCATATATGTATGGGAGGAAGAAATCAGGTGTATTAATTAAAAGCACATTAGGTCCAGTTTTAAAAAAACATAAGGGACACACAAAAAGCAAATCCCTTTTTGTAAACCAGCTTAGTGATACAGGATCTTGGGAGCCAATTAGTATTTGTCTTGAATAATTGTTCACAGCCTGCTAGATTTTATTTTCTAATAAAATGTTTGGTTATAAACTGATAACAAATTTATTATTTCACCACTTGAAATGTTGATGATACTGTAAGTCTTGCTCTTGACAGAAATACAACATTCTTACTAATGATATTATTTGTATGAAAAGATGGAGCTATGTTTTTATATTATTTGATCAGTCATAAAACAGTAAATTTAATTTTGCTGAGGTTAATTATTGCAGTCTGTTTTCAGGAAATCCTAAAAATGCTGTGTAGAAATTCGAGTTGTCTAGAAATCAAATTAAGTGCCTGGAAATTGTTAGAAACGAGGATGTTGCACCAATTACACTAGAGCTTCCCCCAGACATCGATCACAAGACCACCACACGAGTCTATTGACACACCCTTTTTTTCATTCCTGGCTACTGGCCTGGACAGGTGAGATAATAAAAGTACACAATAAAAAAATGACCTTAAGAGCGACGTCTATACAGAAACAGGATACTTCACAAAACACGTGTAACATGTATATTTGTTACAACACGAACTTCCCATCAAAATACAGCAGGTGTAACGGTATAGAACCAATCAAATAAATTGTCCATAAAACCATCACATTATTTTTTTTTTCATATTATGTTACAAAATTCGAGTATTCTCTCATTACAGTATTTATTTTCATTGTAATAAGCAAAACAATATAACATTGGAGTGTATCTAATAATGAAAAAAAAAGATATTATTATATATGATGTACATATTTATTAGAAATATAAATAGACATTCTGGTTTTTCAATGGGTTTTTCATTAATTGTTATTGCTTTTAAGTGCAGTCATGCGGAATGTTCTCCGTATGTACTTTGTCTTCTTCGATATGATTTATATTTCTTTATTATCAGATTAATATCTTAAACATGCTAGCGATGACATGAGTTTAACTTTGATCTTTCGTGCCACATAAAATGTTGTGTGAAGTAAAACCTATTTAATTGATTTCTATCAGTATGATGTTTCATCAACTCACACATTTTCCATTGTTAATCAGAGACAGCCGTCTGAAAATTCTTGTGTAAATTTACTGATTCGAATCATTAAAGTCAACATTTCACATTTGCCGTGTGATCTAAAACTAGTTTTTTATGTCATTTCCGTTTTCTCATCTTAATACAACCTTTAAAAGCAGAAAATCGATAGAATTGCAGTTATTATGGCGGATTGGATTTCCGGAATATTACTTCCGGTATTTTATTTTATATTATCGACTTTGTGTAAGTAATGTATCGGTCGTATATGAACAATCTTAGAATTAAAAGTAAAATTATTTTCGTTACACACTACTACATACACCAGTCAATATCGTTTTACTAGAAGCGTGGAATAAATATGTTATAGAGATTTTAGTGAAATATCTTCATTTCTCAGCTTTATATCACATTCCCGTCGTGTTATGCTTACCATGCACATACATTGTATCAGTAACGTAAAATACTACTATTATTTTGTTCTTATAATTCAGTGTACAAGATTTTCTAACTCATCAAACTATCACCTTCTGAAATGATTGTTGGTTGCTTAACGTCAAGAGGCAAATATTTCATGCATTTTCAAGACGGGAACAAATTCAACATTATCTTTTAAATCTAAACAGAAATGATGAAAGAATGGTATATCCGAGGTGACGACTTTTGAATGCCATCAAAAAGGCATAGAGTGCAGGAAGGACCAAATATTTAGCTTTTCGTAGCGGCTACAATGCTCATTATTTCATATAGTAAATAATTCTCGAATTGAAGACAAATTTGAATATCTGAAATCCCAGTTTATTTATATACAAATAAATTTGGATTTCAGATATTCAAATTTGTGTTCCAAACTGTAATGGAGATGTGTTTGAAAATACCACCAATTATTTGAGTTGTTTTGTTACAGATGTAGCTTGTCCTCCATTTTATTGTTGAAATATTAGTATTTACTTTGTAAGGAGTGAGTATGTTTTCAGGTTTGATCAGCAGTCATCTCTTAAAACAAATTGTGGAGGCTAGCTTGATCTTACATCACGACTATTGACCATTACTGATATGGACAAAATAGTGTGTATGGGCATGGTCAACATGTTCTATGTATTACCAATGTATAATCTTCTAGTTAATCATGAAAAAAAATTAACCACCTCAATTAGGATGGATAAATTTTCTGAAAAAAGGCAGACCAAGACTGTAATTTAAACAAGAAATTGTATAAATTTATATTTTGTATGAAAAAAAATCAATACTAATACCAGTCTATTTGTGTTCTAAACTGATTCTTTTTCATATTAGATTTCTTTGAAACACATATTTATTTACCATCATTGGTTGTATCGTTAAAATGTTACTTCTGTGTATACATCTGTAATAAGTAAAGAAACCGAAGCATGCTCCATAGTTTGTGTGTTTCCAAAATCATTACTCTAACATACAACCCAGCCATCAACTAGTCAATTGAATGAACAATTTATTGACATAAAAAAATTCTAAACACATCTAAGAAAATTATCCTTCAATGCTGACAATGATTTTCTCCCGTTTTGCAAAAAGGATACCATTGTATCACTCTTTAGAACATACTGACCAACACGATCCTGACATTAATTACCTTTACTACTGAGATATATAACGATAAACAGACATTTTGTATATATTAAAGAGTTTCTTGCACGTATTTGTTCCATACAGAAAAAAGAAATTGGTTACATTATTTGAACTTTATATACATGCAGAGTTGAATTCATTCCAGCCGATTTTTACATCAAAATTGTAATATTTTCTCATCTTACTAAGAAATCAATTTTTAAAATATTATATTTCAGGAAAAGAATGGGAAATTAAATAATCAAAAGTATCTGGACACATATATGACTCATCTGTGTTGAATACACAATAAATCACTAGTATACGAAAATATAGCAAATAAATCAAACGACATTATTATATACATTTTACCATAAATAATAATAAATTAAAGTAAAAAATGCAGATGATGATCAAAATCGATTACAAATGTATGATTTTATCTTAAATCCAGAAATTATCGCCGATATAAGAAGCATCATTTTATATTCCGAAATCAACCATTAGATAATTACCTCATTATATTTCAAGTGATAGACCATGCGCTTTAGACGAAAATAAAATTGCTTGGAAAGAAAATCCATTTAATTTAAACAAGTATCGCAAATCCTGGATACAAGCCTAATTTTTTTCAACTTCAATTACCAGCTAGACATGGTATTTCTAGATATGTCGGAGAATGTGCTGTCATCGATTGTATTATAACGTCTCATTAATTGTTTTTTTCTCGCCTTTATTTTAAGTAGATGTCACACTGTAGAATAATTTCCTTTGATTTAAAGACCATTTTATAATCAAATTATATCAAATTGCGTATTTCGTGCTTAAAATTTGCGTGAAACCAATGAATTAAATTCTAGTATCTGATTTAAATTATATTTTATCTGTTGCGTGGTAAGCGAACAATGGCGACAGTGCTTTTGATGTCACACCAGTTTGATCTTTTTATCTTCATGGATTACATTTCCTTTTATTAAGGAATGCTTTGATTACCCAGGTACATAGGACGGTTAAGAGGCTATTTACTTTATTGTTGCTCTACCGTCAAAGACATTATCCAGAAAAAAAGTATTCCTGTCCGATCCAATTATCCGTAAAAGTAAAAGTGGAGAAACTAATTCGCTGTAAGCAGTAATGAAATACACTTAGGTATTCTTTACCACGACAACACAGCAAATTCATTTTCTTACAATAGTCTGGAGAGAATAAATTCGATTTATTTTCTAATGTACATAGCAATAAAATCATACCAAGGAAGATTTTATTTACCTCAAGAACACATTAACAATATAAATAGATTTCAGCCAATGACGAGGGGGCATTGCATTAACGCCGTGTGAGTTGCTTCACTTCTGGACAGTAATAGTCTGAAGTCACAATGCAAACTTCGTTTCCAGTGTCAATCCAATTATGTTTATTGCAACTTATTTCTTCCACTGGAACTATAATGCTGTAATAGACATAGAGAGAAAAAACGGCTGCCGGTAATTAATAACGTAGTTGGAGACAGCTAAAGGTTTCGCGTTGCCTTGGTAAAACTTTAATCTAACTACTGTTAAAAGACTTCTATCTTCCGGCAAGATTGTTTGTCGTCTAAGTAAGGTTCTGATAATGTACACCATTACGTTACACCTGGTTCCATTTCATTTTAATGAGCGTTAATGTCTGATCAATAACTATTTTAACCATTAATCAACAATATAATTCCACATTTTACGATGTTTTAAGGAGGCTAGAATTTCCATTGTCAGAAAAGTAACAAAGCAGCAATTAAAACTTTCCTGTAGACTGCTGTCACGCCAATTAAATTACCTGTTGCTTGACGTGTATGGTACTATTTTAAGCCTTTGATCTTCGGGAAATCAACGAACGTTTTATGGTAATCTGTAAAAAAAAAGCAAGACAATCACGTAACAAGAATGCAAAATTTACAATGTTTTAGAATCAAAATAGAAGTGTTTGACAGGGTCAAAAAGAACATTATATGATTTCCTTGTCTTTAAACAACGATATAATTATACATTCACCATTATTGTCACATGTATAGATTTTAGTGCCAAGTTGTGAGGAACATTTACATGCAAATGGCGTTTTAAATATGAAGTAACAGCCTCAGCATTGTGCATTTATGAATAAACATCTTCAGTCTATTGCCCTGGTATTTCCATCCATTTGAGTTTTTTGCTCTTTTTTTTTTGTAATTGTATTCCTTTTATATTATATTTCATTTTTCAATGGTCGCAGCTGTAATATTTGAATAAGATAGTGGTCTTGGGGACACAATCATAGGACGATTGGCAGCATACTCAGTATTAGCCTGTGACAATAAGGGTAATAACAAAATTACCAAACTCCGAACAATCTTACAAAGGGAAAGTCAAAACTCATAAGTATATAAACAAACAAAATCAGTCAACAACCGGAAAACTGTGAAAACCGTAATGACCCTGACTTGGTACAGGCATTTCTAAAGAAATGGTGGGTTGAATCAGATTTTAAAGCGCCAAACCTCCCCCTTTCATTACGGCTCAAAGTTTCCGGCTGTCACTATAACAGTATGTATAACAATACTTGAACAAAACAGGTAAAACAGTTGTCAAAGCAGCACCAAACTCAGTGAAGTAAATGTCAAAAACACTTTTACGTCACACATTGATAAAAAAATATTTTTTACATTTTTGTTGACACCTTATCTTTATATATTTTCACCATATGAAAATCCATCGTTTATAATCTTTTCTGCAGAGACGGAATATATTTCGACAAGATCTTGGTATCGGAATATAAACTTTTTAAGAGATCGAATAAGGCGAATATTGTTATAGCCCTGGTCCAGTAACATCACCGTTAAACGTTCCAGCTCCTTTTGTACAGCAGCACTAAGGTCCATCACCATCGGAAATAAGCAACCCTAGCCACAGTCAGTTCTGGTTATTTAGCTTAGAAAAACAAATGTCTTGCTTCCAAGTCATATTAAATTATTTGGCTTCCCAATCATTTGACCTTGTACCTGATGAAGGTTATTAGATATCTACACTTGTTTACTCAATAGTCAACTTAGCCGTCACTTGTATATAACAAATCATTCACCGAAATAAGACAACAGAAAACACAACACAGAATATTAAAAACATGAGCAACACGCACTCAACTATCGTCTTTTGTAAGTAATTTCGTCTTCAATATGTAATGTTGTATCATCACAAAAAGGGCCATCGTCTTCAATATGTAATGTATCATCGCAAAAAGGACCATCGTCTTCAATATGTAATGTATCATCGCAAAAAGGACCATCGTCTTCAATATGTAATGTCGTATCATCACAAAAGGGACCATCGTCTTCAATATGTAATGTTGTATCATCACAAAGAGGGCAATCGTCTTCAATATGCAATTTTGTATCATCACAAAAAGGGTCATCGTCTTCAATATGTAATTTTGTATCGTCACAAAAGGGCAGTGGTCTTCAATATGTAATATTGTATCGTCACAAAAGGGTAGTCGTCTTCAATATGTAATTTTGTATCATCACAAAAGGGCAGTGGTCTTCAATATGTAATGTTGTATCATCACAAAAGGGCATTCGTCGTCAATATGTAATTCTGTATCATCAAAAAAAGGGCATTCGTCTTCAATATGTAATTCTGTATCATCATAAAAAGGGCATTCGTCTTCAATATGTAATTCTGTATCATCACAAAAAGGGTATTCGTCTTCAATATGTAATGTTGTATCATCACAAAAGGGGCATTCGTCTTCAATATGTAATTCTGTATTATCACAAAAGACACAATCGTCTTCAATATGTAATTCTATATCATCACAACAGAGACATTCGTCTTCGATATGTAGTGATGTATCATCACAAAAAGGGCCATCGTCTTCAATATGTAATTCTGTATCATCACAAAAAGGGCAGTCGTCTTCAATATAAAATGGTGCATCATCACAAAAAGGGACAATCGTCTTTAATATGTAATGTTGTATCATCACAAAAAGGGCAATCGTCTTCAATATGTAATGTTGTATCATCACAAAAAGGGCCATCGTCTTCAATATGAAATGTTGTATCATCACAAAAAGGGACAATCGTCTTAAATATGTAATTCTGTATCATCACAAAAAGGGCATTCGTCTTCAATATGCAATTTTGTATCATCACAAAAGGGACCATCGTCTTCAATATGTATTATTGTATCATCACAAAAAGGGCCATCGTCTTCAATATGTAATGTTGTATCATCACAAAAAGGGCCATCGTCTTCAATATGAAATGTTGTATCATCACAAAAAGGGACAATCGTCTTAAATATGTAATTCTGTATCATCACAAAAAGGGCAATCGTCTTCAATATGCTATTTTGTACCATCACAAAAAGGATAATCGATTTCAATATACAATTTTGTATCATCAGAAAAAGGGTCATCGTCTTCAATATGTCGTATTGTATCGTTCCAAAAGGGCAGTCGTCTTCAATATGTAATTTTGTATCATCACAAAAGAGACAATCGTCTTCAATATGTAATGTTGTATCATCACAAAAAGGGCATTCGTCTTCAATATGTAATTATGTATCATCACAAAAAGGGCATTCGTCTTCAAAATGTAATTCTGTATCATCACAAAAGAGACAATCGTCTGCAATATGCAATGTTATATCATCACAAAAAGGGCATTCGTCTTCAATATGTAATTCTGTACCATCACAAAAAGGGCATTCGTCTTCAAAATGTAATTATGTATCATCACAAAAGAGACATTCGTCTTCAATATGTAAAGTTGTATCATCACAAAAAGGGCAATCGTCTTCAATATATAATGTTGTATCATCACAAAAAGGGCCATCGTCTTCAATATGAAATGTTGTATCATCACAAAAAGGGACAATCGTCTTAAATATGTAATGTTGTATCATCACAAAAAGGGCAATCGTCTTCAATATGCTATTTTGTACCATCACAAAAAGGGTAATCGATTTCAATATACAATTTTGTATCATTACAAAAAGGGTCATCGTCTTCAATATGTAATTTTGTATCGTCACAAAAGGGCAGTCGTCTTCAATATGTAATATTGTATCGTCACAAAAGGGCAGTCGTCTTCAATATGTAATTTTGTATCATCACAAAAGAGACAATCGTCTTCAATATGTAATGTTGTATCATCACAAAAGAGACAATCGTCTTCAATATGTAATGTTGTATCATCACAAAAAGGGCATTCATCTTCAATATGTAATTATGTATCATCACCAAAAGGGCATTCGTCTTCAAAATGTAATTTTGTATCATCACAAAAGAGACAATCGTCTTCAATATGTAATGTTGTATCATCACAAAAGAGACAATCGTCTTAAATATGTAATGTTGTATCATCACAAAAAGGGCAATCGTCTTCAATATGCTATTTTGTACCATCACAAAAAGGGTAATCGATTTCAATATACAATTTTGTATCATTACAAAAAGGGTCATCGTCTTCAATATGTAATTTTGTATCGTCACAAAAGGGCAGTCGTCTTCAATATGTAATATTGTATCGTCACAAAAGGGCAGTCGTCTTCAATATGTAATGTTGTATCATCACAAAAGAGACAATCGTCTTCAATATGTAATGTTGTATCATCACAAAAAGGGCATTCATCTTCAATATGTAATTATGTATCATCACCAAAAGGGCATTCGTCTTCAAAATGTAATTTTGTATCATCACAAAAGAGACAATCGTCTTCAATATGTAATGTTGTATCATCACAAAAGAGACAATCGTCTTAAATATGTAATGTTGTATCATCACAAAAAGGGCAATCGTCTTCAATATGCTATTTTGTACCATCACAAAAAGGGTAATCGATTTCAATATACAATTTTGTATCATTACAAAAAGGGTCATCGTCTTCAATATGTAATTTTGTATCGTCACAAAAGGGCAGTCGTCTTCAATATGCAATATTGTATCGTCACAAAAGGGCAGTCGTCTTCAATATGTAATTTTGTATCATCACAAAAGAGACAATCGTCTTCAATATGTAATGTTGTATCATCACAAAAGAGACAATCGTCTTCAATATGTAATGTTGTATCATCACAAAAAGGGCATTCATCTTCAATATGTAATTATGTATCATCACCAAAAGGGCATTCGTCTTCAAAATGTAATTCTGTATCATTACAAAAGAGACAATCGTCTGCAATATGTAATGTTGTATCATCACAAAAAGGGCAATCGTCTTCACTATGTAATGTTGTATCATCACAAAAAGGACCATCATCTTCAATATCTAATTTCTTTTGAAGTAATACATAGAAGGAGGGATCCCACTAAACGGTTTAACCCCGCCACAATTTTCTGTGTTTCCTAATCCAGGACCCGGATTTTCAACGCCCTATTTGCTTAATTGGTGTCCGCGAACATTTTTAAGGAATTTTGATCAACTAAGGCTTAATTTGCATACGTTAGACAACTTATTACCATATAGCTATTATTAAAATTTTAGCTCATTCTGATATAAAATGGAGACGTAATTGCCATTTTAAGAACATTTTCATTTCTAGCAGCGATGTCCTTCTTTGGTTGAAGTTGGACACTGTTTTACAACAGGACGATTCAGGAACTAACCTAACTTGGTGAAAATTGTTCCAGTGATTTCAGAGATATCGAAAGTAGATATTTCTATTTTTAGTAATGACTGCCATTTTTATTAGTTTGCTTACCTGTAAAGCACAACTTTTGAAGAGGACCAATCAAGCACCTCTGGTCAGATTTGGTTAAAATAGGACAAGTGGCTTCAGATGAAATGTCGCAAATATACATTTCTATTTTTAGTAATGGCATTCTTATTTAAACATTGGCGGACTGCGATTTCGAAAGATTGATTGATTGATTTTTTTGTGTTTAACGCCACTTTCAGCAATATTTCAGCTATATCATGGCGACCAGTTTTAGTGGTGGAAGAATCTGGAGAGATCCACCGACCATGGGCAAGCAATTGGTCAACTTTATCACTTGCAGCTGCGAGTCAAGTAATCCAACTACGTAACTCATTAAGCCACCCGGGCCCTTGATTTCCAAAGAAGACCCAGTTTGGTTAAAACGGATATATTTGTTTTAGATGAAATGCCAAAAGAATGAACGCTTACGGAATGACGACCAAAGACAAGTGGTGGTAATGGCTCACATAACCCTTTTTGTAAGGTTAGCTAATAAAAAGGAATAAAAAAAATCAGCAAATTTGAAAAAAAAAAGCATAATATTTGAACCCTTTCTGTCCTCAAATCATTAACGGGTGGTGGTAATATATCATGATTTAGTGGTAGTTATCTCTCGTTCACATCTCGTCTCAATCCGGTAGTGTGACGACAGAAGGATGTATTTAAAAGTAGCAAAAATGAAAAATGTCTAATTACAAGCCGACATATTCTAGGAATAATTCTGGATAAATCAAATGGATTATTTTCAGAAATAAACAGGCAGTTCTAAGATTTTATGATTAACAGCTGACGCAGAATAATAACAGTTTTTACCAAAGATAAAAATATATGTTAGGAATTAAGATACATATTGTAGTTGGTAATAACTCAAATTATATGGAGAAAGATAAGGACATTCGTGCTATTTTTAAAACATTAAGCCCATTTTCAAGTTCGTTATATTTGCAATTTCAGTAAAACATGGTTGGTTCAATCATACTTCTACATCTTTAAGTAGCCAGCAATGTAATTATTGTAAGTCATTTACTGAACTAGTTTATGTGCATTTTTAAATTGTCAAGAGGAAGACTGGTTTTGTTCTGTAATGAGGAATAAACTCCAACTAGGTTCTTAACAAGAATTAACGAGACTCGTACGAATCGAGTTAATTCGTTTTATATTGTATTCTCTTACTTACTACATTTCCATCTACAAAGGTATATTGTGTATTATATTGTTTACATTTTTAATGTTTAGAAAGCTGAATAAGACTGCAATTATGAAAAATAAAACGATACATTTGGTTCTCGTTTGTGTTCGTCCATTTTGTCCAATTCGTGTTGTTCATTTTTCAATTACATGCCCTCGTGTGTTCAGTTCCATGCTTGTGATGCTGGCTGCAATTTCTGCGTACATACGATGTTTGATTTGTCTCTAGACCCATTTGTTTTGTAGGTGAGTCATGTTTTATTTATGTATGTATGCTGATGTCCAACACAATTTGCACATCAGATGATGTGTTCTCGTTGTTTAGCAATAACAAGACGGGTGATACTAACTGTGCAAGAACTGATCACCCGACCGGAGCACCTGGATTCAACCCGAGAATATTCATGGGCTTAGTGTTGCTCAATATTTAATTTTCTGTGTAGGTTTTTGTCGACCATTTTTATTTTTTTTTACCTTTTCATTTGGCCATCGTATTGTCTGTCCTTTTCTATTTATTGTTTGGTTATGTTCTGCTATGTCGGAAATAACATAGCCGTGAAACAGAGCAGAAATCAAATGTTATTTTTGTTAATTTGAAAGATTCTGAATGAATTATATGTCGACTTTCAGTCATTTCGTGTCGTTTCCATGCATACCAATTCGTGTTTCCACTTCAATGCACACTACTCAATAATGTTTATACTGTTTTGCAATTATCAACGTTGTAATCAGTTCAATTGTTACCAAACAATGCCTCAGTATGTACATATGTAGGTAATATTGTGAAGATAAACCTTAACATGACTTTTTGATTGCCTAAGGTCTAATAGGTTGGTAATGGATAGAGCAGCTGCAGTCAGAGTTCTCCATCATCTACTTGTAATTGAGGTACAAAAACCAGGTATATAACCTGGACATTTTTTGAGATTATAATATTTTTCCACAGCTTCTTGTCGTTTATTATGTATGTTTCTCAGTGTCGAGTCATATTTATCAATATTTCTTGTTCGTGGCATCTTGTTATATTTGTTTATAGATATTTACTTCCTTTTTTGTTTTTGTTTTTGGTTTCTCATTGTTGTTTACGAATGTTATTGGATAACGAAATAGGCCATTGCTTCTCTGTGGAATACAGCCTCTACGAAAGTGTATTATGCTAGACACTGGTCGCATTTAAAAGGCAACTGCAACAACCACCCACCCACTGAGGAATTAGTTTTTAGGGATGAGTGTTAGTGGCCCTTGGTGCAAGGTTATAGTTTGCGACTCTATCCATCATCTTCCTGTTTATTGTGGTGTGCAACAAAAACATTCTACCCCTATAGAGGATCCGTCCTGGTCGTATGGTAGTTGGATTTATTATTACCTATGTCATTGGTGCCTATCACCACCAACGTTTTGGGTTCGAACCCCGCTCATGCGAGGTGTACTCGATACAACATTATGTGATAAAGTTTGCTTGTAAGTGACTTACGGCAGGTCGGTTGTTTTCTCCAGATATTCCGGTTTCCTCCACCAATAAAACTGACATCCACGATATAACTGAATTATTGTTGAAAGTGGCGTTAAAGACCACACACCTAGGCCAATCCCACTGTCACCTTTTACCTATATGATTTATTTTTGTTTGATTCACTTCTTCATGACATGAATGTAGCTGAAATACTGCTCAACTGACTTTAAACGGAATTGCCCAATCAATATTCTTAGATCATAGCAACATTATTGACCTTTCAGTAACCCTACCACTAAATATATTTCATTGTCGCTTCTGTGTGAGTGATATTTTTCTGACACTTTATAAGCCATGTCATTTCTCGTTTAGATAACAAATGAATTCCAAGCCCGTTCATCCTGTTTTGTCTGAAATTTAATCGGTTCTCTGGTCGTAACCACACGTTTGACTTCGAAATTTGTCATGGGAATATATCCAAATAAAGTCTGAACACGCCCATCTTAACTAACCCGTCCACTTCTTTTGACAACAGATCTGATAATTTAAGCTAAGTTTCAAGATTTTTAATTTATTTTTAGGTCCATCAGAGTATTATGTGAAAGCTCATTTTGTTAGGAAGATCGTATAGTAACATTGATTTCATGCCTTTTGGAGTCACTTATATTGAAATTGCTTAGTTACTCACAGTAAAATTGAAATAATATATTTATTTCGAAACTTTTTTTCAGAATAATTAAGGCAATTTGTATATAACATCAACATATAAAGAATCACTACCAGTGCACCACCATTTAATATTGTTGAAAGTGACGTTAAACACACTATTCTTAACTCGACACTCATAATTACCAAGTTCATCCAACCATTTGCAGAATTGTCCTATTTATCTTGGTTTGGACAAATAAAACTAATTTAACCCCGGCACTTTTTATTGAAGTGCCTGTACCAAGCCAGGAAAGTGGGCGGTCATGTATTTGTGTGTTAGGGGTATCGATTGTGCGTCTTTCTACGATTTTGATATTTGGTTTTGGAACCATTCCGACGGTGTAGTATTTTTTGTTTTTCATTTTTATTACTGAAAGTCTGTTTCACAATACACACGATATATATCTTGCTTTCAATGTATTCACACTAAGTATAAGATGTATAAAACTGACCGTCACGATATAACTGAAATACTGTTGAAAGTGGCGTTAAATACCATCAACCTAAACCAAACCTACATATAATTTTGAATCTCATTTATCCATTTAACATGTAAAATTGTACATGAATGTATATCTTGTGACAACTTCTCTCTTACAGAAACAATTTTTAATCACTTAGTAATCTAGACACAACAAACTAATCAAAATTCAGTTATATCAAAATTTGCGTGAAATAATCGACATGTTTTGGTAGGTTTACTGATTTAATTTCTTGAACAACTAACATTTAAATGTGAAGAAAGCCTGTCTTAATATCACCACTGCTTAATATGTCTCTATAGTTTTAAATGGAACCAATATATGTTGTCTCCATTAATGTTTTCTCGTATGTAGTATATCATATACAGACATTTATTGTAGCTTTCAAGGCCATTGTACATTATAATGGATATAAACTTCTGATGTTATTGTGGCATTACTATGTTTTATGATTATGTCTTAGATGACTAAGAATCCATTTGTACGGATGTATTCTGGTAAATAATGATAATCCACCTCATGTTTATGAATGAGCCGGGCTTGGCCGGCCTTATTCATAAAACATGACGTAGATGGTCGGATTTTTCTATAGATTGCTGAGTTCATCCCCGGTTTTTAGTGGGGTTCATGTTACTTAATCTTTATTTTTATGTGTATGTTTTGTAAATCGTTGTTTGTCCTTTTGTACTTTTTCATTTGGCCATTGTGTTGTCTGTTCTTGTTTTACGGATTCTGATTACCCCTTTGGTATCTTCAAACTCTTCTTAGTATATTTCAGAACTAAATTACGTTAAATGTAATAGAGTTTAGTGTATGGTCTTTAACGTCACCTTCAACAATATTTCAGTTTTATCGTGGCGGTTAAATGTAATAGAAACTCATGCATAATTATAATATGTTTTTATGGAAAAAATGTTATGTTAATGTCATATTTGCCATTTTCATTATGTAAAACAAACATGTTTAAATGGTTACACTATATCTTCGCCGATTTGACCTATTCCGTTTAGACCCTTCATATTACTAGCTCTCAACAATTTTTAACTCATTTGGCTTTCCAATCTTATCACTACGAGCGTACCTGGTGTAGGTTATTCAGGAAACGGGTCGTGTGGACTAAATTAGATATGTATCATTTTATTAAAGACATTATTGGTTTTTTTGTTTTGTTTTTTTCATTTTTAAACATTATATTTATGGGTTGTTTCGGACTATAAGGGTAATAACAAAATTACCGAACTCCGAACAATCTTACAAAGGGAAAGTCAAAACTCATAAGTATATAAACGGACAAAATCAGTCAACAACCGGAAAACTGTGAAAACCGTAATGACCCTGACTTGATACAGGCATTTCTAAAGAAATGGTGGGTTGAATCAGATTTTAAAGCGCCAAACCTCCCCCTTTCATTACGGCTCAAAGTTTCCGGCTGTCACTATAACAGTATTTATAACAACACTTGAACAAAACAGGTAAAACAGTTGTCAAATCAGCACCAAACTCAGTGAAGTAAATGTGTGATGGTAACGGATGCTTATTCTTTAAACAACAAATGAATTCCCTCTTCAGTTACAATCAAACCATTTCTCTTAGTGACTACAATGAATCATTCTGTATCACATTTACGTGTTTTAGTCTCCTTAAACATTTTTATAAGAACAATTAATTGACGTGTCTTCTTTAATGTAACTTTATTCTTCTTGAATAGACAAAATTCTATCATAAAATAATTTAGATGAGAGAATTATGCAGAATGCAAGAGGTATATAATAGCATGTTTAGAATATATTGTCTTTTATTTCGAATATTAATTACAGTGCTAGAAGAATCTTTCTTTTCTTTAAGGGAAACATTGGAACACAGAGATCAATTAACTTCTTACAAGACCAATGCATATTTTCTAAATGTAACTTTAAAATCATTAAAATATTTATCTACCGTGAATATTTTAGAATCAAACGAAAGAATAAATTCATAAAAGATCTTTTGTTTGGTGGAGCACATTAAATGTGATATATCTGCACGAAATTTACCATTATAAAACATTTTATTACATACAATAGAAACCACTGTATTCTGTGTAAATAGCAGGAAAGTAAACACATCTAAGATTCTTCTTCTTAATAACTAAAGTATGAGTACATATCTCAGACAAAACACCATTGGCTATGTATGCCATGAAATAGGTTATCACAGTCTATAAAATATGAAAATCCTCAACACATCCTATTTAAAACAATCTGAAGACTTAATAATATAATAGAAAAATACATATAACATTATTTTATTTAGGAAAGTCGTAAAAAACGTCACAAACATGAACTGCAAATTGTTGTTCTGTCCAACTTCGTGATGACCTATCAATGGATTTTTAGCAAAAATGACATGTCGGATCCCGCAACTAGAGCAAGAACTGCTTACTCTTCTGGAATACCTGAGTTCGTCCCAGTTTCCAATGGTTCAATTAAAAAGAACCCGAAGATACCACAGGGTTAATCAGAATCCGTAATTCAAGACAACACAATGGTCAAACGAAAAAGGACAAATAACGATCTACAAAACACTACATAGAAAACTAACGAACAACATTAACCCCACTAAACACCGGGGCTGAACTCATGTGTTCCCGAATGGTAAGCAGTTACACCCCAAATTACATCTCCGGTGATAAATGATGAACGAGGAAAGGACCGGGAAGTGCTTACGACAAGTGGAACAAGTGATATTTGTATCGGTAAAACTGTTAATGTGATGACTCCAACTTAACCAATAGGAACGCTTCCTTCGGTAGCTTCCTTGCTAGCGGCAACACTCTATCACGGACATCCTGATAATATCTTCATTTCTGCGATGTCCGTTACGATTTCAGCGTAAAGACGATCTTCGGTTTGTCTTTATTCCCAAATTGTTTAGTTGAGGATTCATTCATATTATATGTATTTACTTACGTATATTAATGGTGTCCATCACAATGTTCATATCAGATGATGTTGGTATAGTTAAACAGTAACACGACGGGTGCTACTGGTGGATCAGGAACTGATACCATTCCAGAGTACCAGAGTTCACCTCATTTTGTGGTGTTCGTGATGCCAAATCTTTAATCTTCTGTGTAGTGTATTTGTATGTTTGTCTTTTGGGGTTTTTTTTTTTTGCTTTTTTTTTTGCCATTCTATTGCCAGTCTTTTCAGTTGCGAGTTCTAATTACATCTTTTGTATCTTCAAATGTTTTCTTATTACGGAGAAGAAAATATATTAGTTTTGGGTTTTCTTGGAGAAATCAAACACCTAGCTGAATCCATCTCCAAATAGCAAGCTTACTGGTTGTATCGAGGCTATATTGTTGTGGTTAGACGACAAACAGTATTTCATAGCTTGAAAATTCTTCACAAATAATTTTCATTTAATACTCCCTCACTTCATCACAGTTCTTAAATACTACTATTGCAGTCTCAACTGTAAATCTTGCCATAACGAAATATACCAGGATTACACCATGTTAATGATGATATTAATTAAAGTGTGTATACAAACTAATGGAATACTGAAACACACTTCTGTAATAAGATTAAGTATTTCATCTTCCAAAGCCCATTTTTTTTAAAATAATATAATTACGTAAATATTTCACTAATAGCATTCTAATTATCTTCACTTTACAGGCTAGTAGATACATACATAGATTATATTCTGAGGTTTTAATGCGGAACTTATTTACTCGATATCCTGAAAATACACGAAGCTTAAAAGTCCTCATAAAAGCCACTTCTTTGACTGTTTTCTTTTAAAGTGAAAGAAAGAACAAACATCATGCTATTTGACATATACATTACCAACATTGACTGCCATTACATGATGTAAAGATTAGGTATTCAAGTAAGCGAAATTGAAACTTTATGTGATACGAAGACATATATGTACTAGATAACAAAGCTTATAAAGTGGTTGTTGGTGAATATACAAAGATGTTAATACACAGACATTGTAATTTCAAATCCAGTTTGTGACATATTCCATTTGTGTTCATATATCATGGTTTAATGTCTGGTATGGAGTTCGTGGTTGGCCAGTCTGAGTCTTAGGAGAACTGTGTAATTTATGAGGACAGAGCTTTAATTTCTCAAGTGTTCCATATATTTCATCATTTTAATTTTAGGATCTTCAGTATCTAAGCAGTAGTACATGGATAACAAATAAAAATGTGTTAGGGCTTAGAACTTGTTTATTGTATTTTATCAACCAACGCTAAATAATATCTTTACTTTCGTGACTTGTGTAGAATTATGGAAAACTAATGTTGACAAGTATTGGCTGTGAAGTAACGTCTGAGTCTATCAAGATCGATATTGCCCAAGTGCTTTTTAAAAAATATAATTTGTAACAACGACCTCACATTTATTTTTTGCATTTTCTTACTACAACGCTGTTCACCCAGTTATATTTTACCCGCATGTTGAAAACACTTGTATGACCGCACCATTTCCTAGAAGGTAGATTTGAGTCCATCAATCTAATTTAACCTCGCCACTTTTTATTCAAGTGTCTGTACCAAGCACGAAAAGTGCACGGTCATGTATGTATGTGTTAGCGGTCTCGGGTTTCCTCTATTTCCATACTTTTTCAATTTGATTTTGGAATTTTTCTGACCGTGTGCTATTCTTGTTTTTTATTTTATTATTTCAGAATTTTAGAACAAACATATTACTATATTTTAATAGATTTCCTGGTTTCTTATTTCACGCAAGGCGAAAAATCGTTATTAAAGAATCTTCAAAAATGTCTAGGGATTTATTGAATATCTATAAAATAATTATATTTTGCACAGACAAGTAATTGAATTTGAAAACATCTTTTATCTTACTATTTTTAACCGAGATCATTAGTAATCAGTTTTCTCGAAAGTGATTTCAAGTCTTTTCAGACATCAATTTATTGAGAAAATTTCCTTTCCTGTACTACTTCCATTTCTATTAAAATAACAATAAAATAAAATGGCTGGTAGATCTAGCTAAGCGGTAAACAGATCTAGTGTAGAATGTAATATCGAATAATTAGATATCGTTAGCGTAACAATGAAGGGAACATTGTTCTTTTCATCAAAACGAAATTCATATTAGTCAAGACCTACCATATTCGTATATTTGTCGGCTCTAGTCCTTGTAACGAAGAGCATTTGTGTTCATTAGATGTTTCTAATCGTCAATGGAGAAAATAAAACATGGACCATTTACCTTGGGATAGATTATTGTATTGGATTTTCAATACAAAAGGGGTAGGGAATGGGGTTAGTGTAATGGTGTTTAACGCTACTTTTAACAATATTTCAGTCATATCTTGGCGGTCAGTTTTATTGGTTGAATAAATCGGAGTACCTGGAGAAAATCACCGACCTGCCGCAAGTCACGGACAAACTTCATCACATAATGTTGTATCGAGTGGGTAGGGAATGAGCATAGTAAAAATGAATAGGAAATTTGTTTTCAAGTCTACAAGTCTTAGATAGTCACTAACTTTAAGAACGTCGTTGAAACTTTTTATTTGCAACACAGCCTGCAATTGTCCAACATGATTAGGTCTTTGTGACAACTAAGTAATTTCCAACAGTTAAAGGGCCCGAGTGACTCAATGAGTTAGATAGTTGGATTACCTAACAACTCATACAAACCTATCACCAATACGGCGTGGGTTCGCGCCCGGCTTTGCAAATTACAAAAAAGGTGCACTCAACGCGCAGCCGCAAGTGATAAAGTTTACCAATTGCTTGCCCATGGTCGGTGGTTCTCTCCGAATACTCTGGCTTCTTCCATCACCAAAAACTGGTCGCCATGATATAACTGAAATATTGCTCAAAGTGGCGGTAAACACAATAAATCAAATCAAATCAATCCAACAGTTAAGAATGTTATATGTAAAGAACCTTTAAAACAGTTTCAACATAGCCACCAATATCAACAAAACGAACAATCACCAATAACCTCAATTCACTGAACACAACAAAAACCACGACATGACGTAGAAAATCCAGGTCCTGGCTTGGGTCAGACACACAAACTGAACACAATAATACCATGACAAGTGACGTAGGAAATCCAGGTCCTGGGTCAGGCACACAAACTGAACACAATAATACCATGACAAGTGACGTAGGAAATCCAGGTCCTGGGTCAGGCACACAAACTGAACACAATAATACCATGACAAGTGACGTAGGAAATCCAGGTCCTGGGTCAGGCACACAAACTGAACACAATAATACCATGACAAGTGACGTAGGAAATCCAGGTCCTGGGTCAGGCACACAAACTGAACACAATAATACCATGACAAGTGACGTTGTAAATCCAGGTCCTGGGTCAGGCACACAAACTGAACACAATAATACCATGACAAGTGACGTTGTAAATCCAGGTCCTGGGTCAGGCACACAAACTGAACACAATAATACCATGACAAGTGACGTTGTAAATCCAGGTCCTGGGTCACGCACACAAACTGAACACAATAATACCATGACAAGTGACGTTGTAAACCCAGGTCGTGGGTCAGGCACACAAACTGAACACAATAATACCATGACAAGTGACGTTGTAAATCCAGGTCCTGGGTCAGGCACACAAACTGAACACAATAATACCATGACAAGTGACGTTGAAAATCCAGGTCCTGGGTCAGGCACACAAACTGAACACAATAATACCATGACAAGTGACGTTGTAAATCCAGGTCGTGGGTCAGGCACACAAACTAAACACAATAATACCATGACAAGTGACGTTGTAAATCCAGGTCCTGGGTCAGGCACACAAACTGAACACAATAATACCATGACAAGTGACGTTGTAAATCCAGGTCCTGGGTCAGGCACACAAATGTGGTGGGATTAAACCGATTAATGGTATCCCAACACTTTTCTCTTGATCTCCATATAAAATAAAGCGATAGAAACTCTCCATAGATTCGCTTCCACTCAAAAAGACCACATACTATCACAAAAAAATGCATTACAGCATAGACATGGACAGTGCAATAGAAGGGTCTATGAATGTTCGTAGTTAACTGACTACTAGCTAGGAGGGTAGAATCTGTTAGTGAAAGACCGTTACTCTTAGGAGAACAGATTTAATTCAATTAGTCATAAATATTAATGGTCATACAAAAAATGAAATATAAATGTACTCATTTAATTGTTAGTTGGACATACTAGTTGTACCAGCAGATTATCTATATTTTAGCAAAGTAAACCTGCCTCAAAGAGTGAACTATAGTTGCTAATTCGTAGCCTTTACGAATACAATTTTTCCAGTATTTTACAAGTTTATTTATGTAAGATTTTAGCGTTTTAGCTTTGTTAAATACGTCATCATAAAAAAATGGATGGGAAGTGTAAATAGTGATGATGAACAATTCCATTAATATCAACAAAATGAACAATCACGTCTGACCATAACTCACTGACCACAAACAGACCATGACATATGACGTTAGATATCCAGGTACATTACGTTACAGTTGTGTGATTGTATGTGATCTTTATAAGTAGAATCTGTGCAGTGTTTTAGAGTTCATTGATATTTGACATGAAAGTTCATGTATGTGATCGAGAGGCGAGGGGCGTGTGAATCCCATTAACCAGTTGAACCCCGCCATATGTTGGTGCCTGCATGGAAATTCATTTCCATAATATAATCACGTCACGTCTTTCTTTGGTTGCGTTATATATATTGGTGAGTGAGTGATTGATGTTTAACGTTAATTCATCAATTTTTCAGCTATATCACGGCGAACACAACACGCTTAGTTGAATTTTAACAGTGCTAGCTCACGAACATTCCACGGACAGACTAGTCGCTCCACTCCGACAGATTATCCTGATTCCGAGCTAACCAGTCTTGGCTCTTACTCCTTACTTGCGTGCTTAGCGGAGAAACAACAAATACAAATTTTATAGTTTTGGTTTGACACCATCTACCTCACTCGAGACGAGCACGCTAACCATTACGCCACCGATGCTATTTTCTATAAATTGAGTAAGCGTGGTTGATTGGTTCGTGTTGTCATGGTTTTGTAAGCTGGTGGCCCATCACGATTTTCAATATTAAAAACAACTGTTTAAGGAATGTCCCTTATTATCGTTATCATCGCTTTGGCCAAGTTGCATCACTATTAAGCGTCTTTAGAGAAACATTATCTTGGTGATTGATACATGACATTAACAATTATTATGGAGCTACAATAAATAATTGCATAACAGTATCAGTTTAATTTCTCATTGGACATAAATAACATTAATAACGAACCATCAAAAGCTCTAAAAAGTGAGTGTTTCCACGCCGACAATTTGGTACAATCGCAGTTGTATCAAGTACATTGTTCTTCTAGATGACTTAATGTTTACAAATTAACGTTCTATTAAAGCTTTCTTTTAACTCCAAATATAAACCGATCATTAGATAGAATTATTCAATTTGATTGTTTTTTCTTTAAATGTTAGTGACAATGTTAATAATAAAATACCATTGTCGTGTCTACTTTATCACCGTTGTATGATGAACCTGCACCCCAGTGCTTCATCCGCGAGAAAGGCAGTACTGTTGCCAGAATACACCACCGATATCAAGCTCCTAATAACACTCGATAGATTGTAAAAACAATTTCGTTCATATATTTGACAATATATTTCAATACAATGGCATTCTGCATGTTTGGGATTCAATACAATGGCATTCTGCATGTTTGGGCTTATATAAATGAACTTGTTATTGGGAGTTTACAGTTCTATATAACATTTAAGTACAACATATGCAGTATACAATGTATTAAAAGGTCACTTATTTTCACCGTAGCCGTTTGTGGTACCATATATATGAACACAGACTATATAAAAGTATGTTTTGTTTGTTTTCAATATACTAGTATATGCATCAAGGAAATTTACTCCCGACAAAACGGTATACATATATATGATATACTTTGTGCTACGGAATACAGCCATCCGACGACAGGGGCGTCTAGATTGTCTCGTGTCACGTCCTGTGAATGTTAAGGACCACTTGTAGAATTATTTGTTAAATGCTATTCAACATCTCCATTTTATTTGCGTCTGTCAGTAGACCAACAAGCAATGTCATCTCTTCAGCCGTTGGTAAACCTGTTCTCATCATGAACATAGCTGAAATATTACTCAGTTGATATCAATAATGGCGAATTAAAACAATAAATTATTTGATTTGATTTGATTTGATTTTGGTGTTTAACGCCACTTTCAGCAATATTTCAGCTATATCATGGCGACAATAAATTATAAATATTATGCTAAACAATATTACATTTCAATTATTATGCTGTTCTACATGGCTTCTACAGAAAATACAAGACATGTCATCAATTGATTGTTTTTTAATGTCCAGTGCGTAGTATATTTAGCTATATTAATGACGAGAGCAAGCTTTGAGCGTACTTGATGGACATTCCAGAAACGCCTCGCGTGCTTTAAGTTTGATATTTACGTTTTTATTACAAAGAAGAGTATGAAGATACCAAAGGGGTAATCAGAATCCGTAAATTGAAGAACAGACAACACAATGGCCAAAGGAAAAAGTATAAAAGGACAAACGATGATCTACAAAACATACACATAAAAGTAAAGATCGAATAACACGAACCCCATTAAAAACCGGGGGTGAACTCGGGTGCTCCGGAAGGGTAAGCAGTTCCTGCTCCACTAGTGGAACCCGTCGTGTTAATCTAGTTATAAACCCGGCGATAAGTCATGAATGAGGAAAGGACCGGGAAGTGCTTACGACAAGTGAAACATATCAGTGGTCATTGGTGACACGGATATTCCATAACGGTCAACCAATTCATGGTGTCGACCGTAAAACAATGAGCTATGAAGGTAAAAGATGGCGCAGTGTTGGGAAAATGGACAGAATTTTTGTTTGACACATGTGGTGGTAATGGATAGGATCGGAAACGTTTGTGCAGCGTGAAAATCAGTCACTCCAAAAAAGCTGAAGCTGTTGTTTATTGTTTATGACATGCCAAAAGCGGGACACTCTTTAAATACGTGCCATTTATTTAAGTACCGTTCTATTGCCGAGTTGTGTAATTCATTCGTCCCGGATGACCAGAGGACGCCCCTTTCAGAGAAACTATATTCCACAACAAAAACATTTTGTCCTCCTTTTTCTGTCTGGGGTTCCCACGAGAGTATATTTATTTTTTATATCAAAATGTCTATTCCATGATAACTAAGGGCCCCATCATAAGTGGCAATGCTGAAAGGTTGTAAAATATAAAAATGACAATGTTTTACTGCACTTAACACGACCAAAATATGAAAACCAAAAACATTGACAGTGCATATATTTTATTACACCTAAAACGAATAAAATATGCAAAACCAAATCATTCACATTATTGAACTGCATATCTCCAAATTGTGGTAAACAGATATAAACTACATTGTGAAAACATTAAGTAACAAGATTTGGTTAAATTTTAAAATGTCGGAAGATAGGAATGTTTCAGAAATCTTTTTTTATTTGATATTGATATTTAAATTCCACTGTCAAACTAATGGGCGTCATATGACACATGTCTCTTAGAAAGGAATAACAATCGTAATGGCCAATACATGTAAACAAGTTTCTAGTTAGATCAACATGTTATTGATTAGTCTGAGGGGAGAAGAATTAGCTGTGAAACGCGATCTTTCTATTCTGATGTAAAAACCCTAATGTTCGGACCTCAGCTTTCCTATATGTCGTCATGTTGTTTAATTGAAGTTATAAATTAATGCAGCCTGTCTTTTGTCTAGGCATATCGATAATCGTTGAACCGTTATCTGTTCACATTGAATTGTGGATTACTTAAAAGTAGAATTATTGACTGGCTATCTGTATTGTATCATGCATGTTTTTTACCACTTAAGATTATTCAATCTACGTCTTAACAAGTCGTCTGAAACAAAAACATTAGTATTTAATAGAACTATCGGTCTGAAACAAGATATAAAGTAGCAAATGGGAAATATAAGATGATTTTTCCACGATATGTGACAGGTACATTTGTCCAGAGAATTGTCAGGGGGTTTCATTTTATTAACGGAAGCTATTGTTAGTAATTAAATCTCTTAATCATCGAATAAGAATAAAGTCTTCGTAGTCCATGGAACTGGAGATCAAAATTGACTAGGGATTGTTCTGTGATTTCTTTTATGAATAATGTATGGCTTTATTTTGCTGAAAGTTCCACTCGATAATACATTTATGAGAAGGATTTTGAGTTAACTATAAATGGTTATAACTAGTCTATAGCCGGTATTTAAATATGCATAGAAAAGCTAATGATAGATTACAAAGTATTTATGTTAGACATTGCTTATCGTTTTTTTGTTTTTTTTACGAGAAAAACTTGAATTGACACTCCAAACAAACTTCACCCGGTCTGCAATTGCAAAGAAAGAAATAGGCGCCCTATGGTATATACACATGTATTTTAACATGTATTTTGACAGCAAATTCAGTGGGGTTTGTGCTACTTGATCTTTAATTTTATGTGTATGCTTTGTAGATCGTTGTTTGTCCTTTTGTCCTCCTGTTTTTTATCTTTTGTTTTTGTCGTTCTGTCCTTCATCGATTTACGGATTTCTATGACCTATTTGGTATCTTTAAACTCTTCTTGTCATTTATATACAGATGACGAAAGATAGTATTGACAATTAGATTTGGTTTCAAACATGACCATTGTTTCCCTATTATGGTTTCCGCTGGTCTTGTGTACTATCTAACATTAAAATAAGGGTTAACGCCATTTGCTCTCCTTTATTGAACTTATATTATACATATGGCAACTTCTGTGTCACGAAGAATACATATATTATGTTTAAGATCAAGATTGTTTACTTATTCAGTCATACGTGAGTGTGGAAAACAATTGAACTGTTTGTACTAAGCCAGGAAAGTGATCGGTCATGTGTGGTGGGGGTATCTGTCATGTGTGCTGGCGGTATCGATCTTGGCTGTTTGTACTATTTTCCCATTATTTATCGGAACTGTTCTGGTGGTGTGGTAAATTTTGCTTTACCTTTTATTGTAAAACACAAATATATAAAAGATGAAAACAGGCGATGCTCCAGAGAAAAGGAAATGAAATTAGTTCAATATTTTAGTTTTAGTCCTGCTATATAGATGTCGTATCTTTACATAATGCAAAGTTTGGTAATTTTCTGGATCATATCTATCCTAATAAAGGACGAAGTCCTTATAACGGTAAGCTGTCCGATTTTTCCTTCTATATTGATAGCCAAATATCTGTTCACCGGAAGTTTAAAAAATAGATCAATCGATAATTTAGAAACGCAAAAGAAATATATTTCAATGAAAAATTCCCAATTCTTTAATTATTTACTCTATGCAAAATCGAAATAAACTTGAAATAAAATTCTAATAAAAAAATCTCTGTCTACGAAACTCCCGACGGAAGAGCGGCGTACAGTAGGTAAAATGAGCCATAACAAATCGGCTACAAAATTCATTCAAAATAAAAGATAATAGCCTCACCGGACGCAATTACGAACGAAATAAAAAGTATGTCTCCTAATTGTTCCTTCAAAACATGAATTAAAAAAATGCTTTTATAAATAGATACCCCGCTAAATTACTCGTGTTTTGGGAGAAAATTATTCATGCGCAGTTGTTGAATGTTGCAGACGACGGGTTTTCATATTTGTAAACAGAAAACGATCGACAATTGCACTTGGAATCTATCGCTAAAATTCATTGAGGTACGCATATTTTGTTATCTTATGCCTGTAATTGGAAAGAATATGATCTACTGGTTCTATGCATATGTAGAACACATTGAAATTAAAACAAAAACAGTCAATATAATACATTTTCCTTACCTTGATCTATCCCAAAATGTCAAAATCCGTGATGTACCTTATTCATTGAAGAGGCCAAGGAATTCCGAATGCAAACTGACACACATTTATGGTATGAATAAAGGAAAGGTTTTTATTTCATGTGTACAAATGGATATGTGAACGTAAATGAATGAATGCTCTTTCAATTTTAACAGTTGTCATTAAATAATTTACACTAGAAAGGTTATTATGATGTCGTTCGAAATTTTGTCCGGATCCAGGTCACAGAGTGACTAGAACGGGGTCATGAAAATCTGTTTAAAACCCGTAACAATGCATTGAATAATATATGGGGCTATGATTCAAAAGGAATATTGGTGTTTAATCTGAAATATGAACATGCAATCAATTTGGTCAAATTTATTATCAAATATCAATATCATCGAAATTGTTCGTAATTGCGTCCGGTGAGGCTAACGTGTACGGATCATCGTATTATTGAAATTTTAGGACTTCGTCCTTCAAACAGGTTGCCTGTCTCATATTAAACTTAAAATACTAAGGATGCACCAAAGACGTTCACTGTATGCCTTGTTTCTTACTTCGAAATAAACAATTAGGACTGATTGATATTGAAATTGTTTGACAAACGAAACGTCAACAATCAACTGTAAATGTCCCATTCACGTGCTCTATGTCCCTACAGCATCTGCATACCGTATTTATATATCTCAATTAATTCACAATTCCAAGGTCTCTGCATCAATCTGGATTTTCTGGATAGATGATCGCTGCTAACGAGTAAACTGATTGCATGGATTCGTGACAGTAAGACTGAAGTCTTCACTTCGAAAGTTTTGCGGTCGACTTCCGTTGATCGCTACTCAAGTGTCTATCTCACAGACGAGCATAGATGTAATCTCTTAGCGTCCTTTCGTGACATTTACTCTCAGATTTTGACCATTAACGGGTACCACTAGTGGAACAGGAACTGCTTAACCTTGTTTTGATTAGGTCCATGTTGCTCATTTTTAGATGTTTGTGTTAGTTTTCTTTGATTATCGTTTGTCTTTGTCTCTTTCATATTTTAGGGTCACGTGTTTTTCTTCCAATATTCATTTATAATTTTGCATCACACCGTAAAATCATTTATCTTTCTTTTTTCTTCCATATTTATTTTGAATGTTTAATTAAAATTTTCTACCATGACATGGCGCAAAAATGTCACAATCTAATTCAATTTATATATTTATAGCAACTAATCTATTATTTTACGATACATTGACATCTGTCGACATCCCGCATGGGGTCACGGCATGGTACACTTTTTCAACGGACCAATCAGCGACGAGCCAACCAAATATCGAGGTAATAAAACCGATATATTTTCGATTTGATTTTAGAATTGTTCCGACAGTATGGTATTTTGTTCAGTTTATTGCATATGATAAGATAAATGAAAGTTTACCAGACGAGACTTCATGGGGGATGTCATCAGATGTTAGTGTGCCGTTAAAAAAAAAGAGAAATACAACAAATCTATATAATTTTACTAGATTGAAAATTGTCAACAAATGACGTTAAACAACAATTAATAATTAGGTATATGGTAAAGTCTGTCGGGAGTAGTTTCTCTTTTCTAGAAACAAATATTGAAATAATGAAAAAACCTAAAATGCGTAATGATGAATTTAAATCCATATTGAGAGTGTTCTATTTAAAGCAATCTTTTATATTTTTTATTTTAAGTGGAAAAACTTGTTATGGTTAATCATTCATATTTTATTTTATATGTGAACTTTTATCCTGTATTTCCGATGGATTTATTAATTACGAAATGCTAAAAAAAAAATTTCGTGGTCTTGTCATAGCATGATTATAACAGGTATATAATGTATATTCAAAACATCAATCCAACATATATTATTATGTGTCTTTACGTTGTGAGTTCCCTGTTGTGATGTCCGTTGCGATTTTTCAGGCATATAAAAGTTGTTCGGTTTGTCTTTACCTCGAGTTGTTTGTAGGATGGTTCATGTCTTGTTTACCTCCAGTTGTTTGTAGGATGGTTCATGTCTTGTTTACCTCCAGTTGTTTGTAGGATGGTTCATGTCTTGTTTACCTCCAGTTGTTTGTAGGATGGTTCATGTCTTGTTTACCTCCAGTTGTTTGTAGGATGGTTCATGTCTTGTTCACATTATTTGTGTTTGTTTACGTATAGTGGTGCCCAATACATATTGTGTTGTGTTTTTGATTTGGTTTTCTTCGTCTTGTGTACCATATGTTGCCATTTTCTCTGGATTGTCAATTTTTTATTACCCCTTTGGTGCTCTAACGTTTATTTACCAAAGAGAAATATACCTCTTCTGGTCACTACAAAATAACTTGAGAGTTTTTCGTGAAATTATCAATTTCGTATAATTATTTTCCTTATGAAGTTCGTTTGATAATGATCACCTTGATATAGACATTCATTAAATAATTGATAGAAATAATGGACAGGGGACACACTATATATCAATACGCAAATAAGATACATATTTAAAATATTCAAATTACCAAGTACAATTTCTTTTCATCAAATTCGATTTTGACCTTAGTTGTTTTTTGTTAGAACAGTAACATTCGTGTGAAAGATTTCAACCACTTTTTTTTTTCTACATATTATTAGTTAAATTTCATTTAGTTTTTTGTTGTTTTTTTTTTTTTGATAAATAAAAGTAAAAATAAAAAAAGTTTCATTAATGGTGCTGTTGAGTAGATAAACGTATTGTATGATATTCTCAATTATATTTTATGTAAACTACTTTTTTATAATTAGATACATTTTAAAGGATAAATTCTAAATCTGGCTAATTTGATCATTATTAATTTTAAAATCACCTAAAAATCATTGTTGGCGTTTGGTATTGTTAGAATTGTGATGATTTATTGTTAGTTAAAAATGATTGGTCGAATATTTCATCCATTTTCAAGACGATAGGCTTAAGGTATGTTATCATCATTGTGTAGGTTTCGACATTATCCTGACAGCATTACCTATACTGTTTTATATATTATTAACTATTTTCTATGGTTTAATATAAATAGTGCACATTTCTCGTTGTTTAATATTGTTGGCACGTGCTAATATGTAGCTGTCGTCTGCTGATATCTTTTTCATTGTGATCCATTGCAGGTTTTATCCATTTTATTAGATGTAGGTAAATTAAAGTGTTATTATTGTAATGACTATGAACATCTGTTATCAGATACATATAATGGAAATCTTCTGCATGTATTTTGTCATAATTTTGATAAATGTCGATTTGATCAAATACGATCTTCATAAATAAATAATAGCACTATTAATACCATATTTATCACCATTCCTACAAAAAAAATCACCTCCATCATCAATTATCATGCGCATCCGAAGTATTCTTACTTTCTCTCTTCTAGACTATGATATAAAAACCGGGCAATATAAATTATGACGGCTTCGTCTGCTTGTAGATACAACTCGTTCTACGGGGACTTTGTTGATGTCTATACATAGATATTCAATTCTACGGTGACTGGCTTTGTTGGTGTCTATACATAGATACTCAATTCTACAGGGACTGGCTTTGTTGATGTCTATACATAGATACTCAATTCTACGGGGACTGGCTTTGTTGATGTCTATACATAGATACTCAATTCTACGGGGACTGGTTTTGTTGATGTCTATACATAGATACTCAATTCTACAGGGACTGGCTTTGTTGATGTCTATACATAGATACTCAATTCTACGGGGACTGGCTTTGTTGATGTCTATACATAGATACTCAATTCTACGGTGACTGGCTTTGTTGATGTCTATACATAGATACTCAATTCTACGGGGACTGGCTTTGTTGATGTCTATACATAGATACTCAATTCTACGGTGACTGGCTTTGTTGATGTCTATGCATAGATACTCAATTCTACGGGGACTGGCTTTGTTGATGTCTATACATAGATACTCAATTCTACGGGGACTGGCTTTGTTGATGTCTATACATAGATACTCAATTCTACGGGGACTGGCTTTGTTGATGTCTATACATAGATACTCAATTCTACGGGGACTGGCTTTGTTGATGTCTATACATAGATACTCAATTCTACGGTGACTGGCTTTGTTGATGTCTATACATAGATACTCAATTCTACGGGGACTGGCTTTGTTGATGTCTATACATAGATACTCAATTCTACGGGGACTGGCTTTGTTGGTGTCTATACATAGATACTCAATTCTACGGGGACTGGCCTCGTTGATGTCTATACATAGATACTCAATTCTACAGGGACTGGCTTTGTTGATGTCTATACATAGATACTCAATTCTACGGGGACTGGCTTTGTTGATGTCTATACATAGATACTCAATTCTACGGGGACTGGCTTTGTTGATGTCTATACATAGATACTCAATTCTACAGGGACTGGCATTGTTGATGTCTATGCATAGATACTCAATTCTACGGGGACTGGCTTTGTTGGTGTCTATACATAGATACTCAATTCTACAGGGACTGGCTTTGTTGATGTCTATACATAGATACTCAATTCTACAGGGACTGGCATTGTTGATGTCTATGCATAGATACTCAATTCTACGGGGACTGGCTTTGTTGGTGCCTATACATAGATACTCAATTCTACAGGGACTGGCTTTGTTGATGTCTATACATAGATACTCAATTCTACGGGGACTGGCTTTGTTGATGTCTATACATAGATACTCAATTCTACGGGGACTGGCTTTGTTGGTGTCTATACATAGATACTCAATTCTACGGGGACTGGCTTTGTTGGTGTCTATACATAGATACTCAATTCTACAGGGACTGGCTTTGTTGATGTCTATACATAGATACTCAATTCTACGGGGACTGGCTTTGTTGATGTCTATACATAGATTCTCAATTCTACGGGGACTGGCTTTGTTGATGTCTATGCATAGATACTCAATTATACGGTGACTGGCTTTGTTGATGTCTATACATAGATACTCAATTCTACAGGGACTGGCTTTGTTGATGTCTATACATAGATACTCAATTCTACGGGGACTGGCTTTGTTGATGTCTATGCATAGATACTCAATTCTACGGGGACTGGCTTTGTTGATGTCTATGCATAGATACTCAATTCTACGGTGACTGGCTTTGTTGATGTCTATACATAGATATTCAATTCTACAGGGACTGGTTTTGCTGGTGTCTATACATAGATACTAAATTCAACAGGGTCTGGCATTGTTGATATCTATACATAGATACTCAATTCTACAGGGACTGGCTTTGTTGATGTCTATACATAGATACTCAATTCTATGGGGACTGGCTTTGTTGATGTCTATACATAGATATTCAATTCTACAGGGACTGGTTTTGCTGGTGTCTATACATAGATACTAAATTCAACAGGGTCTGGCATTGTTGATATCTATACATAGATACTCAATTCTACAGGGACTGGCTTTGTTGATGTCTATACATAGATACTCAATTCTATGGGGACTGGCTTTGTTGATGTCTATACATAGATATTCAATTCTACAGGGACTGGTTTTGCTGATGTCTATACATAGATACTAAATTCAACGGGGTCTGGCTTTGTTGATGTCTATACATAGATACTCAATTCTACAGGGACTGGCTTTGTTGATGTCTATACATAGATACTAAATTCAACAGGGTCTGGCTTTGTTGATGTCTATACATAGATACTCAATTCTACAGGGACTGGCTTTGTTGATGTCTATACATAGATACTAAATTCAACAGGGTCTGGCTTTGTTGATGTCTATACATAGATACTCAATTCTATGGGGACTGGCATTGTTGATGTCTATACATAGATATTCAATTCTACAGGGACTGGTTTTGTTGATGTCTATACATAGATACTCAATTCTTCGGGGACTGGCTTTGTTGATGTCAATACATAGATACTCAATTCTACAGGGACTGGTTTTGTTGATGTCTATACATAGATACTCAATTCTACGGTGACTGACTTTGTTGATGTCTATACATAGATACTCAATTCTACAGGGACTGGCTTTGTTGATGTCAATACATAGATACTCAATTCTACAGGAACTGGTTTTGTTGATGTCTATACATAGATACTCAATTCCACAGGGACTGGCTTTGTTGATGTCAATACATAGATACTCAATTCTACAGGGACTGGTTTTGTTGATGTCTATACATAGATACTCAATTCTACAGGAACTGGTTTTGTTGATGTCTATACATAGATACTCAATTCTACGGGGACTGGCTTTGTTGATGTCTATGCATAGATACTCAATTCTACGGGGACTGGCCTTGTTGATGTCTATGCATAGATACTCAATTCTACGGGGACTGGCCTTGTTGATATCTATACATAGATACTCAATTCTACAGGGACTGGCTTTGTTGATGTCTATACATAGATACTCAATTCTATGGGGACTGGCTTTGTTGATGTCTATCCATAGATATTCAATTCTACAGGGACTGGCTTTGTTGATGTCTATACATAGATACTCAATTCTACGGTGACTGGCTTTGTTGATGTCTATCCATAGATATTCAATTCTACAGGGACTGGCTTTGTTGATGTCTATACATAGATACTCAATTCTACGGGGACTGGCTTTGTTGATGTCTATGCATAGATACTCAATTCTACGGGGACTGGCCTTGTTGATGTCTATGCATAGATACTCAATTCTACGGGGACTGGCTTTGTTGATGTCTATACATAGATACTCAATTCTACGGGGACTGGCTTTGTTGATGTCTATGCATAGATACTCAATTCTACGGTGACTGACTTTGTTGATGTCTATACATAGATACTCAATTCTACGGGGACTGGCTTTGTTGATGTCTATGCATAGATACTCAATTCTACGGTGACTGACTTTGTTGATATCTATACATAGATACTCAATTCAACGGTGACTGGCTTTGTTGATGTCTATACATAGATATTCAATTCTACGGGGACTGGCTTTGTTGGTGTCTATACATAGATACTCAATTCTACGGTGACTGACTTTGTTGATGTCTATACATAGATACTCAATTCTACGGGGACTGGCTTTGTTGATGTCTATGCATAGATACTCAATTCTACGGTGACTGACTTTGTTGATATCTATACATAGATACTCAATTCTACGGGGACTGGCTTTGTTGATGTCTATGCATAGATACTCAATTCTACGGGGACGGACTTTGTTGATGTCTATACATAGATACTCAATTCTACGGGGACTGGCTTTGTTGATGTCTATGCATAGATACTCAATTCTACGGTGACTGACTTTGTTGATGTCTATACATAGATACTCAATTCTACGGGGACTGGCTTTGTTGATGTCTATGCATAGATACTCAATTCTACGGTGACTGACTTTGTTGATATCTATACATAGATACTCAATTCTACGGTGACTGGCTTTGTTGATGTCTATACATAGATACTCAATTCTACGGTGACTGACTTTGTTGATATCTATACATAGATACTCAATTCTACGGTAACTGGCTTTGTTGATGTCTATACATAGATATTCAATTCTACGGGGACTGGCTTTGTTGATGTCTATACATAGATACTCAATTCTACGGGGACTGGCTTTGTTGATGTCTATGCATAGATACTCAATTCTACGGTGACTGACTTTGTTGATATCTATACATAGATACTCAATTCTACGGTGACTGGCTTTGTTGATGTCTATACATAGATATTCAATTCTACGGGGACTGGTTTTGTTGATGTCTATACATAGATACTCAATTCTACGGGGACTGGCTTTGTTGGTGTCTATACATAGATACTCAATTCTACGGGGACTGGTTTTGTTGATGTCTATACATAGATACTCAATTCTACGGGGACTGGCTTTGTTGGTGTCTATACATAGATACTCAATTCTACAGGGACTGGCTTTGTTGGTGTCTATACATAGATACTCAATTCTACGGGGACTGGCTTTGTTGATGTCTATGCATAGATACTCAATTCTACGGGGACTGGCTTTGTTGGTGTCTATACATAGATACTCAATTCTACGGTGACTGGCTTTGTTGATGTCTATACATAGATACTCAATTCTACGGTGACTGACTTTGTTGGTGTCTATACATAGATACTCAATTCTACGGGGACTGGCTTTGTTGATGTCTATGCATAGATACTCAATTCTACGGGGACGGACTTTGTTGATGTCTATACATAGATACTCAATTCTACGGTGACTGGCTTTGTTGATGTCTATACATAGATACTCAATTCTACGGTGACTGACTTTGTTGGTGTCTATACATAGATACTCAATTCTACGGTGACTGGCTTTGTTGATGTCTATACATAGATACTCAATTCTACGGTGACTGACTTTGTCGGTGTCTATACATAGATACTCAATCCACCAAAAGGCATGACATAAATTACCCCCATTGTGCTTGAGGACGACACACTCAATGAGCATACAAGACAATTTCCAGCAGCTGGTGTAGCTTGGTAAATTATCGGGCCTTTTAGTATAATCGGAATGATATGATTTCAACAAATATCGCATAGCGTGGCCTGGTGAAGCATTAGAGTTTCTTATACAGACTAAACCTCAATTCCATATTTGAGAAATATCTTGGTGTTATCTGGAGAAGCATTGTGCATTTTAAAGCATTATGCTGTTTTTGGCACTATCTTACAATGTAGTCTTGTATAGTGTTATGTCTTCTGATATAATCTAAGTTATCATACGACATAGAGTAAAAATCCTATTTTCCGTCATATCAAGTCCAATAACTCTGGAACAGCGAAAGTGAAAATCGTCAAAAATGAAAGGGATCCTCCTCTCTTCACCAGTAAGCTGTTGATAAAATTTCAAAACATTCTGAGAAAAACTACTCAAGTTATCATGCGACATAGGGTAAAAATCCTATTTTCCGTCATATCAAGTCCAATAACTCTGGAACGGCAAAAGTGAAAATCGTCAAAAATGTAAGGGATCCTCCTCTCTTCACCAGTAAACAGCTGATAAAATTTTAAGATTCTAAGAAACACAACTCAAGTTATCGTACGACATAGGATTTGTCTACAGACGGACGGATAGACGGGCGGACGGATGGACGGACGGACAGACGGACGGACATGGTGAAACCAGTATACCCCCTACAACTTCGTTGCGGGGGTATAATAACCAGGAAGCATGTTGCATGTAAATTCGTTATAATTAATATAATTTAAGAAATATATCTATGAAATTGGATCCCGGGTTAATCAGTTAATATATATAATCGTATTTAGTAAGAATGACACATAAAATCGGAAATACGTGATGAAATCAATAAAAAACAAACCCAAACTCCGCAAAGGGGCCCGATAAAGGAAATTGTAAACATATTGTATTGCATATTATTGACAACACTTGAGTTGGCTTGATTTTATTTTTTTTTAGAAAAAAACAGACATGAAGTTCATTATCTTAGTCTGTAATTTAAAAGAAATATCATCTAGCGTTTTCTCATAAAAAAAAGACTATATAAAAAACTACGATTCAATTCTACTGTCAAAATACGATTCGGCCAAAAAAATATACTAAATTATGCTTACGTGTTGAAAAATGGAGTAGGTCGGTATAACATTTTTTTTAATTTTTACACAAAGCTTGCTGAATCCTCCTTTTTGTGTCGTTTTCGTATAGAATCCGTCAATGTGTTTCTTCTTCCACGATTCGATTTGTGCTGTGTGCTTTCTTCATCAACAAACAATTTCGCACATGCGCAAACGCTTTCCCGAATAAGTTCACTGTCAGGTCGTATGAATATTGCGCGTATACACATTGGATTCTTTACTGGATTCAAGAAAATAAAACAACGACGTATTTTCTTCGTTCTAGGTTATTAACGTATGATATGAAAAATTTCAACTGCAATTAGTATAAAACATCGAATATTGGCAACTTTTAATATTTAAAAAAATTCAATTCTGACAGCCTGTATGTCTTTAACGTGATGCGGGAAGTATTTCTGCTACATTCCCGAACAGTGCAGGTTTATCAGCAATACATTATCGTGCAGGTAAAAAGGTGTCAATGAACCCATGACGATAAGTTTTGATTGCAATAAGTATGAAAATAGATAAATGGAGAGAACATTTTGCTTTGCAACTGGCCAATACTACCACTCATGTAACCAAATTAACATTTGTTCAAGACTTGGCATTCAGATAATACTTTTTGAATACATCATGGAAATTATGTTGGAATGTGCAATATCTCACCAGACTAGACTAGATGTAGTGATTGAGTGACTGTTGTGTAACGCCTACTCAGCAATTTTTCAGTTATATCATGGCGAGAACAAGCTAAATTTTAATGAGATGATGATGAGATCGCTTTGTACTAGACCAACACGCTCAGTTGGATTTTTATAATGCTAAATCACTGAAACAACAGTCCGCGAATTGACATGTCGCTCCACTCGGACACATTATCGTAACTCCGAGCCAACCAGTCTTTGCTTTTTCTGCTTAATGCTGCGTGCTTAGCGGAGAAGCAACAAATACCAATTTCATAGTCTTTGGTTTCACCAGATCAGGGCTCGAACCCACGATCTACTGCACTCAAGGCGAGCACACTAACCATTACACCACCGATGCGGTGACTACCTTTGGGATTTATCGTACAATTTCAAAATGCTAGTTAACATATCCTGTTGAAAGTTTTAATAACTGTATTCAACATTAATATATTCACATCCATACTTTTGAATATAAAATCAAATATTTATGAAATAATTAAAAAGCTGCTGTAACATTATTCCTATCATTTGAAATACAGAGAATGAATTTTTAGTATTTTAATGTCAAAAAATTGAGAAATATTGATCTCAAGCTATTTATTATTTAAGGGAGACATTAGCTGGCGATGTCAACTGAGATATGGATGAAATAAAAAGTTAAACGATACAAATGCAGTTGATTCTCTCGTGTTCTCTTTCGTTAAACATTTATTTCTATAAACAGAAAGACCATTGTAATATACATTTTTTATTTTTATTTCCCTTTGTTTACATTTTATATTATTTATTGACAATGTTGTTTGTAAACAGTTACGTTCATTTTTATTGTTTTGAGGAACAAAGACGATACAGAAAGGTGTTTTAATGGAGCATATGATATAAATATTTACATCACCATATAATGACAGTAATCTGATCTGGCATTTAACGTCCCTTGAACATATGAAAAATGTCACAATTAATTGTCTGTAATGAAAGCACATCATACTTTTTACTCACATTTGGAAACCACTTGCATCATTTCATTAAGGGGAAGGTTAGTGTGCATAACACTAGCTTAACTGCGCCACCTTTTCATTGAATTGCCTCTACTGAACCGAGTGAGTGGTAATGTATCGATTTTCTACGAATTAAAAAAAAATCATTAAGATGACAATACTATTTTAATATCTATTTTTTTCTCTGTGGAGTATGAAGTCCCAAATAAGATGTACACTATTGTATCGTCCTTTGAATATCTACCACGATATAAATGTTTTAAGTTCTATTTCGATGATTCTGCAATGTTCATTCTATAGTTTGTTTATAGTACTACATTAGTATTTATTTTTAAATCGATTTTATTTAATTTGTTTATTTCTGTATCGATTTTGGTACAGTTGATTTGTTTATTTTTGTACCGATCCTGATCTTCTGTATTTGTCTATTTCTGTGGATATATATGTAATATTTATTTGTTCAGTTTTGTATGCTTGTTTTGTATTGTTGAATTTTTGTTCAACAGTATGATTATACAGTGATGATTCAACTACTAATTTCCTTAATTGTATTAAAAGCTTAGAGTTTAATCTAATTGACACATCAGTCAGGGTCACATCTCCAGAAAAAAACGTAGATATCTACTTTAGTCAGCAATGCGTGTTTCTCCAATGACTTTCCATCAGTTACGCTTGTACCCTCAGGATTAGAAAGCCAAGTAATTTCAAAGTCTTTGAGAGTAAGTAAATCAAAGGATATAAACAGGAGAGCCAAAGTCGAGTACGGTTACCCAAGTCTGAGGGTTAGGGTTATGGTGTTTAACGTCACTTTCCACACTATTTAAGCTATATTGTGGCGGTCAGTTTAATTGTTGCATGCCTCCTGAGGGGGATTGTCCTTACGTTTAACAGTATTACTACAAGTATTCCCAAAACAGCTATATCATATCTCATTATAGATAGCTGGGATCCTGCTTTGTCTTGTAAACATAGACGAATACAAGTGAACACGAAAGTGAAATATATTCGACCTTGTATTTGTATTAGGCCTAGGTTGGAAAGTTCATACTTATTGTCTTTATAGGAAAAGGAAACCCTTAAATTAAAAAAAATAGCTAGTTACAGCTATAACCTATGAAATAAAATATTTAACATGTGCAATTGTTTGGGTTTTCTTCTGTAATAGCACTACTTGTAAAGGTATATCAAGTCTCATTCTAATTCGACATTAATTTCTAAGTCTTGACTCCTACGTCTAATAATATTAATATTCGTATGCATTATGTAGAGGAATATTATATTACATACCATTTCAATAATATTCATTGATTTATTTTTTATATCTATTTCATATACATATCCATTTATGAAGAAGACAAGACTAATATATGAATATGTAGTCTGTATTCATGTTTAATACATATTAGGATGATAATAGTTAATAGTGATGCACCCAACATGAATAACTGCATGCTCCCCTAGTGATATATGACTGGGTTAGAAATGTGTTTACCATAACTTATTAATTTTTTCTTGGATGAATTAGGTTAACGAAAAAATCCATTCGAAAAACATAGCTTGTAGCTTTTGCAGAACATTTAATTAGCTATATTTATTTCCCTATCGGCGAATGTTGTCTGAAGCAAATGTTTTACCGCAGGACAAGAGAGCAATTTATATTCTTCTATAGACAATATCCATAAAAGTGAAGTGCAATTACTTCGTTATTACATAGTATGACAGAAAATTATGGCAAATTATTACTTGTTCTTCAATACACACTGCAATTTTTTATTGTATCAAGTGTACTAAAAATCTGCATTGATGTAAGCATAGCTTGATAGAATAACATCTGTTTTATATAATAATGTCTTAGAAACATGTAATATAATAAAATGGAATCATGTTTAACATTTTTATTGTCTTGTAATAGCAAAAACAATAGCCATCACAGAAAAGCCAACAAATGTACATGAAATCTTTTTAACGTCTTTGTTTCCATTCATTTCTTTAAAAAGTATATCAAAAAATATAATATAAAACAACGTACCCGTCGCTAGACTTTGTAATATTGCGTTCGGAACATTAACGTCAGAATAAAGTTGAGCGCCAGTTGATATCGCAATACCAACAATTATTCCCAGAGCTGCTAAAACAGCAAACGATGAGATACTGAATACCATTGTACTGCTTCGTTCTTCATTTTGCATGTGTTGTAAACCCATGCCAAATGCTAAGATCCCTCTATGAATTGTTATAGCAAAACACAAAACCCAAACGTTACTTTCTAAATTTTGTAAACCTAGCGCCATTCCTTCAAACACTCCGTGAAAAGATAAAGCTGTAATAAATAATACAGAACGTATCTGTCCCTTGCTAGTATCACCTCCTCCTCGATTGAATTCTGACACGACCTTTTTTACCTCCATGTCTTGAAGAGGTGCTGGTTCTATTTCCATTGTTAGTGTATCATGTATAATGTCATTGTTATCTTCACGGACGTCATTTGAACGTTCTAATTTTAAGGTTTCATCCTGTATTCCAGAATTAAGACTATTACAATCTAGGTCGCTGTGACTTGTTCTATAGTTACAACCAAATGTTGGTAATATCTCGTTACTATTCAAATCATTTTGTCTATTTGTCATTCTCTGAACTTTTTTGTATAAAGATCTTATCGCATGTTCAGTAAATATTACACCAAAAAATCCCGCCATTGTGAGTAATTCGGCCACCGGATATGATGAATGTGAGCGTATCTGTAACATGACTTCATTCACTTTTATTCTGGTCTCCGGAATCAAATGCAAAAAACAGGTTCCAAGAAATATTCCTCCAGAAAAACATTTCATTGTTGATATCATATAGTCAAACATTTTTTTCTTCGATATGATTATTTTTGCAAAATATTGCATCAGTCTGCAAGGAAAAAGTCCGAAAAGTACGGTACATACTGTTAGTATTATAAGTGACAATATCTTGGCCACTACAATGTCCATGTCTACCTGACCCTGTGGCATTTGGAATCTTTCCGATTTTTTCTAAGAAAAAGAAAGTGTTACTTCAAATAATAAGAGTTGTTTTGATCTGATTTTGTCAAGGAATTTTCTCACGCAGACTGTATATATCACAAATTAGGGGGAAAAGTAATCCTCTATTTATAGTATATCCAATCCGAGATATGTCTAGATGTATAGACTTTTACGCGCGTTCCCATTGGTTGATTAAATTGTTTTTCAAATACCATCATTATATTTTTTTTTTATCGGTTACATTAACTTTAAGATCCTTGTTTTCTGCCATCAATATCAAATAAATTTCAGGATTTTTTAAAAGGAATAAAAACATAATCCAATTGACAAATGTCTGCGTCTCACAATTTCATCAGCGTTTTTTATCATCAGGTTGTGGAGAAAAGAAGTTCAATAAAGATGGTAAAATGCACAAACAAATTAACGTTTCCTTACGTCTTTCCTTCAGTAAGTAGTTTCCGATTCTTTATTATTCATTGGAGAATTAGAAGTAATGCGATTTCTTAAATCTCTGTTCCTGTCTAATTGTCAATATTTATCTTGCTGAACGTGTTGCAAGTCTCATTCAACAGACGACAGAATACTTCAAAGTAGTTCCGTGCAATATTTTTTCCGTGTTGACAGCAGGCGACTTTTAGTAGTAATTTGAGATTTTCTTTTGAATAATGTATTCCTTTCCAAGTTAACCTAATATGTCAATAATAAATATGATTCCCAGTAGCGAATGATATCGACGCCTGTAATTGTATATAAGAGTGTCTGTCAATAATCACGTGGTTCTTTTTATTGTTGTTCTAATTGTCTCCTTGGTCTTTTTATAATGACAGAACATCTCCACAGGGTCGATATTACAATTCATTCCATTATTTGCCTTTCGAATGCTGAATATAATTTTGTTTACATGCTGTACATGTTTTGTAACGATGTGAATTAAGGGGTTGTTTTTTTTATCTTTGCTGTTCTACCTAACAAATCCTTTATAAAAGTAGTTCTTGACTTTTATCTATTGAGGTAATACTAAATTAATAATAACATTGTTTGATAATATATGATATTAAAATCACTTGTGAAACAATACATACTTTATCAACCAAAAATAATTACTTTTTAAAATCTGATTAAGGCTTATTAAGTATTGATATTATCAAATTATTGACGAAGATGTAGATGGAGAAGTAAGAAAAAAATATTCTTCAAAACATACACAATAAATAAAATGTATCTACAATCTATGAAAATTAATAATAAATGGGTGGATTTAAACCAATAATACCAAACGTTTAGAGTTATTACACTAGTAGTATATGTATTCAAATTGTTATGGTATAATTAGTTTGTTTATGGTGTTTAACGCCACTTTCAACAATCTTTCAGATATATCATGGCGGGCAATTTTATTGGTGGAGGAAACCGGAGTACCTGGAGGTAATTATATAACCACCGATAATTGGTAATATATGTTTGAGATGTTTGAATTGTACTGTTAACTTCATATTCTAAATCAAAATGCAAAAGTATTTTCCAATCAAGTGAATAAAATGCTAATTTTTTGTTTTTATTACAATGAAGTCGATAATTTATTAAGTCTAAAGTTTCAAGATTTTCCTATAGCTTCCTATGTTAAGCTAATATCCTGTGTTGGCTGTCATCTTGAATATCCGATCGACAGACACATAAACAACCTGTTCAAAGACTCACCCTAGAAAACGTCGTGCCAAGGTTGCTTTCTTATAATACTTAACAATTATGGAAAGAAAGTTGAAACAGTGATGGAAAAGAATTCAGCAAAACGAACAACTACCTCTTACGTACTATCATTTAACCCCCCAAAAAAGACTTCGCCATATGTCCAGAAATTAGTAAATGCAAACATACATTGTATATTTATAGGTAATAACTAATACGTTAGATTGGTGTCGTTTAACGTCACGTGATCACATATTAATGATGAGAACAAGTGTGCAAACAATAAATCCTGTAGACAAAATGGTTACACTGGGATTTCTCCATCTGGTGGAAATTTAGATTACCTCAGGAAAATAAGGATATACAAAAATGTATATTGATAGTTTCAGAAAGCCCTAGTAAAACAAGGATATATGGATATGTTCAGAAAGCCCTAGTAAAACAAGGATATATGGATGGGTTCAGAAAGCCCTAGTAAAACAAGGATATATGGATAGGTTCAGAAAGTTCTAGTAAAACAAGGATATGTATGGATAGGTTCAAAAACCCCTAGTACAGCAAGGATATATATGAATAGGTCGGGAATGCCCCAATAATACAAGGATATATATGGATAGCTTCAGAGAGCCCAAGAAATACAAGGATATATATGGATATGTTCAGAAAGCCCTAGGAATACAAGGATATATATATGGATAGGCTAAGAAAGCCTGTGAAAAACAGGAATATATATGGATAAGTTCAGAAAGCCCTAGGAATACAAGGATATATACGGATAGGCTAAGAAAGCCCTTGAAAAACAGGAATATATATGGATAAGTTCAGAAAATGTTGCCTTGCAACAGGCCACTAACTACAACTCATATCAACTCATTAGGTGCTGCTACAATTTGTATTTATCATGAACAGAGCGGAATATTCTCTATACACGAGGCACCCACTAATTTACGTCCCGTCCCTCAGAAACTCAAGTATTTAAACAAAAAGTTTTAAAAACAAATAAATTGTGTGAATTTAAAAATAAATCAGAAAAAATAATAATCATAATAATGATGTGCACATAATATATAAAACCTCAATATTTTCTTTTTCTTTAAAATTTGTTTTTAATTAGACACAGATTCTCCTCTCACAAATCCGGTCAGCATTATAAAAAAAATGTACAGCTTTCTCAATATGCTACTAGGTGAATTTTAGAATAACGTTTTACAAATTATTGGAAAAAATTATTGTAAGTATCTTATATATTATTCCATAAACTGTCTAAGTATAATACAGCTAGACAATAATTGGTTTATTTTGACATGAATTTAGTTAATATTCTGTATGTATTGCATTGATGATACCATTAATGGCTCACATCGGTTTTACGTTTTACTTTATGCTTTAGACACAAGAGGACTTGTATCTTGTCAATGGGACAGCTATGCAAATTACATACAGTATTAGAATAAGTGCAACATTATTCCATCGATAGTCTTATACAAAACCAATTAATATGCAACAACAATCCACTGTGCTTCAAATTACTTCCCGTTCTTAGTTTCCTTGTCAGCTAATTGGAGGAAGTCAATATTAGAAATTAAATGTGATCTCCTTGTCAATGTATTAGCCTAAGAATTGTCTTTAATGTAGTCAGGAATCCGTACAATGGGTGCACCGGTATATATGGTGCACGATATTCAATTAATGTATTGTGGCTACTATAATTTATTTGATTAATTCAAATTTAATATTGAATATAAAATTTGATGAGCCTATTATCATTGTCCGAATTTCATGCGATGTTTGTTTTAATCCCAATATTAAACTATTGTTTAACATCAAGTGAGCAGTATTTAAGCTATACTCCTGACTAGGACCATAAACCATGTATCACTGGGATACATCTGTGGCTTATTTGTTGTCTATATCGGGTGGTGTTCGTTCTGTTTAACAGTACAATGACGGGTGCCACTAGACGGGATCACCTTAGTTCACTCCCGGATTTTAGTTGACTTCTTGTTACTCAATCTCTATATATTGTCTAATTACTGGTTTGCCGACCATTGTTTGTATTTTGTCCTTGTTCTATTGGCCATTGTATTTTCTGTCATTCTGATTACCCCTTTTGCGTCTCTAAACTTTTCACTTGTTAAAAACAATGGAGTTAAACTGACCACTCAAAATGTTCCTTAGCAGTGGTTGCAATTTGTCTATTGGATATAAGAAGTGTTGTATTCTCAACAGAAGAGTCAATAAATCCGTCATACAGGTGAATTGTGTAATTAATTTGGCTCTCATTCATTGAACGTTCTTATATGTGGGGTTAAGCCCTGAAGTAGAAAAACTACATTCAATGTATATACCCGGGGTTCCCTCTGAGGTCCTGAATGCCAGCAATAGGAATAATTTAGGTTCATCGATTTTTTTAAATTTCATATGGAATCAGTTGCAGGTTAAGTGCGGTTCTCTATGAAGGAGCCGTTTAGTTTTAGGGATCGTTCTTAGTTATTATTTACTATATGATATTTAAGTGGTTTTTGGGGGATTTGTCTGCTCACCTATTGAAGAAGTTTGATCTTTCCTGTCCTTCCGCTTTTACACCATTAGCGATGTATTGTTATCACAATTAGCATCTATTTTATGCAAATTCATTACGTTTGTCTTATACGGTCAATAATGGGGAAATCTCTGAGTTATTTATACGATATCTGGCATTTGAATGATGGTGGTTACTATCGACAGGAAAGTAGTTCATTTTCAACTCGTTCGATAATGCTCGCTTTTAATAAATATAACTTAACTACTGGTGTTCTATATATACTACACTACTGATAGATCCAGTTCGTCGTACATGTGTCGATAATAAATGATACCTATAATTGTTAAACAACATTATTAAGAATTAACTGGTATAACGTGCTAAAGTGGGTCACTGTGAGGTCCTGAAGGATTATTCTAAACTGTGACACGTGGACGACCTGTGGACTTATGTTAGGCAACTGTGAACGGGGTTGCAATGACAAAACATCTTTCAAATTTAATTGAGAGAGACCTGTGTTTATGTTTCACTAACGACTTTCTATCATGCTATTTAAAGACAAGAATTTACCCTTTGGGGCACCTTAAACGCTGGAATTTCGGAATCTCCCGTACGTGTTTCAGTGGGGTGAAACGGATGTTATAAGTTTCTGAAATCCATCGATTAATGTAAAATACACACTTGTTCACTTATTACACATATTTTTCACATGTTTGTTGTAACTTATGCATGTTTTAATCCTAATAAGCTATACCGAATATAGAACACTATATTTATTTGAGGGCTTAGACCCTACTTCAAATAGACTTATTCCATTTTTCGCGGGAAAACTGATGGAGATCGATGAATGTTGATTTATGTGTACACAGTAGATAATCAAGATTTTCAAGGTATTTTGAAAGTGTACTACGTAGGCTTAGATGCTTACAATAGGAATTAAAGTAGGAATTACTACTGGTAAGTTCAAATGCACAAGTTAAAGGGGCGATATTGAAAAAATTGAAGGAGAAGAAGAAGAAGAAGAAGAAGAAGAAGAAGAAGAAGAAGAAGAAGAAGAAGAAGAAGAAGAAGAAGAAGAAGAAGAAGAAGAAGAAGAAGAAGAAGAGGGAGAAAATAAGCTCCCCCTCTCCGAAATTATGTAAACATTTATCACGTGACACCATATTTATTTGAAATCAAGGTCGAGTTGTTCAGATAGAACACATAGAACGCTGTGCGACATACGATACGGGAGCAAATTAATTTAACAAAAGTATCAATTTCTACAGAAATAGTCAGAATAAACATAACTTGAGGTCAAGGGTCATGCAGTTGGGAAAGATGAAATCTAGGGGAGGTGGTGTTGGTGTTCCATGATTACCTGCTCTAAATTATTTTAAGTCCCTAGACCCTTCCCTCATGATTACCTGCTCTAAATTATTTTAAGTCCCTAGACCCTTCCCTCATGATTACCTGCTCTAAATTATTTTAAGTCCCTAGACCCTACCCTAAAGATCTTTTTTTGCGATTTTTCAATAAGCACTGTTGAAGTCCCAATGTCTCTCCTACCTACCTTCCTACCCTATTTTTAATTTGGATTTAACTGGAACCACATGTTTATTTTTATTTGGCCATAGTTCATTTCCCTGCAAATTAATCTTTTGACGTTCCAAAGTTGTGTCCCTTTATGAAGTACCAAATTGTAAAATTTATGGTTTCTGTTCAATAACTTGACTGTCACTCAACCAAATCAAAACCAAATTTGGATATGTTGTTAAGAATAACTAAGGGCAGGTCAAGTTCGAGTTATGCCCTTTATGAAGTACAAAATTGTAAAATTTATGATATACCTTTATTAAGTAGAAAAAATATCCAGGAATTTTATTCATAAAAAAAGTTAACTGAAGGACCAAACTTTCAAAAAAAGAATATTCTTAATAAAAATTAGAGTATATTTAAAAAAGAAAAAAAGAAAAAAACAGAATGCTATTTATAAAAAAATGTTGATTCAGTTGAAAGAATGTCAGATGGACTATTAATAGAAAGTGCAAGACCCCCTTAATCATAACTATGATAGGTTTTGATGTTAGTAATTAAATAATTCTAATAATACGTTCTCCCTACAGTTTAACCATATTACTTTTTGTTATGATTCTAATGAAAACGATTCTGTTCTTTCATCTACAGCATGTATTACATAACGTGTACATACATTGTAATGTTCAGATGATAGACATTTCAAATTCAAATTCAAACTTTTGAATGGATATATGGTGAATCATATGACGGAATTTCAAAAGAACATAACATGGAAGGAGTTGTACAAACAGACTTCTTGAACCTTTTGTTTATGTCAGTATTGTAAACAAACTGTTTGGTTTCACTTACCGTACTTGAAACATAAACCAATCTAGGAAAAAATTACAAAAGTTGATAAAGTCCATTTTCATTTTACAAAAGTGCATTCCTTTATATAGATGTTACTTTTAACACACCTGTATTGACATCTGTGTGTTCAGTGAGATGGGTTATCTACCCTAGTTAGACAGATTTACAACAACTTTTCGTGCTGGGTACTTTTTATTGTGTTGACATGGATAGAATTATGAACTTATAAAGATTGTACAGCCAAATTAGCCATAACATCTAGATTAAGTGATTAGAAAACGATTCAGTTTCACGTTTTTGTTTTGTTTTACACACAATAGCGATCATTTGAGTGATTACCTAAAGGTGACATGATGACCTGATGTCTACCATAGATCTTAGTCATTGATATTTAAAATGTTGTGTTCTCTTCATCTACTCCTCCCTTTAAAACAAAGAATTTGGATGTAAATGCACATGAAAGAAAATCCATCTGAAAACTGAATGTGATATAATAAAAATTAAATCTTTGTTTTTTTTATATAGGGTTAGATGTTGAAGAATATTGCTACTTTTCAAACTCAAGCCTTACGATGACCACCGGTCCTACTCCTGCCCAAGATCAGTAAAACTTTGTAAACCAGTAAATTTTTCAGTTTATTATTTAGAACTATATAAAAATAAATTCAAGAATTTGATTCAGACCAGTAAATTCAAATGTTCATTTTGAAGACAGCAAACGAAATATGATTGTAAATTTGAAGTGATGAGAAAGGTTTTATCATTTTCATATGAATGCAAAACAAAAGGCAAAATGTTTTGGATTCCTGAAATTTGACATTTGTGAAAAAAACAAAAAAACCAATGGAGGTAATTTAACACATAGACATCAAGAGGAGTGATTTGTTAAGAACTGATATATTTGTCATGTAATTTAATAAATATATTTGTTGCATATTATTATCATTTTTGGGGGAGTGTGTTTTATATCTTACATAATAGAGACACTTATAGGCCATTGGAAACTACAAAAATTACAAATTCTTCAGTATGTACTGAAAAAGAGATCCCAATATATCACACTTTGTCATGTAATTGATCTTCAAAATCATCAATGAACAAACTACAATTGACTGAAGATATAGTGTCTTGTTACATTGAAAATGATATACTAGACGATTTAGAAGATTAGTGATATATTTAGCTCACCGCACTGACGTCAATAATAAATATTCCCTATAATTAGTACATTGAAAAGGATATACTAGACAATTTAGAAGTTTTATCACTATCGTGCTAATTTTGGTAATATGTATTAGCATCAAAATCTTTTATTCCATTTAATGTTACATTAGTATGAAGAGTTTGAAGATACCAAAGGGAGGTAATCAGAATCCGTATATCGAAGAAGAACAGACAACACAATGGCCACAAGATACCAAAGGGAGGTAATCAGAATCCGTATATCGAAGAAGAACAGACAACACAATGGCCACAAGATACCAAAGAGGTAATCATAATCCGTATATCGAAGAAGAACAGACAACACAATGGCCAAAAGAAAAAGGACAAAAGGACAAACAACGATCTACAAAACATTAAGCATAAAACTAAAGATCGAGTAACATGAACCCCACTAAAAACCGGTGGTGAACTCAGGTGCTCCGGAAGGGTAAGCAGTACCTGCTCCACTAGTGGCACTCGTCGTGTTAATCTAGTTACAAACCCGGTTATCATAGTATACGCTATAAGTGTCAGTAACGTGTGATTATTTCTATAGATTTTACTGTTATTTATATCAAACACTATTAAAAAGTATGATACAAGACTTTGCAATAAAATTCTTAATTAAGCTTTTTTCAGACAAATAAACCAATCCAATATTTTTCCATTTGGTTAACCTTTAATTTATCGGCTTACGACCTAATAGGACATTTCTTTTCACCAAGCAAAGAAGCTGTCGGTAGTGAAGCATTGATAAATGTTCTAGTGTCTACGTTCCCAGGAGTCCCATCTTGCAATTTCCAAATAGATACAATGGAACGCTTGAAGTTATCGCCCAGAATCAATGTTCTTTATTGTATTAGCTCTAATACTGTAGTGCTTTTATTGTATTGACCTTTGTTACTCCGTTCCTCTTCATGTCACAGATAGCGATTCAGATTGATTTGCGAGGTAAAACTAATTACTTCAGCTTGAGCCAGGCTTTTACCACTTCTATTTATTTGTTATTTGGACAAGATAGATCATTGTGGGGGAAAACATTGAAAAGTTGCTAATGGATTCTGTAGATAAAATTTGTTTAAAAAACTGTTATGTACGATATTTTGACGATGGAGTCGGATTTTTGTAAGAATAAGTTTGTAATTTGTTATGTTGTCAAGCGCCGTGATTATATCTTGTGATCAATTGCCTTACATAAAGACATAAGACATTCGTAACACAAACATACAAGAATAGAATAGCATGGCATGGAAAATTTTTAAAAAAGATCTGAAGAAGAGAATGAATCACATTTCCCTGTGGCTTTTCTTGTGTAAAGAAGGAAGACTTCTGAAATTAGTTCCTTCTAAGACATAATGCCCATCAGAAGATTAAGCAAGCAGATTAAAAGTGACGGAGATGAATGGGAAAACTAAAACCTACTGAGGAAGAAAAAAATAAATCATCAATTTACATAAATTACAGTTAAAATAAATTTAATATCTTTGGCTTTCAGAGATAAATAAAATAAATGGAAAACGCACCCTTTTTGTCGTGTCTCAAAACATTTCATAACATTTTTCAAACCTTAATCCCCAGATTACTTTATTATATAAACAAATTAACTTGCTTGAAGGTGGATTTTGTTTCTCTTCCTTATATATATATATGTACTTAACATTCATCGATATTTTGTTTCGTAAACAGTGCATCATGTAGATAAAAGGAGGTATATGCTTAAGGACGTTTTTGTTAGTTCAAGATCACCAATAACCAATATAAAATGTTGCTCACTATGAGATGGTGCAAGTCGTTCAAATAATGCATTCGGAGGGTTATATTCCATAACAGATACATTATCCTGTCTTTATTGTAGTTGCTCGGTGACAGTATAATATACCTCAATACAGTCACACATGTCGTATGTAACTTTCCACGGGAACATTGAAATATGGTCACATAAGACAGGTGGTCGATTTATACAGGTTTAATTAATTAAATATGCAATGTAAAGGGAAAATTAAAAATTATGCTCACATAATACGACGTATTGTTTAATAGAGGTGGACACTAATACAGGTTTGACTGTGATTTAAATTTTAGTTTATATGTTGATCATTAGATAATATCAAGACCCTGTTTGAAATTTCGTATTGGTAATGTTATGTACTAATAATGTCCACATCTTCTACTTGTAACTAAGTGGACCTAGAGAAGCTTCTCAGTATAATATTTCAAAAAAACACATCCATGCATATATGGTAATATCTACCAGATTTGTCAAAAGAATACATGTTTTTTATAATTTAATTCATAGCGAATACACTCAAACCAAATATTCCATTATAATCAAGTAAGGATTGCGTGCAGGAAACGTATCAACAAAACGACTGTATGTCGGATGTGAAATATGAGTTGAGGTGTTTGTTCAAGATAACAGAAACCAGGGAAGTGTAATCACGATTCTCCATTCACATCAATCATCCGATTCAAAGAAAATATTAATTCATTTCGCTTGATATTGATATTGAAAAAATTGTATGGGGTTGCATCTTTGAATAGATGTTGATGAAATGAGGCTAGATTAGGCCACGTCACCCATTCTTACTTTCTGCTCTTGTGAAGAATTTAATGAATATCGTGACATTCATTCATTATAATTACACTTTCAAAACGAGGATACGGATTCTAGCAAATTTACCATTTAGAAACATAATGATCAATTCCGTTATAACATGACTACCAGAACAAGCTTGAAATAGACAATCAAAATTAAGTATTTGATACGCTTTGCATGGACAAGTTCTACATATCCTACCATTATGGTAAAAAGAAAGATATAAAAATAACCACTTACTATATTACTATATATTAGTATACTAATTTTTGCGAATAATTATTATTGAATATCAGAATAAAAAGCATTCATTTAATTGGTTGAGCACTCTCCATGTGACCTTCACTATTCCGCGATACAGGCTGGGTTGCTGATATAGACCGGTCCAAAAACTGTGTATATACTGGTGCTACCGGTCTATACACTGTTTTGGACCAGTCTATATCAGCATTAATAGAAACTTTAAAGCCCCTTCAATGATCCTGATTAAAAGTACATTAAAAATGTTAATTTGTCTGTATGTAAGGTTTTATTTATTCCTGACATTGCAATTTCTGTTAAGGTTTCTTGATTCCTTGAAAAATTTATATGTTTGTGTTTTCAATTCAATAAACACAATAGTTACTGTTATAGAGGACAATATCAGGATATACAGATTGCCCTCGGGTCGTGGTATGGACCATGAAATAGATATTTCCCTCGCCTCCGGCTCGGGCAATATAATTTTCACTGGTCCGTCCCACGACCCTTGGGCAGTTTGTATATTCTGATATTTTCCTCCATATCAGTAACTATTATATAATAAAACACCAATTCAACGTTAAATTTGTATTAGAATACATCCTTTCGATTTCCATTTATATTAAAATATTTTAAGTGTACCAACTGTTCACATATGGTCTGTCTGATTTGTAATCCCTAGTTGTTTGTATTGCGAGAAACTATTTTACATGTTCACGTTCTCGTCAATTCTGAACATACATAATGAAAGAATTGAAATACTTGTATCATACATATATACACAAAGAAAAAAGTTAAGCATCCCCATGTTTTTTTGAAATGACAAATGATACAAGTATCATGATATTACTGACCAGATAATCTCATGAACGTAATGGTGACCTGTTGGGAAATTACATTGGCTGTAAAAAAACACAAAAAAAATCAAGAAAACTGTTAATTTAATGAATATTTAATCACAATATCACAAGGCCAGTTTTTGCAGTAAAACATGTCCATTTTAAGTATTGACCTTCACAGTTCAAAAAGCACGATGAGATTGTCATTTCACTTTCAAAACGTTACTTATGAATCACTTGACGACATCTATTGTTCAAAGTTCAGTACCCAGTGCAACTCCCACGTGCTTAGATGACGGCATCAACCCTGCGTCTCATCCCTCCAGTTAGACGTCGGATGTCTGTTGTGATAGCTGCTGCCATTCCCGATGCAATGCTGCTTCCAACTGACGAATGTTTTGCACAGGAGGTTCCCGAGCCTGCATACGACGGCCTAACATGTCCTAAATATACTCTATGGGATTATAATTCGGGCTCATGGCTGGCCAAGGAACAGAAGTCAAGGGTTCGCTTTGTAGGTAGGCGGTTACTGCTGTTGAACGATGAGTCCTGGCGTTGTCATCCATATACGCAGGTCTTGTAGCTAGTGGGTGGTTGTCGAAATGGTGGACAACAACTGGTTGCAAGACGTCTCTGATGTACTGATCACCAGTTAGGTTGCCTTATATGGTGATTAAATCCAGCTTAGTCATGAGCGATACACCCCCAAACCATTATTGAGCCTCCACCGTAAGGGACAGTTGGCTGGATGTTCCTTGGGGCATAGGCTGTATTTTTGTGTCTCCAAACCCTCATCCGGCCGTCGGTTACATGAAGCAGAAACCGGCTCTCGTCTGACCAATGGATCTTGCACCATGTCCTTGAATTCCAACAACGTCGTTCTAAACACCATGCCAAACGTGATCGTCGATGTCGGTCTACCAACAGTGGAAGTTTAGTGACTCTCCTTGACTTAAGTCCAGCTGATTTCAGGCGATTTCTAACTGTTCTTGTTGACAGACGTCTATTGGGCAGCCAGTGTTGTTTGAGTACGGGACTGGTTGCGAATGGCATCCGTCTAACCAAACGCTGCAATGCCCTGTCGTCGTGATCAGATGTTACCCGTGGTCTGCCGGATCTTGGAAAGTCTTTCACATTGTTGGTTTGTGTGTGTTTTCTCACCAGTCGGTTGACTACTGTATATTGGTAGCCCATCTGACGTCCAATACCTTTGAAGGACATCCTGAGAGGCATGGTTCACGTGCATGCCTAGTCGATATTAGACATAATGGTCACACCTGTGTGAGCACATCTTTTTAATGGAACATTGTTCTTGCTATAATCAATATAAATATTAGAATCTAAACTTAGCGTAACTTATTATGCTTTAATATATCAGGGGGTGCTTAACTTTATTCTTTGTGCATACTATGAAAAAAATGATTTTTTTCTCATATACACAATGTACAAAAGATGTTGCTATTTTTAATAGAGCTACAGTTTACTGTCAAGAGTCATATATATTATTTAGTGTTATCACCATGGCGTGGTGGTTACACGACAGTTTTTAAACAAAAGTAGATTTGGAAAGTCCAGCAGATGTTCAATACCCTTAACTACCAAAAACAAACAGTGCTAAGGAAAAACTAGTAAAATTTAAATTTCAAATAAACAAGCTCAATAAAACGAACTGTCGATATAAGAAACAATTTATGAATTTTGGAGATTTTCCATGCATCATGTGAACATTATTTTCTTAAACATTTTATCCCCAGCAAATGCTACCCATTTTAAAATGTCATACGAACTATGGCCTCTATCAATTATTTCGATTCTGATAGGCAAATATCTAACAGATATTTGGAAGGGGAAATCAGAATAGAAAAGGCATATCATGGTTAACATTCAAATTAACAGTCGGGTTTTTTTATATAGCCAAATATCTCCGAGAAATTAAGTCTGACATTTTTCAATTTGATGGCATTTTTAATTTAGCAACTTCAACAAGTAAAATGCTACAAATACGTGAAATAAATCAGTAGATACCATGTGTCAATGTCACTCCTAAAAAAAGGTCACTGTAAGACGACAATTTACACAATAAAAGTGGAAAGATGGTTATCTGTACTATTACTGCTGGAAAAATTAACATATAAAGAAACAAAAACACAATGTTTGTATGCATCACGATCTTGTCAACCTGAAATGACTTATGGAATGATGTCCATAATTTGTGCGGCAATACGGATGTGCGAAGTATAATATATTGAGAATTTTATCACGACATTGTTTACATAGCCAATGAAAGATGTCATAGAAATGTTGGTAAATCCGTATGTACTTTTCGAATATTGTACAGATATAAACTTTTACTTGATTCTGAATCATAATTTGTGCATTTTTCTGTTTGCAATGTATACTTGTGTTTTTGGTTATAAATGAAATACAAGAGTATTGACACATTATAATTAAATACTGATTGAAACATAAAAATATTGTGTAGAATAACTGATGGAAAATATAGTTATTTGGTGTATATTTAGTAGTAGACAAAAACGAGTGCATGTCGTGTTATTTGTTCTGATTTGCCACATTCACCACTTTTCAACAATATCATGATCAGGTTTAGTTGTGGGTGTATTTAACTGGTACATGAAAAAGTCAAACACACCTCGAATGCAAAGCTGTACTTCATCGTCTAAGAATTGTTTTTATTGAAGACGAATAGACGATCGATTGCCGCAACCACTAGATCACCACATCCCACCCTGTCATTTAGAAAATTCTTTAACAAAATGTGATCAATATTTCAACTCTATCGAGACGAGAAAAAGCTCACAATGATCAATTTGTTTGTGTCATTTACACAAGGACTTTCGGCGTTGAATTGAGGTCGTATGGTTTTAACTCGTGAGTGTTTAATAAATATCCCATAAATAGCCCAAAATAGACATGTAACCTAATCAGAATGAATTATTTGGTCTGGTAACTCTTTGTTATGTTTCCTTACTGTTGTGTGCTTAACGATGACACTGGAATGCATATATGCTGTCCCTTATGACAACCGACTTACGTTGATACGATTAAAATAGTGTTTTAATTTTATACTAGTATTTTCACGTTCTATATGAATATTAGAGGAATGCTGTAAGTCAAATGATAAGAAAGCAAAATAATATAAAGGTCAACGGGAATCAAAACCAAACAAGGGCCCTAAACAGGACAGCCAAATTCGGCTGAGGTTACCAATACAAGTTTTAATACTCATTACAATATTTAGGAATACCGGCGTAGAGATTTGGAGCTCTAGCAGTATAGCCTATATAAATATGTTTGGTTTGGTTTATGGTGTTTAACGCCACTTTCAACAATATTTCAGTTATATCGTGGCGGTCAGTTTTATAAGCGGAAAAAACCGGATAAAACAACCGACCTGTCGCAAGTCACTGACAAACTTTATCACATAATGTTGTATCGAGTACACCTCGCCATGAACGAGGTTCGAACTTTAGTGGTGATAGGCACTGCATATATAAATAACCTTTGTAATATTATAAAATGTCTTTGCATGATTGACAAAGAAAATTACCATTTCCACAAATGCCAACATTTTTCTGTTTCCAGATTTTCTACAATATTAATAATTCTTTAAAAATAATAACGTTGACTGTATTTGATATTCTAAGAACAATGACCGTCGTTTTCAATAACTGGTGTTGACGTTAAAAGATTAAATAGATTAATGTGTACTGTTACTGTGCAAGCAATGTATAAATGTCGTATTTAATAGGTACCCAGAGATCGTGTTAGTCAGATCACGAGTGTCAATTATGCGATTATATTCGAAATGATGACTTCGGGATCGATCAATTTTACAACTCATTAACTGATATATGCCATTTGCAATATAAATAAGGCGACATATTGATCTGTTAAATAATCAGTAATTATGGCAGTGTTCTCAGGGTTATAAAATTGAAGGGGAAATCAAAGTTATTACGCAGATATAATATGGATAGATAATACGGCAGTTAATTTAAGTGATAAAGTAAGTTTACTGGAATAAAACGCATTATCGAAGTCTCCTAAACAACAGACAAAAATTTAAAGTTCGAAGTTATTAGCTTTAAGCCACAACGAGATCGGAATCGTATATGGCTGACTAGAAGCTGCTATGGGCAATTAACAGCTTGACAACAAATTGATGGATATCATGCTAGTCCTACCTTTCGCCCCAAGACGCTAATGCTTTGCATCAATTTACTAAATTTTCAAACAGAACATCTCCGGTCTGTAGACAAGATCCGTTATTCTTTTATATGGGTAAAAGCCGTTTAAAGTGATATAATGGTGTGAAAATGAAACAATACAGGAAAAACGTCACGGAGCAAATAAAAACTCGAGAATTCCCACAGGATTGACAAAAAATACCTTCTAGATGATGATGATTTATTAGACAGACTGTATAAGGAATAAAAACGATGCTAGGACACGGAAGATAACTTGTCGAATTAGCTTGTATAATGTTCCTTAAGATGCAATGTCTACTTCTATGAACATGGTTTAAGTTTTATTTTATTACAATATGTATGTATTTTGTTTACATTTAAAAATATTGTGCTTTTTTTTCATTAACGAAATTCAAAGAAACAAAAACTATTTTCATGAAGATCATTTATTAGTGTTTTTCCTTTAACAAAAGGTAACATTATCTCTTCAAATAAAGCTGCACTAGTTGCTGAAAAATAAAATATTATAAACCTAAGAACTATTTGAACTTTGGAGCGACATTATTTGTCCAAGGAACAAAACCAAACAAATTGTTTGTTTGAGACTTAATTTGCCACTCTTGATTTTGATATCGACCACCTCCATGGCTTTTAAATATTGAAAATCACTAGATTTATCAAATTAAGATCGGCGAAGCCTCTATATCCATACAATTATAATGTCTTTAGAATCCTTTAAAAACAAATATCTTACATCTTTGGTATTGATCCACTCGTGTTTTTATCAGAGAGTCATAGGGTGATATAATTATCAGCCGGCATAAAATACGATTTAGAATCGTACATTTAATTTGCATTCGAAGCCACCGATGTAGAAATATTTAAATCAATTTGCTGGAAACGAAACCTTACGGGATACAAAACTTAAGTCAGCGTAAGACATAATTAAGTTGAATGATATTAATGAGAAGCCCTAAGACCAGAGTCATGTCTGAATTATACTACAATCATGCTGGTCCATTTGATTTTATATAGCTTGTTGTATATATAGTGGGTTGCTTCTCGTGTCGAAATGTATGCATAAATTGTTTTTTTTTTATTAATACAATACTAAAAGATAAATAGAAATACAAATGTTCTGGTAGACAATTTAGTCTTTTAATAAGTCTGACATGATACTCATAACAATTAAATGTCTAAAACAAATACTTATTATATATGATTTCCAAAGGTCATTCGGAAAGATCTACTGATCCCCTGAATGTCAAAGATTACTAATATATATTGTTTATCCAACGACATTTGAAACGGATTATGTTTATAGCCATCATAAAAAGGAGACATAGCTAGAAGCTAAGAACTATCTTTCTTCAATACACGATTCGCACAATAAAATTGGTCATTAAAACAAAACTGAACAGAATTATTACATTTTTAAATGTTAATTGCAGCTTAATATAAATAGACTGCCTTCACATCATAAACATAATTAAAACAGATGAACATGAATCTGTGGATAATTCTGTAAATCTCAATAGTACATTTTCCCTTAGAAAAAAGGTTTATTATAATGAACGTTATAGAATAAATAAGGGGCAATACAAACTAGACAATCCAAAGAAACTGGCAGCATAGGGTACACAAGACGAAGAGAGACAGAACAAAAACACAACACAACACAATGTGTGTTGGAAACCACATCGCATCTGTTAAGATATATCACTAAAACATGCAACATCAAGATAATCAGAACAAGAGGAGAAACTCAGAGAGATATGTTCAGATTGATACACATATCAAGTTGAGTTCTCTGTAGAAGTAGGGTCTTAATAAAACTACACATACAACATTAGGCTCTGAATCAAGTTATGGATCTCAACACAGACCTTCCAGACTAAGATATCTCGGTAAAAACAGGGTGTTATTGACTGAATCTTTTTTAAATAACAACAAACCAAAAAAACGGGGGGTTTTGCAATCGCAAATATCAGAAAAAGACGATGGTTTCGTTCAAAAATGTCTAGATGAAGATGTGGATTCCTGTTAATAATAATATAGAACTGGTCCAGTGTGTATGTCTAAACGAATAATGGTAATGTGCTCAGAAAGGTGTGAAGATACCAAAGGGGTAATCAGAATTCGTAAATCAAAGAATGACAGATAACATAATGGTCAAAAGAAGAATGACAGACAACACAATGGTCAAAAGAAGAATGACAGACAACACAATGGCCAAAAGAAGAATGACAGACAACACAATGGCCAAAAGAAGAATTACAGATAACACAATGGCCAAAAGAAGAATGACAGATAACACAATGGCCAAAAGAATAATGACAGACAACACATTGGCCAAAAGAAGAATGACAGACAACACAATGGCCAAAAGAAGGACAGTCAACACAATGGCCAAAATAAGAATGTCAGACAACACAATGTCAATGGTCAATAGAAAAAGTACAAACAACGATATATGAAACACTACACAGAAAAATAAAGATGGTGCAACATGAACCACACTAAAACCGGTTAAGGTTGTATGATTGTTGCTTTATCTTTTAAAGTTCTCTTAATTGATTATATATGAATATTTTATTTATCAAACAAAACTGTTCGACAATAGCATGTTAAACTTGAGAAATACTACTCTTTATTCTTGATATCCCAAACCTGACACATTTTCATTTTCAGACAAGCAGCAGTCCAATTTGCTTTCGTAATTTAGAGAAAATTATGCTATCTGCATTCATAATAACATATGAATAAATACAAAATATTTTATGCAAAATTAGTTTGATTGAAACGATAGTACTTGTATAATCCACTCTTACTAATTGAATCAAATTTGCACCTCCATAAAAAATAACATCGTGGTAATGACAGGTCAGAAACATGAGAAGAATATTCATGATATTACAAAGAAACCACTATAAATATAATTTATAGCTTTCTTTATTGATTGTTGGTTGTGAGTATAGTGTTTGTCTATTTTCATCAATGGGACATGTTTACAAACAATGCATATGTCGGCAAGAATGTGTTGGTGAGAAGTGGATACTGGCTGAAGCGCTTAGATTACAGGAACAACCGTTCATTATGAGCTGCTGTAAGGTATCTTGTGTACAAGGACAGTTACAGTCTTCAAATAGGAAGTACTCGTTTACGTCCCATAATACCCGCGGGTTGTGTATTTGATTCATCCCATGCAACGAGCGAACCCCCCCCCCCCCACCTTTTTTTTACGGAATTGTATGTACCCCGCAGTGGAGAATCTATACGGTCTTGCATATCGATTTTGTTAAACAATTTGCAGTTTTTAATAAATACTAACCACTTTGGGACAAAATAATTACAATCTATGTATTTATTATTTACATGAAGTTATCCCAAGATAAATGACACCATCGTTCAAGACAAATCTATCATATTTTGTCAATCGACTAATCTTTGTTTGTCCGAATGGAACGTATGCTGATCATTGTGCCCGAAGAATGAGGTACAAAAGTCATAATTAAGCCGAGACATAATAGGATGAATCGTGTTTGGTTGATTAATTGATTGTCGTTGCTTAACGTCAAGCGGCAAATATTTCCTGCATTCAGGACGTGGCACTCTTCATACACCTTACCCACTATGGTCCACGATCCGTCTTTCCGTATTATAATAGGACCTCTCCCCGTAAAAATTCGAAAGCACACCCCTGTGTTTTCCATATTGTGGATTCTATTAAGTAAATGATGGTTAATACCACCGACTCTCTTTATTAGAACTAATACATATGACAACTTCTGTATCACGATGATTAAATATATTATGACTCGTGGTGCTTTTAAATAAAAACGCTGCACGGAGTTCAATAAACGTTACAGTATATGTGTCCACAGTCGCTTGAATTTCAATGATTTAAATAAAAAAAAAAGAGTTAAAAAAATTAATATAGTAAATAAGGGAAGTTATGAAATGCATTTTTGCGCCAAAATGTAAACAATCTAATTAGGTCTAAACGGACGCAAAGTGATACGCTTCGTGGATATTTTTCTACACTGGACATGTTTTTTTATACATCCGTATTGTAAGAACCTTCATTCCGAGCATTTTTACAGACGTATGGGCCATTTTTCACTGACGTTCAGCCTCTGACTTCGTTACAATCGCCATGGTGGAACTATTCCGCACTGAATGAAAAGTTTTCTAATTTCGAGTCAACAACGGCAATTTTCCGGATCAGGACAAGACATCATGATGACGCCAGAGCAGTTAGAGGCCTTACATTACTCGTAAGAAGGGCGCAATATGTTGATAACAGGCCAGTGTGGAACTGGCAAAACATTTGCATTGAAGTAATTATAATTTTGTTGGCATTATGAATCGTAATTCTCATACAAATCCAAGTATTATGGGTGTAGAAAAAAGAGGGGTAGACTTTTCTTCATTTAAGGCCTTGTCGATGTATGATGTGAGCTTTCATTTATAATCTGTCACCTCCAGAGGTTCTTGATTTCTGTTTTATGACTCAAAATATCATTAAATAATACCCTTTCACCTATGTTATTTTCATAGTAAAACAGAGATGCCCATGGGCCATGACCGACATGAGACAACGACCCAAACCGCAAATGTCGGATCAAAAATACAACAAGAGGGCACCACCTAGCCTTCGACACGGAGTAGAACTCACACTAGACCGCAAGCTCTTATTGGCCCCTGTACAAAAGAAATAGGGCATCTAATTGGACATGAAATAATACCCTGCCATGTTTTACGCATATTCAGTCTTTTCGACCATAACTCTTGAACCAATTATCCGATCAAACTGAAATTCGAACTTGTTCTGTATTTTATGATACTTAACAAATGTGCAAAGATTGAATACAATCCTTTGCCGGGCTTTGGTCCATTCTCAAGTTATCATCTGGAAACCATCGAGGGACAGACAGACGGACGGACGGACACATACACTTCAAACCAAACAGAATATATCACATGATACCTGACCACTTAGTGTGGCGAGGTATAAAAACCACCAATCATTTGACAGACACCCAACTACAAAAACACAAATGAATAAGAATAAGAATGGACAAGACAACCACCAGACATTTCCTGACTTTGGACAATATATGGTGCCGCGCGCGGAGCAGATCATGCTTACCCTTCCGGAGCACCTGGTGATACTCCCGGTTTTTGTGGGGGTTCACACTGCTAGTGCTTTATTTTTTTGGCGTTCGTGTTCAATTCTGTTTATTTGTTTTGTCCTTGTTATTTCTATTGTCTCTTTTTGTGTAATCTCTGTATGGCCATGTTTTTGAATCTATGACCCTTCGTCTTGTTGCTTCGGTATTCGTTTGCCGATATTTTTATGACAATGACCATAATTCTGAAATCAAGTTGACAGTTCAAGTGTCTAGGCAATATTCAATATAGTTGGGGGCGGTGCAAACTTGTTTTTCAATGATTAAAACTCCTTCTTTCGCCTCTTTTAAGATACAATATACACGGACATAAAATTGCAAAATCGCATATTGGCCTATGTTCATTTAGGTAATTAATTTCACAAGGGGGAGGGGGGTACTCCCCAAAATTTTCTGTACCTAGGTTAGTGGTATATTTGGGGGGGGTTTATTTTTTCAAAATTTTGCATTTTTGGGGGTTTAAAAATTGTTGAGGTATTTTTTGCGGATTAAAATATTAAGACTTATTTTTGGGGGGTAAACTTTTTTTTGTTGGGGAGGGGATGATATCTTTGTTGGTATTTTGGGGGGGTACTTATTTAATGTTTTGGGGGTATTAATTTCATAGGGTATATTTTTGGGTGGTGACAAAAATTTTGGTATTTGTTTAGGGTAAACAAATTACCATGATGAGCCAAGGTACAGACAAATTTGCCAAGTACCCCCCCCCCCCCACCCCCTGTGATTAAATAAAAAAAAACACACATTTTTTTTATAATCTAATAGGCTTGGTTAAATTTTTTTTCTTGTTCTGCGAAGGATTTGAAGCACAAGGCGTAGTAGCTTTGAAGTAGGATGCTGATCCTCCAGAATTACATTTGGATGACAGTGTTGTTTGTCCAAGACATACAGCTGTTTGTGAGGGACCAATCTGAGCTAGCGTTGGATTAGTGTTCAAACCATTATAGATCCCTCTTAACTGACAGAAATTATTCTCTATTATATCCGAGTTGATATATCCTGGATTTATACTGTTACCATGAGATATTGATTGTTGACACAATGAGATAAAACCTTGAATATTTTAATTCAAATCTTCCCTGGTTTCGAATGGTATGAGGTTTTTCGAAGAGGTATACATTTGGCATTGTTCAATTTCATGTTCCCATACATTGAAAAAAGATCAAACTTCTTTTAATTTGTTCAGTCTGTTATCTTGAAGGCTAGTTATTGGTCTTTTATCTAAGAAAATGTCCACCAGTATTGATGTATTCTCTAAAAGCTCAACAGTTGATGCAAGTTTAGCAGGATTGTCAAGAGTATTTTGATAACATTGCATCAAATACAACATTTCTTTGCTTAGGACATCTGATGCTAAATGATTCCTCATTTTTGAGACTGGGGTTACCACAATATGCTCCTCTGTAAAGTTTTGTGGATTGGGAAGCCATCTTTTACATGTATTTATATGCGTTTTCCCAGTGATTCCATACTATTGGTCTTGAATTTTTCACTATAAAACGACCAGGTTTTGGTTCATATTCGAGGCGACTAGCCAGTATACTATTTCTGATTTTCTTTAATACATGTTTTATGTCTTGAATGAGGCATATTTTGTGGTCCCGTTGAAATATATCAGACACAACAAAGTTTTCTTTACGTAAATTACCAGAAGATGATAGCATGTTCATGAAGAGTCTATTTGTGGTGGCTCCATCAATGTTTACATAGTCTACTATTAATCCGTACTAATGGAGCTTTGAGACAACTTCCCAAAAAGTATTATATATTTGGTATGCACATGCAGTTTCACTACCGTAATATGCAACTGGCCAACGAAACCCAGTGAAACCATGAAACACATACTACAGGCAGGGTGTGGCCATTTTGACTTGCGGTTGATTGTTGATAATAATATCAATATGATTATTAAGATCTCTCATATCAACATTTCCTACTAGTGACCAAGTATCTCCCTTCTTTACAACTTGCAAGTCATCTTGTATTGACATTTCGTCTATTAACAACCCCCCGTTTTACCATATGAATGTATGTTGTTTTGGTAGCCTCATTTGCCATCCATTGGAAATTTCTTTCAATGAGTTCGGGAGCATGTGCTACAGAGTTTTTATAGTATTGTAAAAGCCGTTTAGAAGGCAATATCAGCATTCCACATTTGCTTAAATCTTAGTAAGCTTGTGGGGATCTACAATACGATGAAAGACATATACTGATGACTTTCGGGTTCTATCTTCTTTGTCTTTTTTCTAGCCCCGACCTTGCATTTGATAGTTGAGATTATAGTAAAACCCTGAAATCTTCTGGTACCCCTTTACTGCAAATCACATCTATAATTTGTTCATGTCTACATGTTCTTGCTCTGTGAGGTTTATAAATTCATTTTCAATATTTTCATTTTCTTTAGGATCATTTGAACTTTCTTACTTTGTGTTTTTTGTTTCCTTTGAAAATATACTTATGTCTGTTTAATCAATGTTAAGAAGGTTAATGTTTTGTTTCAATGGTTCAACTGGCTCTTTTTTGCTAACATCCAGCTTTCTTTTCTTTCTCATTCTGTACATAGAGGGACAAACATCTGAGGTACCTAATATTGACAAAATCTTTCGACATGACGTTGATCTACATCTGACTTCATGCATTCTTGTGTCCAACATACTTTTCCATATTTCAGTTTCCAATTTATTTTCCTTTATTTTGTCATTATTTTGCTCTGTAGAGAAAATCTCTTTGCAAATTTTCAAATTGCTTAAAACAAACAAACAACAAACCATCAATGTTATTTTGATTGCATGTAACAGGAAATAATAATCTCACTTCATGATTTAATATCTGGAACAGAAAACTTCCATCTGAGCTGAAGCATATAGCATGTGATACACCTACTCCATTTACTAAATATTGTTAGTCGAAGATCTAATTTGTGTATTTCCTTCATAATTTGTTAATGTGCAGTAGTCTGGTATTATCACATGTTCTAAAGTTTCCGTAGGTGCAGAATCGCACACTTTCATCATTAGGTTATAAACGATATATTTTGATTTTCCTTTATATCGAATCTTTCTTTTAATGTTAGGGAATACAGCTATGATTACTTTGGAAAATACATCTTTTGATGGCACAATGGCTTTTCCAGAAAACTGTAAAGAACACTTTGAATGAATGTCATCCAGTTTTTCTTCAGCCGCCTCACTTTCCATGTAGTTAACTGCAAGCCTGAAAATGTTATAAAGAACTTGTTGAAATTTCATTTGACACAAATGCCTACATTCCAGTTCAGATATTTTGTATGCAAATTTCAAAATTGATGAAGACTGCTGGACGTTCTCTATATCATATTTTGTATTTTGTTGTTTTGTTGGATCGTTGTCTCATGGACATTTATTCTACATCTCAGTATTTTCCAAATATATAGATTCTACAATGCTAGCTTGTAGATTATGAAATTTCTCTACATGAGATGATTACATTTTCAACTTTTTAACTGCCAGGCATGCCTAGAAAGTTAAAATTGAAAAATTAATCTTCAAGCGTTGAGAAATTTCATAATTAACATGGTTAAACTGTAGAATCTGTTTCTCTAATGATCTAAGGCAAAATGCTGAGAATTCATTCAGAGTGGATTGGTGTGAAATGTTACGAGACATGTTCTCCTGACTATTGAGGAGAACAATTTTTCCAACACCAGCTGAGAAGTTTGAAATGAGCAACAGAAATAGAAAAGGAAATTTAATAAAAAGTTGAAAAGCTGCATGTGCATATCAAATTTAAGAAATTAAATGATTCAATTTACATAAGTGTTGGGACTAATGGAAGAAAACCTGGTTTGATTTCTACAATACATCTCTTGTTTACATATATATTAGGCAGATCATACAAGCTTTAAAGAAACAGAAGTCAGTTGCAATAACATCAACAACGGGTGTTGCAAGTTGTCAACTCGGTGTTGGGGCTACAACACTTCACCACTGGTGTGGAATCAAAGATGGGAGCTTGACAAAAGATGAATTAGAGAAAACGTTGTTATTAGATGAGCAATTTGCTGATGCGAGGAAAAGGATCCATTCTACACAGACATTGATTATTGATGAAGTTGACATACTTTCGAAGCTTATGTTTGAGAAAATTCAGCTGGTTTGTCGCATTGTAAAGGACAGACAAATTTACTTTGGTGGTCTTCAGGTTTAAATAAATTCACCATTTTTTTACATTATTTGGGAAAATTAATTTATACGAGTGGAAATATTTGTTAATAGAAGAACAAAATATTTTTTTATAAGATAATCTCAAAGATAAGACATAATTATATCATACAAAACCCTAGTGAACGGAATAATATTAAAAGGACCCTTTCTCATTCAAAATTCTTTTAAAATCATGCAGAATTCCCAAAATTATTAATTTCACCCCCTAATTTTGATTCCCAATTGACTAGATATTTGCAATGCCAAACAATCTTCCCAAAATGGCTCAAAAAGGTCAATTTGCAAAACTACCTAGATAAAACCCTGAAAACTGTGTTCATTGAGCAATAAACACAAAACCTTGACCAATAAGAAATGACGTTACATCCAAAATTAAATTATTAGGGCCCCGCCGACTGTCAGCGGACGCCCTATAGTAATCACTCTGTCCGTCAGCATTTCCTATGTCGTGCAATAACTCAAGTTCGCCTTGATGCATTTTCATATAATTTATACACGGTATTGGTATTGGTATTGGTCAAAGGAGGGTCTCTCGTTTTTGATTATTCATTAGAGAGTTATGGGACTTTAGTCGAAAATTGTATTTCTATGTCGCACTATGACTGAAGTTGGCATCGAGGGATTTTCTTATAATTTATACACAATCCTACTATTGATCAAAGGAAGATCTCTTTCGATTTGGATAATTTCCTGATTTGTCTTTACAGAATTATTGGACTTGACTTGAAAACAAAAACATTCGAATTTCAATGAAACTATGTATATTGTACAATACCTCAAGTTTGCTTTGATACATTTTCATGCAAAACCTACAATACCAATTTTGGTGAAATTCTGATAAAGCATTTTTCCGAAAAATTGTGTTTTGCGGGGCCCTTTCTGACTGTCAGTATTTTAGTATTGCTTGAGGAATCATCAGACAAATAATTTGAAAATCTATACTTGAAATTTTTTCAGATTATCGCCAGTGATGATTTCAAGCAGCTGCCACCTGTGCCCAACTACCGTTACAGTGATACTGGTGAATATTGCTTCACCAGTGATGTATTCGTGAATACATTTCCTCATTATTCTAACTTCAAAATGGTAACTACTCTTAGTATACATAAAAATGAAGATTCAGTTAGATTTTGCTTGTGTTCGCTGTAGACATGTAGGATATATGTTTTGTCATTGAGTAAAAAAATAGAACTATGCAGAGTTTCAAAATGAGATTTGGGAACTTTATCAGTAGGCTTTATTAAAACGTTTTAAATTATGATTCTTATGATAAAATACTCTGCTTTTGCTATACATGTAGTAATTATTGACATTTTGGTGTTTTTCTTGTAGTAAGGGACAAGACATCCAAGTCCGATGAATACAATTTGTCCTTAAAATATCTTGCAAAATGATATCATAATCCAAATTTTAATAACTTTAAACGTCATGTTCTTGTTTAGTTTTACATGTATTAAACTCCAGGATAGCTGTCAATGAGACAACCACATTGTGGACACTGAAATCAGCATCTAAGGTCAGAATTACAGTCTTCATCAATGTAGAGAAATATTCATCAATTTAGAAAATATTCTGGAAATGGCACTAAATAAAGCTAAAATTTTAGAGTTATTTTTCCTTGACTGGCTCTCCTACTATTATGTTTATGTACATATTTTTCTTTGATCAGTAAGAGAGTGTTTGAATGTGATGTACTATGAAATTTCGATGTATAATTGTTTTTGATTCAACTTGGCCTTATGGGCCCAGTGATTTGGAAAATAAATATTGTTATTGTTATAATTTTAGGTAAATCATAAAATGTGATGATTTGTGATTTCTAATTTGTTTACTTTAAGTACGTATTGTTATTTTCAGGTAGTTCGTCAAGATGAAAGACAATGTGTAGAGGCTGTAAATCAGCTATGTAATGGTGATCCCTCAGCTGAGACAGAAGCTTTCTTGAAAAGTTTAGAAAGACCTTTACCAATTAAGGATGAAATTGAACATGGTGAGTTCTTAAGCACAGTTTACTCTTGTCATATCTTAAGAACTGTTCGACAACAAAACACTGGAGTACATGAATCAAACATGAAGTATGGAAACAAATTTGAAAAAAACCCAGACGTTTTAGGTTGCCTGACATTGTAAAATCATATAAATGTTTATGTGGTGGGGTCATCATCATCTGTACACAATTAGTAAAAATATTCTTTTCTGATACAGCTTGGCCAAACTGAGACCAAACATTGATGGAATGGTCCTTGGGTGGTCCCCTATGACCAACACGGGTTAGCTGCTTTCAATAAGTTTGATATGCAGGCTGGAATGAGATTCCTATCTATTATTTCTCAGGCCTAATATGTCTATCTATAGTTGCTGAAGAGAATTTTACGAAACTTGGCATTTTGATTCGTCGAAAAACATGGCCGCCATGGTTAAAAATAGAACATACTAAAGTCTCCATTTGGTCGAAGTTGTATGGTGACCCCTTATATGAGTTATGGCCCCTTAAACATCAAAATTGACGATTTGTGCTGTTATTGGCCTATATCTTGAAAACTATAATAGATGGAGAAAAACTTTCAATTACTGTAATTATTCTAAAAAACTCCATTGGATCATATTTGTATGATCCCTTATATTGGTTACTGACTGTTTAAAGGTCAAATCTTAAGATTTTCTCTTTTTGCAAAATGAACGGCTATAAAAAAAAACAGGTGAGCGATTCAGGCTCCTAGGAGCCTCTAGTTTTATTATCCCCTCGCCAAACGAAGTTGGCGAGGGGATATAGCGTTTCGCTCGTCCGTTCGTCACACTCAGGTTACAGTTTGCGTTAAGGTCCAGATCTGGGATACTACATATTATACATCAATGATCTTTGGTCAGTGGAAGCGTCTTGGGGAGTAATGCAGCTTCAGCGGATAGTTTGGTCAGTTTGACCTACATTTTTCCCCATGACTGACTCAGGTTAAAGTTTGTGTTAAGGTTCAGATCTGGGATACTACATGTCATACATCAATGATCTTTGGTCAGTGGATACGTCTTGGAGAGCTATGCAGCTTCAGTTGATAGTTTGGTCAGTTTGACCTACATTTTCCGCATGACTGACTCGAGTTAAAGTTTGCGTTAAGGTCCAGATCTGGGATACTACATGTCATACATCACTGATCTTTGGTTAGTGGATGCGTCTTGGGGAGTAATGCAGCTTCAGCTGATAGTTTGGTTCGTAGTCTAAAACTTACTTATTTTAACATCAAACAACAACAAACGGGCGAGGGGATTAGCTGTCGTTTCCGACTGCTCCCACCCCTCGTTTAAATCATTGAAGTTAAGCGACTGTGGTCTAACTTAAAACATTTATTTTTATTCTAAACAAGTGTTACCATTTTTTTAACAGAGGTTCGGGATGTCAAGTAGCTGTATGGCACAAACTTTGACACTGAATATATGTACATTGAGCAACTTGATGAAAATATTCCAGGTGCACCTACATATTTAAAATCTCTGGATTCTGGTAAAACAACATTGCTACATGATTGTGCTGCACAGAAGATACTAACTTTAAAAGTTGCAGCTCCTGTAATGCTGATCTGAAATTCAACATATGGATCATTTAATGGATGTATAGGCAAAGTATATTCCATTTCTGAGGTTAAAGTTGTTGGTAATTTTAATGGAAGACTTGTAAACATTGAAAGATGCATATTTGAGGTATATGACCCTTCCTGTAAAACAATATTAGCCTCACGTTTACAGTATCCGTTGCGCCTAGCATATGCTATGACAGTCCACAGAGCTTACAGTTTTTAGAAGTTGACTGTTACTCATTTTTTTCACCTGGGCAAATGGGTGCGGCAATTGGTCGGGCAATGATCATTGATGGATTACGTATAGTTAATTACAATTATAAGCATGGTAGAGAAGTATATGATTTCTATGATCATGAAAGTTTAGAATGCTGCAATCGCTCTTGTGAAACAGATATTGAACATGTATGGGATGAAAATTTAGAAATGTTTGATAATATGTTAAATGAACAAGAAAAGCATCTATTGCCAGACCAGAATTGTCCATTTGTTATTAAAAACAATTTTGCAAACTACAATGATATTGACCTTGATATTTTGAAGACCTATGAACCCAAACTGAATTTTCTTTTACAACATCACTATTCTAAAGTACAGGAAATTTAAAAAAAACATCCCACATCATCATCTGATTTTACAAATGTATTTAAAAATGTGAATGCTTACTTAATCAGTGATACATACATGAACATTTTTAAGAAAACTCTAGGAAATATTGCATTGGAAGCAAACCGAATCTCAACCTTATTATTCATGTGGACACTTCTACAGGAAATAGAACTCAGAGCTAACAAAATAGTAAATGATAAACAAGAAGAACTGTGTCTTAATGTAAAGGACAAAGAATCGTCCGCAGCTGGGTCAAAAAAAGGTAAACAATCTAAGTTCGACAGACAGCTAGCATTCAAAAAGCAACGGCTTTTATCTAAGCTGAGGGTGTCTGAGGAGGAAATAACATCAACATCACAATTACCAAATAGTCTCCATGAACTTAAAATGAGACAAGGAGAAGGCAAACATCTTTTTCATATCAGTGATGATGTGTTCAATTTTTTCCTGTCCCTTAATAAGAAGCTGCAGTGTCATCTTTCGGACAAGGCTTTCCATTATGATGGTAAAAATATACATTGCAAATGTAAATTAGCCATACAATCTGATGAGATTATGGAAAAAGAATGGTGTGACTTATTCGATGAAGCACCTGGGATTGATGACTCAAATGAAAATGCAATTGAAATCTTCACTGCAGTGTTGTTAGACTTAAATGAAATGATGACAGACTATTTTATAAAAATTGCACTTTCAAATGGTTTGAAAAGGTTCAAATCAACTATTCCAAAAACTAAATAGCAAGCGTTAAGGTCTAAGATACAAGCAGTTCAGCACATCACAAAGGATAAAAAGAATGAACTTAGTGTAAATGATGCAAGGAAAAGGAAATTCCAAGAAACTTGCAGTTTGGAAAGCCAACACTGTTTTCAGTTGTCCAGTGTGCAATAGAACAATTTTGGAAAATCCACAGACATATCAAGATCAGAGCATTGGTTGTGACTACTGTAATGAGTGGTATCATTATAAGTGTGTCTCTCAAAATGGAAATGTCCAAACTGCAAAGAAAACACAAGAAAAAAACAAATGAAATAAAGCAATCATAAATGCCTACATTAATCTGTTAGTGTATTATGTATGTTATGCCTTACCAGACACATGAGTTACATGACTCACCTGATATCAGAGGACGCTTACCCTACTGTGCACCTGGCCCATGCTCCCAGTTTTTGTTTGAGTCTGCGTTACTCATTTAATTTTGGGTTTTCTTGGTGTTTACCAAGCTTTAGTTTCTATATGTTGTTTGTTGTTTCACACTGAGTTGCTTGAATTTCAATGATTTAATAAAAGAAAAAGAAGAGTAAAAAAAATATAGTATATATTCACTACATTGTATATATACATATATACTATATTTGTTTACTCTTTTTTTTTTTATTCAAATCATTGAAATTCAAGCAACTGTGGTTGTTTCTGTCTGTTTTCTTGACTTGTCTTCGTCCTTTGATTTTCAAGAAATATTCTTCCAATCGTGCCACCCACCCTTTTCAAAAAAAAAACTCCTGTATGCTCAACGGTAGCAAAAAATGGGCCCCCCTTTGGGCAAATCTGGTCAGTTCGGCTTGAATTTGGTCATAAAAACCTTCGGACACTTTTGAAGAACAGTGAAGGGACTCAAAATATCTAGCACATATGTAAAGTTGTGTACCCCTACTTAAAATTTATAATACAGAAGCAAGGTTTTGCTGTGTTTTTTACCATGAAACAACCTGCAAAACTTTCGATTTTCATATTTTGCCCCATTTCACCTTTTTTGTAGATTATCTCTCCTTATATTCGTACAAGCGAAATTGAACAGTCAAATATTGCTTTCTAAATTTCTCAAATGATCTAATTAATCAATTAATATTCAAATGAAGTGCTTACCGCTAAATTTATGATTTTACAGATGCCTTGAAATAGTATTTCTCATTCAGTGCGGAATAGTTCCACCATGGCGACTGTAACGAAGTCAGAGGCTGAACGTCAGTGAAAAAATGGCCCATACGTTTGTAAAATGCTCGGAATGAAGGTTCTTACAATACGGATGTATAAAAAAAACATGCCCAATGTAGAAAAATATCCACGAAGCGTATCATTTTGCGTCCGTTTAGGCCTAATTAAGATTGTTTACATTTTGGCGCAAAAATGCATTTCATAACTTCCCCTATTTACTATGTATATATATATACTATATTGTTTTACTCTTTTTTATTTAAATCATTGAAATTCAAGCGAATGTGATCTGTCGGGCACCACTATACGCAAATAAACACAAATAATGTAAATAAGACCTTCATCAGGAGCTTTCCTTCAAACAACTGGAGGTAGAGGACGAACCCAACATAGTTGTTACATGTAAAGGTTGCCATTTCACCTACATGTGGAAAACACTTCCACGGCTTCATTACTTCTAGAAGATGGGGGGACGTTATGCCCATAGAACTAGTTTCACCCAGCCACATTTTATGTGCCTATGCCAAGCCAGGAAAGTGAGCTGTTGTATAAATGTATTAGGGATGTTGTGTCGACTTTTTGATGCTATTGTTTGGAACTGCTAGGACAGTGGATTTTTCTTTCTTCATTTTAAGTTTATATAAGAAAGTTTTTTAAAAGTACATATACTATGTTTTTAAACAGATTTAGTAAATTCACTATCTTGTGTTAGTCAGCGTCCTTGACGTTTGTTGAAAAGAATGACGCGATATGGCCAGTGGTGTATAATTACTAAAATACAACGAATTATGTACCTTTTAGGTAGTTTTACCAAAGTAAAGAGACTTTTTATTACATTATTATCACTTACTGAAATTACTGTGACACTTTCAAATGAACTATAATCAATGCAATTATAAGTAGCATTTTCTTACATGTTGCAAAAATTCGATAAACAAATGTTTGTTTTCTTTTACTTTCAAATCAGCCCAAAATTGTTTAAAAAGTACTTAAAAAAAGAGTTGAAATATATGTTTACATACCATAATATATCCAGATAAATGATAAGAACCAAAATAAAACACGAAAACGTTTTTCACACAATTGTATGTATTGTATTTACTTTACTTAAGCCTAAACATGTAAAAATCTATACAAACATAGCAATGTACCTTATATTCTTCTTCTGTTTACTGCCGTATGTTTATACTAGTAGTTTTATTAAAGACACAACCAACAGTTTGTATGATATTACAAAACAAACTATAATTTTAACGATCTTCCCGATAAAATATGTTAAAAATTCAATTTATTATTAAATTGATGTATACAATCTGTCTACAATATACACGCTAAAGAAATAAATTATTTAAAATTAGGTCGTTTTTTGTAAACAAAATGTTCAATGCAGATGATTTAAAAATATATACAATGTTTAGGATTTATGACATTGCATAAATGTCCTTACATAACAAAAACAAAAATCTGGATATATGATGTTTTCGTTAACTATAAAATTGGGATGAAATCAGATCACTTCGCATATAGGGGATAATTTATTAATATCAATATTCAATACGTTTTAATTTGTTCTATCTGCAGCTACATACCTCTAAGATTTTAATCTTCTCATCAACTGGACCATCTTAATATTGCTATACTCTGTGTGTTTGCGCTTTATCTGAAATTGTGCTCAAAAGCCCCGTCTTTCTTGACAGATGTTCATCTCTACTCAAATAGAATATATTACTGAATTATATACATTTATGTACTCCAATGACAAAAAATCGAACTGTAACTGTGTAATAACAGCTATTCATTGTTCCAAATGCGTAGTCCAAGGTATAGTAATATGACCTACATTCTCTTCAAAACAAGATACGTGCGCTTGTTGTGTAACATGAGGGAACCTAAATAAGGTCTTCCTGTTTGAAGAATGGCATACAAACAAACTTGCAACATCTCGGCTAGTATGGAGTGGTCGTGTGTAACACAACATTTTCATCATGTATCCTACTTGTAACAACTACATTTCCCACCATGTGTCAATTCCAGTGCCTCCTTATCACCTCCACTTTTTATTGTTAGTAATGTTTTTCTTGTCGGCTATTCTAAGATCATCTAATATTAAATTTGATCCATTCATTGAGAAATGTCTGATCCCATCAATTAAAACTCATTGATTTACGAATAAAAATGTGAACTTTAAAGCGGTCATGTGATTTGTATGTTTTGCCATTTAATTGTATCCCCTGCGAGTTCTTTTAACAGTCCCACATAGGTTATTTATATTTTGATGAATCTCAAAGCATTGATTTGTATCTTGTTGGTGAGGTTGTTTGTTTGTTTCTCGCGATACATTTTTCCTTACCAACTCACGTAGGAGAGCAACTCATGAGCTATCTCAGTTTGACAAACTCTTTTCTTTTTTCTCTGTTTCTTGTTCCATTATGGCGTTTGCTAAACGAAATGATACGCGAAAATGCACGCGCCTCGCGGTAATGTAATATGTGAATCGTTGAAAAACAAAAACTACCACACTGTCCGAAGAATTACAAACTCAAAATATCAAAATCGTAGAACCAAAATATAAAATTTCACTTAATTAAAATTAAAGGTAATTTATTTTATGTAATGGACCGTCTTATTGATGGTTATGTACATGTGTGTCATGTGGTCTCAATTTTGCGTCTTCTACGATTTTCCGATTAGAATTTGAAACTGTTCCTCGGTGTGGTATATTTTTTTCCTATAATTATTTATCGTCGCTCAGCCTTTTTCTTTGCGATTTGTGCGAGTTTGAGTTTCATCACAACCATCGTCAAACCTAGTTTTCTTGGATTCGTCGTGTTAGAATTGTTCTATCACATATAGTTTCAATTTTAAAACAGAATCGGAAATATTATATTTCAAACTTTTGTGTTTTCAGTTCTTCTCTGCATAACATTTAGTATAATGGCCAATTACCTATTCCTATGTACATCTTGCAGTTTTTCAATATTGTGAAATAAACAATTATTATGAACTTGTAACGACCAATCCAGAAGAAGATCAGGATATGTAATAGCAAGAACTATCGCTGAATATGAACTATTTCCGAAATGTAGATAAATATGCTCTGTTAGATAAAAAATCATCATGTATCTACGGTTCCATTGCCCCAATCTGCCTATCACTCTGGTGATTCATAAAGCAATTTATCATTACAATTGCATTTCCATTTTATGAAAAGAAAGTTTAAACAAAGATGGTCCACCAATATCGGCAATACGAACAACTCCAACCTTTACTCACTGAACACAATAAATCATATGACGTTGGAAATCCAGGTCATGGCTTGAGACAGACACAAACTATGGCGGGTTAACCCGATTACTGGGATCTCCAACGGCAATACATATATAAACAATAAAACCATGCACAGATTCGCTTGCACTCAAAAAGACCACATACTATCACACAAATGAAGGACAACATAAATATGAACAGTACAATGAGCACGGTCAATGAATGCTCGTAGTTATATACACAAAGAAAAAAGTTAAGCACCCCCTATATATTAAAACATAATAAGTTACACTAAGTTTAGATTCTAATATTTATATTGATTATAGCAAGAACAATGTTCCATTAAAAAGATGTGCTCACACAGGTGTGACCATTATGTCTAATATCGACTAGTCATGCACGTGAACCATGCCTCTCACGCATTACTCAAAATTCAGTATGTTCACGCTTCGAATTTGGGTGTTTTAAGTCCGATGTTTTAAAAAATATATTCATTCTCAGTAAGCATGGTACGAAGGCGAATATCAGAAGCACAGAGATGGCAAATAATCGGCATGCATACAATAGGGATGTCGTTCAAAACTATTGGACGTCAGATGGGCTACCACTATACTGTAGTCAACCGACTGGTGAGAAAACACACACAAACCAACAATGTGAAAGACTTGCCAAGATCCGGCAGACCACGGGTAACATCTGATCGCGACGACAGGGCATTGCAGCGTTTGGTTAGACGGATGCCATTCGCAACCAGTCCCTTACTCAAACAACACTGGCTGCCCAATAGACGTCTGTCGACAAGAACAGTTAGAAACCGTCTCAAATCAGCGGGACTCAAGTCAAGGAGAGTCATTAAACGTCCACTGTTGGTAGACCGACATCGACGATCACGTTTGGTATGGTGTTTAGCACGACGTGGTTGTAGTTTAAGGACATGGCGCAAGATCCATTGGTAAGACGAGAGCCGGTTTCTGCTTCATGTAACCGACGGCCGGATGAGGGTTTGGAGACACAAAAATACAGCCTATACCACAAGGAACATTCAATCAACTGTCCCTTACGGTGGAGGCTCAGTAATGGTTTGGGGTGTATCTCTCATGACTACAAGCTGGATTTAGTCACCATACAAGGCAACCTAACTGGTGATCAGTACATCAGAGACGTCGTGCAACCAGTTGTTGTCCCCCATTTGGACAACCACCCACTAGCTGCAAGGTCTGTGTATATGGATGACAACACCAGGCCTCAACGTTCAAGAACAGTAACCGCCTACCTCCAAAGCGAAGCCGTGACTTCTGTTCCTTGAACAGCCATGAGCCCGAATTTGAATCTCATAGATCATATTTGGAACATGTTAGGCCGTCGTATACATGCTCGGGAACCTCATGTGCAAAACATTCGTCAGTTGGAAGCAGCATTGCATCGGGGTTGGAAGCAGCAGTGCATCGGGGCTGGAAGCAGCATTGCATCGGGAATGGCAGCAGCTATCACAACAGGACATCCGACGTCTAACTGGAGGGATGAGACGCAGGGTTGAGGCCGTTATCCAAGCACGTGGGGGTCACACCCGGTAATGAACTTTGAACAATAGATGTCGTCAAGTGATTCATAAGTGACCTTTTGAAAGTGAAATGACAATCTTATCGTGCTTTTTGAACTGTGAAGGTCAATACTTAAAATGGACATGTTTTACTGCAAAAACTGGCCTTGTGATATTGTGATTAAATATTCATTAAATTAACATTTTTCTTTATTTTTTTTGTGGTTTCTTACAGCCAATGTAATGTCCTAACAGGTCACCATTGCCTTTTTGAGATTATCTGGTCAGTAATCTTGTGATACTTGCCGTATCAATTATCATTTAAAAAAAACATGGGGGTGCTTCACTTTTTTCTTTGTGTATACATTTACCAATTCGCAATAGCATTTTTGATAAAAATATATACGTTCGAAAATATTATAAAAGCCAAATTGATGGTTACATCTGTTCACAATTGTAAATATGACATCTATACACCATACCTAGTTTTCAACAATTTTCATAAAAGATTTCTCTTTGTAATTTATATTTAACTTTTAAACTCTATGGTTTGGAACCATATCTCAGGGCCTTCACTTTAAGAAGGTTAAGATTTCGAAAAAAAAATTAATCGGCATATCTTGATGATTAATACCATATATAATTGCATATCTAGTACTCATTTTTTACAGAAAAAATCAATTTTCCCATTACAGCCGACGTACAAATTCACTTGTAAAGCTAGAGTCTGTGTATCAAACTGATGATTCATGACATTAATAATTGCATTCCATGACAGGTTCTTCAAAATGTCTTTAATTGTCCCACTACAACCTATGTAAAACCCAAGAGCTCGGGTCCCAATGACCATTAAATCTTTATTTGTACAAATCTAAATCTATATCTCACAACGAAACTGCACAACAAATATTTAGAAAATTGCTACTGCTAGTTCTTGTAGGGAACATTTTAAAAGATTTATCAAAATTCCTCCGTATTGTCTCCCTACTAGCCTCACCCAATGGATGATCAATTCTGATTCTACTTGGCCGCAGTTTTCCATGATAAAAACATAAAATTTAAATGTTAATGACTATACGAAACGCTCACTTGCCATTTGTCCATGTGAGCTTAAAAGGTATTGCACAAACAAGATACCTTTATTTGTTTCAGATTAAATCTGGAAAATAATAATGCAACCTTCCAATCACTGGTAGTTTGTACGTCAATCTTCTTTGTAATACCTACAATTATAATCGGCGATGTGTGATGATGAACAGATATTGTGTTTATCGGAGCAAATACAAGTTTATATTAGAATTCAGTTCGTTCTATCAATTTATATTTGTATTATTATCGTCAAGATTGGGGAAGAACTTGCTTTATATACATTTGCTCATTATGAATGTATATGTTATCTGGATGTGAATTGATTGATACCGAAAATATCAGCCTGCCGAGCCAGAATATGAAGCTTGGTGGCGAGTGAGCGAAACGAACGAGTCACAAGCTTCATATTCTGTCGAGCAGGCTGATATTTTTCAGTATCAATCATATTCACATTCAGATGACATGTTTATCATCCTTAAATCAAACATAAACGCGGATACATCTATATTTGTATTTTCGCTGGAAAAATCACACGATTCAAAATATTCAAAATACGTTTCCCCAAAACATAGTTCATAAGTAGTTTGCAAATATACCATTCATTTTTACAGGTTTATATAAATGTTAAGATTGTTGAATTTTTCCTTTAATGATGATATTCATTGTTTTTTTTATTACAAACATCAAAGTCGGCAATATGATTCACCGGTTTTGTTTTCCAATGCCGTTCCGTTTTAGAAAACACAAAGGTCACGACCTCGCTTATGACGTAAACATAATGACGTCTCAGCAGAGGTTATCAAGAATTGCAACAAGTACATTTTTGTAGGACGATGTTTGTTGATATTACTGACACGACAGTTCCTAATTTGATATATGTTTAGAAAATAAAATGTTAACTCGCTAATAGTGTTGCTGAATTTTATTTACGTTTGTCATCTTCACAGGAAGTAACGTTTAAATGTTGGGAGATTTGGTGATAACTCCTGCTCACTGTTAATAAGTCCAGCTCAGCTCACGCAAACTGTGATACGAGTTTTGCTTATGGAGTCAGCAGGTAGATATAGCAGGAGGGAAGGATGATAAAATTTGATATCAACCTTTATAGAACTTCATATAACTGCAGTCGATTAAAGCATGTTTTAGTGAATACATGGAATTGTAAGTAATAAAAGCTGGTCGTTGCTCTTATAATATTTTATAAACAATTTGCTGTATCCTATGCGATATTTAGTCTAGACCATTTGTTCTCTGCGACTTTTACCATATGAATAAATAGTTTTTCTAACTAAGGCAAATGTGTCGTGCAGTAGTGTTTTAAAATATATTTCAATAAAACAGACTTAAGATCGGTTTATTGAATATAACCATTATATAGTTGGTAATCGATGTCTCACTGACTTACTTGCCAAGGACTCTGTTGCCATGGATACCCATACAAATAGAATAAACCTTCAGAATAACATCTTAGTTACAGATAATGCCAATGGGATAAGTATTTTTTCGTTACAAGTGTCATTACGTTACACGCCTCTACATTATGAACAAACTATTGTAACTATATATAACTGCACTTACATATTTTTCAACTCATCCATACTTTTTTCATCATTCTACCAGATTACTTCCAGAACAAAAACTATTTCAATAGAATATACAATCACCTCACATTATCCAAGCGAGATGGATTGTCGGAAAAAAGTGAAGAAAGTCTGACTCCTTTGAAACAAAAAATCAACGAATTTCGACACAATTACATGAATGGCAAATTGAAACAAATTATACTCAAGTGTTTCCAAATATGTCAGCCGTCAAAAACTTAATATGAACTTAAGTAGAAACTGTTAAATCAGTTTCGATAGCATTATATGAAGCCAAAAAAGCAGCATAGAGCGAACTTTACTTTTATTTATTTATTCACGATTCCATGCCCATTACTACTTTATTATTTAATAATATTATTATAATAATGCCATTGGAAACAATAGTTTGTTCCTCAGTCTATGTCCACAAATATGGCAGTGTGGACAATTTCTATTTCAACTTTCACGACACTTACATTTTATCTTGCCTGCATATTAGAGTCGACATATAGCCATGGGGTCACAATCCATAGTCTTGTGTCGTCATCACACTTTTCCTATTGCACAACTATTCCTAAACCTTTTTATATAAAATAACCAAACTTACGCATAACGTTCTACAGGACAATGAAGTTCTACACCTGCTATTTTGTTGTGTTTTGCTCATTGATTTCTGGGGTTTGCTAGAAACAAACTGGAGGTTTCAATCTGGTAAAAAGAGGGTACACATATCTAATCCGCAACACTGCAGACCACTCGACGACAGCCAGCAAAAAATTGCACATTTTCTTTTTACAGGGCATGAAGTTGTGTCTCTCCTACCTTATCGTTTTCATTACATTTTTTTTTCAATAACATAATACTTTATTGTTTGACTCGAGTCAAGCACATTTTTGTTTTGATATCTGGGTTTTCACCAGCCAAAAATAGGATTTACAATGTGGTACAGCGTGGATAGACATCTCTAATATTCATAAATATCTCAACAGAAGGCAACAACATTTTCTTTTTATATGATCTGAAGTCGTCACGCTCATGAATCTGTTATTTACGTCATGATTTACCAGATTGAAATTCCATATCTAAACAGCAGAGGGGATCTTTGTTAACTTTACTAGACAACTCGCATCTAAGTTTTGAAATTCAATTTGTACATCATATGAACATTTGTATAATAAACAAAATGGTTGACGATTTTGTAGAACTGTCGGTTCTAAATCATCATTGAAGACAATTAACATGACTTGACATGCAAGGCCGAAATCAAAATATAACGTCATTGAACATGGCATTCAAACTATTATACATTTTTGTTCATGTATAAACATTAAAACTATGAAATATAATATAATTTTCTATTTGTCAACAACAGAAAATGTATAACCATCCACCTGCACCATTTGTGAAATAAATATCATATTGACAAATGTATTGTATGACATATGTTTATTTTCAACGTTTATAGCCTTCAAACATCTGACACCAGATGAGACTGTGTCATTCACATAAATCTCTGGCCATCAGGACTTTGATCCTCGTTACCTGGTGTGCCTTTGTTTATGCATACTGAATATTTTCAAAGTCATTACTCGAAGATACATACATCTACGTATCGGAATGTGCATTCCAAATATTTTATCACTGATTTTCCCCTTTTTTGTAGAATAATTTTACTTCCTCTATTTAGACCCTTTTTTGTTGTGGGAGTCCTCTTCTCCCATTCCAAAGGGTCATTACTGTTATGTTTTATTCCATTTGACTCAACATGGGCGTTGCAAAGGATGCTAAATTAACTAGTCAAACATTATCAAGATGTCACTGTCTGGTTTCACATTATATCTATATTTCAATTCTTAGTATATGTCACGTATCTGCCTAATTTATATTCGTTATTTAATGTATGTTTTATAAATAAAAAAAGGGACCGTCGTTGTCATGATTGTATGGTAGTTGAAATTACAACTACCTATGCAATCAATGGCTATCACCACTAAAGTTGTGAGTTCCAATCCACTCATGGCGAGATGCACTCGATACAACTTTATGTGATTAAGTTTGTCAGTGACTTGCGGCAAGTCAGTGGTTTTCTCCGGTTTCCTCAACCAATTACTGAAAGCCACGATATAACTTAAATATTGCTGAAAGTGGCGTTAAACACCATAACTCTAACCCATAAATAAAAAAACACTAATAATATGCATTCATTTACCTATTCCAATTATCTATGTTCATATATACAATGGAAAATTAACATCCTGGATATTGCTACAGTAATTCCAAGTTTGGAAAGGAACGTTTATTTTGGTCTGTTTTGAGTTCAACATTCCATTTCATTACTGAATTCATAATTCACAGGGTTTGTAACAAGAATAACCCGTGTCACATGTGGAACAGAAACTGCCTACCCTTCCGTAGCATCTGAGTTCACCCCCGCATTTTAGTGAGGTTCGTGTTGCTCGATCTTTAGTTTTCTGTGGAAAGTTTGTAGATTGTTGTTTGTTCTTTGGTCTGTTTTCATTTGGTCATTGCATTGTCTGTCCTTTTTCGATTTACGTCTTCTGTTTGTCCTTTTGTTATCTTCAATCTTTTCTTATCCTATATTTTAAGTTTTCTGATGATGCCTTGATATATAGATTGTGCCTTAGATATTACATTTTGTGAAGTTTGTTAACATGTTTTCTTGATGGGTTTTATTTTAAGACGAGGAACGTTATATCGAAATTGATGTTTCCCTTTATATTTTGTTTATCATGCGATTAAGATGTTGGTACCGATCTTCCATAAGGCTGCAAGTCACCCATGTCTCTTTACTGGATTATAATTGTATTATAATATATCGGCTTGTTAAATTTTCCTATCACTAATGGTTTGATTTTTGCCTCTGTTATACTGCTAAATAAAACCACGGTAATTTCTTTTTTGAACGCCTGCCACCAGCAGTCGGAATCTTTAATGTGAAACTTTTGAGTAGTACCACTGAAACATAACATGTGGACGAGTTAATATTTTTAATGTCAATACAAAATGATTCAATTACAAAACAAGATTGATTGTCTTTATCTCACTGTCTGTGTGTTATCTTCAACATTTTTGTCAAGGATTTATTTAATTTTATAAGATGGTCAATAAATTCATGTCTTTCAATTCAAATACTATGTGAAAAAAGAGATAAACTAAAATATCATCTTGAAATATGGAATACAAATCCAATGGATACCATCTCGATTTTCTGATTCTGATTACCCCTTCGATATCTTCAAAGTCTTCTCACATCAACAACCCAATTACTGAGTTTTGGTTAAAAGAAAGTCGGAGTTTTAATTTATTTGGCTTTCCAATCTTTTTGAAGATGAGCCTACTTGATGAAGATGATGAGCCTACCTGATGAAGATGATGAGCCTACCTGATGAAAATGATGAGCCTACCTGATGAAGATGATGAGCCTACCTGATGAAGATGAGCCTACCTGATGAAGATGATGAGCCTACCTGATGAAAATGATGAGCCTACCTGATGAAGATGATGAGCCTACCTGATGAAGATGAGCCTACCTGATGAAGATGATGAGCCTACCTGATGAAGATGATGAGCCTACCTGATGAAGATGATGAGCCTACCTGATGAAGATGAGCCTACCTGATGAAGATGATGAGCCTACCTGATGAAGATGATGAGCCTACCTGATGAAGATGATGAGCCTACCTGATGAAGATGAGCCTACCTGATGAAGATGATGAGCCTACCTGATGAAGATGATGAGCCTACCTGATGAAGATGATGAGCCTACCTGATGAAGATGAGCCTACCTGATGAAGATGATGAGCCTACCTGATGAAGATGATGAGCCTACCTGATGAAGATGATGAGCCTACCTGATGAAGATGAGCCTACCTGATGAAGATGATGAGCCTACCTGATGAAGATGATGAGCCTACCTGATGAAGATGATGAGCCTACCTGATGAAGATGATGAGCCTACCTGATGAAGATGATGAGCCTACCTGATGAAGATGATGAGCCTACCTGATGAAGATGAGCCTACCTGATGAAGATGATGAGCCTACCTGATGAAGATGAGCCTACCTGATGAAGATGATGAGCCTACCTGATGAAGATGATGAGCCTACCTGATGAAGTGAAGATGATGAGCCTACCTGATGAAGATGAGCCTACCTGATGAAGATGATGAGCCTACCTGATGAAGATGATGAGCCTACCAGATGAAGATTATTCTAGAAACGCTTCGTGCACACTACATTCGATATCTAGGTGTTTATCCTCAAGAGTCTGTATTGCTCACCCGATATATACAGGTGTTTATCCCCAAGAGTCTGTATTGCTCACCCGATATATACAGGTGTTTATCTCCAAGAGTCTGTATTGCTCACCCGATATATACAGGTGTTTATCCCCAAGAGTCTGTATTGCTCACCCGATATATACAGGTGTTTATCCACAAGAGTCTGTATTGCTCACCCGATATATACAGGTGTTTATCCCCAAGAGTCTGTATTGCTCACCCGATATATACAGGTGTTTATCCCCAAGAGTCTGTATTGCTCACCCGATATATACAGGTGTTTATCTAAACAATTTGAAATTCCTCATCAGATGGTGATAGTCATCTTGAATTTCAGATCTTATCAATATCACAAGTTTGGCAGATTACCTTGTATACAAAAATAACGTTCTATTAATATATAACTTTGTAATGTTTCTATCCATTTGTACACATAATCCGATTGTCTTATAAACAAGTATGTTTTACTTCTAAGGGTCTTGTAGGTGTCTAAGTTAATAATACAATGTGTTTACTCCACGATATAGCTGAAATATTGCTAAAGTTGGCGCTAAACACCAATCAATCAACCCTAGCATCATTTGTGGACCAATTGTATGGAATGGTCTCTAAGAAGCTGTTTGTATGTATTTCCCATATGATTAAAATAAATAAACTATGTTTGCAGGTGGTAACCAATTTGTATTTTAGATCGGTACCACAATCACAAGTTTCGCATAGGCCTAGCTTAGTATCATTTATGTACGATTCTGTTTAAATGTGAGAATAGGTTTCTGATGAGATGTTTTCATGCATGTTAACAGTAATGTGTTCCGTGTTAGAAGCAATTTTTGGATTCACCAAAACACAAGTTTGCAATTGATCCACCGTAATATCATTTGTGTATGAGTTGGTTAAGATGTGCGAAACGATTTCTGAGATGCTTATATGTGTACATTGCCGTGATGTTTTATGTTACACTGATTTTAGTGGTGCTTGCCATTTTTGATTTGTAAGTTTGGTAGAGGTATATCCCAATATCACATGTTATATGGGTTGAAATATGGCCAACGGTTTCTGAGAAGAAACTGTTTTTATATATATTATATTGGGTTCTATATCAGTTCTGTGGTAGCGGCCATACTTGACGTTCGAAAAACAATACTCCGATAGTAGATAATCATGTCAGGAATATACTTAGAATATAATGAATTAATTTTCCAAGTGCGTTCATAGATCTAATGTTTAATATTCAGCCAATCATAACGCATTACTTTCGTTAACAGCCATGTTGTATTAAGTTCCCACAACCAAGAAACACTCAATGTTTGAAAATTATCGTCCAATGAACTTTTGTTTCCAATTGGCCTATTTGTGTAAAGAAGATTATTTTTAAAATGATATTTCTTGTCGAAATCAACCCCATTGGTATACTTTGAACAATATGCATATGACTAAATTTAAAAAAAAAACAGACAAACAAAGATTGGAAAGCCAAATAATTTAAAGTGTTGGGAACAAAAAACCAAAAGGCCTAAACAGGATATCCAAAATCGCATATGGTAACCTAAGACCTTTATCGAATCCTATTTTATACAAGAAAACCCTAAAGTTTTCCCCATAAAACAATGACTGTTACTGGAACTTGATCTGAGTTATTGGTTAAAGAAAGATTCCATTCATAATTTTTTTATAGAAACAGACGAAATGCATCTTTCGTTTGTGTCATTTGTTCCCTGTAAACCAGAAGTAATCTTGAACAAACAATCAAAGAGAGATAACTCCAAAACTGTTTTATTTCTTAAAGTCTTCCTTTTTCAGATTAAAATCCAAGTTTTCCTCCGCAATACTTTTTTTAAATTACTTTAATTCTAATTTGATTTCAGTATTGGTAATATAAAGCTTTCATAACAATCGCACATAATTCAGTGAGAAATTAATGTTCTGTTATGTCAACAGTGGTCACTGACGGGCTCACAGGTCAACACAATATGTCCATAGGTCAAACAGATCATACTAAGATCACACATAGCTGTATTTTAAATATAGAACAGCGATCTGAGGGCATCATATGCAAGAAGAGTTTGAAGATACCAAACAGGTAATCAGATGTCGTAAATCGAAGGACAGAAAATACAATGATTAAACGAATGAGAGCAAAAAGACAAACAATGATCAACAACATACTAGAGAGAAAACTAAAAATTAAGAAGTACGAACCCCACTAAGACCCGTGAGTGAGACCAGGCGCACAGGAAGGGTTTTGAGTTTCTTTTCCACAAGTTTCACCGGGCGTGGTACTTTCGTCAAAAATCTGGTTGTACGTGTAAGTTATGAATGGGGAAGGGACGCGACACACGGAACAGTTTCGAACGACATGTTCGAATGTTTTAGTCGAGAACCGTTCGTTAGTCCGAATGTTCAGTGATCTGGCGGATGTTTCAATGGTCCTAAGCATTGTTGGTCCGAAGGTCAATTATTTTACTTGTAAATGAAAACGTCCACCGTACCAATTTACGTGTAACTCGTTATTTTCCATTTGTGAACTCATGTATATACGCATCGATGAAATCGCCATACTTCTCACTTATCTCGATTCTGAGTGCCAAGAAATTAATAACATTCTTTATGCAAACATCTTTGCTTTAAGAACAACAGTAGTATATTATCATGCTTCACATGTTATGCTTTAAGCCATATATAAAACGACGAAATATTTGCTTTAAAAGTTATATATCTATTTGCAAACATCTACATATTTTCTACTTGGGTTTAGCTTCGTCCTATCCATACTCAAATTATGCGGTATTGTTGTTGTTGCAGGACGAGCCAGTTTCATGAATCAAAGAGTTCAAGATGCCAGGAAATGTGCGACATTCTACTGCAACACCTTTACCTTCATCAAAAACCTATGCTTTCTAGAACACGATTCTTCATTAAAAAAAACTTATGCTTTCTAGAACACAATTAAGACTATAATTTGCAGTCTTGTAATATCATGATTCATAGATTGTATCAGTCACATGGGCTTGAGCATAGAACATAAAACAGGTTTTATTTCAGTTCGCAAAATTCCTCATTCACAGTTGTACTTCAGTTATAGTTGTGATCAGTTATGTCCATCCTTTCATGTAAACAGATGCTTCATGTATATATTCTGATTCGACTATAGTTTCTTCCTTTGTTGTTCAAATGTTGACAATTTACCACGTAAACGTCAAATGTATATGTCTCATTTTCTTTCTACCGGTATGTTTGTCATTGTTGAGTTTCTGATGGGATGATTTAGGTATTATGTTATTTTTTAAAGGTGGAAGTTCTAGTGCGTCTTCAATCTTTAAAAACCTTAATCGTATAGGGTTGGTTTTTTTTGCAAACTAGTTCCTGTCATGAAATATACCTAAAATACTAACTTGACGTTAAACCAACGTCAAATAATTCAAACGCACATTGACATGAACACTTGAGCCATTTTAACACAGAGTTTTGATCATAACTATTCCTCTTTTCATGACATTTACGGGGAAGCACAGAGCAAGAAAGACAACCCAGTTCATACAATATTCATTGACTAGTTTATTTGCTTAAATTACCGCACTGAATATAGAAATACGACAGAGTCGATGACTCTCCTACTGAAGTTTACAATGATTACACGATGCATAAACATACACAACAAACGTACCTCAGTCGGACATAAATGGACGTTTCGTCGTTGATGAATATTATATGTTCCATTTACATTCTGGACCTCAGTGCCTAAGCGCCCAGACCTGCGCATCCTATGTTGGCGGATAGGGGATACCTCTCGATGAGAGTAGTGAGTCTATAATACGGAGAGACATAGTTGGTAATGTGTTTGGAGAAAGTCACTCTCCCTGCTTGCGAAAGACCTCTTTTGTAGATTTCGAAAACAGAAGGCGTATTATACTCGCTTCAAAAGACTAAATTTTTCGTCCCTAACCAACTCTCCTTACTTTTTCTGTGACAGTCAAAGGTCGTTAACCCGGTGGTCCCATCCTCGTTTCTATATAGTTCCTATTTTTTTGGTCCTGAATATAGCTAAAATACCGCTCACAGGACGTAGCAATAATCAATCGACCACCAGAATGGTTGTTGGTGGTCCTTCGCAGCTTTGCTCTCTTTACTCGACTGTAATATTAGTTATCTTGGTATAATCAGGGGTGTACAGAATTGTACACCGGTGTTGAAAATTCATACACCCTGAGGCGCAAGGGTGTATGAATTTTCAACACCGTTGTAAAATTATGTACACCCCTGATTACACCAAGATAACGAATTCATTTGTTATGAAGCTTTAAAAAGAAGAAAAAACAGCGCATTGAGAAAAATGCTATTTTGTTTTCGATTTTACATATATTACACATATTATTGTTTATAATCATCAAATTTTATGCAAATGTATCATTTCATATCATACTATTGCTGTGCGTAGTTCAAAACTACTTTTTTTTATTTTATCCCGGGTGTAAATGGTTTAGCTGGGGTGGGGTGCTATTTACACCCGGGTAACTAACCAATCAGATTGCAAGATTCTTGCTTCATAAGAAATAATTATATATACTACCTTTGTAATAGTGATTAACATAATGCTGTCTTAACTAGAGTAGTGACGAGAAGGGAAGGGTGTTATTACTGAAACTTACTTTATAAATATGTTTATACTGTATGGTTGGTAGAATGATTGGTTGCTGTTTAATATCAAGTTTGTATGTAAGTGGTCGCTGAATGACACATAATTACATTACTTGTTTTTCTTTTGACCGCTGTATTGTTCGTCCTTAGAATTACGGCATCTGATAACTCTTTTGATGTCTTCCATTTTATTTCTCGCACATTGGTGAATTGCATGGCTATGCGAACTACTAGTATTAAAAATAGTCGCCAGCTTTTGCTAGCTTTCTTCATTGTAAATAATGATTCAATTTCATAACGATTATCTTTCTTAGATTATGAGATGCCTTGGATAGTGTTACATATATACATGTATATATTACGTTTCATTTCCAATATAGTTATTTTCATAATATTGCACAGTACCGAATGATAATGAATTCCCTGACCTTTTCATCCATCATGGAATGGTTATATGTACACAACGTATCCATGATACCATTGGCATATAACATTTACAATTTCTCGGTCAGTACGAACGATCCATAAAATAAGTTATTAACCAATCAAATTGCATATTACAACTGAAAAGAATGTAACAGAGGGGACGCCATGTTCCCGGTTAATAATTAATCTATGGCGAACAATGTAACAATCATACAACACATAGGTAAAATGGTGAAACTAGAATGGGCATATTGGCGGAGAACGGGGATATAACGTATATGATTAGAATATTTTGCATTGTAATGATCCAAGTGACCACTCATAACAAACTACTGTCCCATTAAGAGCTTCTGTCAGATGACAGATCGCTATACACGAGGCACTCATTACACTCCCCCTAAGGATTATGTATATAGTTTTAAACATATTTTATTATGGCAATGGATTCCTTTTATCTAGATGTTGTTTTCTTTACACTAACACCGACAAGACTTTTACGGTGGGTTTTTTTTATAAGAAACAGGAACTTTTAACCTTTCGCGAACACTTGTGTTCTTCCCCAAATTTTTGATGGTGTCCGTGTTGCTCAATTTTGTAGTTCTGTGTGTTGTGGTTTTTTTATTCATTTTTGTTCTTCTTCTTCGTACTGTGCCGTATATGCCCAATGTCTCCAGATTGTTCATTTGTTATTGCCCCTTCGCTTTTTATTAACGTTTATTAATTAATTATAGCATGCATACTTAAAGTTATTTTTGTTTCCGAAGATACATAATTTGCTTTTCTATACTTAAAATCTCAAACGAGAATTAACCTTTCTTATAATGGTGTTTACTGTTCTTTCATCAGACAAATGTTCGTTTATATCATAGCCTTAATATTTAATATAGTTTGAGAATTTATCAGATGATCATTACAATTAATTTGAAATTCAATTATGGTTTTCAAATTTTATTTTTGGATATAATACACAGTATACTGACTGGTCTATAATTACCAACATCTGTTCTGATATTTTTTTTAGATAATGCTTTGACCTGTGCGGATTTTAATTGATTGGGAACTCGGCAACTCGTTATAGACAAATTCACAATATAGGTGATTGGTTTAGTTAGAACTGTAGACGTATCTTTGATAACCGTTCTGGAATGTCGTCTAATCCTGTACTTTTAAATGAATTGAGACGTCACAATTCTTTATATATAGTCTTGAGATACAAGAGGAAAGAAAATTATAGATAGACAACATTTATTTCAGGAATATTTTAATTAAATTTAGGTTCGGTTTTCTCGACTTAGAAATTGAAAACGATGGGCATAATCGATAAATATTTGATTACATTTGTAAATTGTTTTAATAAATAAACAAAAAGTGTTTCATTTTAGGCTAGTTTGTGAAAAGTTAAATTTAATCAGAATCACATTATTAAACATTTGAAATAGTGTATTGATCAATATAATAATACTCTTATTCAACTATGTTTATATATAGACAACTTGTTTCAACTAACACCATCTACACCATGATCCAAATTGAATTTCTGTTACAACTTTTTCAAAATCAAATTTCAACACCCGAGTTTGTAGTCCTTTTAGAGTGCGGCCATTTATGCTTATAATCTCTTTATATTATAAATAAAATAATTAAAAAAAATAAGTAAAATATGAAGAAAGAACGAAAATATTGATTGTACTTGTACAAGCTACGGTATACTGTTCTGGTGGGACAATAACCCTACATGTCATGTGGTTTGTTGTTTAACGTGGATGTTTATATCACAACCATTTCAATCATCGAACTTTATTTGATTAGTCTGCTCAAATGGTCGCCTTTGATTGGCAATAAAATCGTTGAGGTAGTTCTACAAAGCAATGTCAATGGGCTTAGCCATCATTTAAACGTGACTTTACAAAGTACTGGAAGAAATATCAAGAAAAACAATGGTCAACTTTGAACAAACATCTAACTGACAATCAATCTGCAAATGGCATAATACTTTTCAATTATTCAGGGTATTGATGTCTTCCAAAAAACATTGTAAAAGATAAGATGAAATGATCCTTTTAAAACGTCTGAATGCTAGCTCGAAAAGTATGGAGGAACCGTTTTGTATTAACTATAAGGGTGCTTTGATAGAAATTGTCCTTTCGTTCGTTGACTATGCTATGTCATTTGCAACGCATTCTTCTGTAATTTCGTTTTGTATAAATGTTTCCCCATTTCGTAAAATATATTGATTGACGCCACTATAATTGGAAAGTTGTATTGCTTCAATACACGGTATTGTGCGATACGAAGATACAATTAGGATCATATTACTTGGATTTATACTGGATTTAATTGCTAAATATAATTAATTTGGAACTATATAATTACAATCTTGTTCGACGCACGTATAAGTCAATTTCTCCGGAGAAAAGTTTTCCTTCTAATGGTAGAGGTTAGGATGGTATATCAGAAACAATAGTTCGTCATCGACCTCCAACGTTGCTCGAGTACTTTTAAGAAATAATTGTAGACTAGTAGATCGTTCTCAATCTATATTTACTGTTCCATATAGAGACAGCCCATGTCACATTTAAGGTAGGGTTAGATTCACTTATTTTATATATATATATCGTATAGAAGTGTATCTGTAGCGAAATATCTTTTACAAAGTTCATGAAAATGTTATATTACAATGCCAACTTATGATGCCATTTATTAAGTGATTACACATTGAACATTTGTAATATTTCACGTTAGATGAGCCGCAGTTTAGCAATACTGTTGATTCTCACTGCATTCACAACTAAGAAATGGTGGTACCTGGGTGGGCAAAATTGTTCATTCCTATACGCTATATCCTTTTTGCATATGGCATCTAACCAACCGCCCACTGGCACATCCCAGTCCCACATTATTACCTGCACTATGTATTGTTTAAACCAAATCAGCCGAACCATCGTTGCTATAGAAACAGTATACATAGGATCCTTGCAATAGCGAGATCATTGGTGACCGTTGCAAGGAGGTCAAATTGTCTCACCTTATGTGGACTAATATGACAATATTCTGATGAATTGTACTATTGGATTTTTAATGACAGAAATATTCATAATTTGTTTTTAGACAATATTTATGTTTTTGCTGCGATCGGAAATTCAACGCGGTCAACAGGAATAATAATGCAATGTGATTAGCTGACATTTCAAACATATTTTCTCAAATCACATGATTTAGTGAACTGTTACATTTTAGGATGTTTCGTAGATGACTCTATACCAAATTTTATTTTGTGAAGCCAATGTGAAATTCTACTTGATGGCATTCGTGGGGCATTGAAAGTTTGAAGATACCACAGGGCTATTCAGAAGCCGTAAATCAATGGCCAAAAGAAAAGACAAATTATCTACAAAGCACTCCAAAGAACACTAACGATCGACGAATCCCACTAAAACCGGGGGTACTCCGGAACGTGGTAAGCAGTTCCTGCTCCACATTTGGCACCCGTAGGGCTATTCCTGATAAGTCATGCTCCTGATAAGTACCCGATTGAGATGACGTCAAACGGAAGATATCCTTGGGCATACATATTCCGTAAAGGTTATAACCAGGTCATGGTGACGACCATAAAGTGATGACTGCAATTTAACCACTAGGAACCTTCCTTATTAGCAGTAATCCTCTATCAGGGAATCCTTGATATGAACCACAAACTCTGGAATATTGGATCAACTGAGAGATATATACTGCATATGCATGTGTTGCTGGAATGTTTTACATTATAAATGGAAAGTTCACAATGGGAAAATTGAAATCATATCCTTTGTCGTACATTTTCGTCCTTAACAGGCCCTCACTGTCAAATACGCGGTGTAGGTCAAGATATGAAGCATACCTAGCTGTATTTGTGGTATCCTTTATTTCAAGCTCAATGGTATATATGCGATCAACAAAATCAGGAAAACATGCAATGATTTAGTGAAAGGACTTCATTTATATAGTGGAACGTGAGATTAATTGATTGGGCTATCTTCTTTTTGTTTTTCTTTAGAATCCCCTGTATGAAATCTGCCTTGTATGAATAAAGGAACAAGTCGGTGCCCATATCAATGCTGACTGTCTGTTGAAAAACACGTCCACCAACCATAACAATTATGCTGTCAATCATAAACTTATTTTGCACAATATAATTTGTCTCTTCCTAAGACAGGGTATTTGTATCTACGTTGTCCGTTCTTTTTTATGAAGCACAATTGGTCTAATTCTTTTAATTCGTGTATTCGTTTTGGGTGGGGAATAGTTTGCCGAGGACAGAGAAGTCATGTTTTTTAATGATGTTGCATGAATAGAAGGAACTTGATTGTATGTACTCTAACTGATCTTTAGACTTTTTCAGAATCCACACCTTATTTACACCATCCCCTGAATAGCTAGAGTCACAGTAACACTGTTTTGGCCGCTGTTAGAATAGATGTTAATAAATTAGAAAGTGCTTTCGGTCCGTATTTCAATCTGATATTTCACGAGTGTTTATTATATGGAACTTCACAACATGTTTTTGTTCCATTCTAAAATTTACAACACAGTCATAAGTTACTATTATGAATTCAGATCTGCTGATAATTAAAAACAAAGTTGTTGTTTATACCTCGAATAATATTTATCGTGAAATGGATTAAGTGTCCTCCTTTTAATTTCTTTTCACATTTCAATCTCCCTCTCGGAAACATTTGGACCAACATTGGCAGAAGCGTTCATTGAATAGATCTTAGTAATGTTTTGTTTTTTGGTACTAGCAATCAAAAACACAACATGGATGCCAAGGAATAGTTTGATGGCTGGAACTGCTTACCCTTCGCGCGCAACTGAGACCACCCTCGTTTTTTTTTTGATGGGGTCCGTGATGTTCATTAATTTGGTTTTCTATCTCTTTTTTTTTCGTCAAGTGTCTCTGGGTTTATCCATTCTTGATTGCATCTTCGGTTTTCTCTAACGTTTACTTATAAAAAAAAATACTTGTAAAACCAAAGTGTATGGGATGATAATTAAGTAGTCAGATAGTTGGAAATCGTAGATGCATGATGTACAAGAGATATACCTCGTTGTGTAAAATGTTTGTTCAAAACTGTACATGAATGGTAAAAAACAATTATCTGATCAATCTGGAGAATAGTTGCCAGATAGTATTTTATGAGAATATGAGTACATTAGATTTGTCTTGTGTGTGTATCAATTGAACAACAGAGATGACAACAATATAATGAAATACTTCACTTGAAATATGTTGATATAAGGAAGCTTTCGTCAATGTTTCTGTGATTGAAAACTACGTGAGCAATACAAGCTCTTGAGAATGTGTAATTACATCAAAACAATTTCATGGAAATCGTCAAATAATTACTGTCACTATAAAGCTGTTTAATCTCCGTCAAGTCTCTTCAATATTTAATTGTTTATAATATTGTTTTACGTTACGTGTTTTGTACATGTAAATGTTTAATAAGGATGTGGCTGCCCAACTTTACAAGATCACAGAATGACTTCACATTTCTGACATATTTCCCTACCTTACTACATCTATAAGATTTTGCTGTTGTATGTCTGTTAAATTTTGGTTGATTTCATAGGCGATTCGCAAAACATTTTAGTTCCATCAGTTATATTTCAAGATCCAAACAAACCCAATTTTCTACGGCAGGAAGTCGCGAGATGGGGGTGGGGGTATCTATTTTCTGACTAACATCCTTCAGTAAGAGCTAAGAGCCAGGAGGTTGTATCGAACTGTCCGATGCACTCCCTTGCCATGAGTAGGTCTCATTAAATAAGGGTAGTAACAAAATTACCGAACTCCGAACAATCTTACAAAGGGAAAGTCAAAACTCATAAGTATATAAACAGACAAAATCAGTCAACAATCGGCGGAAAACTGAAAACGTAATGATCGTGTATCATGATGCTGTTAATAAGGCATAGTGGTTATACTGCAGTACAAATCGTTTTATTTACAGCTGTTGTTAACTGAGTGGGAGAGACGAATGGTAGATTTGACGGTTTGTTTTCGACTATAGACATATTCTAACGATTCAATTTGCAACCACCCCCACAAATGTAGAGATAAGAAAAAAAATCGGCCTATGGACAATGTTTGCTCTATGAATCGTACAGTTACAAGCATGACATTTACTGAATCATTGATTTGAGTAAACTGCAGACTGTAATTCTCTTAACGAGCAACTCAATCACCTTGTACTAGCAACTATTGATGATGCTTAAGTCAATACACATCAAAATTAAAGTTCTAAAACAGTTTGACGATAATGCACTGATATATATATAATAATGATTTGGATGAAATATCAGACTTGGACTGAATAAATACACCTTTTAGCTGTTACTGTATTATGTTCAGGTAATTATGAAAATGTGTTGAAAATAATATTTGTCATATATTTATTTGAAAATCATAATTATTTCTGTACCATTGAATGCAACAAAGGTTTAATAAAAACGTAGTTATCAAATTAATTCACGCTGAGAAGTTCTTGAGTTAATGTTTTTTCTTTCAAATTAAATGAAAGGGAGGTTATTCAAAGTAACATATATTAAACCGTTATGCAGGAGTTTTATATAGTAGAAAATGTCATGTTCAATATTGCCACAGTTCTTACATCAATTATTTTGATAGTTAAAAGATACATGTTTCATGAACCAGTTTACCTGACAAGATACACAGAATTACATTTGGATTCTAGAAAATACTTAAAGTGACAGTGTCTACGATTTTGTCAGATTTTTTTAAATCGGAATTTTTCTCCCAAACTTGAACAGATGTGAGTAAAAATTCATCTAAAACAGCCAATAACACCGAAAAGTGGTTTTCACGAAATATTTCGGGGAAAACGTGTTCGCTAGCAATTTGTGTCTGGGCTACTCTAATTCAAGTCAATCAAGATAACTCCGCCTCTGTATGATGAACTGCGCACGCGCGGAACCGGTTTGTTGATAAAAATGTCTTTTGTCGTAAAATCTAACCGTGGAAGAAAACCGACTTTGACCGAAAATGGCTAATAATTTGAGTTTTGATTGATAAATTGTGTTCTTATAGGTAAATATGTGTAATTTATCATTAAACATGTATGAATTATACAGTTTAGTCTAAAGATAAATCATCCATGTCTTTGCTTTGATAAATCTGGGTCAATGCGTTCTGTGTTATCATACTGGGTCATGAATAATTAATGAGCTTGGCCAGCAGACGATCAGAAGTAATTTGTTTAATTACATCTCATTAAACAAATTTCTGTTTATCTGAGATAGTTATTTGGTCATTTTATTGATTCAAGATTTCAAGATTTTATTAGATAGCGCTCGGACACAATATATGTGTTACATGAGATCCAATCGTAGCTACTCGGCCATTCTCGCTACCCTACAAATAACCTCGTACGTAGATAGTAGAAATTCTTCTTAAATTGTTTGCCGGAAGTTAAGTTAAGTTAAGCCGCACAAAAATATAGTCCACGAAAATCCAATATGGAAGACATACTTAAAACTAATTAAACTTTAACTTTTATCCATGAAAATAATTGAAATATAGAAAATTGTTTAAAATATAACTATCAAACTTTCATGTAACTGACATGTGAAAAGTAGTGCGATTTATACGCCTAATGCATACGAGGTTATTTGTAGGGTAGCGAGAATGGCCGAGTAGTTACGATTGACATGAGATCAATATATAAAACAAATTTTACATAAATGACGAAATGAACAAATAACAGATATAACACATAGTAAATACAATACATTTATCGATTTATCTATTTTATTTTCAAGTTGTTGTCAAACTTAAAAATTATGAAAAACCGTAGATACTGTCACTTTAAGATCATTCTAGTTGTCTCAAGCCACCATCTTTGAAATTCTGAAATATAGTTTCAAAACGTATTTACTTGTCCACAATGTGCAGTAAGGAAAATGTGACGGTTAAAACAACTGATACATCATTTGTGTGTGGTTTGTTTGTATTTTGGGTTTTTTTGTGTTGTGTTTTTTGGGGTTTTTTTTTTTTTTTTTTTTAAAGAATGGTACACGTATATATTTACTTGAGCTTGGTGTGAAATATAAATTTAATTTGTTCTAATCACACATATTGCTATAAATATAAAGCAAATGTTATTTATTGTCCTAATGAGTTTGTCGAGAATTATACAACAAACTTCGTTGCCATCAAAATGGAAAGAACTATGTCAACTCTATATACGGTCACCTTATAATATATCCTAGGTCTTCTTAGAGATAATGGCAAGAAATATTTAGCCTGAAAATATATGTAATTATTTGATAACGATTTGTCAGATAACCGCAAGTTTAGTGCCCATTTACCTCTAATATATCGTTGTGATCTTGAGTGTATTGATATAGTTCGTTTGACTTCTATAAATGTTCAGGAAACAAATCTTTAAAATCCAGTTTTCAATTCAAATTTTCTTTTTGTGCAAGTCAAACGGACTATGCTTATCCGAATAATGTTCTTTAACAGAGTAGTTGCTTTTATAATTTTCCTTTAGAGGAATATAACTTTTTAAGATAGGCAACGACGAATATATTCTGGGAATATGGATGCATTTTACCTTCTGGAATTCTTAATTTCTAATTGATTTTTACATTTTATGTCCTGGGACAATTCAATCAAATGGAGAAATAGTAAAACGAGGAATGGGGATTGACTTCGCAATCATGATAAATGATCTAAATTATCTGCACCAATTCATTAGTTACGAAAATTAATAATAACTAAGAAATTTGTCTATAAATTATGAATTGTAAACCCTTTAAATTGGAAGGTATTGAATATGCAATCATATAACTGCATCATCAAAGGGTTCATACAGTCGCTATTGAAATGGTTTAACAAATCAAATACATTGCATAGTTTGATATAAAATAAAACTTGTAAAAACTATTAAATAAAGGATATCACAAAAGGTTTTCATAATCTGACGCTTGTCTGTTAAAAACTACATTGTATTGGCCTTTGTCTCAGTCATTTCGAGTTGTCTTTCTTTTTTGAGCGAACACTGTGGATACTTCCTAGTTAAAATTAGTTTTCTTATATTACAACAAATAATCATATAAATGACAATGGAAATCTTGACTGTTAATTATCAGTATATCATTGGCATAAAATAAGAGATCCTATGTCTTCTAAACTTTAACACATGATTACAAATTTCGGGATAAGAGTTAAATGTTATGTTTCAAAGCATTTCCGGATAATAATCTATTATACGTAGGTAATGTCTAAAAGGGACAGTTGAAAAAAAAATACGGACAAACGGAAACATTATTTATTTACCTGTTCATCTTATTAAGGGAAAACTCTTGTCTGTCAATTTGCTGAACCAAATATGAGAAACCCAAACGTTCCAGCAGAAATTCTATAACCGTTATCATGACTTAGTTGATTGAAATGGAATACTAGCATCTCAGCTCAGTACAGATATACTCCGAATATGAATATTATAATCTCTGTTTTATGAACCGCTACCACGATGCGGGAAGCCTGTTATATGGAAATACGGTCACGGACACGAGATCCCGTGTATAAATGCAGAACCGTCATGATTGCCTGTGTGTTGTTTAATATTAATTGACGAATATTTTTGCTATACTCATGACGGGAACAAGTGGACAATCAATAAATCGTGTAGGTAAAAAAAGATGGCACTGGGATGGGCAAAATGTTGTCACAGAAAACGGAGGATATAATGAATAGAATAGAAACTGCCGTGCAACAGACTATCAACGACCATTCTTTACAAACTATTTCTCATCACAAACTGCTTTAAGTTGTCATTCACGTTCAAAGGAGTGTGACATTAAAAAAAACATGAGATATCCATTTAAGTCCCACCCGTCACACACAACTACCGCACCCCCTCCTGTCCTCTTATTGCAGAGAGCATGTACCCTGCATTTAAATATTTTCTAATCCTAGAATTTTGTTTTCATAAATGTTGGTAATAGAAGTTAAAATACATGGAAAATGAACTTATAAAATAATTTCATGATATATAAATTAGTTTCACTTGATAATCTTGTATTTACACACCGGGATCAAGTGCCTGGATTCACCGTTTGGTGGCACAGTTACTCCTAATGGGGTGTTCCCTAGTTATATGGGATGAATCCAGTATACGACTGGTTTCTAAAGGAGAGTGCATTAACGATGCCACTCTCCTTCTGTAAATGATAACTGCCAGCAGATCTTAATGAGCAATGATTTGTTATGGTTGATCGTTGGTGGCCTGTTTCAAGGCAAGTCATAGTCTGTTTTCCATGCGGCAATCAACACATTCCATGATTTATGTTTGTAAGCTTGTCACAGTCTCGTCATGAATATACGACAAAAAGCAATAACTATGGTATGTTGGTCTAGTGATATGTAAAACCTGATTTTACCTATTATAAAAATGTAAAATTAGTTATGTATTGTTTTAAAATTAAAAAAAGTAAGAAATGAAGACATTTTGAAGTTTTGAGAGTAACCATAATAATGACAGAACAAATAGTTTCTGTTCTTATGTTTAATTGGTTACCTTGACATCTATTGCTTCGTTAATATATTATTGCAAAAAATAAAAGTCATTTCATATATGTCTTATTATTTATATACTTATATGACTTGTAAAAATTGTTGATATTAAGAATGCAAGGATTTCTATGAAAATCGAAAACAAAAAACCACAACACAAGACAACAAAATAACTGTTAAGTAGGGCAATAAAATAGGACTTTGAACATAATACCTAGTTTTTTGCCTATGCCAGAGGCTATGGATCAACAAAATTATTGTCCCTACAAAAGTAATGATTAAGCTAAATACCGTTTGTTAAGTTTGACCTACACATTTTTCAAGTTGTTTTTCCACCTGTTGAACATCTCAATCTTGTCTTCTCTAACTGTAGTGATTATTCTTATCAGATATAATTGTTTCTTTATAGATTTTTTGTAGGTTTTCTGTCATACTGTAAAACATAATATTTCCAGAGCAAATATTTGTTTTCTAAGTTTTTAAGTTGTCATTTTTTTTTACATAAATCAGAAATCTAAGATGGTCGTCACCACAAGAGTTCGTTTTTAACGAGATACTGTATGGGAAAATTAATTAAAAAACAAACATTTTCTAAATAACAACAAACATTGTTGAACAAAAGATGATCCCCTTCGCATAACTTAGTAATTGACATATAGCACAATCAGGAAATAGCAAGAATATTTCCGTTTGAAAACTACAAACATGATTGAACCCAAACTGTACATGAATGCATTGTTAATGGGTTGCCTCTTACACCGTTGGTATTTTGATGTTGATCGAATATCAAAGATGACCGCCACTGTCGGACTTAGTTATGAACAAAGTACCAGATGAAACAATGAATATAAGCTTTATTTTTCCTAGAAACTTCGAATAAGTTTGAATCTAAGATGTACGATAATGGTCCCTTACAACGTTGTCATTGTTTTGTGGATAGGAAATCAAAGATGACCGCCAGTGTTGGAATTAAAAAAAAGACCTTACGGGAAAGTTAATTAAGGAAAACCTTTTCTTAGATACAACATTTATATTGAACCCACACTATGAATGAAAGGCCATTGGATGGTCCATTTTAAAATTTATATTTCTTATGTATGCGAATGAGGAAACTTATCCAAAATTACCTTTTAACCGGCTTGAGATACACAAATGAGCGTCTCGTGGTTTTGGAATGACACACCCTTTAGAGTTAAAGACAACTTGCAGCATCTTACGAGGGGTAGTTTGTTATGAGTAGTCGTTGTTGACCCACTACAAGGCACAGAGTTCCACATATGGCCATCTAATTGTACAAGATTTATTGTATGTACGTTTGTTCTCGTCATGAATATAGAAGTTAGACTGCTAACGTGACGTTAAACAACACTACAACTTATCTAACAACTACTTCCAAACAATCCAAGGGTTGTTGTAGCGTACTTGTTTCTCTCGTTAAATGTATATGTAATTAAATGAGAATTGCTTGGCATTGATAGTTGGGTTCGTGTTGCTCAATCTTTAGATGTCTGTCTCTCTTCGATTCACGGGTTCTGGTTGTCGCTCTGCTGTATTCAAACCTTTCTTGTTGCCGAAACTTCCAATCAAAACTGATTTGCTCTGTAGGGCAGACCGGTATCCAAATATTTCGAAAAGTAAGGGTTCGCTGCATTTTGGCTCTATAGAGGGAGCGAGTGGAAAAGTGGTTTAGTTCATTTGACAAAGATAGCAAAGTACAATATTATGATATAAATTAGTAGGTTCAGACTTAATGTTAGATAAAATAGGAAAGTTTTCTAATAGACATAACAATAAACAAAAACAATAAAGTTCTATATTACCAAACTGGTCGTTTCTTAACAAAGATTGATTTGTCTGTCGTGTGTGTATTGTAATGTTGCAAACGTCAAACGGGATGGTGGGAACAGAAATATTATCATCAGCAAGAAAGCAAATATTTATAGCAGGTACCTAAAGTCTGTATTTGTTTACGATGTGGAACACAATATAAATTGTAATTTTGGACCAGAAGTACGTAGAAGAAAACAATGACTGTTTTTCCAATTATTGAATTCTTCGACATTCCTTTAGAGTATTCTCGTGTCAGACTATTTACAAAAGTCGCCATGAAATTGATTTTATCAACAATAGTATCTGAATTATTCAAGATTACTTGTTTTCCATATAATGTTCATTTCATTGTCATTTCTCATTCAATTTTATGGTAGACGGACGAAGAATATGCGTTTAAAATCTGTCAATATGCACAAATTATACGGATTGTTACAAAACGAAATGAATATTAACTGAACTAGATTCAATATATTATAACGTTGAGAGAGTTTCATTGATTTGTCCCCCGATAATATATAGAAATAGTTTCTCGGCTTCTTGGTACATCCACGTGGGTCACTTTCTACATAAACAAACGTTATTAGAGAAAACCGAAGGATTTAAACAATCCAGAGACACTGGAAACATTGGGTACACAAGACACAGGACGTAGACAAACAAAACACAACACAGAAAACTAAAAAGAGGAGTAACACGGACCCCACCAACAACCGGGGAAACCCACGTGCTCGCGAAGCGTAAGCAGTTCATACCTGTTATAAAACATCCACCATGTTACTCGTGTAGTTAAGATGTATTTGACACCACTGTACACAAATACACACTAATAACATAAATAGGGCACAAACAACTGAGAGCAAAGAACATCGTTTTAATATGGAAATTGTGGATACCTCGAATTTGACGACAGTGGTCAACTCAGTACTAAAATTTATGATAAGCGGGACGACTTCAATTTTAAAATCATAAATTTTCCAAATATGTGCAGCAATATACCAGCTTCTCCTGCATATGGTGTTTACATCTCGCAATTGATTCGCTATGCAAGGGGCAGTAGCAATTATTCCGATTTCCTGAAACGTCATCTTCATCTAAGAAACAGGCTACTGGACCAGGGCTATAAAAAGATTCGCCTTATTCGATCTCTTAAAAAGTTTATATTCCGATACCAATATCTTGTCGAAATATATTCCGTCTCTGCAGAAAAAATTATAAGCGATGCATTTTCATATAGTGAAAATGTATAAAGATAAAGAGTCAAATATGTCAAGAAATTTTTTTTTGTCAATGTGTGACGTAAAAATATTTTTGACATTTACGTCACCGAATATGGTACTGCTTTGACAACTATTTTACCTATTTTGTTCCTGTATTTAAATACTGTTACAGTGACAGCCGGAACCTTTGAACCGTAATGAGAGCGGGAGGTTTGGCGCCTTAAAATCTGATTCAACCCACCATTTCTTTAGAAATGCCTGTACCAAGTCAGGGTCATTACGGTTTTCACAGTTTTCCGGTTGTTGACTGATTTTGTCTGTTTATATAATTATGAGTTTTGACTTTCCCTTTGTAAGATTGTTCGGAGTTCGGTAATTTTGTTATTACCTTTATTCACAACATGTAACTAAGAACACAGAGGTACATACAGACGTGCCACTGGAATGAATCGACTTTTTCAGCTTTCAAATATACGATTTGATCTTTGTTTTTCCCATTCGGTATATCAATGGATGGAAATTGTAAGATATGTTGTATCAATAGGTCATATTTTTACACACTTATGTAGCCTCTTTGTAGCCAAGAAAAATTCTTCTATAATGATAATTTAAGGTGATAAGGTACAAAAACTGATATATGTGTGTTAACTTTGGATCTTAATCTTGTATATGAATGGATCACCCATTGCTGAATACGATATATGAATGGATATTGTTTTTTGGACTTCGATTATATCAATTGGTAACGTTTTCATGCTGAGAGAATATGTGCATGAGGGTGATTTCCAAGCTCCTGTGGTATCATCGTACCAATTTTACCTTAGATACCAACAACACCCCCACAACACCCCCACGCCTGGGTACAACTTTTCCAAAAATCTGCAAGATACACGAGACGAATCAAATACACAACTCGCCATAAGGACGGGACGTAAGAGAGTTCGTCGTGTTTGGATACTGCAATGTAAAAGAACTTGCAGCAACACTTTTCAACGAACAGTTTGTCGGTGTGATCTATGATGGAATGTTACAGAAAATTGTTATGTTGTCATTCTCCTACAAAGGAAAATGTGGGAAAACATTAGTAGTTCACTTGCGCCTTAACCACTAGCTGGATTATGATAATATAATCAAATATAACCCACGAGAGCATCCCCTGGGTATCGGAATATGACAGTGTTTCTCCGCTGCATGGTACAACCCCTCCAAATGGGTCGTCTGCTAGTAATAATACAGGAAACAATTTCACGATTCGTCTGTATGATGGGACGTACATGAGTAAATGTTTCTCCTGTATGGAGATTACCATGCTCCTTGTACGTAAGAGATACCTTGTACTACTAATATGACACCAACTTGCTACGAATGGTCGTTGATGGCCCGTTGCAAGGCAGAATGCTTCTGGTCATATAAACTCCTGCCCATAAGCCCGTCCAAGTCCTTTTTACCAACACGATTTGCATTGTTTGTAAACTTGTTTTAGTCATGAATTCATGAATGTAGATACAATGCTGTTCATTTGAGGTTAAACAACAATGATACATTTTTCAATTAATCAGATAAATTCAAGAGCCATTATTATTACATGTTTATTGCTATACATAAGAGCCTGTGATTATTTTAAAGTCATATTCAACTGTTTTGGTTCTACACTGAATTAACAACTGTCTTACGTTTTGTTTCTTCATCTGTCTAATAATTTGTTGTTTAGCTGTTCAACGAGTTGCTTCTTGCTTTATAAAGTTTTTCACTTACAGGAAAATAACCTTTAGAATGTTAACCAAAATGTGATATTTATGATAATGTTAGAGTTAATGATATGATGCCATAGGTACATATTGAACCGTTGTAGTGTTTCACATTTGTCTCATTTTCACAAACCTCCAGAGTAGACAAAGGACATATGACCTGATTTCTCTAATGCGTGGTACAACCTCCTCGAGTGGGGCGTTCGCAAGTTGTACGGAACTAATCAAATATGCAACCCGTCCTGTAGTAGTTCCATGTGAACAAACGCTTGTTAAAACTCATCCTTTATGACCCGCTGGTTAAATTGTAAACACTCAGTCATTGGTATTCTCAATACACGGACACTACTGTGCGTCCAACCCTTAGGGTGGGTTTGTTTACCTTTTCGTTCCGCACAACTTGATAGCGCCCTTATCGGAAAGTCTGCACCCCGCAAAGGATAAGATTACTACTATTCTATGCCTCGGATAACCCGTGAGGTCTCGCTATATACCCCCGGTATATATGCTGACGGTTTACTACAACGAGTTACAACAAGTGGGTATATATGATGAGAAATGTTGATAGTCTGTCTATTGAATATGTCATAAATAAAATATATATCGCGATTCTTGATAATAATTCAATAAGAACGAGATTATATTTTCATAAAACCATTAATTATCGCTCTGAATGTTTCTATTTAAAGATAATTCGTCATTTTAGATCATTATGAACATCATTTTAATACACGTGGTATCCAAACTGTCAGTTTTAAAGAGCTATCTCTCCGGTGACCAGACGTCCTCTTATCGTAAATAATTGGGAACGTCATTAATAGTACAATTAGTTACTGTTAGTACAAGTTTTAATATTAGTAAAATATTTTCTCACAGGACGAACAATTGTTAATCGTTACCATTACTTTAGGCATATTATAAAACCAATTTATTTCACATATTCATGTAAAAACATTAAACAACTCAGTTTTCTATAGACGTATTTAATATGATACTGTTTTCCACACACACAAAAAAAACATTTTTTTATTAACAAGATATCGTATGGAATGTGCTCAATTTTCATATCAATTCAGTTCAAATTTTAAATGTTTTAGATTTAATTTCATGTGCATTGAGCAACCAAGGATAAAGTTTAAGCTTGCGGGAAATCAATTTCAAATAAAAATACAACGATATTGAAATTATTTATGCAACAATAACAAATAAACAAGCTGCACTAGGGCTGTTCTACAAATACACAAAAAACATTATATACGCATTGCTGTGCTTCCTTTCTGTAGAAAAGTGTAAGTGGATGGTTTCTCAGTCAAAGTTAAGACTCGAACGTAAACGGTTTAACTCTGTATAAATAAGAGATGTTTTTGTGTAGCTCAGCCTTGGTGCAAAAACGGTCTATGCAGAATAAAAAATAGAAACCATAATTAGTTTGTGTAATAATTAGACTGTAAATAGCCTTCTTCCTTTTCTGTTGGGGAAAACTTTGCGACCTTAAATCCTACGTATTCTCCTTGAAGTCGTTTCTATTCTATAATACACACATAGCATCAGTTTCAACCTATTTATTTGTTATTATCCTCATCCTAAACTACATCGGCGGTGTAATGCATGCTAACCGCGAGTGCGGTAGGTCGTAGATTCGAGCCTCGGTCGGACCAAATCAAAAGCTATAAAATTCGTATTTGTTGCTTCTCCGCTAATGATGCAGCATTAAGGAGAAAGAGAAAAGACTGGATAGATCTGAATCATGATAATGTGTTCGAGTGGAACAATATGTCGATCTGAGGTATGTTAATTCAAAGAACAATCCAACGAAGAGTACAAAGGGAACGTGGTCTCATCTACATGTAACATATGGTGGCCACGATGCTGAACATTTGCTCAATTGGTGTTATTGAAACGTAGATGTCAAATTTAGTAAGCACTACTCGTTTCTGGAATAACTTTCATCATGTACGTTTAAAGTCAAAATATGTGAAAGCAAATAATATAAAAGTTACAATAATATACAATTTTTAATATATTATTACATGATTTAGGAACTGTAAATTTCTATACAAAGGGTATCTAATAAGTCTTGTACTTACTACTGGGTGGATGTAAACAACATTTACTTTCTCACTATCTTTGTCTTATCACTTATTAGATATATTTATTATTCAAATTTACATTTCCTAAATCATGTAATTATTATGAAAACTAAATTTTAAGATTATCTGGCTTCACAATCTTTTGACTATGAGCGTACAAGATGAAGACTATTACAGAAACCCGTCATACACAGTAATGTAGATATCTACGTCTTTATTCCAACAATTAACGAGACCTTGTTATTTTTCATGCTTGTATTTCAGCACTTTACCGAATTAGCGACACTTTTAATATTGTGAAGACCCAGAAAGATTTTCCCCACTCTTCATTTATCTGGCTTAGTCATGTTTAGCTATATTCTTTTATGTATACTTTATTTCTGACACCATTACGAAAATGAAACCAATTGTGAATAGAATGATCATTGATTGGGTTAGGGTTATGTTGTTTAACGCCACTTTCAACATTATTTCAGCTAATTTTAAATTTTTCAAACCAACAACTTGTTGAACTGATTGTTTGTTACCACATTGTTTCATGTCCAGTCAGGCAACTCAATGTAGTCTGTGGTTTCATCGTATTATTTAGTGTGTGTGATCGAAGATCGCTACCATAGTAAGTCATATTAGAACTGCTACAGGTATGTTTAAAGTCTATATAATAGTTAAATACAAATATATGACATAATTTCGAGAGAAAATATTTGATAGCATTTGCTAAATACATTATCGAATTTCATGTTCTGCGCTCAACATTTATATCATGCATATGTAGTACTAGTTTGGATTAGATAAACATGCATAAGAAAACATCTGGCATTAAATCTTAAGTATAAGTTATTCTTCACGACGATTATTAGCTAAAGAACAGCAATATGTCTAATGGTACGTGCACCTCAGAGAAGGCCATTATTAGATAAATATAGTATTTGTGCTCCCATCAATTTGAACCAGTGACATCATGTATAAACAACGGAATAAATAGGCTATTTATTCCCTTGTTTATACATCGTCCGACATTTTCATCATATTAGACGATGATAATCAGTCATGGTCTAGATTGTGATATTGGACAATTATACCCGGGGGGCGAGTTTATGATGAATGAAAATATTAACCCGAGGGTGGAACTGTCCCATCTCACATTATCAACAATCACTGATTATTTATCTCTCATTATTCAGCAAATTATCAGGTATGTATGTCCAACTTGACAATGGCCGCCATTGATAAAAAAATATTTTACTTCTAAACTGTGGTTTAAAGAAAAAAAAACGATAATCGAAATAATCGTATGTGTTTTAGTTTTATATCATAAATATATCGTAGATATAAAACTGTAAATAATTAAGTAATTCGACAGTATTAATACAGTAGTGTATAGCTGTACGCGAGTTTAAGTTTGAAACGGTTTTTAAAGACTAGCCGGAAATTATTTCTTTTTGCAACGTTTTAAAAACAAATGGTCATGTAATGTGAGATACATGTATCTAACATATGCGTCTCACATCGAATATGTCTGTCACATATGTACATAAATGTGAGAATATACAATTATTGCCTGCACTTAAGGTGAACATCATATAATTGTTCACCCGAGGGGTGTTGTTTTCCCAAGGGCTTTAGCAATTATGATGTTTACCGCAAGTGCAGGCAATAATTGTTTTATTATACCGAAACTCTATTTACAATAATGTTGGATGCAATAAGCACTTATTTGTGTGTTTTTATCTTGTGTTTTCATAAACTTCATATTTATGTTTTTAACTTCCAGTCAAGATTGTAATTCCGGAATGCAAAAACGGATACATTTCCGGACAGACATGGAACATAACATTTGTCGACCGATGAACAATAGTGATGTTTCCCTGGGGTACCAATTTTGTAAAAACATCACTTTTATCTTATATATAATATATAATGTAAGGTATAATAATATTTGTTATCTATTTCCAGGCTGACCATTAACCGTCGTGAGATATTCTTGTTTCTAATTAGCCGATTGTTAGAAATCATGCTTTTATGTGTAATGACCAAATCAATTGTAAATTAACAAAAATATTAGGTAGAATGTCCTTATAGAAGCTTCTAGTTGTATGTTATTTGGACAAATAACATGACCACCACGAACAATGTTTTCGGATTTGTCAAAAACATTCTCACTAACTGCACTAACATGTAACTTTGTAGAAATTATGAGTTGAACGATTCCTCATATTAAATAATCGATCCCAAGTGGGAAAATGACCTGATCATAACATACAACTTTCTAGAGCCACACATAGCCCAACTTATTTTAAACTTTATAAAATTGAAAGTTCGTTGATCTAGCGAGAAAACGTGGCTGCTAAGAAAGAACGTGTTTCTGGTTGCAATTTTATTCTCCTTTGAGACTACTCTGCCAAATGAATTGTAATGTCGATGTATGGGAGGTAGCTTACGAAATTTCCACAATACATTATGATCAGGCATGTAGAACCCCCCTTAGCATCTAGGCTTAATTTCTAACAAAACATTGATATCATTAGACGAATCTAGACCACTACAATATATATATTGTTGTCTTGCTGAGGTCACAAAGACATGGTAAGTACGAATCTTTTAGCATGGGGGAGGGAGTACCTTATTCGTTTTTTTTTCTTTTGATATAAAACTGTTAAAATTAGACAGCATATCACTGTAAAAGTGATCTTGTATATTTGACCCAAAAGAAACTCTAATAAGCAATTAGCGTATTTTTGTCATTCTCATTTTTATTAACTCGTTCTATTTTGGGACAGAGGTCTAATTGATATAGACATTAGATCGATTTAAGTTTAAAGGTTGACTCTTTAGCGTGGGAAATGTAAATCATTAAGACAACCCTGCGTGCATAAAATTGCCTGTTACTAGCTAATGCTAGCGACCTCTTTGGCAAAAGCACTATTGGAGGGGGAGGGGGGTATTATTTTCAATGTTGTGTCATTCGTATTATTTAAACGTTGGTGCAGTGAATCGATCGACCGCTTACATGTAGGTTCTTCACAATTAGTTTAAGCAGAGTGAACAATTAGATACTTAGTTGTAGTTTTTTTTTTCTCCGCATCTGTTTTAATTTCATCATAATATAAATATGATTCACCATTTATCTGGCCAAACGCCATGTTAGTTTTTCCAATACCTTAACATTTCACATTTTTGTATCTTCTTCTCTAAAAATTTGATACATTACAAAACTAAAAATCCCAGACTGTCGGAACAGTTCCAAATTCCAACCGAAAAGTCGCATTACAGACAAAATCGATACCCCACATACTCATGTACTTTATTGTCTTCAATTATTGTACTTCAATAGACCATGGTGGTGTTAACTAGTTTTATGGGCCCATGTGAGTAAGATGTCAATCCTCATGAATAACTGGATGGGCAACGTTATGACGAACAGTATAATCTTAATATATTTAGTATATATCACACAGTGATCATATCTATTTTATTACTTCTATTAAAGAAATGATGTTTGAGATCCGACAAACAACAACAAAAACATGGCCGTCATGGGCAATTCCAGTTTTTGATTGAGTGAAACTATACAAATCTCATCTGAAACTACTATGCACAGAAATTCATCCTTTCCTATGGATCGACGAAATCACATGGCCGTCATGTGCAAGTCTGGTTTCTGATTAGCTGAAACTAAAGATCGTTGATTCTCACCTCCCCCACCCGAATCTCATGTTAGTTGGTACAGTTAGTATGTGAGACCATCCACAGACATTTCTCATATCGTATGGATCAGGACAAAAACATTGGTTGCTTCAAACCAAACAGTGCATTAATAACCAAGTGAGCCTCTAGTTATTATTGTTAGTGACGATATCATCGCCTAAATGGGACGTTAATGGCACAGGCTACCCTATTTAATGCATATACAAATTATATATGAAAATGTAAGCAATAAACCTTGAATATATAGTGACCAAAATTATAGGAGAGAAAGGAAATTGAATAGAAATCAAAATTGTACTTGTCAGATTAACAATCGTAGATATATGATATATCTCCCACAACAAGACTACCCCGCATACCCACCCCTACATGGATTCTATTGAATATACCAAATACACAAATCGTCCTTAAGAAAGCATTGTAGCTACATTGTTTTGCACAGGACTAACCAGATTAACACGACGGGTGCCACATATGGAACAGGAATTAATTACCCTTCCGGAGTTCACATCCGGTTTATAGTGGGGTTCGTGTTATTTGTCCTTTTTCTTTTGGTCATTGTGTTGTCTGTCATTTTTCGATTCACGGCTTCCGATTATCCCTTCGATCTCTTCAAACTTTTCGTGCCATTCTGGACGATCTGGTCTCACTCTCGATATTAGAGGGAGCTCATGTTATCGGGGTATTTGTTCACTTGGTTTTTTTTTAAATATATATTTATGTTCGCACTGTATATACGGAGTTGGGTGAACTGTTTTTCTTAGAGAGTACTGTCCCTTATGGTGCTACTTGTTTATCAACATCAAAAGGTGTCGTACTTCTATTCGGATACAATCCATGACCTGGGAAGATTCTCGTAGTAAAATGAAAAACAAAAAATACCACACTGTCGGAACAATTCCAAAATCAAATATCAAAATCGCAGAAAGAGGCAAAATCGATACCACTATCTCACAAATACATGTCCGCTCACTTTCCTGACTTGGTATAGGCACTTCCTTAAAAAGAGGTGGGATTAAATCTGCTTTAAACATTTCCTCTTAGTGAAATGTAGCGTATGAGCTGTGAAATATATACTCCATACGCGGGAACGGTTAGTATATTACTATCAAGGTGGAAATTTTGTAATGGCAAAATTGGAGTCCTCTCTTTTGTCATAGTCTGGTAGAAAGTTGACCATTGATGTCAAATTTAAGTTATATATCACGAAATAAAGTAGATGAAGCTGATTATTTTGTTTCTTTTATCTCAAAGTTTGGTGTATATTAATGGAATCCAGCTAACGAAGTTTGGATTATTAATTATCTGCAATACATCTGAAAGTGAGATTAAAGACTCAACCTTCTGCATTGTGTTTGTCTTTGGTGTTTTTGCATAAACTCAGCCTCATAAGTGCATAGGAAAAGATTGGCAAGGAGGGGGCCACATTTGTTCCCATAAGGATGCCAGTGATTTGTTGAAATATGTGCCCTACGAACTCGACAAATACGCTATCGATAAGGAACTCTCTGGTATATTTTCTCTGTTTCCTGTTTTGGCTTTCGATTCGTGCTTGACAACATAAGTTATTTCGCTACTCAAAACTATAAACTTACAATATTGTCTACCATTTTTAAAGCAAAATGCGTTGTGAATGATTTCCTTTAAACGTGCGTTTAATTTTTCATAAAAAATGGAAAAATGTGCCTTATCATCGGTGCAACAACGCTGTCGACATCTGCTTCTATACACCAGTGTGAACCTTTAACCTGCCTTGACCCTACTATTTAGGTAATATATAAGCTACAGATAAATGACAGCTGACATGATTGTAAACAAAAATATATAGATATTAGTGTGTACTAATGTATACCTTACCTTGGCCTAAATAACTGCAGAACTGCAAATCACATCCGAATATTTTATTTGGCTTCTTATCTTAAATAGAAAGGTGCAGTTTTACCATAATTTCAATTATTTACTACAGTTTATTGTTGAATGCATTATTTAAAAAATATTTAACGTTTGGGTTTTTTTCTACGTTTCATCGATTTCTGTATACAAGCTTTAATATTGCACTGGCCTTGCAATATATGATGAATGTGCGCTTACATCTGTTCAGCTTCCCTGTAAGTCGATCGATCTGGGAATGCCGTTAAAATCATGGAGATTTAGTTATTTCTGAACTAATCACAGACTGTTAATATCCGCATTTTTTATTATGTAAATTAGTGTATATTAGGAATATATTCGTGTTTTAGTTGGGGTAAGTAGTTTGTAAACAAAGGTTAACATTAGTTAATTGTATTACTTTGAAAACAGGGAGTTTAGCTAAGGTTAACACATGTTTAATGATTAGACATTGCGATTTCTATCAACACTCATTTCAATAACATATTTCCATCTTTTGCACTTGCCTCAGTTTGAACATAGTATTTTCCATTTAATGATTACATTTATTTTAAATAAGATTAGGCGAGGCATACAAATATATGTTTATTGCATCGTACGCCTTTTAACATGCATTTTTTGTTAATTATAAAATATCCTAACTATTAATAAGTGGTGTTAGATCTTTTATTGCAGATGTAAATAATAACACTGAGATTATCTTGTTGACTGAGATTGTCTTGTTGAGGGAAGGCGGTTGTGTGTTTTGTTGAGGGAAGGCGGTTGTGTGTTTTGTTGAGGGAAGGCGGTTGTGTGTTTTGTTGAGGGAAGGCGGTTGTGTGTTTTGTTGAGGGAAGGCGGTTGTGTGTCTTGTTGAGGGAAGGCGGTTGTGTGTTTTGTTGAGGGAAGGCGGTTGTGTGTTTTGTTGAGGGAAGGCGGTTGTGTGTCTTGTTGAGGGAAGGCGGTTGTGTGTCTTGTTGAGGGAAGGCGGTTGTGTGTTTTGTTGAGGGAAGGCGGTTGTGTGTTTTGTTGAGGGAAGGCGGTTGTGTGTCTTGTTGCGGGAAGGCGGTTGTGTGTTTTGTTGAGGGAAGGCGGTTGTGTGTCTTGTTGAGGGAAGGCGGTTGTGTGTCTTGTTGAGGGAAGGCGGTTGTGTGTTTTGTTGAGGGAAGGCGTTGTGTGTCTTGTTGCGGGAAGGCGGTTGTGTGTTTTGTTGAGGGAAGGCGGTTGTGTGTTTTGTCGAGGGAAGGCGGTTGTGTGTTTTGTTTGTTTTGTTTATTATGGCTATTAGTATTTGTTTCTGTTTATATAATTCCATGTTTTATTGTTTTTTTTGTTTTTTTTTTCATATGCAACATACAGTAATATACTTTTCCTATTACCTATAATTAATATTGGACCTTATATGAGTTTATATATCAATATTACATGCACCCCCCCCCCCCTTTTTCACCATCACCTGGGTTTTTTTTAAAGTCTAGCCAATTACATGATTATAGATCGTATCCAGATGTAAAACATATTATTGAAAGGTTTATTAGTTACATCATTATTGACTGTACGTACGTGTTCTATATAGAATGTGATCTAAATCTTTGTACATTAGACAATTAATGGCGTTTATCTCTATCAACACATTGGTTCGCTGATTTCTTTATTTAAAATATTCCACAGGGAACACTCGTTGTACAGTTTACGCTCAACCTATTTAATAAATTCATAAATGTAAACAATCATATATTAAACGGCTTGAACATGTGTTTAGCATTTGGATTTAAATTTGAGACTTCGCTTTGACCGACAAGTATTTAAAGGGTGACCGGATTGAACCATATAATGTAAAGTGCTCTTAGATTAAACGATCATTAGATTTGTTCCGTCTTGAACAAAAAGACCATAAAGGGAAGGACGAAATTCTTACTTGGTCAAGATTAGTTGATTGTCAACAGAGATATACCATGAGAATGAAACACACGACGTGAAATTGATTTGTTGTGTACTGATCCTATATATATATATACTGGAAATTCTGTTTGATATCCAAAAATTTATAACGTGGTATTTTTCCTATCGATGTTAAAACCATTAGCTGTATGGATGTTTATTTTAATACGTCACAACAGTTGTAAATATGACTAATAATTAGACAGGAGATACAACATATTCACATTTCCCCTCAAATTATCTTGTGTTTGGAATTACGTCCTCTAAATATGTAAGTACTTAATCATATATTTTACTTAATTAGATTATGTTACTGTTTGGAACACATTGTTAATGCATCCGAAGAGAAAAAGGGAGAGGGGAGGGGGCTATATATATCGCTGTGCATCTCGTTATTAATTAAGAAACCTTTTTATGAGGAAATATTTTACTTATTTTTAGAATGCCAGCACTGAACATATGTTATATGCAGTTGTATATTTTGCTATGAACTGTAATAAGTTACCTGTCTATATAATAGATTTATAGTATGTCTGAACATGCGAGGTACTGTGGGGAAAGGGCATTAGACCTCAAGAGGTGAAAATGTATAGTACGCGTAGTTATCAAAAGTCACAATAAATCCTCACACTAGGTACTGGTGATGGTGTATATGGCTCCGACCTACAGTGCTGCCCAGTACGCCCCATTGTTGCGGATAGTGGCTACATTCCCGATGCTCCCTGCATGTGACAGACCTCTTTTGTAGATTTCGAAAAAGGGTAGGTGAATATAGCCTCAATAAAAGACTAATTTTGTCTTCCCTATCCAGCTTTCCCAGTGGTAGTCAAAAGTTGTTGTCCCGGAGCGTCAAACCTCCCTCATTTCTGTACATATTATGATGTTGTTGTCTCGGAGCATCAAACATCCCTCATTTCTGTACATATTATGATGTTGTTGTCCCTGGGCGTCAAACCTCCCTCATTTCTGTACATATTATGATGTTGTTGTCCCGGAGCGTCAAACTTCCCTCATTTCTGTACATATTATGATGTTGCTGTCCCGGAGCGTCAAACCTCCCTCATTTCTGTGCATATTATGATGTTGTTGTCTCGGAGCATCAAACATCCCTCATTTCTGTACATATTATGATGTTGTTGTCCCGGAGCGTCAAACCTCCCTCATTTCTGTACATATTATGATGTTGTTGTCTCGGAGCATCAAACATCCCTCATTTCTGTACATATTATGATGTTGTTGTCCCTGGGCGTCAAACCTCCCTCATTTCTGTACATATTATGATGTTGTTGTCCCGGAGCGTCAAACTTCCCTCATTTCTGTACATATTATGATGTTGCTGTCCCGGAGCGTCAAACCTCCCTCATTTCTGTGCATATTATGATGTTGTTGTCCCGGAACGTCAAGCCCCCCTCATTGCTGTACATATTATGATGTTGTTTTATCGGAGCGTCAAACCTCCCTCATTTCTGTACATATTATGATGTTGCTGTCCCGGAGCGTCAAACCTCCCTCATTGCTGTGCATATTATGATGTTGTTGTCCCGGAACGTCAAGCCTCCCTCATTGCTGTACATATTATGATGTTGTTGTCCCGGAACGTCAAGCCTCCCTCATTGCTGTACATATTATGATGTTGTTGTCCCTGGGCGTCAAACCTCCCTCATTTCTGTACATATTATGATGTTGTTGTCCCTGGGCGTCAAACTTCCCTCATTTCTGTACATATTATGATGTTGCTGTCCCGGAGCGTCAAACCTCCCTCATTTCTGTGCATATTATGATGTTGTTGTCCCGGAACGTCAAACCTTCCTCATTGCTGTACATATTATGATGTTGTTATATCGGAGCGTCAAACTTCCCTCATTTCTGTACATATTATGATGTTGCTGTCCCGGAGCGTCAAACCTCCCTCATTGCTGTGCATATTATGATGTTGTTGTCCCGGAACGTCAAGCCTCCCTCATTGCTGTACATATTATGATGTTGTTGTCCCGGAACGTCAAGCCTCCCTCATTGCTGTACATATTATGATGTTGTTGTATCGGAGCGTCAAACCTCCCTCATTTCTGTGCATATTATGATGTTGTTGTCCCGGAACGTCAAACCTCCCTCATTGCTGTACATATTATGATGTTGTTGTCCCGGAACGTCAAGCCTCCCTCATTGCTGTACATATTATGATGTTGTTGTATCGGAGCGTCAAACCTCCCTCATTTCTGTGCATATTATGATGTTGTTGTCCCGGAACGTCAAACCTCCCTCATTGCTGTACATATTATGATGTTGTTGTCCCAGAGCGTCAACCCTCCCTCATTTCTGTACATATTATGATGTTGTTGTACCGGAACGTCAAACCTCCCTCATTTCTGTACATATTATGATGTTGTTGTATCGGAGCGTCAAACCTCCCTCATTTCTGTACATATTATGATGTTGCTGTCCCGGAACGTCAAACCTACCTCATTTCCGTACATATTATGATGTTGTTGTCCCGGAACGTCAAGCCTCCCTCATTGCTGTACATATTATGATGTTGTTGTCCCGGAGCGTCAAACCTCCCTCATTGCTGTACATATTATGATGTTGTTGTCCCGGAGCGTCAAACCTCCCTCATTGCTGTACATATTATGATGTTGTTGTCCCGGAACGTCAAGCCTCCCTCATTGCTGTACATATTATGATGTTGTTGTCCCTGAGCGTCAAACCTCCCTCATTTCTGTACATATTATGATGTTGTTGTCCCGGAGCGTCAAATCTCCCTCATTTCTGTACATATTATGATGTTGTCCCGGAACGTCAAACCTCCCTCATTTCTGAACATATTATGATGTTGTTGTCCCGGAGCGTCAAACTTCCCTCATTTCTGTACATATTATGATGTTGTTGTCCCTGGGCGTCAAACCTCCCTCATTTCTGTACATATTATGATGTTGTTGTCCCGGAGCGTCAAACCTCCCTCATTTCTGTACATATTATGATGTTGTTGTCCCGGAGCGTCAAACCTCCCTCATTTCTGTACATATTATGATGTTGTTGCCCCGGAGCGTCAAACCTCCCTCATTTCTGTACATATTATGATGTTGTTGTCTCGGAGCGTCAAACCTCCCTCATTTCTGTACATATTATGATGTTGTCCCGGAGCGTCAAACCTCCCTCATTTCTGTACATATTATGATGTTGTTGTCCCGGAGCGTCAAACCTCCCTCATTTCTGTACATATTATGATGTTGTTGCCCCGGAGCGTCAAACCTCCCTCATTGCTGTACATATTATGATGTTGTTGTCTCGGAGCGTCAAACCTCCCTCATTTCTGTACATATTATGATGTTGTTGTCCCGGAGCGTCAAACCTCCCTCATTTCTGTACTATATATGATGTTGTTGTCTCGGAGCGTCAACCCTCCCTCATTTCTGTACATATTATGATGTTGTTGTATCGGAGCGTCAAACCTCCCTCATTTCTGTACATATTATGATGTTGTTGTCCCGGAGCGTCAAACCTCCCTCATTTCTGTACATATTATGATGTTGTTGTCTCGGAGCGTCAAACCTCCCTCATTTCTGTACATATTATGATGTTGTTGTCCCGGAGCGTCAAACCTCCCTCATTTCTGTACATATTATGATGTTGTTGTCCCGGAACGTCAAACCTTCCTCATTTCTGTACATATTATGATGTTGTTGTACCGGAGCGTCAAACCTCCCTCATTTCTGTACATATTATGATGTTGTTGTCCCGGAGCGTCAAGCCTCCCTCATTTCTGTACATATTATGATGTTGTTGTCCCTGAGCGTCAAACCTCCCTCATTTCTGTACATCTTATGATGTTGTTGTCCCGGAACGTCAAACCTCCCTCATTGCTGTACATATTATGATGTTGTTGTCTCGGAGCGTCAAACCTCCCTCATTTCTGTACCTATTATCATGTTGTTGAACTTGTTCTCGTCCTAAATATGTATGAAATATTTGCGACGAGACATTAAACAACATTCTATCAAGCGCATTCCTACGTAAAACATTGATCATGGCACATACAGTTATAAAAAAAGCCCTGCAAAATTTCCACCGGAATAAATGTTGCAGATAACCGAAAGATGAATCATAATAGACAATCCAGATACACAGTTAGCATTGCACAAGACACAATGCAGAAGCAAACATAGCAGAAAACACAATACAGATAAATAAAATTATGAGCAAAACGGTCCTCACCAAAAAACCGGGTGTTAACCCAGGTTCTCGCGAGGGATAAGCAGTTCCCGTTTGTTAAAGGAAAACCGCCGTGTTACTGACAGTTATGTCTGGAAACGCGTTATTTCTGATAGAGGAAAGAAAATATCTACGTAAAAGATAAAATATACACTGTTATTTGAGATATGCATGTTTCATAGCAGTCAATGAGTTCCTGATGACGACTTTCTGCAACCACGACTTCGGTTTAGGAGCAATGTAGCTAAGACATGTCCAGAAAATCACTGCACTGGACACAAACCCTAGAATAACGTATGAGTTGTGCAATTGTAGACCCCATGCGTTGGTGTTGCTTCTTGATAAATGGGAAGTTGACTATTGGAAAAGTGAAGTCTTCACGTTTGTCGTCGAGTTTTGTTTTTATTCTACCCCCATTGTCGAACAAGGCATTTTCAGATTTTATATGATGAAACAGTGAGGCCAATCGATTAAGAAGCAAAATTTAATGATTGTATACGATTTAATAAGTTTTAAAACAGAAGAATGTATACACTCCATTCAATTTAACTTTATATTGAAAATACATGTACATGTATATATGTTCATGGTTTCATAAAAGCTGTGGTAATGATCAGATTCCTCTAATGTCTTGTGAACTTATCACCTGCCTAGTGGCGTAGCTTTATATAAAATATAAAAATAATTATCAAATATCAAAGTACACAAAACATGTTGTAGTTTAATAAATAGATAAGAGCGAGTTTATACTTTATTTTTATTTTCAAGCTAATGAAATACCAAAATTAACACTAGTTTGATATTGATTAAACAAGAAAACTCTTGCAAATATCTCATTGACATATGATATTTTGCTTGTAATCATTTACTTTGATTTGAGATCAAAAAGATTCATTAAGAATGAAGACGTGGTCGACTACTGGTAATCTAACAAGCTCAGCTAGTGATTTACTTAAGATGTATTTGTAAGTCACTGAAGGTGACAACAATTTTATTCGTTAGTGTTGTTCGTCTCTAGTTGATTAAGTATTGTCTTGTTAACCGTTTACCCTGATGATTCTACATCATTTATTAACTGTTAGACAGTCATATATTTTATATAAATAGGAGACCTAGTATTTTATCTCACATAAAACTGACCGCCACGATATCACTGAAATATTGTTGAAAGTAACACCATAACCCTAAACGGACACATTTTTCCGAGGTACATTTGAGATTCAAATATATTTTTTAAAATTTTCTTTTTTGCCCGGCAACTACATGTGCTCTTGGCCAAAGCAACATGATTCATTTCAATAAACCACATGATTAAGTTACTTAAGTTACTTAGGCCAATGTCTGAGCTATTAGACAGTCATATAATCATCAGGGTAAACGGTTAACAAGACAATACTTAATCAACTAGAGACGAACAACACTAACGAATAAAATTGTTGTCACCTTCAGTGACTTACAAATACATCTTAAGTAAATCACTAGCTGAGCTTGTTAGATTACCAGTAGTCGACCACGTCTTCATTCTTAATGAATATTAAACCAAACAGTGTTACAATTAGATTTTAGAGCTGTCAAATTTTTGTTCTTCCCTCGACGGGATTTGAACTCACACCATTGATACACTGCGCAGCACCAATCGCTTAGCCTTACGTCCAGCGTCCTAGTCTCAAGCTTTGGTATATACACAACTGTACATTCAACAGTTGTAAAATTATATTTTTAGCATACACATTTGTATTCAGCCTACTGTACACGCACCGTTTATAAAATGGTCATGTATAATCATCAGAACAGTTGTTTAATGAAGTGTCTAAAAAAATCCCAAATTACAATATCTATATAAGAACTGCCAAGTCAAATCAATTGAGAATTACTTCGGTAGTTAGTATAATTACCTGTATGTTGTAATGTATATATACCCGTGTGGTCAATTACCGGTGTATTTTTTTCCTTTCTTGTTTGCACGGTGAGCTAATAAAGGGCTAGGATTATGGTGTTTAACCCCACTTTCAACAATATTTTAGTTATATCGTGGCGGTCAGATTTATTGGTGGAGGAAACCGAAGTACCCGGTGAGGTAATAAACATCAGATGTCAATTCCAGTATTTACACTGAGTATTGCTGAACTCAACGAATGTTCTCTTTACATCGATACGCGCAATTCATTGGTAATATTTACTTCATTAATTATGTGACTAAAAATGTCGGTTTTAGAGTTTCCGTTGTATGTCTTTAAGTGTTTAAACAATTACCATTGTTTTTATAGACAAGACAAAAATTCGTATCGCTTCGCAGTAATGTCGTCTAATTACAAAAAACACAACTCGTGTTATGTTTTATCAATCTAACAATCACTGCAGCAACAACTTGTTTTAACATCCAGTAGTCAGCAACAAAGCACACATTTACTTTCCTGTGTATCATATCATCTTTTGTTTGTAGCAATAAAAGTGGTTTTTTTTTGTAAGCTTGTTTTCGTCAAACTGGCCAATATATTGTCCTTCCAGTTACTGCTTCTGCTTACTCGTTTGGTGTCTTCAGACGTTTCTTAATATTAATTCACATCTGAACTAGTGAAAAGATCTACATGTATAATCCTTTTGAAATGTTGTCTTCCATCTTGAAGACTATAATCCGTATCATATCATTTGGCAGAGTGATTGTAAGTGTATCGTTTTTTTCGTATTTTCATCCCATTTTCTTTATCAATATTCCCGTATTAATCACATGTTTAATGTCGAGACTGGGTAGGGGTGGGGTAGAGAATGCGGCTAGCATCATCTTGAAATATTTACAAGATTTCACGATTGCTCAGACTTAAAAAATCTGCCTAAAATATTTCTCATTTATTCTGATTTTTTCTTTCCTTTTTTATGGGTCAGAATCCTCCTCTGCAAGGCTGCTACTGACAACTGTTCAGAATAAATGTTGCTTTTCTACTTTCTCCCCTCCCTCTTTTCCGACAACTTTTTCCCATTCATTTGTAGCTTTCATACTCATATAGATTCAAAATTAAATGTATAGCTCTGATTGATGAACTACTTTTTATTGATCAGGTAAGCAGTGTTCACATGCTTTAAACATGTTCAGTAGGTGTCTTTAATAAACCAGAATGACGACAAGATATTTCTTCTTTGAAACCCCTTGTTATCACATTGGTACAAGCATGAAGATACAAAACATTATATTCATACTCCTAGCACTGACGTAAATTGCAGTATCTGTTTGTAAATCTAAACCGACCTATTTACAAGTTTTAATGAGTAATCTATGATTATCAGGACCTAAATCTACAAAATATAATCATATTTCTATCCGGTAGTATATCTTTAAATATATTTTAGCTAAAATGTATCCTTGTCATGCTTACAACATTTGTATGATACGTCTTATGAAGAATTATATATATATCTGACCTCCAGTTGTGTTGAAGTTGATCAAACAACTGTTGGTTCAAACTTAACCCTTTTGGACTAAACTTAGTTTGCAACCATATATTACGTTGTTTGTCAGTAACACGACGGGTGCCACTAGTGCTCTAGGAAGTGCCAACCCAATCCGGGGCACCTGAGTTCACTACCTGGTTTTTGAGTGGGGTTCGTGTTGCTCGATCTTTAATGTAGTGTTTTGCAGTTCATTGTTTGTCATCTTGTCGTTTTTCCTTTGGCTATCGTGTTGTCTCGTGTCTTTCTTCGCTGTTACGGGTTAGTAGCTTCTATCTCTTCTTATTCATATTAATCAAGTAATACTAAGATACTAAGAAATATTGATAATTCAAAAGATGTCAATCATTTTACATTGTTCTAAGTTTGTAAGAACATAATAATGCATTTCTAAAAAAGCAAAAACCGAATTATCATAATCATACATGTGCAAAGACAATATACACACGATATAAATACAAATCATGCAAAGAACCAATTCCTGAGCAGAAACCGCTGAACGCGCAGGGACTTGTATTTAATCTAAAGTAGATACCCAAGGCAAGGGCATTGGCTATAAATCTGTCACCTTTATCAGAGCTTAGGGTTTTATAACAAATAAATAAAATTTACTTACAGTTCGATTAGGTCACAATCTAAAGTATTTAGTGACGAGTTCGCATCTAAAAGTGTAAGTGTTACATAAAGATCTCTAATTAAATGTCTGGTTATGCTTTAACTTGAGAAGAATTTAGCATTATTATACTACATTGTTTTATTATTCAATAACAAACTACCCGACTTAACCAAAATGTCACTGGATTATTTGATATAGTACATGTATAGTATAATAGGAGTATAAATTGTTCCCATTAAACTGGTTTGGTTCAGTACAAACAAGTTTGAAATACATTCAATGTTTGGCAGAAAGGGTATTGATGTAAATAAAGATGATTCATCTCACCCTCGGGTAGAATCAGATGTTAAAGTACAATATTTCTGATGGAGGTTATTCCAGATAGGTGTCATGCGCACACAAATTAGATATATACGTTTGTGTTATTGTTGTTCTTCATCTCGTAGTCACTGATGTCTTTATAATGTTCTACTTTTCTTGGGGTGTTAATACATATATTATATTACATGTCATGACCTCATTTTAAATCTGTCTTCCTTTTTAATATATAGTATTTACTAACACACTTGTATAATACATCATTAGCTCAGTCACATTTAAATGATATATGATCATACTTTCACCTACATTTAAATACATGTATTAGTCTAAAGACTAATCACTAATTAAACTAAAATATCGTACCTGACCGTTAATAGTTAGGCAAAATAAAAGCATTTTTTTTTTAGTAATGAGTTATTTTATGTTTCAAATGCAAACAAAATAGTTAGGTAACTATGCATTTCTTTTGGATTATGTGCTTGCATATATTTTTTTTTATACATTTTGGATTTCAAGAGCTGTCGGAGTTCGTATCACATATCAAAATATGCACACGTTTTCAATGAAAAAAATGAGATCTATTATGTTCATTTGCATGCATACATTTACTTCCATACTTTATTCATCTTCATTAACATCAGTACACACACACACACATGCGCACATTTTCTCCTCTTCATTTACATCAGTCGTACACACACACATATATATATGCAAGGTAACACTTCGACTATTGAATCTATATGTTAATATAGCAGATGTAGCCGAATGGTCTAGGGCTCTGAACATAAGGCTAAGGCGGTTGGTGCTGCAGTGTATAACAGTGGGAGTTTAAATCCCGTCCAGGGAGAACAAAACATCTGTTAGCTCAAAATATCTGATTCTAACATTACAGGGTTCAATGTTCATATATATATATGAAGAGTTTGAAGATATCAAAGGGGTAATAAAATCCGTAAATCGAAGAACAGACAACACAATGGCCAAAAGGACAAAAGGACAAACAGCGATCTACAAGACATACACATAAAGCTAAAGATCGATTAACACAAACCCCACTAAAAACCGGGGGTGAACTCAGGTACTGCACTAGTGACACCCATCGTGTTAATCTAGTAACAAACCCGGTGACAAGTCATGAATGAGGAATCTCTAATCTTTTCTCATTTCCATATGTTCATTTTCATCGTTACAATATATTCATGTAAATAGGTTGGTATACCACACTTATCTTGAACTGTTGTTTTAGATGTAGGGTTAATTTAGATTTGTTATCATTCGTGCTTTATGATGTACATCTGTAAATTATCACATTTGTTAGATGTATTTTTAACCACGATATAAACCCATCATTAAAACATGATTCCAATGTAGACACTTTTCTTTTAATAGGGTTTCATGAAGGATGCACTTTCTTTTTTTATACCACCGCTCGACGAGAGTCGGGGGTTATATAGGGATCCTCATGTCCGTCCGTCCGTCCGTCACACTTTTGGTTTCCGGATAATAATTAAAGTACCGCTCAACCAAATCTTTTCAAACTTTCACACATTGCTGTGTACCATCAAATACAGGTTACATTTGATTACGATGTATTTCACATTTACCGTTCCTGAGTTATGGCCCTTTTTCTCTTAGAAAATAGGGACTTTTTAGGTTTCCGGATGATATTTAAAGTATGGTTCAACCAAATCTTTTCAAACTTTATCACAATGCTGTGGACCATTAAATACAGGTTAACATCGATTACGGTGTATTTCACATTTATCGTTCCTGAGTTATGGCCCTTTTCTCTTAGAAAATAGGGACTTTTTAGGTTTCCGAATGATATTTAAAGTAACACTCAACCAAATATTTTCAAACTTTAACACAATGCTGTATACTATAAAATACAGGATAAGTTTGATTATGGTGTATTTCACATTTACCGTTCATAAGTTATGGCCCTTTTTCTCTTAGAAAATAGGGACTTTCTAGGTTTCCGGATGATATTTAAGGTACGACTCATTCCTTTCATTGCCTCATTCAAAATTTGGAATGCAGGGGTATCTGTGATCACCAGATTAACTTTCTCTAGTTTTTAAGTATGCGCTTGAAATTTGTCTATTATTTCTTTCCAGGTCCTCCCACCACTAAATAACCGGTCGCTTAGGAAGTAAATCACAAACTTTAGTTGTGATTACACAATAGATATGTACACTCAAAATGTACAAACACTCTAGATTATCCCTATGATTAACCTTGTAGGCTTTGTAAAGTGTCAGTTTTGTTAATTGAAACAAAGGCAAAATATAAATTAGGGAGGCAGTAAAAAAGAAATACATTATGGATTGACAAAACAACACAATTAACACATAAGAAATCAAAAGGTCGAACAATACGAATTCCTACAAAAACAGTAGCGGGACCTTGGGACGTTTTCCAATTTAATTTGAATTGATTTAAATCTTAATGTTTTATGATTGGTTTGTTTTCTGTTTTATAAGAACTAATACATTGATCAAGCAATAACATTATATAACCATTCATTTATATCTGGTAACAATCAATAGGATGTAATATGACAATCCTAAACCATTTAACCACGGTATGCACTTTACGCAAGGTAACTCACATATTGTATAAATTGATATTATTGCTATTTGTCTTTTGTTTGTCTGATCAATTTAGACTTGCAATATTTATCTGTAACAATAGGAACATCAGGTATGTGCGATGTGTACGCTCTGTATATTGCTATGACATTAATTGTATAGATACTACTCGAAAACATCTGATTCCGTATGATATCTTGAGTCGTGCGAATATGAATCCTATTATACTTTTGGGAGAGTTATAGCCGTAACAATGTTAAAAGCAACAGAGTTTCCTTTTAAGCAGATGCATCAAAGTTTAGTAATACAGGTCAAATTAATATTACCATTAGTGTTGTTGATGTATATTATATTCTCTCGGTGTTTTCATCTATTCTATTATTTATTTTTTTTTGTTATTTTAACGATTACTTATATTTGTAACATACAAAGATTGTGATTTTGGATTAGATCAAGTAAAAGTAAGTGAGCGATTGCTGTTAATTCCCAAGTAAGCAATTTGTCTGTCATATAGTGGCGAGAACAAGTTACTTTTGAAGAGATGTTGACGATATCGGTATTCTAACCTTCAAGGTGTACTCCTGGTATGGACGTGGGAACTAGTTTCTCCGGTGCGTGGTACAACCGCTTCGAAAGAGGGTCTGATATTATTTTGGGGGGTTAAATCTATAACTCGCCCCTAAGGTGGGAAGTTAACAAGTGATGGGTTAATGTCACTCTTTATGAACACAAAGGACAACTTGCAATGACTCCCTGTGAACAATTTGTCAGGGGGCAGTCGTGGGTGGCAGGTTCCAAGGAGACATGTCGCTCTCATTTGCAATCAAGTAACTGTCGAAAGGCCCTCCATTTACTAATATGTTTCATTCTTCGGAAACATTTTCTTGTAATGCATATAGCGGTAATACAGCTCACGTGCCGTTAAAAACAACCAGTTAATCTGCTCTGTACTTAACTACTGTGCTGGGCTGGAGTTTTATAGTAATAGCTCGCTAAAAATCCCATATGGAATGACACTGCTATACTCGGACACGTTATCCAGCCTTTACTATTAATGACACTGCTATACTCGGACACGTTATCCAGCCTTTACTCTTAATGACACTGCTATACTCGGACACGTTATCCAGCCTTTACTCTTAATGACACTGCTATGCTCGGACACGTTATCCAGCCTTTACTCTTAATGACACTGCTATGCTCGGACACGTTATCCAGCCTTTACTCTTAATGGCACTGCTATACTCGGACACGTTATCCAGCCTTTACTCTTAATGACACTGCTATACTCGGACACGTTATCCAGCCTTTACTCTTAATGACACTGCTATGCTCGGACACGTTATCCAGTCTTTACTCTTGCTCCTTACTCATCAATGCTCACCACAGAAGTAACATATTCCCATTTTATAGTCTTTGCTTTGATCCGAATGGTGATCAAACCAAGGATCTGCCTCGCTCGAGCCCATCACGCTAACCATTACTCACCACAATAACTTCCAAGTAAATGCTAACTTGATTTATAAAAACGAGTCACTTATAAAATCCGACTGGATTTTTGAACTATTCCAACGGTAGAGTATTTTTTTTTCATCTTGTATCAACAGCATTTCAAAAAAAGTAGTCAGTCTATCAGTTACAGTATCAATCTTTGTAAAATATTATTTCATTAATGATCGCATCATTTCACTTATAGGGAATGTTAGGGCCCATAAATCTAGTCTACCCCGCCACGTTTTATGGAAGTGCTTGTACCAAGCCAGTAAAGTGAGCGAGAGGGTATTTGTGTTAGGGTATCGATTCTGTCTCTGTTGCTATGAGTTTAACGATTGTATTTTGTATGTTCCGACAGTATCGTATTTTTAGTTTTTCATTTTATTCCTCTGTCTTGGGGAGTTGATAAATATTTTCTTTCTCAGACCACATAGGAGGCACAACAGAAGGACTATCTGATCAAATCAGTACTGAGGAAGGACTACCTGATCAAATCAGTACTGAGGGGTGATTGTACTTCTTACAGACATTAGTAGATTTCTGAAATCAACATGAAACACATTAACCAAAATATGTTTTGGTTACATTTAAGAAATAAATCATGGAAGCCAGAATGTGTTGGGAGTTTTAACATGGATTGGCGGATATTAGTATTTTATCCCGAGCCAGAAGCGAGGGATAAAATTTACTAATATTCACCAATTCATGTTAAAACTCAAGACACATTCTGGCTTCCATGATTTATTTCGATTCTGATATGTCTAAGAGTACAAATACGGTAGTATACTTTGATTGGAAGACGGTAATTTATATTTACGCTTGCGAAAAATATCGCACACAATTTATGTAACTCGAATAATAACGCGCCCTCTATCGACATTATTCGGGTTACAATTTATGCTGGAAAAGTCAGTCACATTCACCTGCGCATGTGTTAATGAGATTATACCGAATGGATAACTCGCTCGTTTGTTAGCAAAGCGAAAGAAGGAGGTTATGTTAGAATACTGGTTAAACACCCGACTGATCACGTTCGTCAGCTGATCAAACCTGCACTAATGATTGGCTAAATATATAGAGGTAATGACCTAACAGCATGCGAGGTGGATGGACGAGTGGTTAAAGTTGTTGACACCTGACGTTAATAGAAGAGTCCATATCTACCTCACATGTTATGATTTCCAGACATCTACCAATGGGTTGGGTTTTTTTCACCAGTCAGCTCCTTATAACTGTCCGAGCCTTCCTCTCCCATTTGGTAGTCTATATTTTCTGAAAAATTTGCAAAATTGACGCTAAACACCACTAACCCTAACCCTATTGTCATGTTACAATATCCTACTGTTACTGATAAAGTCAGTCATAACGTACACAATTAGCGTACCATTACATTTGTATATTAAACAACCTTATTTACAATCCTTTTTATGAGTTAGCAGTTACTTGTCTATTATTGTATATCAAGTTCTTGTTTCATTTATATTCTAGTATTCTCTACATACATATCGGGTACTACCGGGGTATAATATATATGTATATAGTATTGTATTTCGATCACCGCTAATGTCGGTTGGCAAGTGGCGTTAAACATCCATTAAACACGACCGCCATGATCGATATAACTGATATATTTTGTTGAAAGTAGCGTTAAAGACCAATAATCCTAGTATATTACCGTACTCTTTCAAAGATGTGAAATTGAATGCGATGAGTATTTGTCGCCGTGAAACCAGCTTTTATTACTTGAGATCCATCTTTTTTAAAATTAAATCAGTTTGACAGAAATATATATTCGCTAGGAAATGTTTAACTGACCCAGTCCCTTTCATGGTATAGCGAATAGTAGTATGGTCTGAATTATTATTACGTCGACAGCTCATTGTACCAACATGTCGTTGTTCTGAGAGTTCATTACTCCTTATCTCATTGTTCCTGCACTCATTGATACGACAGTTCATTACTCCGTCAGCGCATCGTCTCTACAGCTCATTGATCAGACAGTTGTATATCCACCAGTCATCAGTCAAACAAATGATTAATGTTATGGCTTAGATAATCATGCAATGTTCAGATCACTTTGCAAACAATCATGCACGTGTCTGCCTCTACATAGCTTTTCTCATATAGATCTTATCCCCCTTCGAAACCACGGAATGGGTTTAAGGCAATATTAGTTCTTGTGCAGCGTCTCCATCCTACCTTCTCTTTTGCCATCGTTATGAAAAAGTAGACTTTTCTTTTAAGCTGTCAAATTTCCAATTTTGGCTATTCTGTTTAGGCCCTTTGGTTTTATTGCTCATAAAACTTTAAATTATTTGGTTTTCCAATCTTTCTATTTTGAGCATACCTGATGAAGGTTATTCCAGAAACGCGTCGTGCGCATTACATGTAATATCTATGGTTTCATTCCAACATATAAGACAGACGAAATGTGTTGTTAATTAAACTAACTATTAATGTGTTGTTTAACACGTGTTTTGTTTCAGGGTGATTTATACAGGAAAACATCACCTCCTCCCTGTAAGGTTAAAGGTCATTCCGTTCAATCTTATTATCTAGTATTGATGCGTAGTGTCAACGATTTCCTATAAGCATAAACATGATAAATGTTTCGGGCTATTTCGTGACAATTTGTAATTTATTGAAATGGACTCTTCTTATGCTTATTGTGATGTTTATTTTGTGACTGTAGAGTCAGATGGTGTTTTCTCTCATCCTCTCTTCCTGTAGGTTGTTACAGAATATTTATTATAGTGTAGTAATATCTTATATTACTTTATTGATATATAGGGCATATCACACACGGTAAGCAGTGGTTAAGTGAAAAATATTATCATATATACATAGACAACTCAAATCCGCCACGATATAGCTGAACTATTGTTGAAAGTGGCGTTTAACGCAATAAACATCATAGTTCATCAAAATGTATGTACATTTTGTAATTATGAAATGTTATTGTTAATTATGTTGTTATTAGTGAAATTGTTGACCATCACTGTTTAAATTTTCTTTTCATAATTTGAAAAAGGAATAAGATCAATCGTCCTTCTCTCCCCCAAAGACTTCATACAATAAGATTAATCGTCCTTCTCTCCCCCCAAAGACTTCATACAATAAGACCAACCGTCCTTCTCTCCCCCAAAGACTTCATACAATAAGATCAATCGTCCTTCTCTCCCCCAAAGACCTCATACAATAAGATCAATCGTCCTTCTCTCCTCCAAAGAATTCATACAATAAGATCAATCGTCCTGCTCTCCCCAAAGACTTCATACAATAAGATCAATCGTCCTTCTCTCCCCCAAAGACTTCATACAATAAGATCAATCGTCCTGCTCTCCCCAAAGACTTCATACAATAAGATCAATCGTCCTTCTCTCCCCCAAAGACTTCATACAATAAGATCAATCGTCCTTCTCTCCCCAAAGACTTCATACAATAAGATCAATCGTCCTTCTCTACCCCAAAGACTTCATACAATAAGATCAACCGTCCTTCTCTCCCCCAAAGATTGCATACAATAAGATCAATCTTCCTTCTCTCCCCCAAAGACTTCATACAATAAGATCAATCGTCCTTCTCTCCCCCAAAGGCTTCATACAATAAGATCAACCGTCCTTCTCTCCCCCAAAGATTGCATACAATAAGATCAATCGTCCTGCTCTCCCCCAAAGATTTCATACAATAAGATTAATCGTCCTTCTCTCCCCCAAAGGCTTCATACAATAAGATCAACCGTCCTTCTCTCCCCCAAAGATTGCATACAATAAGATCAATCGTCCTGCTCTCCCCCAAAGATTTCATACAATAAGATTAATCGTCCTTCTCTACCCCAAAGACTTCATACAATAAGACCAGTCGTCCTTCTCTCCCCCAAAGGCTTCATACAATAAGATCAATTGTCCTTCTCTCCCCCAAAGACTTCATACAATAAGACCAGTCGTCCTTCTCTCCCCCAAAGGCTTCATACAATAAGAACAATCGTCCTTCTCTCCCCCAAAGGCTTCATACAATAAGATCAATCGTCCTTCTCTCCCCCAAAGGCTTCATACAATAAGATCAATCGTCCTTCTCTCCCCCAAAGACTTCATACAATAAGATCAATCGTCCTTCTCTCCCCCAAAGACTTCATACAATAAGATCAATCGTCCTTCTCTCCCCCAAAAGGCTTCATACAATAAGATCAATCGTCCTTCTCTCCCCCAAAGGCTTCATACAATAAGATCAACCGTCCTTCTCTCCCCCCAAAGATTGCATACAATAAGATCAATCGTCCGTCTCTCCCCCCAAAGACTTCATACAATAAGATAAATCGTCCTTCTCTCCCCCAAAGGCTTCATACAATAAGATCAACCGTCCTTCTCTCCCCCAAAGATTGCATACAATAAGATCAATCGTCCTTCTCTCCCCCAAAGACTTCATACAATAAGATCAATCGTCCTTCTCTCCCCCAAAGGCTTCATACAATAATATCAACCGTCCTTCTCTCCCCCCAAAGATTGCATACAATAAGATCAATCGTCCGTCTCTCCCCCAAAGATTGCATACAATAAGATCAATCGTCCTTCTCTCCCCCAAAGGCTTCATACAATAATATCAACCGTCCTTCTCTCCCCCCAAAGATTGCATACAATAAGATCAATCGTCCGTCTCTCCCCCAAAGATTGCATACAATAAGATCAACCGTCCTTCTCTCCCCCAAAGATTGCATACAATAAGATCAATCGTCCTTCTCTCCCCCAAAGGCTTCATACAATAAGATCAATCGTCCTTCTCTTCCCCAAAGGCTTCATACAATAAGATCAATCGTCCTGCTCTCCCCCAAAGATTGCATACAATAAGATCAATCGTCCTTCTCTCCCCCAAAGGCTTCATACAATAAGATCAATCGTCCTTCTCTACCCCAAAGACTTCATACAATAAGATCAATCGTCCTTCTCTCCCCCAAAGGCTTCATACAATAAGATAAATCGTCCTTCTCTCCCCCAAAGGCTTCATACAATAAGATCAACCGTCCTTCTCTCCCCCAAAGATTGCATACAATAAGATCAATCGTCCTGCTCTCCCCCAAAGACTTCATACAATAAGATCAATCGTTCTTCTCTCCCCCAAAGACTTCATACAATAAGATCAATCGTTCTTCTCTACCCCAAAGGCTTCATGCAATAAGATCAATCGTCCTTCTCTCCCCCAAAGACTTCATACAATAAGATCAATCGTCCTTCTCTCCCCCAAAGGCTTCATACAATAAGATCAATCGTTCTTCTCTCCCCCAAAGACTTCATACAATAAGATCAACCGTCCTTCTCTCCCCCAAAGATTGCATACAATAAGATCAATCGTCCTTCTCTCCCCCAAAGGCTTCATACAATAAGATCAATCGTTCTTCTCTCCCCCAAAGACTTCATACAATAAGATCAATCGTCCTTCTCTCCCCCAAAGACTTCATACAATAAGATCAATCGTTCTTCTCTCCCCCAAAGACTTCATACAATAAGATCAACCGTCCTTCTCTCCCCCAAAGACTTCATACAATAAGATCAATCGTCCTTCTCTCCCCCAAAGACTTCATACAATAAGATCAGTCGTCCTTCTCTCCCCCAAAGGCTTCATACAATAATATCAATCGTCCTTCTCTCCCCAAAGACTTCATACAATAAGATCAACCGTCCTTCTCTCCCCCAAAGATTGCATACAATAAGATCAATCGTCCTTCTCTCCCCCAAAGGCTTCATACAATAATATCAATCGTCCTTCTCTCCCCAAAGACTTCATACAATAAGATCAACCGTCCTTCTCTCCCCCAAAGATTGCATACAATAAGATCAATCGTTCTTCTCTCCCCCAAAGACTTCATACAATAAGATCAACCGTCCTTCTCTCCCCCAAAGATTGCATACAATAAGATCAATCGTCCTTCTCTCCCCCAAAGACTTCATACAATAAGATCAATCGTCCTTCTCTCCTCCAAAGAATTCATACAATAAGATCAATCGTCCTTCTCTCCCCCAAAGACTTCATACAATAAGATCAATCGTCCTTCTCTCCCCAAAGACTTCATACAATAAGAACAATCGTCCTTCTCTACCCCAAAGACTTCATACAATAAGATCAATCATCCTTCTCTCCCCAAAAGGCTTCCTACAATAAGATCAATCGTCCTTCTCTCCCCAAAGGCTTCATACAATAAGATCAACCGTCCTTCTCTCCCCCAAAGACTTCATACAATAAGATCAATCGTCCTTCTCTCCCCCAAAGACTTCATACAATCAGATCAATCGTCCTTCTCTACCCCAAAGACTTCATACAATAAGAGCAATCGTCCTTCTCTCCCCCAAAGGCTTCATACAATAAGATCAACCGTCCTGCTCTCCCCAAAGACTTCATACAATAAGATCAATCGTCCTTCTCTCCCCCAAAGACTTCATACAATAAGATCAATCGTCCTGCTCTCCCCAAAGACTTCATACAATAAGATCAATCGTCCTTCTCTCCCCCAAAGACTTCATACAATAAGATCAATCGTCCTTCTCTCCCCCAAAGACTTCATACAATAAGATCAATCGTCCTTCTCTCCCCCAAAGGCTTCATACAATAAGATCAATCGTCCTTCTCTCCCCCAAAGACCTCATACAATAAGATCAACCGTCCTTCTCTCCCCCAAAGATTGCATACAATAAGATCAATCGTCCTGCTCTCCCCCAAAGATTTCATACAATAAGATTAATCGTCCTTCTCTCCCCAAAGGCTTCATACAATAAGATCAATCGTCCTGCTCTCCCCCAAAGATTTCATACAATAAGATTAATCGTCCTTCTCTACCCCAAAGACTTCATACAATAAGACCAGTCGTCCTTCTCTCCCCCAAAGGCTTCATACAATAAGATCAATCGTCCTTCTCTCCCCCAAAGACTTCATACAATAAGATCAATCGTCCTTCTCCCCCCAAAAGGCTTCATACAATAAGATCAATCGTCCTTCTCTCCCCCAAAGGCTTCATACAATAAGATCAACCGTCCTTCTCTCCCCCCAAAGATTGCATACAATAAGATCAATCGTCCGTCTCTCCCCCCAAAGACTTCATACAATAAGATAAATCGTCCTTCTCTCCCCCAAAGGCTTCATACAATAAGATCAACCGTCCTTCTCTCCCCCAAAGATTGCATACAATAAGATCAATCGTCCTTCTCTCCCCCAAAGGCTTCATACAATAAGATCAATCGTCCTTCTCTCCCCCAAAGGCTTCATACAATAATATCAACCGTCCTTCTCTCCCCCCAAAGATTGCATACAATAAGATCAATCGTCCGTCTCTCCCCCAAAGATTGCATACAATAAGATCAATCGTCCTTCTCTCCCCAAAGACTTTATACAATAAGATCAATCGTCCTTCTCTCCCCAAAGACTTCATACAATAAGATCAATCGTCCTTCTCTACCCCAAAGACTTCATACAATAAGATCAACCGTCCTTCTCTCCCCCAAAGATTGCATACAATAAGATCAATCGTCCTTCTCTCCCCCAAAGACTTCATACAATAAGATCAATCGTCCTTCTCTCCCCCAAAGGCTTCATACAATAAGATCAACCGTCCTTCTCTCCCCCAAAGATTGCATACAATAAGATCAATCGTCCTGCTCTCCCCCAAAGATTTCATACAATAAGATTAATCGTCCTTCTCTCCCCCAAAGGCTTCATACAATAAGATCAACCGTCCTTCTCTCCCCCAAAGATTTCATACAATAAGATTAATCGTCCTTCTCTACCCCAAAGACTTCATACAATAAGACCAGTCGTCCTTCTCTCCCCCAAAGGCTTCATACAATAAGATCAATCGTCCTTCTCTCCCCCAAAGACTTCATACAATAAGACCAGTCGTCCTTCTCTCCCCCAAAGGCTTCATACAATAAGAACAATCGTCCTACTCTCCCCCAAAGGCTTCATACAATAAGATCAATCGTCCTTCTCTCCCCCAAAGGCTTCATACAATAAGATCAATCGTCCTTCTCTCCCCCAAAGACTTCATACAATAAGATCAATCGTCCTTCTCTCCCCCAAAAGGCTTCATACAATAAGATCAATCGTCCTTCTCTCCCCCAAAGGCTTCATACAATAAGATCAACCGTCCTTCTCTCCCCCCAAAGATTGCATACAATAAGATCAATCGTCCGTCTCTCCCCCCAAAGACTTCATACAATAAGATAAATCGTCCTTCTCTCCCCCAAAGGCTTCATACAATAAGATCAACCGTCCTTCTCTCCCCCAAAGATTGCATACAATAAGATCAATCGTCCTTCTCTCCCCCAAAGACTTCATACAATAAGATCAATCGTCCTTCTCTCCCCCAAAGGCTTCATACAATAATATCAACCGTCCTTCTCTCCCCCCAAAGATTGCATACAATAAGATCAATCGTCCGTCTCTCCCCCAAAGATTGCATACAATAAGATCAATCGTCCTTCTCTCCCCCAAAGGCTTCATACAATAATATCAACCGTCCTTCTCTCCCCCCAAAGATTGCATACAATAAGATCAATCGTCCGTCTCTCCCCCAAAGATTGCATACAATAAGATCAACCGTCCTTCTCTCCCCCAAAGATTGCATACAATAAGATCAATCGTCCTTCTCTCCCCCAAAGGCTTCATACAATAAGATCAATCGTCCTTCTCTCCCCCTAAGGCTTCATACAATAAGATCAATCGTCCTGCTCTCCCCCAAAGATTGCATACAATAAAATCAATCGTCCTTCTCTCCCCCAAAGGCTTCATACAATAAGATCAATCGTCCTTCTCTACCCCAAAGACTTCATACAATAAGATCAATCGTCCTTCTCTCCCCCAAAGGCTTCATACAATAAGATAAATCGTCCTTCTCTCCCCCAAAGGCTTCATACAATAAGATCAACCGTCCTTCTCTCCCCCAAAGATTGCATACAATAAGATCAATCGTCCTGCTCTCCCCCAAAGACTTCATACAATAAGATCAATCGTTCTTCTCTACCCCAAAGGCTTCATACAATAAGATCAATCGTCCTTCTCTCCCCCAAAGACTTCATACAATAAGATCAATCGTCCTTCTCTCCCCCAAAGGCTTCATACAATAAGATCAATCGTTCTTCTCTCCCCCAAAGACTTCATACAATAAGATCAACCGTCCTTCTCTCCCCCAAAGATTGCATACAAGAAGATCAATCGTCCTTCTCTCCCCCAAAGGCTTCATACAATAAGATCAATCGTTCTTCTCTCCCCCAAAGACTTCATACAATAAGATCAATCGTCCTTCTCTCCCCCAAAGGCTTCATACAATAAGATCAATCGTTCTTCTCTCCCCCAAAGACTTCATACAATAAGATCAACCGTCCTTCTCTCCCCCAAAGACTTCATACAATAAGATCAATCGTCCTTCTCTCCCCCAAAGACTTCATACAATAAGATCAGTCGTCCTTCTCTCCCCCAAAGGCTTCATACAATAATATCAATCGTCCTTCTCTCCCCAAAGACTTCATACAATAAGATCAACCGTCCTTCTCTCCCCCAAAGATTGCATACAATAAGATCAATCGTCCTTCTCTCCCCCAAAGGCTTCATACAATAATATCAATCGTCCTTCTCTCCACAAAGACTTCATACAATAAGATCAACCGTCCTTCTCTCCCCCAAAGATTGCATACAATAAGATCAATCGTTCTTCTCTCCCCCAAAGACTTCATACAATAAGATCAATCGTCCTTCTCTCCCCCAAAGACTTCATACAATAAGATCAATCGTCCTTCTCTCCTCCAAAGAATTCATACAATAAGATCAATCGTCCTTCTCTCCCCCAAAGACTTCATACAATAAGATCAATCGTCCTTCTCTCCCCAAAGACTTCATAAAATAAGATCAATCGTCCTTCTCTACCCCAAAGACTTCATACAATAAGATCAATCATCCTTCTCTCCCCAAAAGGCTTCCTACAATAAGATCAATCGTCCTTCTCTCCCCAAAGGCTTCATACAATAAGATCAACCGTCCTTCTCTCCCCCAAAGACTTCATACAATAAGATCAATCGTCCTTCTCTCCCCCAAAGACTTCATACAATCAGATCAATCGTCCTTCTCTACCCCAAAGACTTCATACAATAAGAGCAATCGTCCTTCTCTCCCCCAAATGCTTCATACAATAAGATCAACCGTCCTTCTCTCCCCCAAAGACTTCATACAATAAGATCAATCGTCCTTCTCTCCCCCAAAGACTTCATACAATAAGATCAATCGTCCTTCTCTCCCCCAAAGGCTTCATACAATAAGATCAATCGTCCTTCTCTCCCCCCAAAGACTTCATACAATAAGATAAATCGTCCTTCTCTCCCCCAAAGACTTCATACAATAAGATCAATCGTCCTTCTCTCCCCCCAAAGACTTCATACAATAAGATAAATCGTCCTTCTCTCGCCCAAAGACTTCATACAATAAGATCAATCGTCCTTCTCTCCCCCAAAGACTTCATACAATAAGATCAATCGTCCTTCTCTCCCCCAAAGACTTCATACAATCAGATCAATCGTCCTTCTCTCCCCCAAAGACCTCATACAATAAGATCAATCGTCCTTCTCTCCCCCAAAGACTTCATACAATCAGATCAATCGTCCTTCTCTCCCCCAAAGACTTCATACAATAAGATCAATCGTCCTTCTCTCCCCCAAAGACTTCATACAATAAGATCAACCGTCCTTCTCTACCCCAAAGACTTCATACAATAAGATCAATCGTCCTTCTCTCCCCCAAAGACTTCATACAATCAGATCAATCGTCCTTCTCTCCCCCAAAGACTTCATACAATCAGATCAATCGTCCTTCTCTCCCCCAAAGACTTCATACAATCAGATCAATCGTCCTTCTCTCCTCCAAAGACTTCATACAATAAGATCAGTCGTCCTTCTCTCCCCCAAAGACTTCATACAATAATATCAATCGTCCTTCTCTCCCCCAAAGACTTCATACAATCAGATCAATCGTCCTTCTCTCCCCCAAAGACCTCATACAATAAGATCAATCGTCCTTCTCTCCCCCCAAAGACTTCATACAATAAGATCAATCGTCCTTCTCTCCCCCCAAAGACTTCATACAATCAGATCAATCGTCCTTCTCTCTCCCAAAGACTTCATACAATAAGATCAACCGTCCTTCTCTCCCCCAAAGACTTCATACAATAAGATCAATCGTCCTTCTCTCCCCCAAAGACTTCATACAATAAGATCAATCATCCTTCTCTCCCCTCAAAGACTTCATACAATACGATTAATCGTCCTTCTCTCCCCCAAAGGCTTCATACAATAAGAGCAATCGTCTTTCTCTCCCCCAAAGACTTCATACAATAAGATCAATCGTCCTTCTCTCCCCCAAAGACTTCATATAATAAGAGCAATCGTCCTTCTTTCCCTAAATGCTTCATACAATAAGATAAATCGTCCTTCTCTCCTCCAAAGATTGCATACAATAAGATCAACCGTCCTTCTCTCCCCCAAAGACTTCATACAATAAGATCAATCGTCCTTCTCTCCCCCAAAGACTTCATACAATAAGATCAATCGTCCTTCTCTCCCCCAAAGACTTCATACAATAAGATCAATCGTCCTTCTCTCCCCCAAAGGCTTCATACAATAAGATCAATCGTCCTGCTCTCCCCCAAAGACTTCATACAATAAGATCAATCGTCCTTCTCTCCCCCCAAAGACTTCATACAATAAGATAAATCGTCCTTCTCTCCCCCAAAGACTTCATACAATAAGATCAATCGTCCTTCTCTCCCCTCAAAGACTTCATACAATAAGATAAATCGTCCTTCTCTCGCCCAAAGACTTCATACAATAAGATCAATCGTCCTTCTCTCCCCCAAAGACTTCATACAATAAGATCAATCGTCCTTCTCTCCCCCAAAGACTTCATACAATCAGATCAATCGTCCTTCTCTCCCCCAAAGACCTCATACAATAAGATCAATCGTCCTTCTCTCCCCCAAAGACTTCATACAATCAGATCAATCGTCCTTCTCTCCCCCAAAGACTTCATACAATAAGATCAATCGTCCTTCTCTCCCCCAAAGACTTCATACAATAAGATCAACCGTCCTTCTCTACCCCAAAGACTTCATACAATAAGATCAATCGTCCTTCTCTCCCCCAAAGACTTCATACAATCAGATCAATCGTCCTTCTCTACCCCAAAGACTTGATACAATCAGATCAATCGTCCTTCTCTCCTCCAAAGACTTCATACAATAAGATCAGTCGTCCTTCTCTCCCCCAAAGACTTCATACAATAATATCAATCGTCCTTCTCTCCCCCAAAGACTTCATACAATCAGATCAATCGTCCTTCTCTCCCCCAAAGACCTCATACAATAAGATCAATCGTCCTTCTCTCCCCCCAAAGACTTCATACAATAAGATCAATCGTCCTTCTCTCCCCCCAAAGACTTCATACAATCAGATCAATCGTCCTTCTCTCTCCCAAAGACTTCATACAATAAGATCAACCGTCCTTCTCTCCCCCAAAGACTTCATACAATAAGATCAATCGTCCTTCTCTCCCCCAAAGACTTCATACAATAAGATCAATCATCCTTCTCTCCCCTCAAAGACTTCATACAATACGATTAATCGTCCTTCTCTCCCCCAAAGGCTTCATACAATAAGAGCAATCGTCTTTCTCTCCCCCAAAGACTTCATACAATAAGATCAATCGTCCTTCTCTCCCCCAAAGACTTCATACAATAAGAGCAATCGTCCTTCTTTCCCTAAATGCTTCATACAATAAGATAAATCGTCCTTCTCTCCTCCAAAGATTGCATACAATAAGATCAATCGTCCTTCTCTCCCCCCCAAAGACTTCATACAATAAGATCAGTCGTCCTTCACCCCTCCCCCCCCCCAAAGACTTCATACAATAAGATCAATCGATACAATAAGATCAATCGTCCTTCCCTCCCCCAAAAGGCTTCATACAATAAGATCAATCGTCCTTCTCTCCCCCAAAGGCTTCATACAATAAGATCAATCGTCCTTCTCTCCCCCAAAGACTTCATACAATAAGATAAATCGTCCTTCTCTACCCCAAAGACTTCATACAATAAGATCAATCGTCCTTCTCTCCCCCAAAGGCTTCATACAATAAGATCAATCGTCCTGCTCTCCCCCAAAGACTTCATACAATAAGATCAATCGTCCTTCTCTCCCCCAAAGGCTTCATACAATAAGATCAACCGTCCTTCTCTCCCCCAAAGATTGCATACAATAAGATCAATCGTCCTGCTCTCCCCCAAAGACTTCATACAATAAGATCAATCGTTCTTCTCTCCCCCAAAGGCTTCATACAATAATAAGATCAATCGTCCTTCTCTCCCCTAAAGACTTCATACAATAAGATCAATCGTCCTGCTCTCCCCCAAAGGCTTCATACAATAAGATCAACCGTCCTTCTCTCCCCTAAAGATTGCATACAATAAGATCAATCGTCCTTCTTTCCCCCAAAGACTTCATACAATAAGATCAATCGTCCTTCTCTCCCCCCAAAGACTTCATACAATCAGATCAATCGTCCTTCTCTCCCCCAAAGACTTCATACAATAAGATCAATCGTCCTTCTCTCCCCAAAAGGCTTCCTACAATAAGATCAATCGTCCTTCTCTCCCCCAAAGGCTTCATACAATAAGATCAATCGTCCTTCTCTCCCCCAAAGGCTTCCTACAATAAGATCAATCATCCTTCTCTCCCCCAAAGGCTTCATACAATACGATCAATCGTCCTTCTCTCGCCCAAAGACTTCATACAATAAGATCAATCGTCCTTCTCTCCCCCAAAGACTTCATACAATAAGATCAATCGTCCTTCTCTCCCCCCAAAGACTTCATACAATAAGATCAATCGTCCTTCTCTCCCCCCAAAGACTTCATACAATCAGATCAATCGTCCTTCTCTCCCCCAAAGACTTCATACAATAAGATCAATCGTCCTTCTCTCCCCCAAAGACTTCATACAATAATATCAACCGTCCTTCTCTACCCCAAAGACTTCATACAATAAGATCAACCGTCCTTCTCTACCCCAAAGACTTCATACAATAAGATCAATCGTCCTTCTCTCCCCCAAAGACTTCATACAATAAGATCAATCGTCCTTCCCTCCCCCAAAGACTTCATACAATCAGATCAATCGTCCTTCTCTCCTCCAAAGACTTCATACAATAAGATCAGCCGTCCTTCTCTCCCCCAAAGACTTCATACAATAATATCAGTCGTCCTTCTCTCCCCCAAAGACTTCATACAATAAGATCAATCGTCCTTCTCTCCCCCCAAAGACTTCATACAATAAGATCGATCGTCCTTCTCTCCCCCAAAGACTTCATACAATAAGATCAACCGTCCTTCTCTCTCCCAAAGACTTCATACAATAAGATCAACCGTCCTTCTCTACCCTCAAAGACTTCATACAATACGATTAATCGTCCTTCTCTCCCCCAAAGGCTTCATACTATAAGATCAATCGTCTTTCTCTCCCCCAAAGGCTTCATACAATAAGATCAATCGTCCTTCTCTCCCCCAAAGACTTCATACAATAAGAGCAGTCGTCCTTCTTTCCCTAAATGCTTCATACAATAAGATAAATCGTCCTTCTCTCCCCCAAAGATTGCATACAATAAGATCAATCGTCCTTCTCTCCCCCAAAGACTTCATACAATAAGATCAATCGTCCTTCTCTCCCCCCAAAGACTTCATACAATAAGATCAATCGATACAATAAGATCAATCGTCCTTCCCTCCCCCAAAAGGCTTCATACGATAAGATCAATCGTCCTTCTCTCCCCCAAAGGCTTCATACAATAAAATCAATCGTCCTTCTCTCCCCCAAAGGCTTCATACAATAAGATCAATCGTCCTTCTCTCCCCCAAAGGCTTCATACAATAAGATCAATCGTCTTTCTCTCCCCCAAAGGCTTCATACATCGTCAATTGATTACTTATTCAATGTGTTGAAACAAACCTTGCAATGCACAAAATGATGAAAACATGTTGGTTGATGTACAGTTCATACATAGTTATTCGACTTCTTCTTTACGTTCTCCCTTACTTACATTACTTAGTCTCACTCCACACTTCATATTATATACTATAGCCACAGTATATATGTTTAAATAAGTAAATCAATCGTAGACATGCCATCTTTATTGTATGCCTTTCGTGTGTCCTTTAAAGTAATATTACACAAGTTTTTCAATTTGGAATACGGCGATACCTTTACTAAGCAATTCATGCATGTTTCAAGTCGAAATATGTTCCCAACAATTAGAATTATGCAAATCCACGTGCATGTTTATCGTCCTCGCCATTGTTGTGGAGACTGATTAATTTTCGGTTGTTTTGTTCCGATGATTGCCGATCATGACCTCGTGACGAAAAGATAAACAATCATGGATGCTGAGGTAAGCACGCACACATTCCTGACAATGATTATTGAGGAATCTGTCTGTTTCATGTGTTGTGTACTTTTTTTTTTTTTGGTTCAATTATTCTTATGTGGTACACACGGAATATATTTTTACTTGCATCCGACATTTTTTCATCAACTGCACAGTGCGCATGAGCGATAATCTCCCTGAAAGAGTTCAAATCTTGGGTCACGCGCATATCATTTGCATTACTGTACGGGAAAACAGAATTATCTGCTGTCAAATATTTTGCGGTTTGCTCTTAAAATCTGCTTTTGAGCGGATTTTTAATGTTATGCAGTTGATTTTAGTTAAAATTAAGTGACATATTAAGTGAAAATATTTAATTAAAAAATTCCACGATATTTGCCTTTCATATTACTTTAATATCTGATTATAATAATATATAATAAATTGTAATTTCGTGTTTATAATGTATGCGTGTTTCTCCTGGAGATATGGTCGACTTTTCCACAAAACACAACAACAACAACAACAAAGACAGCTCGGATAAACCGTACAGTTCCAGCACACTTGGAAGCGACAATGGAAGTCTACTTCCCGGCTTGGTACAATCACAAGAATGTAAAGTCGTTATACGGGCTATTGAGGTCATCTTTGTAATTAGTCTTCTTCCAACCGGCAAATATATATATACATATATATCTAAGTGTAATGTTAGATAGTCTCTCAAGTTCATTTACATCAATATCATTCCTTACTAATACAAACAATAAAAAGAAAGCTACTTGTTCAACTAAACATAGAAGTCCACTTGGTTATCATTATAGATGGTCACATGTGTTTCATGTAACTTTTATTACTATTTAAGTACCCGGAAATAAACACCGGCCTTCTGAAAGTTACTGCCGAACTTTATTACATAAAGTTGTATGAGAACGGGAATCAAACTCACAATTTTCGAGGTGCTAGGCATATGTATTTCCGCGTAAAAACGATATTCGGTTCATCTTTTTTAACATTTGTTTCGTTGGTGTTTCATGTTTTATTTATGTCATTTGTAATTATTTACGTATTATGGTGTCCAACACTATTATTTCCATGTCAGATGCTGTTTGTGTGGTTTAACAGTAGCATGACGAGTCCCACTAGTAGAACATGAACCTTTTTGCAGCACCTGAGTTCACCCACGCTATAAATGGGATTCCTATTGCGCAATCTTTAGTTTTCTGTATAATGTTTTTTGTACATCATTATTTGTCTTGTCTTTTGGTTATTGTATTGTCTGTCCTATGATTTACGGCTTCTTGTTACCCCTTTTGTATCTTCAAACTTTTCTTCCCTACATTTAACAAATTCTAACCTTAATTGGTAGTCAATGAATCATAATTAATTTATTATGATATTGTAGTACTTATCTCACAAGTGAGTCTAGGTGGTTCATAGAAGTGCTGGTGTTTTTGGTGTTTGGCGATATTGTATTCCAATACTAGTACAGGGTGGGGATAGGGTATTTATAATGTTGTTATAACTTGTGCCCAATCCCATTGCTTATATTAGAGCAATAAAATATGCTTAATTGAAATTAGTACAGTATTAGAGGATGTCCCACACTCGAATTTCGGAAAGTTATTGACATTTAAAGTGAATTGTATAGAATGTACCCCTTTCCCACCAACATATGACTATGACACGCCCATCTTTCTTTAGACACGCCCATTCAAACAATATGGTGAAATCTTATGCATAGATTTTCACATGATGCTCTAAAGTTTATAGGATCAAATAATCTATTTGACTTATTTCACTTATTTTGTTTGAAATGTCAACCATAAGTAAATTTATCCAGTCGTGAATATTATTTCTTGATTGCGCTCATCTCATGCGTTTAAATATTACCTTATATATCAAAGGAGACGAATTTATGAAAGAGCTTTGTACTTGTTTTGTAATCCCGTCTTGCATTGTATATTTATCAAATACATAATAATAATAATAATAATACTTTATTCCGAAAGCAAATACAGCTTATAGGATTGTACAACTTATATATATATATAACATGTTAATAGTACCTACTACATATTTCATATACATTGTATATTAAATGCAAATATAGATGAATAAATACAACTATATGGATAAAACTAAATGTATTATAATTTACATGTTTTTGCAATCAACTAATGTTTACACTGTTGTGATGAAGAGTAAATATTATACCAGCACAAATTGTAAAGTATTTGCTGGGGCCATATTATATTTATATATGCCATTACTATGTAAGCTTAGTAATTGCATTTTGATGCAGCACATATACTGTTATTTTTATTTGACGGAAATGGACAAACTAAGCACTACATATTCACCAGAACACGTTTCAGTTTTATAACTACTTTAATTTTGGTTACAATACTCGATGTGTTGAATACTAAGTATGTGGATTTGATAGAATACATTGTATACGATATATACAATGTATATGATTGTGAATTATTGTATATTCGTATGGAATTCGTGATTAAATGAAAGGTTTGTGCGTGTGTGAAAAAAATACACTAGTCTAATATCTTATATACATAGATTTAATTAAATATGGGTGGTTTGTTAATTGTGTTTAACGCCACTTTAAAAAAAAATGGGTCTATCATCATTTCTAAAATGATTAAAACATATATTTACACAAATGTCGTTTGTAGTCAAAGAATTCGTTTCATTATTGTATTTTATGAGAATATTTTCGCAATATTTGTTCTTTTTGGATAGATAGTTATATAAAAAATCCGTAATATTTCATCTTCGAGGATAAACATTTCTTTGTTTATTCCGTCAGTTATAAATATTGTAGCGTTGGAATAGTCGTCACAATTACTATGGCGGAAATGCCATCTCATCACAGTCACAATCATGTTTATAATAATATGGGTTCTTATGTGGACAATGTTGTAACAAGGGACTTTGTGTGCTTATGCATAAACTATGTTTAGGTCTGAATAGTGCTATGGTGCTGTCGTCGTCGTCTTGACGGATCCTTCTGAATCTTGTTCACAACAATCCTTGGCACTAAATTAATGGTTAGTATTGATCTGAGGTATTGTAGCCCTACCCGTTTCCAAACAAGAGGCCCTAAGGTTTAAAAATGGATGTTTCTGTTATTTGTAATTCCGTGTTGTGATGTTCGCTAAGATTTCCGCGTAAATCGATGGTTGGTTTCGTCTTGACTCTCTTTTATTTTGTGAGGGAGGGGTTATATTTTATTTGTTTATTGTATTTATTTAGGTATACCAGTGTCCAACACAATTTCCATATCTTATGATGTTCTTGTCGTTTAGCAGCACTTACCACGACGTACTGCTTTACCCTTTCGAGGCCATAAGTTCAACCCAGGTTTTAATGGGGCTTATGTTGTCTTGTTGTACTTTTCCTTCTTGCAATTACATCGTTCTATCTTCGATTTACGGCTTGTTTTTCCTTTTTGGTATCTTCAGTTATTGTGAGCAAATTTTGGAGCAATGTAAACTTACATTTTGCAATTAATGCAGGAAATATGTCATGTGCAAAATGTCACTGAAGTTGTATAGAAACATGTAAAAGGACAATGTTATTATTATTATTATTATTATTAGTTTAGTATGATAATTTCTACAATAATGTATTACTTTGCAGATTAAAAGCAATGGTTTCTTTATGGACAAAATTCCGTTTGATTGATGATGCATCCTCATTGTATCCATTTTCTATGACGTTCTTTATGTGTGTAAAAAGGCGGATATTTCACTGTATGCTGTTTGGTAATATGATTGTTAGCCGGTCTTTTGTTCCGATGGATGTATTTAAAGTAGCATGGCTAGTGAATTGTAAGAGAACGGTAATCCACTGCCACTTCAATAGTATTACGCAGTGACAGTTGTGTATATCCGTCATTGTTATTAGTTAGCTGTGGGTTAGCGCTTCTGATATTAATCTAGAAATAAAACTTCCTGCAGATTTAATATACATTTGTAATAACATTCATTCATTCGACTTAAACAAGGTGACCGTTTTTTTCTCTCGTATATTACGTTAGCCCATACAATATCTAAAGGTAGTTGTTTGTTACTGGATTAATCTATTTTTAGGTCGGTTGTTTTCTCAGGGTACTCCGGTTTCATCCACCAATAAAACTGATCGCCACGATATAACTGAAATATTGTTGAAAGTGGCGTTAAGCACTCTAAACCCAACCAACCTATTCTTAGTACCATTTTAGACATAATATTCTCTTATATTTTATGCGAAAAAAAATGTATGTCTCAAACATTAGAACTGTACTTGGTGAAATAATAACAGTTATGAATGAGATATTTCAAAGATGTATAGCAATTCATCTGGAAGTCATAGATTAACATTATAACGTCTTATGAACAGTAGAATCAATGACACACTGGGGAGACATCATTGTTGTATCAGATCTATGTAAGTGGAGTTGACAAGGATTCCCGCTAGTTAACCTTGGTAAGAAACCAAATACCCCCTCGAGTGTATCAATTATCTTAATTTTGTAATCTACTTAGGCATTGTGGACGTTTGTGGATATACTACACAATTAGTTAATTATTTTTATACATGATTTTTAGAACTATCCAAGTGTACGAAATGAGAAGAATTGGATTTTCGTAATTGAGCACATGACTCCGAAGCTCCACGTTCGTCATGAGGGTTGTTGGGGATATTGCATTTCTTTAATTCTGTACACATTTGAAGGGGGTTTCAAATGTAGGATGGACAATACACATGAGTCAGTCAATGAGTGTGTATATTGAGAATGTAGTGCCATATACAAGAGTTCAATCAATATACCAATCGACTTCAAGTATTTTAGATCTATATAAAGTAGTTTTCACCCTTTTAAAAATACAGTGGAACTTGTGCAATCCGATACCTGATATCTCCGACAACCTGTGACATCCGACAAATTTATGTTCCCAAAGTATTTCTATTAACTAAAATAAAACCTGAATATTCAGACATCCTGAACAATCCGATATATTTTCCTGGTTCCTTGGTGTGTCGGATTAGACAAGTTCCACTGTATTTCCCTCAAATCTAAGACTTAAGTGAAATACATTTTCACAACATTCTGCTGTTTCCCATATAAAAAAGAAACCGGGAACATGATTAAGTTAGATGTCAAATGCAGAACTACTAGTAAGTAAAGTTTGGCTTTCAGAGCCTCGTTAAGAGTACAATATAAATGGTCTTATATTGGATTTATGATGACTATATTGTACACATATCGGCACTGACATTATACCACGCCAATCATCTGCAATGTCTATAAGGTTATTGAAAGATACAACTGTCACTTGCAATCTGTAGATATCATAATATAGTCTTCCCACTCAACTAATTACAATCCTAATATCGCTATTGATTATTAATAAGTTGGATATATATATGTGTTAGACAAAAGTCTACGTTAAATGTAAATTTATAATATTTCCTGTTTTATATATGCAGATGAGTGGTACATTCCTGCACCTTCTTCTTCTTTAGATATACAGTACTCCTTCAAGACGTTGAAAATTACGTACTGTTGCATGCGTGGGTATTTACAAAAATATTTACATAAATTTCATGAAAGTGAAAAAAAAAGTGAAATCAAAAGTGTGAATAAAACAAAAAAAATTAAAACTATGTACAATTGTATTTGAAATTTAAATGTTTAAGAGAACAGCGGGTGTTAGCTGTTCTCTGAAAGAGTCTATTGATGGACTTGAGATAATTGTATGTGGTAAGATGTTCCATTGTACTATAGTGTGTGGAAAAAATGACTATTTGTATGTATCTTTTTGTGTTGTTATATGCCTAAATGTCTGATTGTGTGATTTTCTAGTTCTGCTGTCAGTTGGGATGAGTATGTTGTTTGGGATAGCAATTAAAGTGTGTGTTATTTTATACATCATGATCAATCTGGTTTTAAGACCGCGCTCAGCTAAAATTGGCCAACCTAGAGTGTCAATCATTGAAGTGACACTGCTAGTATTATGTTAATTGTTTTGAACATAGCGAGCGAGCAGCTCGTCTTTGAACCATTTCTAGTTTGTTTATGTTGTCATGTGTATAAGGGTCCCAGATACTACAGCTGTATTCAAGTTTTGGCCTCACTAGTGCTTGGTATGCCCGAGATTTTACTTCAGGGTTTGATATTTGTAAATTTCTTTTCAAGTATCCGAGAGATTTATTTCCATTTGAAGTGATATTGTCGATGTGGGTGTTCCATTTAAGGTTCGATTGTAGTGTAACTCCAAGGTATTTTGCTGAAGTTACTGGTTCGAGAATGTGATTGTGAAGTATATAGTCATGTTTGAAGGGTGTTTTCTTTTGAGTGATGGTGAGTACTGTACATTTATCTGGGTGGAAAGCCATAAGCCAATCGGCTTTCCACCTTACAGCTGCATCAAGGTCAGATTGTAGTTTCTTGCAGTCGTCCTGACAAGTTATTTCTTTATACATGATACTGTCCTCTGCAAAGAGTCTTAGTTTGATGTGTGTAAGATATTCCGGAAAGTCATTGATGTAAATTAGAAAAAGAATTGTAACAAACGGTTGTGATTTTGTTTTAATGTTTTGTCGGTCTTTTTCAACATGTTCAATGTTTTAATTTGTGTTATCAGTTTGACGGTCGTTTATGCAATGGTCGGTGTTTTAATTCGTTTCACCACTTTGACTGTCTTTTTGGACATGCTCCCCAGTGTTTTAATTCGTTTTACCAGTTTGATTGTCTTTTTCGACATGGTCAGTATTTTAATTTGTGCTACCATTTTAACTGTCTTTTTCGACATGATCAGTGTTTCAATTTGTGTTACCATTTTAACTGTCTTTTTCGACATGGTCAGTGTTTTAATTTGTGTTACAATTTTAACTGTCTTTTTCGTCATGATCAGTGTTTTAATTTGTGTTACAATTTTAACTGTCTTTTTCGACATGGTCAGTGCTTTAATTTATGTTACCATTTTAACTGTCTTTTTTTACATGCTCAGTGTTTTAATTTGTGTTACCATTTTAGCTGTCTTTTTCGACATGATCAGTGTTTCAATTTGGGTTGTCATTTTGTTTTTTACATGATAAGTCCTTTAATTTGTCCTGCCATTTTAACTGTCTTTTTCGACATGGTCAGTGTTTTAATTTGTGTTACCATTTTAACTGTCTTTTTCGACATGGTCAGTCTTTTAATTTGTGTTACCATTTTAACTGTCTTTTTTTACATGCTCAGTGTTTTAACTTGTGTTACCATTTTGACTGTCTTTTTCGACATGATCATTGTTTTAATTTGCCCGTCCATTTTGACGGTCTTTTTCGACATGACTAGTGTTTTAATTTTTTCAACCATTTTGACTGTCTTTTCCAACATGATCATTGTTTTAATTTGTCCGTCCATTTTGACGGTCTTTTTCGACATGACTAGTCTTTTAAGAAAAGTTTGAAGATACCAAAGGGGTAATCAAAAACTGTAAATCGGAAAAGGACAGACAACACAATGGTCAAAAGAAAAAGATCAAAAGGACAAACAATGATCTACAAAACATTACACAGAAAACAAAAGATCGAGCAACACGAACCCCACTAAAAACCGATTGTAAACTCATGTGCTCTGAAGCGTAAGCAGTTCCTGCTCCACGTGCGGCATCCGTTGTGCTACTCTTATTACAAACCTTGTGATAAGTCATGAATGAGGGAAGGATCAGATTGTGATTACGACAAACGGAACATATCCGTGGTCATTTGTGACACAGATACCCATGGTTAACTATGAAACACAGATACTAGTACTCCGTGATGGTTAACCAAGTAACGGTTAATTTGTCTTGTCATTTTGACTATCTTTTCCGACATACTCAGTTTATCTACACGAACTTATTATATCTTGGTGCCAAATTTAACATCTGGTAACAAATATCCAAAATCCATAACATAGGTAAAGATGTTTATCTTAAATGGAAATGGATCTCAAATAGAACACCTATGCAATCTATGATATTTTTTTGAGAAATTTAAAACACGTAACTTACAACATAGTTTTAGATACCGCATGTATTTACACAAGAAGTAACTGATTTTGGGGAAAATATTCAATAAATAAATTAACCGTCTTTTCAGAAGTATGTCCTTGCTGTTATTCGATGGTGAAGTTATTGAGATACCAGAATACATAGTTCGTATTGTAAGCAAAGCACAGGAAATCGTAGCCAGTGATGCCGATGGTAAAAGAAGTCCGGTGCTAAATCTACTGGATGTTGACGTTCTATCGAAGTTTCGCACTGATGGTAATATACTTTAAACTGTTTTTTGTTGTTTGTTTTTTTATGGTGTTTAACGCCACTTTCAACAATATTTCAGTTATATCGTGGCGGTCAGTTTTATTGGTGGAGGAAACCGGAGGACCCGGAGAAAACCACCGACCTGTCGCAATTCACTGACAAACTTTATCACATAATGTTGTGCATCTCGCCCTGATCGAGATTCGAACTCACAACATCAGTGGTGATAGGCACTGATTGCATATGTAGTTCTATATCCAACTACTATACGATCACGACCACGACGGCCCCCAACTTTACACTGTGTTAGTATTCCTAATCATATTAATGTGTTGATCACTCAGCAAACTCTTGTATAATGTTGCATTATTGGTGATTTACTCGTCTTCGTTATCGAAGAATAAATTTCTTTCGCGTTTATACGACTTTAATAATTGGTGTTCATATTCCAAATTTGTGTATGGTACTACATGTGATATATCCCATATGTATATCTTGGTGACTATTGGGAGTAATGAAATAGTATCTTTGTAAGAGAATATTCATTTACTCCCACAGACTTCCTTTAAAATTGCCATGACTTGTCATAACATGAACGGTTAACGGTTGTTTTGAATTATTATGTTATGTTTCATGTTCTCATATGGTAAAGATGACCTACTCCATTACAATTGTGTGGTTGTTGACACGTTATTGGCCTCACGTTGGATACTGATATGAGAGTAAAAGCAAGTTATTGTTCCCTGAGACACCAATTATTGCCCGAGACAATAAAAGACTATAATACTATGGGAAGACACAGAACCTGCCTCGCCATGTTTGTTGTTGTCGTCTGTGGGTTTTGGGATTTAAGTTTAGCATAGGAAAAATGCCGAGAATGCTTAATGTCCATCACCGTGTTTCCTCCAATGAATCAAGAGAATTATTAATTCCGCAAAAATATATCGCGTCTTCGGTAAATAGCTCAGGATAGGTGAATAGTTCAAAGACTATTCACCGGTGAATCGTTCATTACACAATTTACCAGTAAATAGAATATATATGAAGATGTCTTTCTAATAAGAAAACTTATACTGAGGTATAATTATTATTATGATTATACCTCATTTATAGCCACATGACCGCAGATTATTATTGATGTGTTCATTGACAAACCTAAAGTTTCCCCTGTACTGGTAGATAGAGATGTGGTAATGCTATTATCACCCTCGATGATCTTTATTATTCTTCAACAGGTGTGTGACAATAGTATTGTTGCCCACGACGACATCTCTGGTCTTGAAAGACAATATACATGTATTTTGTTTATCCAACATTCTCAAGAAGTCCAAAAACAAGTGCAAAGTGTTCCGAAAATATCAATTTTGCCATGAATATACATGTAGCTGAAATACTGTTCACTTGACGTGAAACAAGAACCAGCCAAAGAGGTACTGGGTGTATACGATTGTTTAGTGGCATATTCAAAAATTACTTTTATGCAAAAATCAAATAAACGAAAATCATGTTACACGTATAGACCGACAGTTCTAATTTCATCTGAAAACAAATCTGCTCGAAGTTAGTAAATGTGTTTGTCTGAAGACAGTGAACAATTGTATCTAGCACAAGCACAATTTGTGTTAAGTACGCCTCCCCCTATAGCAATCAAGAAATGTAGAATCTAACTCCGGGGGGGGGGGGGGACAAGATAGGGAAATCTCCGACACCCGAGGGTAAAATTTCAATCGTTCTCTTACGAGGCTTGCCTAAGGGTGTCGGAGATTTCCCTATCTTGTACTTTTTCCGGTGTTTGATTTTATTTCTCACTAAACGCCATTGTTTTGTTTACGAGACAAGAATATCTTCCACCGCTAAAAATAGGAACTGGCTTATCTTTTTAGTGAGAAAGTACATTTCATCTTTAATAAAATCCGACTAATGGTATAATAAGGTATTTCATACAACAATTCACAATGAACACGTGACAATGAACAGTAAAAAAATGGCGGAAGCTAAAGAAACTGTTTTTTTCTAAGTTACCAAAATTGCATCAATTAGCATGATCAGTTTATCGTCCCTTTCATAGATAAGTGATTATCTGACGCTCCATTGATAACGGAGCCAATTGACCTATGTCATATAAGCTATAAGTAGCAACTTATAGCTTCCGTCAACATCTTGTCAATTAGAAACCATAACATTACAATTTAGAGAAAATAAATCTACAGTATGTTACTGAGATAATTGGACGCGAAAATAAAATGGTTATAACGCAAATCTTTTATAGATCATAATGGCTGCAACGTTATTGTCTGAAAGTGTAATAATAGAACAAAAACGAAATCTCTTAGAACCTCGTTCTTCCGTTGTTTCTTTGTAAGATGTATTGATTATGGCGGCTTGCGTGCTAGGAAATTGCTTTTGCGGATACCACAGGATTATTATTGTCCGCTACTTAAATTCTACCAGGTTTATAATTTCGTAAATGACAGACTTGTGTTTAAAGTAAATGTTTTAGACGGTATTTTGGAATGGCCGACATGTTTTTATTACTGTACATTAGGAGTAGTGAGTAATGGCTTTATTGACGGATGTAGAGTACAACATTTACCTCAGTCATTAAGTACATTGAAGTGTTAACTCAATCGAAGGGATAACTTCAGTACTTTAAACGGTTATACATGTAACAGTAATAACATGTACATATTTAATATTAACATCATGTATCAACATTAAATAACCACAAACTTTGCTACGAGTAGGAAATGTCACTTTCTTACCCAGAAATATCCAATTAGAAAATAGAACATGGGATTTGTCATTAAAATAATAATGGGATTCTGGATTCAGTGGTTTGGGATTCAATTGTAGGTATCAGAATTAAGACCTGTGTGGCTTATAAGATGGATCCTGTGCAACAAATTTCCATACAACAAAAATTGCTTGATCGTTTGTCTATACAAACTAGTATCGTGGACACTGGTACACACACTTTTTGCACAATGCAAAGCCATGCAATATATAGATTAAAGAATGACCTTTTTCATATCAGCCTGGTTATCATCCCGAGACGTCTCCCATATCGGTCCAAGACGAAAAAGTGTGTCAATATGAGACAAATGATGATTATCAGAATGATGCGGAAATTGTTATTTTTTAATCTATTTAGTGTGTTCTTACAGTTAATTGATGTAAAGGTACAGGTCGGAATGATATGGCGTTATCAGCCCATCCGACAGGGCTGATATGACGTTGTCATCCAGAGTATGTCCGTATAGGTCATTCTTATTCGGGTTTATTGCAAAATGTGTCCTATTCTTGCAAATTATGTATTATATATATTTGTCACAATTCCTTACATCTATAGATCAGTTTTATGAGCCATTTACAAAACGTCGTATCATCACACCCGCTAGAACAGTTATGATGTCATGTGTGTCAACTCAACCTAAACTTATCAAGATATTGACACGAAATAAAAACTTCTTTCGCTTCACTCTGATCTTGCTATGAACATTCATTCATACCAATTCTGCTTTAAAACCCTATAACTTCATGTTTGAACTGCTGTAAACATGTTCCTTTACCTTCTTACTATAAATATGACTCATTTACTGAAATATGAAGTTTACCGACTCATTCGCTCAATAAAGTGCCATATGTCGACTCAAGAGGCTGGATTTAGGGTTTATGGTATTTAACGGCACTTTCAACAATATTTCAGTTATATCGTGGCGGTCAGTAAAGACACTGACAAACTTTATCACATAATTTTGTATCAAGTACACCTCGCCATGAACGGTGTTCGAAGTCGCAACATTAGTGGTGATAGGCACTGATTGCACAGGTAGTTGTAGATTCAACTACCATACGATGACGACCTTGACGTCCCCTCATCATATTTTGGTATACAGACAATATATAAACATTACATCTGTTTGACGTAATACACTGCAATGCCCCTATTGACATTGTTTCATATTTCAGCTCTCGGCTTATACTTGTGGATATCCAAATAATATAAGAGGTGAAAATCTTGTATATGCAAACTCTTTTATATCAACTTACAAGACACAAGACATATTTATAGTTGAAATGTTCAAATACTGTTGTGTTAAAATAGTTTTTAAGTAGAACTGCATGATTTCATATGTAATAAACCAGCAGAAAGTATTCAATTTACAAACATTTTAAAATTTGTGCTCCACATCAAATGACACATCCTGATAACAATATTTGAAGATATTTTAATGTCTGCCCTCCAAACCTTACAGTTTAGAAAATAAAAAAAACCTTTTAGTTATGTCTGTGTATGTTTCCATATATTATAGATAATCAATATTTTATTCATCACGAAAGACTCATCTCGGAAAAAGATGTTCATTCAAGTTCATTGTATGCCATAAATGCTGTTTCTTCAAAATATATATACAATGTAAATATTAAAATAAAGTTAGCGTGGTCAATATAGTTAACAGGAACGTACATATTTCCCTTTATGTGTAGATTTCTCGCAGACAAAACGAAAATTCACATTTTCGCTTTTATTTGAAAAGAAAACTTAATACAATAATATCACAGGATAACATAGCAAAGCATGGATAATACAAAATAACAGGACTCGTACTTGCAAATCGTTCACTGGTTGTAGTCCGTTACTGTTTAAAATAAATTCAAAATGGGTGTTTATACATATGATTCATGATCCCAAAGCAATATATGATCTTCGTGGGAGACCTTGGCAGTAGACATTCACTATGTAAAACAACCAATGACCAATATGTACAAGTATTACTAAAAGTCAGATTACAGTAAGCTTAGATTTATTTCTCAATTTCCAGATACTGAAGTAAAATAAAACTCATATCTGCAATATTATTAACTTTTATGATTTTTTGATTATTAGACTCCGAGCAACTAGTAATAGCGACTGATGGCTGTAAACAGACAGTGTCAGAATATATACTGGCCATAATAAGAGCAGCACAGAAAATAATCACAGACGAGCCAATGCTAGAGGACGATATCAAAGATTACGATGAATTCATCGACAACACATTTGATTCTATGTTAGAGGACGAGGCAAGCTCAGATACAAATGAAGACTCGTCTGTTGTTATTCATGATGTAGTTGAAAAGGTAAAAATGTAAATAAATAATGAGAACGTACACCGGAACCTCGTGATGTTTCGACTAAGTAAAACCACTCCAGAGTGTCGATAACTCTATGCAAACCTTTATCCTATTCCGCTAATCGTCAAAACAAGAAAATTGTAAGTCGTAGAGAGTTGTGGTTTCCACCATTGATTATCATTATATCTTGCATAAAAATGGTTGCAAGGTCAAAGGTCTTTGGGTAACCTTGACTCTTGATCTTGCAATCTGAATTCATCAAAAACCATACCCCGCATACGATAGTATGGAGGCATATAGTTTTTCGGTTTGTCCATTTATTCTTTGTCTGTTCGGTCGTTTTTGGGGCTGGATAATCGTTCCTTGCAGACAGTGTTATAGTCTAAATAAACTGTTAACTAAATGACGACTGCACTGTCAAAACTGCTCAGTTTAAAACATGTGTAGCGGGGCATGCTGTCATTTACGAAATTGCCTTGTGTATATTTCTCGATTTTTCTTAAAAGTCCACACGACCTGTTGTTCTTGGATAAGAAACGAAATAAAAATGTAGCTAATGCGTCAGTGATCTTTATACTAGACATTTTGTCCATGTTATAGTTTGTTACAAACACCTAATTACACGTTTTATACGTCATAATCATTTTCTCAGTTAAGGTTAAAAATGATTAAATTGTACTAAACATTTAAATGTAAAATAGTATATATCCTGCTAAATGACATAAATGACATCTGCACCGTATTTTTAAAAGGCATTCAGAAACAAAAACAAAATATGCTAATCTACCTCGTAGTAAATATATGATTAACTATAAACAATCATTTATAATGCATAGCAATTTTATAATTGGCAACGATTAAATTAATCCGTAAAAACCTTTTCAGTGATTCATTTTTATTATTTGGAAATACATGCATACGCCAATATTTTAAAAGACTTTCTCCCATTATTACGGCGTTTTAAACCTGCTGAACCAGTGGTAGAAAAATCTGTAATCCTCTAAAGGATTAAAATATCTCGTGTCTTTCCCTGCATGTTGTCAAATCGGTAATTAATCGGTAAATCGGTAAATAATGGGAGAAACACATTCTCCTTCAGTTGCCCATGTGTGTTACGATATTTCTCCACTCTCGAGAGTTAAATTTAAAATTTTAACCACTCGCCTTACGGCTTGTGGTTAAAAATTTTAATTTAACTCTCTTGAGTGGAGAAATATCGTAACCCACGGGCAACTGAAGGAGAATCTATATGTATATATTTGTTAAGCTAGAATTCCAGATTTGGATTACAAGAAACCATTATAATTGTTAAACGTGATTAAATGTTTTCCGGCGGTTTCTAGATCTGCAAAAGGCACTTTTGCTGTCTCATCGACATTTTCTCTCCCCTCTGCATTAATCACGGTGCATTATTCTTCTGTTAACAAATAATCAGCTTGATAATTAAAAAAAATATCTAAAAAAGCCAACCAATGGAGATGCCATAGAAGATTATTAAGCCATACAAATCGTAGAAGCCTATATTAAAAATCGATTTTACTCTTATTTGGAAACAAAATAAGAAAGAAATGAAATGTCATTCAAATTAAGAGAAAGAATTAGCGTCATTAAAAATCCTTAAAACCCACATGAAATGTACAATTATAGCATATACTATCGATGTAGATATCAATGATGTATGGTTCTTCAGATCATTTACATCAAAATAGTTTTACATTACACACTGTAAACTAACATTCGGTCATTCTCTCCTAGATCTGAGGCGTCCTATGGCGAAGATTTGGCTTTTTGTTAACTGAGAGTAAAGTAAAATGTAGAATTACATGTCAAAAAGAAATAATTTAGAGCCAAATTTCCATATAGTGTTCAAATAGTGGTTCATGGTGCCAGAGATGTGTCGCCTGATAGACCATTAATTGCTTTAGCTTTAGCTGTTCCTGACTAATTGATATTAAATTTAATAGAAATATCAGTATTTTTTTAGTCCAAGGAGTAATGTTCTTTAACCAATAGAGTTACTAGCTAGTTGTCAGTTAACTACGAGCATTTATTGACCATGATATTATCCATGTTGATGTCCTTCATTTTGGTGATAGTACTCTATGTGGTCTTTGTGAGTGGTACCGAATCTGTGCAGGGTTTTTTCTTTATAGTTTGTGTATATGTTGTGTTGCCGTTAAAGATCCAGTTATCAAGACGGGAGGGTTGGGATTCCGTGAAACCGATTAAACCACGCCTCATTTGTGTGCTTGTAGTGGTCTTTTTCGTGTCCGGTGAGTTGAAATGAGAGGTGATTGTTCATTTTGTTGGTGTTGGTGAAATTGTTGACCACCACTGTTTAAACAAGATCTTGATCAATATTCGTTGTATACTGTCCGTTTTTTCATATCCATACAACCTAGCTAGGTTCACCCAATAATTAGTCCACACATTGATAATGAATGGTATATGTCCGTATTTATTCAATGTCACCTTTTCTTCATTTCAATTGCACGATAAAATATATCAAACGATTTGTAGGGGACAGGCGAGACATGGATATATGCCCTTTCTTGTTTTACATGCTTCTCTTGTTTATTTGGCTAAAGTTGTTGGATTGTTATTCCCTTTACTAACATCAAGTGCTAAGATTTCAAAGGATATGCCCATATAGTGTGGTTTCACGGGAAGCTTGGTATATATTTTCTGATGCACATACCACAAGACCTTCGACCTCAATGTAATGATCCATTGATAATGTATAGCTTCATTTAATTCTGTTGATCAATAACCACACATTCTACGTTAAGGTTATATTTTTTAAACCATATGTCACCTTATTTATCCATATGTCACCTTAAAGTCGAGGTTCATCGTACTTCGACTGTGAAAAAATCACATACAGATATGTAGGGAGGGTATGGGACAGACGATACAGTTTGTATTTCGAGACAATTCAGATACTTAAGAAACTTAACGTTTATTCATCCAGTCTTTGATCTGTGTGTTAATTAATACTTGTGTTCTCTGTACCATTATTTCAACACTGGTTTTATGAGAAATAAAGATTCTTGATTCCTGGCTAAGATTGTGCCAAATACATGTGCATGTATCTGGAAAATTGAAGAGAAACAATAATTATGACTGGTTACATACACAGTGGCAGATCCAGAGGGGGGCGGAGGGGAAGTTCGACCCCCCTAAAAAAAAAAAAAAAAAAAGAGAGAGAGAGAGAGAGAGGGGGGGGGGGGGGGCGGTCTTCCGTCCCTCTATTAAGCATATCAGCATTCATTCATTCGCCTGTTAAATGTAATAAATCATTATACATTTTTACCCGTTGCATTACCCTTTTAGTTTATCTAATTACTTTTGAACTTTTGAAGCAGTCGACGATTAATCAGAAAACAAAATGATATTATAATCCCTTAGACATTAATTTTTTCACAATCCATCTATTCTACAAACACTTCAATACAAACTACCCCATTTTCAACAGAAACATGAGAAAATTGGCTAATATAGCACGCCGGGTATTCGGAAACTCGGTGCAAGCTAGTTATTTTGAACGTTTTTATTGGTCAATTTTGAATTTTTGGACACTACAGACCGCGGAGCATGCTGTTCCGTGTTCCGTTGCCGTCATGCTCCACGGTCTGTAGTGTCCAAAAATTCAAAATTGGCCAATGAAAACGTTCAAAATAACTAGCTTGCACCGAGTTCAAAGTGTCCACACATGTTCCGAGTATACGAATACCCGGCGTGATAAGGAAATCAGGGAGTCACAGCTCCAGATATATAATTTCAAGTGACATCTCCCTTTAATTTACACTCACTGCTTAGAAACTATTTGAAACTTTTTGGAGAAGATTCATGCGTTTTAATACACTTCATCACATTCACAAAATGCTTCAAAATTGTTGACGGGAAATCTTCCTAAATACTCAAAACCGGGACCCGCTGGAGACCCCTCGCCGACTTTCGTCCCCCCCTAACACAAAATCCTGGATCCGCCCCTGATACATGTGCATCTGACAAATAGACAGATTCCATTAAATTTGTCCAAAAAAATAACCAACAAAAAAAAACAAAAACAAAAATAAATAAAAAAAGAGATTTCACAATGAAATGGAAATCGTTGGTGAATAACTTTTATTTAAGCAAAAATAAATAAAAAAAGAGATTTCAGAATGAAATGGAAATCGTTGGTGAATAACTTTTATTTAAGCAAAAATAACTAAAAAAGAGATTTCAGAATGAAATGGAAATCGTTGGTGAATAACTTTTATTTGTTTATAATTATAAAAGTTATTCACCAACGATTTCCATTTCATTCTGAAATATCTTTTTTATTTATTTTTGTTTTTGTTTTTTTTTTGGTATTTTTTCTATTATTACTATTTTCATTTTTTGTGTATGTTTAAGTTTTCATTGATCGAAATGTAAAGACGTAAAAATAATGCAAGACATACGTGTATGCGCCACCAAACAATTAAAATTAAAATTTATTTTGTAGTCAATATATATTTATGCACGTGCGTTTTGAATTATTTGAATTCATATTGTAGTCAATATATATTTATACACGTGTGTTTTGAATTATTTCACTTCACAACAAAGATATTTCACGTATATATATATATATTATTAGACGTGTGAAATATGTCAATAATAATTATTCATATCTTATGAGTCGATATTAACTTTTTTCAGTAGTTTTGTTTCTTGTATTTAAAACGAGGGTAGACAAGCCAGATGTGATAATATTTATTATTGATTTATGTCAAGTCTTTGTCAATAGTGACAAAATAGGTTTTCTATTTCTATAGTTTTTCGTAATATATTTTGCCTTTTAGAAAAGAAAATATTTTGCTACAGTCTTTACATAAGAGAAATTAGGACCAGGGACGAACATGAACATTACCCCTGTGGTTGTAAAAAGTGGAATGTTATATAAATTTTAATCTCGTTTTCACACGTGTTCAGTAATGCTTCCTTATAAAAGCATTGGAGACATTTAAACAATGACCACCTCTGGTCAAATATTATTCATATTTATGCAATTTTTTATTTTTGTCAATTAAAAACGGTTCCTGTTATTCATGTAATGAATTATCCCCCAGGAGGTGTATTCATTTTTCAAAGGAAATATGAAATAATTTGACAATATTTAATTGTCCATCTTGTATCAATATTTATATAACATCCAGACAAGCACATGATGTTAAGTAAAATGATAAACAAGTAAGACAATGAGATCCTGGACAGATATTAAAAAGGTTTCAGTTTGAATTATTTTCTATTGCAGGAAGGTGTTTAAAATTTAGAGAAAAATATTTAAATGCAACGTTTAATACATGTTTTGTAAAAGTGGATATCGTAACTTAATTTTGAGGATTTAACAAATAGGATAATTTACTTGGTCACTTGGCTGTCTATTGGTAATTGATTATTTTTTATAGTCACTACAATATAGATATTGATATCTTTTATTGTGTTATTGTTTGTTGAATTGATTTGAGGATAAAGTGAGAAACTAACAGACGAAGAACTTATTTGATTATAATATATAATTAGGAAACAACGTGAATAATTAATTACTTAAAATGAATTATGATAACACAAAGAAACAAATTGTATATATAGAATTCAACATTTTTAACATATGGTTTTGTCATTTTCAGTTAATCGACGAAGTTTGTAGTACGGAAGTGATCATGCCCGAGACAGAAACCTCCCTAGTTACTACAACACAGCAAGATGAACCAGATGAAACAGACGATCACCAAATTTTCGAACAGCAAGGAAATGTCATTCCGATTAGCGATGATACGAACAAAATTGAAAAATCTGCAAACGAACACGAAACAATTATCACAGATAATGATAAAACAGGGACAGATAACAGTAATACATCTGGAGACGACGAAACAGCGGATGTAAATATAGAAAAGGTCCATACAGAGTCATTTGACAATTCAGACAAAGAACTTGTGATGGAAAGTCAAAAAACGGGCGACGGCAATGAGGAAGGAATGACGAGAGCAGAAGACAAAGATGACGAGTCTAAAATCATGCCTACCGACACAGAATTTGAACGAGTTGCTGAGAAATTTGTAGAAACTATTTGTAATGATGTGAAAAATGAACTTTTTATTGAAGAGGAAAATAAAAACAACGAAATTGCCGATTCAAATAATGACATTGAAATCTGCAAAGAAAAAGATGTCGAGGACAAAAGTCCAATGAATGGGAAGGAGATCACTATTGATACTGTTAACGGTCAACTGGACCAAAAACAAGAGGATGACACCATGGATAATAAACTCCACAATCATACAGCAAAAGGTTTGGCAATTTTTTTTCCTAATGATAAATAATGTTTACTTTGTCACACGCCTTTCAGATTAAATGTTCACATTGTAACACGCCCCTCACATTAAATGTTTACATTGTAACATGCCCCACCCCCAGATTTAATGTTTATATTGTAACACGCCCCTCAGATTGGACTCTACTTTCCTATTTTTCAAGTATTATGAAATAAATTCACATTTTAATAAATATAATTTGTTAAATAATAATAATAATCTTTATTGCAAATAAAACCCTTGCGGGTAAAGCAATACAATACAATACAACATTACAAAACATATATACATGAACAACATAAAGAAATGTCATATATTCATAGTTAAAGTTATACATTGACCAAAGTAAACATCATTTTCGCAATTCTAACGATTGCTTTATATAGTCAACAAAACTGGGCAAAAATTCTTGATCAGGAAGTAATATAATTTTTACGTGGGGAAAAAAGTCCAGTTGGTCGAAATTAGCATGATACTTTTTAATATTATTTATTAAAACATTTCTAAGATTATTATTTATTTGGCATTGTAGAAAAAAATGAATCTCATCATCTAGTACTTTACAAGTTTTACAGAGTCTTTGATGTCTGGGAATTTTCTTGTATCTACCTAGCTCAATTTCTGATGGATGATCACTTATTCTAAATTTAGTTAAAAGCTGTTGATTGTTAAATTTTTTTGTAAGTTTTAAATAGTCTTCTAGTTTAATGTCTGTTTTTAATTTACTATATAGAAACAGTTTTGAACAATCATCTAAGTTTGATATTTTTTCAAGTATTTTTTCTTCATATTTTTCTTTTATAGTTTTTTTAAACGTATTTTTAAATGTATCCTTGACAAGTAAAAAGGCTTTGTTAAAATCTTCAAAATTATTTTTATTAAGTTCTACTTCTTTAAATATTTCTGTGGCAAAGGTGTACCATGTATAAATATTTTCATTACTTATATTTTTATTTATATTAAATGCTTCCTTAACAAGGGGGTTTATTCCATCCGACTGAATCCTGGAATAGTAGAGCATAACTTGTGTTTTTATAAATGAGTCTAATGGTAGTCTACCCAATTCAGATTTTGCTGAGATATTACAAGATGTTTTCTTGATACCTAGAGCTGCTTTACAAAATTTATGATGTAATTTTTCAAAACTAAATCTATCAACAAATGATAACTTATCACAATTACTTCCATGAGCCTTCGATCTAATCTCGGCTTTATAAATATAGTAATAGTCTTCCATATACCAAATTTCACTATTGTAAAGTATTATAGGTCTAATTAAAGAGTCAAATAATTTACAAGACAATTCAACTGGGACATGTAAAAATTCTGACAAGTATTTTTTCAACGAGAAGAATGCTTTTAGTCCTTTTTTAGAAAGTTCCTGGACGTAGAAATAATTGTAAAATGGATTATTATTATTAGTAGTATGTTAAATGACAAATTAAAATAAAATGTTTATAATTGATATATTTCTGTTCGCAATTAGGTTTTTTTTTAAATGTGTTTACCGGTACTTTTGGGTGAGAAATTCACAATAGAAAGTATTTTGATATATAAGGACAAAGTGAATGTATTAAAATAATGGCTAGATTACGACAAGAGTGGCATCATCAGTAACTCACAGCCGGTTACGCTCCGATTACTCTTCAATCATCTCTTAGTAATCGTAGCGTGATCAGTTGTGCGTTGTCGGCAATGCAAGAGTGGATAACGTTGGTTGTCGATAAAAGTAAACATATCTTTAATTTAATTTACGTGAATTTTGTACATTGTATCAGGGAATTATTCCCTGATAGTATGTGTCTGAAGCTGACAGCACTGATAAATGACAACGGAAGGTGGTTTAATACAATGTACAAACATGTACATAATACATGTAGTTCTATTTACAAAACATTAGGGGCTTCCTTAATGCAAAACAAAATCAGTTGGATCCACTATTTCACAAACAATATTGTGTCAGTTAATACTTTGTCACGTGTTCCTAATGTTCGCCTCATTCATTACTTATTATTTAGAATGTTGTTGAACTCAGCTGATGTCGTGATGAATAATATGTGTTCTTTGACGACGATGACTTATGATTCTGTACGACACTGCTTCAATAGTAATCGATATCGTTACGGAAAAAACATTTTGTAAAGAAAATTAACGTAATTTAAACAGATGAAACGCGGAATCATATGTATCATTAAAATTAAAAACTTGAGTGAATGTAATGAATACTGGTGCATGAAATACGATTATCACTCATTTGAAATGTAACAAGTTTAATAGATTGTACATTAACGAGTGATAAATCTTGATCTAAAATACACTTTATTTACTTTCTCATTCAAACAATGCCCCAGTGAGTTTTACAAGGATGTTGACAAGGCACGTTAACTTGATTACAATTCAATACAAGTAAATAATTACAATTCAATACAAGAAAAAAATAAAAATAAAAAAAATAAAAAGAGTTTGATATATCCAAGGAAAAGGGGTGAATTTCCACTCAATATGTTGACAAGAAAAGGCAATACAAGAGAAAGATGTTCCCATTGATTGATATATATATATGAAGCTACATGTATATTATTTCCAAAATGCCCACAAATATTCAGGAATAAGATTGTAGTGCTATAGAATAGAGACTAGAGACAAAATATAAATTTGTTATGGGGGGAGGGGTGAAAAATGAACAATAACAAAAGACACTACCCATGAATTCCAGACTTAGTTCGAACAGGATATTAAGGATTTAATAGTAAACACTGATAACTAACAAAATTCTGAACAAAAATTGTCGAATCTCACATTGTATACATATAAACTTATTACTTAACAATAATATTTAAAAATGTAAGGAGTCTACATAATAAGCCGTAAAATAATTCCTAGTATATGTAATGTAGAGCAAGAGGGCTTAACAGAATGAATGAAGCATTATTATTGTCCGTCGTAGATACCAATAACTTGCGGAATGGTAATCGTGTTCAAAAGCGGATACATTCTCTGACACGGAGGTTAGGCAATATTTCAGTTATATCATGGCGACCAGTTTTAGTGGTGGAGAAGCCGGAGTACCCGGAGAGAACCACCGACCATGGGCAAGCAACTGGTAACCTTTATCACTTGCGGCTGCGAGTCGAATGCACCCTTTTTGTAATTTACAAAGCCGGGCGCGAACCCACGCCGTATTGGTGATAGGCTTGTATGAGTTGTTAGGTAATTCAACTACCTAACTCATTTAGCCACCCGGGCCAGGTTAGGATTTGACCGATATTATTATGGATGTTATATCTGATTGCATATTACTTATAGGTTTAAGCTTCAATTATTCTTTTGTTTTATAAGTATCAACAAAATAAAGAACATAACAAATTTAATGAGCATACTATAAAGGTAAGTAGCCAACAGATGTCACACAAGCTTTTTACTAAAACAATGACCTTAAATTTTTGTTATATTAGATATTTCATATCTGTTGATCTGAAACCTTCTGTTTCATATGCTTATCACCAACGGCCATGTCTGAAAGAATCAATGTTTCATATGCCGGGTTATCTCTGTTAGTACCTTTAGCATGGGTTAAGAAACCGCCTGATTGCACCTCTCATGATTCCCAAATCACTCAATTAACCTCTGTAACACTATTTTCGTAGAACGCTTATTTTATTTATCACCGCTGAAGCCCTTTCAGCTCACTATGCATATGTTTTTTTTTTTACCAAAGGTATTGTATGTATTTTCAAAATCTAGAGTAATAATATATATTTGTTTAGTAATAATTTAATATTAAAAACGCTTACCGTTTGGTTTTAAATTACACCCATGCAAACGCCAAATGTATCGATGTTCCCAGTATCAATAACTTTCGGATAAAAAGAAAGATATAACCCGGACAGTTCGTCCGTTTTCCTCCTCTGGTTACGGGTGTTAAACAGTTGCGGATGTTTCTAAGTTTTTCTGGGTTTTTTTAATATTCTGTATTCTTCTCTATTTAACTAGTTTGCTTCGAAGACTATCTTAATACTGATACTGTTGTGTTAATTTTTCAGTTCAGTAAACTAATATTTTGCAAAAGACCTTGTACATAAACATTTAATATATTTCCAAATAAGGTACATTTGCTTTTAACTATTACTTTCATCTGATAACTCTTGCTTGAGGACCAAAACAAAAATGTCATGGATGTTGTATACTATGCGGCGACAAACTAGACATGATTTTTTTTTTATATAACATGCATATGTGTAAACAATAGCTGTGGAACCGCACAGATCACCCCCAAAAAAACCAGTAAGAGCTACTGTTCCACCGCTAGTGTATACAATAGACTGTATCCACAAATTCAAGGAATAATACATAAAAATTAATAAAAAAAATATGTTCTGTCGCTTGAATCAAAGATATAATTTGCAATCTGTCATAATAGTACCATGCTTTATGAAGCGACATGGCAAAATCAGGCAAAATATTATTTCATATCGGTCTCCTGAATTATAAATTGCCATAACAAATGATCATCGGAACAAGTCACAAATACCTTAGACAAATTAGTAGGTTTTTGGTTCTTTCTGCAGAGAGTGGACAAAGGTATTTCCATAATTCTAAAATTCGCTATGTATTTCATATAAAACTACATTTTCTCCTTAAAAATATTATCTATGTTCAATCAAATCGTAAGCTTGGCAATTTAAAGACAATCTTGAATTATTTGTCTACCAAAGTACTATCTAATATTATGTTTTGGACGAAATTAATTATGTTTCGTGTTAAATTGTATGTTCTCTAAATTCTTAATAAAACTTCATTTAATTCTATATTTGATGATTAAACAAATATCAAAATCTTAAATCAATTGACTTCAGGATAATACTGTGAAAAATTGTCGTTTAATATGAAATATATGGAAAAATGTGGAATCATGCGAATACTTTTGTCTACTGTCTGTAGTTGAAAAAATGCAAATGTAGAGTAGATATCTAATTTAGTGCGTACAACACGTGATAACTTTCATCTGGTATGTACAACACGTGATAACTTTCATCTGGTATGTACAACACGTGATAACTTTCATCTGGTATGTACAACACGTGATAAATTTCATCTGGTATGTACAACACGTGATAACTTTCATCTGGTATGTACAACACGTGATAACTTTCATCTGGTATGTACAACACGTGATAACTTTCATCTGGTATGTACAACACGTGATAAATTTCATCTGGTATGTACAACACGTGATAACTTTCATCTGGTATGTACAACACGTGATAACTTTCATCTGGTATGACCAAAGGACAAAGCATTGGAAAGGAAAATAATTCAAAATTCGCATCGATATAAAAAGGTCTGCGTTAGAATCGGTTCATTATCCTCATACCAATCTAATGTCTCCATCCAATTTTCGAATTGTGCATTATTTCTAACCATCTAAGGATTCCGTTGGACTGTGAATATGTTCAATTTTTGCATACCCATCTAAGGTATCCGTTGGACTTTAAACCGGTTTGTTATCCTCATGCCCATCTGAGGTCTATGTTATTAAGTAGTAAGTTGCATACAATGATGAACATGACCTGCCTGCCTTAAGCCAATTGCTATCAATTGCTCCTAAATTGGGGTCCACGCTGGAGTTATCTACTCTTGGCTGTTCAAGTACACACAACAGCACACGGCAGGTCTTACAGAGAATAATTGGGCCGCGCTCCTCCTAAGACCGACCCTGATGGTGAATACATATAAAACACAATGTGTCACATTAAATTCATTACATCAATAAGTTGAATATTAAAATCTCTTTGTATTTTATAGTTCACCCAGAAGAAACCAAACCTGTTGTTGCTAACATGGATGATATAACAGATACAGATAATCTTCCTACGGGAGGCAAGCATGGAAAAGAACAGAAGAATGATGTATCTAAGGACAAAATCAAGCCAAAACGACGAGCACGTGGACTCAGAAACTCCTTCCGTAGAATGTTCTCTTGTTTCTCTACAAAATCCTCCCAATTAGAATAATTGTTAACATAATATTGTGATGTTTTTAATTTGTTCTGTGTTTATCAAAATAATTATTTTGTCATTTTCTGTCGCTTTATCTCTTCCCCCAAATTTTTCATTTATAGAAATGATTCAGTATGTAGTCGTTTTCCATGTACATATTATATAGAGGCTTCTAGCAAAACCAAACAAAACTTGTGACATGTATAGCTATTTTATGCAACAAATAAAAACAAAATCAAAAACAGCAACCCCCCAAAAAAACGAAAAGAAAAGAAAAAAACCCAGACAGATACAGCAAGCTACATTAGTATATAAAAATACACAACACATACTATCTATAGTATGACCAAGGCGAGGTGTACTCGATACAACATTATGTGGTAAAGTTTGTCAGTGACTTGCGACAGGTCTGTGGTTTTCTCCGGTTTCCTCCACCAATAAAACTGCCATGATATAACTGAATTATTGTTGAAAGTGGCGTTAAATACTATAACACTCACTCTCTAAATATTAGATGAAAATGGGTATAGAGATTGATGTGATCCATGTATATTGTAATGAAGTAATCCCTATCATTTAACTAACGGTGTAATACTGTATGGATAGTAATATTGCTCGCCGAGAAAATAAACATTCGATCAATGATTGATTGATTGATTGATTGATTGATTGGTGTTTAACGCCAACTTTAGCAGTATTTCAGCTATATAGTGGAGTGAACAAATTTTTTATTAATTTAAGACACTAACATTCAATCAAAAGATGTCTTACCTGTATTTTTTTTTAAACAAAATGTTTTATGGGTACACTTTATGAAAAGGGTGTAAACAAAAATATGATAGACCAGCAAATCAGCTTATTTTATTTTGGCCAAAATAAGAGTTAACAAACGACTGTATATTTGACACAAACAATCGCTTTTCCTGGAAATGCCTGGCTTGAGCAATACCGATTAGAAGTACAAAAAAGCAAAAGCACACTGAATTGTCTTGGAAACTAGAAAAAAACAACAACAAATTGTTGATCTGCTGTTTCATTAACACAAGCAATAGTGCGTAAAACAGAAGTCATTAACACAAGCAATAGTGCGTAAAACATAAGTCATTAACACAAGCAATAGTGCGTAAAACAGAAGTCATTAACACAAGCAATAGTGCGTAAAACAGAAGTCATTAACACCAGCAATAGTGCGTAAAACAGAAGTCGTTGATAGCACTTGAAAGTTATAATTTAATGTTGATGTGTATTTATTAACAAGAAAATCTCAATAACATCCATCTTAGTTGAAAAAGAACATTTAGCATTAATAATTTTCTATCATCAGTGACGTGGTGAAGTTCTATTTTCGCTGTATGCAGCCATTTATTACATCTACAAATTGGCATTATTGCTTTATTTTTGTCAGCTGTTAATAAAAACAACAAGACATGCCTTCAAATTTCCGACATTTCTACATTTAAGGCTTAAATTAATTATAATTTGAACTGAAATTGCACCGTGAATAGCTTATACCTACGAACTATTGGTAGTATTTGTCGTCTGTTGACTGATAGTACGGTTATTTTTTAGAAAATGGGTCTAATCCATGGTACTCAGTTATCTCATGACGATCAGCTAATCCATGGTACTCGGCTATATCATGACGATCAACTAATCCATGGTACTCAGTCATATCATGACGATCAGCTAATCCATGGTACTCAGTTATATCATGACGATCAGCTAATCCATGGTACTCAGTTATATCATGACGATCAGCTAATCCATGGTACTCAGTTATATCATGACGATCAACTAATCCATGGTACTCAGTTATATCATGACGATCAGCTAATCCATGGTACTCAGTTATATCATGACGATCAGCTAATCCATGGTACTCAGTTATATCATGACGATCAGCTAATCCATGGTACTCAGTTATATCATGACGATCAGCTAATCCATGGTACTCAGTTATATCATGACGATCAGCTAATCCATGGTATTCAGTTATATCATGACGATCAGCTAATCCATGGTATTCAGTTATATCATGACGATCAGCTTATCCATGGTACTCGGTTATATCATGACGATCAACTAATCCATGATACTCAGTTATATCATGACGATCAGCTAATCCATGGTACTCAGTTATATCATGACGATCAGCTAATCCATGATACTCAGTTATATCATGACGATCAGCTAATCCATGGTACTCAGTTATATCATGACGATCAGCTAATCCATGGTACTCAGATATATCATGACGATCAGCTAATCCATGGTACTCAGTCATATCATGACGATCAGCTAATCCATGGTACTCAGTTATATCATGACAATCAGCTAATCCATGGTACTCAGTTATATCATGACGATCAGCTTATCCATGGTACTCAGTTATATCATGACGATCAACTAATCCATGGTACTCAGTTATATCATGACGATCACCTAATCCATGATACTCGGTTATATCATGACGACCAGCTAATCCATGGTACTCAGTTATATAATGACGATCAGCTAATCCATGATACTCAGTTATATCATGACGATCAGCTAATCCATGGTACTCAGTTATATCATGACGATCAGCTAATCCATGATACTCAGTTATATCATGATGATCAGCTGATCCATGGTACTCAGTCATATCATGACGATCAGCTAATCCATGGTACTCAGTTATATCATGACGATCAGCTAATCCATGGTACTCAGTCATATCATGACGATCAACTAATCCATGGTACTCAGTTATATCATGACGATCAGCTAATCCATGGTACTCAGTTATATCATGACGATCAGCTTATCCATGGTACTCAGTTATATCATGACGATCAACTAATCCATGATACTCGGTTATATCATGACGATCAGCTAATCCATGGTACTCAGTTATATCATGACGATCAGCTAATCCATGATACTCAGTTATATCATGACGATCAGCTAATCCATGGTACTCAGTTATATCATGACGATCAGCTAATCCATGGTACTCAGTTATATCATGACGATCAGCTAATCAATGGTACTCAGTCATATCATGACGATCAGCTAATCCATGGTACTCAGTTATATCATGACGATCAGCTTATCCATGGTACTCAGTTATATCATGACGATCAACTAATCCATGGTACTCAGTTATATCATGACGATCAACTAATCCATGATACTCGGTTATATCATGACGACCAGCTAATCCATGGTACTCAGTTATATAATGACGATCAGCTAATCCATGATACTCAGTTATATCATGACGATCAGCTAATCCATGGTACTCAGTTATATAATGACGATCAGCTAATCCATGATACTCAGTTATATCATGACGATCAGCTGATCCATGGTACTCAGTCATATCATGACGATCAGCTAATCCATGGTACTCAGTTATATCATGACGATCAGCTAATCCATGGTACTCAGTCATATCATGACGATCAACTAATCCATGGTACTCAGTTATATCATGACGATCAGCTAATCCATGGTACTCAGTTATATCATGACGATCAGCTAATCCATGGTACTCGGCTATATCATGACGATCAACTAATCCATGGTACTCAGTTATATCATGACGATCAGCTAAATTAATCCATGGTACTCAGTTATATCATGACGATCAGCCAATCCATGGTACTCAGTTATATCATGACGATCAGCTTATCCATGGTACTCAGTTATATCATGACGATCAACTAATCCATGGTATGCAGTTATATCATGACGATCAGCTAATCCATGATACTCAGTTATATCATGACGATCAGCTAATCCATGGTACTCAGTTATATCATGACGATCAACTAATCCATGATACTCGGTTATATCATGACGATCAGCTAATCCATGGTACTCAGTTATATAATGACGATCAGCTAATCCATGATACTCAGTTATATCATGACGATCAGCTAATCCATGGTACTCAGTTATATCATGACCATCAGCTAATCCATGGTACTCAGTTATATCATGACGCTCAGCTAATCCATGGTGCTCAGTCATATCATGACGATCAGCTAATCCATGGTACTCAGTTATATCATGACGATCAGCCAATCCATGGTACTCAGTTATATCATGACGATCAGCTTATCCATGGTACTCAGTTATATCATGACGATCAACTAATCCATGGTATGCAGTTATATCATGACGATCAGCTAATCCATGATACTCAGTTATATCATGACGATCAGCTAATCCATGGTACTCAGTTATATCATGACGATCAACTAATCCATGATACTCGGTTATATCATGACGATCAGCTAATCCATGGTACTCAGTTATATAATGACGATCAGCTAATCCATGATACTCAGTTATATCATGACGATCAGCTAATCCATGGTACTCAGTTATATCATGACGATCAGCTAATCCATGGTACTCAGTTATATCATGACGCTCAGCTAATCCATGGTGCTCAGTCATATCATGACGATCAGCTAATCCATGGTACTCAGTTATATCATGACGATCAGCTAATCCATGGTACTCAGTTATATCATGACAATCAGCTAATCCATGGTACTCAGTTATATCATGACGATCAGCTTATCCATGGTACTCAGTTATATCATGACGATCAACTAATCCATGGTACTCAGTTATATCATGACGATCAACTAATCCATGATACTCGGTTATATCATGACGATCAGCTAATCCATGGTACTCGGTTATATAATGACGATCAGCTAATCCATGATACTCAGTTATATCATGACGATCAGCTAATCCATGGTACTCAGTTATATCATGACGATCGACTAATCCATGGTACTCAGTTATATCATGACGATCAGCTAATCCATGGTACTCAGTTATATCATGACGATCAGCTAAACTAATCCATGGTACTCAGTTATATCATGACGATCAGCCAATCCATGGTACTCAGTTATATCATGACGATCAGCTTATCCATGGTACTCAGTTATATCATGACGATCAACTAATCCATGGTATGCAGTTATATCATGACGATCAGCTAATCCATGATACTCAGTTATATCATGACGATCAGCTAATCCATGGTACTCAGTTATATCATGACGATCAACTAATCCATGATACTCGGTTATATCATGACGATCAGCTAATCCATGATACTCAGTTATATAATGACGATCAGCTAATCCATGATACTCAGTTATATCATGACGATCAGCTAATCCATGGTACTCAGTTATATCATGACGATCAGCTAATCCATGGTACTCAGTCATATCATGACGATCAGCTAATCCATGGTACTCAGTCATATCATGACGATCAGCTAATCCATGGTACTCAGTTATATCATGACGATCAGCTAATCCATGGTACTCAGTTATATCATGACAATCAGCTAATCCATGGTACTCAGTTATATCATGACGATCAGCTTATCCATGGTACTCAGTTATATCATGACGATCAACTAATCCATGGTACTCAGTTATATCATGACGATCAACTAATCCATGATACTCGGTTATATCATGACGATCAGCTAATCCATGGTACTCGGTTATATAATGACGATCAGCTAATCCATGATACTCAGTTATATCATGACGATCAGCTAATCCATGGTACTCAGTTATATCATGACGATCAGCTAATCCATGGTACTCAGTTATATCATGACGATCAGCTAATCCATGGTACTCAGTCATATCATGACGATCAGCTAATCCATGGTACTCAGTTATATCATGACGATCAGCTAATCCATGGTACTCAGTTATCTCATGGCGATCAGCTAATCCATGGTACTCAGTTATATCATGACGATCAGCTAATCCATGGTACTCAGTTATATCATGACGATCAACTAATCCATGATATTCGGTTATATCATGACGATCAGCTAATCCATGGTACTCAGTTATATAATGACGATCAGCTAATCCATGGTACTCAGTTATATCATGACGATCAGCTAATCCATGGTACTCAGTTATATCATGACGATCAACTAATCCATGATACTCGGTTATATCATGACGATCAGCTAATCCATGGTACTCGGTTATATAATGACGATCAGCTAATCCATGATACTCAGTTATATCATGACGATCAGCTAATCCATGGTACTCAGTTATATCATGACGATCGACTAATCCATGGTACTCAGTTATATCATGACGATCAGCTAATCCATGGTACTCAGTTATATCATGACGATCAGCTAAACTAATCCATGGTACTCAGTTATATCATGACGATCAGCCAATCCATGGTACTCAGTTATATCATGACGATCAGCTTATCCATGGTACTCAGTTATATCATGACGATCAACTAATCCATGGTATGCAGTTATATCATGACGATCAGCTAATCCATGATACTCAGTTATATCATGACGATCAGCTAATCCATGGTACTCAGTTATATCATGACGATCAACTAATCCATGATACTCGGTTATATCATGACGATCAGCTAATCCATGATACTCAGTTATATAATGACGATCAGCTAATCCATGATACTCAGTTATATCATGACGATCAGCTAATCCATGGTACTCAGTTATATCATGACGATCAGCTAATCCATGGTACTCAGTCATATCATGACGATCAGCTAATCCATGGTACTCAGTCATATCATGACGATCAGCTAATCCATGGTACTCAGTTATATCATGACGATCAGCTAATCCATGGTACTCAGTTATATCATGACAATCAGCTAATCCATGGTACTCAGTTATATCATGACGATCAGCTTATCCATGGTACTCAGTTATATCATGACGATCAACTAATCCATGGTACTCAGTTATATCATGACGATCAACTAATCCATGATACTCGGTTATATCATGACGATCAGCTAATCCATGGTACTCGGTTATATAATGACGATCAGCTAATCCATGATACTCAGTTATATCATGACGATCAGCTAATCCATGGTACTCAGTTATATCATGACGATCAGCTAATCCATGGTACTCAGTTATATCATGACGATCAGCTAATCCATGGTACTCAGTCATATCATGACGATCAGCTAATCCATGGTACTCAGTTATATCATGACGATCAGCTAATCCATGGTACTCAGTTATCTCATGGCGATCAGCTAATCCATGGTACTCAGTTATATCATGACGATCAGCTAATCCATGGTACTCAGTTATATCATGACGATCAACTAATCCATGATATTCGGTTATATCATGACGATCAGCTAATCCATGGTACTCAGTTATATAATGACGATCAGCTAATCCATGGTACTCAGTTATATCATGACGATCAACTAATCCATGGTACTCAGTCATATCATGACGATCGGCTAATCCATGGTACTCAATTATATCATGACGATCAGCTAATCCATGGTACTCAGTTATATCATGACGATCAGCTAATCCATGGTACTCAGTTATATAATGACGATCAGCTAATCCATGATACTCAGTTATATCATGACGATCAGCTAATCCATGGTACTCAGTTATATCATGACGATCAGCTAATCCATGATACTCAGTTATATCATGACGATAAGCTAATCCATGGTACTCAGTCATATCATGACGATCAGCTAATCCATGGTACTGAGTTATATCATGACGATCAGCTAATCCATGGTACTCAGTCATATCATGACGATCAGCTAATCCATGGTACTCAGTTATATCATGACGATCAGCTAATCCATGGTACTCAGTTATATCATGACGATCAGCTAATCCATGGTACTCAGTTATATCATGACGATCAGCTAATCCATGGTACTCGGCTATATCATGACGATCAACTAATCCATGGTACTCAGTTATATCATGACGATCAGCTAAACTAATCCATGGTACTCAGTTATATCATGACGATCAGCCAATCCATGGTACTCAGTTATATCATGACGATCAGCTTATCCATGGTACTCAGTTATATCATGACGATCAACTAATCCATGATACTCGGTTATATCATGACGATCAGCTAATCCATGGTACTCAGTTATATAATGACGATCAGCTAATCCATGATACTCAGTTATATCATGACGATCAGCTAATCCATGGTATGCAGTTATATCATGACGATCAGCTAATCCATGGTACTCAGTTATATCAATGACGATCAGCTAATCAATGGTACTCAGTTTATATCATATATTTAGATTAAAATACAGGTGTTTTGTATATGCATTATCAATGATTGTCTCAAGCCTATATCGTTCATACCCTATATCGTATACCCAAAAAATTTCAAAATTTTCCAAAATGTCAAAATTTTCTAAAATTCCATAAAATTTCAAAAAAATTTTAAAATGTAAAAAAAAAATCTAAATTAGAAAAAATTTAAAATTTCAATAATTTCAAAATTTCAAAATTTTCCAAAATTTCATAAAATTTCTAAATTTTTCAAAAATGTTTCAAAATTAAAAAAAATTCAAATTCTCGATGGCCCTTGGGGTGATATAGGGTTCTCGGGTTGATACGGCATGAGATTACAGATTTTGACATGTAATATTCAGTATATATAATGGCGTCCAATTATGTAATGGCGATCAATTATATCATGGCGGTCAGTTATATAATGGCGTCCAATTATAACATGGCAGTTAGCCATATTGTGGCGATCAGTTATATCATGACTGTCAGATATATCATTCCGTGCAGTTAGATCTTGGCGGTAAGCTATATTACAATCTAATTAAAATTCGATCTTTGATTGCTCCCGATTTTAATTAGCTTGGTTATATTATGGCGGTCAGTTATATAATGGCGGTCAGTTATATAATAGTGGTCAGTTATATTGGTTAAGAAAACTTAAAATTACTGGCAAACTTTACCGATCACATAAAGTTGCATCATGCGCAGCTCGCAATTAAGATGTAGCAAAATAAAATATATTTCTTTATTTTACTATACAGATAAATTTCCGTTAGATGATTAGATCCCGTGTTATGGTTTAGTCAGTGATATTTCTCCGTAATCAAGAACATCTATAAATGTACCGTCAACTAAAACATGCTTTATCTCGTATATACAAAACATATGACTACAAGTGTATATGACCTACACGAGATATCGTCGTAAAAACATCAAAGCTACCGATAACTTGTTCTTGCAGTTTATGCGTAGGACAGAGTATCCTTGTCAGCTACAGACTGAATTTGGTGCAATGTATTGCTGTTTTAGACAGTCAGACTATCTTGTTAATCTGAAAATTTATTTCACTGACATTTCTGGCTTCTTGGTCTTCGGTTGTGTTTCCATGGATACCTTTTTGACTTGGAATCCATAGATATTAGATAAATTATCTCCTTTTCCAATAACAAGAATGCTCAATTACAACGTGCGTTTTTCTTTCAAAATATTTAGAATGCAATAAATTTTCGTTTTTCCTAAAGGCACGAAAGAGAATCGTATCTTATCTATAATTATCAATAGCATCGACATACAAAATGTAGTGCAGCAGTGAAAGTGAATAGACTTGGTAAATAGTAGTCGAATAAAAATAACTTGTATTCTAAGACAACTACAGATAATTTCAACCGCTCTTAAAAATCTTATAACACATCAATGGTGTTACGGTCAGTGTGCTCGTCTTGAGTGCGGTAGTTAAAGGGTTCGAGACCCGCCGAATCAAATCAAATGCTTAGAATTTTTTTTTTTTCTGCTTTTCCATTGAGCACGTGGCATTAATTAAGGAGTAAGAACGACGACTGGTTTGCTCGGGATCAGGATAACGTGTCCTAGTGGAGCGTCATGTCCACCTGCGGACTGTTGTGTCAGCGAACTAGCACTTTAAAAATCCAACTAAGCGTATTGACCTAGTACACAGCGTAACGGCGGATCCAGGGGGGGGGGGGGGGGGTGCGCACCCCCCCTAAAATTGGAAAAAATATGATTTTTTTGGCGTAAAATCGTGATTTTTCAGACGAAATATCCAAAATTTTCGCGCCTCCCTCCGCTCGGCGCAATTTTTTTTAAGTGCGCCCCCCTAACTTGAAATCCTGGATCCGCCCCTGCAGCGGACATACTCATCGAAATGTAACCCTTGTACACGCCATGATATAGCTGAAAACGTATATAATATTTGTCTTTTGGTTGGTTATTGTACATCTGTTATATATGATTTTGAAGTTTGAAGCGAATTTAAAGAAACAGTATACCTGTGATAACACATCTTTATTCAGACAATAGAGGATCTTACGTTTCAGCATCTTGAGATATGAACATTTTGGAACATTTCAAGTCAAAATTTGTTTTAATTATTGCTGCAATGCACAATTAAACAAGTGTCAGTTGAAATCTGGCTTAGCATTTATATTATCTACACTTTGTTTTACTATAACACATCCTAACTGGTATAAAGTAAAAGACATGTAATTCATACCTACAAGACGTGTATTTAATTTCACGTCTCATTTCCTTTGGTTTTTTTTTTTATTGTATTTGATGACTTCATGTGACGAGTCAATATATTATTGATTTTTACCACTTGATTACAACAACACCTAACACAGACGATGTCATTTTGAATGTCTCATTATCTTTGACAAACAACACCTGACACAGACGATGTCATTTGTTTTGATGGAATGTCTCATTCTCTTTGACAAACCTACTAATGTTTCATTCAATGTGTTTGAAAATCTTCACTTTATTCCCTCACACTATTTTCCCCATAGGGTACTACCTTAAATTTGACATGCGGTGGCCATCTTTAATTTACGCTCGACACAAACAGGACCATCTTATGTTAATTCATGTACTGTTTAGGTTCAATCAATTTTCTGATTTCTGGGAAAAAATATGTTTTCATTTTCTCATATGGTCCTGTGTTAAAACTTTGTCTTGCAATGGTGGCCATCTTGGATTTCTAATCCCAAAACAAAACAAACAACTTTTTAGAGGGCCATATAAGGAAAATGCATGCAAAGGAACAAATCCATCCCACAAATGGCTTTGGTGAAGATTTTTTTTAATATCAGACACTTGGAAAGCATAATTGGCAATAGCAGACATGTTGAATTTCCGAATAAAACGAAAATCATGTAAAATGTTGAGGACTACCAAAGTAACATCTATGCAAACTTTAGTTCCAATTGGGCCACTGATTTATGAGAAATTGATAGAACTGTTCTTCTTCTTCTTCCAGGTAAGGAACCGGATTGGTTAAACGAATGTATTTGGTTCCGCTTGAAAACTTTTGCGCAGTGTCGGGCAACACAGCAAGTCCTCTCTATGCTATTTACATTTAAAACAATCTCCAATTTACAATTAAAATGATGTACCCGCTATTGCTGTTAATTTTCTGCCAGAGTTTGACTTTAGAGTAGCTCTGAATCTCTCAGTTGTGTCTATCGATGTTGTATTAGCTGGAAGTTGATTTTTTCTTGGTAGAAGCGGTTTTTACCTCGGGTCCGGCTGTAATTTGGCGTCAGTTATTGCTGCCTATCTATGTCGATAAATTCATGCTGGATCTTAAATAGCATGCAGTCTTGCTGATTTCCTTCGATCTTCAAGGTTTTTCTATTTTAATGATTTTACCATATTTGTGACACAGCCTGGTGTTCGGTCTCGCTGCTCTTTTCTGTATCTGTTCTATGGATTTGATCTTTTTGGTTTGATGGATCCCAAACCATGCATGGATATTCCACTGTAAGTCTAACCATTGCTGTATATGTTGCAGTTTTAGAGGTTTCGGAGGATAAATCCTAGTGTCTTGTTTCCTTTGCCAACGATGTTGTCTATGTGTTAATCCCAGGATAAGGTGTTGTTGATAGTTACGCCTAGGTATTTGCTGGCTTCCACATCATCCAAATGTTAAAAGCTAACAAACACGGACGACAGATGAAAAGTGATGACAATAACTCACATGGACCTTCGGTCGAAATGAGCTAATAATTCCTTAGAAGTTTATGACTAATTGATATTGAATATGTTAGTATTATCTGTAATGACTTTTTGTTCCAAGTTAACCAACATATTATTTTGATATCGTGTGGGTTTTTTTTCAGGGTTGTAAATCCAATAATAAAGAGTAGGGTTGTAGATCCAATAATAAAGAGTAGGGTTGGAGATCCAATAATAAAGAGCAGGGTTGTAGATCCAATAATAAAGAGTAGGGTTGGAAATCCAATAATAAAGAGTAGGGTTGGAGATCCAATAATAAAGAGTAGGGTTGGAAATCCAATAATAAAGAGTAGGGTTGTAGATCCAATAATAAAGAGTAGGGTTGTAGATCCAATAATAAAGAGTAGGGTTGTAGATCCAATAATAATGAGTAGGGTTGTAGATCCAATAATAAAGAGTAGGGTTGTAGTTCCAATAATAAAGAGTAGGGTTGGAGATCCAATAATAAAGAGTAGGGTTGGAGATCCAATAATAAAGAGTAGGGTTGTATATCCAATAATAAAGAGTAGGGTTGGAGATCCAATAATAGAGTAGGGTTGGAGATCCAATAATAAAGAGTAGGGTTGTAGATCCATTAATAAAGAGTAGGGTTGTAGATCCAATAATAAAGAGTAGGGTTGTAGATCCAATAATAAAGAGTAGGGTTGGAGATCCAATAATAAAGAGTAGGGTTGTAGATCCAATAATGAAGAGTAGGGTTGGAGATCCAATAATAAAGAGTAGGGTTTGAGATCCAATAATAAAGAGTAGGGTTGTAGATCCAATAATAAAGAGTAGGGTTGTAGATCCAATTATAAAGAGTAGGGTTGTAGATCCAATAATAAAGAGTAGGGTTGTAGATCCAATAATAAATAGTAGGGTTGTAGATCCAATGATAAAGAGTAGGGTTGTAGATCCAATAATAAAGAGTAGTGTTGTAGATCCAATAATAAAGAGTAGGGTTGTAGATCTAATAATAAAGAGTAGGGTTGTAGATCCAATAATAAAGAGTAGGGTTGTAGATCCAATAATAAAGAGTAGGGTTGTAGATCCAATAATAAAGTGTTGGGTTGTAGATCCAATAATAAAGAGTAGGGTTGTATATCCAATAATAAAGAGTAGGGTTGTAGATCCAATAATAAAGAGTAGGGTTGTAGATCCAATAGTAAAGAGTAGGGTTGTAGTTCCAATAATAAAGAGTATGGTTGTAGATCCAATAATAAATAGTAGGGTTGTAGATCCAATAATAAAGAGTAGGGTTGTAGATCCAATAATAAATAGTAGGGTTGTAGATCCAATAATAAAGAGTAGGGTTGGAGATCCAATAATAAAGAGTAGGGTTGTAGATCCAATAATAAAGAGTAGGGTTGTATATCCAATAATAAAGAGTAGGGTTGGAGATCCAATAATGGAGTAGGGTTGGAGATCCAATAATAAAGAGTAGGGTTGGAGATCCAATAATAAAGAGTAGGGTTGTAGATCCATTAATAAAGAGTAGGGTTGTAGATCCAATAATAAAGAGTAGGGTTGTAGATCCAATAATAAAGAGTAGGGTTGGAGATCCAATAATAAAGAGTAGGGTTGTAGATCCAATAATGAAGAGTAGGGTTGGAGATCCAATAATAAAGAGTAGGGTTTGAGATCCAATAATAAAGAGTAGGGTTGTAGATCCAATAATAAAGAGTAGGGTTGTAGATCCAATAATAAAGAGTAGGGTTGTAGATCCAATAATAAAGAGTAGGGTTGTAGATCCAATAATAAAGAGTAGGGTTGGAGATCCAATAATAAAGAGTAGGGTTGTAGATCCAATAATGAAGAGTAGGGTTGGAGATCCAATAATAAAGAGTAGGGTTTGAGATCCAATAATAAAGAGTAGGGTTGTAGATCCAATAATAAAGAGTAGGGTTGTAGATCCAATAATAAAGAGTAGGGTTGTAGATCCAATAATAAAGAGTAGGGTTGTAGATCCAATAATAAATAGTAGGGTTGTAGATCCAATAATAAAGAGTATGGTTGTAGATCCAATAATAAAGAGTAGGGTTGTAGATCCAATAATAAAGGGTAGGGTTGTAGATCCAATAATAAAGAGTAGGGTTGTAGATCCAATAATAAATAGTAGGGTTTGAGATCCAATAATAAAGAGTAGGGTTGTAGATCCAATAATAAAGAGTAGGGTTGTAGATCCAATAATAAAGAGTAGGGTTGTAGATCCAATAATAAAGAGTAGGGTTGTAGATCCAATAATAAATAGTAGGGTTGTAGATCCAATAATAAAGAGTATGGTTGTAGATCCAATAATAAAGAGTAGGGTTGTAGATCCAATAATAAAGAGTAGGGTTGTAGATCTAATAATAAAGAGTAGGGTTGGAGATCCAATAATAAAGAGTAGGGTTGTAGATCCAATAATAAAGGGTAGGGTTGTAGATCCAATAATAAAGTGTTGGGTTGTAGATCCAATAATAAAGAGTAGGGTTGTAGATCCAATAATAAAGAATAGGGTTGTAGATCCAATAATAAAGAGTAGGGTTGTAGATCCAATAATAATGAGTAGGGTTATAGATCCAATAATAAAGAGTAGGGTTGTAGATCCAATAATAAAGAGTAGGGTTGTAGATACAATAATAAATAGTAGGGCTGTAGATCCAATAATAAAGAGTAGGGTTGTAGATTCAATAATAAAGAGTAGGGTTGTAGATCCAATAATAAAGAGTAGGGTTGTAGATCCAATAATAAAGAGTAGGGTTGTAGATCTAATAATAAAGAGTAGGGTTGTAGATCCAATAATAAAGAGTAGGGTTGTAGATCCAATAATACAGAGTAGGGTTGTAGATCCAATAATAAAGAGTTGGGTTGTAGATCCAATAATAAAGAGTAGGGTTGTATATCCAATAATAAAGAGTAGGGTTGTAGATCCAATAATAAAGAGTAGGGTTGTAGATCCAATAATAAAGAGCAGGGTTGTAGATCCAATAATAAAGAGTAGGGTTGTAGATCCAATAATAAAGAGAAGGGTTGTATATCCAATAATAAAGAATAGGGTTGTAGTTCCATTAATAAAGAGTAGGGTTGTAGTTCCAATAATAAAGAGTAGGGTTGTAGATCCAATAATAAAGAGCAGGGTTGTAGATCCAATAATAAAGAGTAGGGTTGTAGTTCCAATAATAAAGAGAAGGGTTGTAGATCCAATAATAAAGAGTAGGGTTGTAAATCCAATAATAAAGAGTAGGGTTGTAGATCCAATAATAAAGAGTAGGGTTGTAGATCCAATAATAAAGAGTAGGGTTGTAGATCCAATAATAAAGAGTAGGGTTGTAGTTCCAATAATAAAGAGTATGGTTGTAGATCCAATAATAAAGAGTAGGGTTGTAGATCCAATAATAAAGAGTAGGGTTGTAGATCCAATAATAAATAGTAGGGTTGTAGATCCAATAATAAAGAGTAGGGTTGTAGATCCAATAATAAAGAGTAGGGTTGTAGATCCAATAATAAAGAGTAGGGTTGTATATCCAATAATAAAGAGTAGGGTTGGAGATCCAATAATAAAGAGTAGGGTTGTAGATCCAATAATAAAGAGTAGGGTTGTAGATCCAATAATAAAGAGTAGGGTTGGAGATCCAATAATAAAGAGTAGGGTTGTAGATCCAATAATGAAGAGTAGGGTTGGAGATCCAATAATAAAGAGTAGGGTTTGAGATCCAATAATAAAGAGTAGGGTTGTAGATCCAATAATAAAGAGTAGGGTTGTAGATCCAATTATAAAGAGTAGGGTTGTAGATCCAATAATAAAGAGTAGGGTTGTAGATCCAATAATAAATAGTAGGGTTGTAGATCCAATGATAAAGAGTAGGGTTGTAGATCCAATAATAAAGAGTAGTGTTGTAGATCCAATAATAAAGAGTAGGGTTGTAGATCTAATAATAAAGAGTAGGGTTGTAGATCCAATAATAAAGAGTAGGGTTGTAGATCCAATAATAAAGAGTAGGGTTGTAGATCCAATAATAAAGTGTTGGGTTGTAGATCCAATAATAAAGAGTAGGGTTGTATATCCAATAATAAAGAGTAGGGTTGTAGATCCAATAATAAAGAGTAGGGTTGTAGATCCAATAGTAAAGAGTAGGGTTGTAGTTCCAATAATAAAGAGTATGGTTGTAGATCCAATAATAAATAGTAGGGTTGTAGATCCAATAATAAAGAGTAGGGTTGTAGATCCAATAATAAATAGTAGGGTTGTAGATCCAATAATAAAGAGTAGGGTTGGAGATCCAATAATAAAGAGTAGGGTTGTAGATCCAATAATAAAGAGTAGGGTTGTATATCCAATAATAAAGAGTAGGGTTGGAGATCCAATAATGGAGTAGGGCTGGAGATCCAATAATAAAGAGTAGGGTTGGAGATCCAATAATAAAGAGTAGGGTTGTAGATCCATTAATAAAGAGTAGGGTTGTAGATCCAATAATAAAGAGTAGGGTTGTAGATCCAATAATAAAGAGTAGGGATGGAGATCCAATAATAAAGAGTAGGGTTGTAGATCCAATAATGAAGAGTAGGGTTGGAGATCCAATAATAAAGAGTAGGGTTGGAGATCCAATAATAAAGAGTAGGGTTGTAGATCCAATAATAAAGGGTAGGGTTGTAGATCCAATAATAAAGTGTTGGGTTGTAGATCCAATAATAAAGAGGAGGGTTGTAAATCCAATAATAAAGAGTAGGGTTGTAGATCCAATAATAATGAGTAGGGTTGTAGATCCAATAATAAAGAGTAGGGTTGTAGTTCCAATAATAAAGAGTAGGGTTGGAGATCCAATAATAAAGAGTAGGGTTGGAGATCCAATAATAAAGAGTAGGGTTGGAGATCCAATAATAAAGAGTAGGGTTGTAGATCCAATAATAAATAGTAGGGTTGTAGATCCAATAATAAAGGGTAGGGTTGTAGATCCAATAATAAAGAGTAGGGTTGTAGATCCAATAATAAAGAATAGGGTTGTAGATCCAATAATAAAGAGTAGGGTTGTAGATCCAATAATAATGAGTAGGGTTATAGATCCAATAATAAAGAGTAGGGTTGTAGATCCAATAATAAAGAGTAGGGTTGTAGATACAATAATAAATAGTAGGGCTGTAGATCCAATAATAAAGAGTAGGGTTGTAGATTCAATAATAAAGAGTAGGGTTGTAGATCCAATAATAAAGAGTAGGGTTGTAGATCCAATAATAAAGAGTAGGGTTGTAGATCTAATAATAAAGAGTAGGGTTGTAGATCCAATAATAAAGAGTAGGGTTGTAGATCCAATAATACAGAGTAGGGTTGTAGATCCAATAATAAAGAGTTGGGTTGTAGATCCAATAATAAAGAGTAGGGTTGTATATCCAATAATAAAGAGTAGGGTTGTAGATCCAATAATAAAGAGTAGGGTTGTAGATCCAATAATAAAGAGCAGGGTTGTAGATCCAATAATAAAGAGTAGGGTTGTAGATCCAATAATAAAGAGAAGGGTTGTATATCCAATAATAAAGAATAGGGTTGTAGTTCCATTAATAAATAGTAGGGTTGTAGTTCCAATAATAAAGAGTAGGGTTGTAGATCCAATAATAAAGAGCAGGGTTGTAGATCCAATAATAAAGAGTAGGGTTGTAGTTCCAATAATAAAGAGAAGGGTTGTAGATCCAATAATAAAGAGTAGGGTTGTAGATCCAATAATAAAGAGTAGGGTTGTAAATCCAATAATAAAGAGTAGGGTTGTAGATCCAATAATAAAGAGTAGGGTTGTAGATCCAATAATAAAGAGTAGGGTTGTAGATCCAATAATAAAGAGTAGGGTTGTAGTTCCAATAATAAAGAGTATGGTTGTAGATCCAATAATAAAGAGTAGGGTTGTAGATCCAATAATAAAGAGTAGGGTTGTAGATCCAATAATAAATAGTAGGGTTGTAGATCCAATAATAAAGAGTAGGGTTGTAGATCCAATAATAAAGAGTAGGGTTGTAGATCCAATAATAAAGAGTAGGGTTGTATATCCAATAATAAAGAGTAGGGTTGGAGATCCAATAATAGAGTAGGGTTGGAGATCCAATAATAAAGAGTAGGGTTGTAGATCCATTAATAAAGAGTAGGGTTGTAGATCCAATAATAAAGAGTAGGGTTGTAGATCCAATAATAAAGAGTAGGGTTGGAGATCCAATAATAAAGAGTAGGGTTGTAGATCCAATAATGAAGAGTAGGGTTGGAGATCCAATAATAAAGAGTAGGGTTTGAGATCCAATAATAAAGAGTAGGGTTGTAGATCCAATAATAAAGAGTAGGGTTGTAGATCCAATTATAAAGAGTAGGGTTGTAGATCCAATAATAAAGAGTAGGGTTGTAGATCCAATAATAAATAGTAGGGTTGTAGATCCAATAATAAAGAGTATGGTTGTAGATCCAATAATAAAGAGTAGTGTTGTAGATCCAATAATAAAGAGTAGGGTTGTAGATCTAATAATAAAGAGTAGGGTTGTAGATCCAATAATAAAGAGTAGGGTTGTAGATCCAATAATAAAGAGTAGGGTTGTAGATCCAATAATAAAGAGCAGGGTTGTAGATCCAATAATAAAGAGTAGGGTTGTAGTTCCAATAATAAAGAGAAGGGTTGTAGATCCAATAATAAAGAGTAGGGTTGTAGATCCAATAATAAAGAGTAGGGTTGTAAATCCAATAATAAAGAGTAGGGTTGTAGATCCAATAATAAAGAGTAGGGTTGTAGATCCAATAATAAATAGTAGGGTTGTAGATCCAATAATAAAGAGTAGGGTTGTAGTTCCAATAATAAAGAATATGGTTGTAGATCCAATAATAAAGAGTAGGGTTGTAGATCTAATAATAAAGAGTAGGGTTGGAGATCCAATAATAAAGAGTAGGGTTGTAGATCCAATAATAAAGGGTAGGGTTGTAGATCCAATAATAAAGTGTTGGGTTGTAGATCCAATAATAAAGAGTAGGGTTGTAGATCCAATAATAAAGAATAGGGTTGTAGATCCAATAATAAAGAGTAGGGTTGTAGATCCAATAATAATGAGTAGGGTTATAGATCCAATAATAAAGAGTAGGGTTGTAGATCCAATAATAAAGAGTAGGGTTGTAGATACAATAATAAATAGTAGGGCTGTAGATCCAATAATAAAGAGTAGGGTTGTAGATTCAATAATAAAGAGTAGGGTTGTAGATCCAATAATAAAGAGTAGGGTTGTAGATCCAATAATAAAGAGTAGGGTTGTAGATCTAATAATAAAGAGTAGGGTTGTAGATCCAATAATAAAGAGTAGGGTTGTAGATCCAATAATACAGAGTAGGGTTGTAGATCCAATAATAAAGAGTTGGGTTGTAGATCAAATAATAAAGAGTAGGGTTGTATATCCAATAATAAAGAGTAGGGTTGTAGATCCAATAATAAAGAGTAGGGTTGTAGATCCAATAATAAAGAGCAGGGTTGTAGATCCAATAATAAAGAGTAGGGTTGTAGATCCAATAATAAAGAGAAGGGTTGTATATCCAATAATAAAGAATAGGGTTGTAGTTCCATTAATAAAGAGTAGGGTTGTAGTTCCAATAATAAAGAGTAGGGTTGTAGATCCAATAATAAAGAGCAGGGTTGTAGATCCAATAATAAAGAGTAGGGTTGTAGTTCCAATAATAAAGAGAAGGGTTGTAGATCCAATAATAAAGAGTAGGGTTGTAAATCCAATAATAAAGAGTAGGGTTGTAGATCCAATAATAAAGAGTAGGGTTGTAGATCCAATAATAAAGAGTAGGGTTGTAGATCCAATAATAAAGAGTAGGGTTGTAGTTCCAATAATAAAGAGTATGGTTGTAGATCCAATAATAAAGAGTAGGGTTGTAGATCCAATAATAAAGAGTAGGGTTGTAGATCCAATAATAAATAGTAGGGTTGTAGATCCAATAATAAAGAGTAGGGTTGTAGATCCAATAATAAAGAGTAGGGTTGTAGATCCAATAATAAAGAGTAGGGTTGTATATCCAATAATAAAGAGTAGGGTTGGAGATCCAATAATAAAGAGTAGGGTTGTAGATCCAATAATAAAGAGTAGGGTTGTAGATCCAATAATAAAGAGTAGGGTTGGAGATCCAATAATAAAGAGTAGGGTTGTAGATCCAATAATGAAGAGTAGGGTTGGAGATCCAATAATAAAGAGTAGGGTTTGAGATCCAATAATAAAGAGTAGGGTTGTAGATCCAATAATAAAGAGTAGGGTTGTAGATCCAATTATAAAGAGTAGGGTTGTAGATCCAATAATAAAGAGTAGGGTTGTAGATCCAATAATAAATAGTAGGGTTGTAGATCCAATGATAAAGAGTAGGGTTGTAGATCCAATAATAAAGAGTAGTGTTGTAGATCCAATAATAAAGAGTAGGGTTGTAGATCTAATAATAAAGAGTAGGGTTGTAGATCCAATAATAAAGAGTAGGGTTGTAGATCCAATAATAAAGAGTAGGGTTGTAGATCCAATAATAAAGTGTTGGGTTGTAGATCCAATAATAAAGAGTAGGGTTGTATATCCAATAATAAAGAGTAGGGTTGTAGATCCAATAATAAAGAGTAGGGTTGTAGATCCAATAGTAAAGAGTAGGGTTGTAGTTCCAATAATAAAGAGTATGGTTGTAGATCCAATAATAAATAGTAGGGTTGTAGATCCAATAATAAAGAGTAGGGTTGTAGATCCAATAATAAATAGTAGGGTTGTAGATCCAATAATAAAGAGTAGGGTTGGAGATCCAATAATAAAGAGTAGGGTTGTAGATCCAATAATAAAGAGTAGGGTTGTATATCCAATAATAAAGAGTAGGGTTGGAGATCCAATAATGGAGTAGGGCTGGAGATCCAATAATAAAGAGTAGGGTTGGAGATCCAATAATAAAGAGTAGGGTTGTAGATCCATTAATAAAGAGTAGGGTTGTAGATCCAATAATAAAGAGTAGGGTTGTAGATCCAATAATAAAGAGTAGGGTTGGAGATCCAATAATAAAGAGTAGGGTTGTAGATCCAATAATGAAGAGTAGGGTTGGAGATCCAATAATAAAGAGTAGGGTTGGAGATCCAATAATAAAGAGTAGGGTTGTAGATCCAATAATAAAGGGTAGGGTTGTAGATCCAATAATAAAGTGTTGGGTTGTAGATCCAATAATAAAGAGGAGGGTTGTAAATCCAATAATAAAGAGTAGGGTTGTAGATCCAATAATAATGAGTAGGGTTGTAGATCCAATAATAAAGAGTAGGGTTGTAGTTCCAATAATAAAGAGTAGGGTTGGAGATCCAATAATAAAGAGTAGGGTTGGAGATCCAATAATAAAGAGTAGGGTTGGAGATCCAATAATAAAGAGTAGGGTTGTAGATCCAATAATAAATAGTAGGGTTGTAGATCCAATAATAAAGGGTAGGGTTGTAGATCCAATAATAAAGAGTAGGGTTGTAGATCCAATAATAAAGAATAGGGTTGTAGATCCAATAATAAAGAGTAGGGTTGTAGATCCAATAATAATGAGTAGGGTTATAGATCCAATAATAAAGAGTAGGGTTGTAGATCCAATAATAAAGAGTAGGGTTGTAGATACAATAATAAATAGTAGGGCTGTAGATCCAATAATAAAGAGTAGGGTTGTAGATTCAATAATAAAGAGTAGGGTTGTAGATCCAATAATAAAGAGTAGGGTTGTAGATCCAATAATAAAGAGTAGGGTTGTAGATCTAATAATAAAGAGTAGGGTTGTAGATCCAATAATAAAGAGTAGGGTTGTAGATCCAATAATACAGAGTAGGGTTGTAGATCCAATAATAAAGAGTTGGGTTGTAGATCCAATAATAAAGAGTAGGGTTGTATATCCAATAATAAAGAGTAGGGTTGTAGATCCAATAATAAAGAGTAGGGTTGTAGATCCAATAATAAAGAGCAGGGTTGTAGATCCAATAATAAAGAGTAGGGTTGTAGATCCAATAATAAAGAGAAGGGTTGTATATCCAATAATAAAGAATAGGGTTGTAGTTCCATTAATAAATAGTAGGGTTGTAGTTCCAATAATAAAGAGTAGGGTTGTAGATCCAATAATAAAGAGCAGGGTTGTAGATCCAATAATAAAGAGTAGGGTTGTAGTTCCAATAATAAAGAGAAGGGTTGTAGATCCAATAATAAAGAGTAGGGTTGTAGATCCAATAATAAAGAGTAGGGTTGTAAATCCAATAATAAAGAGTAGGGTTGTAGATCCAATAATAAAGAGTAGGGTTGTAGATCCAATAATAAAGAGTAGGGTTGTAGATCCAATAATAAAGAGTAGGGTTGTAGTTCCAATAATAAAGAGTATGGTTGTAGATCCAATAATAAAGAGTAGGGTTGTAGATCCAATAATAAAGAGTAGGGTTGTAGATCCAATAATAAATAGTAGGGTTGTAGATCCAATAATAAAGAGTAGGGTTGTAGATCCAATAATAAAGAGTAGGGTTGTAGATCCAATAATAAAGAGTAGGGTTGTATATCCAATAATAAAGAGTAGGGTTGGAGATCCAATAATAGAGTAGGGTTGGAGATCCAATAATAAAGAGTAGGGTTGTAGATCCATTAATAAAGAGTAGGGTTGTAGATCCAATAATAAAGAGTAGGGTTGTAGATCCAATAATAAAGAGTAGGGTTGGAGATCCAATAATAAAGAGTAGGGTTGTAGATCCAATAATGAAGAGTAGGGTTGGAGATCCAATAATAAAGAGTAGGGTTTGAGATCCAATAATAAAGAGTAGGGTTGTAGATCCAATAATAAAGAGTAGGGTTGTAGATCCAATTATAAAGAGTAGGGTTGTAGATCCAATAATAAAGAGTAGGGTTGTAGATCCAATAATAAATAGTAGGGTTGTAGATCCAATAATAAAGAGTATGGTTGTAGATCCAATAATAAAGAGTAGTGTTGTAGATCCAATAATAAAGAGTAGGGTTGTAGATCTAATAATAAAGAGTAGGGTTGTAGATCCAATAATAAAGAGTAGGGTTGTAGATCCAATAATAAAGAGTAGGGTTGTAGATCCAATAATAAAGAGCAGGGTTGTAGATCCAATAATAAAGAGTAGGGTTGTAGTTCCAATAATAAAGAGAAGGGTTGTAGATCCAATAATAAAGAGTAGGGTTGTAGATCCAATAATAAAGAGTAGGGTTGTAAATCCAATAATAAAGAGTAGGGTTGTAGATCCAATAATAAAGAGTAGGGTTGTAGATCCAATAATAAATAGTAGGGTTGTAGATCCAATAATAAAGAGTAGGGTTGTAGTTCCAATAATAAAGAATATGGTTGTAGATCCAATAATAAAGAGTAGGGTTGTAGATCCAATAATAAATAGTAGGGTTGTAGATCCAATAATAAAGAGTAGGGTTGTAGATCCAATAATAAAGAGTAGGGTTGTAGATCCAATAATAAAGAGTAGGGTTGTATATCCAATAATAAAGAGTAGGGTTGGAGATCCAATAATAGAGTAGGGTTGGAGATCCAATAATAAAGAGTAGGGTTGTAGATCCATTAATAAAGAGTAGGGTTGTAGATCCAATAATAAAGAGTAGGGTTGTAGATCCAATAATAAAGAGTAGGGTTGGAGATCCAATAATAAAGAGTAGGGTTGTAGATCCAATAATGAAGAGTAGGGTTGGAGATCCAATAATAAAGAGTAGGGTTTGAGATCCAATAATAAAGAGTAGGGTTGTAGATCCAATAATAAAGAGTAGGGTTGTAGATCCAATTATAAAGAGTAGGGTTGTAGATCCAATAATAAAGAGTAGGGTTGTAGATCCAATAATAAATAGTAGGGTTGTAGATCCAATAATAAAGAGTACGGTTGTAGATCCAATAATAAAGAGTAGTGTTGTAGATCTAATAATAAAGAGTAGGGTTGTAGATCCAATAATAAAGAGTAGGGTTGTAGATCCAATAATAAAGAGTAGGGTTGTAGATCCAATAATAAAGTGTTGGGTTGTAGATCCAATAATAAAGAGTAGGGTTGTATATCCAATAATAAAGAGTAGGGTTGTAGATCCAATAATAAAGAGTAGGGTTGTAGATCCAATAATAAAGAGTAGGGTTGTAGTTCCAATAATAAAGAGTATGGTTGTAGATCCAATAATAAATAGTAGGGTTGTAGATCCAATAATAAAGAGTAGGGTTGTAGATCCAATAATAAATAGTAGGGTTGTAGATCCAATAATAAAGAGTAGGGTTGGAGATCCAATAATAAAGAGTAGGGTTGTAGATCCAATAATAAAGAGTAGGGTTGTATATCCAATAATAAAGAGTAGGGTTGGAGATCCAATAATGGAGTAGGGTTGGAGATCCAATAATAAAGAGTAGGGTTGGAGATCCAATAATAAAGAGTAGGGTTGTAGATCCATTAATAAAGAGTAGGGTTGTAGATCCAATAATAAAGAGTAGGGTTGTAGATCCAATAATAAAGAGTAGGGTTGGAGATCCAATAATAAAGAGTAGGGTTGTAGATCCAATAATGAAGAGTAGGGTTGGAGATCCAATAATAAAGAGTAGGGTTTGAGATCCAATAATAAAGAGTAGGGTTGTAGATCCAATAATAAAGAGTAGGGTTGTAGATCCAATAATAAAGAGTAGGGTTGTAGATCCAATAATAAAGAGTAGGGTTGTAGATCCAATAATAAATAGTAGGGTTGTAGATCCAATAATAAAGAGTACGGTTGTAGATCCAATAATAAAGAGTAGGGTTGTAGATTCAATAATAAAGAGTAGGGTTGTAGATCTAATAATAAAGAGTAGGGTTGTAGATCCAATAATAAAGAGTAGGGTTGTAGATCCAATAATAAAGAGTAGGGTTGTAGATCCAATAATAAAGAGGAGGGTTGTAAATCCAATAATAAAGAGTAGGGTTGTAGATCCAATAATAATGAGTAGGGTTGTAGATCCAATAATAAAGAGTAGGGTTGTAGTTCCAATAATAAAGAGTAGGGTTGGAGATCCAATAATAAAGAGTAGGGTTGGAGATCCAATAATAAAGAGTAGGGTTGGAGATCCAATAATAAAGAGTAGGGTTGTAGATCCAATAATAAATAGTAGGGTTGTAGATCCAATAATAACGGGTAGGGTTGTAGATCCAATAATAAAGAGTAGGGTTGTAGATCCAATAATAAATAGGAGGGTTGTAGATCCAATGATAAAGAGTAGGGTTGTAGATCCAATAATAAAGAGGAGGGTTGTAGATCCAATTATAAAGAGTAGGGTTGGAGATCCAATAATAAATAGTAGGGTTGTAGATCCAATAATAAAAAGTAGGGTTGTAGTTCCAATAAGAAAGAGTAGGGTTGGAGATCCAATAATAAAGAGTAGGGTTGGAGATCCAATAATAAAGAGTAGGGTTGTAGATCCAATTATAAAGAGTAGGATTGTAGATCCAATAATAAAGAGTAGGGTTGTAGTTCCAATAATAAAGAGTAGGGTTGGAGATCCAATAATAAAGAGTAGGGTTGTAGATCCAATAATGAAGAGTAGGGTTGGAGATCCAATAATAAAGGGTAGGGTTGTAGATCCAATAATAATGAGTAGGGTTGTAGATCCAATAATAAAGAGTAGGGTTGTAGATACAATAATAAATAGTAGGGTTGTAGATCCAATAATAAAGAGTAGGGTTGTAGATCTAATAATAAAGAGTAGGGTTGTAGATCCAATAATAAAGAGTAGGGTTGTATATCCAATAATAAAGAGTAGGGTTGTAGATCCAATAATAAAGAGTAGGGTTGTAGATCCAATAATAAAGAGCAGGGTTGTAGATCCAATAATAAAGAGTAGGGTTGTAGTTCCATTAATAAAGAGTAGGGTTGTAGTTCCAATAATAAAGAGTAGGGTTGTAGATCCAATAATAAAGAGCAGGGTTGTAGATCCAATAATAAAGAGTAGGGTTGTAGTTCCAATAATAAAGAGTAGGGTTGTAGATCCAATAATAAAGAGTAGGGTTGTAGATCCAATAATAAAGAGTAGGGTTGTAGATCCAATAATAAAGAGTAGGGTTGTAGTTCCAATAATAAAGAGTAGGGTTGTAGATCCAATAATAAAGAGTAGGGTTGTAGATCCAATAATAAATAGTAGGGTTGTAGATCCAATAATAACGGGTAGGGTTGTAGATCCAATAATAAAGAGTAGGGTTGTAGATCCAATAATAAATAGGAGGGATGTAGATCCAATGATAAAGAGTAGGGTTGTAGATCCAATAATAAAGAGGAGGGTTGTAGATCCAATTATAAAGAGTAGGGTTGGGGATCCAATAATAAATAGTAGGGTTGTAGATCCAATAATAAAAAGTAGGGTTGTAGTTCCAATAAGAAAGAGTAGGGTTGGAGATCCAATAATAAAGAGTAGGGTTGGAGATCCAATAATAAAGAGTAGGGTTGTAGATCCAATTATAAAGAGTAGGGTTGTAGATCCAATAATAAAGAGTAGGGTTGTAGTTCCAATAATAAAGAGTAGGGTTGGAGATCCAATAATAAAGAGTAGGGTTGTAGATCCAATAATGAAGAGTAGGGTTGGAGATCCAATAATAAAGAGTAGGGTTTGAGATCCAATAATAAAGAGTAGGGTTGTAGATCCAATAATAAAGAGTAGGGTTGTAGATCCAATGATAAAGGGTAGGGTTGTAGATCCAATAATAAAGAGTAGGGTTGTAGATCCAATAATAAAGAGGAGGGTTGTAGTTCCAATAATAAAGAGTAGGGTTGTAGATCCAATAATAAAGAGTAGGGTTGTAGATCCAATAATAAAGAGTAGGGTTGTAGATCCAATAATAATGAGTAGGGTTGTAGATCCAATAATAAAGAGTAGGGTTGTAGATACAATAATAAATAGTAGGGTTGTAGATCCAATAATAAAGAGTAGGGTTGTAGATCTAATAATAAAGAGTAGGGTTGTAGATCCAATAATAAAGAGTAGGGTTGTATATCCAATAATAAAGAGTAGGGTTGTAGATCCAATAATAAAGAGTAGGGTTGTAGATCCAATAATAAAGAGCAGGGTTGTAGATCCAATAATAAAGAGTAGGGTTGTAGTTCCATTAATAAAGAGTAGGGTTGTAGTTCCAATAATAAAGAGTAGGGTTGTAGATCCAATAATAAAGAGCAGGGTTGTAGATCCAATAATAAAGAGTAGGGTTGTAGTTCCAATAATAAAGAGTATGGTTGTAGATCCAATAATAAAGAGTAGGGTTGTAGATCCAATAATAAAGAGTAGGGTTGTAGATCCAATAATAAAGAGTAGGGTTGTAGTTCCAATAATAAAGAGTAGGGTTGTAGATCCAATAATAAAGAGTAGGGTTGTAGATCCAATAATAAAGAGTAGGGTTGGAGATCCAATAATAAAGAGTAGGGTTGTAGATCCAATAATAAAGAGTAGGGTTGGAGATCCAATAATAAAGAGTAGGGTTGTAGATCCAATAATAAAGAGTAGGGTTGTAGATCCAATAATAAAGAGTAGGGTTGTAGTTCCAATAATAAAGAGTATGGTTGGAGATCCAATAATAAATAGTAGGGTTGTAGATCCAATAATAAAGAGTTGGGTTGGAGATCCAATAATAAAGAGTAGGGTTGGAGATCCAATAATAAATAGTAGGGTTGTAGATCCAATAATAAAGAGTAGGGTTGTAAATCCAATAATAAAGAGTAGGGTTGTAGATCCAATAATAAAGAGTAGGGTTGTAGATCCAATAATAAAGAGTAGGGTTGTAGATCCAATAATAAAGAGTAGGGTTGTAGTTCCAATAATAAAGAGTAGGGTTGGAGATCCAATAATAAAGAGTAGGGTTGTAGATCCAATAATAAATAGTAGGGTTGTAGATCCAATAATAAAGAGTAGGGTTGGAGATCCAATAATGAAGAGTAGGGTTGGAGATCCAATAATAAATAGTAGGGTTGTAGATCCAATAATAAAGAGTAGGGTTGTAAATCCAATAATAAAGAGTAGGGTTGTAGATCCAATAATAAAGAGTAGGGTTGTAGATCCAATAATAAAGAGTAGGGTTGTAGATCCAATAATAAAGAGTAGGGTTGTAGTTCCAATAATAAAGAGTAGGGATGGAGATCCAATAATAAAGAGTAGGGTTGGAGATCCAATAATAGAGAGGAGGGTTGTAAATCCAATAATAAAGAGTAGGGTTGTAGATCCAATAATAAAGAGTAGGGTTGTAGTTCCAATAATAAAGAGTAGGGTTGTAGATCCAATAATAAAGAGTAGGGTTGGAGATCCAATAATAAATAGTAGGGTTGTAGATCCAATAATAAAGAGTAGGGTTGTAGATCCATTAACCAGTTTAACTCAGCCACATTTGTGTGCCTGTCCTAATCCAGCACTTCTATTCAATAATTTGAGGAGAGAGGTACAGATTGTTCTTTTTGTTGATCACCACTCTTTTAAGCTTTATCTTCACCATTGCTATAAATGGCTTACTTATCATTCAGTATTATTTGAAGGTTAAACCAGCAATGGTCAACAATTACACCAATACTACAAAACGAACAACTACCTCTCATCTCAAATTATTAGAGTAGGGAATACACAAAGAACTGACTTACTGTATGCTGTATGTATGGAGATTATATTGGAACATTTGATTTCTACTCAAATAATCCTGTAATGATGGCCATCTTGATTTTCTAGTCAACATTAAGATAATTTCAGTCTTGTCTGCATTTAAATTGTTCACTGGTTTCCGAGATATTTAAAATCTTCCTTGTGCCATGTCTTAGAAATTATGTGAAAGTTCAGTTAATCAAATATAATAATCTTGAGCAGCCATGTTGAATTTCTAAATGGAACAAAAATAACAAATTTTAATATTTTGGTCCATTGGTTTCTAAGAACATAAATTTGGAACTGGGCCAATTTCAGAGAATATATTGAAAGTCAAGTTTTGGCACTTATTCTTCAGAAATATTACCTTGTAAAAGTTACAGCTATTTGAAGAATGTCTATTTTTTGCAATGATAACTATCACATATCAAAGGTATGGTTGTCAAAAGGGAATCAATCATCTAAGGTATATCACAGCCAGGTCTAATTGGAATTAATGAAAAGTTTAATATGAATGTTTGCTTTGTATAAGATCTGAAGATCTAATTTTGCACAAGTGATATACAATGTATGAGCAAGTAATTAACCAGTTTTATAATGAACTCTGAAAACATCATCGTGGCCCTGATCGTATGGTAGTTGGATTTACAATTACCACTGCAATCAGTGCCCATCAGCACTACAATCAGTGTCTATCACCACTGATGTTGTGAGTTCGAATTTCGATCAGGGCGAGGTGTACAACATTATGTGATAAAGTTTGTCAGTGACTTGAGACACCGGCTCCTATGGTTTCCTCCACCAATAAAACTGACCGCCATGATATAACTGAAATATTGTTGAAAGTGGCATTAAACACCATCAAACAAACAAACAAACTGAAAACATCAGGATCTTCGATTGGGTGAAGGACAGACCACACCACCAGGAGACCCCAAGCCAAGGTTAGTTTAAATTTACCCACTGGATTCATGTCACCTTCTTAAAAAATATTTATAACTCCTTCAGATGTCAAATATGAGTTTGACTTTACAATGGTTTATATTAGTTAGGGAGTGTCCACAAATTTGGAAAATGTGGAATACAGAAACATGAGGCTCATACAAGTCTATCACTGTTTAACTTGTATTAGCTATTGTAGCATGTTTAAATCTTGAATACCAGGACATGGACGAAATAGACTCTGGGGCATTCATAAATTGGTACAAAATTGAATCTATATATCGTGATGATACTCCATAATAAATACAATTCTAATGCAATAATAATGTAACGAGTATTTTCATTGGCTATCGAGAGCCGTCAAATCTGCAGTTGACATGCCTGAAGGAATGCTATATCCCTACGCCGAATGGACTTGTTTGTAAACAATATGGCTGACCCAGATATTTCCGACTATGAATTTGATGCCGACGACCTATTTAGGAGATAACTGTATTGTATTTGAAAATTTCACGGCATCAATTGGAGATTTGATGGTCGTAAATCAAGTTTACTGTCCATCCTAATGCAATACTGAACATAAAAATGTATTCTTGCATATCCCTGGTTCTAAAAATCACAAAAATTAAAATTCTGGGAAATATTGTTGAACGACTTTGGCACATAAACAACGTGATGTCATATGAAGACTTCCAGTTGAAAATGTAAAGATCAGACATTATTTGGCTTCGTGTATGCTTCAATTTAGATAAAATTTAACTAAAATAAGTTTTCAAGGTAGGCATTTTAATTATTTTTATGTATTGTTGTACATATGACATGTAGGATTTCACATTTTCAAGATAGTGGGATAGCGGATCCTTAAACAACTACATTACTATTTTTTTAGTGGAAGGAATTTGAAAAGTGCATATATTTCGTCATTTATTTGTATGTTTTCAAACTAGTGTGTACACGTTGGGAGAATTTCATAAGAATAGGAATAACAGTAAAACTGGATTTGACGGTCGCAAATATCTGTTTTATTGGCTCCGCTTCGCGTCGCCAGTAAAACATCATTTGTGACCGTCAAATCCACAATTGACACCTCCAACTCTTCAAATACAGTACTATTATTCCTTAAATATATGTTCAATAAAAAGTCAACTATTCAGGAATAATAGAATTTATCTTTCCTATAATATGGCATGTTGACTTTTACTCATGAAGAATTCATAAAATTTTGTTGACTATCAGATATTGAAAGCTCTTTATCAAAAGACAAACATTGTGCACCTCTTTATATTTTTGTATATTAATATTTTATTTTATTTTATGGTACATTATATTTCATATTTCTGGGTTTAAGCCATTTTCAAAGTCACATATACTGATGACAGCTAGTGTTTACATTGGTATCAAGTTTCAAATCATTGCTGACTTTGTAGTTTCAGATGAGATTTTTTAAATTTCAGCAAAACCCAAAGAAGAATTGCCCAGAGCGGCCAGTTTTACTGACCACATACATAATTTCTGCAGAGTTAGGTTCAAATTGTCTCCCTACTTACAGAGGTATGAGTGGGCGATTTATTGTTTAACGTCAACTGATCAATTTTTCAGCTATATCATGGCGAGAACTGGTTAATTTTCAATGAGATGATGATGAGGTCTGCTTTGTACTAGATCAACATGCTTAGTTGGATTTTTAGTGTGCTAGCTCACTGAGAAACAGTCTGCGGATAGACATGTTGCCTCACTCAGACACATTATCCCGATTCCGAGCCAACCAGTCTTTGCTCTTTCTCCTTAATACTACATGCTTAGCGGAGAAGCAACAAATACCAATTTTATAGTCTTTGTGATTTGACCCGATCAGGGCTCGAATCCACGATCTACCACACTCGAGGTGAGCATGCCAACCATTACTCCACCAATTAGGTTACTTACAGAAGAAATGATCAAAATGTGAAATATCAAGTATAAAAACAGACAACAAACACAAATTGTTGGTAAAAAGTATAATAATCTTAAGAAATATAAGTAGCTATATATAGGTCTCTCCCTGAAAGATTGGAAAGACCTCCATAAAATATCAACAATATGCCTGTATATTTTCAATACATGGGAAGACAAGCATATCTAGTATGACCACTCCCTCGGATTTCTTTAATACGGCCACAATGTCTCAACACTGTTAACATAGCACGTCCAACACTGTCCATTTTTAAAGTTGAAAATTCTTTGATATCTTCGTCAACGATGAAATATTCCCCTGAAAATAAAGAACTAGATGGTTTTAAAATATTGTACATTTACTTATTTTTTTCTTTCTTTTTGTAAAAAACTTTCAATACTATAATCAAAATTTGCAAGTGTCATTCACTAAATTATATTGTCACACAAAAGTGTCAATTTGCCTGGTATTAAAATGAAAATTGTTACAAAAAACAAGTTTGCTGTCAATTCACAATTGTATAAATCTGTCTAAGAAGAACAAAAATAGAGAATAAAGAATGAGCAATACAATGTAAAGATACGAGTGAAAAAAAAATGTAGATATCTAATTGAGTGTGCGCAACACATTTCTGAAATAACCGTCATCGGATACGCTCCTAGTCAAAAGATTAGAAAGCCAAATAAACCAGACAATCACAGGAACATGAGATTCAACATGAGCCAGAAGGATGGGGCAACCATAGGAACATGAGATTCAACATGAGCCAGAAGGATGAGGCAATCATAGGAACATGAGATTCAACATGAGCCAGAAGGATGGGGCAATCATAGGAACATGAGATTCAACATGAGCCAGAAGGATGGGGCAATCATAGGAACATGAGATTCAACATGAGCCAGAAGGATGGGGCAATCATAGGAACATGAGATTCAACATGAGCCAGAAGGATGGGGCAATCATTGGAACATGGGATTCAACATGAGCCAGAAGGATGAGACAATCATAGGAACATGAGATTCAACATGAGCCAGAAGGATAGGGCAATCATAGGAACATGAGATTCAACATGAGCCAGAAGGATGGGGCAATCATAGGAACATGAGATTCAACATGAGCCAGAAGGATGGGGCAATCATAGGAACATGAGATTCAATATGAGCCAGAAGGATGGGGCAATCATTGGAACATGGGATTCAACATGAACCAGAAGGATGGGGCAATCATAAGAACATGAGATTCAACATGAGCCAGAAGGATGAGGCAATCATATGAACATGAGATTCAACATGAGCCAGAAGGATGGGGCAATCATAGGAACATGAGATTCAACATGAGCCAGAAGGATGGGGCAATCATAGGAACATGAGATTCAACATGAGCCAGAAGGATGGGGCAATCATAGGAACATGCGATTCAACATGAGCCAGAAGGATGAGGCAATCATATGAACATGAGATTCAACATGGGCCAGAAGGATGGGGCAATCATAGGAACATGAGATTCAACATGAGCCAGAAGGATGAGGCAATCATATGAACATGAGATTCAACATGAGCCAGAAGGATGGGGCAATCATAGGAACATGAGATTCAACATGAGCCAGAAGGATGGGGCAATCATAGGAACATGAGATTCAACATGAGCCAGAAGGATAGGGCAATCATAGGAACATGAGATTCAACATGAGCCAGAAGGATGGGGCAATCATAGGAACATGAGATTCAACACGAGCCAGAAGGATAGGGCAATCATAGGAACATGAGCCAGAAGGATGGGGCATGATGTTATGGCTTACAAGCTAATTGATCATTACTGTTTCATTTTGTTTTTAATGGTAGGAATAAGAAAAAGCAAGTCTTTATTAATTTTGCTTATTATTCAAATTTGTTTCCTATGAAAAATAATTACAATAACAATATCTAATAATTTGACTGATTGATACGTTGTTTCACATCACTCTTAGCCATCATTCAGTTAAATCATGGCAGCCAGCTGGTCAGAAAGTGCCTGGTGAACTTTCTCACTTAGTGTTTAAAGTCCAGTACACCCTGCCCTAAGCTGGGCACAATATCATTAGACAAAAAATGACATGCCAATAATAGATAAACAATCACTCAGATAGACACTGTGCCATTTAAAAGATTTGTATTTCTCAAAATAAACTTGTTTTAAATTTACTCAAATTTAATAGTAATCTAATTTTTTCAGCGAAAAACTCCTAATTCCAAATCCTTTTATTTGATAATCAGAGACTGGTGTAGAAAGTATCACAAATAATGACTATTACATACATATGAAATAGACAAAGTAATTACAAAGGGAGATAATCTATCTATTAATGGCAAACCGACCATTTAACTTGCAGGGGGGGGGGGTTATGTTTTTTTTCTCTAAATAAATATGCATTTTAAGGTGTTGTAGGATTGTTGCTGAAAAAAATATTCTGATTTTGGTGGAGGAAAAAAAAATAATCTGATTCAGAGTTTTTGTCATATAACCTAATGTTAAATTCTGGAAGAAAAAAAAATATTCTAACTCTCGTGTTGTCTGAAAAAAAAATTCTGAACGAAACAAAAAACCATAACCCCCCCACCCCTTCAAGTTAAATGGTCGGTCCCTAATTGACTGATCGATTGTTTATAGTTTAACGTCCAGAGGTAAATATTTCAAGCATATATTCAGGAGATAATGTAATTGATTGAAATGGCATTATAAGTCACTGTCAAAACAGGCCTATCTAGAATTGAGTATCAAGGATTCATTGCAGACCTTTTCATAAGTCAGTTCTAAACCGCATCGGTGGCACAATAGTTAGTGTGCTCATCAGTGGCACGCACAATAGTTAGTGTGCTCATCTTGAGTGCTGTAGATTCATGCACTGCTTGGATTCAAATAAGTCTGTAGTTTGTGAGAAAAAAACATTTTATTCTCATTCCGATAGTTAACAATGCCTTTGTGAAGCCTGCCAGAGAAAGGCTACCTGGTATTTATGTACCATTTGGATACAATCAAGTTTCTAGTATTTGAGAAATGAATTTTTCATTTTCCCATAGCATCTCATGTTTAAACTTTGTAATATGGTGGCAGCCATTTTTGGATTTCCAATCAACATTAAAAAAAAATTGTCAATAAAGGGTCACATTAAGGAACATTCCTACTACAACACGCTAAACTGCATATATCTGGTAAGGGACTAACCAGAACCAGGAACATTCCTACCACAACACCTTAAACTGCATATATTTGGTAAGGGACTAACCAGGAACATTCCTACCACAACACCTTAAACTGCATATATTTGGTAAGGGACTAACCAGGAACATTCCTACCACAACACCCTAAACTGCATATATTTGGTAAGGGACTAACCAGGAACATTCATACCACAACACGCTAAACTGCATATATTTGGTAAGGGACTAACAAGGAACATTCCTACTACAACACGTTAAACTGCATATATTTGGTAAGGGAATACCAAGGAACATTCCTACCACAACACCTTAAACTGCATATATTTGGTAAGGGACTAACCAGGAACATTCCTACCACAACACCTTAAACTGCATATATTTGGTAAGGGACCAACCAGGAACATTCCTACTACAACACCTTAAACTGCATATATTTGGTAAGGGACTAACCAGGAACATTCCTACCACAACACCTTAAATTGCATATATTTGGTAAGGGACCAACCAGGAACATTCCTACCACAACACCTTAAACTGCATATATTTGGTAAGGGACTAACCGGGAACATTCCTACTACAACACCTTAATTTTAAACTGCATATATTTGGTAAGGGACTAACCAGGAACATTCCTACCACAACACCTTAAACTGCATATATTTGGTAAGGGACTAACCAGGAACATTCCTACCACAACACCTTAAACTGCATATATTTGGTAAGGGACTAACCAGGAACATTCCTGCCACAACACCTTAAACTGCATATATTTGGTAAGGGAATAACAAGGAACATTCCTACCACACCTTAAACTGCATATATTTGGTAAGGGACTAACCAGGAACATTCCTACCACAACACCTTAAACTGCATATATTTGGTAAGGGACTAACCAGGAACATTCCTACCACAACACCTTAAACTGCATATATTTGGTAAGGGAATAACAAGGAACATTCCTACCACACCTTAAACTGCATATATTTGGTAAGGGACTAACCAGGAACATTCCTGCCACAACACCTTAAACTGCATATATTTGGTAAGGGAATAACAAGGAACATTCCTACCACACCTTAAACTGCATATATTTGGTAAGGGACTAACCAGGAACATTCCTACCACAACACCTTAAACTGCATATATTTGGTAAGGGACTAACCAGGAACATTCCTGCCACAACACCTTAAACTGCATATATTTGGTAAGGGAATAACAAGGAACATTCCTACCACACCTTAAACTGCATATATTTGGTAAGGGACTAACCAGGAACATTCCTACCACAACACCTTAAACTGCATATATTTGGTAAGGGACTAACCAGGAACATTCCTACCACAACACCTTAAACTGCATATATTTGGCAAGGGACTAACCAGGAACATTCCTACTACAACACGTTAAACTGCATATATTTGGTAAGGGACTAACCAGGAACATTCCAACCACAACACCTTAAACTGCATATATTTGGTAAGGGACTAACCAGGAACATTTCTACCACAACACCCTAAACTGCATATATTTGGTAAGGGACTAACCAGGAACATTCCTACTACAAGTTACAACACCTTAAACTGCATATATTTGGTAAGGGACTAACCGGGAACATTCCTACTACAAAACCGTAAACTGCATATATTTGGTAAGGGACTAACCAGGAACATTCCTACCACAACACCTTAATCTACATATATTTGGTAAGGGACTAACCGGGAACATTCCTGCCACAACACCTTAAACTGGATATATTTGGTAAGAGACTAACAAGGAACATTCCTACCACAACACCTTAATCTACATATATTTGGTAAGGGACTAACCAGGAACATTCCTGCCACAACACCTTAAACTGCATATATTTGGTAAGGGACTAACCAGGAACATTCCTACCACAACACCTTAAACTGCATATATTTGGTAAGGGACTAACCAGGAACATTCCTACTACAACACCTTAAACTGCATATATTTGGTAGGGGACTAACCAGGAACATTCCTACAACAACACCTTAAACTGCATATATTTGGTAAGGGACTAACCAGGAACATTCCTACCACAACACCTTAAACTGCATATATTTGGTAAGGGACTAACCAGGAACATTCCAATTATATTAATTTAGAAGTTTCAAATGAGAGTAAATTGAAAATATTTTTTCCAATAGTCCTAGATGTTACATTTATCATTAAGAAAAACAAATGAAAATTTTACAAGGGCCATCCATGTTTATTCATGGATTTCTTGGTTCAAACACATCTACATTTGTTATAGTATAGTTTCTAAGATTATTTTTTTCGCTTTCCCATAGGATTCGTTGCTAAGATCATTTTCCTGCAATGGCAGTCATCTTAAATTTCTTATCTATACAAAAACAGACATTTGAGGATCGGATAAGAAACATATTTACCATAAAACAATTCCATCACGCATGTGCTTTCTGAGAATTAGATTTTTGTTTAACATTTCAGCAAATCAGAAAGCATAATTGGCCTGGAAGCTACATTGAAATTTCAATTTAAAAAATTTGAATATCATATAAAATGTTGAAGACAACCCTAGTAACATTTCTGCCAAGTTTGATATCAATATGTGCAGTGATCTGAGAGAGAAAGATTGAAATGTTAACAGCTAACTGACTCTGACGACAAAAGGAAAATGATGACAGTGCCTCATATGCCTTTAGTCCCGGTAAAACTATTTTTCATATTATAAAAAACTTCTAAGAAATGAATGACAACCATCACAAGTTCATCAAGATTATTTCAATTTCTGTTCAAATATATCACTTATTAAGTAGAATTTAAAAGAATCAAAAAGACATTTTCAATGAAATCAAATCTACCATGAGTTATATCTTAGTAATTATGTATCATATTGTGTTAAATCTATGGTGGCTTTATAATAATGAAAGCATGAAATTTGTTGAAATTTCTCATTTTCTATTCTCAAAAATAGACTGCTAATCTGAAAAATCAATATTTAACATCAAATAAAATATGGGAAGGTAAAGTATAGAAACTAATAAAATATTCAATATAATTTAAATTTGAATGGATTGGTAGATTGCAATCCAAACATAAGCTAAATATTCCTCAAAGGTGATCAGAAATGATGAATAATGTCTAATGGCAATTCATTTTTTTTTACTTGGCTTTGCAGCTGAATTTCTTAGATAAATCCTTTTCTCTCACATTTTCCTACATATTTATCTTGTTCTTAATATCTTATTAAGAAGTTCAACTAGTGCAATTTGTAATCAAAGAGACATCTGTTTTAGTTATGATAGAATACTAAAAAAAAGATTAGCTATTACAGTTGGCAAAAGAAAAGAAGAGCCTTCCTTAATATAGACCTTATGAAATAATATTCATCAACAATACAGCCTAATTAAAGCCAGGTATAACCAACCTTCTTTTAGTGCACAGGTCATGTAACACATCCTTACATTGAGACATGATTTGGAGTGACAGTGTCAGGGTCTATTAATTTTAATATGTTTAAAGCATTCACATTTTTTTTTCTATTAAAATAAAAAATTCCAACTATTGATTTCAGAAAATGTGCAGTGACCTACTTTTCATGAGGGCCATAACTCTTAAAATTCTTGACAATTTTTTTTGTTTTTTGTTTTTATAGTTTTCAATCTTGACTGATACATTGTCCATAAACAATATGTGTATAAACTTGAGTTGAATCTGTTGTGTAACTCTTGTTATTGTGCTAAGTAACATTTTCAGCTTTTTTCACATCTTCAAGGGGCATAATTCTTAAAATTCTTGACAAAAATTATGACTATCACCTTGTCAGAGATATTGTCCATTCATCGTTTGTGTATAATTTTTGGAATGAATCTGTCGAGAAATAAAGATGCTAGATCACTAACAAGATTTGATATGCAGGCTGTCTGTCTAGGTTGCAACCAGTCTTAAAATAAGATTGCTTAGCTTCGAATTCCTTTGCATAAATATTCTTCAAGTGCAAATTCCTTGTTTTGAACAGTGGCAAATGTGATGTTTACATACTGAAGAAAATCACATTTAGAATTGGTCTCTTGACTCAATATTTTGCATATTTAAGTCATAACTTGGCATTTCATAAAAATTAACCTTTAAATTCCCTTTTCAATAAAAATATAAACTTTAAAACATTTCTTAAATATTTTCAGGTTTCACAATCCAAGTTATAATAATTAATTTTTATCTGAAGATACTATCCAAAAGGAATTACATTTTTTACAGAACAACATGTGAATTGATAAATTGAACTGATCCACATTTCTAATCAGTACTACCATCAACTCTCAAAGAAAAGACAACACAATGACCAAAAGAAAAAGGACAAATTGACAAACTACGATCTACAAAACATACGCATAAAACTAAAGATTGAGTAACACAAACCCCACTAAAAACCGAGGGTGAACTCAGGTGCTCCGGAAGGGTAAGCAGTTCATGCCGTCCCACTTTTTACCACCATATTAAAAACAAGGTTAAATATTAAGATATTTCATAAGGATTTGTATTAAAGATGTTAACTGCCTAACTCTACATTATGTCAGTTAAATCACGACAGACAGTTTTATTAGTGGAGAAAACCAGAGTATCCAGGGACAATCACTGCTCTTAGAAAGTAACTGACAAACTGACAAATACATACGATGTATCAAATACACCTCACTATAGGCACAAAACATCTCACAAATCATAGTGACATCTCAATACTGGCACAAAACATCTCACAAATTATAGTGACACATCACTTTTGGCACAAAACATCTCACAAATTATAGTGACACCTTACTACTGGCACAAAACATCTCACAAATTTTAGTGACACCTTACTATAGGCACAAAACATCACAAATCATAGTGACATCTCAATACTGGCACAAAACATCTCACAAATTTTAGTGACACCTCACTTTAGGAACAAAACATTTCATAAATTCTAGTGACATCTCAATACTGGCACAAAACATCTCACAAATTTTAGTGACACCTTACTATAGGCACAAAACATCATAAATCATAGTGACACCTCAATACTGGCACAAAACATCTCATAAATTTTAGTGACACCTCAATACTGGCACAAAACATCTCACAAATTATAGTGACACCTCAATACTGGCACAAAACATCTCACAAATGTTAGTGATGCCTTACTACTGGCACAAAACATCTCACAAATTCTAGTGACACCTCAATACTGGCACAAAACATCTCACAAATTATAGTGACACCCCACTATAGGAACAAAACATCTCACAAATTCTAGTGAAACCTCAATACTGGCACAAAAAAACATCTCACAAATATTAGTGACACCTTACTATAGGTTCAAAACATCACAAATCATAGTGACACCTCAATACTGGCACAACACATCTCACAAATTATAGTGACACCTCAATACTGGCACAAAACATCTCACAAAGTTTAGTGATGCCTTACTACTGGCACAAAACATCTCATAAATTCTAGTGACACCTCAATACTGGCACAAAACATCTTACAAATTTTAGTGACACCTTACTATAGGCACAAAACATCACAAATCATAGTGACACCTCAATACTGGCACAAAATATCTCACAAATTATAGTGACACCTCAATACTGGCACAAAACATCTCACAAATTATAGTGACACTTCAATACTGGCATAAAACATCTCATAAATTTAAGTGACACGTTACTACTGGCACAAAACATATCACACATTTCAGTGACATCTCACTTTAGGCACAAAACATCTCACAAATTATAGTGACACCTCACTATAGGAACAAAACATCTCACAAATTCTAGTGACACCTCAATACTGGCACAAAACATCTCACAAATATTAGTGACACCTTACTACAGGTACAAAACATCACAAATCATAGTGACACCTCAATACTGGCACAACACATCTCACAAATCAGTGACACCTCAATACTAGCACAAAACATCTCACAAATTTTAGTGACACCTTACTATAGGCACAAAACATCTCACAAATTATAGTGACACCTCAATACTAGCACAAAATTAATTCAACATCTCATAAATTTAAGTGACACCTTACTACTGGCACAAAACATATCATACATTTTAGTGACACCTTACACATTCTAAGTGTAATTTTGGGGTGAAAATTGTGAATTGTTGCTGTTTCTTAGACATTTCCATTTATTCTTTTTTATATGTAGCTGCTTCAAACCAACAAACACCAGTTTTTAAAGCTTGACATTTCTAATGTTTCAAAACAATAAAATTGATTAAGAAAAAACGAATATAATTTCAAAATTTTAACAAATAAAATATCAAAACGTGTCTTAATATCTGGTTCTACTGACGAAGCTGCTTCGTTCATTTTTGTTTACTAACAGTCGTGTGCTGATTACCGAAGTTCGTTAGCAAGACCGCCTCTGATTGGTTGAGGTTCAAAATGTCGGCCAATCGAATTTATCGATATTAATCAGTCTGCTGGTTTTCCCCAGTTACTATATTTGGGTACGTACTAACTGCGACATGAGATTTATTAACCTCACGTGCAAAACTGCGCGGTGGACATGTAGTTCTGTTAGAGGAAGCAATGAATCTTCTAAACCAATCAGAATTAAGAAAATTCATAGTCATTTAATAAAACATAATGACAGTAAAAAGTCCTTAATCTTTATATTATACATTTGTATATGTAATGTATTACTCGTGTCATTGAAAATAAAATATTAACCCATCATCATTTTATTGTTTAAGAACACAATAAAACTAGAAAATTGTTTACTACAGGTGGAGTGTAAACACGGTCCGAAACGGACAATATCTAGATCTAAATTTAGTAACATAGCGTCAATATACTTAAAAATAGAAACATAGCGTCAATATTTTTTAAAAATAGAAACAAGACGTCTGGTTTCTTCACAGTGGAAAAAATACATTAAATATGCTGTATATCACGTGACTGATTTAGCCAATGAAATTGTATGAAAACCGCACCATATGTAATATTGTGTTATATTTTTTTACTGCAGTGATAAAGCATGGTACAATTTTAATTCACTGGTTGTATATATAAGAGAATATAACAGGTGGTTCAATAAACTTGTGATATGACATGGATTTGGGGCTGGGTCAAAATATCATCTTAAATAGTCACAATTCAACACAATATCGACTTTAACAGTCCTTCTTGCATGCCTATGGGTGTGGTGGTAAATAAATGTTCCCAAAAAAGTTTTTCTAACTGACAAATATTATTTGATGTCATTGTACCAGGTATGGAAAATTTCACATTGAAACCAGACACCAATGGAATGGTTTATCAGTCAAAATATTTGTCATTCTGTAGATCTGTATTTGTATGTAGACTGCCAATATATGCCATGAGCACATTTCAAAATTTTAAAGTATTTCTTTTTCACTTAAACTTTAATGAATGGACTTAGAGAGGGGATTCTCAGTGTGAAAACACCTCTCTCTCTCTCATTGTCATCCAGGGTTAAATCTTACACTGTTACAGCTGTAAAATATCAGGACCAGTTCCTCAAACCAGATCTTCTCCCACTTATATCTAGGATTTGCCATTCATTTCTCCACCAAGGATTTGTGGTACAAGCTGGACATATAGGATCCAACACCGGGAGAGGTGCAAGATCGTAAAATCTCTCAGATTTGATGATCTTGCCCCTTTCAGTGTTTGACTCTTTTTCTCATCCCTTTCTAACGTGTCCATTTTGTTTACTTTTTGTAATATAAAAAAATACCTACCTTTGACCAAATTCTAAGAAAAGTAGTCCCGGAAAATGTGAAATGCAGGTCAAATAAATTTTTATAGGTATATAGCGCTAATGTAATAGCATTTAAGGACATGGTCTATATATTTTATTATAAAATACATTTAAAATACTGCCAAGACACGAATGTATATTGATAAATCAACAATTTACCTCAGCAATGGAACACAACTTGGCGGGAAAATGCCGATGTACTTTGTTTTACCCAGGAGCCTGGGTAAGATAGAAAAATCTTTTTTTCACATAATTTAGCAGCCTACTTCAAGTTCAAGGGGTGAGAACTAAAAGTCAGGCAAAAATTTCAACATCCCAAACAATGTCACTCAGATCCTTTTCTAAGAATGGAATAACATCTCACCATGGACCATAAACAACTAGATGTGGTTAATGGTAAGGAGTAAGAGCAGCAGCTGTTGCCTGGGGAACACACAGTAATGACATTATCAGCAAATGTTTGTTATAATAACTGGACATGTTGAATGAAGAATAACATTACAAATATTTAAGATTATCCCTAAAAGCTACATTAGAGCTAAGTATTTTGTATCTCTCTGTATCTATGAAACTCTTAAATATTGACAAGTTCACATACAGTTACCAACAAATTATATACTGTTTTTTTTTTACAGTATCTTAAATTCATGAAATCTCTTGAATGTCAATACATCTTTTATTCTAATGCAAATAATGTAACGCGTATTTTCAGTGGCTCTCGAGGGCCGTCAAATCTGCAGTTGACATGCCTGAAGGAATGCTATATTCCTACGCCGAATGCACTTGTTTGTAAACAATATGGCTGACCTAGATATTTCAGACTATGAATGTGACGCTGACGACCTATTATTGATGCTGATCATAATTCCACAGCTTGACCTGCAAGCTGAGTTTCCAGATTTAGACTTTGAGGACTCCGAGGGAGAAGAAACAGGGCAGGACATCACTGGAACAGATATTGAATCGCAAAATCAGGAAGCCGAAGTGGCAGCAGACGATGTCCTTCCTGTTCAGATTGAACGTAGGTTCAATAAACTAAGTACATTAATTGTACAGAGCTTAACCCCCCCAGTCCCTTTCTTTCTGTCTTTCTGCATACATTTGTTTATTCCAAATATAAAGGTACTGACCATTTGACGTGAAGTGGTTCGCTGCAGTGTGCACACTTCAAAGTTTTTCTCTCAATTTCAGTTTTGAAAATATAAAAATTCTCTCAATATTTGGATACAATAATTAGTCCTACAAATTAAGATAAAACATCAAATGGTCAATGCTTTATAGATAAATGAATTAAAAAAAAAACCAGTCTGTTTCTATTCTCTTTTTACAGAAAAATTGAGCTGCAGTGCAAAAAAAACCCCCACTTCATAAACAACAAACAAACATCCGAATTTCAGGAAAATATTGCATCATTTTCTTCTGTACAATGTTCGTCATGGCCATCTAATAGCCAGTTCATGGCAGTTGTGCATTGAGGTTTTCTCCCATTGTTTAAGGCCATACGGTTCCCTTTGGATGCTTTTTTGTTGTTAATGTGGACACATAATATTCTACGATGAATTACAGAAAAATAATGACTAAATTAAACGAAAATAATGTTACCTATGTTATACAAACTATGACTTCCATGAATTATTTCGATTCTACTTTCTAGTAGGAAAAATCTAACATATATTTTGAATGGAAGTCAGTAATAATGATAATACATGTAATCACAAAATACACCAACTTTCATGTTTACAGTATCAGTAATTTTCATGTTTACAGTATCAGTAATTTTCCTACATTGATAACTAGACGGTGATGTAATTAAGTTACTGATATTTTCCAATTTGATGGCATTTTGCATTTAGCTACTTAAACAAGTAAAATGCTCACAAAATCGTAAAATAAATCAGTAACCAGCTTGTGTCAATGTCAACAGCGTTCCTTGTAAACTACGTCACCGGATGACGATAAATTACAAAAGTCAAAATCGATAGATTGTTGTCTTAAGTATTTTTTTCGGAAAAAATTATATGTCAACAATTGTAGAATTTTTATGCTTGTATGCACCACGGTCCTCTGAATTAGATGATCCATTGAGAGCATTTGAAGAGTTGTTTGTGTCAATTGTGGATTTGACAGACTATTTTTTTAGCAGAAGGAATTTAAAAAGTGCATATATTTCGTCATTTATTTGTATGTTTTCAAACTAGTGTGTACACGTTGGGAGAATTTCATAAGAATAGGAATAACAGTAAAACTGCTTTTGCGACCGTCAAATTCACAATTGACACCTTCAACTCTTCAAATACAGCAGGGTTCCCACTACTTTGAAATCAGAGGGAGAAGTGACTTCTCTTTCAGGTGCTGACAAAAGAGAAGTGAGAGACAACAGGGAGAAGTGGTGAGAGTACAGGGAGAAGTCAAAATATTTCTATAATTAATTGTACCACTTTTCACATTCGCGGGGCATTATCGTGGCATTCATATGTTATAATGTACTTGTTATGCATTAAGGTATATTCAGTAGTTGTTTAATTCCATGTTTTTGTTAGCATATCATCTCTCTGATTTGCATATGACCTTTTATTTGTTTTTTGTTTGTTTGTATTAAGTAAACCCTTTTCAGATTCTTTGTTTTGTCTTGCACAGATGATAAAGGCACATATATGATAGTCAACTATTGTCCAATAAATAATAAATAAATAAAATTGAATAATAAAATTTATGTTGACATCAGCATTGTTTCAAACAAGTCACACATAGATAAAATGACAAAACATTAGATAAGATAAATATATGCCAAAAAAAAACAACACAAGCTGTGAAATTGCTAATTATTTAATCAAATTTTAATGAGTGTATATTATTTACATTGCTTCTCTTTAATCACTGATTGATATTAATTAAGAAACTAATCATATCCACTAAGTTAACAATCACTTTGGATAGCCGCCATCAAACCCCAAATAAATGAAATGAAACAATACCGACGTTATTTTCCCAAGTTCGGATCCGTAGTACAGGTTTTATCTTCGTAACTGTTTCGATTACGTCCCTTTACAATGGCGGTTTTAAAAACGGAAATTTTGTAGTAAAAATATACCGATGTTTTTTAACAGTTAAAATTAGCAAAGCGACTTGGTAAAATCACAGGGCGACTTCCACTTCTCTTTTGGCACTAGTACAAAGCGAAGTGAGCAGCCACAAGGCGACTTCTTCGCCAGAATCGCCCTCCAACGTGAGCCCTGATACAGTACTGTTATTCCTTAATTATATTGAATGTGAGACCCATTAAAGATGTTCACCATTTAACAATATTTACATGATAAACATGTACTATTTAGTTCTATCTACACATAAATTACGACACATATTTTGTATTTCCTAAAATTCTCATTTTTCTGTACTATAATCTGATTTCAGTCACAGAAATTACTTTGTGGCTTATATGTCAGTACAATATTTTGAAGACACTGTCGTACCTTGCTTGACATGATTACCCACTGACCACATTTGTTATTAAGTTAATATAATTAATTATACACCCATCTTGTCATTAAAAGGGAATCGTCATGAATTTCTGCATGACAGCAATTTCATCAAAATTAGATGCAGGATTTCATAATCATGTATGTCAGAGGTCTGTGTTCTTTATCTATTGACTTTAAACTTGTACATTGGGTATTTGCTGCACCTGTGCACCTTCTGATTTTCGTTTGAGGTGTCATTATATCTATTGATAAGTTTATTAAACTCTTTAGACATCTATATTGCATCATAGATCTACTCATTTCGTTAAAAAAGTTATAAAGTTTGTTTTTGCAAAGGGAAGCACCATTGTCGTTATTAGCTTCCGGAAAAAAAAAAAAAAAAAGTGGAAAATATAAAGCATGTATGTTAATCCCGGTTTACACTACAGAGAATTGTCCTCTGTACGAAACTACATGTCACTGTAAACCATTACTCTTAAGACGAATGGGGGATTATTCATTTTGGGAAATAGTTATATAGAGAAGTTGTTATGCATATTTGGCAGTGAATCTAGTGTCTAGTGAATAAAATCAATGAAACCACACTCTAAAACATTTTGACCTGACAAACATTTCGTAGACACCATAATCTCACGAGTGCCTTCAAAGTCTTCTGCATATGATTTGGGTCATACCTTCTGACAACAATGAAAACCTAAATAATTGAAAAGATACATTTGTACAAATAGTTTATTGACAAGTGCTTAAAATGTTCTGAAAAATTAGGACCTTCCTAACAATGAGGCAAACCATCAGGATTTAAAACTGAAAGGTCCAGGACATTTCACTTTAAAAATAATTTTGAACCCCCCCCCCCCCCGAGATGTTTGTTGCATCATTTTTTAATCTATTTCTTTGGTGATACACTAATATCTAACGACATTCAGTACAGGGTCACAACAGGGTTCACATTTCCCACCAACCAATCAGCGATGAGCCTACTACATGGTCAATATATCTAACTGTCTTGGATATGATTAGATGCCAAAGGCAAAGAAGCATGAAATGTTACATTACGTGCCCCTAAGCAGGATGTTGTTAAATGTTAGTATTTCACCAAAGAAAAAAATAAAATAAAAACATCTAATTTTAATCAGATTGGGATAGTAGAAGCGCTTTATTAATTTTCAGAACCATATCCTCTCCAAACTAGGATAAAAGTGACGGTGGTGGTTCAATAACAAAAAAAGCTTACAAATTAACTCTATAGAGCAGAACATCATATTGCTATAGATTGACATGTTGGTTTGCGAATATAATCTTTACATCTTTATCTTATTTCTAGAACTGGAAAATAAAACTATAGCCATGCCGATATGATGACATAAAAAATGTGGAGGCCCACATGATGTTCAATAACTACAGCAGAACTAGAGCTAGATTCATGAAGATGATAGTAAACATTTTGATTTGTGTATTATGTTTTAAAATGGCAAAAAGGGTAAATTAAATGATTTTAAATTAAATGATTTTTAAAGTACAAACCTGAAGTGTCCTTGGTTTCCTGAAGCTTAAACTTTTCAAATCTTTTTCTGTTGGCATCATTCAATGCTGATCTTTTCATCGCTAGGATTTTGTATTTTTCTTGAAATGGTTTGTTTAATTCATCAATGGCAGCATTTAATTGGCTGTAGGTCAACCGACCTTTCATGTACCTGAAGAAGTGTAGAATCTAATTGTTTAAAGAAGAAAATTAAATGATAACATTACGATTATTTTTGCAATACTGCAAAAAAAAATTGTTTTGCAACTACATGTACCAATACTTATCTTTACAACAAAAATGTAGACATCTAATAAGACATTTGTGGAATAACCTTCATTAGGTAATGATCATAGTCAAAAGAATGGAAAGCCAAATAATTCAATAATCTTTGGGAATAAGAAAACCAAAGCAGTCTTCACGTTAAACCACTTGCCCGAAGCCCGGGACAAGTAAAACTGGATTTAGACAAGTGAAAATTATGAAAGAATTTGTTTTCCTAATTTGGGTTTTGGGCAAGTAGGTGAAAAAAATTAAGGCAAAGACTGCCAAAGGGCCTTTAACAAGCTAGCCAAAATTTGCTACGGTTAGCTATGGCTGAGGAAGGTTGACCTTAGTTTTACAGGAAATAATAATGAAATAGCCTGTATAGTCTACAACTTCTGTACTTGGGAATGACTTAAAGGGAAAGCAACCGAATAGTCAACATTTAAAGTGCAAGTACATAGCATTCTATTTCTCCTTTTTTACAAATCATTTGTAAGGGAAGTCACAGTTGGGAATTTTACAGATATTTTGGGGCCAGGTGTGGGATCAGATTCTATGTACTTATTCCTATAGTATTTGTATGTGTGTTATTTTCACTAGTAGTTGTATTCCTGGATTATCTTCATAGCAAAAATATATGTCTGTGCATATTTTAACAAAACAAATGACAAGGTGGAGCACCTCATTTTAACCCTTAGTCAACATTTGTGACAAGTTACAGTTCAAAGGAGCTAGTGATATCTGAACATGTGTTTTTTTATATTTCAGCCAATCATAAATTACATCCTTTGGTGATCTAATGGATGATGAATGGGGGTAGGTGGCTATGGTTCTGGATGCCACTTTAAATAATATTTCAGTTATATCATGACAGTCAGTTTTATTGGTGGACAGAACCGGAGTACCCGGAGAAAACCACTGATCTGTCGCAAGTCACTGACAAACTTTATCACAGTATTTTATATCGAGTAGATGATGGATGGAAAAAAAAATCTTATACAAGAATCATATTTAAATTATTTATGCAGAATTTTGATTCAAATTTCCCAATAGTTTCTGAAATGATTTCTTAATTTTTCAGTAAATTAGAAATATATACATATATGTCTAGCCATGAAATAAAGAGTTCTGACAAAAAAAAATATTTTATGATGAGAATGAAATAAGGGAACTTTTTGAGGACATTTTTTTTGTCATATTAGAAGTCAGAGAATGAAGCAAAATAGTTATAGTAAGGCCATGATTGTCGCTTTCCCCTAACCCGACCGGGTCAAATTTTTACTGCCGGGTGGTTATCTTTTATTACTAAGAAATAAAATAAAATAGAATAAAATAAACACTGGCCATTTGTCTTCTAACTCAGCGATATGGAGATTTTTGTTATCGTAAACAATTTCAATTGTGTCTTTTTCGATGTTTTACCACATGTCATTGATCCAGATCGCCCAAGCACTTACGATATCGGTAAAATGACTATGATTTAAAACTTGTACGTGACGTACAGTATGTATAAAATGGCAACCGCCGGTGTGCCCAGTGGAACCATTCTGGCTGTTCATTTACAGAAATGTTTGCATTTATCAAACGAAATAAGAGTGATACAATTTTTTTTGCATAGCTACAGCCTTTATGATATATTTTCTGACCTTCACGGGAAAGATATCAAAACCCTGACTTGACAAGGACAAAAACAACATTTAAGGGACAAAGAAAAACAAAATTTTAACACCACAAACTCCTTTATAGGACCAAAAGTGAGACCAGGTGTGCTTTTGATGGTAAGCATCTTCTACATCCTATAAGACACATGTTTGTTCTTTTTGAATTTGTGGTTAAACACCTCTTGAAAAAAAAAAAAAAAAAAAAACCCCGCCTGCCTGCCCTTAAAAATGTTCCTATGTTAGGGGAAACCAACAATCAATTTTACATGGCCTAATTAGTATTACTACTCTTGCATTCAAAATATCAAAAAATAAATCATGTTAAACAGAATAATGCAGTATTTCACGAATGCACTAAAGAGTAAATTTCTGATGTTGTTCGGTTAAGAGTAATTTATTTTCAATATTAGGAATGCATGAGACTAATTATAACTATTTATTATATAAATTTTTCACTTTTGCTTCCGATAAGTTTCTTACAAAGGGTACTTCTTATTTAATTGTCGGAAGTTCAAAAATTGTGATAAAAGTACAAGACATTGGTTAATATTACAGTGAAACCGGTCTAAGCCAAAACCCTGAAGAAAACGGAAACCTGTATAAACCAGAGTTCATATATATATACATTTTTGTATATATAATACACAATTTATATAGCGCTATATATACTCAGCAAAAAAAGTTAAGGACCATATTTTTTCAGAAGTATTAAAAAGTTCTAGTCTATATTTGAAAGTTGTTTTGTTGCAAATCTGGTCCTCCATACATCAATAATCAATATTATTGAGTACACCTTTTTTGTGTTTACATTGCGTACGTGACACTGAGTCTGCACTGCATTGATATTGATTTTCTGCTGTTTCCAAAGTGGTCTATAGACAGTGAATTTTTCCAAACAGTTGTAGAAAAATGATTTCTTGGTAAATTCGTGTAAATTTGTCACTTTTGAACATTTAAACATTTAAAGATGCCGATGAGAAGGCATTTGACAGTAGAGGAAGCCTCGAGAGCCATAGGTTTTCTACAAACTGGTCATTCACAACGCCAAGTGGGTGCACAGTTTAACGTTAGCCATACAGTAATCGTGCAGCATCAGGAGTTCGGATTTCTACACAGACAGTTAGAAACCGACTTCATGCATCTGGTTTGCATGCTAGAAAACCTGCTGTACAACCTCCATTAACTGCATGCCACCGTAATTGCCATCTTCAGTTTGCCAGGCGTCATGCCAACTGGGGTGTACGTCGTATTCGACCTGTACTTTTTACATATGAATCTAGGTTCTGTTTAGATTTTCATGATGGTCAAAGACGAGTTTGGAGGCTGAAGAATGAACGATTTAAGAACTGTTGTGTGGCTGAACATGATCGATTCGGTGGGGGCTCCGTTATGGTTTGGGGTGGCATTAGCTATGATGGTTCTACAGATCTCTATGTCATCAGAAACAGATCTTTGACCGGTATAAGATATCGTGATGAAATCCTTGCTCCTATTGTTAGACTTTATGCTGGTGCAAATGGCAATGATTTCATACTGATGGATGACAATGCTACACCTCATCGTGCTAGAATCGTCAATGAGTATCTCCAGCAGGAAACAATCGAGTGCATGGACTGGCCAGCAGAATGGTCAAGGATCCCTCAGGTTGAATTTCAAAGACTAATTCGCAGCTTCCAAAATCGTTGTAGAGAGGTTATTCGTGCGCGAGGTGGACATAATCGATATTAATGTTTAAACTGTTGACATTTTGTGACATTTCAATTGCTTCGTAACTTTTTTGATAATCATGGAATCTTTTCAAAAATTTGAAAATTTAGTGTTATCGTTTTTGACCGTTGATGTGTTCCATATGCAATAGTAGAATCGTTTGAAATGAATTTTTTATTTACCATAGTGTTCAAAAATTTCAAAAGATATGCTTTCAGTTGTTTCTTGAACATTCCCATTGATTGTTCATGTCGGATGCTGCTTGGGAGATTGTTCCACAGCTGCCCTGTCAAATTGCCTCTCACCGAATGTCTTTGTGCGCACTCTGGGTTTTGATAGCAGCATGGAATTTTCCGAGCAAAGTGATCTTGTTGGAACATGAATTGCTAACAATTCCTGGAGATAAACAGGAGCACGCTCAGTCAGAATTTTGAAAGTGTATAAAAGCAACTTGTACTGACACCTGTATTTAATCGGAAGCCAGTGTAAAGCCATTAGCTCGGGTGTAATATGGTCGTACTTTCTTTTGCGGGTGACAAGTCTCGCCGCAGTGTTCTGGACCCTTTGAAGTTTTGAAAGCACATTGTTGTTGATACCATAAAGAATAGCGTTTCCATAGTCTATATGAGATGTAACCAGAGTTGCAACTAGTGTCTTACATGCGCTTTCTGATAAGTACTGTCTAATACGTCCTATAGTGCGAATTTGGGAAAAACACGATTTGTTTAATGCCTTGTCAAAATGTACACCAAGGTTTTTAACAAAGGGAGCATCGCTGACAACACAACCGTCGAATTGTAATTGACAGTTTCTGAAATCGTTAAGCCTATGTTTAGGTGCAAACACTATCAGTTCTGTCTTATCTTCATTTAATTTCAACATGTTTGATTTCATCCATGCGTTTATCTCCGAGAGACATGGCTCTAAACGCCCAGTAACATCACTCCAATCGTCCGACGGTTTGATGACAAAATACAACTGTGTCATCAGCATAACAGTGATAGCATAAGTCATGCCTTGAACAGATAGCGCCAATGGGCTTAGAGAAAATACAGTACATCTTAGGTCCAAGCACTGACCCTTGCAGTACACCATATTTCAGCTCCATGCTGTTCGATTTAATTGGTCCGAGAGCAACACGTTGCTCTATAAAGTCCCAATATAGGAAATCTTTGTTGATTTAACATGTATAAACCAAACATCTGTCTATTCTGAACACAATAGTTGGGTTAGACAGTTTTCACTGTATTTAAATTATTTAACCTACTTTGGCACTGATTCAAACTCATCTACTGTGACATACTCTAGGACTGGTATATAAACATTCAGTTTTCCACACTTTTTATTAGTTTTGACAGTCTCTTTCTCTGTAGATTTATTCTTTGTGATACCATTCCTAACAGTATTTGTTGTGTTGGCCTGCTGCTTTGGCTTTGATTCTCTGAAGGAAAGAATTAAATAATACAATGTAATATTATTAACCTTGCTGGAATACACTACAGTAATAAATCAAACATTTATTTATGTGTTTTTAAAATGGAAATGAAGTGATAAAAGAATAAAAAAAAAAATGTCAGAAAATATTGTAGTCTATGTATATGCAGGATTGTCTTTAGTAACCCCAAATCAGATTGGATGACATCGGTTGGTAGGAAAATCCCAAGTAGCATATTTAAAAAATAACTAGTGATGGGAATCGGTAATATTTTCAGGATCAATGATCGCTATACCAACATCTACCGATGATCGATCATGGGTGACAATTACCTCCTCAATGTATTTAATTCCTACAATTACTCAAATAGTCCTATTTTAAGTGTATATTGACATACATGTTTTATACTTCCCGTCTTTTTGGGTTTTTTCTGGAAGTTAATATGGTAGTTTCCTTTGCAAAAAACTTGATAACTGTTTGTGACCGGTGCCGATAATAATCATTTCTAATGAATTTTTTTTAACGAAATGAACAGATCTATCATTTGACGCACTAGATGTTTAAAGAGTTTAATAAACTGATCAAAAGATAATGACACTTCAAACAAAAATCAGAAGAACCGTGGGCGCAGTGAAAATGAAAGGTCACAATATAGCTCAAAGATATAAGAGTTGTTTTCATTTCTTTTACAATTCTTATGACTTTAAATATTCTTATATGGTGAATTGCAGCAAGAATGGGCATATATTATAATGGCTTACCATGTACATGTGTGATAATATGTAAAGATTGAAACTTTAAACCCAGTATCAAAGACTGAGAAAAGAGACCCAATTGCCATATTTTGAACCCATAATTACATATCAACCTTGATATATGTTATATACATCACAACATCACTATTACGATGACTAAATTACTTTTACAGTGTATCATTTTCACTTGCCATGGTTATATCATGGCAAACAGCTTTAACATTTTGATTTAAATGGCAGAGGTAAAAAAACAGCAATCGGACATCGGTAAAGATGGTAAATACACCTCATGAGGAGATGGTTACTTTTCATGTAGAACATTATCATCTTGTTATATTTTTTTATATCAGTAAAATAACTCTGGAAAAATAAAATAAACAATAACAATGATTTTGGAATACAAACTGTATGACAGTCTCCTTCTGAACTGGAAGCGGTATGTGTGCTGGAACGTTTACACAACTGTATTGTAAATGTTCGATTAGGTTCTTAAACACCAGCTTTAATTCCTGTAAAAAAACAAAACAAAATGATTTGTTTTTCTTTTTAGCTAAAAATCATCAAAACATTCATACAAAATAGGTGGTTTGGAATATCAAATGAAATTTTGAATCTATTTAGCGGTACAGAAGAACTACATTTCAAAGCTGAGAAATTGTTACATTTCCTGTGTTATGTTGTGTCATTTTTATTTTGCTATATATTCTAAGCTTTGTAAATTAGAAATGCTACTGTATTATAAAAATATGTCTTTTGTGACATTATAAGGTGAGAATTTAGTCATCAACTGGTCTTTACAGAATAAAAATTGAAGAACAAGCAGTGATTTAACTGTAAAAACTGCAAAGTGGCATTTATTATGAAATTTTTATTTTCTAGAGGTATTCAAAATGGCAAGGTATGATAAAATAGTAATAAAATAAGACATATCTGAAACTATTTTAAACAGATAAGATCTACAATAATTCATTTTTACCATGAAATTTAATCTACAGATCATAACCTTTAAATAAGGAAATTTTAAAGATGCATGTTTTTTTACGTAGTGTCTGTAGACAATAGTTTAAAGTTCACCTGACTACATCATATTGCACTTCAGTTTATTATTTTATTATTTTCCACATCAGACCAAAGCATAGATTGTAGAAAGCAATAAAGTTTTTGATAGATATGACAAGGCTTTCCTCTGAGTTGAGGAAAACATTGTCCGTAGACCAATATTCTAAAGTTCATATTTTAATATTTAGAACTCAAATTATGTACCTTACAATTATAAAATGGTGCTCCCATCTTTAAATTAGGGTTATTAATTGATTACTCATCTCATTTTGTACAAAATAAAACAAATATGGGTAGTTTGCTACATACTCATTCTGTTGTCTAAAATATGAGTAAATTATAAAATTTCCTACAGTAGACAAATGAATGATTAATGCTTCAAATAGACTTTTATATTACTTATTTGAAAAGTTAATAGCTTTGGAAAACTGTTGAGATGTTCTTTTAGTCTGCAAGAATTTGTTTGTTTGTTCAAGTTAATTTTTTTAGTGTTAGATATTGTTCTTTTTGTATTTAGGAAAATATGTAATGTCTGTAGACCACACGAGTATACATATAATTGTATAATTGATCAAGTAAGGTGTTAATTCTTTTAAGAGTTGAGGGAGTGTGTTGAACTAAGAAGTATGAATTCAATTAAAGATAAAGAAGGAGGTTTCAAACATCTTTCTTCTCACATATTTTGCAAATAACTATAAAATAGTGATTTTAATATGAAACATTCAGATATAGTGGAATTTTGTATCCCTTTACTTTATTTGGTTGTTAATGTAATTTTAGATGCTTAAAAGGTTAAATACAATTTGTTTATACATGTCCTTTTGTATTGGTGTCATTTTTTAGTTTAAATTTCAACATAACACATTTGTTAGTGTCCGTAGACCTCCTCTTTACGACTTTAGGTCTGTTTACATAATTGTACATTTCTAAAATCAGATTTTATTTTTAAATAATGTCAAGTTTATTAAATAAAATTCTATTACGTAATACATTTCCTAATTTTGGGAAAGGTAACTTTAATATCTGAATGTAGACAGAAATTGTAAAAATGACATTTTTCATGACTAAAAATGTATCACTCTTAGAGCATATGTTATAATATTTCTAAAAACTGCATTAGGTTGAAATCTTTGATGAAATTGTATGGATATTGGATAGTAGTTATATATCTGACTCAGAGGTGTTTTAAGTTACATAGTATTATATATTTTGTTGTGAAAGAATGTTATACATATGGTTTTGTAGTGTCTGTAGACCATTACCCTTGTGGTAATGGAAGCCAATTTGAAAAATGATGACAGGATAGAAAGTCTGCACCAAAAACCACTTAAGCCCTATGCCTCCATCTAGTATAAATTGATATGGGCTACATGTAGTACAAATTGTATAAAATTTGATTAAGCAAATAGACAAAATTGCTCTAAAATGTGGTTCAGGCTAGTTTGTCAAAATGTTTTTGGCACAGACTGTAGAAAACAAAATCCTGTTGGGGTAACATACCCCATACATCACAGTATCATTTTAAATAAAACTAAAGTCTGCCAAACAGTTTTCGTTTTTTGCAAAATGTGACACACAAAATCCCCACCTGATTGTGTTTTACATGTATTTGGATAGATAAGCTTACATATTGTTGGGTTCAAATATAAAAATCAGTTAAGAGAATCCCAAAACAGAACCAGTAGCTTGAAAATTAACCCAAGAACTTTCATTGCATTAAAATGTTATGTAAATTAAAAGTTGGGCACACAGAAATCAATTGTTAACATTTATAATGCAGACAATCAAACAATGCCATCTCATATTATACAAACACATTTATTTGCAGTTGTTAAATATAAACTTATACAACTTTTTCCTCAGAAAAATTTAGACAGCATAATAACCTGTATTTGTTTAGACTCCTCTTTCTGTTTTTCAACCAACGATCTCATCATTATCAGAACATTTTCAAGTTTTTCAACTTCATTAAGAAGATTTTCAAAATGTCTGTTGCAATCCATTTCTTCTGAAGCATACTTCAAGTCAACAAGAGTACGTAGACATTCCAAACGGTTCTCAAAACTAGATGACAAATCTTCTATTGTTGTCATTATTTAGCACTTTTCCATCCACTGTTCCTTTAGTAACATGTATATGAAAATAAAAAATCTAATACATGTATAAATAATCATAAAACTAAAATTATTATTTTATCTGTATTTGTATAATAGTCAGGGGAACTACTGGAACAAGTGATTTTTTAATTACTTTATTCAAGTAACTTTTTGATAATTATATTAACAGCAAGATTTATCTCCCTTTCTTTCACAACCAAGTGTTAATTTAATCACCTGTCAAAGTGATTTTGTATTTTTTTTCATGTTATTCTGAAGGTTTTCTTTTGTAACTTAAATGTAATAACAATTTATACTCAATAAAACAACTTAATTTTGATATACATGTTGATTAAAAAGATACAAAAGTGTATTGAAAAGTAATTATGAAAAAGTATATATATATGATATATGTGTTGTAAAATATTTTTTTATATAAGTTGATTATTCACTGGAGAATCAATGATGGTTTCACAGGGTAACTTCAAAGAAGCTTGGACTTTGAAGATAAATTGCAACAAGCATTGTTGAATAAACTATATCTTGTTGTTAAAAAAAATATTTTGATCTACAAATATATATCATCTATAATAAAAATGAAACCCAATTGGTGTTATAATGGTAAGTGTACTTGACTCAAGTGTAATGTCTAAGCATGCAGCATTAAGGAGTAAGAGCAAAAACTAGTTGGCTTTCTGTGCACCCACGGACTGTTGTTTCAGTGAGGAATATAAAAATCCAACTAAACGTGTTGGTCTAGTACAAAGTAGGTCATTTTCATCATCTCGCCATGATATAGATGAAAAATTGCTCATTATATTATATATACATGTTATATAAAATCAAATACTGATCCTTTGTCTTTGATTTACTAAATCAATAACCAAATACTTTCTTTCCATTCAAAATGGTGACATGAAAATATAAATAAACCATTTTTTACTATGTCACCCGTTTTCAACGGTTAAGGTAAATAATACATGAAGTACTTATTAAATTCACCGAGTATAAAGTCAATATTCACAATTATTAATGACGATGCAGATCTAGAGGATGACATCAAAATCAGACTGCACCAACCACCAGTGAGGTTTCTAAATAATGAAAGCTTGGTTCAGGGTAAAGAAAACATGGAGTTACGAAAAAGTATGTCTTTCAATCTGAAATAATAGATATTGCAGTTCCTATCTTTAAAGATAACATTTCAAATCTTAAGTTTCTTGAGATTGCTTTACTTTATTTCAACATCACACCATATCCTCTGAACTGATCAAAATAACATGAGATTTTATCATGTGAAAGAAACTGTCGAAAACAGAACTGTGAGTCGAAAATTTGTGATGTTAAGATACAACATATTTGATTTCCAGTCAATACGGCACCATATTAAAAAAAATATGTGAAAAGGAAGTAACGTTGTTGATGTAAATAATATAACAGAAATGGTTGAAACAAAAATATTTTCATATTCCTTTCAACTTGGCCATAGAGTAGTATATATTACATCAATTGTATTTTACAAAGCAAAAGGCTAACGAGATTATAACTTATATAAGGTCTCACTTGTTCTTAATACACTTGAAGACTTCACCCTTAAAATCATTAATATATTCATAGGGACGGGTTGACCTACATGTACGACGGAACGACTTGGTGTCAGCTTGATTGAGACCGAATAATCTCGTAGGACCTTGACGTCTTATTTGATTTGAACGATACTGTCACTGATATCTGTATCTGTATGAGTACGTTGTAGTAACCAATTCTGGCTTATATCCAACGGTAGAGAGAGCACTGTCGATTTATTGATGGTTTGTGAAAGCAGATTTGAAGCTCACAACTGAGTCTTCTAGATGGTGCCAGTATATTAGTGTTTTTACAAAGAATAAATTTGAGAATTGATGTGTTTTGCTTGATGGAATGTCAAAACACTTTGTATTGTTCTTCACTTGTTTTTCACCGATGTTAGTTGCCTGGTAGTTCTCAAATTTTTAGCAGTGATAGATCTTTTGGGTCCTTTTTTCTAGATAATCGTCTGGTTCAATAGCAGGAACCAGCCCCTCAACCACTTTGTACAAGAATATAAGTTTCTGGCTCGTTCTCTCTTTAGTTTTTATAGCTCGAGTTTCACAAGTATGTTGGAGACACTCCCTTCTTCCCGTGACCTGTAGTCTCCTGTAATGAATCTTGCTGCTTGTCGTTGGATTCTTTCGAGCCTATTGATGTTTGTTTCCGTGTAGGGGTCCCATATTATTCCTCCATACTCCATTGTTGATCGAACCAGTGAAATGTAGGTTGTGGACAGTATTTGAGGTTTCTTCTGAGAAAGCCCAAGGTCAAATTGGCCTTTTTTTGCTACACTTGCGATACATGTATGTGTTGTCCACTTTAAATCCTCTGATATTTGGAGGCCATGGTATGGATTGTTTTGGACTTGTTGTAGTATATGTCCATTTAAGCTGTAGAAATGCTGGCTTTTGTTTTTTTATGCTCAGGATATAGCATTTTTTGGGAATGCAAGTCAAATCACCCCCGTCAATATCGCCCCCATTAATCAATGTAATGAAGAAATTAATTTGATTATAAAATTGAGTTATGTACAATAATTTTACCCTCTATGTTTATATATATTTGTATATATTTTCAATAAAAAAAAATCATGAGAGATCCGACCGAACGTGATTACATCATTTTAATTGCTTTTATAAGGTAGTTTAAGCTTGAGATCAGCATTTTTATATGATATAGACAAATTATAGTATTGTTTGTAAATCAGTTTGATAATCTTAATGTATAATATTTTTCATATTTTGTGTCTTTTTATGGTGTTTTAATTGAAATAATAACCGCATAGGTGGTGTAATGGTTAGCGTGCTACCCTCGAGTGTGGTAGATCGTGGGTTCATAGGTGGTGTAATGGTTAGCGTGCTACCCTCGAGTGTGGTAGATCGTGTGTTCATAGGTGGTGTAATGGTTAGCGTGCTACCCTCGAGTGTGGTAGATCGTGTGTTCATAGGTGGTGTAATGGTTAGCGTGCTACCCTCGAGTGTGGTAGATCGTGGGTTCATAGGTGGTGTAATGGTTAGTGTGCTACCCTCGAGTGTGGTAGATCGTGGGTTCATAGGTGGTGTAATGGTTAGCGTGCTACCCTCGAGTGTGGTAGATCGTGGGTTCATAGGTGGTGTAATGGTTAGTGTGCTCGCCTTGAGTGCGGTAGATCGTGGGTTCATAGGTGGTGTAATGGTTAGCGTGCTACCCTCGAGTGCGGTAGATCGTGGGTTCGAGTCCTGATCGGGTAAAACCAAAGACTATATAATTCGTATTTGTTGCTTCTCCGCTAAGCACGCAGTATTAAGAAGAAAGAGCAAATACTGGTTGGCTTGGAATCGGGATAATGTGTCCGTGTGGGCCGACATGTCTATTCACAGACTCAGTCAGCTAGCACTATAAAAATCTAACTAAGCGTGTCATTTGTGAATGATGTTATTTGTAACAGTCACTGGCCATTGTGTTGAAAAGTCAGTCATGATGGTAGCATGTTTATATAATTTCTTTATCAGCTTGGGCAAGCTTATGGCTTGCAACAAGTTTTTATTGCAATATCAAGAATATACCGTATATCATTGGCTTGGGTCTCCTTGATGTGCTTCCGATTGAAACAACAACAAAACAAAAACTGATCAGGTAGCTAATTAATTATTACACAAACAGTGCATCTACACTGTATACTTTACAAAAAATGCTTGATTAAAATAAGAAATTAATTATTACATAATTACCCTCACTTGTTCTGACAGGATTAAACAATAACGTTTCCGATTAAATGCACTGTAATTTTTATTAGCTACATTGTACAAATACATATATTATCTCAATTATCCCTGATCAGAATGTCGTTTTCAAAACCAATAATAATAGTAATAATAATAATAACTACATTTATATTATTATTTTTTGTTTAATGTTGGGGCGATTTTGTATGGGTGCGATTTGACCAGGTACCATTTTTTGGCATTGAATCTCATGCCCCAATCATTTGCCCAGGCTTCTAAGCTTTTGAGGTCTTCTTGCAGCAGTTGATGGTCCTTTGTTGACTTGATGGTTCTGTAAAGTAGACAGTCGTCTGCAAACAGTCCTACTGAAGATTTTACTGCATCTTGGAGATCATTTATGTGACAGAGGAAGAATAACGGTCCAAGAACTGTCCCTTGCGGCACTCCAGAGTCTATTGTTACTTCTTCTGATTGTTCTCCCTCTACTACAGCTTTCATCTTCCAGTGCGTCAAGAACATATTTAGCCAGTTGTTTATTGATCCTTGTACATTGTATTCCATACAAATCCATTTTTGAGAGTAGTTTTTTGTGTGGTACTGTGTCGAAGGCTTTAGAGAAGTCTAAGATGGCAACATCAGTTTGCAGTCCAGTATCGTATGCTTTCATGAAGTCGTGGAGTGCGACTAATAGTTGAGTTTCGCATGAATAGCCTGATCTGAAACCGTAGTTTAATGATGTTAGTATTCTATGCCTTTCTAGATGTTTCATTATATGTTTGCATATTATATGTTCAAGGAGTTTGCATGGTAGATTGGTACTGATGTTAGTGATACAGGCCAATAGTTTTCCGCAGCATGTTTATCTCCTTTTTTGTACACACATGATATGTTTGCGTTAAGCCTAAAAGTTTAATAATGATAAAAACTCATGGTTTGGATGTATTGATGCACTATTTCAGTATCTTAATGTCAATACAAACTATTTACTTAAATCGAAGCTGAGTGTTAAGAAATATTTATTAAGCAAATTGAGAATAAAATATGAAGCCATATGGCGTCAAGAATTATTTCGTGATAATTCTGGACAAGGATATGGAAATAAGCTTCGAACGTACAGATTATTTAAAAACACATTTAATTTTGAACACTATTTATCATTTGGAAACTATAGTCAACGAAAATTACTTAAACAATTTCGTATCAGTGCTCATGTCACGATTTAGAAATAGAAAAGGGGAGATATATTGGGTTAAAAGTGCACGATCGTAAATGTAAATTATGTAAAACTGATATTGAAGATGAGTGTCACTTTTTATTACAATGTCCAAAGTTAGAAAGGAAAGAATTTTTAGAACTTATAAGCAAAGAGTACAAAAATTTCATTAATCTTGATTTCAATAACAAATTTATATGGTTGATGTCTTCTGAAGATGATTTTGTGAATCAACACTTATATAAATTATTATGTAATTTAAATATTAAAAAACAATCTATATTAGCTGATGGGGTATTAGCCATGCCTCTTCAACAGATAATTTGGGGTCACTGTGCTTATTATTATGTTTATTATTGTTTATTTAATTTTGTTGCTATTTCTAATCATTGAAATCATTGTATGAAATTTTGTGTTGATTTATACTGCTCGTAAGGGCGATTTGATTATCAATAAAACTATTTGTATTTGAGCCAGTCCTCTGGTAGTGTTCCAGTGTCGATTGATCTTTGGAAAATTACTGTTGGGTGCTATTTGGCTAGCACATTTTTGAGGATACAGTTAGGTATTCCATCTGGTCCAGATTCTTTTGACGGATTTATGTCTTGGAGCAATTTGACACCATTTTATCATTTGTTTACTTATATTCTATTAATTATAATTAGTCTTCTTGAATTTGCATTCAATAGATTGTATCATTTGTGTGAACTGGTACCTAGATCTTGATAATGATTCAGAATGGCACTGTAGGCAGGGGTCGAAATAAGCGGTGGCCTGAGGCTCCTAAATTTTCTTCAGGACTCCTTGGGATCAAATGTAGATATCCCGCCGGGCTCCTTATTTTTTAGTATCTGTGCAAACCATAGACTATCTAGAGGAAACATTTTATTGCCGAGATTTGTTGACGATTTGTTAGCTGTCTAACCTTTATTTGCATGAAGCAATCTGATTGGTTTCAAGTGCCTTCTTCGTCAAGTTTTGTACCAATCCGTTTCCGTTTTGCATTTTAGTTTTCAGCCTCATCGTATGCGTTTGTCTCTTGAACCTTATGCCCCATGTCGACACTTTTCAAACGTAAAACGGCATAGTTTCGTGATTTTTTTGCCGTAAATTCCACAACAAATGTCTTTCATATTTACTATTGTATTGGTATCTTTTTATACCACAGTACTGTATAGTATTAGTACTATTACTTATTGTTGAAACCCAAACATTGCTGTTAAATATAAATAGTTCTTAAACGGGGCGAAGAAGTCATCGGATGTAATAAGGGCCGAATTATCCTTCGTATATTTTGTATTAATTTCGGTTAAAATAATGTCAAGAATGTACAAATTTCTATTAAGTTGTCCGGAACCACCCGCTAAAAAAACAAAAACTAAGGACTATTGATGTCATGATCAGGAAACTGGATTATAGTGTATTATAACAACAGAACAGAAAAATTACTTAAATTAGAACCTAAAAAAATACAAAAATCTAATGAAAATTTAAGAGCTGAATATCGACACATATTTTGTTAACCAGACAACACAATGCTTAAGATTAAACAAAATATACAAACCAGTAATCCAACTGTGACAGTTTAAGGTAATGACAAGTATCACAATTACAGAGCCATCCTGTGTTATCGTGCACCTAAGGGTTCAGTGATTAATTTCACAGCTTATCAAAATTTTATTGAATTAATTTATATTATCCTCAAATACTTTGAAGTATTATCTTTGTGGTCCTTATCCAGATTCCGCTACAATTTTTAACATTTCAGTGAAAACGAAGTGTAAACAAACCAACCCTAACTCGAATAATTCGACGTCCTCTATCCGCTATCGCTACTCAAGGTTAATGTAGCAAAGCGTAATATAACGACTGGATTATTCGGGTTAAACCAACCCTCGATTTTTGACAAATGTTACAACGTCCGGTAATATCGTGCATGCATACTTTGAATGGTTCTTAAAATGAATAAAGGAAAGATTTTATTTTGAAAGTTTTCGAAATTGAAGTTTATACCTATTCCTTCAAAACATTTGATATCTTTTAATATAACTAGAGTTAATCCTAACATAGCAGTAGTCTCCATCTTAACTTTTCCAATGATTTTGCATTTGACATGTAAAATACGTTTAGTAGCATTGTACATTCAAAGTCAGCATAGAAGCATCTTATCAGAGTTACAATCTTGTCTGGTATCCCATACGATCTAAGGATTGTCCAAAGAGTCTCTTGTGTGTATACTGTCGAAGGCCTTATTGAAATGCTATTAAACAACAAAGCTACTAGTACTGACTGGTTTGCTGTCAAATCCGGAGTAAGACAGGGTTGCATCATCTACCCATCTTATTCCTGGTAGCAATTGACTGGGTGATGAGGAAGACCATCAGCGACAAAAAAAAGAGGCATCACATGGTCCATGTTTACAACACTAGAAGACCTTGACTTGGCCAATGATATAGCTCTCCCGTCATCAAAACAAGATCACATGCAGGAAAAGACAAGTCGGCTCAGTCATTTTGCAAGCCAAATTGGACTAGAACTCAATGCAAAAAAGACCTAAGAAATGCAGCTAAACACATCAAACTTGAGACTACATGTAGATGCTGAGGGCACAGTAATCCAGCAGGTTGATAAATTCATATACATGTACATGTATCTAGGCACAGTGGTTAGCACAGAAGACCCAACACAAAAAGACATTAAAAATAGGCTAGCCAAAGCAAGATCTGCATTCCAAAGATTACGACCCATTTGGAAATCCAAACAATACAACCGAAAGACAAAAATAAGGTTGAATAACAGCAATGTAAAATCTGTCCTACTGTATGGAAGTGAATGCTGGAGAGTTACAAAGAGCGCTGTCAAGTTTCCACCACAGTTGCCTAAGAAAAATTTGTATAATTTTCTGGCCAAACCGTATTTCAAATGAAAACCTACTAGAAATGACAAATTGGCTCAACTGAACTTGGCGACCACAATACTTTTTTAGGGGTTGGGATTAGGGTTAGGGTAGTTGTGGTCGCCAAGTTCAGTTGATCCGACAAATTCCACATGCGTCCTCAAAGAAATACAACGGAGGCGTTTCAGATGGCTAGGACATGTTCTCAGGATGCCAGTATCCAAATTCCAATATAACCAGAATAGCCCTTAGATGGACACCCCAGGGAAAGAGACCAAGAGGCAGACCAAAGACCACCTGGCGCAGAACTATTGAATACGAACTGAAAGAGATTGGTATGACCTGGGAGAAGCTGAAACAAAGGCTAAAGACAGAACTGGATGGCGTAATCTTGTGGCGACTTTATGCTCCAACGGGAGAGAAGAGGATAGGTAGGTAGGTAAAATATGTATGTGCGAAGTCACCGAATGCGCGAACACCGGTGTCAAGACTGTAGCGGTTTTAAGGCGATTGATTGTCTTGATAGGACAACTAAAATGATAATGTCAAGAATTATTTTTTCTATAAAATTTTGAAAATGTACACCTTATAAAATTATTTTATAAGGTACATTTTCAAAATTTTATAAAAAAAAATAGTGTTTTCAAGATGTCAAATTAGAGTTCAGGAGAGTGCCAGAATGCAGGATTTTGCACCATTTACTGCAGAGCTTCGGGGGGCCTTCAGACACAGTTGCCTTCTGCTTCTGCCTCTTAATGGTCAACATCAACAAGTTGATTGTTTTGCCAGAGCAGAGTTGGTCAACCCACTTTTCGGGATGAAGCCTTTGAAGGGCCACTTCATGTTGTGGAGGGATAAGATTAGGTTAAGAAACTTACTGGAGGAGCCCTGCTGGCTACTTACTGACTTTTTCTTATTTCTACCCCTGACTGTAGGTCTGTACAATTGACTTTCAGTTTTCATTTAAAAATTCCGCCTCTCCTCTAGACTGGTTCTAAGACTCCATATGCACGGTATGCATACTCACGAGGACTTCTTTATTAAAGTCAGGGAACCAGCCCGTTAAAATAAGTATGACTTGCCCGTAAATCTATTGTGCTCAATTTTATAATTGACATGCAGTATTTAATTGTTGTTCTAATGTCACAAAATTTCTAAATTATGTGATGAAATTAAGCAACATATTAATGTTATTTGAAACATTATAACATTGATTTATTAACATCACATACCCGGGATCGTTGTACATTATTTAGAGCATGTTGTCTTGTACGTCACTTCCTGGAAACGTAAATACTGTGGCCATGATCGTAGTTGAAACAAAATAGGTTAAAAATCACAATTTATAAGTCTTGTTACCTATCGCCTCTTGTACGACAATATTGCAGAATAAACAGCAAATATGATGATATCACAGCATGTCCGTAAGACACGTGAATTTACGGGTCCTACACCGTCTTCTGTTGCAATTGTAAGTAATTTACAACCAAATTATTGCATCTTTAATTTACTCAATTAAATTCCTGTTTTTGACACGAAAAAAATATATTGCATTATTTAATTGTCTAGTTGCAATCCTTACTTCAAATAAAATAAATTGCCATTTTATGATGAATCACCTGATATATATATGTATATGAGCAAGAATATGGTATTTGAACTTTTGGTTTCTTTTGGTATCCAAATGGTTAAACACTAAAACTTAAATATTTCACACGTGGAATATGATTATATCAACACTGTACAAAAGAAACAAGTGGTATCAAGGGAAAAATATTTACCCATCTTTTTAAACATTTTTATCGTGACAGGAAACCAAATGCTTATTACAAGTTATGGTAATAAACATTTGCCATGATTTGGTTTCCTGTCGCAATAAAAATGTATGAAACGGCACCATCTAAGACCATTTGGGTTTTTTCTTGGTTATTTAATGCATTTATATACCATTTTAAATATTAAAGTAGCATATTTTTTTTTATTTTTTAACGCGACAGGATACCACAAGCACTGTATCGGAGTTATAATATTATCATACAAAAATTGTATAAATGTTCCGAAAATCACACTTCCATTACACGTGGTTCACTTGTGACCGGAAGTTCAATTGGGCGGAAATTGTAAATCATACTAATTTACTTAATCTTTAAATTAACGTTTCTTTTTGGATGACATGTAACGCATAACGGAACAGGTGGATGATTGAATAAAAAAAATAGAAAATAAAAAGCTTAAATGTAAACATCCGTGATTAATCTATTTAAACATCTCACGAGAGTTTATTTATGCTAATCGTTGTTATGGCGACTGTTACAAAAAGGAGATAACACAACTTAAAATAGCATTACGAAATCGGAAACTAATGTAACGCGCAATATATGACACCTGTAACAGAAATACTTACTCTGCTCAAAATTTTCTTCTCTCCATTCTTCATTATCAATGTTTGTCAATATTTTAACGGCTAGCTTAGATTTTTGTATGTCACATTTGTGTGGAAATCCAACTCCGTTACGCAGTTCGGAGACGAAAATAATGATAAGAAACGACGTATAAAAGTACGAAGATGGACATTAAAAATAATTTTTATTCATAAAATATTTACAATATATCAATGGTCACCATTCATCTAACACACCAACCAACCATTTGGCCATAGAATTACAACATATATCAAAGAAATATCCAATTTTATCAGTTTTCTATCGTTATCAGAAACGGTTCAAATACCATATTCTTGCTCATATCATAGATTCATACTATATATATGTTTTCTCTCATCTTATTTCTATTTCTATATACAGTGCTCCCTCGTTAAACCACCATCTTCTGTACAGTCGGTAGTTTGGCGGTATAACGAGTTTGGCGATAAACTGAGGGACATTGAAAACCGGAAGTTATGTGATCATATGAAAAGATAAACTTTCAACTCGACTGACATGCATTTTGCACTTTTACAAATAATAAGTATAAATAATACATGTTTAATAAATAAATAAATTAGAATGATTATATTCACATCGGAAATGTCCTGTACAGTTTCCAGATCTTTGTCAATGTTGACAAATTCTTGAACCGTCATTTGTAGCTCGGGACATCAAGGTCATTATAAACACGTGACAGCAACAGTTCTTCATTTGTGGGGTTATTGGAAGATCCCATTTAATTGTCAAATTATCCACAATTTGTTGTTATGTTAATTTTGGATTTTCCTTTGCATAACTTTGTCAAATTATCTGCAGTTTGTTGTTATGTTAATTTTGGATTTTCCTTTGCATAACTTATAATTGCACGTTTTTGTTTGTCGTCTAATTAATTACGCTTTCTCTTCAAGCACGACATTTTTATGACAACTAATTAAATTACAAATTTTACTCAGGATTAAAAGTACAAATGTAATCACTAGAAATGTAAATACAGGTAATTATTCTAATCAAAACAACTGATCACCTGTCCCGACCCTCAACTATGAGATCAATGACCGTGTCCGATGACCAGTTTTGACATTCCATAATTACCGATCAATACACAGCTGTCAAAAGGTAGTTGTGGGCGGTACTAACGGGGGAATTTAAATTGGTTTTACGACTTTTGTATCTGAAAACCTGTGGCGGATGGCGGTAGCTGAGTTTGGCAGTATAGCGGGGTATTTTTAATGGGGGAAATCGGGACAGACGAAAATTTTGGCGATAGGCAAGGTTGGCGATAAAACGGGGGGGCGATAGACCGAGGGAGCACTGTAGTTGAGAATATTCACATTTTTGCACAAACGCAAACAAGACTGAATAATCAACACTACTACTACTACTGAGTAGCCCGGGGTTCTATGGTACCGCGGTACTTAATGTTTAACGTCTGTGTAACGTAACTAGTTTTCGGAATTAATCCAAAAATGTTATATTTTATTCCCCGATATAGAAACCTATTTTCCCCCACAATTCATTTTATTCTTTGAATTTGTTTAAAAATATGTCGCCACTTTTCTCTATGACAACGCCGATGTACCTCCCAGAAATGGTTTCCTATGATATCGCGGTAATTGCAAAATTAATGTTATGGGACACAATGTTATGAATACTAAATCAAGGTGAATATCTGGCAAACGTATACCATAAAGAAAATCTTGATAATTTATCACATTTAATAAAGTAGAGTTTCTTTGAAATAACAAATGTAACGAAGTTGAGTCAATTTGATGTAACGTTATGTTGGTTAATATGTTTTCATAGCTTATTTTTTCCATCAACTTTGTCGGTCTAGAAAGTAACTAAAAATAGCACCAAAAATCCCAAATCGGGTTGAAATGAAACGTAAACAAATGGACAACATTTCTAAAATATAACCGACGAATTATGACAACTATTGTTTAATTATTGGACATTTTACAAAGCATGGTATCAGGGTAAAATATTTCTAAGGAAAAGATAAAAATATGTGTACTTACAAAAATTCAAGACATTTGGACAGAATGACCAGACGTTCCGATAAATGTGACTGTTGTGTTTATGAATATATAAATAGAAAAACCAGCGGGTGGCACTGCAGTGCATAGGAACAGACAAAATAAATACCGCGGTATCATAGAACCTGCAGTACCATAGGAAGGGAGTATACTACTACTAGTATTGTCATTGCATTGGTAATTTCGTTGAGATTGGGCTTCAAAGGAAATTTCTGCTCTGTATCTCCATCCTAATCTCATCACAAGCCCTATCAAAGGTATTCTCGAAATAAAAAATTTGGCCCCTGTTGCATTCCGATGCATATTTTGGTATAGATGGATTGTCAGGCCAAGTGCATGTAAGCTTTGGAATATCCATTTCATTTGTGACACAGATATTCCATATAGTTCTCGAATCCGGAGTGACATCACATTATGAAATTGACCTATCAATAATTAGAATTTTTGATGAAGAAAATATCTTGAGGTGAAGTCAAGGAAAATCCTTGGGATTCTACACAGGCTCCAATGTATATTAATTTATTCGATATCTACAAACTCAAGTTCAATATTTGAATTAAAATCACTCCTGAGCCTTGTTGACACTAAACCAAACATCAAGTTTGATTTTCATCAATTTAAATAAGACAGCTTTATTTTAATTTAGAAAAATAAAATGCAAAATTTCCACTGAAATCGAGGTTAAAATCCAGAGGATTCCTGCAGGCTTCACCACATTCAGTTATTAAAATGTATATGCCCGGATGTACAGATAAAAGAATATAGCTGAAAAATTGCTCAGTTGGGATTTAACAACAACCACTAACTATAAAACTGAAACCAGCAAAATACAGTAAACTATAAAGTATTAAGATTCAATATCAATTGAATCTGTTTCATTTACCATTTACATCCTTCCCAAATTGGCAATGAATGGTATCTTCAGAAAATTATATCCAAGAGCCTGATTATCATGCAAAAAACACTGTTAAAGTGTTTGCTGTCTCCTGATACTAAAAATTTGAAGCTTTTCCATATCTTCGTATCATGGAAATTTATATTTCTCTATCAAACAAGATAAAGCCAGGTTGCTGTCTGTTGACAGCCTTACTCACTTGTTTTATTTTGATTTAAGTATAAATATTTCACATTTTTTAGAAAGCAAGACCACCAAACAAAAGGCCACCAGAATACCTTATTTTGGAAAGGAGGAAGAAAGAAGAAAAGTTACAAGAATATACGAAAAACACACAGTATATGGAATTTAGTGACTTGAAAAATGAATGGGAAAGAACTACAGACAGAAAAATAAAATTGAATTCTACTAAAAGACGGGTAGATGGGCTAATCCAAGCCAATCATTTTACTGTTGAAGACAGAAGAGACAAGTAAATATTTAAAAATTCTAGTTTATTTTATGTTGTGTTTCAGGATTCAGATAATAGGCTCTTATACACCTACATTGTATACAAAGATGATACGTTAGTGAAATTCTGGGTTTAAAAATATTGTACCGTTAATTGGTAATATTTTTATCATGTTACATGATATTTTAAATACTAAAATTTGAAGTTTTCATTCTACTGCTGTTTCTTATTTTTGTGAGTTTTATGTTCCTTTGGAAACATTACATTCATTTTAATAATTGATAATTCTGTAACAAAAAATTGGTTTACTTTTGCAAAAATTCCTTAATGTTGCATACATGATTTATTGATATGAGTGGCTTGTACCAAGGTGTCACACCTAACTTATTTTATATCAATGGCCAGTGTCGATGTTTGCCGATGTCGGAATTGTAATTTGTACCAGGTTATTGTCATAGATACTGACTAGGGTGTTGGCCCTATAGTCCGAAGGCCCAATAGTCCGAAACCCCATTAATCCGAAGGCCAGACAATCTGACAGTCCAAAGGCCCAACAGTCTGAAGGACTGATAGTCCGAAACCCCATTAGTCCAAAGGCCTGACAATCCAAAAGCCCAATAGTCCGATAGTCTGAAGGTCCAATAGTCCGAATGACCTTCCAAACAATTCATCCAAAGCAATGCACTGTTGAAGTAAAAAAGATACACATGCCGATCCATTATAATTAAAACAGAAGTCCTATACTATGAAAAAATAAAATAGCATAATTTAATGGCAACATATTATATATATATACAACCATTTCATGACTTTCGAGAATAAATCCATGACTCGGTTTGGTTTATTGTGTTTCAACAATATTTCTGTTATATCGTGGCGGTCAGTTTTGTTGGTGGATTCGAACTCATCGTGTTAGTGGTGATAGGCACTGATTACATAGATAGTTATATATCCATCTACCACACGATCACGACCACCACGGCCCCAATTATAATTTTCAAAGTTCAAAATGGCCATCAGACACGGTCAAAGTTTACATTGTACATAGCTTTATGGTAGATTAATTTACCCTATAGTCCAAACGGAAAACGCAAAATCCGCGATCCTTTCAAGGACAAAATCGACAGTTTGCGGGCCGTCGCGGTAATTCAACGCGGACCATGATCGTGGACAAATTCTATCATTTTCATCACCATCGCGGAATCACGTTGATCGCGGATCAATGAGCAAATGTACTTTATAAACCTACGTGTACAAAGTATCTCGGTTTGTTTTTAAATCAATTCCTCAGCCTCAGGTAACTGTATTTGACCTTTTAGTGACCGAGTTCAATGTGTGCACTACATAAAAATAGACACTCCCGTACATAGATAAAAAAAAATACAGGTGATTATCAACTCGTGAGAGAAAAAATAACACCTATGTAAACCAATCGAAATGTTGGATTTACATAATATGCAAAACAAGATGCGTGCTCCTATATCCTATAAATAAAATGTATGCCATCTCTGAAAAAAGTGGTATCAAATGATCAACTGCACAAATAAATTTCAATGTGCATATTAAGATTATGAAGCATTGTGTTGACAAAGAATAAACGATTGCAGATACAATCACGTGTAGTATTCATTATGAATGAACATTTCAATAATTGGAATCCATGATGGACTCGTGAAGACATCGCGTTCTGTCCGTCATGTCCATGTTGTTTCGCGGACCGTCCACGTATACACACAGACTTCTCGTTAATTCCGCGTTGCGATAATCCTTGATAAGACATGGACTTTGCGTTTTCCGTTTGAGCTGCACTATATATCATCACTCGGAAATGCACTAAAGACAATGAATTAACTTAAATTTGGCAGAGATGTTTCCTGACATATCATGTACAAATGATACAACTTAGTTACCAATGTGTACACAGATATGGCAGCAAAGGCATAAATATAAATTTCTGATAATTTCTCATGAACTTAACCCATGTGAACATTTTCAGATCTTGTGAACCTCTCCTTGACTTTTTGCATCTAAGTTATAATTATAAATGCATGTGTTTCAACTTAAATATACAGTGTCAGTGGCGTAGCTAGAGCAAAAATGGATGCTTTCTTTTACAAAAAGGGTGTATCTTTTGTTTAGAAATCAACGAACCACAGCATATTTGTCAGTATAACAACCGTAATAGATATTAAATGATTCCGAATTTAAATTACTTTACAAATAAATAAAAGAATGAATAAAATTAACCGAAGAAATATATGTTTAAAAGAAATTGTAGTTAGAGCCGATATATGTTTGTACCTGTCATCACCTTGGTCCAAAAATTCGCTATTGTAGCTAAGCTGTGTTCTTTTTAAACTACTGTAAAACCGTGAAGTTAGATATCTAATTTCTAACAAAGGGAATCCATCTTTTATCAACCTTGATATTCAAAGACGATTCACTGACTTAAAATGTTTAAAATCGTTTATCGACTATCAAACTTTTGGACTATCGTCACCTTCGGACTATAGAACCTTCGGACTTGTCGGAGAAAGTTTTCATCAGGAAAGAAGTTTAAACACAGTTCCTATTGTTCATTGATTGCCCAACAATAGGAACTTTAAACTTTTTCTGACCAACACCAATATGTGACTTCTAGTTGGTCAATATTCATTGAGCAATTGGTAAATACATTCGTTAAATGGTACAGGAAATCCGGTATAATGAACTGGATGTTTCCATAAGTCAAGAGGAAATTTCAAAAGCCATTTCAAAATTAAAAAATAACAAATCACCAGGTCTAGATAATATCACAAACAATATGCTGAAAAGTGGTCAGCAAAGGCTTTTACCTTGTCTTCATAAATTATTTAACTCTTGTCGTACGAGTGGAAATTATCCAACGATTTGGACCGAAGGGTATGTAATACCTATATATAAAGCTAATAACACTGCAGATCCAAACAATTATAGGGGCATAACTGTTACAGCTGCTAAAGGGAAACTATTTAATAGTGTACTTAATTATAGGTTGGATGCTTTTTTGAGGAATAATGAACTAATTCATGAGAGCCAAATTGGCTTTACTAAAAAAGCTAGAACTACTTATCACTTATTTGTACTAAAATGTATACTAGATGAATATTGTTCTGAAAGAAATGGTATACCTAGATGAAAAACCCATTCATTACTTGATGTATGCAGATGATATTGTTTTACTGTCAAGGACTACAAACAAAACTGAATAGTTTAGCTAAGTATTGTGATGAATGGTGTCTTCAGTTAAATCCTAGTAAGACAAAGGTTTTGGTTTTCAACAAAGCAGGCAGACTCATTAAAAATTCACATTTAGTGAACATGATATTGAGTGTGTTCAACATTGTAAATATCTAGGAATCTATGTCAGTGCATCAGGCAACTTCTCCTTTGCTCAAAGTGAATTATATAAAAAGAGTTTGAAGGCATACTTTAAATTACAAAAATACTTGTTATCGCTCAACCCAAATATAGACACAAGTATTCATGTATTTGATCACACTATTAAGCCTATTTTACTATATGGAAGTGAAATTTGGGGCTCATTTAATACACAGACAGCCAAATTTAAAAATGACAGGCAGATAACACTAGATCACATTTTTAATAATTTAATGGTAAATTTATTCTTGGAGTACATAGAAAAACCACAAATCAAGCTGTATTATCTGAAATTGGAAGATTTCCTATTTACTTTGATATGATAAAGTCCATGTTGAACTACTGGCAAAGACTAGAATATCTTGACTCTTTCCCAATTTTACAGTCGGCCTATGACTTGGCATTCAAAGAAACTATATATGAACAATAAAATTATAAATCATCTTGGTTTAGCTCACTTCAGAAAGTATTCCAAATAATTTCTGGATTTTTGAACATAAAGTCTAAAAAAAATTATCAAAAGAATATGTGGTCAAAAGTCTCGATCAATCCGGAAACATTTTTTGGCTCTGTGGAAAGAAAAGATGAATAACTGCTCTGATGGGAAACTTCAAACATATACAAAAGTGAAAACTAGCTTCGGTTGTGAAAAATATTTGAAATTGATAAGGAACTTTGAGCTCAGGAAGAGTATATGTAAATTTAGAGTTTCCTCTCATCATTTGCAAATAGAGTTGGGCAGGATTTGTAATTGTGAAAATCACAATATACTAACACATTTGGGTGTATTCTTGAGAAAACACTGCAGATAAATTTTCATTTTCTTTATTTATCTTTGTCTGTCTGTCTTTTTTTTCTTTTCCTCTTGATGTCTTGCTTCTCTGCCTCAGACACGAGGTGGAATGTCACAGCTATATATGCTGGACCTCTCCGGAAGCACTGTCCCTTGGTGTCTGTGGTTGAGTAGCAATATATCTCTATATATATTTGTATATTTTTTAACCTTGGAGTTCTGCTGGGGGCACGAGGTGGAATGTTCAATGGAACATATCCATAAGCACCGTTCCTTGGTGACCCTTGCAATGTTTCATCCATAAGTCCAAATATACTATCCACTTAGTACAAACTAAGATATGCAGTACAAGGATTACATTTTTTGTTAGTATGTGCGATATCGTTTCTTTGAATCTCCTGGATTGCACTTTGGCAGAGATCAGGTACAATAGAACACATATGCTGTATTACTACCGAGTATAATCTCAATTATTGACATTTACTGTTTATAGCAATGTACTGTCTACTGTATTAATCATAATTGTTGTATTTATGTAACTGCCCCCTGTGGGACCATGATTGGATTAATAAATATTTGATTTGATTTGATTTGAGAATATATCAAGAATTACATCACAGTATTATTTATATAGCCAATAATGGAAGTCATGTTAGAATACATGTATATACATATATATGTGTTAATGCTGCTTGGAAAAGGGAGATAATTTACTTGTTTGTAAAAAACAGTTGCATGTAATTGGGGAGTGGGATTAATTGTTGTTTAACGCCAACTCAGCAATTTTTCAGCTATATCATGGCGAGAGTTAAAGTTAATTTTCACTGAAACAACAGTCCGTGGATAGACATGTCGCTTCACTTAGACACATTATTTTGATTCCGAGCCAACCAGTCTTTGTTCTTATTCCTTAATACTGCATGCTTAGCGGAGAAGCAACAAATACCAATTTTATAGTCTTTGGTTTGACCTGACTGAGGCTGGAACCCCACGATCTACCGTACTCGAGGCGAGCACGCTAACCATTACACCACCTATGCTATATAAGGGTAATAACAAAATTACCGAACTCCGAACAATCTTTCAAAGGGAAAGTCAAAACTCATAAGTATATAAACAGACAAAATCAGTCAACAACTGGAATTTATTGTTATTGGTGTTTATTGCCACTTTTAACAATATTTGTTGGCTGAGTCAATTTTATTGGTGGAGGAAAGTGGAGTAGATGGAGAAAAAAACTGACATGCCTTAAGTCACTGACAAACTTTATCACATAATTGGTATTACACCTGGCTTTAAACGGGAAGAACTCACAAGTAGATGGAAATCAAAATACCAGTTAAGATCAGGGCTGTTGCTGTCCAAGTTGAAAGAAGATACTTGATCATATAATTCATGTAATTTGTAAATTATGTCACTAAATAAAGTATGACAAATATTTAGAGGACCCCTTTCTTTTTAATCTTGAAGGAAAAAGTGAGATTATGTTCTTACCTTACTCAAATTTCTCATTACTTATATCATGTTGCAAAAGAAAAAAAGTATACATAAGATTTAGAGTACTGGTAAAGTATCCTATATATAGATATTTATATTACTTTTGGATTTTTTGAGAGATAATAAAATTGAAAGTTTTTTTTAATAGACTGAGGAGTTTATTGAGACAGGAAGAACAAATGTATCTCAGAGAAATGGAAGCAAAGGAAGAAACAGTATTGGAGAGACAAGCAAAAATGAGGGAAAGAGCTAAATTCCTAAAGGATAAACGAGAAGATGAAAGATTGCAATTTGTTCAGGAGAAATATGATCAGCAATTCAGGTAAATGTCTCTGTTGTACCGGTAATTGTTATTGTATATATATATAATATAATGACTTTTCTGTACCATATTGTTATTATATATATGGTTTATAAAGAATATAATAGATGATTCATCAGTGTGTGGCAAAAACATTTTGACAAACTAGTCCGAACAGCATTTTAGAAGAATTTTTTTCTATTTAATTAAACAAATTTTATGCAATTTTTACTAACCCGAACTAATTTTTACTAGACAAGGGCATAGGGCTAGTGGTTTTTGCCACAGACTGTGATGATTGAAGTCCAGAGAAGGACTGAAGTCTAAATGGCACACACAGTTTTAAACTAAAGTAGACTACTACCCCGGTACATAGAAATTTTCTTTATTTCCCATTCTTGGGGCAATATTTTTCACTACAAAATTCAGTTCAGTCAGTAAAACATATAACATCAATTTCTTTAGGGATCAATGTGAAGAATTGAGATCAACATTATCTAAACGTCAACAAGATGAGGTCTGTGTAGAAAGACTTCAACAACTCAGAGTAAAGGATGCCATCAGCCAGGCAAAGAGAGAAGAAGATGATATGTATGCCAGGTTATGGGAGGAAGACAGACTTGCCAAGGCTGCAAGAGAGGAACGGGATGCTAAAGCTGCTTATGAAAGAAACCAAGAAGTTCTAAAGGTATATTTAAAGATTGTGCTTCCTATATTTTAGCATTCATTCTTGGTAGTTAAACTAAAAAAACATATTGTGTGAAGATTAGACTTACCATCAATATTTTTTACTTTTTTAAGAATTTGAAATTGAATTATCTCCCTTTTCATTACTTTTCTTTCCAGTCCAATGTAATTAATATTTATTGTTGATAAAATACCAGTAATTATGGAATTCACAGACAGATATTAAATCCAGTGAAAATACATATCAGGCAATAGTGATCAGATTAAAATATGTAAAATTCAGATTTACCTCCCAGTAAATCTATAAGGAATTCGTACAAAATGCACCTATAAGTGATATTCATTATCTTTGCACTTTAATACCAAACTGAATGTCTTGTAGGTATTAAGACTACAAATGGCTGCATTGGAAGAGAAGAAAGATGAGGAAAAACGTCTAAAACAAGAAGAACGTCAACTTCTTCTTGAACAAGAAATGTTACGTAAGATAGAAGAACAAAGGGCATTAGAAGAAAAAGTTCGTCAACAGAATGAGACCAGAGATATGCTAGATATGTCTCTTCAATTGAAGATGAAAAAGAAGGCCAAGTTAGAACAAGAACAATTGGCATTTGACTTGAAGATATTGGAACAATTATTAGAGGAGTCTAGAAATGAGGCTCTTGAACAACTGCAAAGAAAGGTACAGACATTTATAACAAGTTATTTTTATCTCATGTTAACTTAAATCCATATCCCTTTATAGTAATAATACAAAATGACAAAAGATTTATAAATTTGCCTCTGTTTTCCAAGTCAAAGAAAAGATCAACCATGATTAGTTCTTATTATAAAATTGCTACATTACACATATATACTGTGTACATGTACATTTGAAAGATATATTACAAGGATTATAAATTTAGATTAGTACATGTATCATTTAATGTTTGTCTAAAATATAGCAATTTATTTTTTACAGAAAGAAATGCGAGAAGAGGATCGTCGTTACAGAGAATATCTCCGACAACTTAAAGAAGAGGAAAAGGCCAAAGAGGTCGAACTTGAAAGGTTGATTCACGAAGAAGTAGAAAAGATGTGGCAGAAACGTCTTAATCAATGGAGACTTGAGAGAGAGGCTCGTAAAAAATTACTTGCTGAAGTTCTTCATGGACGTGCTATACAATTACAAGATAGATGTAAGTTAATACTGCATGACATTTTATTTGGCATATTAATGTATTATTATTATATGCAGTCAAGACAATGTTTTTTTTTCATATTTTAATCAAACCATAGTCTCATAAGCATATTAAAGGATATCCAAAATGAATTAATCAGAATAACTTAGTCTCTCCTTATTATATACCGTTACCTACATGTATATTGAAGCATAAACTTCAAAATTCAGGAAAGTTCACAATACTAAATTAATTGTATTAATTTTTTTTTTTTTTTTTTTTTTTTTTTTTTTGAAGGATAAAATACTCTTTTATTGAATAATGAAATTATTTAAGTTTGAACAAAATTGATATCTTTTCATCATCGATTCATGTATTAGCAATACAAATTATCTCCCTTTATTTTAATGATTTTCTCTCATCTTCATTAACATCAATATCCATCTTTTGAATGTGAGACAAATTTTTTTCTAGTGTTGCTCCTGTTTAGTCAGTCTATCAATACATCAATTTTTATCTACATTGTAAAAAAAAATATTAGATTAAATTAGGAAATAATCATTTTGGGTTTGTCAGTGACTTGCGATAGGTCGGTGGTTTTCTGGGGGTACTCCTGTTTCCTCCACCAATAAAACTGACCGCCACGATATAACTGAAATATTGTTAAACAACATAAACCAACCATTTTGGTTGGTCATTTGTTTCAGGAGTTATGTATACCATGTCTTTACTTCTTTATATTTTGCTTGGTTGTATATTTGTGTATAGTAATTGTTACAATTGATTAAGCTTTGTTGAACAAAATAAAAAGTCTCCTTGCTTCTTCATATTAACAGTCTATTTTATCATAAATACATGTATTTAAAATTTCAGTGGTTGAAAATGAGAAGAAACAAGCTGTAGCTGAAAGGGAGCGGATAGAATTGATAAAGACAATCGAAGAAAACAGAAAATATGAATATGAACAGATGGAGAAAATGTGGCACAAAAACCGTAATTATCAGTCAGACCTTGCTGGTCAGATAGATTATAATCAGAGACTTAGACAACAAGCTTACGAAAGAGATGAACAAGAATATAGACTTGGTATGCAGGCTGAATATGAATACCAACAAAGACTTAAGTCCTGTCTAGATAACCCTGAAATTGATCGACCTCATCCAATGAGAAGAGCCGTGAACCAACATAGTGCTCATAACTAGTAACTAATGTCAAGATAAATCACAGAAAAGAAGTGTATTCATTTAATGATAGAATATGCTATCAGATGAATTAAGCTCAAATTGAATAAAAGGCACATCTATACAAAGGTGTTTCTTGAAAGAATTGTTAATGAAACTCAAGTATTAATGTTTTGAGTTTTATAACTGTACAAGACTGAAAATAAATTGAACAGCTGTCAGTTTCTTTTTATTATTATTGATATTATGCTAATTAGAACAAATAGATTATTTAGACTTACTGTACGGTAATGTGAGAATAATTTCTCCTACCATACCCACAACTCTACTCTGAATCAATCTTAACAAGTTTTTAGTTCAATTTCGGCCAGTCTTATTGATACTTTTAAAATACTAATTCTTGATAGATATAAAAAATATCATTGAATTAAGAATAAAGCATATTATTTTTAAGAAGTTACTCTTATAATGTATAATACTAGTAGTAGAATAAAAAATGACCTTAATTACCACAATTAATTATTAGAAGAAAAAACCCAGATTGATTAGGGCTCTGATTAACTGTAGAAAGAATTGCTAGAATGTTTCAAGCTGTAATTATGGAACCTTGTTTTCGAAAGACCTATTTTTATAACTTTTTAAAATTAAATTCATCACATATGAAGTTTATTAAATCTGTACACATTCCATATATATATAGACCGTTTCACTGTTTATTTAATAATACTGAAATAATTTGACTGTGTCACTGTGATATGTTTTTTACATAGAAGTGCAGGGACAAATTAAATTCCTAAATCATTGAAAAAATTGCTATGGATAGTTGTAATTTTTAAACGAAACCAATTACATGTATAGAAACATAATTAGATTTCTATATCACACAATGTTAAAAAGGGAATATTGTTCAAGAACTGTAAAATAAAATTACTTGTAATATATTACAATGATTGATAGCAGAATATAGCATGTTCCCATTAGTAATGTATTACATTTTGTATAGCAGAAAGGGTTTGCCATCAGTGCATTTTACTGAAATATAATTTTGTCATTTCAAGAACATGATAATTGTTCATTCTCTGGTACACTAATGATATAGTACTTGCTTTTTAACTTGTTTAATTAACAAGCAGACATACCAATGACAAAGGACATTTTGTTTTAGGTATAATTTGAAGGATCCCTGGACTTTTATCATTATGTTTCATGTAATGTAAAATCTTAAATATATAGTGAGAGATGTACAGGAAATAAAATTCATGTCTGAAATATAATTGGTTGCTTTTTGAATAAACCAAGCAAATTGACAGTTTTCGGAAAGGTACAAATTTGGGAGAGGATTCAATGCTTAATTTATCTGTTATGAAAAGAAAGTGAATCACTGATGGTCAATAATTCCACCAACATCAACAAATGAAAAATTACTCCTCATCCAAAATCATTGAACATAAAAAAAAAACCATGACATATGGTGTTGGAAATCCAGGTCCTGACTTGGGACAGGCACAAAAACCTGTTAACCAATTTTCGTGTTTAGACCTACCATTTTACATGTGGATGTACTGAGTATATTGAGGAATCCTGTGTCGTACTTCAGATACACGATTTGAACTTGTGAATGCATAGATATTTAGATGACCCACAAGGTTATTCAAACCTATCTTATTTTCTTCTGTTAAGTTTTTTGTTTATCTCTGATATTGATTACTTAGTTGTTAAATGTCAAGTGGGCAGTGTTTCAGGCATAATCATGACAACAACTAGTTTTAATTTTCAAATCATAAATCAATATCCAGGTCAAAATATTACCCTGTGATGGGCCTATGGGAGGATGACTGATTGCCACAGGGAAAAGAAGATATAATATGGGCCTATGGGAGGATGACTGATTGCCACAGGGAAATATCACTCTGGGATGGGCTTATGGGAGGATGACTGATTGCCACAGGGAAATATTACCCTGGGATGGGCCTATTAACCCCAACTGTTAATTTTTTTGCTTACCTGAGCTGAATGATCATGTGCCCTAGAGTACTATCACTTGGTACCTGTCATCTGTTGTATATACACATATACATATTTCAACCTTCTTCCCAAGAATTACCGAAGGGATTGAAACCCCACTTATATATGTTCCTTACAAGATCCTGACCAAGAGTTGTTACTTTGGTGCCAGTTGATGGTCAAACATGACTTCTAAGAACCATGAAAGTTTCTAATTATGTAAAATTTGAAAAATCGTGTTCTTAAGATCTGCTCAACCAACTGAAACCAAATATGGTGTGGGTCATCCTTGCTATCAGAGGACTTGACTTTAACATAGGCCCCTAAAGGAAAATGAAAAACATTAATTTTCTTTGAAACTATATAAATTACAAACATGATTGATCCCAAACTGTATATGAATAATCTTCGCATGGTTCCTTACATAGTTGGCATTTTTTATTTGGAAATCCAGGAAGACAGTCACCAGAGGACTTAGTTTTTAACATACTAGTAGGACCTTTTTGGAAATATGAATGATAGCTTTTTCTAAGAAACAACAAACATGATTAAATCCAAATACAGGAATGGTCATTAGATTGTTCCTTGGACAGTTTTTTTTTAATATACATTAGAAATCCAAGTTGGCCACCACTTTTAAACTTAGGTCCTTAATGAGGAAAATAACTAAAACTTTTTCTTAGAAAATTCAATCATGTTTGAACCCAAACTGTACATAAATTGACCATTGGATGGAAATCTTTCACATCGATGAGAAATCCAAGATGATCACTGTCCAAGGACAAATTTAACATATAACCCTATGGGAAAATATTTGAATATTATTATTACCTGAAATCACTAAATAATTTGGTAGAAAACTTGGATGGAATGTTTTCTATGAATAGTGCACTACCAACTGTGTTTTTGTTGTGTAAATTGGAAATCCAAGATTGTTGCCACTGCAGTAGAAAGTATAACTCTATATTGGAAAATGTTCATGATTAACCAGGTGAACGAGACGGTCTCAAGTGAGCCTCTAGTTGTTTCATATTTGCACGAAATTTTATATATCACATGTCAATATGAAAAATGGCCGTCGTGGCTGTGATCGTATGGTAGTTGGATTTACAAACTACCTACATGTATGCAATCAGTGCCTGTCACCACTGATGTTGTGAGTTCGAATCTCGATCAAGGCGAGGTGTACAACATTATGCGATAAAGTTTGTCAGTGACTTGCGACAGGTTGGTTGTTTTCTCCAGGTCCTCCAGTTTCCTCCACTAATAAAACTGACCGCCATGATATAACTGAAATATTGTTGAAAATGGCGTTAAACACCATCAAGCAAACAAACAAATCAATATGAAAATACAGCAGGAGAAATATTTTTTTTAGAGAATAATATAAAATTATATTTAAGTTAAAACAAAGAGATGCCAATTTAAGGTGACTTTTGATACATTTAATGCAGGTATGACATATGAGACAAATTTTGATATAGAAATTTAAAAAACCTGAGCCTATATCACTTGCCTGTATAATTATTCATACAGTTTGTATTCAATAATCTTTATTATGATAAAAAATTATTACTGCTAAAATTGGCATTAAACACCAATCAATCAATCAATCAATCAATCAATCCCTTTTGGCTCCTCATTTCTTTGAATTAGCAAGAGCTACAAGAAACATGGTCTAAACTTCTGACTACAATCTTACAAATGAAATCAATGGAAAAACTGTACAAGAATAGTTTGAAGATACCAACAGGGCAATCAGAATCTGTAAATCAAAGAAGGACAGACAACACAATGGCCACAAGATACCAACAGGGCAATCAGAATCTGTAAATCAAATAAGGACAGACAACACAATAGCCACAAGATACCAACAGGGCAATCCGAATCTGTAAATCAAAGAAGGACAGACAACACAATTGCCACAAAATACCAACAGGGCAATCAGAATCTGTAAATCAAAGGACAGACAACACAATGGCCACAAAATACCAACAGGGTAATCAGAATCTGTAAATCAAAGAAGGACCGACAACACAATGGCCACAAGATACCAACAGGGCAATCAGAATCTGTAAATCAAAGAAGGACAGACAACACAATGGCCAAAAGAAAAAGGACAAACAACGATCTACAAAGCATACACATAAAACTAAAGATCGAGTAACACGAGTTCCAGTGAAAACCGGGGATGAACTCAGGTGCTCCGGAAGGGTAAGCAGTTACAAATTAGACTTAAACTAAAGAGGTTCACACGAGTCTGTATCTGACACATTTTTTAAAGGGTGCACACACAAGGACCAACGCTGTAAGGTTTGCTTTACTTTTGGTAAATGGTTTCAGTTAAGGAGATTTGCATATGCATTTTCGTGAAAATAAAGCTGACTACATATTGGTTAAAAATCACCACAATTTTATTGGAAAAACAAACAGAAATATTTGTTAAACATCTCATTATCAGTTCAAATTTAAGATGATTATATCTTAAAACAGGGCCATTTTTGTCATTTAAAGATTTTCTATTTTTAGCAACACCAGCCATCTTGGATGGAGGATGTGGCTGCCAGACATAAATTTGAAAGAGGACCCTCCTGGCAATCTTTTTTTTAATTTTCATAAAAATTCGGCAAAACAGAATTTTCTGCAAAACCCTACATATATGTTTAGGGACCGACCATTTAACTTGAAGGGGGGGGGGGGGGGGTTATGGTTTTTTGTTTCGTTCAGAATTTTTTTTTCGGACAACACAAGAGTTAGAATATTTATTTTTTTTGTCGCGCAAAGCTCGAATTTTTTTCCACAATTTAACATTAGGTTATATGCAAAAACTCTGAATCAGTTTATTTTTTTTTCCTCCACCAAAATCAGAATATTTTTTTCAGCAACATTGGGAATCAGAATATTTTTTTAGAAAAAAAACCATAACACCCCCTTCAAGTTAAATGGTCGTTCCCTTAGTTGAAACATATTTTACTTGTTAAGTATAACAAATTGGAATCAAACACAAGTTTTTCCAAATTATGAAGTCTTCTCTGGCTATATGTGTTCACATGCACAAATTATGAAATAATATGCATAAAATATAAATAAACACAGAACCATTATATACAAAAACATAGGTAGAGACTATATATAAAAGAAAGAGAAGGAAGAAATTCTTCTGGAGATGTGTGTTGGGTTATGGTGTTTAACGCCACTTTCAACAGTATACGAGTTATATTGTGGCGGTCAGTTGTATTGGGGGAGGAAACCGTAGTACCCAGAGAAAATCACAGACCTTCCGCAAGTCAATGACAAACTTAAAACATAATGTTGTATCGAGTACACCTCGCCTGAACGGGATTCGAATTCGTAACGTTAGTGGTGACAGGTACTCGCAGATTGCATTGGTAGTTAAAAATCCAACTACCATATGATCACAACCACTACCTGAAGCTTTCAACACAATCAATCTAAAGAAAAATAAACCACATCCAATAAATATATCTAATAATATTTAATATTGTGTAGTATAATAGAAATAGGAAAACAAATATTTGGAAACATCCTATTTGGTCCCCTTTGAACCTCTTTTTTTCTATAACATTGGAGCCATAAGCTCCATTAACAATCGAAACCTTTATTTTGTGCCAATGATTATTGTTTGTACATATAAGAAGGATCAGTCCATAGAAACCATTGTGTCTACAGAACCAACACTAACGGCCACAGAGATGACAACAAAAGATCCATAGCATAATATGACCACAAAATGTTTGCTCTCATATAGAACGTTTAAGACAGACGACGGATGCATGATGTACCCCATGTTATGACAAACCCTCACGTAACCCTTTTTCAATTGTCATGTACAACCTCCGATATAATATTCAACTTATTTAAGAGGACAGTATTTGGTAGAAGTAGAACACTCTCTGATATAGTCTTCAGCTCGTTTAACGGGGACAGTATTTGGTAGAAGTAGAACACTCTCTGATATAGTCTTCAGCTCGTTTAACGGGGACAGTATTTGGCAGAAGTAGAACACTCTCTGATATAGTCTTCAACTTGTTGAAGGGTGACAGTATTTGGTAGAAGTAGAACACCCTCTGCAGGGGCGGATCCAGGATTTCAAGCTAGGGGGGGCGGGGGGGGGGGGGGGGAGGCGGACTTAAAAAAAATTGCGCCGAGCGGAGGGAGGCGCGAAAATTTGTGGGGTATTTCGTGTGAAAAATCACGATTTTACGCCAAAAAATCATATCTTTTTCCAATGGATCCGCCCCTGCTCTGATATAGTCTTCAACTTGTTTAAGGATGACAGTATTTGGTAGAAGTAGAACACCGTCTGATATATATAGTCTTCAACTTGTTCAAGGGTGACAGTATTTGGTAGAAGTAGAACACCCTCTGATACAGTCTTCAACTTGTTCAAGAGCGACAGTATTTGGTAGAAGTAAAACACCCTCTGATATAGTCTTCAACTTGTTCAAGGGTGACAGTATTTGGTAGAAGTAGAACACCCTCTGATATAGTCTTCAACTTGTTCAAGGGTGACAGTATTTGGTAGAAGTAGAACACCCTCTGATAGTCTTCAGTTCGTTTAAGGGATATAGTATTTGGTAGAAGTAGAACACCCTCTGATATAGTCTTCAACTTGTTAAAGGAGGACAGTATTTGGTAGAAGTAGAACACCCTCTGATATAGTCTTCAACTTGTTAAAGGAGGACAGTATTAGGTAGAAGTAGAACACCCTCTGATACAGTCTTTAACTTGTTCAAGGGCGACAGTATTTGGTAGAAGTAGAACACCGTCTGATATATATAGTCTTCAACTTGTTCAAGGGTGACCGTATTTGATAGAAGTAGAACACCCTCTGATATAGTCCTCAGCTCGTTTAACGGATATAGTATTTGGTAGAAGTAGAACACCCTCTGATATAGTCTTCAACTTGTTAAAGGAGGACAGTATTTGGTAGAAGTAGAACACCCTCTGATATAGTCTTCAGCTCGTTTAACGGGGACAGTATTTGGTAGAAGTAGAACACCCTCTGATATAGTCTTCAACTTGTTAAAGGAGGACAGTATTAGGTAGAAGTAGAACACCCTCTGATACAGTCTTCAACTTGTTCAAGGGCGACAGTATTTGGTAAAAGTAGAACACCCTCTGATATAGTCTTCAACTTGTTCAAGGGTGACAGTATTTGGTAGAAGTAGAACACCCTCTGATATAGTCCTCAACTTGTTAAAGGAGGACAGTATTTGGTAGAAGTAGAACACCCTCTGATAGTCTTCAGTTCGTTTAAGGGTGACAGTATTTGGTAGAAGTAGAACACCCTCTGATATAGTCTTCAACTGGTTTAAGGGTGACAGTATTTGGTAGAAGTAGACCACCCTCTGATAAAGTCTTCAACTTGTTAAAGGAGGACAGTATTTGGTAGAAGTAGAACACCCTCTGATAGTCTTCAGTTCGTTTAAGGGTGACAGTATTTGGTAGAAGTAGAACACCCTCTGATATAGTCTTCAACTGGTTTAAGGGTGACAGTATTTGGTAGAAGTAGACCACCCTCTGATATAGTCTTCAGCTTGTTAAAGGAGGACAGTATTTGGTAGAAGTAGAACACCCTCTGATATAGTCTTCAGCTCGTTTAACGGGGACAGTATTTGGTAGAAGTAGAACACCCTCTGATATAGTCTTCAGCTTGTTTAAGGGTGACAGTATTTGGTAGAAGTAGAACACCCTCTGATATAGTCTTCAGCTCGTTTAACAGAGACAGTATTTGGTAGAAGTAGAACACCCTCTGATATAGTCTTCAACTTGTTCAAGGGTGACAGTATTTAGTAGAAATAGAACACCCTCTGATATAGTCTTCAACTTGTTTAAGGGTGACAGTATTTGGTAGAAGTAGAACACCCTCTGATATAGTCTTCAACTTGTTTAAGGGTGACAGTATTTGGTAGAAGTAGAACACCCTCTGATATAGTCTTCAACTTGTTCAAGGGTGACAGTATTTGGTAGAAGTAGAACACCCTCTGATATAGTCTTCAACTTGTTCAAGGGTGACAGTATTTAGTAGAAATAGAACACCCTCTGATATAGTCTTCAACTTGTTTAAGGGTGACAGTATTTGGTAGAAGTAGAACACCCTCTGATATAGTCTTCAGCTCGTTTAACGGAGACAGTATTTGGTAGAAGTAGAACACTCTCTGATATAGTCTTCAACTTGTTTAAGGGTGACAGTATTTGGTAGAAGTAGAACACCCTATGATATAGGTTTCAACTTGTTAAAGGAGGACAGTATTTGGTAGAAGTAGAACACCCTCTGATATAGTCTTCAGCTCGTTTAACGGGGACAGTATTTGGTAGAAGTAGAACATCCTCTGATATAGTCTTCAGCTCGTTTAAAGGAGGACAGTATTTGGTAGAAGTAGAACACCCTCTGATATAGTCTTCAACTTGTTTAAGGGTGACAGTATTTGGTAGAAGTAAAACACCCTCTGATATAGTCTTCAACCTGTAAAAGGACAGTATTTGGTAGAAGTAGAACACCCTCTGATATAGTCTTCAGTTCGTTTAACGGAGACAGTTTTTGGTAGAAGTAGAACACCCTCTGATATAGTCTTCAACTTGTTCAAGGGTGACAGTATTTGGTAGAAGTAAAACACCCTCTGATATAGTCTTCAACTTGTTTAAGGGTGACAGTATTTGGTAGAAGTAGAACACCCTCTGATATATATAGTCTTCAACTTGTTTAAGGGTGACAGTATTTGGTAGAAGTAGATCACCCTCTGATAGTCTTCAACTTGTTCAAGGGTGACAGTATTTGGTAGAAGTAGAACACCCTCTGATATAGTCTTCAACCTGTTAAAGGACAGTATTTGGTAGAAGTAGAACACCCTCTGATATAGCCTTCAGCTCGTTTAACGGGGACAGTATTTGGTAGAAGTAGAACACCCTCTGATATAGTCTTCAGCTCGTTTAACGGAGACAGTTTTTGGTAGAAGTAGAACACCCTCTGATATAGTCTTCAACTTGCTTAAGGGTGACAGTATTTGGTAGAAGAACACCCTCTGATATAGTCTTCAACCTGTTAAAGGGTGACAGTATTTGGTAGAAGTAGACCACCTTCTGATAGTCTTCAACTTGTTAAAGGAGGACAGTATTTGGTAGAAGTAGAACACCCTCTGATATAGTCTTCAGCTCGTTTAACGGGGACAGTATTTGGTAGAAGTAGAACATCCTCTGATATAGTCTTCAACTTGTTAAAGGACAGTATTTGGTAGAAGTAGAACACCCTCTGATATAGTCTTCAGCTCGTTTAACGGAGACAGTATTTGGTAGAAGTAGAACACTCTCTGATATAGTCTTCAACTTGTTTAAGGGTGACAGTATTTGGTAGAAGTAGAACACCCTCTAATATAGTCTTCAGCTCGTTTAACGGGGACAGTATTTGGTAGAAGTAGAACATCCTCTGATATAGTCTTCAGCTCGTTTAAAGGAGGACAGTATTTGGTAGATGTAGAACACCCTCTGATATAGTCTTCAACCTGTTAAAGGACAGTATTTGGTAGAAGTAGAACACCCTCTGATATAGTCTTCAGCTCGTTTAACGGGGACAGTATTTGGTAGAAGTAGAACACCCTCTGATATAGTCTTCAGCTCGTTTAACGGAGACAGTTTTTGGTAGAAGTAGAACACCCTCTGATATAGTCTTCAACTTGTTAAAGGAGGACAGTATTTGGTAGAAGTAGAACACCCTCTGATATAGTCTTCAGCTCGTTTAACGGGGACAGTATTTGGTAGAAGTAGAACACCCTCTGATATAGTCTTCAACTTGTTAAAGGAGGACAGTATTAGGTAGAAGTAGAACACCCTCTGATACAGTCTTCAACTTGTTCAAGGGCGACAGTATTTGGTAAAAGTAGAACACCCTCTGATATAGTCTTCAACTTGTTCAAGGATGACAGTATTTGGTAGAAGTAGAACACCCTCTGATATAGTCCTCAACTTGTTAAAGGAGGACAGTATTTGGTAGAAGTAGAACACCCTCTGATAGTCTTCAGTTCGTTTAAGGGTGACAGTATTTGGTAGAAGTAGAACACCCTCTGATATAGTCTTCAACTGGTTTAAGGGTGACAGTATTTGGTAGAAGTAGACCACCCTCTGATAAAGTCTTCAACTTGTTAAAGGAGGACAGTATTTGGTAGAAGTAGAACACCCTCTGATAGTCTTCAGTTCGTTTAAGGGTGACAGTATTTGGTAGAAGTAGAACACCCTCTGATATAGTCTTCAACTGGTTTAAGGGTGACAGTATTTGGTAGAAGTAGACCACCCTCTGATATAGTCTTCAACTTGTTAAAGGAGGACAGTATTTGGTAGAAGTAGAACACCCTCTGATATAGTCTTCAGCTCGTTTAACGGGGACAGTATTTGGTAGAAGTAGAACACCCTCTGATATAGTCTTCAGCTTGTTTAAGGGTGACAGTATTTGGTAGAAGTAGAACACCCTCTGATATAGTCTTCAGCTCGTTTAACAGAGACAGTATTTGGTAGAAGTAGAACACCCTCTGATATAGTCTTCAACTTGTTCAAGGGTGACAGTATTTAGTAGAAATAGAACACCCTCTGATATAGTCTTCAACTTGTTTAAGGGTGACAGTATTTGGTAGAAGTAGAACACCCTCTGATATAGTCTTCAACTTGTTTAAGGGTGACAGTATTTGGTAGAAGTAGAACACCCTCTGATATAGTCTTCAACTTGTTCAAGGGTGACAGTATTTGGTAGAAGTAGAACACCCTCTGATATAGTCTTCAACTTGTTCAAGGGTGACAGTATTTAGTAGAAATAGAACACCCTCTGATATAGTCTTCAACTTGTTTAAGGGTGACAGTATTTGGTAGAAGTAGAACACCCTCTGATATAGTCTTCAGCTCGTTTAACGGAGACAGTATTTGGTAGAAGTAGAACACTCTCTGATATAGTCTTCAACTTGTTTAAGGGTGACAGTATTTGGTAGAAGTAGAACACCCTATGATATAGGTTTCAACTTGTTAAAGGAGGACAGTATTTGGTAGAAGTAGAACACCCTCTGATATAGTCTTCAGCTCGTTTAACGGGGACAGTATTTGGTAGAAGTAGAACATCCTCTGATATAGTCTTCAGCTCGTTTAAAGGAGGACAGTATTTGGTAGAAGTAGAACACCCTCTGATATAGTCTTCAACTTGTTTAAGGGTGACAGTATTTGGTAGAAGTAAAACACCCTCTGATATAGTCTTCAACCTGTAAAAGGACAGTATTTGGTAGAAGTAGAACACCCTCTGATATAGTCTTCAGTTCGTTTAACGGAGACAGTTTTTGGTAGAAGTAGAACACCCTCTGATATAGTCTTCAACTTGTTCAAGGGTGACAGTATTTGGTAGAAGTAAAACACCCTCTGATATAGTCTTCAACTTGTTTAAGGGTGACAGTATTTGGTAGAAGTAGAACACCCTCTGATATATATAGTCTTCAACTTGTTTAAGGGTGACAGTATTTGGTAGAAGTAGATCACCCTCTGATAGTCTTCAACTTGTTCAAGGGTGACAGTATTTGGTAGAAGTAGAACACCCTCTGATATAGTCTTCAACCTGTTAAAGGACAGTATTTGGTAGAAGTAGAACACCCTCTGATATAGCCTTCAGCTCGTTTAACGGGGACAGTATTTGGTAGAAGTAGAACACCCTCTGATATAGTCTTCAGCTCGTTTAACGGAGACAGTTTTTGGTAGAAGTAGAACACCCTCTGATATAGTCTTCAACTTGCTTAAGGGTGACAGTATTTGGTAGAAGAACACCCTCTGATATAGTCTTCAACCTGTTAAAGGGTGACAGTATTTGGTAGAAGTAGACCACCTTCTGATAGTCTTCAACTTGTTAAAGGAGGACAGTATTTGGTAGAAGTAGAACACCCTCTGATATAGTCTTCAGCTCGTTTAACGGGGACAGTATTTGGTAGAAGTAGAACATCCTCTGATATAGTCTTCAACTTGTTAAAGGACAGTATTTGGTAGAAGTAGAACACCCTCTGATATAGTCTTCAGCTCGTTTAACGGAGACAGTATTTGGTAGAAGTAGAACACTCTCTGATATAGTCTTCAACTTGTTTAAGGGTGACAGTATTTGGTAGAAGTAGAACACCCTCTAATATAGTCTTCAGCTCGTTTAACGGGGACAGTATTTGGTAGAAGTAGAACATCCTCTGATATAGTCTTCAGCTCGTTTAAAGGAGGACAGTATTTGGTAGATGTAGAACACCCTCTGATATAGTCTTCAACCTGTTAAAGGACAGTATTTGGTAGAAGTAGAACACCCTCTGATATAGTCTTCAGCTCGTTTAACGGGGACAGTATTTGGTAGAAGTAGAACACCCTCTGATATAGTCTTCAGCTCGTTTAACGGAGACAGTTTTTGGTAGAAGTAGAACACCCTCTGATATAGTCTTCAACTTGTTCAAGGGTGACAGTATTTGGTAGAAGTAGAACACTTTCTGATATATATAGTCTTCAACTTGTTTAAGGGTGACAGTATTTGGTAGAAGTAGATCACCCTCTGATATAGTCTTCCACTTGTTCAAGGGTGACAGTATTTGGTAGAAGTAGAACACCCTCTGATATAGTCTTCAATCTGTTAAAGGACAGTATTTGGTAGAAGTAGAACACCCTCTGATATAATCTTCAGCTCGTTTAACGGCGACAGTATTTGGTAGAAGTAGAACACCCTCTGATATAGTCTTCAGCTCGTTTAACGGAGACAGTTTTTGGTAGAAGTAGAACACCCTCTGATATGGTCTTCAACTTGCTTAAGGGTGACAGTATTTGGTAGAAGAACACCCTCTGATATAGTCTTCAACCTGTTAAAGGAGGGCGGTATTTGGTAGAAGTAGAACATCCTCTGATATAGTCTTCAGCTCGTTTAACGGGGACAGTATTTGGTAGAAGTAGAACACCCTCTGATATAGTCTTCAGCTCGTTTAACGGAGACAGTATTTGGTAGAAGTAGAACATCCTCTGATATAGTCTTCAACTTGTTTAAGGGTGACAGTATTTGGTAGAAGTAGACCACCTTCTGATAGTCTTCAACTTGTTAAAGGAGGACAGTATTTGGTAGAAGTAGAACACCCTCTGATATAGTCTTCAGCTCGTTTAACGGGGACAGTATTTGGTAGAAGTAGAACACCCTCTGATATAGTCTTCAACTTGTTAAAGGACAGTATTTGGTAGAAGTAGAACACCCTCTGATATAGTCTTCAGCTCGTTTAACGGAGACAGTTTTTGGTAGAAGTAGAACACCCTCTGATATAGTCTTCAACTTGCTTAAGGGTGACAGTATTTGGTAGAAGAACACCCTCTGATATAGTCTTCAACCTGTTAAAGGAGGGCGGTATTTGGTAGAAGTAGAACATCCTCTGATATAGTCTTCAGCTCGTTTAACGGGGACAGTATTTGGTAGAAGTAGAACACCCTCTGATATAGTCTTCAGCTCGTTTAACGGAGACAGTATTTGGTAGAAGTAGAACATCCTCTGATATAGTCTTCAACTTGTTTAAGGGTGACAGTATTTGGTAGAAGTAGACCACCTTCTGATAGTCTTCAACTTGTTAAAGGAGGACAGTATTTGGTAGAAGTAGAACACCCTCTGATATAGTCTTCAGCTCGTTTAACGGGGACAGTATTTGGTAGAAGTAGAACACCCTCTGATATAGTCTTCAACTTGTTAAAGGACAGTATTTGGTAGAAGTAGAACACCCTCTGATATAGTCTTCAGCTCGTTTAACGGAGACAGTATTTGGTAGAAGTAGAACACTCTCTGATATAGTTTTCAACTTGTTTAAGGGTGACAGTATTTGGTAGAAGTAGAACACCCTCTAATATAGTCTTCAGCTCGTTTAACGGGGACAGTATTTGGTAGAAGTAGAACATCCTCTGATATAGTCTTCAGCTCGTTTAAAGGAGGACAGTATTTGGTAGAAGTAGAACACCCTCTGATATAGTCTTCAACCTGTTAAAGGACAGTATTTGGTAGAAGTAGAACACCCTCTGATATAGTCTTCAGCTCGTTTAATGGGGACAGTATTTGGTAGAAGTAGAACACCCTCTGATATAGTCTTCAGCTCGTTTAACGGAGACAGTTTTTGGTAGAAGTAGAACACCCTCTGATATAGTCTTCAACTTGTTCAAGGGTGACAGTATTTGGTAGAAGTAGAACACTTTCTGATATATATAGTCTTCAACTTGTTTAAGGGTGACAGTATTTGGTAGAAGTAGATCACCCTCTGATATAGTCTTCCACTTGTTCAAGGGTGACAGTATTTGGTAGAAGTAGAACACCCTCTGATATAGTCTTCAATCTGTTAAAGGACAGTATTTGGTAGAAGTAGAACACCCTCTGATATAATCTTCAGCTCGTTTAACGGCGACAGTATTTGGTAGAAGTAGAACACCCTCTGATATAGTCTTCAGCTCGTTTAACGGAGACAGTTTTTGGTAGAAGTAGAACACCCTCTGATATAGTCTTCAACTTGCTTAAGGGTGACAGTATTTGGTAGAAGAACACCCTCTGATATAGTCTTCAACCTGTTAAAGGAGGGCGGTATTTGGTAGAAGTAGAACATCCTCTGATATAGTCTTCAGCTCGTTTAACGGGGACAGTATTTGGTAGAAGTAGAACACCCTCTGATATAGTCTTCAGCTCGTTTAACGGAGACAGTATTTGGTAGAAGTAGAACATCCTCTGATATAGTCTTCAACTTGTTTAAGGGTGACAGTATTTGGTAGAAGTAGAACACCCTCTGATATAGTCTTCAATCTGTTAAAGGACAGTATTTGGTAGAAGTAGAACACCCTCTGATATAATCTTCAGCTCGTTTAACGGCGACAGTATTTGGTAGAAGTAGAACACCCTCTGATATAGTCTTCAGCTCGTTTAACGGAGACAGTTTTTGGTAGAAGTAGAACACCCTCTGATATAGTCTTCAACTTGCTTAAGGGTGACAGTATTTGGTAGAAGAACACCCTCTGATATAGTCTTCAACCTGTTAAAGGAGGGCGGTATTTGGTAGAAGTAGAACATCCTCTGATATAGTCTTCAGCTCGTTTAACGGGGACAGTATTTGGTAGAAGTAGAACACCCTCTGATATAGTCTTCAGCTCGTTTAACGGAGACAGTATTTGGTAGAAGTAGAACATCCTCTGATATAGTCTTCAACTTGTTTAAGGGTGACAGTATTTGGTAGAAGTAGAACACCCTCTGATATAGTCTTCAACTTGTTTAAGGGTGACAGTATTTGGTAGAAGTAGACCACCTTCTGATAGTCTTCAACTTGTTAAAGGAGGACAGTATTTGGTAGAAGTAGAACACCCTCTGATATAGTCTTCAGCTCGTTTAACGGGGACAGTATTTGGTAGAAGTAGAACACCCTCTGATATAGTCTTCAACCTGTTAAAGGACAGTATTTGGTAGAAGTAGAACACCCTCTGATATAGTCTTCAGCTCGTTTAACGGAGACAGTATTTGGTAGAAGTAGAACACTCTCTGATATAGTCTTCAACTTGCTTAAGGGTGACAGTATTTGGTAGAAGTAGAACACCCTCTGATATAGTCTTCAACTTGTTAAAGGAGGACAGTATTTGGTAGAAGTAGAACACCCTCTGATATAGTCTTCAGCTCGTTTAACGGGGACAGTATTTGGTAGAAGTAGAACATCCTCTGATATAGTCTTCATCTCGTTTAAAGGAGGACAGTATTTGGTAAAAGTAGAACACCCTCTGATATAGTCTTCAACCTGTTAAAGGACAGTATTTGGTAGAAGTAGAACACCCTCTGATATAGTCTTCAGCTCGTTTAACGGGGACAGTATTTGGTAGAAGTAGAACACCCTCTGATATAGTCCTCAGCTCGTTTAACGGAGACAGTTTTTGGTAGAAGTAGAACACCCTCTGATATAGTCTTCAACTTGTTTAAGGGTGACAGTATTTGGTAGAAGTAGAACACCCTCTGATATAGTCTTCAACTTGTTCAAGGGTGACAGTATTTAGTAGAAATAGAACACCCTCTGATATAGTCTTCAACTTGTTTAAGGGTGACAGTATTTGGTAGAAGAAGAACACCCTCTGATATAGTCTTCAACCTGTTAAAGGAGGACAGTATTTAGTAGAAGTAGAACACCCTCTGATATAGTCTTCAACTTGTTCAAGGGTGACAGTATTTGGTAGAAGTAGAACACCCTCTGATATAGTCTTCAACTTGTTTAAGGGTGACAGTATTTGGTAGAAGTAGAACATCTTCTGATATAGTCTTCAACTTGTTCAAGGGTGACAGTATTTGGTAGAAGTAGAACACCCTCTGATATAGTCTTCAACTTGTTTAAGGGTGACAGTATTTGGTAGAAGTAGAACACCCTCTGATATAGTCTTCAACTTGTTAAAGGACAGTATTTGGTAGAAGTAGAACACCCTCTGATATAGTCTTCAACTTGTTTAAGGGTGACAGTATTTGGTAGAAGTAGACCACCTTCTGATAGTCTTCAACTTGTTAAAGGAGGACAGTATTTGGTAGAAGTAGAACACCCTCTGATATAGTCTTCAACTTGTTTAAGGGTGACAGTATTTGGTAGAAGTAGAACACACTCTGATATAGTCTTCACCTTGTTTAAGGGTGACAGTATTTGGTAGAAGTAGACCACCTTATGATATAGTCTTCAACTTGTTAAAGGAGGACAGTATTTGGTAGAAGTAGAACACCCTCTGATATAGTCTTCAGCTCGTTTAACGGGGACAGTATTTGGTAGAAGTAGAACACCCTCTGATATAGTCTTCAACCTGTTAAAGGACAGTATTTGGTAGAAGTAGAACACACTCTGATATAGTCTTCAGCTCGTTTAACGGAGACAGTATTTGGTAGAAGTAGAACACTCTCTGATATAGTCTTCAACTCGTTTAAGGGTGACAGTATTTGGTAGAAGTAAAACACCCTCTGATATAGTCTTCAACTTGTTAAAGGAGGACAGTATTTGGTAGAAGTAGAACACCCTCTGATATAGTCTTCAGCTCGTTTAACGGGGACAGTATTTGGTAGAAGTAGAACATCCTCTGATATAGTCTTCATCTCGTTTAAAGGAGGACAGTATTTGGTAGAAGTAGAACACCCTCTGATATAGTCTTCAGTTCGTTTAACGGAGACAGTATTTGGTAGAAGTAGAACACTCTCTGATATAGTCTTCAACTTGTTTAAGGGTGACAGTATTTGGTAGAAGTAGAACACCCTCTGATATAGTCTTCAACTTGTTAAAGGAGGACAGTATTTGGTAGAAGTAGAACACCCTCTGATATAGTCTTCAACTTGTTAAAGGACAGTATTTGGTAGAAGTAGAACACCCTCTGATATAGTCTTCAACTTGTTTAAGGGTGACAGTATTTGGTAGAAGTAGACCACCTTCTGATAGTCTTCAACTTGTTAAAGGAGGACAGTATTTGGTAGAAGTAGAACACCCTCTGATATAGTCTTCAACTTGTTTAAGGGTGACAGTATTTGGTAGAAGTAGAACACACTCTGATATAGTCTTCACCTTGTTTAAGGGTGACAGTATTTGGTAGAAGTAGACCACCTTATGATATAGTCTTCAACTTGTTAAAGGAGGACAGTATTTGGTAGAAGTAGAACACCCTCTGATATAGTCTTCAGCTCGTTTAACGGGGACAGTATTTGGTAGAAGTAGAACACCCTCTGATATAGTCTTCAACCTGTTAAAGGACAGTATTTGGTAGAAGTAGAACACACTCTGATATAGTCTTCAGCTCGTTTAACGGAGACAGTATTTGGTAGAAGTAGAACACTCTCTGATATAGTCTTCAACTCGTTTAAGGGTGACAGTATTTGGTAGAAGTAAAACACCCTCTGATATAGTCTTCAACTTGTTAAAGGAGGACAGTATTTGGTAGAAGTAGAACACCCTCTGATATAGTCTTCAGCTCGTTTAACGGGGACAGTATTTGGTAGAAGTAGAACATCCTCTGATATAGTCTTCATCTCGTTTAAAGGAGGACAGTATTTGGTAGAAGTAGAACACCCTCTGATATAGTCTTCAGCTCGTTTAACGGGGACAGTATTTGGTAGAAGTAGAACACCCTCTGATATAGTCTTCAACCTGTTAAAGGACAGTATTTGGTAGAAGTAGAACACCCTCTGATATAGTCTTCAGTTCGTTTAACGGAGACAGTATTTGGTAGAAGTAGAACACTCTCTGATATAGTCTTCAACTTGTTTAAGGGTGACAGTATTTGGTAGAAGTAGAACACCCTCTGATATAGTCTTCAGCTCGCTTAACGGGGACAGTATTTGGTAGAAGTAGAACATCATCTGATATAGTCTTCATCTCGTTTAAAGGAGGACAGTATTTGGTAGAAGTAGAACACCCTCTGATATAGTCTTCAACCTGTTAAAGGACAGTATTTGGTAGAAGTAGAACACCCTCTGATATAGTCTTCAGCTCGTTTAACGGGGACAGTATTTGGTAGAAGTAGAACACCCTCTGATATAGTCTTCAGCTCGTTTAACGGAGACAGTTTTTGGTAGAAGTAGAACACCCTCTGATATAGTCTTCAACTTGCTTAAGGGTGACAGTATTTGGTAGAAGAAGAACACCCTCTGATATAGTCTTCAACTTGTTAAAGGAGGACAGTATTTGGTAGAAGTAGAACATCTTCTGATATAGTCTTCAACTTGTTCAAGGGTGACAGTATTTGGTAGAAGTAGAACATCCTCTGATATAGTCTTCAACTTGTTTAAGGGTGACAGTATTTGGTAGAAGTAGAACACCCTCTGATATAGTCTTCAACTTGTTTAAGGGTGACAGTATTTGGTAGAAGTAGACCACCTTCTGATAGTCTTCAACTTGTTAAAGGAGGACAGTATTTGGTAGAAGTAGAACACCCTCTGATATAGTCTTCAACTTGTTTAAGGGTTACAGTATTTGGTAGAAGTAGAACACACTCTGATATAGTCTTCAACTTGTTTAAGGGTGACAGTATTTGGTAGAAGTAGACCACCTTATGATATAGTCTTCAACTTGTTAAAGGAGGACAGTATTTGGTAGAAGTAGAACACCCTCTGATATAGTCTTCAGCTCGTTTAACGGGGACAGTATTTGGTAGAAGTAGAACACCCTCTGATATAGTCTTCAACCTGTTAAAGGACAGTATTTGGTAGAAGTAGAATACCCTCTGATATAGTCTTCAGCTCGTTTAACGGAGACAGTATTTGGTAGAAGTAGAACACTCTCTGATATAGTCTTCAACTCGTTTAAGGGTGACAGTATTTGGTAGAAGTAGAACATCCTCTGATATAGTCTTCAACTTGTTAAAGGAGGACAGTATTTGGTAGAAGTAGAACACCCTCTGATATAGTCTTCAGCTCGTTTAACGGGGACAGTATTTGGTAGAAGTAGAACATCCTCTGATACAGTCTTCATCTCGTTTAAAGGAGGACAGTATTTGGTAGAAGTAGAACACCCTCTGATATAGTCTTCAACTTGTTAAAGGACAGTATTTGGTAGAAGTAGAACACCCTCTGATATAGTCTTCAGCTCGTTTAACGGGGACAGTATTTGGTAGAAGTAGAACACCCTCTGATATAGTCTTCAACCTGTTAAAGGACAGTATTTGGTAGAAGTAGAACACCCTCTGATATAGTCTTCAATTCGTTTAACGGAGACAGTATTTGGTAGAAGTAGAACACTCTCTGATATAGTCTTCAACTTGTTTAAGGGTGACAGTATTTGGTAGAAGTAGAACACCCTCTGATATAGTCTTCAGCTCGTTTAACGGGGACAGTATTTGGTAGAAGTAGAACATCATCTGATATAGTCTTCATCTCGTTTAAAGGAGGACAGTATTTGGTAGAAGTAGAACACCCTCTGATATAGTCTTCAACCTGTTAAAGGACAGTATTTGGTAGAAGTAGAACACCTTCTGATATAGTCTTCAGCTCGTTTAACGGGGACAGTATTTGGTAGAAGTAGAACACCCTCTGATATAGTCTTCAGCTCGTTTAACGGAGACAGTTTTTGGTAGAAGTAGAACACCCTCTGATATAGTCTTCAACTTGCTTAAGGGTGACAGTATTTGGTAGAAGAAGAACACCCTCTGATATAGTCTTCAACTTGTTAAAGGACAGTATTTGGTAGAAGTAGAACACCCTCTGATATAGACTTCAGCTCGTTTAACGGAGACAGTATTTGGTAGAAGTAGAACATCCTCTGATATAGTCTTCAACTTGTTTAAGGGTGACAGTATTTGGTAGAAGTAGAACACCCTCTGATATAGTCTTCAACTTGTTTAAGGGTGACAGTATTTGGTAGAAGTAGACCACCTTCTGATAGTCTTCAACTTGTTAAAGGAGGACAGTATTTGGTAGAAGTAGAACATCCTCTGATATAGTCTTCAACTTGTTTAAGGGTGACAGTATTTGGTAGAAGTAGAACACCCTCTGATATAGTCTTCAGCTCGTTTAACGGGGACAGTATTTGGTAGAAGTAGAACACCCTCTGATATAGTCTTCAACCTGTTAAAGGACAGTATTTGGTAGAAGTAGAACACCCTCTGATATAGTCTTCAGTTCGTTTAACGGAGACAGTATTTGGTAGAAGTAGAACACTCTCTGATATAGTCTTCAACTTGTTTAAGGGTGACAGTATTTGGTAGAAGTAGAACACCCTCTGATATAGTCTTCAACTTGTTAAAGGAGGACAGTATTTGGTAGAAGTAGAACACCCTCTGATATAGTCTTCAGCTCGTTTAACGGGGACAGTATTTGGTAGAAGTAGAACATCATCTGATATAGTCTTCATCTCGTTTAAAGGAGGACAGTATTTGGTAGAAGTAGAACACCCTCTGATATAGTCTTCAACCTGTTAAAGGACAGTATTTGGTAGAAGTAGAACACCCTCTGATATCGTCTTCAGCTCGTTTAACGGGGACAGTATTTGGTAGAAGTAGAACACCCTCTGATATAGTCTTCAGCTCGTTTAACGGAGACAGTTTTTGGTAGAAGTAGAACACCCTCTGATATAGTCTTCAACTTGCTTAAGGGTGACAGTATTTGGTAGAAGAAGAACACCCTCTGATATAGTCTTCAACTTGTTAAAGGACAGTATTTGGTTGAAGTAGAACACCCTCTGATATAGACTTCAGCTCGTTTAACGGAGACAGTATTTGGTAGAAGTAGAACATCCTCTGATATAGTCTTCAACTTGTTTAAGGGTGACAGTATTTGGTAGAAGTAGAACACCCTCTGATATAGCCTTCAACTTGTTTAAGGGTGACAGTATTTGGTAGAAGTAGACCACCTTCTGATAGTCTTCAACTTGTTAAAGGAGGACAGTATTTGGTAGAAGTAGAACACCCTCTGATATAGTCTTCAACTTGTTTAAGGGTGACAGTATTTGGTAGAAGTAGAACACCCTCTGATATAGTCTTCAACTTGTTTAAGGGTGACAGTATTTGGTAGAAGTAGAACACTCTCTGATATAGTCTTCAACTTGTTTAAGGGTGACAGTATTTGGTAGAAGTAGAACACCCTCTGATATAGTCTTCAACTTGTTAAAGGAGGACAGTATTTGGTAGAAGTAGAACACCCTCTGATATAGTCTTCAGCTCGTTTAACGGGGACAGTATTTGGTAGAAGTAGAACACCCTCTGATATAGTCTTCAGCTCGTTTAACGGAGACAGTTTTTGGTAGAAGTAGAACACCCTCTGATATAGTCTTCAACTTGCTTAAGGGTGACAGTATTTGGTAGAAGAAGAACACCCTCTGATATAGTCTTCAACTTGTTAAAGGACAGTATTTGGTAGAAGTAGAACACCCTCTGATATAGACTTCAGATCGTTTAACGGAGACAGTATTTGGTAGAAGTAGAACATCCTCTGATATAGTCTTCAACTTGTTTAAGGGTGACAGTATTTGGTAGAAGTAGAACACCCTCTGATATAGTCTTCAACTTGTTTAAGGGTGACAGTATTTGGTAGAAGTAGACCACCTTCTGATAGTCTTCAACTTGTTAAAGGAGGACAGTATTTGGTAGAAGTAGAACACCCTCTGATATAGTCTTCAACTTGTTTAAGGGTGACAGTATTTGGTAGAAGTAGAACACCCTCTGATATAGTCTTCAACTTGTTTAAGGGTGACAGTATTTGGTAGAAGTAGAACACTCTCTGATATAGTCTTCAACTTGTTTAAGGGTGACAGTATTTGGTAGAAGTAGAACACCCTCTGATATAGTCTTCAACTTGTTAAAGGAGGACAGTATTTGGTAGAAGTAGAACACCCTCTGATATAGTCTTCAGCTCGTTTAACGGGGACAGTATTTGGTAGAAGTAGAACATCATCTGATATAGTCTTCATCTCGTTTAAAGGAGGACAGTATTTGGTAGAAGTAGAACACCCTCTGATATAGTCTTCAACCTGTTAAAGGACAGTATTTGGTAGAAGTAGAACACCCTCTGATATCGTCTTCAGCTCGTTTAACGGGGACAGTATTTGGTAGAAGTAGAACACCCTCTGATATAGTCTTCAGCTCGTTTAACGGAGACAGTTTTTGGTAGAAGTAGAACACCCTCTGATATAGTCTTCAACTGCTTAAGGGTGACAGTATTTGGTAGAAGAAGAACACCCTCTGATATAGTCTTCAACTTGTTAAAGGACAGTATTTGGTAGAAGTAGAACACCCTCTGATATAGACTTCAGCTCGTTTAACGGAGACAGTATTTGGTAGAAGTAGAACATCCTCTGATATAGTCTTCAACTTGTTTAAGGGTGACAGTATTTGGTAGAAGTAGAACACCCTCTGATATAGTCTTCAACTTGTTTAAGGGTGACAGTATTTGGTAGAAGTAGACCACCTTCTGATAGTCTTCAACTTGTTAAAGGAGGACAGTATTTGGTAGAAGTAGAACACCCTCTGATATAGTCTTCAACTTGTTTAAGGGTGACAGTATTTGGTAGAAGTAGAACACCCTCTGATATAGTCTTCAACTTGTTTAAGGGTGACAGTATTTGGTAGAAGTAGAACACTCTCTGATATAGTCTTCAACTTGTTTAAGGGTGACAGTATTTGGTAGAAGTAGAACACCCTCTGATATAGTCTTCAACTTGTTAAAGGAGGACAGTATTTGGTAGAAGTAGAACACCCTCTGATATAGTCTTCAGCTCGTTTAACGGGGACAGTATTTGGTAGAAGTAGAACACCCTCTGATATAGTCTTCAGCTCGTTTAACGGAGACAGTTTTTGGTAGAAGTAGAACACCCTCTGATATAGTCTTCAACTTGCTTAAGGGTGACAGTATTTGGTAGAAGAAGAACACCCTCTGATATAGTCTTCAACTTGTTAAAGGACAGTATTTGGTAGAAGTAGAACACCCTCTGATATAGACTTCAGATCGTTTAACGGAGACAGTATTTGGTAGAAGTAGAACATCCTCTGATATAGTCTTCAACTTGTTTAAGGGTGACAGTATTTGGTAGAAGTAGAACACCCTCTGATATAGTCTTCAACTTGTTTAAGGGTGACAGTATTTGGTAGAAGTAGACCACCTTCTGATAGTCTTCAACTTGTTAAAGGAGGACAGTATTTGGTAGAAGTAGAACACCCTCTGATATAGTCTTCAACTTGTTTAAGGGTGACAGTATTTGGTAGAAGTAGAACACCCTCTGATATAGTCTTCAACTTGTCTAAGGGTGACAGTATTTGGTAGAAGTAGAACACTCTCTGATATAGTCTTCAACTTGTTTAAGGGTGACAGTATTTGGTAGAAGTAGAACACCCTCTGATATAGTCTTCAACTTGTTAAAGGAGGACAGTATTTGGTAGAAGTAGAACACCCTCTGATATAGTCTTCAGCTCGTTTAAAGGGGACAGTATTTGGTAGAAGTAGAACATCCTCTGATATAGTCTTCATCTCGTTTAAAGGAGGACAGCATTTGGTAGAAGTAGAACACCCTCTGATATAGTCTTCAACTTGTTAAAGGACAGTATTTGGTAGAAGTAGAACACCCTCTGATATAGTCTTCAGCTCGTTTAACGGGAACAGTATTTGGTAGTAGTAGAACACCCTCTGATATAGTCTTCAGCTCGTTTAACGGAGACAGTTTTTGGTAGAAGTAGAACACCCTCTGATATAGTCTTCAACTTGCTTAAGGGTGACAGTATTTGGTAGAAGAAGAACACCCTCTGATATAGTCTTCAACCTGTTAAAGGAGGACAGTAATTGGTAGAAGTAGAACACCCTCTGATATAGTCTTCAGCTCGTTTAACGGGGACAGTATTTGGTAGAAGTAGAACACCCTCTGATATAGTCTTCAGCTCGCTTAACGGAGACAGTATTTGGTAGAAGTAGAACATCCTCTGATATAGTCTTCAACTTGTTGAAGGGTGACAGCATTTGGTAGAAGTAGAACACCCTCTGATATAGTCTTCAACTTGTTCAAGGGTGACAGTATTTGGTAGAAGTAGAACACCCTCTGATATAGTCTTCAACTTGTTTCAGGGTGACAGTATTTGGTAGAAGTAGAACACCCTCTGATATAGTCTTCAACTTGTTCAAGGGTGACAGTATTTGGTAGAAGTAGAACACCCTCTGATATAGCCTTCAGCTCGTTTAACGGGGACAGTATTTGGTAGAAGTAGAACACCCTCTGATATAGTCTTCAGCTCGCTTAACGGAGACAGTTTTTGGTAGAAGTAGAACACCCTCTGATATAGTCTTCAACTTGCTTAAGGGTGACAGTATTTGGTAGAAGAACACCCTCTGATATAGTCTTCAACCTGTTAAAGGGTGACAGTATTTGGTAGAAGTAGACCACCTTCTGATAGTCTTCAACTTGTTAAAGGAGGACAGTATTTGGTAGAAGTAGAACACCCTCTGATATAGTCTTCAGCTCGTTTAACGGGGACAGTATTTGGTAGAAGTAGAACATCCTCTGATATAGTCTTCAACTTGTTAAAGGACAGTATTTGGTAGAAGTAGAACACCCTCTGATATAGTCTTCAGCTCGTTTAACGGAGACAGTATTTGGTAGAAGTAGAACACTCTCTGATATAGTCTTCAACTTGTTTAAGGGTGACAGTATTTGGTAGAAGTAGAACACCCTCTAATATAGTCTTCAGCTCGTTTAACGGGGACAGTATTTGGTAGAAGTAGAACATCCTCTGATATAGTCTTCAGCTCGTTTAAAGGAGGACAGTATTTGGTAGAAGTAGAACACCCTCTGATATAGTCTTCAACCTGTTAAAGGACAGTATTTGGTAGAAGTAGAACACCCTCTGATATAGTCTTCAGCTCGTTTAACGGGGACAGTATTTGGTAGAAGTAGAACACCCTCTGATATAGTCTTCAGCTCGTTTAACGGAGACAGTTTTTGGTAGAAGTAGAACACCCTCTGATATAGTCTTCAACTTGTTCAAGGGTGACAGTATTTGGTAGAAGTAGAACACTTTCTGATATATATAGTCTTCAACTTGTTTAAGGGTGACAGTATTTGGTAGAAGTAGATCACCCTCTGATATAGTCTTCCACTTGTTCAAGGGTGACAGTATTTGGTAGAAGTAGAACACCCTCTGATATAGTCTTCAATCTGTTAAAGGACAGTATTTGGTAGAAGTAGTACACCCTCTGATATAATCTTCAGCTCGTTTAACGGCGACAGTATTTGGTAGAAGTAGAACACCCTCTGATATAGTCTTCAGCTCGTTTAACGGAGACAGTTTTTGGTAGAAGTAGAACACCCTCTGATATAGTCTTCAACTTGCTTAAGGGTAACAGTATTTGGTAGAAGAACACCCTCTGATATAGTCTTCAACCTGTTAAAGGAGGGCGGTATTTGGTAGAAGTAGAACATCCTCTGATATAGTCTTCAGCTCGTTTAACGGGGACAGTATTTGGTAGAAGTAGAACACCCTCTGATATAGTCTTCAGCTCGTTTAACGGAGACAGTATTTGGTAGAAGTAGAACATCCTCTGATATAGTCTTCAACTTGTTTAAGGGTGACAGTATTTGGTAGAAGTAGAACACCCTCTGATATAGTCTTCAACTTGTTTAAGGGTGACAGTATTTGGTAGAAGTAGACCACCTTCTGATAGTCTTCAACTTGTTAAAGGAGGACAGTATTTGGTAGAAGTAGAACACCCTCTGATATAGTCTTCAGCTCGTTTAACGGGGACAGTATTTGGTAGAAGTAGAACACCCTCTGATATAGTCTTCAACTTGTTAAAGGACAGTATTTGGTAGAAGTAGAACACCCTCTGATATAGTCTTCAGCTCGTTTAACGGAGACAGTATTTGGTAGAAGTAGAACACTCTCTGATATAGTCTTCAACTTGTTTAAGGGTGACAGTATTTGGTAGAAGTAGAACACCCTCTAATATAGTCTTCAGCTCGTTTAACGGGGACAGTATTTGGTAGAAGTAGAACATCCTCTGATATAGTCTTCAGCTCGTTTAAAGGAGGACAGTATTTGGTAGAAGTAGAACACCCTCTGATATAGTCTTCAACCTGTTAAAGGACAGTATTTGGTAGAAGTAGAACACCCTCTGATATAGTCTTCAGCTCGTTTAACGGGGACAGTATTTGGTAGAAGTAGAACATCCTCTGATATAGTCTTCAGCTCGTTTAACGGAGACAGTTTTTGGTAGAAGTAGAACACCCTCTGATATAGTCTTCAACTTGTTCAAGGGTGACAGTATTTGGTAGAAGTAGAACACTTTCTGATATATATAGTCTTCAACTTGTTTAAGGGTGACAATATTTGGGAGAAGTAGATCACCCTCTGATATAGTCTTCCACTTGTTCAAGGGTGACAGTATTTGGTAGAAGAAGAACACCCTCTGATATAGTCTTCAACCTGTTAAAGGAGGACAGTAATTGGTAGAAGTAGAACACCCTCTGATATAGTCTTCAGCTCGTTTAACGGGGACAGTATTTGGTAGAAGTAGAACACCCTCTGATATAGTCTTCAGCTCGCTTAACGGAGACAGTATTTGGTAGAAGTAGAACATCCTCTGATATAGTCTTCAACTTGTTTCAGGGTGACAGTATTTGGTAGAAGTAGAACACCCTCTGATATAGTCTTCAACTTGTTCAAGGGTGACAGTATTTGGTAGAAGTAGAACACCCTCTGATATAGTCTTCAACTTGTTTCAGGGTGACAGTATTTGGTAGAAGTAGAACACCCTCTGATATAGTCTTCAACTTGTTCAAGGGTGACAGTATTTGGTAGAAGTAGAACACCCTCTGATATAGCCTTCAGCTCGTTTAACGGGGACAGTATTTGGTAGAAGTAGAACACCCTCTGATATAGTCTTCAGCTCGCTTAACGGAGACAGTTTTTGGTAGAAGTAGAACACCCTCTGATATAGTCTTCAACTTGCTTAAGGGTGACAGTATTTGGTAGAAGAACACCCTCTGATATAGTCTTCAACCTGTTAAAGGGTGACAGTATTTGGTAGAAGTAGACCACCTTCTGATAGTCTTCAACTTGTTAAAGGAGGACAGTATTTGGTAGAAGTAGAACACCCTCTGATATAGTCTTCAGCTCGTTTAACGGGGACAGTATTTGGTAGAAGTAGAACATCCTCTGATATAGTCTTCAACTTGTTAAAGGACAGTATTTGGTAGAAGTAGAACACCCTCTGATATAGTCTTCAGCTCGTTTAACGGAGACAGTATTTGGTAGAAGTAGAACACTCTCTGATATAGTCTTCAACTTGTTTAAGGGTGACAGTATTTGGTAGAAGTAGAACACCCTCTAATATAGTCTTCAGCTCGTTTAACGGGGACAGTATTTGGTAGAAGTAGAACATCCTCTGATATAGTCTTCAGCTCGTTTAAAGGAGGACAGTATTTGGTAGAAGTAGAACACCCTCTGATATAGTCTTCAACCTGTTAAAGGACAGTATTTGGTAGAAGTAGAACACCCTCTGATATAGTCTTCAGCTCGTTTAACGGGGACAGTATTTGGTAGAAGTAGAACACCCTCTGATATAGTCTTCAGCTCGTTTAACGGAGACAGTTTTTGGTAGAAGTAGAACACCCTCTGATATAGTCTTCAACTTGTTCAAGGGTGACAGTATTTGGTAGAAGTAGAACACTTTCTGATATATATAGTCTTCAACTTGTTTAAGGGTGACAGTATTTGGTAGAAGTAGATCACCCTCTGATATAGTCTTCCACTTGTTCAAGGGTGACAGTATTTGGTAGAAGTAGAACACCCTCTGATATAGTCTTCAATCTGTTAAAGGACAGTATTTGGTAGAAGTAGAACACCCTCTGATATAATCTTCAGCTCGTTTAACGGCGACAGTATTTGGTAGAAGTAGAACACCCTCTGATATAGTCTTCAGCTCGTTTAACGGAGACAGTTTTTGGTAGAAGTAGAACACCCTCTGATATAGTCTTCAACTTGCTTAAGGGTAACAGTATTTGGTAGAAGAACACCCTCTGATATAGTCTTCAACCTGTTAAAGGAGGGCGGTATTTGGTAGAAGTAGAACATCCTCTGATATAGTCTTCAGCTCGTTTAACGGGGACAGTATTTGGTAGAAGTAGAACACCCTCTGATATAGTCTTCAGCTCGTTTAACGGAGACAGTATTTGGTAGAAGTAGAACATCCTCTGATATAGTCTTCAACTTGTTTAAGGGTGACAGTATTTGGTAGAAGTAGAACACCCTCTGATATAGTCTTCAACTTGTTTAAGGGTGACAGTATTTGGTAGAAGTAGACCACCTTCTGATAGTCTTCAACTTGTTAAAGGAGGACAGTATTTGGTAGAAGTAGAACACCCTCTGATATAGTCTTCAGCTCGTTTAACGGGGACAGTATTTGGTAGAAGTAGAACACCCTCTGATATAGTCTTCAACTTGTTAAAGGACAGTATTTGGTAGAAGTAGAACACCCTCTGATATAGTCTTCAGCTCGTTTAACGGAGACAGTATTTGGTAGAAGTAGAACACTCTCTGATATAGTCTTCAACTTGTTTAAGGGTGACAGTATTTGGTAGAAGTAGAACACCCTCTAATATAGTCTTCAGCTCGTTTAACGGGGACAGTATTTGGTAGAAGTAGAACATCCTCTGATATAGTCTTCAGCTCGTTTAAAGGAGGACAGTATTTGGTAGAAGTAGAACACCCTCTGATATAGTCTTCAACCTGTTAAAGGACAGTATTTGGTAGAAGTAGAACACCCTCTGATATAGTCTTCAGCTCGTTTAACGGGGACAGTATTTGGTAGAAGTAGAACATCCTCTGATATAGTCTTCAGCTCGTTTAACGGAGACAGTTTTTGGTAGAAGTAGAACACCCTCTGATATAGTCTTCAACTTGTTCAAGGGTGACAGTATTTGGTAGAAGTAGAACACTTTCTGATATATATAGTCTTCAACTTGTTTAAGGGTGACAATATTTGGGAGAAGTAGATCACCCTCTGATATAGTCTTCCACTTGTTCAAGGGTGACAGTATTTGGTAGAAGTAGAACACCCTCTGATATAGTCTTCAATCTGTTAAAGGACAGTATTTGGTAGAAGTAGAACACCCTCTGATATAATCTTCAGCTCGTTTAACGGCGACAGTATTTGGTAGAAGTACAACACCCTCTGATATAGTCTTCAGCTCGTTTAACGAAGACAGTTTTGGTAGAAGTAGAACACCCTCTGATATAGTCTTCAACTTGCTTAAGGGTGACAGTATTTGGTAGAAGAACACCCTCTGATATAGTCTTCAACCTGTTAAAGGAGGGCGGTATTTGGTAGAAGTAGAACATCCTCTGATATAGTCTTCAGCTCGTTTAACGGGGACAGTATTTGGTAGAAGTAGAACACCCTCTGATATAGTCTTCAGCTCGTTTAACGGAGACAGTATTTGGTAGAAGTAGAACATCCTCTGATATAGTCTTCAACTTGTTTAAGGGTGACAGTATTTGGTAGAAGTAGAACACCCTCTGATATAGTCTTCAACTTGTTTAAGGGTGACAGTATTTGGTAGAAGTAGACCACCTTCTGATAGTCTTCAACTTGTTAAAGGAGGACAGTATTTGGTAGAAGTAGAACACCCTCTGATATAGTCTTCAGCTCGTTTAACGGGGACAGTATTTGGTAGAAGTAGAACACCCTCTGATATAGTCTTCAACCTGTTAAAGGACAGTATTTGGTAGAAGTAGAACACCCTCTGATATAGTCTTCAGCTCGTTTAACGGAGACAGTATTTGGTAGAAGTAGAACACTCTCTGATATAGTCTTCAACTTGCTTAAGGGTGACAGTATTTGGTAGAAGTAGAACACCCTCTGATATAGTCTTCAACTTGTTAAAGGAGGACAGTATTTGGTAGAAGTAGAACACCCTCTGATATAGTCTTCAGCTCGTTTAACGGGGACAGTATTTGGTAGAAGTAGAACATCCTCTGATATAGTCTTCATCTCGTTTAAAGGAGGACAGTATTTGGTAGAAGTAGAACACCCTCTGATATAGTCTTCAACCTGTTAAAGTACAGTATTTGGTAGAAGTAGAACACCCTCTGATATAGTCTTCAGCTCGTTTAACGGGGACAGTATTTGGTAGAAGTAGAACACCCTCTGATATAGTCCTCAGCTCGTTTAACGGAGACAGTTTTTGGTAGAAGTAGAACACCCTCTGATATAGTCTTCAACTTGTTTAAGGGTGACAGTATTTGGTAGAAGTAGAACACCCTCTGATATAGTCTTCAACTTGTTCAAGGGTGACAGTATTTGGTAGAAGAAGAACACCCTCTGATATAGTCTTCAACCTGTTAAAGGAGGACAGTATTTAGTAGAAGTAGAACACCCTCTGATATAGTCTTCATCTCGTTTAACGGGGACAGTATTTGGTAGAAGTAGAACACCCTCTGATATAGTCTTCAACTTGTTTAAGGGTGACAGTATTTGGTAGAAGTAGAACACCCTCTGATATAGTCTTCAACTTGTTCAAGGGTGACAGTATTTGGTAGAAGTAGAACACCCTCTGATATAGTCTTCAACTTGTTTAAGGGTGACAGTATTTGGTAGAAGTAGAACATCTTCTGATATAGTCTTCAACTTGTTCAAGGGTGACAGTATTTGGTAGAAGTAGAACACCCTCTGATATAGTCTTCAACTTGTTTAAGGGTGACAGTATTTGGTAGAAGTAGAACACCCTCTGATATAGTCTTCAACTTGTTAAAGGACAGTATTTGGTAGAAGTAGAACACCCTCTGATATAGTCTTCAACTTGTTTAAGGGTGACAGTATTTGGTAGAAGTAGACCACCTTCTGATAGTCTTCAACTTGTTAAAGGAGGACAGTATTTGGTAGAAGTAGAACACCCTCTGATATAGTCTTCAACTTGTTTAAGGGTGACAGTATTTGGTAGAAGTAGAACACACTCTGATATAGTCTTCACCTTGTTTAAGGGTGACAGTATTTGGTAGAAGTAGACCACCTTATGATATAGTCTTCAACTTGTTAAAGGAGGACAGTATTTGGTAGAAGTAGAACACCCTCTGATATAGTCTTCAGCTCGTTTAACGGGGACAGTATTTGGTAGAAGTAGAACACCCTCTGATATAGTCCTCAACCTGTTAAAGGACAGTATTTGGTAGAAGTAGAACACACTCTGATATAGTCTTCAGCTCGTTTAACGGAGACAGTATTTGGTAGAAGTAGAACACTCTCTGATATAGTCTTCAACTCGTTTAAGGGTGACAGTATTTGGTAGAAGTAAAACACCCTCTGATATAGTCTTCAACTTGTTAAAGGAGGACAGTATTTGGTAGAAGTAGAACACCCTCTGATATAGTCTTCAGCTCGTTTAACGGGGACAGTATTTGGTAGAAGTAGAACATCCTCTGATATAGTCTTCATCTCGTTTAAAGGAGGACAGTATTTGGTAGAAGTAGAACACCCTCTGATATAGTCTTCAGTTCGTTTAACGGAGACAGTATTTGGTAGAAGTAGAACACTCTCTGATATAGTCTTCAACTTGTTTAAGGGTGACAGTATTTGGTAGAAGTAGAACACCCTCTGATATAGTCTTCAACTTGTTAAAGGAGGACAGTATTTGGTAGAAGTAGAACACCCTCTGATATAGTCTTCAACTTGTTAAAGGACAGTATTTGGTAGAAGTAGAACACCCTCTGATATAGTCTTCAACTTGTTTAAGGGTGACAGTATTTGGTAGAAGTAGACCACCTTCTGATAGTCTTCAACTTGTTAAAGGAGGACAGTATTTGGTAGAAGTAGAACACCCTCTGATATAGTCTTCAACTTGTTTAAGGGTGACAGTATTTGGTAGAAGTAGAACAAACTCTGATATAGTCTTCACCTTGTTTAAGGGTGACAGTATTTGGTAGAAGTAGACCACCTTATGATATAGTCTTCAACTTGTTAAAGGAGGACAGTATTTGGTAGAAGTAGAACACACTCTGATATAGTCTTCAGCTCGTTTAACGGGGACAGTATTTGGTAGAAGTAGAACACCCTCTGATATAGTCTTCAACCTGTTAAAGGACAGTATTTGGTAGAAGTAGAACACACTCTGATATAGTCTTCAGCTCGTTTAACGGAGACAGTATTTGGTAGAAGTAGAACACTCTCTGATATAGTCTTCAACTCGTTTAAGGGTGACAGTATTTGGTAGAAGTAAAACACCCTCTGATATAGTCTTCAACTTGTTAAAGGAGGACAGTATTTGGTAGAAGTAGAACACCCTCTGATATAGTCTTCAGCTCGTTTAACGGGGACAGTATTTGGTAGAAGTAGAACATCCTCTGATATAGTCTTCATCTCGTTTAAAGGAGGACAGTATTTGGTAGAAGTAGAACACCCTCTGATATAGTCTTCAGCTCGTTTAACGGGGACAGTATTTGGTAGAAGTAGAACACCCTCTGATATAGTCTTCAACCTGTTAAAGGACAGTATTTGGTAGAAGTAGAACACCCTCTGATATAGTCTTCAGTTCGTTTAACGGAGACAGTATTTGGTAGAAGTAGAACACTCTCTGATATAGTCTTCAACTTGTTTAAGGGTGACAGTATTTGGTAGAAGTAGAACACCCTCTGATATAGTCTTCAACTTGTTAAAGGAGGACAGTATTTGGTAGAAGTAGAACACCCTCTGATATAGTCTTCAGCTCGTTTAACGGGGACAGTATTTGGTAGAAGTAGAACATCATCTGATATAGTCTTCATCTCGTTTAAAGGAGGACAGTATTTGGTAGAAGTAGAACACCCTCTGATATAGTCTTCAACCTGTTAAAGGACAGTATTTGGTAGAAGTAGAACACCCTCTGATATAGTCTTCAGCTCGTTTAACGGAGACAGTTTTTGGTAGAAGTAGAACACCCTCTGATATAGTCTTCAACTTGCTTAAGGGTGACAGTATTTGGTAGAAGAAGAACACCCTCTGATATAGTCTTCAACTTGTTAAAGGAGGACAGTATTTGGTAGAAGTAGAACATCTTCTGATATAGTCTTCAACTTGTTCAAGGGTGACAGTATTTGGTAGAAGTAGAACATCCTCTGATATAGTCTTCAACTTGTTTAAGGGTGACAGTATTTGGTAGAAGTAGAACACCCTCTGATATAGTCTTCAACTTGTTTAAGGGTGACAGTATTTGGTAGAAGTAGACCACCTTCTGATAGTCTTCAACTTGTTAAAGGAGGACAGTATTTGGTAGAAGTAGAACACCCTCTGATATAGTCTTCAACTTGTTTAAGGGTGACAGTATTTGGTAGAAGTAGACCACCTTATGATATAGTCTTCAACTTGTTAAAGGAGGACAGTATTTGGTAGAAGTAGAACACCCTCTGATATAGTCTTCAGCTCGTTTAACGGGGACAGTATTTGGTAGAAGTAGAACACCCTCTGATATAGTCTTCAACTTGTTAAAGGAGGACAGTATTTGGTAGAAGTAGAACACCCTCTGATATAGTCTTCAGCTCGTTTAACGGGGACAGTATTTGGTAGAAGTAGAACATCCTCTGATATAGTCTTCATCTCGTTTAAAGGAGGACAGTATTTGGTAGAAGTAGAACACCCTCTGATATAGTCTTCAACTTGTTAAAGGACAGTATTTGGTAGAAGTAGAACACCCTCTGATATAGTCTTCAGCTCGTTTAACGGGGACAGTATTTGGTAGAAGTAGAACACCCTCTGATATAGTCTTCAACCTGTTAAAGGACAGTATTTGGTAGAAGTAGAACAGCCTCTGATATAGTCTTCAGTTCGTTTAACGGAGACAGTATTTGGTAGAAGTAGAACACTCTCTGATATAGTCTTCAACTTGTTTAAGGGTGACAGTATTTGGTAGAAGTAGAACACCCTCTGATATAGTCTTCAACTTGTTAAAGGAGGACAGTATTTGGTAGAAGTAGAACACCCTCTGATATAGTCTTCAGCTCGTTTAACGGGGACAGTATTTGGTAGAAGTAGAACATCATCTGATATAGTCTTCATCTCGTTTAATGGAGGACAGTATTTGGTAGAAGTAGAACACCCTCTGATATAGTCTTCAACCTGTTAAAGGACAGTATTTGGTAGAAGTAGAACACCTTCTGATATAGTCTTCAGCTCGCTTAACAGGGACAGTATTTGGTAGAAGTAGAACACCCTCTGATATAATCTTCAGCTCGTTTAACGGAGACAGTTTTTGGTAGAAGTAGAACACCCTCTGATATGGTCTTCAACTTGCTTAAGGGTGACAGTATTTGGTAGAAGAAGAACACCCTCTGATATAGTCTTCAACTTGTTAAAGGACAGTATTTGGTAGAAGTAGAACACCCTCTGATATAGACTTCAGCTCGTTTAACGGAGACAGTATTTGGTAGAAGTAGAACATCCTCTGATATAGTCTTCAACTTGTTTAAGGGTGACAGTATTTGGTAGAAGTAGAACACCCTCTGATATAGTCTTCAACTTGTTTAAGGGTGACAGTATTTGGTAGAAGTAGACCACCTTCTGATAGTCTTCAACTTGTTAAAGGGTGACAGTATTTGGTAGAAGTAGAACACCCTCTGATATAGTCTTCAACTTGTTTAAGGGTGACAGTATTTGGTAGAAGTAGAACACTCTCTGATATAGTCTTCAACTTGTTTAAGGGTGACAGTATTTGGTAGAAGTAGAACACCCTCTGATATAGTCTTCAACTTGTTAAAGGAGGACAGTATTTGGTAGAAGTAGAACACCCTCTGATATAGTCTTCAGCTCGTTTAACGGGGACAGTATTTGGAAGAAGTAGAACATCCTCTGATATAGTCTTCATCTCGTTTAAAGGAGGACAGCATTTGGTAGAAGTAGAACACCCTCTGATATAGTCTTCAACTTGTTAAAGGACAGTATTTGGTAGAAGTAGAACACCCTCTGATATAGTCTTCAGCTCGTTTAACGGGAACAGTATTTGGTAGTAGTAGAACACCCTCTGATATAGTCTTCAGCTCGTTTAACGGAGACAGTTTTTGGTAGAATTAGAACACCCTCTGATATAGTCTTCAACTTGCTTAAGGGTGACAGTATTTGGTAGAAGAAGAACACCCTCTGATATAGTCTTCAACCTGTTAAAGGAGGACAGTATTTGGTAGAAGTAGAACACCCTCTGATATAGTCTTCAGCTCGTTTAACGGGGACAGTATTTGGTAGAAGTAGAACACCCTCTGATATAGTCTTCAGCTCGCTTAACGGAGACAGTATTTGGTAGAAGTAGAACATCCTCTGATATAGTCTTCAACTTGTTGAAGGGTGACAGCATTTGGTAGAAGTAGAACACCCTCTGATATAGTCTTCAACTTGTTCAAGGGTGACAGTATTTGGTAGAAGTAGAACACCCTCTGATATAGTCTTCAACTTGTTTCAGGGTGACAGTATTTGGTAGAAGTAGAACACCCTCTGATATAGTCTTCAACTTGTTCAAGGGTGACAGTATTTGGTAGAAGTAGAACACCCACTGATATAGTCTTCAACTTGTTAAAGGACAGTATTTGGTAGAAGTAGAACACCCTCTGATATAGTCTTCAGCTCGTTTAACGGGGACAGTATTTGGTAGAAGTAGAACACCCTCTGATATAGTCTTCAACCTGTTAAAGGACAGTATTTGGTAGAAGTAGAACACCCTCTGATATAGTCTTCAGTTCGTTTAACGGAGACAGTATTTGGTAGAAGTAGAACACTCTCTGATATAGTCTTCAACTTGTTTAAGGGTGACAGTTTTTGGTAGAAGTAGAACACCCTCTGATATAGTCTTCAACTTGTTAAAGGAGGACAGTATTTGGTAGAAGTAGAACACCCTCTGATATAGTCTTCAACTTGTTAAAGGACAGTATTTGGTAGAAGTAGAACACCCTCTGATATAGTCTTCAACTTGTTTAAGGGTGACAGTATTTGGTAGAAGTAGACCACCTTCTGATAGTCTTCAACTTGTTAAAGGAGGACAGTATTTGGTAGAAGTAGAACACCCTCTGATATAGTCTTCAACTTGTTTAAGGGTGACAGTATTTGGTAGAAGTAGAACACACTCTGATATAGTCTTCACCTTGTTTAAGGGTGACAGTATTTGGTAGAAGTAGACCACCTTATGATATAGTCTTCAACTTGTTAAAGGAGGACAGTATTTGGTAGAAGTAGAACACCCTCTGATATAGTCTTCAGCTCGTTTAACGGGGACAGTATTTGGTAGAAGTAGAACACCCTCTGATATAGTCTTCAACCTGTTAAAGGACAGTATTTGGTAGAAGTAGAACACACTCTGATATAGTCTTCAGCTCGTTTAACGGAGACAGTATTTGGTAGAAGTAGAACACTCTCTGATATAGTCTTCAACTCGTTTAAGGGTGACAGTATTTGGTAGAAGTAAAACACCCTCTGATATAGTCTTCAACTTGTTAAAGGAGGACAGTATTTGGTAGAAGTAGAACACCCTCTGATATAGTCTTCAGCTCGTTTAACGGGGACAGTATTTGGTAGAAGTAGAACATCCTCTGATATAGTCTTCATCTCGTTTAAAGGAGGACAGTATTTGGTAGAAGTAGAACACCCTCTGATATAGTCTTCAGCTCGTTTAACGGGGACAGTATTTGGTAGAAGTAGAACACCCTCTGATATAGTCTTCAACCTGTTAAAGGACAGTATTTGGTAGAAGTAGAACACCCTCTGATATAGTCTTCAGTTCGTTTAACGGAGACAGTATTTGGTAGAAGTAGAACACTCTCTGATATAGTCTTCAACTTGTTTAAGGGTGACAGTATTTGGTAGAAGTAGAACACCCTCTGATATAGTCTTCAACTTGTTAAAGGAGGACAGTATTTGGTAGAAGTAGAACACCCTCTGATATAGTCTTCAGCTCGTTTAACGGGGACAGTATTTGGTAGAAGTAGAACATCATCTGATATAGTCTTCATCTCGTTTAAAGGAGGACAGTATTTGGTAGAAGTAGAACACCCTCTGATATAGTCTTCAACCTGTTAAAGGACAGTATTTGGTAGAAGTAGAACACCCTCTGATATAGTCTTCAGCTCGTTTAACGGGGACAGTATTTGGTAGAAGTAGAACACCCTCTGATATAGTCTTCAGCTCGTTTAACGGAGACAGTTTTTGGTAGAAGTAGAACACCCTCTGATATAGTCTTCAACTTGCTTAAGGGTGACAGTATTTGGTAGAAGAAGAACACCCTCTGATATAGTCTTCAACTTGTTAAAGGAGGACAGTATTTGGTAGAAGTAGAACATCTTCTGATATAGTCTTCAACTTGTTCAAGGGTGACAGTATTTGGTAGAAGTAGAACATCCTCTGATATAGTCTTCAACTTGTTTAAGGGTGACAGTATTTGGTAGAAGTAGAACACCCTCTGATATAGTCTTCAACTTGTTTAAGGGTGACAGTATTTGGTAGAAGTAGACCACCTTCTGATAGTCTTCAACTTGTTAAAGGAGGACAGTATTTGGTAGAAGTAGAACACCCTCTGATATAGTCTTCAACTTGTTTAAGGGTTACAGTATTTGGTAGAAGTAGAACACACTCTGATATAGTCTTCAACTTGTTTAAGGGTGACAGTATTTGGTAGAAGTAGACCACCTTATGATATAGTCTTCAACTTGTTAAAGGAGGACAGTATTTGGTAGAAGTAGAACACCCTCTGATATAGTCTTCAGCTCGTTTAACGGGGACAGTATTTGGTAGAAGTAGAACACCCTCTGATATAGTCTTCAACCTGTTAAAGGACAGTATTTGGTAGAAGTAGAACACCCTCTGATATAGTCTTCAGCTCGTTTAACGGAGACAGTATTTGGTAGAAGTAGAACACTCTCTGATATAGTCTTCAACTCGTTTAAGGGTGACAGTATTTGGTAGAAGTAGAACACCCTCTGATATAGTCTTCAACTTGTTAAAGGAGGACAGTATTTGGTAGAAGTAGAACACCCTCTGATATAGTCTTCAGCTCGTTTAACGGGGACAGTATTTGGTAGAAGTAGAACATCCTCTGATATAGTCTTCATCTCGTTTAAAGGAGGACAGTATTTGGTAGAAGTAGAACACCCTCTGATATAGTCTTCAACTTGTTAAAGGACAGTATTTGGTAGAAGTAGAACACCCTCTGATATAGTCTTCAGCTCGTTTAACGGGGACAGTATTTGGTAGAAGTAGAACACCCTCTGATATAGTCTTCAACCTGTTAAAGGACAGTATTTGGTAGAAGTAGAACACCCTCTGATATAGTCTTCAGTTCGTTTAACGGAGACAGTATTTGGTAGAAGTAGAACACTCTCTGATATAGTCTTCAACTTGTTTAAGGGTGACAGTATTTGGTAGAAGTAGAACACCCTCTGATATAGTCTTCAACTTGTTAAAGGAGGACAGTATTTGGTAGAAGTAGAACACCCTCTGATATAGTCTTCAGCTCGTTTAACGGGGACAGTATTTGGTAGAAGTAGAACATCATCTGATATAATCTTCATCTCGTTTAAAGGAGGACAGTATTTGGTAGAAGTAGAACACCCTCTGATATAGTCTTCAACCTGTTAAAGGACAGTATTTGGTAGAAGTAGAACACCTTCTGATATAGTCTTCAGCTCGTTTAACGGGGACAGTATTTGGTAGAAGTAGAACACCCTCTGATATAATCTTCAGCTCGTTTAACGGAGACAGTTTTTGGTAGAAGTAGAACACCCTCTGATATAGTCTTCAACTTGCTTAAGGGTGACAGTATTTGGTAGAAGAAGAACACCCTCTGATATAGTCTTCAACTTGTTAAAGGACAGTATTTGGTAGAAGTAGAACACCTTATGATATAGTCTTCAACTTGTTAAAGGAGGACAGTATTTGGTAGAAGTAGAACACCCTCTGATATAGTCTTCAGCTCGTTTAACGGAGACAGTATTTGGTAGAAGTAGAACATCCTCTGATATAGTCTTCAACTTGTTTAAGGGTGACAGTATTTGGTAGAAGTAGAACACCCTCTGATATAGTCTTCAACTTGTTTAAGGGTGACAGTATTTGGTAGAAGTAGACCACCTTCTGATAGTCTTCAACTTGTTAAAGGGTGACAGTATTTGGTAGAAGTAGAACACTCTCTGATATAGTCTTCAACTTGTTTAAGGGTGACAGTATTTGGTAGAAGTAGAACACTCTCTGATATAGTCTTCAACTTGTTTAAGGGTGACAGTATTTGGTAGAAGTAGAACACCCTCTGATATAGTCTTCAACTTGTTAAAGGAGGACAGTATTTGGTAGAAGTAGAACACCCTCTGATATAGTCTTCAGCTCGTTTAACGGGGACAGTATTTGGAAGAAGTAGAACATCCTCTGATATAGTCTTCATCTCGTTTAAAGGAGGACAGCATTTGGTAGAAGTAGAACACCCTCTGATATAGTCTTCAACTTGTTAAAGGACAGTATTTGGTAGAAGTAGAACACCCTCTGATATAGTCTTCAGCTCGTTTAACGGGAACAGTATTTGGTAGTAGTAGAACACCCTCTGATATAGTCTTCAGCTCGTTTAACGGAGACAGTTTTTGGTAGAAGTAGAACACCCTCTGATATAGTCTTCAACTTGCTTAAGGGTGACAGTATTTGGTAGAAGAAGAACACCCTCTGATATAGTCTTCAACCTGTTAAAGGAGGACAGTATTTGGTAGAAGTAGAACACCCTCTGATATAGTCTTCAGCTCGTTTAACGGGGACAGTATTTGGTAGAGGTAGAACACCCTCTGATATAGTCTTCAGCTCGCTTAACGGAGACAGTATTTGGTAGAAGTAGAACATCCTCTGATATAGTCTTCAACTTGTTGAAGGGTGACAGCATTTGGTAGAAGTAGAACACCCTCTGATATAGTCTTCAACTTGTTCAAGGGTGACAGTATTTGGTAGAAGTAGAACACCCTCTGATATAGTCTTCAACTTGTTTCAGGGTGACAGTATTTGGTAGAAGTAGAACACCCTCTGATATAGTCTTCAACTTGTTCAAGGGTGACAGTATTTGGTAGAAGTAGAACACCCACTGATATAGTCTTCAACTTGTTAAAGGACAGTATTTGGTAGAAGTAGAACACCCTCTGATATAGTCTTCAGCTCGTTTAACGGGGACAGTATTTGGTAGAAGTAGAACACCCTCTGATATAGTCTTCAACCTGTTAAAGGACAGTATTTGGTAGAAGTAGAACACCCTCTGATATAGTCTTCAGTTCGTTTAACGGAGACAGTATTTGGTAGAAGTAGAACACTCTCTGATATAGTCTTCAACTTGTTTAAGGGTGACAGTTTTTGGTAGAAGTAGAACACCCTCTGATATAGTCTTCAACTTGTTAAAGGAGGACAGTATTTGGTAGAAGTAGAACACCCTCTGATATAGTCTTCAACTTGTTAAAGGACAGTATTTGGTAGAAGTAGAACACCCTCTGATATAGTCTTCAACTTGTTTAAGGGTGACAGTATTTGGTAGAAGTAGACCACCTTCTGATAGTCTTCAACTTGTTAAAGGAGGACAGTATTTGGTAGAAGTAGAACACCCTCTGATATAGTCTTCAACTTGTTTAAGGGTGACAGTATTTGGTAGAAGTAGAACACACTCTGATATAGTCTTCACCTTGTTTAAGGGTGACAGTATTTGGTAGAAGTAGACCACCTTATGATATAGTCTTCAACTTGTTAAAGGAGGACAGTATTTGGTAGAAGTAGAACACCCTCTGATATAGTCTTCAGCTCGTTTAACGGGGACAGTATTTGGTAGAAGTAGAACACCCTCTGATATAGTCTTCAACCTGTTAAAGGACAGTATTTGGTAGAAGTAGAACACACTCTGATATAGTCTTCAGCTCGTTTAACGGAGACAGTATTTGGTAGAAGTAGAACACTCTCTGATATAGTCTTCAACTCGTTTAAGGGTGACAGTATTTGGTAGAAGTAAAACACCCTCTGATATAGTCTTCAACTTGTTAAAGGAGGACAGTATTTGGTAGAAGTAGAACACCCTCTGATATAGTCTTCAGCTCGTTTAACGGGGACAGTATTTGGTAGAAGTAGAACATCCTCTGATATAGTCTTCATCTCGTTTAAAGGAGGACAGTATTTGGTAGAAGTAGAACACCCTCTGATATAGTCTTCAGCTCGTTTAACGGGGACAGTATTTGGTAGAAGTAGAACACCCTCTGATATAGTCTTCAACCTGTTAAAGGACAGTATTTGGTAGAAGTAGAACACCCTCTGATATAGTCTTCAGTTCGTTTAACGGAGACAGTATTTGGTAGAAGTAGAACACTCTCTGATATAGTCTTCAACTTGTTTAAGGGTGACAGTATTTGGTAGAAGTAGAACACCCTCTGATATAGTCTTCAACTTGTTAAAGGAGGACAGTATTTGGTAGAAGTAGAACACCCTCTGATATAGTCTTCAGCTCGTTTAACGGGGACAGTATTTGGTAGAAGTAGAACATCATCTGATATAGTCTTCATCTCGTTTAAAGGAGAACAGTATTTGGTAGAAGTAGAACACCCTCTGATATAGTCTTCAACCTGTTAAAGGACAGTATTTGGTAGAAGTAGAACACCCTCTGATATAGTCTTCAGCTCGTTTAACGGGGACAGTATTTGGTAGAAGTAGAACACCCTCTGATATAGTCTTCAGCTCGTTTAACGGAGACAGTTTTTGGTAGAAGTAGAACACCCTCTGATATAGTCTTCAACTTGCTTAAGGGTGACAGTATTTGGTAGAAGAAGAACACCCTCTGATATAGTCTTCAACTTGTTAAAGGAGGACAGTATTTGGTAGAAGTAGAACATCTTCTGATATAGTCTTCAACTTGTTCAAGGGTGACAGTATTTGGTAGAAGTAGAACATCCTCTGATATAGTCTTCAACTTGTTTAAGGGTGACAGTATTTGGTAGAAGTAGAACACCCTCTGATATAGTCTTCAACTTGTTTAAGGGTGACAGTATTTGGTAGAAGTAGACCACCTTCTGATAGTCTTCAACTTGTTAAAGGAGGACAGTATTTGGTAGAAGTAGAACACCCTCTGATATAGTCTTCAACTTGTTTAAGGGTTACAGTATTTGGTAGAAGTAGAACACACTCTGATATAGTCTTCAACTTGTTTAAGGGTGACAGTATTTGGTAGAAGTAGACCACCTTATGATATAGTCTTCAACTTGTTAAAGGAGGACAGTATTTGGTAGAAGTAGAACACCCTCTGATATAGTCTTCAGCTCGTTTAACGGGGACAGTATTTGGTAGAAGTAGAACACCCTCTGATATAGTCTTCAACCTGTTAAAGGACAGTATTTGGTAGAAGTAGAACACCCTCTGATATAGTCTTCAGCTCGTTTAACGGAGACAGTATTTGGTAGAAGTAGAACACTCTCTGATATAGTCTTCAACTCGTTTAAGGGTGACAGTATTTGGTAGAAGTAGAACACCCTCTGATATAGTCTTCAACTTGTTAAAGGAGGACAGTATTTGGTAGAAGTAGAACACCCTCTGATATAGTCTTCAGCTCGTTTAACGGGGACAGTATTTGGTAGAAGTAGAACATCCTCTGATATAGTCTTCATCTCGTTTAAAGGAGGACAGTATTTGGTAGAAGTAGAACACCCTCTGATATAGTCTTCAACTTGTTAAAGGACAGTATTTGGTAGAAGTACAACACCCTCTGATATAGTCTTCAGCTCGTTTAACGGGGACAGTATTTGGTAGAAGTAGAACACCCTCTGATATAGTCTTCAACCTGTTAAAGGACAGTATTTGGTAGAAGTAGAACACCCTCTGATATAGTCTTCAGTTCGTTTAACGGAGACAGTATTTGGTAGAAGTAGAACACTCTCTGATATAGTCTTCAACTTGTTTAAGGGTGACAGTATTTGGTAGAAGTAGAACACCCTCTGATATAGTCTTCAACTTGTTAAAGGAGGACAGTATTTGGTAGAAGTAGAACACCCTCTGATATAGTCTTCAGCTCGTTTAACGGGGACAGTATTTGGTAGAAGTAGAACATCATCTGATATAGTCTTCATCTCGTTTAAAGGAGGACAGTATTTGGTAGAAGTAGAACACCCTCTGATATAGTCTTCAACCTGTTAAAGGACAGTATTTGGTAGAAGTAGAACACCTTCTGATATAGTCTTCAGCTCGTTTAACGGGGACAGTATTTGGTAGAAGTAGAACACCCTCTGATATAGTCTTCAGCTCGTTTAACGGAGACAGTTTTTGGTAGAAGTAGAACACCCTCTGATATAGTCTTCAACTTGCTTAAGGGTGACAGTATTTGGTAGAAGAAGAACACCCTCTGATATAGTCTTCAACTTGTTAAAGGACAGTATTTGGTAGAAGTAGAACACCCTCTGATATAGACTTCAGCTCGTTTAACGGAGACAGTATTTGGTAGAAGTAGAACATCCTCTGATATAGTCTTCAACTTGTTTAAGGGTGACAGTATTTGGTAGAAGTAGAACACCCTCTGATATAGTCTTCAACTTGTTTAAGGGTGACAGTATTTGGTAGAAGTAGACCACCTTCTGATAGTCTTCAACTTGTTAAAGGAGGACAGTATTTGGTAGAAGTAGAACATCCTCTGATATAGTCTTCAACTTGTTTAAGGGTGACAGTATTTGGTAGAAGTAGAACACCCTCTGATATAGTCTTCAACTTGTTTAAGGGTGACAGTATTTGGTAGAAGTAGAACACTCTCTGATATAGTCTTCAACTTGTTTAAGGGTGACAGTATTTGGTAGAAGTAGAACACCCTCTGATATAGTCTTCAACTTGTTAAAGGAGGACAGTATTTGGTAGAAGTAGAACACCCTCTGATATAGTCTTCAGCTCGTTTAACGGGGACAGTATTTGGAAGAAGTAGAACATCCTCTGATATAGTCTTCATCTCGTTTAAAGGAGGACAGCATTTGGTAGAAGTAGAACACCCTCTGATATAGTCTTCAACTTGTTAAAGGACAGTATTTGGTAGAAGTAGAACACCCTCTGATATAGTCTTCAGCTCGTTTAACGGGAACAGTATTTGGTAGTAGTAGAACACCCTCTGATATAGTCTTCAGCTCGTTTAACGGAGACAGTTTTTGGTAGAAGTAGAACACCCTCTGATATAGTCTTCAACTTGCTTAAGGGTGACAGTATTTGGTAGAAGAAGAACACCCTCTGATATAGTCTTCAACCTGTTAAAGGAGGACAGTATTTGGTAGAAGTAGAACACCCTCTGATATAGTCTTCAGCTCGTTTAACGGGGACAGTATTTGGTAGAAGTAGAACACCCTCTGATATAGTCTTCAGCTCGCTTAACGGAGACAGTATTTGGTAGAAGTAGAACATCCTCTGATATAGTCTTCAACTTGTTGAAGGGTGACAGCATTTGGTAGAAGTAGAACACCCTCTGATATAGTCTTCAACTTGTTCAAGGGTGACAGTATTTGGTAGAAGTAGAACACCCTCTGATATAGTCTTCAACTTGTTTCAGGGTGACAGTATTTGGTAGAAGTAGAACACCCTCTGATATAGTCTTCAACTTGTTCAAGAGTGACAGTATTTGGTAGAAGTAGAACACCCACTGATATAGTCTTCAACTTGTTAAAGGACAGTATTTGGTAGAAGTAGAACACCCTCTGATATAGTCTTCAGCTCGTTTAACGGGGACAGTATTTGGTAGAAGTAGAACATCCTCTGATATAGTCTTCAACCTGTTAAAGGACAGTATTTGGTAGAAGTAGAACACCCTCTGATATAGTCTTCAGTTCGTTTAACGGAGACAGTATTTGGTAGAAGTAGAACACTCTCTGATATAGTCTTCAACTTGTTTAAGGGTGACAGTATTTGGTAGAAGTAGAACACCCTCTGATATAGTCTTCAACTTGTTAAAGGAGGACAGTATTTGGTAGAAGTAGAACACCCTCTGATATAGTCTTCAGCTCGTTTAACGGGGACAGTATTTGGTAGAAGTAGAACATCATCTGATATAGTCTTCATCTCGTTTAAAGGAGGACAGTATTTGGTAGAAGTAGAACACCCTCTGATATAGTCTTCAACCTGTTAAAGGACAGTATTTGGTAGAAGTAGAACACCCTCTGATATAGTCTTCAGCTCGTTTAACGGGGACAGTATTTGGTAGAAGCAGAACACCCTCTGATATAGTCTTCAGCTCGTTTAACGGAGACAGTTTTTGGTAGAAGTAGAACACCCTCTGATATAGTCTTCAACTTGCTTAAGGGTGACAGTATTTGGTAGAAGAAGAACACCCTCTGATATAGTCTTCAACTTGTTAAAGGACAGTATTTGGTAGAAGTAGAACACCCTCTGATATAGACTTCAGCTCGTTTAACGGAGACAGTATTTGGTAGAAGTAGAACATCCTCTGATATAGTCTTCAACTTGTTTAAGGGTGACAGTATTTGGTAGAAGTAGAACACCCTCTGATATAGTCTTCAACTTGTTTAAGGGTGACAGTATTTGGTAGAAGTAGACCACCTTCTGATAGTCTTCAACTTGTTAAAGGAGGACAGTATTTGGTAGAAGTAGAACACCCTCTGATATAGTCTTCAACTTGTTTAAGGGTGACAGTATTTGGTAGAAGTAGAACACCCTCTGATATAGTCTTCAACTTGTTTAAGGGTGACAGTATTTGGTAGAAGTAGAACACTCTCTGATATAGTCTTCAACTTGTTTAAGGGTGACAGTATTTGGTAGAAGTAGAACACCTTCTGATATAGTCTTCAACTTGTTAAAGGGGGACAGTATTTGGTAGAAGTAGAACACCCTCTGATATAGTCTTCAGCTCGTTTAACGGGGACAGTATTTGGTAGAAGTAGAACACCCTCTGATATAGTCTTCAACCTGTTAAAGGACAGTATTTGGTAGAAGTAGAACACCCTCTGATATAGTCTTCAGCTCGTTTAACGGAGACAGTATTTGGTAGAAGTAGAACACTCTCTGATATAGTCTTCAACTCGTTTAAGGGTGACAGTATTTGGTAGAAGTAGAACACCCTCTGATATAGTCTTCAACTTGTTAAAGGAGGACAGTATTTGGTAGAAGTAGAACACCCTCTGATATAGTCTTCAGCTCGTTTAACGGGGACAGTATTTGGTAGAAGTAGAACATCCTCTGATATAGTCTTCATCTCGTTTAAAGGAGGACAGTATTTGGTAGAAGTAGAACACCCTCTGATATAGTCTTCAACTTGTTAAAGGACAGTATTTGGTAGAAGTAGAACACACTCTGATATAGTCTTCACCTTGTTTAAGGGTGACAGTATTTGGTAGAAGTAGACCACCTTATGATATAGTCTTCAACTTGTTAAAGGAGGACAGTATTTGGTAGAAGTAGAACACCCTCTGATATAGTCTTCAGCTCGTTTAACGGGGACAGTATTTGGTAGAAGTAGAACACCCTCTGATATAGTCTTCAACCTGTTAAAGGACAGTATTTGGTAGAAGTAGAACACACTCTGATATAGTCTTCAGCTCGTTTAACGGAGACAGTATTTGGTAGAAGTAGAACACTCTCTGATATAGTCTTCAACTCGTTTAAGGGTGACAGTATTTGGTAGAAGTAAAACACCCTCTGATATAGTCTTCAACTTGTTAAAGGAGGACAGTATTTGGTAGAAGTAGAACACCCTCTGATATAGTCTTCAGCTCGTTTAACGGGGACAGTATTTGGTAGAAGTAGAACATCCTCTGATATAGTCTTCATCTCGTTTAAAGGAGGACAGTATTTGGTAGAAGTAGAACACCCTCTGATATAGTCTTCAGCTCGTTTAACGGGGACAGTATTTGGTAGAAGTAGAACACCCTCTGATATAGTCTTCAACCTGTTAAAGGACAGTATTTGGTAGAAGTAGAACACCCTCTGATATAGTCTTCAGTTCGTTTAACGGAGACAGTATTTGGTAGAAGTAGAACACCCTCTGATATAGTCTTCAACTTGTTTAAGGGTGGCAGTATTTGGTAGAAGTAGAACACCCTCTGATATAGTCTTCAACTTGTTAAAGGAGGACAGTATTTGGTAGAAGTAGAACACCCTCTGATATAGTCTTCAGCTCGTTTAACGGGGACAGTATTTGGTAGAAGTAGAACATCATCTGATATAGTCTTCATCTCGTTTAAAGGAGGACAGTATTTGGTAGAAGTAGAACACCCTCTGATATAGTCTTCAACCTGTTAAAGGACAGTATTTGGTAGAAGTAGAACACCCTCTGATATAGTCTTCAGCTCGTTTAACGGGGACAGTATTTGGTAGAAGTAGAACACCCTCTGATATAGTCTTCAGCTCGTTTAACGGAGACAGTTTTTGGTAGAAGTAGAACACCCTCTGATATAGTCTTCAACTTGCTTAAGGGTGACAGTATTTGGTAGAAGAAGAACACCCTCTGATATAGTCTTCAACTTGTTAAAGGAGGACAGTATTTGGTAGAAGTAGAACATCTTCTGATATAGTCTTCAACTTGTTCAAGGGTGACAGTATTTGGTAGAAGTAGAACATCCTCTGATATAGTCTTCAACTTGTTTAAGGGTGACAGTATTTGGTAGAAGTAGAACACCCTCTGATATAGTCTTCAACTTGTTTAAGGGTGACAGTATTTGGTAGAAGTAGACCACCTTCTGATAGTCTTCAACTTGTTAAAGGAGGACAGTATTTGGTAGAAGTAGAACACCCTCTGATATAGTCTTCAACTTGTTTAAGGGTTACAGTATTTGGTAGAAGTAGAACACACTCTGATATAGTCTTCAACTTGTTTAAGGGTGACAGTATTTGGTAGAAGTAGACCACCTTATGATATAGTCTTCAACTTGTTAAAGGAGGACAGTATTTGGTAGAAGTAGAACACCCTCTGATATAGTCTTCAGCTCGTTTAACGGGGACAGTATTTGGTAGAAGTAGAACACCCTCTGATATAGTCTTCAACCTGTTAAAGGACAGTATTTGGTAGAAGTAGAACACCCTCTGATATAGTCTTCAGCTCGTTTAACGGAGACAGTATTTGGTAGAAGTAGAACACTCTCTGATATAGTCTTCAACTCGTTTAAGGGTGACAGTATTTGGTAGAAGTAGAACACCCTCTGATATAGTCTTCAACTTGTTAAAGGAGGACAGTATTTGGTAGAAGTAGAACACCCTCTGATATAGTCTTCAGCTCGTTTAACGGGGACAGTATTTGGTAGAAGTAGAACATCCTCTGATATAGTCTTCATCTCGTTTAAAGGAGGACAGTATTTGGTAGAAGTAGAACACCCTCTGATATAGTCTTCAACTTGTTAAAGGACAGTATTTGGTAGAAGTAGAACACCCTCTGATATAGTCTTCAGCTCGTTTAACGGGGACAGTATTTGGTAGAAGTAGAACACCCTCTGATATAGTCTTCAACCTGTTAAAGGACAGTATTTGGTAGAAGTAGAACACCCTCTGATATAGTCTTCAGTTCGTTTAACGGAGACAGTATTTGGTAGAAGTAGAACACTCTCTGATATAGTCTTCAACTTGTTTAAGGGTGACAGTATTTGGTAGAAGTAGAACACCCTCTGATATAGTCTTCAACTTGTTAAAGGAGGACAGTATTTGGTAGAAGTAGAACACCCTCTGATATAGTCTTCAGCTCGTTTAACGGGGACAGTATTTGGTAGAAGTAGAACATCATCTGATATAGTCTTCATCTCGTTTAAAGGAGGACAGTATTTGGTAGAAGTAGAACACCCTCTGATATAGTCTTCAACCTGTTAAAGGACAGTATTTGGTAGAAGTAGAACACCTTCTGATATAGTCTTCAGCTCGTTTAACGGGGACAGTATTTGGTAGAAGTAGAACACCCTCTGATATAGTCTTCAGCTCGTTTAACGGAGACAGTTTTTGGTAGAAGTAGAACACCCTCTGATATAGTCTTCAACTTGCTTAAGGGTGACAGTATTTGGTAGAAGAAGAACACCCTCTGATATAGTCTTCAACTTGTTAAAGGACAGTATTTGGTAGAAGTAGAACACCCTCTGATATAGACTTCAGCTCGTTTAACGGAGACAGTATTTGGTAGAAGTAGAACATCCTCTGATATAGTCTTCAACTTGTTTAAGGGTGACAGTATTTGGTAGAAGTAGAACACCCTCTGATATAGTCTTCAACTTGTTTAAGGGTGACAGTATTTGGTAGAAGTAGACCACCTTCTGATAGTCTTCAACTTGTTAAAGGAGGACAGTATTTGGTAGAAGTAGAACATCCTCTGATATAGTCTTCAACTTGTTTAAGGGTGACAGTATTTGGTAGAAGTAGAACACCCTCTGATATAGTCTTCAACTTGTTTAAGGGTGACAGTATTTGGTAGAAGTAGAACACTCTCTGATATAGTCTTCAACTTGTTTAAGGGTGGCAGTATTTGGTAGAAGTAGAACACCCTCTGATATAGTCTTCAACTTGTTAAAGGAGGACAGTATTTGGTAGAAGTAGAACACCCTCTGATATAGTCTTCAGCTCGTTTAACGGGGACAATATTTGGAAGAAGTAGAACATCCTCTGATATAGTCTTCATCTCGTTTAAAGGAGGACAGCATTTGGTAGAAGTAGAACACCCTCTGATATAGTCTTCAACTTGTTAAAGGACAGTATTTGGTAGAAGTAGAACACCCTCTGATATAGTCTTCAGCTCGTTTAACGGGAACAGTATTTGGTAGTAGTAGAACACCCTCTGATATAGTCTTCAGCTCGTTTAACGGAGACAGTTTTTGGTAGAAGTAGAACACCCTCTGATATAGTCTTCAACTTGCTTAAGGGTGACAGTATTTGGTAGAAGAAGAACACCCTCTGATATAGTCTTCAACCTGTTAAAGGAGGACAGTATTTGGTAGAAGTAGAACACCCTCTGATATAGTCTTCAGCTCGTTTAACGGGGACAGTATTTGGTAGAAGTAGAACACCCTCTGATATAGTCTTCAGCTCGCTTAACGGAGACAGTATTTGGTAGAAGTAGAACATCCTCTGATATAGTCTTCAACTTGTTGAAGGGTGACAGCATTTGGTAGAAGTAGAACACCCTCTGATATAGTCTTCAACTTGTTCAAGGGTGACAGTATTTGGTAGAAGTAGAACACCCTCTGATATAGTCTTCAACTTGTTTCAGGGTGACAGTATTTGGTAGAAGTAGAACACCCTCTGATATAGTCTTCAACTTGTTCAAGAGTGACAGTATTTGGTAGAAGTAGAACACCCACTGATATAGTCTTCAACTTGTTAAAGGACAGTATTTGGTAGAAGTAGAACACCCTCTGATATAGTCTTCAGCTCGTTTAACGGGGACAGTATTTGGTAGAAGTAGAACATCCTCTGATATAGTCTTCAACCTGTTAAAGGACAGTATTTGGTAGAAGTAGAACACCCTCTGATATAGTCTTCAGTTCGTTTAACGGAGACAGTATTTGGTAGAAGTAGAACACTCTCTGATATAGTCTTCAACTTGTTTAAGGGTGACAGTATTTGGTAGAAGTAGAACACCCTCTGATATAGTCTTCAACTTGTTAAAGGAGGACAGTATTTGGTAGAAGTAGAACACCCTCTGATATAGTCTTCAGCTCGTTTAACGGGGACAGTATTTGGTAGAAGTAGAACATCATCTGATATAGTCTTCATCTCGTTTAAAGGAGGACAGTATTTGGTAGAAGTAGAACACCCTCTGATATAGTCTTCAACCTGTTAAAGGACAGTATTTGGTAGAAGTAGAACACCCTCTGATATAGTCTTCAGCTCGTTTAACGGGGACAGTATTTGGTAGAAGTAGAACACCCTCTGATATAGTCTTCAGCTCGTTTAACGGAGACAGTTTTTGGTAGAAGTAGAACACCCTCTGATATAGTCTTCAACTTGCTTAAGGGTGACAGTATTTGGTAGAAGAAGAACACCCTCTGATATAGTCTTCAACTTGTTAAAGGACAGTATTTGGTAGAAGTAGAACACCCTCTGATATAGACTTCAGCTCGTTTAACGGAGACAGTATTTGGTAGAAGTAGAACATCCTCTGATATAGTCTTCAACTTGTTTAAGGGTGACAGTATTTGGTAGAAGTAGAACACCCTCTGATATAGTCTTCAACTTGTTTAAGGGTGACAGTATTTGGTAGAAGTAGACCACCTTCTGATAGTCTTCAACTTGTTAAAGGAGGACAGTATTTGGTAGAAGTAGAACACTCTCTGATATAGTCTTCAACTTGTTTAAGGGTGACAGTATTTGGTAGAAGTAGAACACCCTCTGATATAGTCTTCAACTTGTTAAAGGAGGACAGTATTTGGTAGAAGTAGAACACCCTCTGATATAGTCTTCAGCTCGTTTAACGGGGACAGTATTTGGTAGAAGTAGAACATCCTCTGATATAGTCTTCATCTCGTTTAAAGGAGGACAGCATTTGGTAGAAGTAGAACACCCTCTGATATAGTCTTCAACTTGCTAAAGGACAGTATTTGGTAGAAGTAGAACACCCTCTGATATAGTCTTCAGCTCGTTTAACGGGAACAGTATTTGGTAGTAGTAGAACACCCTCTGATATAGTCTTCAGCTCGTTTAACGGAGACAGTTTTTGGTAGAAGTAGAACACCCTCTGATATAGTCTTCAACTTGCTTAAGGGTGACAGTATTTGGTAGAAGAAGAACACCCTCTGATATAGTCTTCAACCTGTTAAAGGAGGACAGTATTTGGTAGAAGTAGAACACCCTCTGATATAGTCTTCAGCTCGTTTAACGGGGACAGTATTTGGTAGAAGTAGAACACCCTCTGATATAGTCTTCAGCTCGTTTAACGGAGACAGTTTTTGGTAGAAGTAGAACACCCTCTGATATAGTCTTCAACTTGTTCAAGGGTGACAGTATTTGGTAGAAGTAGAACACCCTCTGATATAGTCTTCAACTTGTTTAAGGGTGACAGTATTTGGTAGAAGTAGAACACCCTCTGATATATATAGTCTTCAACTTGTTTAAGGGTGACAGTATTTGGTAGAAGTAGATCACCCTCTGATAAAGTCTTCCACTTGTTCAAGGGTGACAGTATTTGGTAGAAGTAGAACACCCTCTGATATAGTCTTCAATCTGTTAAAGGACAGTATTTGGTAGAAGTAGAACACCCTCTAATATAGTCTTCAACTCGTTTAACGGGGACAGTATTTGGTAGAAGTAGAACACCCTCTGATACAGTCTTCAGCTCGTTTAACGGAAACAGTTTTTGGTAGAAGTAGAACACCCTCTGATATAGTCTTCAACTTGCTTAAGGGTGACAGTATTTGGTAGAAGAACACCCTCTGATATAGTCTTCAACCTGTTAAAGGAGGACAGTATTTGGTAGAAGTAGAACATCCTCTGATATAGTCTTCAGCTCGTTTAACGGGGACAGTATTTGGTAGAAGTAGAACACCCTCTGATATAGTCTTCAGCTCGTTTAACGGAGACAGTATTTGGTAGAAGTAGAACATCCTCTGATATAGTCTTCAACTTGTTTAAGGGTGACAGTATTTGGTAGAAGTAGAACACCCTCTGATATAGTCTTCAACTTGCTTAAGGGTGACAGTATTTGGTAGAAGAAGAACACCCTCTGATATAGTCTTCAACCTGTTAAAGGAGGACAGTATTTGGTAGAAGTAGACCACCCTCTGATATAGTCTTCAGCTCGTTTAACGGGGACAGTATTTGGTAGAAGTAGAACACCCTCTGATATAGTCTTCAGCTCGTTTAACGGAGACAGTATTTGGTAGAAGTAGAACATCCTCTGATATAGTCTTCAACTTGTTGAAGGGTGACAGTATTTGGTAGAAGTAGAACACCCTCTGATATTGTCTTCAACTTGTTTAAGGGTGACAGTATTTGGTAGAAGTAGACCACCTTCTAATATAGTCTTCAACTTGTTAAAGGAGGACAGTATTTGGTAGAAGTAGAACATCCTCTGATATAGTCTTCAGCTCGTTTAACGGGGACAGTATTTGGTAGAAGTAGAACACCTTCTGATATAGTCTTCAACTTGTTAAAGGACAGTATTTGGTAGAAGTAGAACACCCTCTGATATAGTCTTCAGCTCGTTTAACGGAGACAGTATTTGGTAGAAGTAGAACACTCTCTGATATAGTCTTCAACTTGCTTAAGGGTGACAGTATTTGGTAGAAGTAGAACACCCTCTGATATAGTCTTCAACCTGTTAAAGGACAGTATTTGGTAGAAGTAGAAAACCCTCTGATATTGTCTTCAGCTAGTTTAAAGGAGGACAGTATTTGGTAGAAGTAGAACACCCTCTGATATATTCTTCAACCTGTTAAAGGACAGTATTTGGTAGAAGTAGACCACCTTCTAATATAGTCTTCAACTTGTTTAAGGGTGACAGTATTTGGTAGAAGTAGACCACCTTCTGATAGTCTTCAACTTGTTAAAGGAGGACAGTATTTGGTAGAAGTAGAACACCCTCTGATATAGTCTTCAGCTCGTTTAACGGGGACAGTATTTGGTAGAAGTAGAACACCCTCTGATATAGTCTTCAACTTGTTTAAGGGTGACAGTATTTGGTAGAAGTAGACCACCTTCTGATAGTCTTCAACTTGTTAAAGGAGGACAGTATTTGGTAGAAGTAGAACACCCTCTGATATAGTCTTCAGCTCGTTTAACGGGGACAGTATTTGGTAGAAGTAGAACACCCTCTGATATAGTCTTCAACTTGTTAAAGGACAGTATTTGGTAGAAGTAGAACACCCTCTGATATAGTCTTCAGCTCGTTTAACGGAGACAGTATTTGGTAGAAGTAGAACACCCTCTGATATAGTCTTCAACTTGTTTAAGGGTGACAGTATTTGGTAGAAGTAGAACACCCTCTGATATAGTCTTCAACTTGTTAAAGGAGGACAGTATTTGGTAGAAGTAGAACACCCTCTGATATAGTCTTCAGCTCGTTTAACGGGGACAGTATTTGGTAGAAGTAGAACATCCTCTGATATAGTCTTCAGCTCGTTTAAAGGAGGACAGTATTTGGTAGAAGTAGAACACCCTCTGATATAGTCTTCAACCTGTTTAAGGACAGTATTTGGTAGAAGTAGAACACCCTCTGATATAGTCTTCAGCTCGTTTAACGGGGACAGTATTTGGTAGAAGTAGAACACCCTCTGATATAGTCTTCAGCTCGTTTAATGGAGACAGTTTTTGGTAGAAGTAGAACACCCTCTGATATAGTCTTCAACTTGTTCAAGGGTGACAGTATTTGGTAGAAGTAGAACACCCTCTGATATAGTCTTCAACTTGTTTAAGGGTGACAGTATTTGGTAGAAGTAGAACACCCTCTGATATATATAGTCTTCAACTTGTTTAAGGGTGACAGTATTTGGTAGAAGTAGATCACCCTCTGATAAAGTCTTCCACTTGTTCAAGGGTGACAGTATTTGGTAGAAGTAGAACACCCTCTGATATAGTCTTCAATCTGTTAAAGGACAGTATTTGGTAGAAGTAGAACACCCTCTGATATAGTCTTCAACTCGTTTAACGGGGACAGTATTTGGTAGAAGTAGAACACCCTCTGATACAGTCTTCAGCTCGTTTAACGGAAACAGTTTTTGGTAGAAGTAGAACACCCTCTGATATAGTCTTCAACTTGCTTAAGGGTGACAGTATTTGGTAGAAGAACACCCTCTGATATAGTCTTCAACCTGTTAAAGGAGGACAGTATTTGGTAGAAGTAGAACATCCTCTGATATAGTCTTCAGCTCGTTTAACGGGGACAGTATTTGGTAGAAGTAGAACACCCTCTGATATAGTCTTCAGCTCGCTTAACGGAGACAGTATTTGGTAGAAGTAGAACATCCTCTGATATAGTCTTCAACTTGTTTAAGGGTGACAGTATTTGGTAGAAGTAGAACACCCTCTGATATAGTCTTCAACTTGCTTAAGGGTGACAGTATTTGGTAGAAGAAGAACACCCTCTGATATAGTCTTCAACCTGTTAAAGGAGGACAGTATTTGGTAGAAGTAGACCACCCTCTGATATAGTCTTCAGCTCGTTTAACGGGGACAGTATTTGGTAGAAGTAGAACACCCTCTGATATAGTCTTCAGCTCGTTTAACGGAGACAGTATTTGGTAGAAGTAGAACATCCTCTGATATAGTCTTCAACTTGTTGAAGGGTGACAGTATTTGGTAGAAGTAGAACACCCTCTGATATTGTCTTCAACTTGTTTAAGGGTGACAGTATTTGGTAGAAGTAGACCACCTTCTAATATAGTCTTCAACTTGTTAAAGGAGGACAGTATTTGGTAGAAGTAGAACATCCTCTGATATAGTCTTCAGCTCGTTTAACGGGGACAGTATTTGGTAGAAGTAGAACACCCTCTGATATAGTCTTCAACTTGTTAAAGGACAGTATTTGGTAGAAGTAGAACACCCTCTGATATAGTCTTCAGCTCGTTTAACGGAGACAGTATTTGGTAGAAGTAGAACACTCTCTGATATAGTCTTCAACTTGCTTAAGGGTGACAGTATTTGGTAGAAGTAGAACACCCTCTGATATAGTCTTCAACCTGTTAAAGGACAGTATTTGGTAGAAGTAGAAAACCCTCTGATATTGTCTTCAGCTAGTTTAAAGGAGGACAGTATTTGGTAGAAGTAGAACACCCTCTGATATATTCTTCAACCTGTTAAAGGACAGTATTTGGTAGAAGTAGACCACCTTCTAATATAGTCTTCAACTTGTTTAAGGGTGACAGTATTTGGTAGAAGTAGACCACCTTCTGATAGTCTTCAACTTGTTAAAGGAGGACAGTATTTGGTAGAAGTAGAACACCCGCTGATATAGTCTTCAGCTCGTTTAACGGGGACAGTATTTGGTAGAAGTAGAACACCCTCTGATATAGTCTTCAACTTGTTTAAGGGTGACAGTATTTGGTAGAAGTAGACCACCTTCTGATAGTCTTCAACTTGTTAAAGGAGGACAGTATTTGGTAGAAGTAGAACACCCTCTGATATAGTCTTCAGCTCGTTTAACGGGGACAGTATTTGGTAGAAGTAGAACACCCTCTGATATAGTCTTCAACTTGTTAAAGGACAGTATTTGGTAGAAGTAGAACACCCTCTGATATAGTCTTCAGCTCGTTTAACGGAGACAGTATTTGGTAGAAGTAGAACACCCTCTGATATAGTCTTCAACTTGCTTAAGGGTGACAGTATTTGGTAGAAGTAGAACACCCTCTGATATAGTCTTCAACTTGTTAAAGGAGGACAGTATTTGGTAGAAGTAGAACACCCTCTGATATAGTCTTCAGCTCGTTTAACGGGGACAGTATTTGGTAGAAGTAGAACATCCTCTGATATAGTCTTCAGCTCGTTTAAAGGAGGACAGTATTTGGTAGAAGTAGAACACCCTCTGATATAGTCTTCAACCTGTTTAAGGACAGTATTTGGTAGAAGTAGAACACCCTCTGATATAGTCTTCAGCTCGTTTAACGGGGACAGTATTTGGTAGAAGTAGAACACCCTCTGATATAGTCTTCAGCTCGTTTAACGGAGACAGTTTTTGGTAGAAGTAGAACACCCTCTGATATAGTCTTCAACTTGTTCAAGGGTGACAGTATTTGGTAGAAGTAGAACACCCTCTGATATAGTCTTCAACTTGTTTAAGGGTGACAGTATTTGGTAGAAGTAGAACACCCTCTGATATATATAGTCTTCAACTTGTTTAAGGGTGACAGTATTTGGTAGAAGTAGATCACCCTCTGATAAAGTCTTCCACTTGTTCAAGGGTGACAGTATTTGGTAGAAGTAGAACACCCTCTGATATAGTCTTCAATCTGTTAAAGGACAGTATTTGGTAGAAGTAGAACACCCTCTGATATAGTCTTCAACTCGTTTAACGGGGACAGTATTTGGTAGAAGTAGAACACCCTCTGATACAGTCTTCAGCTCGTTTAACGGAAACAGTTTTTGGTAGAAGTAGAACACCCTCTGATATAGTCTTCAACTTGCTTAAGGGTGACAGTATTTGGTAGAAGAACACCCTCTGATATAGTCTTCAACCTGTTAAAGGAGGACAGTATTTGGTAGAAGTAGAACATCCTCTGATATAGTCTTCAGCTCGTTTAACGGGGACAGTATTTGGTAGAAGTAGAACACCCTCTGATATAGTCTTCAGCTCGCTTAACGGAGACAGTATTTGGTAGAAGTAGAACATCCTCTGATATAGTCTTCAACTTGTTTAAGGGTGACAGTATTTGGTAGAAGTAGAACACCCTCTGATATAGTCTTCAACTTGCTTAAGGGTGACAGTATTTGGTAGAAGAAGAACACCCTCTGATATAGTCTTCAACCTGTTAAAGGAGGACAGTATTTGGTAGAAGTAGACCACCCTCTGATATAGTCTTCAGCTCGTTTAACGGGGACAGTATTTGGTAGAAGTAGAACACCCTCTGATATAGTCTTCAGCTCGTTTAACGGAGACAGTATTTGGTAGAAGTAGAACATCCTCTGATATAGTCTTCAACTTGTTGAAGGGTGACAGTATTTGGTAGAAGTAGAACACCCTCTGATATTGTCTTCAACTTGTTTAAGGGTGACAGTATTTGGTAGAAGTAGACCACCTTCTAATATAGTCTTCAACTTGTTAAAGGAGGACAGTATTTGGTAGAAGTAGAACATCCTCTGATATAGTCTTCAGCTCGTTTAACGGGGACAGTATTTGGTAGAAGTAGAACACCCTCTGATATAGTCTTCAACTTGTTAAAGGACAGTATTTGGTAGAAGTAGAACACCCTCTGATATAGTCTTCAGCTCTTTTAACGGAGACAGTATTTGGTAGAAGTAGAACACTCTCTGATATAGTCTTCAACTTGCTTAAGGGTGACAGTATTTGGTAGAAGTAGAACACCCTCTGATATAGTCTTCAACCTGTTAAAGGACAGTATTTGGTAGAAGTAGAAAACCCTCTGATATTGTCTTCAGCTAGTTTAAAGGAGGACAGTATTTGGTAGAAGTAGAACACCCTCTGATATATTCTTCAACCTGTTAAAGGACAGTATTTGGTAGAAGTAGACCACCTTCTAATATAGTCTTCAACTTGTTAAAGGAGGACAGTATTTGGTAGAAGTAGAACATCCTCTGATATAGTCTTCAGCTCGTTTAACGGGGACAGTATTTGGTAGAAGTAGAACACCCTCTGATATAGTCTTCAACTTGTTAAAGGACAGTATTTGGTAGAAGTAGAACACCCTCTGATATAGTCTTCAGCTCGTTTAACGGAGACAGTATTTGGTAGAAGTAGAACACTCTCTGATATAGTCTTCAACTTGCTTAAGGGTGACAGTATTTGGTAGAAGTAGAACACCCTCTGATATAGTCTTCAACCTGTTAAAGGACAGTATTTGGTAGAAGTAGAAAACCCTCTGATATTGTCTTCAGCTAGTTTAAAGGAGGACAGTATTTGGTAGAAGTAGAACACCCTCTGATATATTCTTCAACCTGTTAAAGGACAGTATTTGGTAGAAGTAGAACACCCTCTGATATAGTCTTCAGCTCGTTTAACGGGGACAGTATTTGGTAGAAGTAGAACACCCTCTGATATAGTCTTCAGTTCGTTTAACGGAGACAGTTTTTGGTAGAAGTAGAACACCCTCTGATATAGTCTTCAACTTGTTAAAGGACAGTATTTGGTAGAAGTAGAACACCCTCTGATATCGTCTTCAGCTCGTTTAACGGGGACAATATTTGGTAGAAGTAGAACACCCTCTGATATAGACTTCAGCTCGCTTAACGGAGACAGTATTTGGTAGAAGTAGAACACCCTCTGATATAGTCTTCAACTTGTTTAAGGGTGACAGTATTTGGTAGAAGTAGAACACCCTCTGATATAGTCTTCAACTTGTTTAAGGGTGACAGTATTTGGTAGAAGTAGACCACCTTCTGATAGTCTTCAACTTGTTAAAGGAGGACAGTATTTGGTAGAAGTAGAACACCCTCCTGATATAGTCTTCAGCTCGTTTAACGGGGACAGTATTTGGTAGAAGTAGAACATCCTCTGATATAGTCTTCAGCTCGTTTAAAGGAAGACAGTATTTGGTAGAAGTAGAACACCCTCTGATATAGTCTTCAACCTGTTAAAGGACAGTATTTGGTAGAAGTAGAAAACCCTCTGATATAGTCTTCAGCTAGTTTAAAGGAGGACAGTATTTGGTAGAAGTAGAACACCCTCTGATATATTCTTCAACCTGTTAAAGGACAGTATTTGGTAGAAGTAGAACACCCTCTGATATAGTCTTCAGCTCGTTTAACGGGGACAGTATTTGGTAGAAGTAGAACACCCTCTGATATAGTCTTCAGTTCGTTTAACGGAGACAGTTTTTGGTAGAAGTAGAACACCCTCTGATATAGTCTTCAACTTGTTCAAGGATGACAGTATTTGGTAGAAGTAGACCACCTTCTGATAGTCTTCAACTTGTTAAAGGAGGACAGTATTTGGTAGAAGTAGAACACCCTCTGATATAGTCTTCAGCTCGTTTAACGGGGACAGTATTTGGTAGAAGTAGAACACCCTCTGATATAGTCTTCAACTTGTTTAAGGGTGACAGTATTTGGTAGAAGTAGACCACCTTCTGATAGTCTTCAACTTGTTAAAGGAGGACAGTATTTGGTAGAAGTAGAACACCCTCCTGATATAGTCTTCAGCTCGTTTAACGGGGACAGTATTTGGTAGAAGTAGAACATCCTCTGATATAGTCTTCAGCTCGTTTAAAGGAAGACAGTATTTGGTAGAAGTAGAACACCCTCTGATATAGTCTTCAACCTGTTAAAGGACAGTATTTGGTAGAAGTAGAAAACCCTCTGATATAGTCTTCAGCTAGTTTAAAGGAGGACAGTATTTGGTAGAAGTAGAACACCCTCTGATATATTCTTCAACCTGTTAAAGGACAGTATTTGGTAGAAGTAGAACACCCTCTGATATAGTCTTCAGCTCGTTTAACGGGGACAGTATTTGGTAGAAGTAGAACACCCTCTGATATAGTCTTCAGTTCGTTTAACGGAGACAGTTTTTGGTAGAAGTAGAACACCCTCTGATATAGTCTTCAACTTGTTCAAGGATGACAGTATTTGGTAGAAGTAGACCACCTTCTGATAGTCTTCAACTTGTTAAAGGAGGACAGTATTTGGTAGAAGTAGAACACCCTCTGATATAGTCTTCAGCTCGTTTAACGGGGACAGTATTTGGTAGAAGTAGAACACCCTCTGATATAGTCTTCAACTTGTTAAAGGACAGTATTTGGTAGAAGTAGAACACCCTCTGATATAGTCTTCAGCTCGTTTAACGGGGACAGTATTTGGTAGAAGTAGAACACCCTCTGATATAGACTTCAGCTCGTTTAACGGAGACAGTATTTGGTAGAAGTAGAACACCCTCTGATATAGTCTTCAACTTGTTTAAGGGTGACAGTATTTGGTAGAAGTAGAACACCCTCTGATATAGTCTTCAACTTGTTTAAGGGTGACAGTATTTGGTAGAAGTAGACCACCTTCTGATAGTCTTCAACTTGTTAAAGGAGGACAGTATTTGGTAGAAGTAGAACACCCTCTGATATAGTCTTCAGCTCGTTTAACGGGGACAGTATTTGGTAGAAGTAGAACACCCTCTGATATAGTCTTCAACTTGTTAAAGGACAGTATTTGGTAGAAGTAGAACACCCTCTGATATAGTCTTCAGCTCGTTTAACGGAGACAGTATTTGGTAGAAGTAGAACACCCTCTGATATAGTCTTCAACTTGTTTAAGGGTGACAGTATTTGGTAGAAGTAGAACACCATCTGATATAGTCTTCAACTTGTTAAAGGAGGACAGTATTTGGTAGAAGTAGAACACCCTCTGATATAGTCTTCAGCTCGTTTAACGGGGACAGTATTTGGTAGAAGTAGAACATCCTCTGATATAGTCTTCAGCTCGTTTAAAGGAGGACAGTATTTGGTAGAAGTAGAACACCCTCTGATATAGTCTTCAACCTGTTTAAGGACAGTATTTGGTAGAAGTAGAACACCCTCTGATATAGTCTTCAGCTCGTTTAACGGGGACAGTATTTGGTAGAAGTAGAACACCCTCTGATATAGTCTTCAGCTCGTTTAACGGAGACAGTTTTTGGTAGAAGTAGAACACCCTCTGATATAGTCTTCAACTTGTTCAAGGGTGACAGTATTTGGTAGAAGTAGAACACCCTCTGATATAGTCTTCAACTTGTTTAAGGGTGACAGTATTTGGTAGAAGTAGAACACCCTCTGATATATATAGTCTTCAACTTGTTTAAGGGTGACAGTATTTGGTAGAAGTAGATCACCCTCTGATAAAGTCTTCCACTTGTTCAAGGGTGACAGTATTTGGTAGAAGTAGAACACCCTCTGATATAGTCTTCAATCTGTTAAAGGACAGTATTTGGTAGAAGTAGAACACCCTCTGATATAGTCTTCAACTCGTTTAACGGGGACAGTATTTGGTAGAAGTAGAACACCCTCTGATACAGTCTTCAGCTCGTTTAACGGAAACAGTTTTTGGTAGAAGTAGAACACCCTCTGATATAGTCTTCAACTTGCTTAAGGGTGACAGTATTTGGTAGAAGAACACCCTCTGATATAGTCTTCAACCTGTTAAAGGAGGACAGTATTTGGTAGAAGTAGAACATCCTCTGATATAGTCTTCAGCTCGTTTAACGGGGACAGTATTTGGTAGAAGTAGAACATCCTCTGATATAGTCTTCAGCTCGTTTAACGGAGACAGTATTTGGTAGAAGTAGAACATCCTCTGATATAGTCTTCAACTTGTTTAAGGGTGACAGTATTTGGTAGAAGTAGAACACCCTCTGATATAGTCTTCAACTTGTTTAAGGGTGACAGTATTTGGTAGAAGTAGACCACCTTCTGATAGTCTTCAACTTGTTAAAGGAGGACAGTATTTGGTAGAAGTAGAACACCCTCTGATATAGTCTTCAGCTCGTTTAACGGGGACAGTATTTGGTAGAAGTAGAACACCCTCTGATATAGTCTTCAACCTGTTAAAGGACAGTATTTGGTAGAAGTAGAACACCCTCTGATATAGTCTTCAGCTCGTTTAACGGAGACAGTATTTGGTAGAAGTAGAACACTCTCTGATATAGTCTTCAACTTGTTTAAGGGTGACAGTATTTGGTAGAAGTAGAACACCCTCTGATATAGTCTTCAACTTGTTAAAGGAGGACAGTATTTGGTAGAAGTAGAACACCCTCTGATATAGTCTTCAGCTCGTTTAACGGGGACAGTATTTGGTAGAACATCCTCTGATAAAGTCTTCAGCTCGTTTAAAGGAGGACAGTATTTGGTAGAAGTAGAACACCCGCTGATATAGTCTTCAACCTGTTAAAGGACAGTATTTGGTAGAAGTAGAACACCCACTGATATAGTCTTCAACTTGTTCAAGGGAGACAGTATTTGGTAGAAGTAGAACACCCTCTGATATAGTCTTTCAACTTGTTCAAGGGTGACATTATTTGGTAGAAGATTAAAATTGTTAAATAAAAAGATAAAATCATATAAATACAGATCAGTTAATTTTTTTTATTGATTATTGTTATAGGCTTAATACAAAAAAAAACCAGACATATATTGACAGCAACAAAGCAAATCATATTAATTTGTTTGAACAGTATTGACCTGCATTATCACAGTGAGATATTTATGTCTTACCACAAGGCCACGGTGAGCACACTAATACACTACATAATTAATATATATGACTTTTGACAGTAAATAATATTTAAACAAGAGGCTCACATGAGCTTGTATCATTCACCTGGTCATTTATGCAGTTTATCTTTTACGAAGTCTAGATTTTGAGAAAAAATATTTTATTTATTTCACATAAGGTCTTATTTTAATCTTTAACCCATTAAAATAAGACTTTTGGTCCGCTCATATCTCTGAAATGGTAAAAGCTACAGCAAGTCTGTGGGGAGCCCTCCAAAAAGGAATTTTTCAAAGGAATTCAATGGAATAAACTGCACACAAATTGAACTAAAAATAAAATCAAAGCCCTCATCGCGCTGAATGGAAGCCCGCTTTGAAAAGAATTTAACATCTTGAAGGATTGATTCTGTCTGTGGTCTTACGTATATACGTAAGAAGATAGAAAGAATTTAAAAAAAACAAATATAGGTCAAAGCCATATCTAGCGAGAGTACGAAACATAACATACACTTGATTTATCCAAAACCAGCAAGAACAAGACAAACATAAATTCTATAAATCATGTTATTTTAAACATGCGAATAGACAAATTCAACTGTCGGAAATCCCTGATTCTCAAGTCTCTTTGTGAGACACAACCTTCTATCAATAAGATCAAGTTTTAAAATATGAGTATGAGGATAGTATATGTGAGCTGCTGTTACCATAAAAATGAATAGTTATGGACAAGAACATCTTGAATAAAGGAAAGTAAGTTGAAATAAATAAGAAATTTGATTGAAAACTATAGGCTCATCTGAGCCTGTATCGTTCACCTGGTCATTTATACAGTTTATGTTCAATCAAGTCTAGATTTTGAGAAAAAAATATTTGATCTATTTCACATACGGTCCTATGTTTAATCCTTAGCTCATTGAAATGGGGATTTTGGTCCACTGATATCTCTGAAACGACAAGGCTACAACAAATCTGTGGGGGGACTCAAACTAGAGGCTCCAGACAGCCTGCAATCGCTCACCGCTGGTAAAACTTAGCAGGGTAAACCTTTAGAAACGTTAAGTCTAACAAAGATTCATATTTTCTTGTGTTTTTAGACACAATTTGCTTACTACTGAATGTGTGCTCCATAAATTCTGAAAACCTAAAGTTTTTGTTTTGCAAGTCAAAATTAAAAAGATCTTCAAAGTTTCAACCAATCAGAACACATTATTGGCCCTGGCAATTTCCGATCTGCTCCAAAATAATAAATCAGGTATAGGACCATCCAAGGAACATTCAAATAATGCAAAATATTCAATTTGTCGAGTAGTTTCTCATAAAAAGGTCTTTGAATGAAATTCCCATAGGGTCCAATGTTAAACTAAGTTGCCCTGTGGCTGCCATCTTGGATTTCCGATCGGCACAAAAATAACAAACTTGGTAGAGGACCACCAGGTCATCATTTCTATGATGTTACAATTCCATATGCTGAGTAGTTTCTGACAAGAAGATCTTCAAAGTTTCAGCCAATCAGAACACATTATTGGCCCTGGCAGCCATGTTGGATTTCTGATCTGCACCAAAATAATAGATCAGGTGTAGAACCATTCAAGGAACATTCATATAATGCAAAATATTCAACTGGTTGAGTAGTTTCTCACAAAAAGGTTTTTCAATGAAATTCCCATAGGGTTCAATGGTAAACTAAGTTGCCCTCTGGTGGCCATCTTGGATATGCGGTCAGCAAAAAAAAAATAACAATCTTGGCAGAGGACAACCCAGTCATCATTTCTATAATGTTACAATTCCATGGGCTGAGTAGTTTCTGACAAGAAGATCTTCAAAGTTTCAACCAATTAGAACACATTATTGGACCTGGCAGCCATGTTGGATTTCCAATCTGCAACAAAATAATAGATCAGGTGTAGAACCATCCAAGGAACATTCACATAATGCAAAAAATTCAATTTGTCAAGTAGTTTCTCAAAAAAAGGTCTGAATGAAATTCCCATAGGGTCCAATGTGATATAGTTGCTATGCTACAACTGGAGATTTGCAAATTTTTGGCTGGAGATTTGGTCTCATAACTGGAGATTTTTATCGACGTATTTGATACGTGTTTTTATTGTTTATTGATGTTTTCCTTTTGTTTGTTTCGGTATTGAACCAACTGCATCCCATTTCAATATATATTGTTTACATTTCTGTCTTATTAGTAGTGTTTTATATGATGAATGAAGGATAAAAACTGTATTTATAATTTATTCATAATCATTCATAATCATAAGGTTATAACAAAGCAATGACAATGAAGACAGAATGTTCTGAACAATAAAGTCATAGAGCACTAAAATTAAAAAGTCACTTTGCTGCTGGTGCGTTGGGTGATAGAATACGTTTCGGCATTTTTGTGGTTTATCAATTCCATCCTGGAACTTAGTCCTTAAATAATACGTTGATCGGCTTTGGTCTCAAACAACTCAATCCTAGATGAATTCATTGCACGTTTGATCAAAATAAGAAGTTTTCCTCGGCATCAAAGGTTGTCTGACTCCTGTTTGCACAACGGTTTATAACTATTTTTAATTGCCGCTATCACACTTCTAATCATCTAAGCGTGTGCCACAAACCCACTTCCTTATCCCCAATTAACTGTCAATCAGTGGATAATTGTTGTATAATCATCAACACTTTAATTATTCACCATGACCCAATTTACCTGTAAAGGTGTCAAATAGATCAACAACCAGATATCATTAAATATGACATTCACCTTTACCATTCGTATCTCTCGGCATTTTTCGTCAGCGCGGGAGTTCCAAATGGGACGGGAGGGACGGAAGGGACCCTCAAAATCGGGAGAAAAATGCTCCCGCCGGAAGGTTCACATCTATGCAATGGTAAACTATTGTTGCCCTGTGACGGCCATCTTGGATATGCGATTGGCACAAAAATAACAAACTTGGTAGAGGACCAGCCAGTCATCAGTTCATCCAAAAATGGTTCTCTGATATAGATAATGCATCTAGGGGAGAATTCTATTCACATTTTAAAAAAGAATTTATACTTGAACCATACTTATTGAGACTCAAACGTGGAATTAGAACTGTTATATGTTATATGTAAATTAAGAACTTGCACCACTAAATTTCCAATTGAAACTGGTAGATGGAAAAGAGTGCCAAAAAAATGAAATGATTTGTAAATTATGTCGACCTGGTCTTGGGGACGAATTTCATTATATATGTTTGTGTAATTGTGATGAAGTGAAACTTTTAAGGCAGAAATATATTCCTAGGTACTATTTAGAATATCCTCATGTCAGTAAACTGCACCAAATGTTAAAAAATTGTAATACAAGTGTTAAGTTACTTGTTTATCTTTATAAAAAAAGTTGAACCTCTCTTGAAATAATAAAGTAATTAATCCATTAGTGTATATAAACTGTGACCGGTGTGCCCTGATTACTACATGTGGCTATCGTTCAACGATCTGCATGGGTGAATCGTGACACACGGGTAACAGTACCGCTATATAATTGTATAAGTATTATGTATGTTGTGTTAATATTATTTGTATATTTTTATTTGTTTCATTTCGATTCCATGTATTGTAAAAATGTATGTATGTATCGCTCCTGTTAGCAGTTAGGTGTGGCTGAGTGTATTTTTGAATAAACAGTCAAACAAATGTCGGGTATTAATAGATTAATGCATGCCTTTTTCCATATCAAAAGCAGTACATTTGTACTGTTATTATCCAGAGAGAACTATATCGGCCCGAGGGTCGATATCGATTGAGGGATAACAACAGTCCTGATATTTAAAAAGGCATGCATTAATCTATTTATCACATATTTCAACATTGAATTAAAAAGAACAAAATTAACTTCCCACACAGACATCATACTTACGGATATGAGTGATTGATATCGGTTGAGTGTATAATACTTAACTTGCAATACACCTGTATAATACTTAACCTGCAATACACATGTTTATCGCTATTTTGTTTATTTTCCCTTTGATGTTTAAAACCGATATATTTCATATCATGTGGGTGCATGATATGATTCCAATTATCGCTAATCGCTAAGCGTTGTCAAGGATGCACGTAGTATTATCTTGTTTTCTAATATGACGTTATAATGACGTCACATTACCTAATTCTTGATAATTAAGTGATTAACGATATAAAACATTAATTGTGCTTAAAAAAATGTCAGTATCTCAACAAAAATTATCTAATTATGAATACAAAATAGCGATAAAATAATTAAAGATGCTTTTTAAAACTCGAGGACGTTTCTCAGTCATCTCGTTTTAAAAAACATTGTTAATCACTTATTAATACTTCCACCAAAGGGAAAATTAACAAATTAATTGAATGTGTTTTCAATGGGTATTATTGGTCTCAATTTACAGGAATTTCCTCCAGAAAACCAGAAAACATCACATGTATGTTTCGCAAAACAACGAAACAAGATCTAGACACATCATAAAGATATGAGCAATATGTCAATGTCATGTAAATCATATTATAAATGTCAACAAAAATTTCTATTTTTATCGATTCATGATCATTAATACAATGAAAAATTTAATAAAGAATATTATAGCTTAATGTCAAATAAATGAATAGAAACAAATTATTAAACATACTCCTTGACTTCTTGTAAAATTTCTCCCACTGTTTTCCCATCTCTGTCTTGTGATGTCATCCATTTTATGGCTTTGTTTTTAATCATTTCCCATTCTGTGTGACGTTTGGAAAAATTCTTCTCCAGGAATACAAGTACTGTTGCTGTGCACCAAATGTTATCCTGACAAAATAAAACATGTTTGTTCTCAATGTAATTGTGTTGACTACTTTCTTAACAAATGATTTCAATTAAAATATAAAATAAAAGGAGAGCTGGTCGACAACAACACATAAAACTAGAGGCTCAGTGGGCATCGCTCACCTGACAATAGAATGATACTGAAGCAAATTTCAAAGGGAGATAATCATTACCTTGAAAAACAGCAGCCATCTTGAATGGAGGGTGGGGCTGTCGGACACAATTTTGAAAGGGACACACCCAGGGACCATCTATGCCAGGTTTGGACCTTACATAGATGCTTCCTGCCATGTTTGGCTCCATTTGGCCAAGCTGTTTCAGAGGAGAAGATTTTTTTAACATTAGCTAATCAGAAAAAAGAATTATTCTTGGTGGCCATGTTTGTTGGCCGAATGGAACCAAATGAAGAAGCTTTATAGAGGATCTTACATAGATGCTTCCTGCCAAGTTTGGCTCCATTTTGCCAAGCAGTTCCAGAGGAGAAGATTTTTTTAAACAGTAGCCAATCAGAAACAAGAATTGCCCTTGGCGGTCATATTTGTTGGTGGAACGGAACGAAATGGAGAAACTTTATAGAGGACATTACATAGATGCTTACTGCCAAGTTTGGTTCCATTTGGCCAAGTTGTTTCAGAGAAGAAGATTAAAATATGAAAAAGTTAACGGATGGACAACGGACGCCAAGTGATGGCAATATCTCACATGGCCCTTTGGGCCAGATGAGCTAAAAAATGATGAAAAAAGGGTTTCAGTTTACACTTAACATCTATCTCTTATAGTTTTTGAAATAAAGGATGAAAAGTATTAACAGTTTTAAAATTTGATGAAAAAAGGGCAATAACTTCAAGATGGATAATCAGATTTACTTTACTAGAGGCTCCCAGGAGCCTGTATAGCTCACCTGGGTATAATGACAACATTAGTCAATAAAACTTGATAACTTCGGTAAAAAAAATTAACAAATGTAGCCTTCGTCATTGCAGATCCCTTCTACACAAAAAAATGTGGGCAGGGGTTCCCCCTTTAATGTAAGTTATCAAAATTGCTGTAAAAAAAACATATATGTCAATGATTCTCAAAATTTAGCTTTTCCTACTTCACATTTTGTAATAGAGTTGCTTCCCTTTGATTATTTGAGTAACCAAAAGCAGTGAGTCAATAAAAAAATGCATTTCAAGAGGAATAACTCTTCACAGTTGTCTCACATTTTCAACTGTGGGAATTTTTTTTGTAGATCTTGACATGCTGAACATTTTTGCAGTTTAAACTTTCCCTCTATCTCTAATAGTTTTTGAGATATAAGATGATAGTATTAAAATTGAGAACATTTTGATGAAAAAAGGGCAATAACTCCAAAATGGGTAATATTTAAACTTAACCTTTACCTCTTATAGTTTTTGAAATATAAGACGAAAAGTATTAATTTTTTTTTATAAATTTGATGAAAAAAGGGCAAGAACTCCAAGATGGGCAATCAGATTTACTTCAAAATTGCAGGTAAAAAAAAAAATTGATCGAAGGGTCGAACCGCCAGACACATTTTTGGAAGAGAACCATCCAATGACTATTTCATCAAAATTTTGTTCTTGTTGAGCAAATGGTTTCAGACAAAAAGATTTTTATGGGAATTTCCCATAGGGTCCTATGTTAAATTAAGTTCGGCTGTGGCGGCCATCTTGGTCGGTGTTCTGAAATGCCGAGACACAATTTTGGAAGAGGACCACCCAAGAATCATTTCAGCAAAGTTTGGTTGAGATTGGCTCAGTAGTTTCAGAGGAGAAGATTTTTTTTAATTTCATCCCCCCTTTTTTCTAATTTGCATAATCGGTCAAAATCAGCAAAATTTCAAAGTTCATAAAAAATCCCGTAATATATGTTAAAAACCTCATCATTATGCTTATACAGTTCAAGTTTGGGCACTTTCTGGCTTAAAATAGAGCAGTTTTGGCCATTTGAAGAAATTTCTATTTTTAGTAATGGCGGCCATCTTGGATACAGGACGGCGCTGACGGACACAATTTTGAAAGGGGACCACCTAAGGATCATTTCAGCAAAGTTTGGTTGAGATTGGCTCAGTAGTTTCAGAGGAGAAGATTTTTTTTTAATTTCATCCCCCCTTTTTTCTAATTTGCATAATCGGTCAAAATCAGCAAAATTTCAAAATTCATAAAAAATCCCGTAATATATGTTAAAAACCTCATCATTATGCTTATACAGTTCAAATTTGGGCACTTTCTGGCTTAAAATAGAGCAGTTTTGGTCATTTGAAGAAATTTCTATTTTTAGTAATGGCGGCCATCTTGGATACAGGACGGCGCTGACGGACACAATTTTGAAAGGGGACCACCTAAGGATCATTTCAGCAAAGTTTGGTTTAGATTGGCTCAATAGTTTCAGAGAAGATTTTTTTTTAATTTCATACCCCCTTTTTTCTAATTTGCATAATCGGTCAAAATCGGCAAAATTTCAAAGTTCATAAAAAATCCCGTAATATATGTTAAAAAGCTCATCATTATGCTTATACAGTTCAAATTTGGGCACTTTCTGGCTTAAAATAGAGCAGTTTTGGCCATTTGAAGAAATTTCTATTTTTAGTAATGGCGGCCATCTTGGATACAGGACGGCGCTGACGGACACAATTTTGAAAGGGGACCACCTAGGGATGATTTCAGCAAAGTTTGGTTGAGATTGGCTCAGTAGTTTCAGAGGAGAAGATTTTTTTAATTTCATCCCCCCTTTTTTCTAATTTGCATAATCGGTCAAAATCGGTAAAAGTTCAGAGTTCATAAAAAATCCCGTAATATATGTTAAAAAGCTCATCATTATGCTTATACAGTTCAAATTTGGGCACTTTCTGGCTTAAAATAGAGCAGTTTTGGCCCTTTAAAGAAATTCCTATTTTTAGTAATGGCGGCCATCTTGGATACAGGACGGCGCTGACGGACACAATTTTGAAAGGGGACCACCTAAGGATCATTTCAGCAAAGTTTGGTTGAGATTGGCTCAGTAGTTTCAGAGGAGAAGATTTTTTTTAAATTTCATCCCCCCTTTTTTCTAATTTGCATAATCGGTCAAAATCAGCAAAATTTCAAAGTTCATAAAAAATCCCGTAATATATGTTAAAAAGTTCATCATTATGCTTATACAGTTCAAATTTGGGCACTTTCTGGCTTAAAATAGAGCAGTTTTGGCCATTTGAAGAAATTTCTATTTTTAGTAAAGGTGGCCATCTTGGATACAGGACGGCGCTGACGGACACAATTTTGAAAGGGGACCACCTAAGGATCATTTCAGCAAAGTTTGTTTAGATTGGCTCAATAGTTTCAGAGAAGACTTTTTTTTAATTTCATACCCCCTTTTTTCTAATTTGCATAATCGGTCAAAATCGGCAAAATTTCAAAGTTCATAAAAAATCCCGTAATATATGTTAAAAAGCTCATCATTATGCTTATACAGTTCAAATTTGGGCACTTTCTGGCTTAAAATAGAGCAGTTTTGGCCATTTGAAGAAATTTCTATTTTTAGTAATGGCGGCCATCTTGGATACAGGACGGCGCTGACGGACACAATTTTGAAAGGGGACCACCTAGGGATGATTTCAGCAAAGTTTGGTTGAGATTGGCTCAGTAGTTTCAGAGGAGAAGAATTTTTTAATTTCATCCCCCCTTTTTTCTAATTTGCATAATCGGTCAAAATCGGTAAAAGTTCAAAGTTCATAAAAAATCCCGTAATATATGTTAAAAAGCTCATCATTATGCTTATACAGTTCAAATTTGGGCACTTTCTGGCTTAAAATAGAGCAGTTTTGGCCATTTGAAGAAATTTCTATTTTTAGTAATGGCGGCCATCTTGGATACAGGACAGCGCTGACGGACACAATTTTGAAAGGGGACCACCTAAGGATCATTTCAGCAAAGTTTGGTTGAGATTGGCTCAGTAGTTTCAGAGGAGAAGATTTTTTTTTAATTTCATCCCCCCTTTTTTCTAATTTGCATAATCGGTCAAAATCAGCAAAATTTCAAAGTTCATAAAAAATCCCGTAATATATGTTAAAAAGTTCATCATTATGCTTATACAGTTCAAATTTGGGCACTTTCTGGCTTAAAGTAGAGCAGTTTTGGCCCTTTGAAGAAATTTCTATTTTTAGTAAAGGTGGCCATCTTGGATACAGGACGACGCTGACGGACACAATTTTGAAAGGGGACCACCTAAGGATCATTTCAGCAAAGTTTGGTTTAGATTGGCTCAATAGTTTCAGAGAAGATTTTTTTTTAATTTCATACCCCCTTTTTTCTAATTTGCATAATCGGTCAAAATCGGCAAAATTTCAAAGTTCATAAAAAATCCCGTAATATATGTTAAAAAGCTCATCATTATGCTTATACAGTTCAAATTTGGGCACTTTCTGGCTTAAAATAGAGCAGTTTTGGCCATTTGAAGAAATTTCTATTTTTAGTAATGGCGGCCATCTTGGATACAGGACGGCGCTGACGGACACAATTTTGAAAGGGGACCACCTAGGGATGATTTCAGCAAAGTTTGGTTGAGATTGGCTCAGTAGTTTCAGAGGAGAAGATTTTTTTAATTTCATCCCCCCTTTTTTCTAATTTGCATAATCGGTCAAAATCGGTAAAAGTTCAAAGTTCATAAAAAATCCCGTAATATATGTTAAAAAGCTCATCATTATGCTTATACAGTTCAAATTTGGGCACTTTCTGGCTTAAAATAGAGCAGTTTTGGCCCTTTGAAGAAATTCCTATTTTTAGTAATGGCGGCCATCTTGGATACAGGACGGCGCTGACGGACACAATTTTGAAAGAGGACCACCTAAGGATTATTTCAGCAAAGTTTGGTTGAGATTGGCTCAGTAGTTTCAGAGGAGAAGATTTTTTTTAATTTCATCCCCCCTTTTTTCTAATTTGCATAATCGGTCAAAATCGGTAAAAGTTCAAAGTTCATAAAAATTCCCGTAATATATGTTAAAAAGTTCATCATTATGCTTATACAGTTCAAATTTGGGCACTTTCTAGCTTAAAATAGAGCAGTTTTGGCCATTTGAAGAAATTTCTATTTTTAGTAATGGCGGTAATCTTGGATACAGGACGGCGCTGACGGACACAATTTTGAAAGGGGACCATCTAAGGATCATTTCAGCAAAGTTTGGTTGAGATTGGCTCAGTAGTTTCAGAGGAGAAGATTTTTTTTTTAATTTCATCCCCCCTTTTTTCTAATTTGCATAATCGGTCAAAATCAGCAAAATTTCAAAGTTCATAAAAAATCCCGTAATATATGTTAAAAAGTTCATCATTATGCTTATACAGTTCAAATTTGGGCACTTTCTGGCTTAAAATAGAGCAGTTTTGGCCATTTGAAGAAATTTCTATTTTTAGTAATGGCGGCCATCTTGGATACAGGACGACGCTGACGGACACAATTTTGAAAGGGGACCACCTAAGGATCATTTCAGCAAAGTTTGGTTGAGATTGGCTCAGTAGTTTCAGAGGAGAAGATTTTTTTTTTAATTTCATCCCCCCTTTTTTCTAATTTGCATAATCGGTCAAAATCAGCAAAATTTCAAAGTTCATAAAAAATCCCGTAATATATGTTAAAAAGTTCATCATTATGCTTATACAGTTCAAATTTGGGCACTTTCTGGCTTAAGATAGAGCAGTTTTGGCCATTTGAAGAAATTTCTATTTTTAGTAAAGGTGGCCATCTTGGATACAGGACGGCGCTGACGGACACAATTTTGAAAGGGGACCACCTAAGGATCATTTCAGCAAAGTTTGGTTTAGATTGGCTCAATAGTTTCAGAGAAGATTTTTTTTTAATTTCATACCCCCTTTTTTCTAATTTGCATAATCGGTCAAAATCGATAAAAGTTCAAAGTTCATAAAAATTCCCGTAATATATGTTAAAAAGCTCATCATTATGCTTATACAGTTCAAATTTGGGCACTTTCTGGCTTAAAATAGAGCAGTTTTGGCCATTTGAAGAAATTTCTATTTTTAGTAATGGCGGCCATCTTGGATACAGGACGGCGCTGACGGACACAATTTTGAAAGGGGACCACCTAAGGATCATTTCAGCAAAGTTTGGTTGAGATTGGCTCAGTAGTTTCAGAGGAGAAGATTTTTTTTAAATTTCATCCCCCCTTTTTTCTAATTTGCATAATCGGTCAAAATCGGTAAAAGTTCAAAGTTCATAAAAAATCCCGTAATATATGTTAAAAAGTTCATCATTATGCTTATACAGTTCAAATTTGGGCACTTTCTGGCTTAAAATAGAGCAGTTTTGGCCATTTGAAGAAATTTCTATTTTTAGTAATGGTGGCCATCTTGGATACAGGACGGCGCTGACGGACACAATTTTGAAAGGGGACCACCTAAGGATCATTTCAGCAAAGTTTGGTTGAGATTGGATCAGTAGTTTCAGAGAAGAAGATTTTTTTTAAATTTCATCCCCCCTTTTTTCTAATTTGCATAATCGGTCAAAATGGGTAATGGGATTTACTTCAAAATTGCAGGGTAGGTAGATCTTGATATGCTGCACATTTTTGCAATAAACTTAACATCTATCTCTAAATAGTTTTTGAAATAAAGGACGAAAAGTATTAAAATTTTGATGAAAAAAGGGAAATAACTCCAAAATGAGTAATGGGATTTACTTCAAAATTGCAGGGTAGGTAGATCTTGATATGCTGATCATTTTTACCCCATGTCAGATTTTTGATATTACTAACGGTTTTTGAGTTATTACCAAAAACCTGCAATTTTACCATATGTTCTATTTTTAGTAACAGCGGCCATGTTGGTTGGTGCACGGCATCACCGGACACAATTTTAAAACTAGACACCCTAGTAATGATTCAGACCAAGTTTGGTTTCCATTGGTCTAGTACTTTCAGAGGAGAAGATTTTTGAAAAAGTTTACGACGTACGACGACGACGGACGCCAAGTGATGGGAATAGCTCACATGACCCTTTGGGTCAGGTGAGCTAAAAATTGCAGGCTAGGTAAATCTTGACATGCTGCACATGTTTGCTGTTTAAACTTTACATCTATCTCTTATAGTTTTTTTAAATAAACAACGAAAAGTATTAAAATTTGAAAATTTGATGAAAAAGGGCAATAACTCCAAGATAGATAATCAGATTTTCTTCAAAATTTCAGAGTAGTTAGATCTTGCTGTGCTGATCATTTTTACCCTGTCAGATTTCTGATATTATTAATGGGTTTTGAGTTATTACCAAAAACGTGCACTTTTACCATATGTTCTATTTTTAGTAACAGCGGCCATGTTTGTTGGCCGAATGGAACCAAATGAAGAAGTTGTATAGGGGATCTTACATAGATGCTTCCTGCCAAGTTTAGCTCCATTTGGCCAAGCAGTTTTAGAGGAGAAGATTTTTTTAACATTAGCCAATCAGAAACAAGAATTGCCCTTGGCGGCCATATTTGTTGGCGGAATGGGACGAAATGAAGAAACTTTATAGAAAACCTTATATAGATGCTTTCTGCCAAGTTTGGTTCCATTTGGCCCAGTTGTTTCAGAGGAGTAGATTAAAATATAAAAAAGTTAACGGACGGACGACGGACGCCAAGTGATGGCAATACCTTTGGGTCAGGTGAGCTAAAAACCACATAGATTGTCTTAATAGAATAACTTTGACAGTAATATACAACATTATTTTATAAAAGAGCAAGACTTCTTTGTTTGATATAATGCTTGTTTCATTATAAGTCTATGGTAAATCCAAATTACCATATGAACCATATCAGTAGGTAAGGATTAGCATGCTCGAGTTGAGTGCAGTAGATCATGGGTTCAAACCTCTGTCGGGTCATACCAAAGACTATAAAATTGGTGTTTATTGCATCCCGGCCAAGCATGCAGCATTAAGGAGAAAGAGCAAAAACTGGTTGGTTTGGAAACAGGATAATGTGTCAGAGTTGAGCGACATGTCTACCAGTGGATTGTTCTTTCAATGAGCTAGCACTATAAAAATCCACACAAGCATGGTGGTCTAGCACAAAGCTGTTTTCATTATCATGCCATCAAATTTTTCTGACCATATTACAGCTGAAAAAGTTGCACACTTGGCGTAAAACAACAATCACTAAGTCAACATATACTAGGCCAAAAACAACTGGCGTGGAACAGGCACAAAAATGTGTCAGAGTTAAACCGGATAATGAAATCCCAACCATCTATTCTTGTCAAATTGGACCTTTAACAGCAATACATATATAATCAATAGGGTTTTAGGCTCAGAGAATCAAATTGCATCATTCAGTCTGGAACCCATGTTGGATATGGGATCAGTACAAAAAGTCACAAATTCTGTTGAGGTTCACCAAGGTCATCCTGTAAAGTTTCTTTCATTTTGGTCCAGTAATTTCAGTAAAGAAAATAATAACATTTGACGACCGATGACAACGTAGGACAACGTTGGTAAAGTACACAAAGTAATGACAATAGTTCATATGGTCATTTGGACTAGGTGAGCAAAATAATCAACTCCATAATTTATATAACAATCATGAAAAATAGAAATATTCACTGAATGCTATTTTTTGCAATTTATAAATATTGATTACCAGTAGTTTAAACTGAATTAGACATCAATAGGGTTAGGATAATGGTGTTTAATGCCACTTTCAACAATATTTCTGCTATATCGTGGTGGTTAGACATCAATAGTGTCAAGTCTATAATGAATATTTCCATCTTAAATGTCATCAATATCAATTTCATAGGCTCATATATTGAATCTCAGGTTGTTCTTTGCACCAGGTAAAATGAGAAGAATTAAATGTTTGTGGGTCTTAGTTGAACCCTAGCTTCAACAGTCAACACAATGGTAGACCAACTGACCATTTTGGTTTATTTCACAACTTTTCTGTGTGAGAAACATTGATTATAATTTTGTACTACTTTCTACAATTTTAATATGAAAATTTACTTGTGTTCCTTGAACTGAATTAAAAACATATTTTCAAAACTACTGTATTATCGTTGGAGATCCAATTATCAAGAAGGGAGGGACGGATTATATAAATAATAGATTTAACTCTGCCACATTTCTGTGACTATCCCAAATTAAAGACCGGATTTCAATCGGTATATGTCATGGTATTGTTTTGGATTCAATGATTTTAGATGGACAGCAGATATATTAGTTTTGTTGATATTGGTGGAATTGTTGCCCATCACTGATTAAACTTTCTTTTCACAGAATTATATATTAAATTCAATGTGTCTTAAAAAGGAAGACGTTGTAAAGTTCAAACAGAAGTCACATGATTTGGTAGGTACCTTGAAGTGGGTTTTCTGTTTCTTTTTATTAATTTGAAGGATCTTTTTCAATTCTTTTGATGGAGACCAGGAACCATCAAAGTTTTGAAGTGATACAATCTTCATCATAATATCTTTATCTCCATTCTCAATCCCATCTGCATCAACACAATCAGGTTTTGATATTCCTGTAGTCCTACTGCAGATAAAATGTTTTTTGGTTATTTACTTAAGATTTATTAAGACATCATATAATTTATTTACCAACTATAAAACTGTATTTAAAATGACTTGTACCAGTAATGTTTTGGTACTAGATAAGTCTTGTACAATGTATGTTGTTTTAATGTCTTAAAACATATAACCAGATCTGTGGTGTAATGGTTAGCGTGCTGGCTTTGAGTGTGATCGTGGGTTCGAGCCCCGGTCACGTCAAACCAAAGATTATAAAATTAGTATTTGCTGCATCTCTGCTAAAGTTCAAAGCATGTGGCATTTAAGGACTAAATGCAATGACTGGTTGTCTCAGAATCAGGATAATGTGTCTGAGAGCACGATTATGTCTACCTGCAGCCTGTTAGTGAGTTAGATTCATAAAAATTCAACTATTCATGCTGATCAATAGTACAAAGCAGACATCAAAATGCAACTTGTTCTTGCCATGATATTGCTGACAAATTGATCATTTGGTGTCATACAAAAATCACTTACCCGCTAAAATACAACAGGTTCAACATACGAAGTGTCTGTCTGATAAATAACTTGAATTCATGGATTCAAGATTTAGATCTATATTTTTTGTATAATTTGTCAATATTAGTGTGTTACTGATAATTTTAAGAACAAAATTTCACCCAGTTTTATATTCATGTGCTGAATGTCATGAAATAAAAACACCTGAGAGGCTCAGTGAGCTGTGCCTGTGTTGCTCAGCTGTCATTTTTTTTTAGGAAACCCTCCATAGGTGTTTCCAACCAAATTTCAATTAATTTGGCAAAATGGCTTTAGAGAAGTTTTTTTTTATAATTGGTCAATTACTAACAAGAACTGCCTATCGCGGTCATATCAGTTGTACAATCACCACAAAGTATGGATATTTTGTACAGGATCTCCCATATACCATTCCTACCAAGTAACAATTCATTGTGTCTCCTAGTTTCAGAGGAGAATATTTTTAAATCTCAGCCAAGAAAATGCCCATGTAGATCATGTTTTTTGTCCAAACAGGTTGAAATGAGGATTTCTTGTAGAGGACCTGCCATAGATGCTTCCTGTAAAATTTTAATTGGTTTGGACAAGCAATTTCTTAGAAGAAGAAATTTAGAAATCGACCAAACAGAAAAAGAATTGCCTATGGCGGTCATGTTTGTGAACACATCAAGACGAAATGAGCAATCGTTTAAGATATCCTTCCATAGATGCTTCATATACAGTTTCAGTTCACCTGGCCAAGCGGTTTCAGAAAAGAAGATTCTTAGATATCGACCAATCAGAAACATGTCAGCCATGTTTGTTAATAGATTGGGACGAAATATGAAGTCTTTATAGAGGACCTTCCATAGATGCTTCCTACCAAGTTTTGGTTAATTTTGCCAAGCGGTTTCATGGGAAAAGATTAAAATGTGAAAAGTTAGCGGACGACGTACACCAAGTGATGGTAAAAGTTTGCATGGCCTTTGGCTAGGTAAGCTAAAGATGATACCTAACAAATGATATGACAATAACGTAAGATAATCTATTGATTAATGTCAAGTGAGTAATATTTCAGCTATACTCATGACAAAAACAAGGAGCCTGTAATTACTCACCTGGTTTTCATTTTGACTTCTTAATTTAATAGAAAAAGTAAAACATGTGTTAAAATATGGAAAAATGTATAATAAAGGGCTGCATAGAGTGAAACCTGATATTTACTGCAACATGTCGACAAGGGAAAGGTAAACAAGGGTATATTAAAAGCAAGTGTGAATGCAATATTTTGCTTGATACAGCAAATTGCTGGACACAATAATATGCTGGAAAGAGTTATTTACTGAACCCACTGTATTTGGGATATTTGTCTTGTTTTACTATTTCAAGTGTTAAATATGCCTTCAAAATTTGGGCCCATTTAGACCCCTTTTCAAAATAAAATAGCAAATATGTTGTAAGGCCCATCCATAACACAGAAAAATTCTTCAAAGCAATGCATTAAATGTATAAATGTCATTATTGATTTTAGTGATTTTATTATTTACAAGGAATACATTAAAAACATAAATTAACACTAATTATCGAGTTTTAAAGTAAAAAGTCCATCCATTTTCGTTTATTTTCATGAAAACACATCTCGAACATAAATTCCTGTCTGTACGACAATACACACCCCTATTCATATGACCTTAGGTGACCTTTTACTACACATGCGCGAAGTCTGTTGTTGGAGGAAAAAATGTCTGCCGATGGAAAACCTCCACACGGTCGTACAAGAATTTTAACTGATTCTCCTGGAAAAAGAAACGGGAAAGAAGATTTGGCGAATTATAATAAAACAAGAATTAACATAGGCCACCAACATGAACATTGGATGGAATTGAAGGAAGCTTTGAGAGTGCAGTCATGTAGAAATGTAAACATCAGTGCCATAGCACATGCTTGTGTGTTTGTTTGTTTGTTTGATGGTGTTTAACGCCACTTTCAACAACTTTTCAGCTATATCGTGGCAGTCAGTTTTATTGGTGGACGAAACCACCGACCTGTCACAAGTCACCGACAAACTTTATCACATAATAACAATGTTGTACACCTCGTCCTAAATGAAGTTCGGAAATTGGGACATGTATAATTAATGATGCTGGGAGACAAGCTGCACACAAAAAATGTTTTATACTCGTGTTTTGAAGGTATATATTAAAGTAATACTACACCAGTTTTGGGTGAAGAAAATTGTTCCCTGAAAATTTGTTTGGAATACAGTGGTACCATTACTAAGCTATTCATGCATGTTTCAAGTCGAAATATGTTCCCAACAACTAGAAATTTGCAAATCCGTGTGCATGTTTTTCGTCCTCGCCATTGTTGTGAAGACTAATTAACTTTCGGTTGTTTTGTTCCGATGATTGCCGATCACTATACCTCGTGAAGAAAAGTTTTGGTCCGATGATTGCCGATCAAGAAAAGATAAACGGGTGTGTTCGATTTGCATTTCAATTATCTCCCTTTTTTAAACCTGGCTGTCAAAAGTAGACATTTATTTTTATGTTGATATGTTTTATTAATATATTTTGTAATGATAAGGCTATTTGTAATATACTTATCGTATTTAAACATTGGCAACCTTCTTCAAATAAAATTTGTTAAGAAATTTGCAGAATTAAAATAATAACCATACCATTGTCAAGGCGACGAATGTTTTATATAATATTTAATATTTACATTTTCAACTTGTTCAAGGAACCATTGGCTATTAACAGTATGGCCTACTTAGTATAGTTATGTTTAAAATATAAAAGTATAACTTTTGATCCTGCTTCTATAGGAGTAGTACCCAATCTATTTGTTTTTGGGACAGCTTAAAATGGAAGACTAAATTTGGTAAATTTTAGGCTTTAAATTTAGATTAGCTTTAACCCCAGAATGCTTTAAAATATAAACTTTTTGTTAGCTGCTCACCACATCATGTTTTTCTGGGTTAATTTTTTACATTCGAACCTCAGTGCTACCTAGGTTATTTTTTATATTGGTATTTTACAGCCGTTTTTGCATCTATTTTTTTGTGCAATATTTATTTTAAGCCTTTACAATTGTTGATTTTTATGTTCTGTTATATCATGCCTTTTGTTGACTATATAAAGTATTGAAAACTTATTAGCATTAATTCCTATTGCCATAAGCTTGAATCCCATTGGAACAAACCTGGATATGTCTAAATCTCATTTTGTATCCATTGTCAACTAATTCAATCACTTTCTGTAACAGGAGCATGTTTGGATATGTCTTGCTTGGTGGTTGCCAAGCAAAAAGCTCCCAGACAGACAGACACAGGATCAAAAGTTATACTTTTTTATATTTCAAACATCAAAGTTATACTTAGTAGGTCATACTGTTAATAGCCAATGGTCCTTGAACACATTGAAAATGTAAACATTAAGTATTATATAAGACATTCGTCACCTTGACAAATTTTATTTGCAGAAGTTTGTCAATGTTTAAATACGATAAATATATTACAAATAGCCTTATCATTACAAAATATATCAATAAAACATATCAACATAAAAATAAATGTCTTCTTTTGACAGCCAGGTTTCCAAAAGGGAGATAATTTAAACAGAAATCGAACACACCTGTTACACAATCTCCCCGAAAGAGTTCAAATCTTGGGTCAAGCGCATATCATTTGCATTATTGTTGTGGACAACAGAATCATCTGCTGTCAAATATTTTGTGATTTGCTCATAAATTCTGCTTTTGAGCAGATTTTTAATGTTATGCAGTTGATTTTAGTTAAATTAAGTGGCATATTAAGAAAAATATTTAATCCAAAAATTCCACAATATTTGCCTTTCATATTACTTTATCTTTTAACACACAAAAAAACTTTGAAAAAAATTACCAAAATCAATGACATTATACCTTTAAAATGGGAATTTTCAATTTTTGGAATATGGCTTTTATTGGCACCTTTCAGTTCAGTTTATCTCAGATACCAGAAGAGATAGAGGAAATCCTTCAACATATTATCAATTCTAAGGAAATAACTGCATCAAAATTTGGTGAAAAATAAAAATTCTATATACCTTTAAAATATTCGAAAAACTCCATTAAAATTTCCGAAACCGTAAGAGATAGAGAATATCCATTGACATACTGCCAGTTCTCAGCTCAATGAAAAACACATCTTTAATGGATGAAAAATAAAAAGTCTGTATGCCGGAATTTTAGACCACTTTTCATAATAATATACCAATTTTTTTTAGACCCATCAGTAATCCATTACGATGATAATTTTGCCCCAAAAAATACATTAAAATTGGATTAAAAATAAACAAGGGCAATGCAAAGTGTGGCGTATCCCCTTGCCTAAAATATTTCTTAAGGACTAAGTATGTACCAAGTTTGGTCAAAATCCATTGAAGGATGTTGATTCTAGAGTGTTCACAAGGATGTTATGTGGTACAATTTTTGACCCTGTGACCTTGACCTTTGATCTATGACCTTGAAAATCAATAGGGTTCTAGATTCTCTTAAGGACTAAGTATGTACCAAGTTTGGTCAAAATCCATCGAAGGATGTTGATTCTAGAGTGTTCACAAGGATATTATGTGGTAAAAACAATTGACCTGGTGACCTTGACCTGTGACCTTGAAAATCAATAGGGTTTCAGATTTTCTTAAGGACTAAGCATGTACCAAGTTTGGTGAAAATCCATTGAAAGATATTGATTCTAGAGTGTTCACAAGGATGTTACAGGTTAAAAATTAGACCGTGACCTTGACTTTTGACCTATGACCTTGAAAATCATTAGGGTTCCAGATTCTCTTAAAGACTAAGTATTTACTAAGTTTGGTCAAAATCCATTGAAGGATGTTGATTCTAGAGTGTTCACAAGGATGTTATGGAAGGACAGACGGACGGTAGTGTTACTATATCCCTTCGCAACTTTGTTGGCGAAGGGATAAAAAGTTAAAATTTTGAAATTTTCTTCCCTATGAGCATCTTTTAAGAAAAGAAAAACGGTAATAGTTACATTGTTATGTACATATAATAAATATGATATACAAAATGTATACCCATTACATACATAGTGTGGTGGTACAAGACTTTGTATCAGGTCGAGCCTGTTGTGTGAACCAGTATCACTACGAGTTGCGAAAGCGAAGAGTTGTGATGCGGTTTGTTCACACAAAAAGCAAGACCTGATACAAAGTCTTGTACAAACACACTATATATGTAATAAGTTTATCTAACATTTCAATGAAAACAAATTTTAAGCAAATAGTAAGGGTCGAAATAAGATTAACAAATTTGTACAATAATCTGAGGGAGACTACATTTTGTGCCTGACGTCACGTTTTTTGACATTCATTCTATTGCTTTGTTTACGTTGCTCACATTGACGTGTTTTACCCCGCATTCCAATGATATGACGTCATGACAAAATAGTTTTGGCAGGGAGGATCTCGTGCAACGTCGCACCATTCTTTTATCACCACAGTGTGGTGATACAACATCTTGTATCAGACAGGCTACTTTCTTTGAAATCAAGGGAAAACATACAAAATGTTAGATAAATTATTTTATTCATAAGAATATTTTTTTGTTGTTGATAATATTACATCATCAGTGCAAATAGGTTATCAAAATAGGTCAAGTTGTTTACAAATTTTTAACTTTGACCTTGACTTTTTATATGTTCTAGATATTTCTACATATTGTTTATGTATGTAAACAAGGTCACACTTTTTGGAAAGTTCTAGAAGATTTCATGAAATAGTATATATGACGCAGCAAATTCGAGAGCAGTCATTCTGAAATTTAGGATTTACATAACAGCTGGAATCTATAGCATTGTATTTGGATATATTTACTTAGTGAAGTCACGTGACTTGAACAATGAACTATTAACAATTTCAACGGACAATATTTGGAAACTTTGTGGATTATGACTAAAGGATATTTCAATTCAACAGGAATTCATTTTCACAAGAAAAGAAAAAGAATATTTATCCAAAAGGAATTTAACTTTGAACATTGACAGACAGGCCAGTTATAATTTATTAATTTAATATTTGAAATTGTATATACTATTAAGTAATTTTTGTTATTGAAACTTAATTGATTGTTGGTTGTATCTTTCTGTTACTAGAATATTCTAGAAAAAAAACTTTACGTAACAACATGATAACGCTGCATTTTGCTGATAGGGATTAATTAAAAAAAACATCATTATCTGATGAAAAATAAACTCTTCATGTACAAATACCAGAAACATCCACTTTTGCACCTTATGGCCTCTTGTTTGGAAACAGATAGGGTTACAATACCCAAAATCAATACCAGGGTTTATTCAGTGCCAGGGATCATTGTTTTGAAAAAATTCAGAAGGCTCAATTAAAACTTAATTTATTGCACAGAAACGATTGTCTATAAATGACAACGACAACAAAGACAGATACAGTGTCAAAACAGATCAAGACAAAACGAGGTATTTTTGTAAGAGGAGCTCACATATATATCTTTTTACCGAAAAATTGCACAGAAACACTAACAAATAATTTGGACTTGTACTTTCAAAGAAGAAATTGTTTAAAGTTTCAGCTAAACAGAAACAAGCATTCCCCATGCCAACCATGTTTTGTCCAGGTTAAACTGAAATGATATTTTATTGTAGAAATCCTCACACACATTATTTGTACAAAATGTGCAATCATCTGAACTGAACTGTATTTTCAGATGAGAAGCATTATATAGTTACAATCAATTAGAAAAAACTAGAGGCTCCCAGGAGCCTGTAATCGCTCACCTGGTTTTCAATTTGACATCTAAAGTTGATAGAAAATGGGGGTGTTGTACGTAATTTGGAAAGTGGGCCACCCAAAGATCATTTCAACTCAAATTTCAGAGCAAAAGATTTAGATGTGATTTTTATCTCATAATATTCCTAAACGGAATAAACTGGGTGAAAAAATCTCACAGAAAAACCCAGAATATATGTTAAACTACTGATTGCCATGTAGCTGCAGCTAAAATTTGAGCTCATTTTGACTTATACTAAAGCAGCAATGGACAATTGAAGAAATTTCGATTTTTAGTAACAGCAGCCATCTTGAATGGAGGGTGGGGCTGTCAGACACACTATTGAAAGGGGACCACCCAAGGACCATCCCAGCCAAATTTGTTTTAATTTGGCTCAGCGGTTTTAGAGGAGAAGATTTAAATGTGATCTTTTATCAAAATATGCCTAATTTGCATAATCGGTATAAATCGGCTGAAAGAAAAATTTCACAGAAAAACCCGGAATATATGTTAAACTACTCCTTGCCATGTAGCTGCAGTTAAAATTTGAGCTCATTTTGACTTCTACTAAAGCAGAAATGGACAATTGAAGAAATTTCTATTTTTAGTAACAGCAGCCATCTTGAATGGAGGGCGGGGCTGTCGGACACAATTTTGAAAGGGACTCACCCAAGGATCATCCCTGCCAGGTTTGGTTTAATTTGGTTCAGCGGTTTCAGAGGAGAAGATTTAAATATGATCTTTTATCAAAATATGCCTAATTTGCATAATCGGCATAAATTGGCTGAAAGAAAAATTTCACAGAAAAACCCGGAATATATGTTAAACTACTCTTTGCCATGTAGCTGCAGTTAAAATTTGAGCTCATTTTGACTTATACTAAAGCAGCAATGGACAATTAAAATTTCATCCCCCCCTTTTTTCTATTTTTAGCTTGGCGGCCATCTTGGTTGGAAATCGGGATCACCGAACACAATTTTGGAAGAGGGCCATCCAAGGACCATTCCACCAATGTTTGGTTCAAATTGGTCCAGTGGCTTCAGAGGAGTTGATTAAAATGTGAAAAGTTAACGGACGGACGGACGACGGACGACAGACGACGGACGCTCAGTGGTGACAATAGCTCACATGACCCTTTGGGTCAGGTGAGCTAAAAATGTCCATGGGGCAAATATATAGGCAGCTCAAGACAAAATGAGGAATTTTTGGAGAGCACCTCACATAAAATTTTAATATCTATTAATAAATAATTTTGACTTTTCAGAGGAGAAAATTATAAAAGGAGAAAATTATTAAAGTTTTAGCCAATTAATAGACAACAACTTCCCATGGTGGCCATATATTTTTACATTATAATCATGAAATAAGGAGTTGTTGTCGAGATCAACAATCCAGCAAAGTTCTGTTTCAATTGGCCCCAAAGCTTTAGAGTAGTCCATCAAAATGTGAAAAGTTTATGAACATGTGGATGGACATATAGTCGACAGATGCCAAGTCATACCAAAAGCTAAAGTGAGAAAGTAAGACCTAGAAATCCAGAAGAGTCAGTATGTTATCTTCTAGTAGTGGTACATTCTATCCAGATTTTGTGTAATTGATATCAAGGGGGTGGGGTGTTTTAAAAAACTAGGATCCACAGGGATAAGATATTGGAGCTATGGGTTAGGAAGTCATCTAATTATTCTGAACTATACAGACATTTTTTGTGGTTATAGTTGTACTACTAGTTGTCATTCAGTAAGCCTGTAGAGATTGACATAGATATAAATACTTGACAGAAAGAAACATGCAGTACATAGTTCTGTCTACTGATTAAAAACAGTGGTTTGAATTGTTTATTCTAATGCAATTATAATGTTACACATATTTTCATTGGCTATCGAGAGCTGTCAAATCTGCAGTTGACATGCCCGAAGGAATGCTATATTCCTACGCCAAATGCACTTGTTTGTAAACAATATTGCTGATCCAGATATTTCCGACTATGAATTTGACGCTGATGACCTATTTAGGAGATAACTGTATTGTATTTGAAAATTTCACAGCACCAAATGGAGATTTGATGGTCGCAAATCGAGTTTACTGTCCATTCTAATGCAATACTGAACATAAAAATGTATTCTTGCATATCCCTGGGTCTAAAAATCACAAAAATTAAAATTCCGGGATAACTTGACGAACGACTTTGGCACATAAACAACATGACGTCATATCGAAGACTTCAAGTTTAAAATATAAAGATCAGACTTTATTTGGCAACGTGTACGCTTCAATTTAGATAGAATTTAACTAAAATCAGTTTTCACGGTAGGTATTTTAATTTTTGTGTCTGTATTGTTGTACATATGACATGTAGGATTTCACTTTTTCAAGATGGCGGATCCTTAAACAACTAATTACTATTTTTTTAGCGGAAGGAATTTGAAAAGTACATATATTTCGTCATTTATTTGTATGTTTTCAAACTAGTGTACATGTTGGGAGATTTTCATAAGAATAGGAATAACAGTACTGTATTTGAAGAATTTGAGGTGTCAATTGTGGATTTGACAGTCGCAAATATCCGTTTTACTGGCTCCGTTTCGCATCGCCAGTAAAACTGCATTTGCCACCGTCAAATCCACAATTGACACCTCTAACTCTTCAAATACAGTACTGTTATTCCTTAATTTGAAGAATGGCAGAGATCAATTATGCTATGATATAGTCTTTTTTAATAAATAAAATTAACAAATATATTTTTTTCTGTGAATTTTTTAAATATAACAGAGCAAATAGTTATCATGAATAACTGCATAATCTTGAACATTATACATAATATATTTAATCTTCATGACACAGAAGGTGTCATGTATAATACTAGTTCTATTAAAGAGAGCTGATGGCCTCAACCATCATTTAAATAGTAAACAAGACGATCATAAGACATAAAATTGAAACAATAATTCAACTTTGAACCATACTCTTAAAATAGTTTAATTAAAGACTATATAGAATAATATCACAAAACCCACAAGAGAAAAAATCAACAACAATAATTTAGAATTGTTATCAGACTAACCAGAAATTGCTTTAGCAACAACCTACCTTCTAGACAAAGCTGCTTCACCAAGACAATTACTAGCAACAACCTACCTTCTAGACAGAAGCACATCATCAAGACAATTACTAGCAACAACCTACCATTGAGCAAATATATCATGATCTATATCAGGTTCTGAAAAGAGATTTGATAATTAGTTTAGTATTCATTGTAACATTAGTAGGATATTCTAGATAACATTAGTATGACATTCTAGATAACATTAGTAAGACATTCTAGATAACATTAGTATGATATTATAGATAACATTAGTATGACATTCTAGATAACATTAGTATGAGAGTCTAGATAACATTAGTAGGATATTCTAGATAACATTAGTAGGATATTCTAGATAACATTAGTGGGATATTCTAGATAACATTAGTAGGATATTCTAGATAACATTAGTAGGATATTCTAGATAACATTAGTATGACATTCTAGATAACATTAGTATGATATTCTAGATAACATTAGTATGACATTCTAGATAACATTAGTAGGATATTCTAGATAACATTAGTAGGATATTCGAGATAACATTAGTATAATATTCTAGATAACATTAGTATGATATTCTAGATAACATTAGTAGGATATTCTAGATAACATTAGTAGGATATTCTAGATAACATTAGTATAATATTCTAGATAACATTAGTATGATATTCTAGATAACATTAGTATGATATTATAGATAACATTAGTATGATATTATAGATAACATTAGTATGATATTCTAGATAACATTAGTATGATATTCTAGATAACATTAGTAGGATATTCTAGATAACATTAGTATGATATTCTAGATAACATTAGTAGGATATTATAGATAACATTAGTATGACATTCTAGATAACATTAGTAGGATATTCTAGATAACATTAGTATGATATTCTAGATAACATTAGTAGGATAGTATAGATAACATTAGTATGATATTCTAGATAACATTAGTATGATATTATAGATAACATTAGTAGGATAGTATAGATAACATTAGTAGGATAGTATAGATAACATTAGCATGATATTCTAGATAACATTAGTATGATATTCTAGATAAGATTAGTATGATATTCTAGATAACATTAGTATGATATTCTAGATAACATTAGTATGATATTCTAGATAACATTAGTAGGATATTCTAGATAACACCAGAGGCTCTCAAGAGCCTGTATCGTTCACCTGGTTATACAAAAAACCAATTGGTCCTATGTAAAAACTATGTCCTGCAGTGGTAGTCATCTTGGAATTACGATCAACATAAAAAACACAAAGTTTGTAAAGGACCTTCCAATGATTGATGCACAATTTAGGTTCAATCAGTGCAATAGCTTCAGAGAAGAATATATTTCTGTATTTTCCCCTGTGTTAATACTATGACCTGTGGTGGCAGCCATCTTCCAATGATCATTCCTGGGCAGTTTGGTTTCAACTGTCCAAGTGGTTTCAGAGAAGAAGCGTTTTGAAACATTTTTCCCATAGGGTCCAATGTTAAACTAAGTCCTGCCGTAGCCGCCATTTTGAATTTCATATCAGAACAAAAAACGTAAAGTTTGTAGAGGACCATCCAATGAACATTCATGTACAGTTTGGCTTTAATCATATTTGTAGTTTCTGAGAAGAAGGCATTTGAATATTTTCCCATAGGGTCCAATGTTAATCTATGTCCTGCGGTGGCGGCCATCTTGGATTTCCGATCGGCATAAAAAACAGAACCTTTGTAGAGGACCTTCCAATGATCATTCCTGGGCAGTTTGGTTTCAACTGTCCAAGTGGTTTCAGAGAAGAAGCATTTTGAAACATTTTTCCCATAGGGTCCAATGTTAAACTAAGTCCTGCCGTAGCCGCCATTTTGAATTTCATATCGGAACAAAAAACCTTAAGATTGTAGAGGACCATCCAATGAACATTCATGTACAGTTTGGCTTTAATCATATTTGTAGTTTCTGAGAAGAAGGCATTTGAATATTTTCCCATAGGGTCCAATGTTAATCTATGTATTGTGGTGGCGGCCATCTTGGTTTTCCGATCGGCATAAAAAACAGAAAATTTGTAGAGGACCTTCCAATGATCATTCCTGGGCAGTTTGGTTTCAACTGTCCAAGTGGTTTCAGAGAAGAAGCATTTTGAAACATTTTTCCCATAGGGTCCAATGTTAAACTAAGTCCTGCCGTAGCCGCCATTTTGAATTTCATATCAGAACAAAAAACCTTAAGATTGTAGAGGACCATCTAATGAACATTCATGTACAGTTTGGCTTTAATCATATTTGTAGTTTCTGAGAAGAAGGCATTTGAACATTTTCCCATAGGGTCCAATGTTAATCTATGTCCTGCGATGGCGGCCATCTTGGATTTCCGATCGGCATAAAAAACAGTAACTTGGTAAAGGACATTCCAATGATCATTCCTGTACAGTTTGGGTTCAGTCAGTTCATTAGTTTCAGAGAAGAAAATCTTTGAAATTTCGGCCAATCAGAGCATATTATTGGCCTTGGCAGCCATATTGAATATCCGACTGGAACGAAAAACAGTAACTTTGTAGAGGACCATCCAAGGAACATTCCTGCTAAGTTTGGTTCCAATCGGCCCAGTGGTTTCGGAGAAGAAGCTTGAAATGTGAAAAGTTTACAGACGACAGACGACTGACGCCAAGTGATGGCAATAGTTCACATGGACCTTTGGTCCAGGTGAACTAATTAGTAGGATATTCTAGATAACATTAGTAGGACATTCTAGATAACATTAGTAGGACATTCTAGATATCATTAGTATGACATTCTAGATAACATTAGTATGGTATTCTAGATAACATTAGTATGACATTCTAGAAAACATTAGTAGGATATTCTAGATAACATTAGTAGGATATTCTAGATAACATTAGTATGACATTCTAGATAACATTAGTAGGATATTCTAGATAACATTAGTATGACATTCTAGATAACATTAGTATGATATTATAGATAACATTAGTAGGATATTCTAGATAACATTAGTATGACATTCTAGATAACATTAGTATGATATTATAGATAACATTAGTATGATATTCTAGATAACATTAGTATGATATTATAGAAAACATTAGTTAGAGATTCTAGATAACATTAGAATGGGATTCTTATAAAATCAATACCTGGTGCCCTACCATGCATGAATACACTTGGAAAACCAAACTTCTGAAATATAAAAACAATAATGTTAGTAAATAATAAATGAAACATCTAAATTCATACCATTCTAATTTTAACATTGAATAGAATGTTTTAAACAAATGTTGCAACATGTTTTATGACAGACAAATATAAAGTCATAAATATTCTCATAACAGCAAATAATAGTCAAAATTACAAATTCATGATAAACTCTAAATATAATAAACAACTCATTATCATAAAACTAGAAGAACAATTATGGAAATTTTTGTGACAGAATATGGAGTGGTTCTTCAGAAAATGTAGATGAAATGACAGGTGGACAGACAGTGGACACCTGAAACTTCTTCATCAGAAATGCTCAGCTGAGCCACTGCTTTGATTTAAACTTATTTTATTGTTCATAATAACAACAAATGGATCAGACACAAGTTTTACAACTTAGAAATGTCTTCTCCGCTAGTTACATCAATTTACATATAATCAGAACAGCATTAATTACATAATAATAACATATTTGTTCAGAATATGAAGACGAATAAAAAAAAAACCATACAATAGAACGAAAAATGCCACTGCTTTGAGGAGAATGATTTATGTAATGACAAATGTAAAGATAATAATAAGAAAAACAAGTTACACACATACCGTTTATTCAAACTAAAAACTAATATCTAACTTAGTGAGTATGACATGTTTCTGGAATAACCTTCATCAAGGTCAAAATTTGGAATGCCAAAAAATCTAAAACATTTTGGGAGCATGTTAAACCAAAGGGACTCAACAGGATAGCCAAAATTGGCTAAGGGTCACCTATGACTGAGGGAGGAGAATCTTAGTTTTAATAAAAATTACACTAGAACTGCAATTTTCAATAACAAATATATCTAATAAACCATGTCACTGTCAAAACACTGACTACTGCTAGGATGATACCCTCTGGGTCAACCAGCAGAGGTTTCAACCCCGTGATAACAATAAATATGTAGATACCCCCGGTATCTAATTTAGCGTGCACAAAATTAACACATTTCTGGAATAATCCTCATCATTTACAGAAATAAGTTGTTATTTGAACAGTACCTCAATATTCTAATTAGGTAGTTGTATGCATCACTTAGATACATGTATTAAAACTAAGAGATATTTCAACATACCAGAAGAAGATAGATTATGCAAATTGTGTCATTGCAGGGTTGAAGATGAAATTCACTTTCTTATAACATGCAACAAGTAAATAGGTGCTTCTAGATTCTTGCTTTCAAATAAATATATATGAAATTAATTCAAATTTAAAGCTTTGTAAAGACATGGATTTATTCATTTGGATAATGAGCTATATGTGCTTATCACTAGTTGTATATAAAGTCTATCACTAACATGTAGTCATACATAAAGTCTATCACTAATACAGTAGAGTTCGTTTATAACGAACAAGCTTGTAACGAAATCAGGCTTATAACAAAGTAAAGATAAATCCCCGGTTCAATCGCTATTTAAACAATGTATTTTTGAAGGCCTATTACAAATTTTTTATAACAGAAGAGAATTTTAAACCCAAACAACGTTTTTATTACTCAAAATTGACCTGATATAACCAAGAAAATTGCTGAACAAACAAATCGTTTACCTGTCTTGCATTACGCACGGATGATCACATATTAGAATGGCACTTGACACTTCTGTTATCGGTAATTGAAAAATCAATAATCCCACCTGTGATGTTGTTAATGATTTCAATCAAGACTTTTCTTTAAAATATTCAAACAATAAAATTGGTATTAAAGGGATATTGTCTACTAAAATCGTAATTTTTTCATACCCAAAATTATTGTCGTTTTCCGTACTGACCTTCATAAAATGAAGATTAACACCGAGTTATGCTGCTAAAGATACAATTTTTTGACAAAAAAGACCCAAAACTATTGTTACCAGAATTATTGTCCTGGATGACAATATTCAAATCTATTCATATGGCCTTCTATGTGAACCCGTCTTGAGCATGTGCACTGTTTAGAAACAATAAACAACATGTGGTTCTTGGGCAAAAGAGAAAGTGTCAACGCGTGGAAGAAAGCGGACTTTGACGGATTCAGAGAGAAAGATGAATAGAAGTGAAGTATCTTCCAAATGGAACAAATGCAGAATATATGTAGGGGATCAGTTGGACCGTTGGAACGAACTCAAGGAAGTGCTACGCGTCCAAACTCGCGCTGAATTTGCAAATATTTTGCTTGATAGGTAAGCCGAACATGATTTTTCCTTCTTTTCTCAATCGTTTTTCATATTTTATGAATTTATGATGATGCCTATGATCATTTTCGGTAGATATTATTCAATATATGTAATCTTGCACCTGGCAACTGCAAATTATTGTCAATGAATAGCATAAAACGGCCGTATTTTCGAGGTAAACAAACACGAATTTTAACATCCATGCTGCAGCAATCGGGCTACTGGCATAAAAATAGATAAAAATAAATTTGGCCTCGCTCAGGTCAGTGAATAATTAATTAGCTTCCAGTAACGATGGTCATCTTTTTTATATCGAAAAAAACAACGTTTCGTAGCGTATTCGCCAATAATTCGGTGTTTAATCTTCATTTTATGAAGATCAGTATGGAAAACGACAATAATTTTGGGTATGAAAAAATTATGATTGTGGTAGACAATATCCCTTTAATGATGTGATTAACAAAATATAAATTAATAACACACACGCTAATTTATTGCATTAAAAATTAATAAAACGTAATCTAAATTTTAATGAATGGATGCACAAGCTAAAGAAATTAAAAATAAAGTCATGTGTGAGATTAATTCATTCGCCATTGTTTATTTTTTCTTTGATGATAGACTCTTTAATTAAACAACAAAGCGGCTTTTAAATTTTAATTCTACCGTTGTTTTTCACACTGCAAGCCGAACATTGTCATAAATATGGTAACACATCCTCGTGGTGATCATTCAGTAATCAGTATAGCTAGCAGAAAGAGAAAGGCAATAGATCTTGATACAGGAGAAGATTTTTTTAGAAATTGACCAACCAGACACAAGAATTGCCTGTGGTGGCCATGTTTGTTAACAGAGTTGGATGAAATGAGCACTCTTTATAAGATTCTTCCTACCAAGTTTCAGTTCATTTTGCCAAGAGGTTGGCCAATTTAAATTGCATAATTGACCAAAACTGTCAAATTTCATAACTAAACCATGAAATATATTCAACAATTCATTGTCGTGCAGCTGGACTTCAAATTCATTTCGACTAGCAATAAAGCATTAATGAACAATTCAAGAATTTTCTATTTTCAGTAATGCGAGCCATTTCGGATTATTAGTGGGACTGTAAGACATCAATTTGAAAACAGGATCACACAAGAACTATCCTAGCCAGTGTTACATAAAGTTTTTCTAGAATATTCTAGTAACAGAACAATACAACCAACAATCAATTAAGTTTCTATACTTTAATATAATTACAAAAATTAATATACAATTGCACACATTATAGTAAGTAAATATTGATTCCTATAATATAGAAAAAATGCTAGCCGTAAAACAAATGTTTTACCCAATTCAGTCAAACATGGAACATTTATGAAGGTGTACTACATGTATATTGATCTTATTTTGTATTTTGACTACTTTGTTACATTGAATAAATTAGGAATCATATCATATTAAAAAAAAAAAACTCGCTAATATTAACACCAAAATCACTGCTGCAAATTTAGTTTCCCCACTTTCCCTTAGTAATTCTTACACATCTCCTATTTCCTTTCTTTGATTTTCTTTAAAACAAAAAAATCCAACAAACTCACCAGATGAATTTGCATGATACTTTTGTGATATAATTTCAGAGGAGAAGATTTTTTTAGAAATTGACCAACCAGACACAAGAATTGCCTGTGGTGGCCATGTTTGTTAACAGAGTTGGATGAAATGAGCACTCTTTATAAGATTCTTCCTACCAAGTTTCAGTTCATTTTGCCAAGAGGTTTCAGAGAAGATTAAAATGTGAAAAGTTAACAATGGATGACAGACAGCAAGTGATGGCAAAAGCTCACATTACCTTTGATAAGGTGAGCTAAAAATGTCACCATTTTTTTAAATTTATTAGTAAGAAAGGATATGGATGTAAATGAACATGAGAGATGATCCAGCATTACACTTAGACACAAAATCAAGTAAAGGCACATCACTTTTATTGCTGTTCTGCATTTCAGTCACAGTAGGGTCTTCACCAATAAGAATAACTCATATCCTAAAATGAATGTGAATTTTATTTTGAATATGACCCCAACTGCCGATGTTGCTAGATGTTAGTGTATCACCCCAAAAAAATGCTAAAAAAGACACCACATTGAATTTGAATTAGAATAGCGAAAATTGATGACGGTTAAGAAACAGTAAGGTTTTTCAAACGTTTTTCAGGCACAGTCCTAGGATTCTTTATTTATAAATACAGGAGTTAAACAACTTGTACCTGTTCCTGTTCCTGTTCACCACTCACTTTATACTTCTTATGTCCCTTAGATCCCCCTGTTCTTCCTTTTGCTCTTTTCCTTGCCACTCCCTATGCATAAAGCAGATATTTTAACATTTGTTTAAATCACCTGGTAAACTGAAGCAGAAATTTACAAAAGACAACCTCTGAAAATAAGATAAAATTAAAACCAGAGGCTCCCAAGAGCCTGTAATCGCTCACCCGATGCATATAGGTAATGAACAATAAAATATGAAACTCCTTGTCAGAGTATTTTAAAGCCAATTTTCTAATTACTGTAAAGGATCATTGGATGCACACTCTAATGTGACCAAGCTTGCTTCAAATTAGCTTTGCATTTTCATACAAGAAAATCCTTAAAAAATAATTATTGGCTAAATGTGCCTAAATTGCATATTAAGCAAAAGTCAAAACTCAATAGCAGAAAACTACTCCTTAAATTTCAGTTCATTTTAGTTTAAAATGTAACGTCTTGCCCATTGGAGGAAATTTCGACTTTTAGTAACTGTAGTCATCTTGGATGGATTGGAAGTCAGAGTTGTCGAATACGATTTTCAAGGAGACTTAATCCAAGGTCTGCTTTAATTTGGTTCAGTGGTTTCAGATAGCAAGATTTTCAAAATATTTTTTGTTGTTGTCAAAATCAGGGTTATGGGTTTTGGTGTTTAATGCCACTTTCAACAATATTTCAGCTATATTTTGGTGGTCAGTGTTATTGGTGGAGGAAACCACTGTCCTGTCGCAAGTCACTGACAAACTTTATTACATAATGTTGTATCGAGTAAACCTCGCCTGAGTGAGATTTGAACTCACAATGTTTGTGGTTATTGGCACTGATTGCATAGGTAGTTATTAACCAAACAACCATACGAACATGACCACGACGGCCCTATCAGCCTATATCATATTTTTGCTTAAAAAAAAATCAATATGTTTCTGCAAAACCCACAGCATTTCATACTACTCATTAGAATGAAACATTTCATATAGGAAAAACATGAACCAATCTCAGTCAAGTTTGGTTTAATGCATTCCAGTATAGAACATTTTTTGGTCAAAATTGGCCAATTTAAATTGCATAATTGACCAAAACTGTCAAATTTCATAACTAAACCATGAAATATATTCAACAATTCATTGTCGTGCAGCTGGACTACAAATTCATTTCGACTAGCAATAAAGCATTAATGAACAATTCAAGAATTTTCTATTTTCAGTAATGCGAGCCATTTCGGATTATTAGTGGGACTGTAAGACATCAATTTGAAAACAGGATCACACAAGAACTATCCTAGCCAGTGTTACATAAAGTTTTTCTAGAATATTCTAGTAACAGAACGATACAACCAACAATCAATTAAGTTTCTATACTTTAATATAATTACAAAAATTAATATACAATTGCACACATTATAGTAAGTAAATATTGATTCCTATAATATAGAAAAAATGCTAGCCGTAAAACAAATGTTTTACCCAATTCAGTCAAACATGGAACATTTATGAAGGTGTACTACATGTATATTGATCTTATTTTGTATTTTGACTACTTTGTTACATTGAATAAATTAGGAATCATATCATATTAAAAAAAAAAAATTCGCTAATATTAACACCAAAATCACTGCTGCAAATTTAGTTTCCCCACTTAGTAATTCTTACACATCTCCTATTTCCTTTCTTTGATTTTCTTTAAAACAAAAAAATCCAACAAACTCACCAGATGAATTTGCATGATACTTTTGTGATATAATTTCAGAGGAGAAGATTTTTTTAGAAATTGACCAACCAGACACAAGAATTGCCTGTGGTGGCCATGTTTGTTAACAGAGTTGGATGAAATGAGCACTCTTTATAAGATTCTTCCTACCAAGTTTCAGTTCATTTTGCCAAGAGGTTTCAGAGAAGATTAAAATGTGAAAAGTTAACAATGGATGACAGACAGCAAGTGATGGCAAAAGCTCACATTACCTTTGATAAGGTGAGCTAAAAATGTCACCATTTTTTTAAATTTATTAGTAAGAAAGGATATGGATGTAAATGAACATGAGAGATGATCCAGCATTACACTTAGACACAAAATCAAGTAAAGGCACATCACTTTTATTGCTGTTCTGCATTTCAGTCACAGTAGGGTCTTCACCAATAAGAATAACTCATATCCTAAAATGAATGTGAATTTTATTTTGAATATGACCCCAACTGCCGATGTTGCTAGATGTTAGTGTATCACCCCAAAAAAATGCTAAAAAAGACACCACATTGAATTTGAATTAGAATAGCGAAAATTGATGACGGTTAAGAAACAGTAAGGTTTTTCAAACGTTTTTCAGGCACAGTCCTAGGATTCTTTATTTATAAATACAGGAGTTAAACAACTTGTACCTGTTCCTGTTCCTGTTCACCACTCACTTTATACTTCTTATGTCCCTTAGATCCCCCTGTTCTTCCTTTTGCTCTTTTCCTTGCCACTCCCTATGCATAAAGCAGATATTTTAACATTTGTTTAAATCACCTGGTAAACTGAAGCAGAAATTTACAAAAGACAACCTCTGAAAATAAGATAAAATTAAAACCAGAGGCTCCCAAGAGCCTGTAATCGCTCACCCGATGCATATAGGTAATGAACAATAAAATATGAAACTCCTTGTCAGAGTATTTTAAAGCCAATTTTCTAATTACTGTAAAGGATCATTGGATGCACACTCTAATGTGACCAAGCTTGCTTCAAATTAGCTTTGCATTTTCATACAAGAAAATCCTTAAAAAATAATTATTGGCTAAATGTGCCTAAATTGCATATTAAGCAAAAGTCAAAACTCAATAGCAGAAAACTACTCCTTAAATTTCAGTTCATTTTAGTTTAAAATGTAACGTCTTGCCCATTGGAGGAAATTTCGACTTTTAGTAACTGTAGTCATCTTGGATGGATTGGAAGTCAGAGTTGTCGAATACGATTTTCAAGGAGACTTAATCCAAGGTCTGCTTTAATTTGGTTCAGTGGTTTCAGATAGCAAGATTTTCAAAATATTTTTTGTTGTTGTCAAAATCAGGGTTATGGGTTTTGGTGTTTAATGCCACTTTCAACAATATTTCAGCTATATTTTGGTGGTCAGTGTTATTGGTGGAGGAAACCACTGTCCTGTCGCAAGTCACTGACAAACTTTATTACATAATGTTGTATCGAGTAAACCTCGCCTGAGTGAGATTTGAACTCACAATGTTTGTGGTTATTGGCACTGATTGCATAGGTAGTTATTAACCAAACAACCATACGAACATGACCACGACGGCCCTATCAGCCTATATCATATTTTTGCTTAAAAAAAAATCAATATGTTTCTGCAAAACCCACAGCATTTCATACTACTCATTAGAATGAAACATTTCATATAGGAAAAACATGAACCAATCTCAGTCAAGTTTGGTTTAATGCATTCCAGTATAGAACATTTTTTGGTCAAAATTGGCCAATTTAAATTGCATAATTGACCAAAACTGTCAAATTTCATAACTAAACCATGAAATATATTCAACAATTCATTGTCGTGCAGCTGGACTACAAATTCATTTCGACTAGCAATAAAGCATTAATGAACAATTCAAGAATTTTCTATTTTCAGTAATGCGAGCCATTTCGGATTATTAGTGGGACTGTAAGACATCAATTTGAAAACAGGATCACACAAGAACTATCCTAGCCAGTGTTACATAAAGTTTTTCTAGAATATTCTAGTAACAGAACGATACAACCAACAATCAATTAAGTTTCTATACTTTAATATAATTACAAAAATTAATATACAATTGCACACATTATAGTAAGTAAATATTGATTCCTATAATATAGAAAAAATGCTAGCCGTAAAACAAATGTTTTACCCAATTCAGTCAAACATGGAACATTTATGAAGGTGTACTACATGTATATTGATCTTATTTTGTATTTTGACTACTTTGTTACATTGAATAAATTAGGAATCATATCATATTAAAAAAAAAAAACTCGCTAATATTAACACCAAAATCACTGCTGCAAATTTAGTTTCCCCACTTTCCCTTAGTAATTCTTACACATCTCCTATTTCCTTTCTTTGATTTTCTTTAAAACAAAAAAATCCAACAAACTCACCAGATGAATTTGCATGATACTTTTGTGATATAATTTCAGAGGAGAAGATTTTTTTAGAAATTGACCAACCAGACACAAGAATTGCCTGTGGTGGCCATGTTTGTTAACAGAGTTGGATGAAATGAGCACTCTTTATAAGATTCTTCCTACCAAGTTTCAGTTCATTTTGCCAAGAGGTTTCAGAGAAGATTAAAATGTGAAAAGTTAACAATGGATGACAGACAGCAAGTGATGGCAAAAGCTCACATTACCTTTGATAAGGTGAGCTAAAAATGTCACCATTTTTTTAAATTTATTAGTAAGAAAGGATATGGATGTAAATGAACATGAGAGATGATCCAGCATTACACTTAGACACAAAATCAAGTAAAGGCACATCACTTTTATTGCTGTTCTGCATTTCAGTCACAGTAGGGTCTTCACCAATAAGAATAACTCATATCCTAAAATGAATGTGAATTTTATTTTGAATATGACCCCAACTGCCGATGTTGCTAGATGTTAGTGTATCACCCCAAAAAAATGCTAAAAAAGACACCACATTGAATTTGAATTAGAATAGCGAAAATTGATGACGGTTAAGAAACAGTAAGGTTTTTCAAACGTTTTTCAGGCACAGTCCTAGGATTCTTTATTTATAAATACAGGAGTTAAACAACTTGTACCTGTTCCTGTTCCTGTTCACCACTCACTTTATACTTCTTATGTCCCTTAGATCCCCCTGTTCTTCCTTTTGCTCTTTTCCTTGCCACTCCCTATGCATAAAGCAGATATTTTAACATTTGTTTAAATCACCTGGTAAACTGAAGCAGAAATTTACAAAAGACAACCTCTGAAAATAAGATAAAATTAAAACCAGAGGCTCCTAAGAGCCTGTAATCGCTCACCCGATGCATATAGGTAATGAACAATAAAATATGAAACTCCTTGTCAGAGTATTTTAAAGCCAATTTTCTAATTACTGTAAAGGATCATTGGATGCACACTCTAATGTGACCAAGCTTGCTTCAAATTAGCTTTGCATTTTCATACAAGAAAATCCTTAAAAAATAATTATTGGCTAAATGTGCCTAAATTGCATATTAAGCAAAAGTCAAAACTCAATAGCAGAAAACTACTCCTTAAATTTCAGTTCATTTTAGTTTAAAATGTAACGTCTTGCCCATTGGAGGAAATTTCGACTTTTAGTAACTGTAGTCATCTTGGATGGATTGGAAGTCAGAGTTGTCGAATACGATTTTCAAGGAGACTTAATCCAAGGTCTGCTTTAATTTGGTTCAGTGGTTTCAGATAGCAAGATTTTCAAAATATTTTTTGTTGTTGTCAAAATCAGGGTTATGGGTTTTGGTGTTTAATGCCACTTTCAACAATATTTCAGCTATATTTTGGTGGTCAGTGTTATTGGTGGAGGAAACCACTGTCCTGTCGCAAGTCACTGACAAACTTTATTACATAATGTTGTATCGAGTAAACCTCGCCTGAGTGAGATTTGAACTCACAATGTTTGTGGTTATTGGCACTGATTGCATAGGTAGTTATTAACCAAACAACCATACGAACATGACCACGACGGCCCTATCAGCCTATATCATATTTTTGCTTAAAAAAAAAATCAATATGTTTCTGCAAAACCCACAGCATTTCATACTACTCATTAGAATGAAACATTTCATATAGGAAAAACATGAACCAATCTCAGTCAAGTTTGGTTTAATGCATTCCAGTATAGAACATTTTTTGGTCAAAATTGGCCAATTTAAATTGCATAATTGACCGAAACTGTCAAATTTCATAACTAAACCATGAAATATATTCAACAATTCATTGTCGTGCAGCTGGACTTCAAATTCATTTCGACTAGCAATAAAGCATTAATGAACAATTCAAGAATTTTCTATTTTCAGTAATGCGAGCCATTTCGGATTATTAGTGGGACTGTATGACATCAATTTGAAAACAGGATCACACAAGAACTATCCTAGCCAGTGTTACATAAAGTTTTTCTAGAATATTCTAGTAACAGAACGATACAACCAACAATCAATTAAGTTTCTATACTTTAATATAATTACAAAAATTAATATACAATTGCACACATTATAGTAAGTAAATATTGATTCCTATAATATAGAAAAAATGCTAGCCGTAAAACAAATGTTTTACCCAATTCAGTCAAACATGGAACATTTATGAAGGTGTACTACATGTATATTGATCTTATTTTGTATTTTGACTACTTTGTTACATTGAATAAATTAGGAATCATATCATATTAAAAAAAAAAAACTCGCTAATATTAACACCAAAATCACTGCTGCAAATTTAGTTTCCCCACTTTCCCTTAGTAATTCTTACACATCTCCTTATTCCTTTCTTTGATTTTCTTTAAAACAAAAAAATCCAACAAACTCACCAGATGAATTTGCATGATACTTTTGTGATATAATTTCAGAGGAGAAGATTTTTTTAGAAATTGACCAACCAGACACAAGAATTGCCTGTGGTGGCCATGTTTGTTAACAGAGTTGGATGAAATGAGCACTCTTTATAAGATTCTTCCTACCAAGTTTCAGTTCATTTTGCCAAGAGGTTTCAGAGAAGATTAAAATGTGAAAAGTTAACAATGGATGACAGACAGCAAGTGATGGCAAAAGCTCACATTACCTTTGATAAGGTGAGCTAAAAATGTCACCATTTTTTTAAATTTATTAGTAAGAAAGGATATGGATGTAAATGAACATGAGAGATGATCCAGCATTACACTTAGACACAAAATCAAGTAAAGGCACATCACTTTTATTGCTGTTCTGCATTTCAGTCACAGTAGGGTCTTCACCAATAAGAATAACTCATATCCTAAAATGAATGTGAATTTTATTTTGAATATGACCCCAACCGCCGATGTTGCTAGATGTTAGTGTATCACCCCAAAAAAATGCTAAAAAAGACACCACATTGAATTTGAATTAGAATAGCGAAAATTGATGACGGTTAAGAAACAGTAAGGTTTTTCAAACGTTTTTCAGGCACAGTCCTAGGATTCTTTATTTATAAATACAGGAGTTAAACAACTTGTACCTGTTCCTGTTCCTGTTCACCACTCACTTTATACTTCTTATGTCCCTTAGATCCCCCTGTTCTTCCTTTTGCTCTTTTCCTTGCCACTCCCTATGCATAAAGCAGATATTTTAACATTTGTTTAAATCACCTGGTAAACTGAAGCAGAAATTTACAAAAGACAACCTCTGAAAATAAGATAAAATTAAAACCAGAGGCTCCCAAGAGCCTGTAATCGCTCACCCGATGCATATAGGTAATGAACAATAAAATATGAAACTCCTTGTCAGAGTATTTTAAAGCCAATTTTCTAATTACTGTAAAGGATCATTGGATGCACACTCTAATGTGACCAAGCTTGCTTCAAATTAGCTTTGCATTTTCATACAAGAAAATCCTTAAAAAATAATTATTGGCTAAATGTGCCTAAATTGCATATTAAGCAAAAGTCAAAACTCAATAGCAGAAAACTACTCCTTAAATTTCAGTTCATTTTAGTTTAAAATGTAACGTCTTGCCCATTGGAGGAAATTTCGACTTTTAGTAACTGTAGTCATCTTGGATGGATTGGAAGTCAGAGTTGTCGAATACGATTTTCAAGGAGACTTAATCCAAGGTCTGCTTTAATTTGGTTCAGTGGTTTCAGATAGCAAGATTTTCAAAATATTTTTTGTTGTTGTCAAAATCAGGGTTATGGGTTTTGGTGTTTAATGCCACTTTCAACAATATTTCAGCTATATTTTGGTGGTCAGTGTTATTGGTGGAGGAAACCACTGTCCTGTCGCAAGTCACTGACAAACTTTATTACATAATGTTGTATCGAGTAAACCTCGCCTGAGTGAGATTTGAACTCACAATGTTTGTGGTTATTGGCACTGATTGCATAGGTAGTTATTAACCAAACAACCATACGAACATGACCACGACGGCCCTATCAGCCTATATCATATTTTTGCTTAAAAAAAAATCAATATGTTTCTGCAAAACCCACAGCATTTCATACTACTCATTAGAATGAAACATTTCATATAGGAAAAACATGAACCAATCTCAGTCAAGTTTGGTTTAATGCATTCCAGTATAGAACATTTTTTGGTCAAAATTGGCCAATTTAAATTGCATAATTGACCAAAACTGTCAAATTTCATAACTAAACCATGAAATATATTCAACAATTCATTGTCGTGCAGCTGGACTACAAATTCATTTCGACTAGCAATAAAGCATTAATGAACAATTCAAGAATTTTCTATTTTCAGTAATGCGAGCCATTTCGGATTATTAGTGGGACTGTAAGACATCAATTTGAAAACAGGATCACACAAGAACTATCCTAGCCAGTGTTACATAAAGTTTTTCTAGAATATTCTAGTAACAGAACGATACAACCAACAATCAATTAAGTTTCTATACTTTAATATAATTACAAAAATTAATATACAATTGCACACATTATAGTAAGTAAATATTGATTCCTATAATATAGAAAAAATGCTAGCCGTAAAACAAATGTTTTACCCAATTCAGTCAAACATGGAACATTTATGAAGGTGTACTACATGTATATTGATCTTATTTTGTATTTTGACTACTTTGTTACATTGAATAAATTAGGAATCATATCATATTAAAAAAAAAAAACTCGCTAATATTAACACCAAAATCACTGCTGCAAATTTAGTTTCCCCACTTTCCCTTAGTAATTCTTACACATCTCCTATTTCCTTTCTTTGATTTTCTTTAAAACAAAAAAATCCAACAAACTCACCAGATGAATTTGCATGATACTTTTGTGATATAATTTCAGAGGAGAAGATTTTTTTAGAAATTGACCAACCAGACACAAGAATTGCCTGTGGTGGCCATGTTTGTTAACAGAGTTGGATGAAATGAGCACTCTTTATAAGATTCTTCCTACCAAGTTTCAGTTCATTTTGCCAAGAGGTTTCAGAGAAGATTAAAATGTGAAAAGTTAACAATGGATGACAGACAGCAAGTGATGGCAAAAGCTCACATTACCTTTGATAAGGTGAGCTAAAAATGTCACCATTTTTTTAAATTTATTAGTAAGAAAGGATATGGATGTAAATGAACATGAGAGATGATCCAGCATTACACTTAGACACAAAATCAAGTAAAGGCACATCACTTTTATTGCTGTTCTGCATTTCAGTCACAGTAGGGTCTTCACCAATAAGAATAACTCATATCCTAAAATGAATGTGAATTTTATTTTGAATATGACCCCAACTGCCGATGTTGCTAGATGTTAGTGTATCACCCCAAAAAAATGCTAAAAAAGACACCACATTGAATTTGAATTAGAATAGCGAAAATTGATGACGGTTAAGAAACAGTAAGGTTTTTCAAATGTTTTTCAGGCACAGTCCTAGGATTCTTTATTTATAAATACAGGAGTTAAACAACTTGTACCTGTTCCTGTTCCTGTTCACCACTCACTTTATACTTCTTATGTCCCTTAGATCCCCCTGTTCTTCCTTTTGCTCTTTTCCTTGCCACTCCCTATGCATAAAGCAGATATTTTAACATTTGTTTAAATCACCTGGTAAACTGAAGCAGAAATTTACAAAAGACAACCTCTGAAAATAAGATAAAATTAAAACCAGAGGCTCCCAAGAGCCTGTAATCGCTCACCCGATGCATATAGGTAATGAACAATAAAATATGAAACTCCTTGTCAGAGTATTTTAAAGCCAATTTTCTAATTACTGTAAAGGATCATTGGATGCACACTCTAATGTGACCAAGCTTGCTTCAAATTAGCTTTGCATTTTCATACAAGAAAATCCTTAAAAAATAATTATTGGCTAAATGTGCCTAAATTGCATATTAAGCAAAAGTCAAAACTCAATAGCAGAAAACTACTCCTTAAATTTCAGTTCATTTTAGTTTAAGATGTAACGTCTTGCCCATTGGAGGAAATTTCGACTTTTAGTAACTGTAGTCATCTTGGATGGATTGGAAGTCAGAGTTGTCGAATACGATTTTCAAGGAGACTTAATCCAAGGTCTGCTTTAATTTGGTTCAGTGGTTTCAGATAGCAAGATTTTCAAAATATTTTTTGTTGTTGTCAAAATCAGGGTTATGGGTTTTGGTGTTTAATGCCACTTTCAACAATATTTCAGCTATATTTTGGTGGTCAGTGTTATTGGTGGAGGAAACCACTGTCCTGTCGCAAGTCACTGACAAACTTTATTACATAATGTTGTATCGAGTAAACCTCGCCTGAGTGAGATTTGAACTCACAATGTTTGTGGTTATTGGCACTGATTGCATAGGTAGTTATTAACCAAACAACCATACGAACATGACCACGACGGCCCTATCAGCCTATATCATATTTTTGCTTAAAAAAAAAATCAATATGTTTCTGCAAAACCCACAGCATTTCATACTACTCATTAGAATGAAACATTTCATATAGGAAAAACATGAACCAATCTCAGTCAAGTTTGGTTTAATGCATTCCAGTATAGAACATTTTTTGGTCAAAATTGGCCAATTTAAATTGCATAATTGACCGAAACTGTCAAATTTCATAACTAAACCATGAAATATATTCAACAATTCATTGTCGTGCAGCTGGACTTCAAATTCATTTCGACTAGCAATAAAGCATTAATGAACAATTCAAGAATTTTCTATTTTCAGTAATGCGAGCCATTTCGGATTATTAGTGGGACTGTATGACATCAATTTGAAAACAGGATCACACAAGAACTATCCTAGCCAGTGTTACATAAAGTTTTTCTAGAATATTCTAGTAACAGAACGATACAACCAACAATCAATTAAGTTTCTATACTTTAATATAATTACAAAAATTAATATACAATTGCACACATTATAGTAAGTAAATATTGATTCCTATAATATAGAAAAAATGCTAGCCGTAAAACAAATGTTTTACCCAATTCAGTCAAACATGGAACATTTATGAAGGTGTACTACATGTATATTGATCTTATTTTGTATTTTGACTACTTTGTTACATTGAATAAATTAGGAATCATATCATATTAAAAAAAAAAAACTCGCTAATATTAACACCAAAATCACTGCTGCAAATTTAGTTTCCCCACTTTCCCTTAGTAATTCTTACACATCTCCTAATTCCTTTCTTTGATTTTCTTTAAAACAAAAAAATCCAACAAACTCACCAGATGAATTTGCATGATACTTTTGTGATATAATTTCAGAGGAGAAGATTTTTTTAGAAATTGACCAACCAGACACAAGAATTGCCTGTGGTGGCCATGTTTGTTAACAGAGTTGGATGAAATGAGCACTCTTTATAAGATTCTTCCTACCAAGTTTCAGTTCATTTTGCCAAGAGGTTTCAGAGAAGATTAAAATGTGAAAAGTTAACAATGGATGACAGACAGCAAGTGATGGCAAAAGCTCACATTACCTTTGATAAGGTGAGCTAAAAATGTCACCATTTTTTTAAATTTATTAGTAAGAAAGGATATGGATGTAAATGAACATGAGAGATGATCCAGCATTACACTTAGACACAAAATCAAGTAAAGGCACATCACTTTTATTGCTGTTCTGCATTTCAGTCACAGTAGGGTCTTCACCAATAAGAATAACTCATATCCTAAAATGAATGTGAATTTTATTTTGAATATGACCCCAACTGCCGATGTTGCTAGATGTTAGTGTATCACCCCAAAAAAATGCTAAAAAAGACACCACATTGAATTTGAATTAGAATAGCGAAAATTGATGACGGTTAAGAAACAGTAAGGTTTTTCAAACGTTTTTCAGGCACAGTCCTAGGATTCTTTATTTATAAATACAGGAGTTAAACAACTTGTACCTGTTCCTGTTCCTGTTCACCACTCACTTTATACTTCTTATGTCCCTTAGATCCCCCTGTTCTTCCTTTTGCTCTTTTCCTTGCCACTCCCTATGCATAAAGCAGATATTTTAACATTTGTTTAAATCACCTGGTAAACTGAAGCAGAAATTTACAAAAGACAACCTCTGAAAATAAGATAAAATTAAAACCAGAGGCTCCCAAGAGCCTGTAATCGCTCACCCGATGCATATAGGTAATGAACAATAAAATATGAAACTCCTTGTCAGAGTATTTTAAAGCCAATTTTCTAATTACTGTAAAGGATCATTGGATGCACACTCTAATGTGACCAAGCTTGCTTCAAATTAGCTTTGCATTTTCATACAAGAAAATCCTTAAAAAATAATTATTGGCTAAATGTGCCTAAATTGCATATTAAGCAAAAGTCAAAACTCAATAGCAGAAAACTACTCCTTAAATTTCAGTTCATTTTAGTTTAAAATGTAACGTCTTGCCCATTGGAGGAAATTTCGACTTTTAGTAACTGTAGTCATCTTGGATGGATTGGAAGTCAGAGTTGTCGAATACGATTTTCAAGGAGACTTAATCCAAGGTCTGCTTTAATTTGGTTCAGTGGTTTCAGATAGCAAGATTTTCAAAATATTTTTTGTTGTTGTCAAAATCAGGGTTATGGGTTTTGGTGTTTAATGCCACTTTCAACAATATTTCAGCTATATTTTGGTGGTCAGTGTTATTGGTGGAGGAAACCACTGTCCTGTCGCAAGTCACTGACAAACTTTATTACATAATGTTGTATCGAGTAAACCTCGCCTGAGTGAGATTTGAACTCACAATGTTTGTGGTTATTGGCACTGATTGCATAGGTAGTTATTAACCAAACAACCATACGAACATGACCACGACGGCCCTATCAGCCTATATCATATTTTTGCTTAAAAAAAAATCAATATGTTTCTGCAAAACCCACAGCATTTCATACTACTCATTAGAATGAAACATTTCATATAGGAAAAACATGAACCAATCTCAGTCAAGTTTGGTTTAATGCATTCCAGTATAGAACATTTTTTGGTCAAAATTGGCCAATTTAAATTGCATAATTGACCGAAACTGTCAAATTTCATAACTAAACCATGAAATATATTCAACAATTCATTGTCGTGCAGCTGGACTTCAAATTCATTTCGACTAGCAATAAAGCATTAATGAACAATTCAAGAATTTTCTATTTTCAGTAATGCGAGCCATTTCGGATTATTAGTGGGACTGTATGACATCAATTTGAAAACAGGATCACACAAGAACTATCCTAGCCAGTGTTACATAAAGTTTTTCTAGAATATTCTAGTAACAGAACGATACAACCAACAATCAATTAAGTTTCTATACTTTAATATAATTACAAAAATTAATATACAATTGCACACATTATAGTAAGTAAATATTGATTCCTATAATATAGAAAAAATGCTAGCCGTAAAACAAATGTTTTACCCAATTCAGTCAAACATGGAACATTTATGAAGGTGTACTACATGTATATTGATCTTATTTTGTATTTTGACTACTTTGTTACATTGAATAAATTAGGAATCATATCATATTAAAAAAAAAAAACTCGCTAATATTAACACCAAAATCACTGCTGCAAATTTAGTTTCCCCACTTTCCCTTAGTAATTCTTACACATCTCCTATTTCCTTTCTTTGATTTTCTTTAAAACAAAAAAATCCAACAAACTCACCAGATGAATTTGCATGATACTTTTGTGATATAATTTCAGAGGAGAAGATTTTTTTTAGAAATTGACCAACCAGACACAAGAATTGCCTGTGGTGGCCATGTTTGTTAACAGAGTTGGATGAAATGAGCACTCTTTATAAGATTCTTCCTACCAAGTTTCAGTTCATTTTGCCAAGAGGTTTCAGAGAAGATTAAAATGTGAAAAGTTAACAATGGATGACAGACAGCAAGTGATGGCAAAAGCTCACATTACCTTTGATAAGGTGAGCTAAAAATGTCACCATTTTTTTAAATTTATTAGTAAGAAAGGATATGGATGTAAATGAACATGAGAGATGATCCAGCATTACACTTAGACACAAAATCAAGTAAAGGCACATCACTTTTATTGCTGTTCTGCATTTCAGTCACAGTAGGGTCTTCACCAATAAGAATAACTCATATCCTAAAATGAATGTGAATTTTATTTTGAATATGACCCCAACCGCCGATGTTGCTAGATGTTAGTGTATCACCCCAAAAAAATGCTAAAAAAGACACCACATTGAATTTGAATTAGAATAGCGAAAATTGATGACGGTTAAGAAACAGTAAGGTTTTTCAAACGTTTTTCAGGCACAGTCCTAGGATTCTTTATTTATAAATACAGGAGTTAAACAACTTGTACCTGTTCCTGTTCCTGTTCACCACTCACTTTATACTTCTTATGTCCCTTAGATCCCCCTGTTCTTCCTTTTGCTCTTTTCCTTGCCACTCCCTATGCATAAAGCAGATATTTTAACATTTGTTTAAATCACCTGGTAAACTGAAGCAGAAATTTACAAAAGACAACCTCTGAAAATAAGATAAAATTAAAACCAGAGGCTCCCAAGAGCCTGTAATCGCTCACCCGATGCATATAGGTAATGAACAATAAAATATGAAACTCCTTGTCAGAGTATTTTAAAGCCAATTTTCTAATTACTGTAAAGGATCATTGGATGCACACTCTAATGTGACCAAGCTTGCTTCAAATTAGCTTTGCATTTTCATACAAGAAAATCCTTAAAAAATAATTATTGGCTAAATGTGCCTAAATTGCATATTAAGCAAAAGTCAAAACTCAATAGCAGAAAACTACTCCTTAAATTTCAGTTCATTTTAGTTTAAAATGTAACGTCTTGCCCATTGGAGGAAATTTCGACTTTTAGTAACTGTAGTCATCTTGGATGGATTGGAAGTCAGAGTTGTCGAATACGATTTTCAAGGAGACTTAATCCAAGGTCTGCTTTAATTTGGTTCAGTGGTTTCAGATAGCAAGATTTTCAAAATATTTTTTGTTGTTGTCAAAATCAGGGTTATGGGTTTTGGTGTTTAATGCCACTTTCAACAATATTTCAGCTATATTTTGGTGGTCAGTGTTATTGGTGGAGGAAACCACTGTCCTGTCGCAAGTCACTGACAAACTTTATTACATAATGTTGTATCGAGTAAACCTCGCCTGAGTGAGATTTGAACTCACAATGTTTGTGGTTATTGGCACTGATTGCATAGGTAGTTATTAACCAAACAACCATACGAACATGACCACGACGGCCCTATCAGCCTATATCATATTTTTGCTTAAAAAAAAAATCAATATGTTTCTGCAAAACCCACAGCATTTCATACTACTCATTAGAATGAAACATTTCATATAGGAAAAATATGAACCAATCTCAGTCAAGTTTGGTTTAATGCATTCCAGTATAGAACATTTTTTGGTCAAAATTGGCCAATTTAAATTGCATAATTGACCGAAACTGTCAAATTTCATAACTAAACCATGAAATATATTCAACAATTCATTGTCGTGCAGCTGGACTTCAAATTCATTTCGACTAGCAATAAAGCATTAATGAACAATTCAAGAATTTTCTATTTTCAGTAATGCGAGCCATTTCGGATTATTAGTGGGACTGTATGACATCAATTTGAAAACAGGATCACACAAGAACTATCCTAGCCAGTGTTACATAAAGTTTTTCTAGAATATTCTAGTAACAGAACGATACAACCAACAATCAATTAAGTTTCTATACTTTAATATAATTACAAAAATTAATATACAATTGCACACATTATAGTAAGTAAATATTGATTCCTATAATATAGAAAAAATGCTAGCCGTAAAACAAATGTTTTACCCAATTCAGTCAAACATGGAACATTTATGAAGGTGTACTACATGTATATTGATCTTATTTTGTATTTTGACTACTTTGTTACATTGAATAAATTAGGAATCATATCATATTAAAAAAAAAAAACTCACTAATATTAACACCAAAATCACTGCTGCAAATTTAGTTTCCCCACTTTCCCTTAGTAATTCTTACACATCTCCTAATTCCTTTCTTTGATTTTCTTTAAAACAAAAAAATCCAACAAACTCACCAGATGAATTTGCATGATACTTTTGTGATATAATTTCAGAGGAGAAGATTTTTTTAGAAATTGACCAACCAGACACAAGAATTGCCTGTGGTGGCCATGTTTGTTAACAGAGTTGGATGAAATGAGCACTCTTTATAAGATTCTTCCTACCAAGTTTCAGTTCATTTTGCCAAGAGGTTTCAGAGAAGATTAAAATGTGAAAAGTTAACAATGGATGACAGACAGCAAGTGATGGCAAAAGCTCACATTACCTTTGATAAGGTGAGCTAAAAATGTCACCATTTTTTTAAATTTATTAGTAAGAAAGGATATGGATGTAAATGAACATGAGAGATGATCCAGCATTACACTTAGACACAAAATCAAGTAAAGGCACATCACTTTTATTGCTGTTCTGCATTTCAGTCACAGTAGGGTCTTCACCAATAAGAATAACTCATATCCTAAAATGAATGTGAATTTTATTTTGAATATGACCCCAACTGCCGATGTTGCTAGATGTTAGTGTATCACCCCAAAAAAATGCTAAAAAAGACACCACATTGAATTTGAATTAGAATAGCGAAAATTGATGACGGTTAAGAAACAGTAAGGTTTTTCAAACGTTTTTCAGGCACAGTCCTAGGATTCTTTATTTATAAATACAGGAGTTAAACAACTTGTACCTGTTCCTGTTCCTGTTCACCACTCACTTTATACTTCTTATGTCCCTTAGATCCCCCTGTTCTTCCTTTTGCTCTTTTCCTTGCCACTCCCTATGCATAAAGCAGATATTTTAACATTTGTTTAAATCACCTGGTAAACTGAAGCAGAAATTTACAAAAGACAACCTCTGAAAATAAGATAAAATTAAAACCAGAGGCTCCCAAGAGCCTGTAATCGCTCACCCGATGCATATAGGTAATGAACAATAAAATATGAAACTCCTTGTCAGAGTATTTTAAAGCCAATTTTCTAATTACTGTAAAGGATCATTGGATGCACACTCTAATGTGACCAAGCTTGCTTCAAATTAGCTTTGCATTTTCATACAAGAAAATCCTTAAAAAATAATTATTGGCTAAATGTGCCTAAATTGCATATTAAGCAAAAGTCAAAACTCAATAGCAGAAAACTACTCCTTAAATTTCAGTTCATTTTAGTTTAAAATGTAACGTCTTGCCCATTGGAGGAAATTTCGACTTTTAGTAACTGTAGTCATCTTGGATGGATTGGAAGTCAGAGTTGTCGAATACGATTTTCAAGGAGACTTAATCCAAGGTCTGCTTTAATTTGGTTCAGTGGTTTCAGATAGCAAGATCTTCAAAATATTTTTTGTTGTTGTCAAAATCAGGGTTATGGGTTTTGGTGTTTAATGCCACTTTCAACAATATTTCAGCTATATTTTGGTGGTCAGTGTTATTGGTGGAGGAAACCACTGTCCTGTCGCAAGTCACTGACAAACTTTATTACATAATGTTGTATCGAGTAAACCTCGCCTGAGTGAGATTTGAACTCACAATGTTTGTGGTTATTGGCACTGATTGCATAGGTAGTTATTAACCAAACAACCATACGAACATGACCACGACGGCCCTATCAGCCTATATCATATTTTTGCTTAAAAAAAAATCAATATGTTTCTGCAAAACCCACAGCATTTCATACTACTCATTAGAATGAAACATTTCATATAGGAAAAACATGAACCAATCTCAGTCAAGTTTGGTTTAATGCATTCCAGTATAGAACATTTTTTGGTCAAAATTGGCCAATTTAAATTGCATAATTGACCAAAACTGTCAAATTTCATAACTAAACCATGAAATATATTCAACAATTCATTGTCGTGCAGCTGGACTACAAATTCATTTCGACTAGCAATAAAGCATTAATGAACAATTCAAGAATTTTCTATTTTCAGTAATGCGAGCCATTTCGGATTATTAGTGGGACTGTAAGACATCAATTTGAAAACAGGATCACACAAGAACTATCCTAGCCAGTGTTACATAAAGTTTTTCTAGAATATTCTAGTAACAGAACGATACAACCAACAATCAATTAAGTTTCTATACTTTAATATAATTACAAAAATTAATATACAATTGCACACATTATAGTAAGTAAATATTGATTCCTATAATATAGAAAAAATGCTAGCCGTAAAACAAATGTTTTACCCAATTCAGTCAAACATGGAACATTTATGAAGGTGTACTACATGTATATTGATCTTATTTTGTATTTTGACTACTTTGTTACATTGAATAAATTAGGAATCATATCATATTAAAAAAAAAAAACTCGCTAATATTAACACCAAAATCACTGCTGCAAATTTAGTTTCCCCACTTTCCCTTAGTAATTCTTACACATCTCCTATTTCCTTTCTTTGATTTTCTTTAAAACAAAAAAATCCAACAAACTCACCAGATGAATTTGCATGATACTTTTGTGATATAATTTCAGAGGAGAAGATTTTTTTAGAAATTGACCAACCAGACACAAGAATTGCCTGTGGTGGCCATGTTTGTTAACAGAGTTGGATGAAATGAGCACTCTTTATAAGATTCTTCCTACCAAGTTTCAGTTCATTTTGCCAAGAGGTTTCAGAGAAGATTAAAATGTGAAAAGTTAACAATGGATGACAGACAGCAAGTGATGGCAAAAGCTCACATTACCTTTGATAAGGTGAGCTAAAAATGTCACCATTTTTTTAAATTTATTAGTAAGAAAGGATATGGATGTAAATGAACATGAGAGATGATCCAGCATTACACTTAGACACAAAATCAAGTAAAGGCACATCACTTTTATTGCTGTTCTGCATTTCAGTCACAGTAGGGTCTTCACCAATAAGAATAACTCATATCCTAAAATGAATGTGAATTTTATTTTGAATATGACCCCAACTGCCGATGTTGCTAGATGTTAGTGTATCACCCCAAAAAAATGCTAAAAAAGACACCACATTGAATTTGAATTAGAATAGCGAAAATTGATGACGGTTAAGAAACAGTAAGGTTTTTCAGGCACAGTCCTAGGATTCTTTATTTATAAATACAGGAGTTAAACAACTTGTACCTGTTCCTGTTCCTGTTCACCACTCACTTTATACTTCTTATGTCCCTTAGATCCCCCTGTTCTTCCTTTTGCTCTTTTCCTTGCCACTCCCTATGCATAAAGCAGATATTTTAACATTTGTTTAAATCACCTGGTAAACTGAAGCAGAAATTTACAAAAGACAACCTCTGAAAATAAGATAAAATTAAAACCAGAGGCTCCCAAGAGCCTGTAATCGCTCACCCGATGCATATAGGTAATGAACAATAAAATATGAAACTCCTTGTCAGAGTATTTTAAAGCCAATTTTCTAATTACTGTAAAGGATCATTGGATGCACACTCTAATGTGACCAAGCTTGCTTCAAATTAGCTTTGCATTTTCATACAAGAAAATCCTTAAAAAATAATTATTGGCTAAATGTGCCTAAATTGCATATTAAGCAAAAGTCAAAACTCAATAGCAGAAAACTACTCCTTAAATTTCAGTTCATTTTAGTTTAAAATGTAACGTCTTGCCCATTGGAGGAAATTTCGACTTTTAGTAACTGTAGTCATCTTGGATGGATTGGAAGTCAGAGTTGTCGAATACGATTTTCAAGGAGACTTAATCCAAGGTCTGCTTTAATTTGGTTCAGTGGTTTCAGATAGCAAGATTTTCAAAATATTTTTTGTTGTTGTCAAAATCAGGGTTATGGGTTTTGGTGTTTAATGCCACTTTCAACAATATTTCAGCTATATTTTGGTGGTCAGTGTTATTGGTGGAGGAAACCACTGTCCTGTCGCAAGTCACTGACAAACTTTATTACATAATGTTGTATCGAGTAAACCTCGCCTGAGTGAGATTTGAACTCACAATGTTTGTGGTTATTGGCACTGATTGCATAGGTAGTTATTAACCAAACAACCATACGAACATGACCACGACGGCCCTATCAGCCTATATCATATTTTTGCTTAAAAAAAAAATCAATATGTTTCTGCAAAACCCACAGCATTTCATACTACTCATTAGAATGAAACATTTCATATAGGAAAAACATGAACCAATCTCAGTCAAGTTTGGTTTAATGCATTCCAGTATAGAACATTTTTTGGTCAAAATTGGCCAATTTAAATTGCATAATTGACCGAAACTGTCAAATTTCATAACTAAACCATGAAATATATTCAACAATTCATTGTCGTGCAGCTGGACTTCAAATTCATTTCGACTAGCAATAAAGCATTAATGAACAATTCAAGAATTTTCTATTTTCAGTAATGCGAGCCATTTCGGATTATTAGTGGGACTGTATGACATCAATTTGAAAACAGGATCACACAAGAACTATCCTAGCCAGTGTTACATAAAGTTTTTCTAGAATATTCTAGTAACAGAACGATACAACCAACAATCAATTAAGTTTCTATACTTTAATATAATTACAAAAATTAATATACAATTGCACACATTATAGTAAGTAAATATTGATTCCTATAATATAGAAAAAATGCTAGCCGTAAAACAAATGTTTTACCCAATTCAGTCAAACATGGAACATTTATGAAGGTGTACTACATGTATATTGATCTTATTTTGTATTTTGACTACTTTGTTACATTGAATAAATTAGGAATCATATCATATTAAAAAAAAAAAACTCGCTAATATTAACACCAAAATCACTGCTGCAAATTTAGTTTCCCCACTTTCCCTTAGTAATTCTTACACATCTCCTAATTCCTTTCTTTGATTTTCTTTAAAACAAAAAAATCCAACAAACTCACCAGATGAATTTGCATGATACTTTTGTGATATAATTTCAGAGGAGAAGATTTTTTTAGAAATTGACCAACCAGACACAAGAATTGCCTGTGGTGGCCATGTTTGTTAACAGAGTTGGATGAAATGAGCACTCTTTATAAGATTCTTCCTACCAAGTTTCAGTTCATTTTGCCAAGAGGTTTCAGAGAAGATTAAAATGTGAAAAGTTAACAATGGATGACAGACAGCAAGTGATGGCAAAAGCTCACATTACCTTTGATAAGGTGAGCTAAAAATGTCACCATTTTTTTAAATTTATTAGTAAGAAAGGATATGGATGTAAATGAACATGAGAGATGATCCAGCATTACACTTAGACACAAAATCAAGTAAAGGCACATCACTTTTATTGCTGTTCTGCATTTCAGTCACAGTAGGGTCTTCACCAATAAGAATAACTCATATCCTAAAATGAATGTGAATTTTATTTTGAATATGACCCCAACCGCCGATGTTGCTAGATGTTAGTGTATCACCCCAAAAAAATGCTAAAAAAGACACCACATTGAATTTGAATTAGAATAGCGAAAATTGATGACGGTTAAGAAACAGTAAGGTTTTTCAAACGTTTTTCAGGCACAGTCCTAGGATTCTTTATTTATAAATACAGGAGTTAAACAACTTGTACCTGTTCCTGTTCCTGTTCACCACTCACTTTATACTTCTTATGTCCCTTAGATCCCCCTGTTCTTCCTTTTGCTCTTTTCCTTGCCACTCCCTATGCATAAAGCAGATATTTTAACATTTGTTTAAATCACCTGGTAAACTGAAGCAGAAATTTACAAAAGACAACCTCTGAAAATAAGATAAAATTAAAACCAGAGGCTCCCAAGAGCCTGTAATCGCTCACCCGATGCATATAGGTAATGAACAATAAAATATGAAACTCCTTGTCAGAGTATTTTAAAGCCAATTTTCTAATTACTGTAAAGGATCATTGGATGCACACTCTAATGTGACCAAGCTTGCTTCAAATTAGCTTTGCATTTTCATACAAGAAAATCCTTAAAAAATAATTATTGGCTAAATGTGCCTAAATTGCATATTAAGCAAAAGTCAAAACTCAATAGCAGAAAACTACTCCTTAAATTTCAGTTCATTTTAGTTTAAAATGTAACGTCTTGCCCATTGGAGGAAATTTCGACTTTTAGTAACTGTAGTCATCTTGGATGGATTGGAAGTCAGAGTTGTCGAAAATGGATTTCAAGGAGACTTAATCCAAGGTCTGCTTTAATTTGGTTCAGTGGTTTCAGATAGCAAGATTTTCAAAATATTTTTTGTTGTTGTCAAAATCAGGGTTATGGGTTTTGGTGTTTAATGCCACTTTCAACAATATTTCAGCTATATTTTGGTGGTCAGTGTTATTGGTGGAGGAAACCACTGTCCTGTCGCAAGTCACTGACAAACTTTATTACATAATGTTGTATCGAGTAAACCTCGCCTGAGTGAGATTTGAACTCACAATGTTTGTGGTTATTGGCACTGATTGCATAGGTAGTTATTAACCAAACAACCATACGAACATGACCACGACGGCCCTATCAGCCTATATCATATTTTTGCTTAAAAAAAAAATCAATATGTTTCTGCAAAACCCACAGCATTTCATACTACTCATTAGAATGAAACATTTCATATAGGAAAAACATGAACCAATCTCAGTCAAGTTTGGTTTAATGCATTCCAGTATAGAACATTTTTTGGTCAAAATTGGCCAATTTAAATTGCATAATTGACCGAAACTGTCAAATTTCATAACTAAACCATGAAATATATTCAACAATTCATTGTCGTGCAGCTGGACTTCAAATTCATTTCGACTAGCAATAAAGCATTAATGAACAATTCAAGAATTTTCTATTTTCAGTAATGCGAGCCATTTCGGATTATTAGTGGGACTGTATGACATCAATTTGAAAACAGGATCACACAAGAACTATCCTAGCCAGTGTTACATAAAGTTTTTCTAGAATATTCTAGTAACAGAACGATACAACCAACAATCAATTAAGTTTCTATACTTTAATATAATTACAAAAATTAATATACAATTGCACACATTATAGTAAGTAAATATTGATTCCTATAATATAGAAAAAATGCTAGCCGTAAAACAAATGTTTTACCCAATTCAGTCAAACATGGAACATTTATGAAGGTGTACTACATGTATATTGATCTTATTTTGTATTTTGACTACTTTGTTACATTGAATAAATTAGGAATCATATCATATTAAAAAAAAAAAACTCGCTAATATTAACACCAAAATCACTGCTGCAAATTTAGTTTCCCCACTTTCCCTTAGTAATTCTTACACATCTCCTAATTCCTTTCTTTGATTTTCTTTAAAACAAAAAAATCCAACAAACTCACCAGATGAATTTGCATGATACTTTTGTGATATAATTTCAGAGGAGAAGATTTTTTTAGAAATTGACCAACCAGACACAAGAATTGCCTGTGGTGGCCATGTTTGTTAACAGAGTTGGATGAAATGAGCACTCTTTATAAGATTCTTCCTACCAAGTTTCAGTTCATTTTGCCAAGAGGTTTCAGAGAAGATTAAAATGTGAAAAGTTAACAATGGATGACAGACAGCAAGTGATGGCAAAAGCTCACATTACCTTTGATAAGGTGAGCTAAAAATGTCACCATTTTTTTAAATTTATTAGTAAGAAAGGATATGGATGTAAATGAACATGAGAGATGATCCAGCATTACACTTAGACACAAAATCAAGTAAAGGCACATCACTTTTATTGCTGTGCTGCATTTCAGTCACAGTAGGGTCTTCACCAATAAGAATAACTCATATCCTAAAATGAATGTGAATTTTATTTTGAATATGACCCCAACCGCCGATGTTGCTAGATGTTAGTGTATCACCCCAAAAAAATGCTAAAAAAGACACCACATTGAATTTGAATTAGAATAGCGAAAATTGATGACGGTTAAGAAACAGTAAGGTTTTTCAGGCACAGTCCTAGGATTCTTTATTTATAAATACAGGAGTTAAACAACTTGTACCTGTTCCTGTTCCTGTTCACCACTCACTTTATACTTCTTATGTCCCTTAGATCCCCCTGTTCTTCCTTTTGCTCTTTTCCTTGCCACTCCCTATGCATAAAGCAGATATTTTAACATTTGTTTAAATCACCTGGTAAACTGAAGCAGAAATTTACAAAAGACAACCTCTGAAAATAAGATAAAATTAAAACCAGAGGCTCCCAAGAGCCTGTAATCGCTCACCCGATGCATATAGGTAATGAACAATAAAATATGAAACTCCTTGTCAGAGTATTTTAAAGCCAATTTTCTAATTACTGTAAAGGATCATTGGATGCACACTCTAATGTGACCAAGCTTGCTTCAAATTAGCTTTGCATTTTCATACAAGAAAATCCTTAAAAAATAATTATTGGCTAAATGTGCCTAAATTGCATATTAAGCAAAAGTCAAAACTCAATAGCAGAAAACTACTCCTTAAATTTCAGTTCATTTTAGTTTAAAATGTAACGTCTTGCCCATTGGAGGAAATTTCGACTTTTAGTAACTGTAGTCATCTTGGATGGATTGGAAGTCAGAGTTGTCGAATACGATTTTCAAGGAGACTTAATCCAAGGTCTGCTTTAATTTGGTTCAGTGGTTTCAGATAGCAAGATTTTCAAAATATTTTTTTTTGTTGTCAAAATCAGGGTTATGGGTTTTGGTGTTTAATGCCACTTTCAACAATATTTCAGCTATATTTTGGTGGTCAGTGTTATTGGTGGAGGAAACCACTGTCCTGTCGCAAGTCACTGACAAACTTTATTACATAATGTTGTATCGAGTAAACCTCGCCTGAGTGAGATTTGAACTCACAATGTTTGTGGTTATTGGCACTGATTGCATAGGTAGTTATTAACCAAACAACCATACGAACATGACCACGACGGCCCTATCAGCCTATATCATATTTTTGCTTAAAAAAAAATCAATATGTTTCTGCAAAACCCACAGCATTTCATACTACTCATTAGAATGAAACATTTCATATAGGAAAAACATGAACCAATCTCAGTCAAGTTTGGTTTAATGCATTCCAGTATAGAACATTTTTTGGTCAAAATTGGCCAATTTAAATTGCATAATTGACCAAAACTGTCAAATTTCATAACTAAACCATGAAATATATTCAACAATTCATTGTCGTGCAGCTGGACTACAAATTCATTTCGACTAGCAATAAAGCATTAATGAACAATTCAAGAATTTTCTATTTTCAGTAATGCGAGCCATTTCGGATTATTAGTGGGACTGTAAGACATCAATTTGAAAACAGGATCACACAAGAACTATCCTAGCCAGTGTTACATAAAGTTTTTCTAGAATATTCTAGTAACAGAACGATACAACCAACAATCAATTAAGTTTCTATACTTTAATATAATTACAAAAATTAATATACAATTGCACACATTATAGTAAGTAAATATTGATTCCTATAATATAGAAAAAATGCTAGCCGTAAAACAAATGTTTTACCCAATTCAGTCAAACATGAAACATTTATGAAGGTGTACTACATGTATATTGATCTTATTTTGTATTTTGACTACTTTGTTACATTGAATAAATTAGGAATCATATCATATTAAAAAAAAAAAACTCGCTAATATTAACACCAAAATCACTGCTGCAAATTTAGTTTCCCCACTTTCCCTTAGTAATTCTTACACATCTCCTATTTCCTTTCTTTGATTTTCTTTAAAACAAAAAAATCCAACAAACTCACCAGATGAATTTGCATGATACTTTTGTGATATAATTTCAGAGGAGAAGATTTTTTTAGAAATTGACCAACCAGACACAAGAATTGCCTGTGGTGGCCATGTTTGTTAACAGAGTTGGATGAAATGAGCACTCTTTATAAGATTCTTCCTACCAAGTTTCAGTTCATTTTGCCAAGAGGTTTCAGAGAAGATTAAAATGTGAAAAGTTAACAATGGATGACAGACAGCAAGTGATGGCAAAAGCTCACATTACCTTTGATAAGGTGAGCTAAAAATGTCACCATTTTTTTAAATTTATTAGTAAGAAAGGATATGGATGTAAATGAACATGAGAGATGATCCAGCATTACACTTAGACACAAAATCAAGTAAAGGCACATCACTTTTATTGCTGTTCTGCATTTCAGTCACAGTAGGGTCTTCACCAATAAGAATAACTCATATCCTAAAATGAATGTGAATTTTATTTTGAATATGACCCCAACTGCCGATGTTGCTAGATGTTAGTGTATCACCCCAAAAAAATGCTAAAAAAGACACCACATTGAATTTGAATTAGAATAGCGAAAATTGATGACGGTTAAGAAACAGTAAGGTTTTTCAGGCACAGTCCTAGGATTCTTTATTTATAAATACAGGAGTTAAACAACTTGTACCTGTTCCTGTTCCTGTTCACCACTCACTTTATACTTCTTATGTCCCTTAGATCTCCCTGTTCTTCCTTTTGCTCTTTTCCTTGCCACTCCCTATGCATAAAGCAGATATTTTAACATTTGTTTAAATCACCTGGTAAACTGAAGCAGAAATTTACAAAAGACAACCTCTGAAAATAAGATAAAATTAAAACCAGAGGCTCCCAAGAGCCTGTAATCGCTCACCCGATGCATATAGGTAATGAACAATAAAATATGAAACTCCTTGTCAGAGTATTTTAAAGCCAATTTTCTAATTACTGTAAAGGATCATTGGATGCACACTCTAATGTGACCAAGCTTGCTTCAAATTAGCTTTGCATTTTCATACAAGAAAATCCTTAAAAAATAATTATTGGCTAAATGTGCCTAAATTGCATATTAAGCAAAAGTCAAAACTCAATAGCAGAAAACTACTCCTTAAATTTCAGTTCATTTTAGTTTAAAATGTAACGTCTTGCCCATTGGAGGAAATTTCGACTTTTAGTAACTGTAGTCATCTTGGATGGATTGGAAGTCAGAGTTGTCGAATACGATTTTCAAGGAGACTTAATCCAAGGTCTGCTTTAATTTGGTTCAGTGGTTTCAGATAGCAAGATTTTCAAAATATTTTTTGTTGTTGTCAAAATCAGGGTTATGGGTTTTGGTGTTTAATGCCACTTTCAACAATATTTCAGCTATATTTTGGTGGTCAGTGTTATTGGTGGAGGAAACCACTGTCCTGTCGCAAGTCACTGACAAACTTTATTACATAATGTTGTATCGAGTAAACCTCGCCTGAGTGAGATTTGAACTCACAATGTTTGTGGTTATTGGCACTGATTGCATAGGTAGTTATTAACCAAACAACCATACGAACATGACCACGACGGCCCTATCAGCCTATATCATATTTTTGCTTAAAAAAAAAATCAATATGTTTCTGCAAAACCCACAGCATTTCATACTACTCATTAGAATGAAACATTTCATATAGGAAAAACATGAACCAATCTCAGTCAAGTTTGGTTTAATGCATTCCAGTATAGAACATTTTTTGGTCAAAATTGGCCAATTTAAATTGCATAATTGACCGAAACTGTCAAATTTCATAACTAAACCATGAAATATATTCAACAATTCATTGTCGTGCAGCTGGACTTCAAATTCATTTCGACTAGCAATAAAGCATTAATGAACAATTCAAGAATTTTCTATTTTCAGTAATGCGAGCCATTTCGGATTATTAGTGGGACTGTATGACATCAATTTGAAAACAGGATCACACAAGAACTATCCTAGCCAGTGTTACATAAAGTTTTTCTAGAATATTCTAGTAACAGAACGATACAACCAACAATCAATTAAGTTTCTATACTTTAATATAATTACAAAAATTAATATACAATTGCACACATTATAGTAAGTAAATATTGATTCCTATAATATAGAAAAAATGCTAGCCGTAAAACAAATGTTTTACCCAATTCAGTCAAACATGGAACATTTATGAAGGTGTACTACATGTATATTGATCTTATTTTGTATTTTGACTACTTTGTTACATTGAATAAATTAGGAATCATATCATATTAAAAAAAAAAAACTCGCTAATATTAACACCAAAATCACTGCTGCAAATTTAGTTTCCCCACTTTCCCTTAGTAATTCTTACACATCTCCTAATTCCTTTCTTTGATTTTCTTTAAAACAAAAAAATCCAACAAACTCACCAGATGAATTTGCATGATACTTTTGTGATATAATTTCAGAGGAGAAGATTTTTTTAGAAATTGACCAACCAGACACAAGAATTGCCTGTGGTGGCCATGTTTGTTAACAGAGTTGGATGAAATGAGCACTCTTTATAAGATTCTTCCTACCAAGTTTCAGTTCATTTTGCCAAGAGGTTTCAGAGAAGATTAAAATGTGAAAAGTTAACAATGGATGACAGACAGCAAGTGATGGCAAAAGCTCACATTACCTTTGATAAGGTGAGCTAAAAATGTCACCATTTTTTTAAATTTATTAGTAAGAAAGGATATGGATGTAAATGAACATGAGAGATGATCCAGCATTACACTTAGACACAAAATCAAGTAAAGGCACATCACTTTTATTGCTGTTCTGCATTTCAGTCACAGTAGGGTCTTCACCAATAAGAATAACTCATATCCTAAAATGAATGTGAATTTTATTTTGAATATGACCCCAACTGCCGATGTTGCTAGATGTTAGTGTATCACCCCAAAAAAATGCTAAAAAAGACACCACATTGAATTTGAATTAGAATAGCGAAAATTGATGACGGTTAAGAAACAGTAAGGTTTTTCAAATGTTTTTCAGGCACAGTCCTAGGATTCTTTATTTATAAATACAGGAGTTAAACAACTTGTACCTGTTCCTGTTCCTGTTCACCACTCACTTTATACTTCTTATGTCCCTTAGATCCCCCTGTTCTTCCTTTTGCTCTTTTCCTTGCCACTCCCTATGCATAAAGCAGATATTTTAACATTTGTTTAAATCACCTGGTAAACTGAAGCAGAAATTTACAAAAGACAACCTCTGAAAATAAGATAAAATTAAAACCAGAGGCTCCCAAGAGCCTGTAATCGCTCACCCGATGCATATAGGTAATGAACAATAAAATATGAAACTCCTTGTCAGAGTATTTTAAAGCCAATTTTCTAATTACTGTAAAGGATCATTGGATGCACACTCTAATGTGACCAAGCTTGCTTCAAATTAGCTTTGCATTTTCATACAAGAAAATCCTTAAAAAATAATTATTGGCTAAATGTGCCTAAATTGCATATTAAGCAAAAGTCAAAACTCAATAGCAGAAAACTACTCCTTAAATTTCAGTTCATTTTAGTTTAAAATGTAACGTCTTGCCCATTGGAGGAAATTTCGACTTTTAGTAACTGTAGTCATCTTGGATGGATTGGAAGTCAGAGTTGTCGAATACGATTTTCAAGGAGACTTAATCCAAGGTCTGCTTTAATTTGGTTCAGTGGTTTCAGATAGCAAGATTTTCAAAATATTTTTTGTTGTTGTCAAAATCAGGGTTATGGGTTTTGGTGTTTAATGCCACTTTCAACAATATTTCAGCTATATTTTGGTGGTCAGTGTTATTGGTGGAGGAAACCACTGTCCTGTCGCAAGTCACTGACAAACTTTATTACATAATGTTGTATCGAGTAAACCTCGCCTGAGTGAGATTTGAACTCACAATGTTTGTGGTTATTGGCACTGATTGCATAGGTAGTTATTAACCAAACAACCATACGAACATGACCACGACGGCCCTATCAGCCTATATCATATTTTTGCTTAAAAAAAAATCAATATGTTTCTGCAAAACCCACAGCATTTCATACTACTCATTAGAATGAAACATTTCATATAGGAAAAACATGAACCAATCTCAGTCAAGTTTGGTTTAATGCATTCCAGTATAGAACATTTTTTGGTCAAAATTGGCCAATTTAAATTGCATAATTGACCAAAACTGTCAAATTTCATAACTAAACCATGAAATATATTCAACAATTCATTGTCGTGCAGCTGGACTACAAATTCATTTCGACTAGCAATAAAGCATTAATGAACAATTCAAGAATTTTCTATTTTCAGTAATGCGAGCCATTTCGGATTATTAGTGGGACTGTAAGACATCAATTTGAAAACAGGATCACACAAGAACTATCCTAGCCAGTGTTACATAAAGTTTTTCTAGAATATTCTAGTAACAGAACGATACAACCAACAATCAATTAAGTTTCTATACTTTAATATAATTACAAAAATTAATATACAATTGCACACATTATAGTAAGTAAATATTGATTCCTATAATATAGAAAAAATGCTAGCCGTAAAACAAATGTTTTACCCAATTCAGTCAAACATGGAACATTTATGAAGGTGTACTACATGTATATTGATCTTATTTTGTATTTTGACTACTTTGTTACATTGAATAAATTAGGAATCATATCATATTAAAAAAAAAAAACTCGCTAATATTAACACCAAAATCACTGCTGCAAATTTAGTTTCCCCACTTTCCCTTAGTAATTCTTACACATCTCCTATTTCCTTTCTTTGATTTTCTTTAAAACAAAAAAATCCAACAAACTCACCAGATGAATTTGCATGATACTTTTGTGATATAATTTCAGAGTAGAAGATTTTTTTAGAAATTGACCAACCAGACACAAGAATTGCCTGTGGTGGCCATGTTTGTTAACAGAGTTGGATGAAATGAGCACCCTTTATAAGATTCTTCCTACCAAGTTTCAGTTCATTTTGCCAAGAGGTTTCAGAGAAGATTAAAATGTGAAAAGTTAACAATGGATGACAGACAGCAAGTGATGGCAAAAGCTCACATTACCTTTGATAAGGTGAGCTAAAAATGTCACCATTTTTTTAAATTTATTAGTAAGAAAGGATATGGATGTAAATGAACATGAGAGATGATCCAGCATTACACTTAGACACAAAATCAAGTAAAGGCACATCACTTTTATTGCTGTTCTGCATTTCAGTCACAGTAGGGTCTTCACCAATAAGAATAACTCATATCCTAAAATGAATGTGAATTTTATTTTGAATATGACCCCAACTGCCGATGTTGCTAGATGTTAGTGTATCACCCCAAAAAAATGCTAAAAAAGACACCACATTGAATTTGAATTAGAATAGCGAAAATTGATGACGGTTAAGAAACAGTAAGGTTTTTCAAACGTTTTTCAGGCACAGTCCTAGGATTCTTTATTTATAAATACAGGAGTTAAACAACTTGTACCTGTTCCTGTTCCTGTTCACCACTCACTTTATACTTCTTATGTCCCTTAGATCCCCCTGTTCTTCCTTTTGCTCTTTTCCTTGCCACTCCCTATGCATAAAGCAGATATTTTAACATTTGTTTAAATCACCTGGTAAACTGAAGCAGAAATTTACAAAAGACAACCTCTGAAAATAAGATAAAATTAAAACCAGAGGCTCCCAAGAGCCTGTAATCGCTCACCCGATGCATATAGGTAATGAACAATAAAATATGAAACTCCTTGTCAGAGTATTTTAAAGCCAATTTTCTAATTACTGTAAAGGATCATTGGATGCACACTCTAATGTGACCAAGCTTGCTTCAAATTAGCTTTGCATTTTCATACAAGAAAATCCTTAAAAAATAATTATTGGCTAAATGTGCCTAAATTGCATATTAAGCAAAAGTCAAAACTCAATAGCAGAAAACTACTCCTTAAATTTCAGTTCATTTTAGTTTAAGATGTAACGTCTTGCCCATTGGAGGAAATTTCGACTTTTAGTAACTGTAGTCATCTTGGATGGATTGGAAGTCAGAGTTGTCGAATACGATTTTCAAGGAGACTTAATCCAAGGTCTGCTTTAATTTGGTTCAGTGGTTTCAGATAGCAAGATTTTCAAAATATTTTTTGTTGTTGTCAAAATCAGGGTTATGGGTTTTGGTGTTTAATGCCACTTTCAACAATATTTCAGCTATATTTTGGTGGTCAGTGTTATTGGTGGAGGAAACCACTGTCCTGTCGCAAGTCACTGACAAACTTTATTACATAATGTTGTATCGAGTAAACCTCGCCTGAGTGAGATTTGAACTCACAATGTTTGTGGTTATTGGCACTGATTGCATAGGTAGTTATTAACCAAACAACCATACGAACATGACCACGACGGCCCTATCAGCCTATATCATATTTTTGCTTAAAAAAAAAATCAATATGTTTCTGCAAAACCCACAGCATTTCATACTACTCATTAGAATGAAACATTTCATATAGGAAAAACATGAACCAATCTCAGTCAAGTTTGGTTTAATGCATTCCAGTATAGAACATTTTTTGGTCAAAATTGGCCAATTTAAATTGCATAATTGACCGAAACTGTCAAATTTCATAACTAAACCATGAAATATATTCAACAATTCATTGTCGTGCAGCTGGACTTCAAATTCATTTCGACTAGCAATAAAGCATTAATGAACAATTCAAGAATTTTCTATTTTCAGTAATGCGAGCCATTTCGGATTATTAGTGGGACTGTATGACATCAATTTGAAAACAGGATCACACAAGAACTATCCTAGCCAGTGTTACATAAAGTTTTTCTAGAATATTCTAGTAACAGAACGATACAACCAACAATCAATTAAGTTTCTATACTTTAATATAATTACAAAAATTAATATACAATTGCACACATTATAGTAAGTAAATATTGATTCCTATAATATAGAAAAAATGCTAGCCGTAAAACAAATGTTTTACCCAATTCAGTCAAACATGGAACATTTATGAAGGTGTACTACATGTATATTGATCTTATTTTGTATTTTGACTACTTTGTTACATTGAATAAATTAGGAATCATATCATATTAAAAAAAAAAAACTCGCTAATATTAACACCAAAATCACTGCTGCAAATTTAGTTTCCCCACTTTCCCTTAGTAATTCTTACACATCTCCTATTTCCTTTCTTTGATTTTCTTTAAAACAAAAAAATCCAACAAACTCACCAGATGAATTTGCATGATACTTTTGTGATATAATTTCAGAGGAGAAGATTTTTTTAGAAATTGACCAAACCAGACACAAGAATTGCCTGTGGTGGCCATGTTTGTTAACAGAGTTGGATGAAATGAGCACTCTTTATAAGATTCTTCCTACCAAGTTTCAGTTCATTTTGCCAAGAGGTTTCAGAGAAGATTAAAATGTGAAAAGTTAACAATGGATGACAGACAGCAAGTGATGGCAAAAGCTCACATTACCTTTGATAAGGTGAGCTAAAAATGTCACCATTTTTTTTAATTTATTAGTAAGAAAGGATATGGATGTAAATGAACATGAGAGGTGTGACAACATCTGCAGTACTCGGCTAAGTCTCGTCGAATATTCAGCCAATAGAAATGGGTCAATATCCTGTTGTATATTTTGTTAACCCTAAGTGTCCAGCCATTGGCAAATCATGAGCTTGGCTCATAACTTCCTTCCGGTACTACTATCTGGTAGACCACTTTCCATTCATCTTCCACAGCCGCAACTGGAGGTCGGCATTTACATATCAATACTTTATCTTTCATGAAATAGCTAACAAGCATATTCTCTGCCTCCTCTACTGATACCGACTAAGAACAAAGTAGTGTGAGCTCTTGATCTTCCTTCCGTCGTTCCCTAGTTAGAGGGCCATTACTGACATCTCTTATCTTTTGTTAAAGAACAGGACCATCACTCATTAACTTTTGGTCCTGGACTGAATCAAGATGGGATTTTTGGTCCTCATCGTCATGTAAAAAGTGATCGCTGACATCAGCAAAAAATGTGTCTTTTAATTCAACATCTCTTGTTTCTGTGTTACCTTCTTGTTATAAAGTCTCTTCTTTTTCCAGTTTCTTACTCATGGCTCTAGTTACCACACAAGCAGAAAAAACCTCTGTATTTTCTAATTCATTCTCTTCGTAACTAGGCTCATCAGAGACTATTGGCTCCATTATAACCTTGTTATTACCAAGTAACAAGGAAATACCCTCCACAGGAAGCATAGGTCTTACCCCAACTAGTTTTAACATATTATATTGTCCAAACACATGACAATAGGATAAGATACAAGTTTTTCAACTAAGAACATCTTCTCCTTACCCCAACTACAACATGTCCCGAAACAAAGTCTGACTTTAAATTAATATGATGGGGAACACTATGAAAACCTGGGTCTATCCCCTGTAACAACACATTTGCAGCAGTCAAAGTCTTCCCTGATAAAGGTAAAATAGTTTCTAACATTAAAGTTTGGGAAGCTCCCGTATCACACAATATTTTAATGGGCTGTAGACTGGTCTCATCACCTATCAGTGATACAAATCACTTAGTTTTAAAGTGCTTATAATCCTCCATAATTTGAAACCCTTAAATTAGGTTTTTTAATTACAATGGACATAAGAGGGTTTTTTAATTACAATGGACATAAAAGGGTTTTTTAATTACAATGGACATAAGAGGGTTTTTTAATTACAATGGACATAAGAGGGTTTTTTAATTACAATGGACATAAGAGGGTTTTTTAATTACAATGGACATAAGAGGGTTTTTTAATTACAATGGACATAAGAGGGTTTTTTAATTACAATGGACATAAGAGGGTTTTTTTAAATTACAATGGACATAAGAGGGTTTTTTAATTACAATGGACATAAGAGGCTTTTTTAATTACAATGGACATAAGAGGGTTTTTTAATTACAATGGACATAAGAGGGTTTTTTAATTACAATGGACATAAGAGGGTTTTTTAATTACAATGGACATAAGAGGGTTTTTTAATTACAATGGACATAAGAGGGTTTTTTAATTACAATGGACATAAGAGGGTTTTTTAATTACAATGGACATAAGAGGGTTTTTTAATTACAATGGACATAAGAGGGTTTTTTAATTACAATGGACATAAGAGGGTTTTTTAATTACAATGGACATAAGAGGGTTTTTTAATTACAATGGACATAAGAGGGTTTTTTAATTACAATGGACATAAGAGGGTTTTTTAATTACAATGGACATAAGAGGGTTTTTTAATTACAATGGACATAAGAGGGTTTTTTAAAGCATTACAAGCTATTGAACCGTGCGGTTTACTCTCATTGAAATAGGATGAAAAATAAAAAAGTTCAAATTTTGGAATTTGGCTTTTGTTGGTCCTTTCATTTGATTTGATGATAGATTTTGATTTTTGGTGTTTAATGCTACTTTCAGCAATATTTCAGCTATATCATGGCAACCAGTTTTAGTGGTGGAAGAAACCGGAGTACCCGGAAAGAACCACCGACCATGGGCAAGCAATTGGTAAACTTTATCACTTGCGGCTGCGAGTCGAAAGCACCCTTTTTTGTAATTTACAAAGCCGGGGGCAAACCCACGCCCCTTTCATTTGTACTTATATCCATAACCGTAAGAGTCAACATGTTACTGAATGCTCTCAATGCCATCAATGCAAAGAAAAAAAAATGCATCAAAATTGGATGAAGAATAAAAATTCTATATACCTTCCAAACATGCGAAATTTCAGAATTTGGGCCCCTTTTAGACTCCTTTGAGAGACAAACAATTATGGCCCAAAATAACCCATTAAGATGATCATTTTGCATCAAACTGCATTAAAATTGGATCCACAATAAAAAAAAGTTAAAATTTTGAAATTTCCCTCTGTTGGGTTCCTTTTGTCAAAAACAATAGTTACATAACAATGCTAAGCATTTTTCAAAGGGATTCTCCTAAGGAATTCTGTACAGATAACAGAAACATTCATTTTTGCACTTTAGGGCCTCTTGTTTGAAAATAGGTAGGGTTATAATACCCATAATCAATGGCACCCTTTATACAGTGACAAGGGTCATTGTGCTAAAAATTCTTGAAGATCCGTTGACAACAACTTAAGTTATCACATAGAAACCAGTCTGTCTACAGAGTCATGACATCAACGACAACACTAAATACAATTGTTGCTGTCTTATGCAAAAAAAGACCATTAAGAGCTATGGTTCCACAGATATAAAAGATCTTGACTCCATGTAACGTTGATGTGTGTTCTACTGGGCAATTTCTATCTACATGTATATAATGATTTAAAGTTAAATAACTAAATGCTGATATAACATGTACTGAAACTTTCTCTTTCTTCTTTAATGGTCCACTATAACAACAATACACAGGCTGATGATACTGCTGTAGAAAAGAGATGCATTCAATAAAATCTTAACATAATTATCTTATATTATTAATATAATTGTTATATACTTTTTTACTGAATGTATGCTGTGTACATGTAAAAAGGAGAGAGCTTGTATAGGCATAGCCCGTTGCTCAATCCCATTCATATATAGTTGTGAATAAAATATGGTCAAACTTAAAACAAGAGGCTCCCAGGAGCCTGTAATCGCTCACCTGGATCAAAGCTGCTTTCAATAACAACGCAACTGCACTGTGGCAGCCATCTTGGTGGGAGAGCGTGACTGCCGGACACAATTTTGGAAGAGGACCATCCAATGACTATTCCATCAAAGTTTGGTTCTAATTGAGCTATTGGTTCCAGACAAGATGTTTTTTATGTGAATTTCCAATAGGGTCCTATGTTAAACTAAGCACAGCTATGCAGCTATCTTGGTCAGAAGGCGGGACCACCAGACACAATTTTGGAAGAGGACCATCCAATGACTATTTTATCAAAGTTTGGTTCCAATTGAGCAACTGGTTCCAGACAAGAAGATTTGTATGTGAATTTCCCATAGGGTCCTATGTTAAGCTAAGTTCGGCTGTGGGGTCCATCTTGGTCGAAGGGTCAAACCGCCGGACAAATTTTTGGAAGAGAACCATCCAATGATTATTTCATCAAAATTTTTTCTTATTGAGCAAATGGTTTCAGACAAGATTTTTATGGGAATTTCCCATAGGGTCCTATGTTAAATTAAGTTCAGCTGTGGTGGCCATCTTGGTCGGTGTTCTGAAATGCTGGACACAATTTTGGAAGAGGACCACCCAAGAATCATTTCAGCAAAGTTTGGTTGAGATTGGCTCAGTAGTTTCAGAGGAGAAGATTTTTTTTAAATTTCATCACCCCTTTTTTCTAATTTGCATAATTGGTCAAAATCGGCAAAAGTTCAAAGTTCATAAAAAAATCCCGTAATATATGTTAACCAGAGGCTCTCAAGAGCCTGTATCGTTCACCTGGTTATAAAAAAAACCAATTGGTCCTATGTAAAAACTATGTCCTGCAGTGGTAGTCATCTTGGAATTACGATCAACATAAAAAACACAAAGTTTGTAAAGGACCTTCCAATGATTGATGCACAATTTAGGTTCAATCAGTGCAATAGCTTCAGAGAAGAATATATTTCTGTATTTTCCCCTGTGTTAATACTATGACCTGTAGTGGCAGCCATCTCGGATTTCCGATTGGCATAAAAAACAGAAACTTTGTAGAGGACCTTCCAATGATCATTCCTGGGCAGTTTGGTTTCAACTGTCCAAGTGGTTTCAGAGAAGAAGCGTTTTGAAACATTTTTCCCATAGGGTCCAATGTTAAACTAAGTCCTGCCGTAGCCACCATTTTGAATTTCATATCAGAACAAAAAACGTAAAGTTTGTAGAGGACCATCCAATGAACATTCATGTACAGTTTGGCTTTAATCATATTTGTAGTTTCTGAGTAGAAGGCATTTGAACATTTTCCCATAGGGTCCAATGTTAATCTATGTATTGCGGTGGTGGCCATCTTGGATTTCCGATCGGCATAAAAAACACACACCTTGTAGAGGACCTTCCAATGATCATTCCTGGGCAGTTTGGTTTCAATTGTCCAAGTGGTTTCAGAGAAGAAGCGTTTTGAAACATTTTTCCCATAGGGTCCAATGTTAAACTAAGTCCTGCCGTAGCCGCCATTTTGAATTTCATATCGGAACAAAAAACCTTAAGATTGTAGAAGACCATCCAATGAACATTCATGTACAGTTTGGCTTTAATCATATTTGTAGTTTCTGAGAAGAAGGCATTTGAATATTTTCCCATAGGGTCCAATGTTAATCTATGTCCTGCGGTGGCGGCCATCTTGGATTTCCGATCGGCATAAAAAACAAACATTTTGTAGAGGACCTTCCAATGATCATTCCTGGGCAGTTTGGTTTCAACTGTCCAAGTGGTTTCAGAGAAGAAGCATTTTGAAACATTTTTCCCATAGGGTCCAATGTTAAACTAAGTCCTGCCGTAGCCGCCATTTTGAATTTCATATCGGAACAAAAAACCTTAAGATTGTAGAGGACCATCCAATGAACATTCATGTACAGTTTGGCTTTGATCATATTTGTAGTTTCTGAGAAGAAGGCATTTGAATATTTTCCCATAGGGTCCAATGTTAATCTATGGCCTGCGGTGGCGGCCATCTTGGATTTCCGATCGGCATAAAAAACAGAAATTTTGTAGAGGACCTTCCAATGATCATTCCTGGGCAGTTTGGTTTCAACTGTCCAAGTGGTTTCAGAGAAGAAGCATTTTGAAACATTTTTCCCATAGGGTCCAATGTTAAACTAAGTCCTGCCGTAGCCGCCATTTTGATTTTCATATCGGAACAAAAAACCTTAAGATTGTAGAGGACCATCCAATGAACATTCATGTACAGTTTGGCTTTAATCATATTTGTAGTTTCTGAGAAGAAGGCATTTGAATATTTTCCCATAGGGTCCAATGTTAATCTATGTCCTGCGCTGGCAGCCATCTTGGATTTCCGATCGGCATAAAAAACAGAAACTTTGTAAAGGACCTTCCAATGATCATTCCTGGGCAGTTTGGTTTCAACTGTCCAAGTGGTTTCAGAGAAGAAGCATTTTGAAACATTTTTCCCATAGGGTCCAATGTTAAACTAAGTCCTGCCGTAGCCGCCATTTTGAATTTCATATCGGAACAAAAAACCTTAAGATTGTAGAGGACCATCCAATGAACATTCATGTACAGTTTGGCTTTAATCATATTTGTAGTTTCTGAGAAGAAGGCATTTGAACATTTTCCCATAGGGTCCAATGTTAATCTATGTCCTGCGATGGTGGCCATCTTGGATTTCCGATCGGCATAAAAAACAGTAACTTGGTAAAGGACATTCCAATGATCATTCATGTACAGTTTAGGTTCAGTCAGTTCATTACTTTCAGAGAAGAAGATCTTTGAAATTTAAGCCAATCAGAGCATATTATTGGCCTTGGCAGCCATATTGAAAATCCGACTGGAACGAAAAACAGTAACTTTGTAGAGGACCATCCAAGGAACATTCCTGCTAAGTTTGGTTCCAATCGGCCCAGTGGTTTCGGAGAAGAAGCTTGAAATGTGAAAAGTTTACAGACGACAGACGCCAAGTGATGGCAATAGTTCAAAAGGGGACCACCTAAGGATCATTCACACAAAGTTTGGTTGAAATTGGCCAAGTGGTTTCTAACAAGAAGATTTTTAAATGATTTTTTGCTTATTTATGCCTAATTTGCATAATCGGTCAAAATCGGCAAAAGTTCAAAGTTCATAACAAATCCCATAATATATGTTAAAAAGCTCATCATTATGCTTATACAGTTCAAATTTGGACATATTCTGGCATAAAATAAGGCAGTTTTGGCCATTTGAAGAAATTTCTATTTTTTAGTAATGGCGGCCATCTTGGATGGAGGCCATGGCTATCGGACATAATTTTGAAAGGGACCGACCCAGGGACCATCCCTGCCAGGTTTGGTTTAATTTGGTTCTGCGGTTTCAGAGGAGAAGATTTAAATGTGATCTTTTATCAAAATATGCTTAATTTGCATAATCTGTATAAATCGGCTGAAAGAAAAATTTCACACAAAAATCCCGAACATATGTTAAACTACTTCATGCCATGTAGCTGCAGTTAACATTTGAGCTCATTTTGACTTATACTAAAGCAGCAATGGACAATTAAAATTTCATCCCCCCTTTTTTCTATATTTAGCTTGGTGGCCATCTTGGTTGGAAGTCAGGATCACCGGACACAATTTTGGAAGGGGGCCATCCAAGGACCAATCCACCAAAGTTTGGTTGCAATTGGCCCAGTGGTTTCTGAGGAGAAGATTAAAATGTGAAATGTTGACGGACATTTGATGAAAAAAGGGAAATAACTCCAAAATGGGTAATGGGATTTACTTCAAAATTGCAGGGTGGGTAGATCTTGACATGCTGCACATTTTTGCAATTCAAATTTAACCTTTATCTCTTATAGTGTTTGATATATAAGACGAAAAGTATTAAAATTTAAAAAATTTGATGAAAAAAGGGCAATAACACCAAGATGGGTAATCAGATTTACTTCTAAATAGCAGGGTATATAGATCTTGCTGTGCTGATCATTTTTACCCCATGTTAGATTTTTGATATTATTAACGGTTTTTGAGTTATTACCCAAAACCTGCAATTTTACCATATGTTCTATTTTTAGTAACAGTGGCCATGTTGGTTGATGCACGGCATCACCGGACACAATTTTGAAACTAGACACCCTAGTGATGATTCAGACCAAGTTTGGTTTCCATCGGTCTAGTACTTTCAGAGGAGAAGATTTTTGAAAAAGTATACGACGGACGACAACGACGGACGCCAAGTGATGGCAATAGCTCACCTGACCCTTTGGGTCAGGTCAGGTGAGCTAAAAACTAGAGGCTCAGCAAGTGCTGAGCTGAGCCTCTGTCACTCACCTTTCATTCTGCTTTGAGGAAACTTAATACAGAACCTTCCATAGGTGCTTCCTACCAAATATCGGTTCATAATTCCTCATAAGAACTATTATAGTCTTCATATACAAAACGGAGTGCTCTTTCCTGCACTTTTTCTAATTTTTTTGAATTTTTATCAGTACAGAAATGCCAGGCCAAAGGGCAAAAGTTAAAATTACTAAGTATGAAAGTATGAAATATAGTTAACTTATTTAATCTATTCAAATATGAACGCAAACGTTTGAGAATATTTAGTTGTTGGGATGCCTTCCTGCATATTGTACTAATATGAGCATCAAAATTTAGTTGATAATCAATATCAATCCCAAGGATTTTCACAGTACTTTCACATGTAAGATCAAAATTCTGAATATGAATGGATGGATTTTTGTCATAAGTTTTTCTGTCTACAGCCAAAAACTGAAATTTGTCTGGATTAGCCTGCATCTTATTTATTCTGAACCATTCAATTAGTTGATTTGAGTCAGTCTCCAGAGTAGATATAAGTGCATCCAAATCTGGATTACAGAATGAGACCAAGTACACTCTGTCCAAATAAATTTACCTATTTTCCAAAATTAAACAGCAATCGAGAAGCATGCTTAAACATTTTATACTATTTAACATAAAATATAAATCCAAAAGCTTTTTCTAATTTGAAATTTCTGCTTATAGTAATGACAGCTATCTTGGATCAAAGATAATTTCAACTCAAGTTTCTGAGTAGAAGATTTGAAGGAGATTTTTTTTTCTTAAAATATGCAAAATGGTATAAATCAGTTGAAAGAAAAAATTAACAGAAATTTAACAGAAAATATATGATAAACTACTTATTGCCATGTAGCTGGTGTTACTTTGAGCTCATTTTGACATATAATAAAACAGCAAAGGACAATTAAAGAAATCTATATTTTTAGCAACAGCTGCCATCTTGAATGGAGGGTGGGGCAGTCAGACATAATATTAAAAGAGGATGATCCAAGCACAAGTTCTTCATATTAAATTCGCAGCGATGGGGGGGGGGGGGGGGGGGTTATTATGTTTTTACACCAGGTAAAAATGTTTTTTCAGTACACTCCAAATGAAGTGTCCTATGTCTATAAGAGTTCGCTGTATAGATGATGAAACTCTGGAAATAACGAACATTGTCCATGAACATAACCATGAGGTTTCAAAGGCAGTTTTCAACCACCTGTTTCACCAAAGTAGTCTCGACAGTGGACAATAAAATGAAATTGCTTGAAATAACTTTGAACATTAATTCAATACTTTATCTTACTTGAAATTTTAAATTGTATATGATAATTCTTAAATTAAAAATATCTATGTATATTTTTTTTCTTTAAAATTTATAGTATCACAGTAATAAATGTCTAAAAACAATATATTTAAGAAAACAAAAATCCATCGTATTCGTAGCCTCTAGATGCTAGTAATACGTGATTAATTTCCGTAACATAGGGGTCCATGTCCGGAAACCGGTTGATCATTAGTCACAACTTCCGCCCGTCGTACTTGTAGAACCCAGGCTACGAATACGTATCCGTCGTATTCGTAGCCTGTGCCTTTTTCTATTGTCAACATCATTACATTATTAACGTCAATGTATTGTTAACATCACATAAATGTTCACAACTCATTCATTACCCAAAGATCTGCATGAGCAGTACAAATATTAGTAAATGAATGATTTATCCATTGGACTTCAAATATATAAATATATAATGTCTCTTATAATAGAAAAGAATCATTACATACATGTGCACTTATTTCGACATATTCAGGTTTCTCTTTGATAGTTGATACAGGAACCTTTGTGTCTTTATCAACTCCAACAAATGCTGTATATTTAGACACAATGTTAGCAGCTTGGCTGACCAGAATAATTTTATCTTTGTTTACACCATCTTCGTGATAACTACCTAAAGTACATAAATATTCATTTTTTAACACTGCTCATAATTTATTAATAAAATGATAAATTATATTAAATATATGAATATTTGTGTTGTTTTATGCTTGTTTTTTTCAGTCTCTGTTGTAACAAATCTAGAATGGACATTAGATGTGGCGTGCTATTTCAAACCAGAGGTTCACCTCGTTATTCATGCACTGTTTTAGTCATATTTTCATAGGCTAAATAAGGATGTGTTTTGAATCTTCCCACCATCTTGGATTTGCAATGGACACAAAATACATACATTTGGTAGGCAACCATCAGTGGAATATCCAGTCAGCTTTCAAATGCTTCAAATGTTTAACACAAGAATAATTTTAAAATGTTTTTCCCATGGGCACATGTTATGTTATTGATATGACTTTTAATGTAAGCCAACTTGGATTTCCAACTGCCATGAATACATAACTTTTAAGAGGGTTATAAAAAGAACTTTCCAACCATGTAAAAATTCCATCACACATGTGTTTCCTGAGATGAAGATATTAAAAAGTGTATCCAATAAGAAAGAATTATTGGACTAGTTACCATATTGAAAATAACAAAAATCACACAATTTGTCGAGAAGAGTGAGTGAGTGAGTGATTGTATTGGCTACTTTAATTATACACACAATCTTTCTAATTTTACTTTATACCAGCCTCAAGCAAATGTTCTACCAACACTGAAAACCACTCTTAAAGATCTTGTAATATAAATATAATTCTGTATGTAGAAATCAGAATAAGAAAGGTATTTTCCATCCCCATGTTTCTATGACAACATTATTTACAAAACTAAAAAGTTGAAATCTGACACATGATGACATCTATTTATAAAATCATTGAAAAATATGTTCTTATTAGAAAAGGCTAAAATGTAGTATATTTAAGAAATAAATCGTCGAAGCCAGAATGTGTCTGGAGTTTTAACATGGATTGGCGGATATTAGTATTTTATCCCGAGCCAGAAGCGAGGGATAAAATTTACTAATATCCGCTAATCCATATTAAAACTCAAAACACATTCTGGCTTCCATGATTTATTTCGATTCTGATATGTCTAAGAGTACAAATACGGTAGTATACTTTGATTGGAAGACGGTAATTTATATTTACGCTTGCAGAAAATGTCGCACACAATTTATATAACTCGAATAATACTGTGCCCTCTATCGGCATTATTCGGGTTACAATTTATGATGACAATGGAAAAGTCAGTCACATTCTTCGGCACATGTGCTAATGAATAGAATAGAATAGAATATGCTTATTTGTCAATTAAAGACGCCCATGATAGGCAGTATAATTACATGAAAATCACAATATTTACATTAATTGGTATGATTAGATCGATTGGATTTAACATACATGACATACAAATACATGTGAATATACAATTTTGTAATCAATAATTTTGACAAGTATAGTGATCCCTGTAATAGATTAAGAGACAGCGCATCATCCACAGTTGTAAATCTAACACAGATATATAATTATTATTATTAATATTGTATAACATAAAATATTACTATTATTAATTTTGAATTATATCATTTCTAGATGAATGTAATTTTAGTATCATATCAGAAAGTTGATTTATGATGAAATTGTCTTCATTGGACATTAACCATATAAATTGCTCTCTAATATCTAAATGTTTAAAGTTATAATTATTATTATTTATAAGATCAATAAATGGTGTTCTCACATTTTGAAGTGCTTCACATTTTAATAAGAAGTGAATTTCATCTTCAACTTCCTTTAAACATAATTTACAAATTCTTTCTTTTGCCTGAAGCCCTCTGTGTCTTCCTCTTTCTATTTCTAAATTATGATTACTTATTCGTAATTTTGAGAGTAAATTTCTTTCTTCATCATTTTTCATAGATAAATAGGGTTCTAGACTTATGTTATTCTTAAATAATCTATATGTTCTTAATTTATTTCCAAAATTCTTATTAATTTTATCATCATGTAAAGATAGGAACCACAGTCTATTATAATTAGATTTAAGTTTAGTGTACAAAAAATGTTTTAAATTTGTTTTTGAGTTCACAACAAATCTTAAGTCGAGTTTTAAATATTTTAATAAGGACAGGATAGTACTATACCAACTTTTCTTATTCTGATCAGATAATAATTTTGATACAGAGAGAGCCTCAGACAAAAGAATGTCTTTACTATTAGATATACGAGTTAAATAAGAAAACATAGAAATTATTATTTCAATAAATAAAGGATATCTTCCGAGTTCTCCAATCACTGCCAGGTTAGAGCTTCTTTTCCCAACTCCAAGTGAAAATTTACAAAATTTCATATGAGCTTTTTCTGCTTTTAGGTCATTACATAATTTTGAAAAATAATTATCTCCCTTGTCTAATAATTTCTGGGGATCAAATGTACCCCACACTTCAATACCATATGTTAAAATAGGCTTAACAGTATGGTCAAATACATGTAATAGGGTTTTAATTTTCGGCTTATGCCCTTCAAAACATTTATACATTTTAAATAAGGCTTTTAAGCCTCTTTTATATAATTCTTCTTTAGCATCTGAGAAGCTCCCAGAGGCATTAAACATTACCCCTAAATATCTGTATTGTTTAACTTTTTCAATCAACTGATTATCAATCATAAAAGTAACTGGGAACAGTCTTCCAGTACTATTAAATACTAGTGATTTAGTCTTATCAGTATTAATTTCCATACCCCATTTTTTACGGGGTCCGACCTATAATCCGACAGTCCGATAGTCTGATAGTCCAACGGTCCGATAGTCCGACAAATGCTTTATTTCTTTGAAAGTTAACACTATAACATGTGTAATATAGGGCCAGAAACCGAACCGTTTACTCACCAAAGAAAGGTCCAGAACATTGGAAACACGATATCATAGACGGACAAACAATTGGCAGGGCCACACAAGAACTCAAAAGAAATGAAATAAATGAATACAAAAAAAAAGAAATACCAAAAAAAAACCAGAGGCTCTCAAGAGCCTGTATCGTTCACCTGGTTATAAAAAAAACCAATTGGTCTTATGTAAAAACTATGTCCTGTAGTGGTAGTCATCTTGGAATTACGATCAACATAAAAAACACAAAGTTTGTAAAGGACCTTCCAATGATTGATGCACAATAGGTTCAATCAGTGCAATAGCTTCAGAGAAGAAGATATTTCTGTATTTTCCCCATATGGTCCTGTGTTAATACTATGACCTGTGGTGGCAGCCATCTTGGATTTCCGATCGGCATAAAAAACAGAAACTTTGTAGAGGACCTTCCAATGATCATTCCTGGGCAGTTTGGTTTCAATTGTCCAAGTGGTTTCAGAGAAGAAGCGTTTTGAAACATTTTTCCCATAGGGTCCAATGTTAAACTAAGTCCTGCCGTAGCCGCCATTTTGAATTTCATATCGGAATAAAAAACGTAAAGTTTGTAGAGGACCATTCAATGAACATTCATGTATAGTTTTGCTTTAATCATATTTGTAGTTTCTGAGAAGAAGGCATTTGAACATTTTCCCATAGGGTCCAATGTTAATCTATGTCCTGCGGTGGTGGCCATCTTGAATTTTTGATCGGCATAAAAAAACAGAAACTTTGTAGAGGACCTTCCAATGATCATTCCTGGGCAGTTTGGTTTCAATTGTCCAAGTGGTTTCAGAGAAGAAGCGTTTTGAAACATTTTTCCCATAGGGTCCAATGTTAAACTAAGTCCTGCCGTAGCCGCCATTTTGAATTTCATATCGGAACAAAAAACGTAAAGTTTGTAGAAGACCATCCAATGAACATTCATGTACAGTTTGGCTTTAATAATATTTGTAGTTTCTGAGAAGAAGGCATTTGAACATTTTCCCATAGGGTCCAATGTTAATCTATGTATTGCGGTGGCAGCCATCTTGGATTTCCGATCGACATAAAAAACATAAAATTTGTAGAGGACCTTCCAATGATCATTCCTGGGCAGTTTGGTTTCAACTGTCCTGGTGGTTTCAGAGAAGAAGCGTTTTGAAACATTCTCCCCACAGGGTCCAATGTTAAACTAGGTCCTGCTGTAGCCGCCATTTTGAATTTCATATCGGAACAAAAAACGTAAAGTTTGTAGAGGACCATCCAATGAACATTCATGTACAGTTTGGCTTTAATCATATTTGTAGTTTCTGAGAAGAAGGCATTTGAACATTTTCACATAGAGTCCAATGTTAATCTATGTATTGCGGTGGCAGCCATCTTGGATTTCCGATCGACATAAAAAACATAAAATTTGTAGAGGACCTTCCAATGATCATTCCTGGGCAGTTTGGTTTCAACTGTCCTGGTGGTTTCAGAGAAGAAGCGTTTTGAAACATTCTCCCCACAGGGTCCAATGTTAAACTAGGTCCTGCTGTAGCCGCCATTTTGAATTTCATATCGGAACAAAAAACGTAAAGTTTGTAGAGGACCATCCAATGAACATTCATGTACAGTTTGGCTTTAATCATATTTGTAGTTTCTGAGAAGAAGGCATTTGAACATTTTCACATAGAGTCCAATGTTAATCTATGTATTGCGGTGGCAGCCATCTTGGATTTCCGATCGACATAAAAAACATAAAATTTGTAGAGGACCTTCCAATGATCATTCCTGGGCAGTTTGGTTTCAACTGTCCTGGTGGTTTCAGAGAAGAAGCGTTTTGAAACATTCTCCCCACAGGGTCCAATGTTAAACTAGGTCCTGCTGTAGCCGCCATTTTGAATTTCATGTCGGAACAAAAAACGTAAAGTTTGTAGAGGACCATCCAATGAACATTCATGTACAGTTTGGCTTTAATCATATTTGTAGTTTCTGAGAAGAAGGCATTTGAATATTTTCCCCATAGGGTCCAATGTTAATCTATGTCCTGCGGTGGCGGCCATCTTGGATTTCCGATCGGCATAAAAAACAGAAAGTTTGTAGAGGACCTTCCAATGATCATTCCTGGGCAGTTTGGTTTCAACTGTCCAAGTGGTTTCAGAGAAGAAGCATTTTGAAACATTTTTCCCATAGGGTCCAATGTTAAACTAAGTCCTGCCGTAGCCGCCATTTTGAATTTCATATCGGAACAAAAAACCTTAAGATTGTAGAGGACCATCCAATGAACATTCATGTACAGTTTGGCTTTAATCATATTTGTAGTTTCTGAGAAGAAGGCATTTGAATATTTTCCCATAGGGTCCAATGTTAATCTATGTCCTGCGGAGGCGGCCATCTTGGATTTCCGATCGGCATAAAAAACAGAACTTTGTAGAGGACCTTCCAATGATCATTCCTGGGCAGTTTGGTTTCAACTGTCCAAGTGGTTTCAGAGAAGAAGCATTTTGAAACATTTTTCCCATAGGGTCCAATGTTAAACTAAGTCCTGCCGTAGCCGCCATTTTGAATTTCATATCAGAACAAAAAACCTTAAGATTGTAGAGGACCATCCAATGAACATTCATGTACAGTTTGGCTTTAATCATATTTGTAGTTTCTGAGAAGAAGGCATTTGAATATTTTCCCATAGGGTCCAATGTTAATCTATGTCCTGCGGAGGCGGCCATCTTGGATTTCCGATCGGCATAAAAAACAGAACTTTGTAGAGGACCTTCCAATGATCATTCCTGGGCAGTTTGGTTTCAACTGTCCAAGTGGTTTCAGAGAAGAAGCATTTTGAAACATTTTTCCCATAGGGTCCAATGTTAAACTAAGTCCTGCCGTAGCCGCCATTTTGAATTTCATATCGGAACAAAAAACCTTAAGATTGTAGAGGACCATCCAATGAACATTCATGTACAGTTTGGCTTTAATCATATTTGTAGTTTCTGAGAAGAAGGCATTTGAATATTTTCCCATAGGGTCCAATGTTAATCTATGTCCTGCGGTGGCAGCCATCTTGGATTTCAGATCGTCATAAAAAACAGAAAGTTTGTAGAGGACCTTCCAATGATCATTCCTGGGCAGTTTGGTTTCAACTGTCCAAGTGGTTTCAGAGAAGAAGCATTTTGAAACATTTTTCCCATAGGGTCCAATGTTAAACTAAGTCCTGCCGTAGCCGCCATTTTGAATTTCATATCGGAACAAAAAACCTTAAGATTGTAGAGGACCATCCAATGAACATTCATGTACAGTTTGGCTTTAATCATATTTGTAGTTTCTGAGAAGAAGGCATTTGAATATTTTCCCATAGGGTCCAATGTTAATCTATGTCCTGCGGTGGCGGCCATCTTGGATTTCCGATCGGCATAAAAACGGAAACTTTGTAGAGGACCTTCCAATGATCATCCCTGGGCAGTTTGGTTTCAACTGTCCAAGTGGTTTCAGAGAAGAAGCATTTTGAAACATTTTTCCCATAGGGTCCAATGTTAAACTAAGTCCTGCCGTAGCCGCCATTTTGAATTTTATATCGGAACAAAAAACCTTAAGATTGTAGAGGACCATCCAATGAACATTCATGTACAGTTTGGCTTTAATCATATTTGTAGTTTCTGAGAAGAAGGCATTTGAATATTTTCCCATAGGGTCCAATGTTAATCTATGTCTTGCGGTGGCGGCCATCTTGGATTTCCGATCGGCATAAAAAACAGAAAATTTGTAGAGGACCTTCCAATGATCATTCCTGGGCAGTTTGGTTTCAACTGTCCAAGTGGTTTCAGAGAAGAAGCATTTTGAAACATTTTCCCCATAGGGTCCAATGTTAAACTAAGTTCTGCCGTAGCCGCCATTTTGAATTTCATACCGGAACAAAAAACCTATAGTTTGTAGAGGGCCATCTAATGAACATTCATGTACAGTTTGGCTTTAATCATATTTGTAGTTTCTGAGAAGAAGGCATTTGAATATTTTCCCCATAGGGTCCAATGTTAATCTATGTCCTGCGGTGGCGGCCATCTTGGATTTCAGATCGTCATAAAAAACAGAAAGTTTGTAGAGGACCTTCCAATGATCATTCCTGGGCAGTTTGGTTTCAACTGTCCAAGTGGTTTCAGAGAAGAAGCATTTTGAAACATTTTCCCCATAGGGTCCAATGTTAAACTAAGTCCTGCCGTAGCCGCCATTTTGAATTTCATATCGGAACAAAAAACCTTAAGATTGTAGAGGACCATCCAATGAACATTCATGTACAGTTTGGCTTTAATCATATTTGTAGTTTCTGAGAAGAAGGCATTTGAATATTTTCCCATAGGGTCCAATGTTAATCTATGTCCTGCGGTGGTGGCCATCTTGGATTTCCGATCGGCATAAAAAACAAAAAAATTGTAGAGGACCTTCCAATGATCATTCCTGGGCAGTTTGGTTTCAACTGTCCAAGTGGTTTCAGAGAAAAAGCATTTTGAAACATTTTTCCCATAGGGTCCAATTTTAAACTAAGTCCTGCGATAGCCGCCATTTTGAATTTCATACCGGAACAAAAAACGTAAAGTTTGTAGAGGACCATCTAATGAACATTCATGTACAGTTTGGCTTTAATCATATTTGTAGTTTCTGAGAAGAAGGCATTTGAATATTTTCCCATAGGGTCCAATGTTAATCTATGTCCTGCGGTGGCGGCCATCTTGGATTTCCGATCGGCATAAAAAACAGAAAATTTGTAGAGGACCTTCCAATGATCATTCCTGGGCAGTTTGGTTTCAACTGTCCAAGTGGTTTCAGAGAAGAAGCATTTTGAAACATTTTCCCCATAGGGTCCAATTTTAAACTAAGTCCTGCCGTAGCCGCCATTTTGAATTTCATACCGGAACAAAAAACCTATAGTTTGTAGAGGGCCATCTAATGAACATTCATGTACAGTTTGGCTTTAATCATATTTGTAGTTTCTGAGAAGAAGGCATTTGAATATTTTCCCATAGGGTCCAATGTTAATCTATGTCCTGCGGTGGCGGCCATCTTGGATTTCCGATCGGCATAAAAAAACAGAAACTTTGTAGAGGACCTTCCAATGATCATTCCTGGGCAGTTTGGTTTCAACTGTCCAAGTGGTTTCAGAGAAGAAGCATTTTGAAACATTTTTCCCATAGGGTCCAATGTTAAACTAAGTCCTGCCGTAGCCGCCATTTTGAATTTCATATCGGGACAAAAAACCTTAAGATTGTAGAGGACCATCCAATGAACATTCATGTACAGTTTGGCTTTAATCATATTTGTAGTTTCTGAGAAGAAGGCATTTGAATATTTTCCCATAGGGTCCAATGTTAATCTATGTCCTGCGGTGGTGGCCATCTTGGATTTCCGATCGGCATAAAAAACAGAAAATTTGTAGAGGACCTTCCAATGATCATTCCTGGGCAGTTTGGTTTCAACTGTCCAAGTGGTTTCAGAGAAAAAGCATTTTGAAACATTTTTCCCATAGGGTCCAATTTTAAACTAAGTCCTGCGGTAGCCGCCATTTTGAATTTCATACCGGAACAAAAAACCTAAAGTTTGTAGAGGACCATCTAATGAACATTCATGTACAGTTTGGCTTTAATCATATTTGTAGTTTCTGAGAAGAAGGCATTTGAATATTTTCCCATAGGGTCCAATGTTAATCTATGTCCTGCGGTGGCGGCCATCTTGGATTTCCGATCGGCATATAAAACAGAAAGTTTGTAGAGGACCTTCCAATGATCATTCCTGGGCAGTTTGGTTTCAACTGTCCAAGTGGTTTCAGAGAAGAAGCATTTTGAAACATTTTTCCCATAGGGTCCAATGTTAAACTAAGTCCTGCCGTAGCCGCCATTTTGAATTTCATATCAGAACAAAAAACCTTAAATTTGTAGAGGACCATCCAATGAACATTCATGTACAGTTTGGCTTTAATCATATTTGTAGTTTCTGAGAAGAAGGCATTTGAATATTTTCCCATAGGGTCCAATGTTAATCTATGTCCTGCGGTGGTGGCCATCTTGGATTTCCGATCGGCATAAAAAACAGAAAATTTGTAGAGGACCTTCCAATGATCATTCCTGGGCAGTTTGGTTTCAACTGTCCAAGTGGTTTCAGAGAAAAAGCATTTTGAAACATTTTCCCCATAGGGTCCAATTTTAAACTAAGTCCTGCGGTAGCCGCCATTTTGAATTTCATACCGGAACAAAAAACGTAAAGTTTGTAGAGGACCATCTAATGAACATTCATGTACAGTTTGGCTTTAATCATATTTGTAGTTTCTGAGAAGAAGGCATTTGAATATTTTCCCATAGGGTCCAATGTTAATCTATGTCCTGCGGTGGCGGCCATCTTGGATTTCCGATCGGCATAAAAAACAGAAACTTTGTAGAGGACCTTCCAATGATCATTCCTGGGCAGTTTGGTTTCAACTGTCCAAGTGGTTTCAGAGAAGAAGCATTTTGAAACATTTTTCCCATAGGGTCCAATTTTAAACTAAGTCCTGCGGTAGCCGCCATTTTGAATTTCATACCGGAACAAAAAACCTATAGTTTGTAGAGGGCCATCTAATGAACATTCATGTACAGTTTGGCTTTAATCATATTTGTAGTTTCTGAGAAGAAGGCATTTGAATATTTTCCCATAGGGTCCAATGTTAATCTATGTCCTGCGGTGGCGGCCATCTTGGATTTCCGATCGGCATAAAAAACAGAAAGTTTGTAGAGGACCTTCCAATGATCATTCCTGGGCAGTTTGGTTTCAACTGTCCAAGTGGTTTCAGAGAAGAAGCATTTTGAAACATTTTTCCCATAGGGTCCAATGTTAAACTAAGTCCTGCCGTAGCCGCCATTTTGAATTTCATATCGGGACAAAAAACCTTAAGATTGTAGAGGACCATCCAATGAACATTCATGTACAGTTTGGCTTTAATCATATTTGTAGTTTCTGAGAAGAAGGCATTTGAATATTTTCCCATAGGGTCCAATGTTAATCTATGTCCTACGGGGGTGGCCATCTTGGATTTCCGATCGGCATAAAAAACAGAAAATTTGTAGAGGACCTTCCAATGATCATTCCTGGGCAGTTTGGTTTCAACTGTCCAAGTGGTTTCAGAGAAAAAGCATTTTGAAACATTTTCCCCATAGGGTCCAATTTTAAACTAAGTCCTGCGGTAGCCGCCATTTTGAATTTCATACCGGAACAAAAAACCTAAAGTTTGTAGAGGACCATCTAATGAACATTCATGTACAGTTTGGCTTTAATCATATTTGTAGTTTCTGAGAAGAAGGCATTTGAATATTTTCCCATAGGGTCCAATGTTAATCTATGTCCTGCGGTGGCGGCCATCTTGGATTTCCGATCGGCATAAAAAAACAGAAACTTTGTAGAGGACCTTCCAATGATCATTCCTGGGCAGTTTGGTTTCAACTGTCCAAGTGGTTTCAGAGAAAAAGCATTTTGAAACATTTTTCCCATAGGGTCCAATGTTAAACTAAGTCCTGCGGTAGCCGCCATTTTGAATTTCATACCGGAACAAAAAACCTATAGTTTGTAGAGGGCCATCTAATGAACATTCATGTACAGTTTGGCTTTAATCATATTTGTAGTTTCTGAGAAGAAGGCATTTGAATATTTTCCCATAGGGTCCAATGTTAATCTATGTCCTGCGGTGGCGGCCATCTTGGATTTCCGATCGGCATAAAAAACAGAAAGTTTGTAGAGGACCTTCCAATGATCATTCCTGGGCAGTTTGGTTTCAACTGTCCAAGTGGTTTCAGAGAAGAAGCATTTTGAAACATTTTTCCCATAGGGTCCAATGTTAAACTAAGTCCTGCCGTAGCCGCCATTTTGAATTTCATATCGGAACAAAAAACCTTAAGATTGTAGAGGACCATCCAATGAACATTCATGTACAGTTTGGCTTTAATCATATTTGTAGTTTCTGAGAAGAAGGCATTTGAATATTTTCCCATAGGGTCCAATGTTAATCTATGTCCTGCGGAGGCGGCCATCTTGGATTTCCGATCGGCATAAAAAACAGAACTTTGTAGAGGACCTTCCAATGATCATTCCTGGGCAGTTTGGTTTCAACTGTCCAAGTGGTTTCAGAGAAGAAGCATTTTGAAACATTTTTCCCATAGGGTCCAATGTTAAACTAAGTCCTGCCGTAGCCGCCATTTTGAATTTCATATCAGAACAAAAAACCTTAAGATTGTAGAGGACCATCCAATGAACATTCATGTACAGTTTGGCTTTAATCATATTTGTAGTTTCTGAGAAGAAGGCATTTGAATATTTTCCCATAGGGTCCAATGTTAATCTATGTCCTGCGGAGGCGGCCATCTTGGATTTCCGATCGGCATAAAAAACAGAACTTTGTAGAGGACCTTCCAATGATCATTCCTGGGCAGTTTGGTTTCAACTGTCCAAGTGGTTTCAGAGAAGAAGCATTTTGAAACATTTTTCCCATAGGGTCCAATGTTAAACTAAGTCCTGCCGTAGCCGCCATTTTGAATTTCATATCGGAACAAAAAACCTTAAGATTGTAGAGGACCATCCAATGAACATTCATGTACAGTTTGGCTTTAATCATATTTGTAGTTTCTGAGAAGAAGGCATTTGAATATTTTCCCATAGGGTCCAATGTTAATCTATGTCCTGCGGTGGCAGCCATCTTGGATTTCAGATCGTCATAAAAAACAGAAAGTTTGTAGAGGACCTTCCAATGATCATTACTGGGCAGTTTGGTTTCAACTGTCCAAGTGGTTTCAGAGAAGAAGCATTTTGAAACATTTTTCCCATAGGGTCCAATGTTAAACTAAGTCCTGCCGTAGCCGCCATTTTGAATTTCATATCGGAACAAAAAACCTTAAGATTGTAGAGGACCATCCAATGAACATTCATGTACAGTTTGGCTTTAATCATATTTGTAGTTTCTGAGAAGAAGGCATTTGAATATTTTCCCATAGGGTCCAATGTTAATCTATGTCCTGCGGTGGCGGCCATCTTGGATTTCCGATCGGCATAAAAACGGAAAGTTTGTAGAGGACCTTCCAATGATCATCCCTGGGCAGTTTGGTTTCAACTGTCCAAGTGGTTTCAGAGAAGAAGCATTTTGAAACATTTTTCCCATAGGGTCCAATGTTAAACTAAGTCCTGCCGTAGCCGCCATTTTGAATTTTATATCGGAACAAAAAACCTTAAGATTGTAGAGGACCATCCAATGAACATTCATGTACAGTTTGGCTTTAATCATATTTGTAGTTTCTGAGAAGAAGGCATTTGAATATTTTCCCATAGGGTCCAATGTTAATCTATGTCTTGCGGTGGCGGCCATCTTGGATTTCCGATCGGCATAAAAAACAGAAAATTTGTAGAGGACCTTCCAATGATCATTCCTGGGCAGTTTGGTTTCAACTGTCCAAGTGGTTTCAGAGAAGAAGCATTTTGAAACATTTTCCCCATAGGGTCCAATGTTAAACTAAGTTCTGCCGTAGCCGCCATTTTGAATTTCATACCGGAACAAAAAACCTATAGTTTGTAGAGGGCCATCTAATGAACATTCATGTACAGTTTGGCTTTAATCATATTTGTAGTTTCTGAGAAGAAGGCATTTGAATATTTTCCCCATAGGGTCCAATGTTAATCTATGTCCTGCGGTGGCGGCCATCTTGGATTTCCGATCGGCATAAAAAACAGAAACTTTGTAGAGGACCTTCCAATGATCATTCCTGGGCAGTTTGGTTTCAACTGTCCAAGTGGTTTCAGAGAAGAAGCATTTTGAAACATTTTCCCCATAGGGTCCAATGTTAAACTAAGTCCTGCCGTAGCCGCCATTTTGAATTTCATATCGGAACAAAAAACCTTAAGATTGTAGAGGACCATCCAATGAACATTCATGTACAGTTTGGCTTTAATCATATTTGTAGTTTCTGAGAAGAAGGCATTTGAATATTTTCCCATAGGGTCCAATGTTAATCTATGTCCTGCGGTGGTGGCCATCTTGGATTTCCGATCGGCATAAAAAACAAAAAATTTGTAGAGGACCTTCCAATGATCATTCCTGGGCAGTTTGGTTTCAACTGTCCAAGTGGTTTCAGAGAAAAAGCATTTTGAAACATTTTTCCCATAGGGTCCAATTTTAAACTAAGTCCTGCGATAGCCGCCATTTTGAATTTCATACCGGAACAAAAAACGTAAAGTTTGTAGAGGACCATCTAATGAACATTCATGTACAGTTTGGCTTTAATCATATTTGTAGTTTCTGAGAAGAAGGCATTTGAATATTTTCCCATAGGGTCCAATGTTAATCTATGTCCTGCGGTGGCGGCCATCTTGGATTTCCGATCGGCATAAAAAACAGAAAATTTGTAGAGGACCTTCCAATGATCATTCCTGGGCAGTTTGGTTTCAACTGTCCAAGTGGTTTCAGAGAAGAAGCATTTTGAAACATTTTTCCCATAGGGTCCAATTTTAAACTAAGTCCTGCCGTAGCCGCCATTTTGAATTTCATACCGGAACAAAAAACCTATAGTTTGTAGAGGGCCATCTAATGAACATTCATGTACAGTTTGGCTTTAATCATATTTGTAGTTTCTGAGAAGAAGGCATTTGAATATTTTCCCATAGGGTCCAATGTTAATCTATGTCCTGCGGTGGCGGCCATCTTGGATTTCCGATCGGCATAAAAAAACAGAAACTTTGTAGAGGACCTTCCAATGATCATTCCTGGGCAGTTTGGTTTCAACTGTCCAAGTGGTTTCAGAGAAGAAGCATTTTGAAACATTTTTCCCATAGGGTCCAATGTTAAACTAAGTCCTGCCGTAGCCACCATTTTGAATTTCATATCGGGACAAAAAACCTTAAGATTGTAGAGGACCATCCAATGAACATTCATGTACAGTTTGGCTTTAATCATATTTGTAGTTTCTGAGAAGAAGGCATTTGAATATTTTCCCATAGGGTCCAATGTTAATCTATGTCCTGCGGTGGTGGCCATCTTGGATTTCCGATCGGCATAAAAAACAGAAACTTTGTAGAGGACCTTCCAATGATCATTCCTGGGCAGTTTGGTTTCAACTGTCCAAGTGGTTTCAGAGAAGAAGCATTTTGAAACATTTTCCCCATAGGGTCCAATGTTAAACTAAGTCCTGCCGTAGCCGCCATTTTGAATTTCATATCGGAACAAAAAACCTTAAGATTGTAGAGGACCATCCAATGAACATTCATGTACAGTTTGGCTTTAATCATATTTGTAGTTTCTGAGAAGAAGGCATTTGAATATTTTCCCATAGGGTCCAATGTTAATCTATGTCCTGCGGTGGTGGCCATCTTGGATTTCCGATCGGCATAAAAAACAAAAAATTTGTAGAGGACCTTCCAATGATCATTCCTGGGCAGTTTGGTTTCAACTGTCCAAGTGGTTTCAGAGAAAAAGCATTTTGAAACATTTTTCCCATAGGGTCCAATTTTAAACTAAGTCCTGCGATAGCCGCCATTTTGAATTTCATACCGGAACAAAAAACGTAAAGTTTGTAGAGGACCATCTAATGAACATTCATGTACAGTTTGGCTTTAATCATATTTGTAGTTTCTGAGAAGAAGGCATTTGAATATTTTCCCATAGGGTCCAATGTTAATCTATGTCCTGCGGTGGCGGCCATCTTGGATTTCCGATCGGCATAAAAAACAGAAAATTTGTAGAGGACCTTCCAATGATCATTCCTGGGCAGTTTGGTTTCAACTGTCCAAGTGGTTTCAGAGAAGAAGCATTTTGAAACATTTTTCCCATAGGGTCCAATTTTAAACTAAGTCCTGCCGTAGCCGCCATTTTGAATTTCATACCGGAACAAAAAACCTATAGTTTGTAGAGGGCCATCTAATGAACATTCATGTACAGTTTGGCTTTAATCATATTTGTAGTTTCTGAGAAGAAGGCATTTGAATATTTTCCCATAGGGTCCAATGTTAATCTATGTCCTGCGGTGGCGGCCATCTTGGATTTCCGATCGGCATAAAAAAACAGAAACTTTGTAGAGGACCTTCCAATGATCATTCCTGGGCAGTTTGGTTTCAACTGTCCAAGTGGTTTCAGAGAAGAAGCATTTTGAAACATTTTTCCCATAGGGTCCAATGTTAAACTAAGTCCTGCCGTAGCCACCATTTTGAATTTCATATCGGGACAAAAAACCTTAAGATTGTAGAGGACCATCCAATGAACATTCATGTACAGTTTGGCTTTAATCATATTTGTAGTTTCTGAGAAGAAGGCATTTGAATATTTTCCCATAGGGTCCAATGTTAATCTATGTCCTGCGGTGGTGGCCATCTTGGATTTCCGATCGGCATAAAAAACAGAAAATTTGTAGAGGACCTTCCAATGATCATTCCTGGGCAGTTTGGTTTCAACTGTCCAAGTGGTTTCAGAGAAAAAGCATTTTGAAACATTTTTCCCATAGGGTCCAATTTTAAACTAAGTCCTGCGGTAGCCGCCATTTTGAATTTCATACCGGAACAAAAAACCTAAAGTTTGTAGAGGACCATCTAATGAACATTCATGTACAGTTTGGCTTTAATCATATTTGTAGTTTCTGAGAAGAAGGCATTTGAATATTTTCCCATAGGGTCCAATGTTAATCTATGTCCTGCGGTGGCGGCCATCTTGGATTTCCGATCGGCATATAAAACAGAAAGTTTGTAGAGGACCTTCCAATGATCATTCCTGGGCAGTTTGGTTTCAACTGTCCAAGTGGTTTCAGAGAAGAAGCATTTTGAAACATTTTTCCCATAGGGTCCAATGTTAAACTAAGTCCTGCCGTAGCCGCCATTTTGAATTTCATATCAGAACAAAAAACCTTAAATTTGTAGAGGACCATCCAATGAACATTCATGTACAGTTTGGCTTTAATCATATTTGTAGTTTCTGAGAAGAAGGCATTTGAATATTTTCCCATAGGGTCCAATGTTAATCTATGTCCTGCGGTGGTGGCCATCTTGGATTTCCGATCGGCATAAAAAACAGAAAATTTGTAGAGGACCTTCCAATGATCATTCCTGGGCAGTTTGGTTTCAACTGTCCAAGTGGTTTCAGAGAAAAAGCATTTTGAAACATTTTCCCCATAGGGTCCAATTTTAAACTAAGTCCTGCGGTAGCCGCCATTTTGAATTTCATACCGGAACAAAAAACGTAAAGTTTGTAGAGGACCATCTAATGAACATTCATGTACAGTTTGGCTTTAATCATATTTGTAGTTTCTGAGAAGAAGGCATTTGAATATTTTCCCATAGGGTCCAATGTTAATCTATGTCCTGCGGTGGCGGCCATCTTGGATTTCCGATCGGCATAAAAAACAGAAACTTTGTAGAGGACCTTCCAATGATCATTCCTGGGCAGTTTGGTTTCAACTGTCCAAGTGGTTTCAGAGAAGAAGCATTTTGAAACATTTTTCCCATAGGGTCCAATTTTAAACTAAGTCCTGCGGTAGCCGCCATTTTGAATTTCATACCGGAACAAAAAACCTATAGTTTGTAGAGGGCCATCTAATGAACATTCATGTACAGTTTGGCTTTAATCATATTTGTAGTTTCTGAGAAGAAGGCATTTGAATATTTTCCCATAGGGTCCAATGTTAATCTATGTCCTGCGGTGGCGGCCATCTTGGATTTCCGATCGGCATAAAAAACAGAAAGTTTGTAGAGGACCTTCCAATGATCATTCCTGGGCAGTTTGGTTTCAACTGTCCAAGTGGTTTCAGAGAAGAAGCATTTTGAAACATTTTTCCCATAGGGTCCAATGTTAAACTAAGTCCTGCCGTAGCCGCCATTTTGAATTTCATATCGGGACAAAAAACCTTAAGATTGTAGAGGACCATCCAATGAACATTCATGTACAGTTTGGCTTTAATCATATTTGTAGTTTCTGAGAAGAAGGCATTTGAATATTTTCCCATAGGGTCCAATGTTAATCTATGTCCTACGGGGGTGGCCATCTTGGATTTCCGATCGGCATAAAAAACAGAAAATTTGTAGAGGACCTTCCAATGATCATTCCTGGGCAGTTTGGTTTCAACTGTCCAAGTGGTTTCAGAGAAAAAGCATTTTGAAACATTTTCCCCATAGGGTCCAATTTTAAACTAAGTCCTGCGGTAGCCGCCATTTTGAATTTCATACCGGAACAAAAAACCTAAAGTTTGTAGAGGACCATCTAATGAACATTCATGTACAGTTTGGCTTTAATCATATTTGTAGTTTCTGAGAAGAAGGCATTTGAATATTTTCCCATAGGGTCCAATGTTAATCTATGTCCTGCGGTGGCGGCCATCTTGGATTTCCGATCGGCATAAAAAAACAGAAACTTTGTAGAGGACCTTCCAATGATCATTCCTGGGCAGTTTGGTTTCAACTGTCCAAGTGGTTTCAGAGAAAAAGCATTTTGAAACATTTTTCCCATAGGGTCCAATGTTAAACTAAGTCCTGCGGTAGCCGCCATTTTGAATTTCATACCGGAACAAAAAACCTATAGTTTGTAGAGGGCCATCTAATGAACATTCATGTACAGTTTGGCTTTAATCATATTTGTAGTTTCTGAGAAGAAGGCATTTGAATATTTTCCCATAGGGTCCAATGTTAATCTATGTCCTGCGGTGGCGGCCATCTTGGATTTCCGATCGGCATAAAAAACAGAAAGTTTGTAGAGGACCTGCCAATGATCATTCCTGGGCAGTTTGGTTTCAACTGTCCAAGTGGTTTCAGAGAAGAAGCATTTTGAAACATTTTCCCCATAGGGTCCAATGTTAAACTAAGTCCTGCCGTAGCCGCCATTTTGAATTTCATATCGGGACAAAAAACCTTAAGATTGTAGAGGACCATCCAATGAACATTCATGTACAGTTTGGCTTTAATCATATTTGTAGTTTCTGAGAAGAAGGCATTTGAATATTTTCCCATAGGGTCCAATGTTAATCTATGTCCTGCGGTGGTGGCCATCTTGGATTTCCGATCGGCATAAAAAACAGAAAATTTGTAGAGGACCTTCCAATGATCATTCCTGGGCAGTTTGGTTTCAACTGTCCAAGTGGTTTCAGAGAAAAAGCATTTTGAAACATTTTTCCCATAGGGTCCAATTTTAAACTAAGTCCTGTGGTAGCCGCCATTTTGAATTTCATACCGGAACAAAAAACCTAAAGTTTGTAGAGGACCATCTAATGAACATTCATGTACAGTTTGGCTTTAATCATATTTGTAGTTTCTGAGAAGAAGGCATTTGAATATTTTCCCATAGGGTCCAATGTTAATCTATGTCCTGCGGTGGCGGCCATCTTGGATTTCCGATCGGCATAAAAAACAGAAAGTTTGTAGAGGACCTTCCAATGATCATTCCTGGGCAGTTTGGTTTCAACTGTCCAAGTGGTTTCAGAGAAGAAGCATTTTGAAACATTTTTCCCATAGGGTCCAATGTTAAACTAAGTCCTGCCGTAGCCGCCATTTTGAATTTCATATCGGAACAAAAAACCTTAAGATTGTAGAGGACCATCCAATGAACATGCATGTACAGTTTGGCTTTAATTATATTTGTAGTTTCTGAGAAGAAGGCATTTGAATATTTTCCCCATAGGGTCCAATGTTAATCTATGTCCTGCGGTGGCGGCCATCTTGGATTTCCGATCGGCATATAAAACAGAAAGTTTGTAGAGGACCTTCCAATGATCATTCCTGGGCAGTTTGGTTTCAACTGTCCAAGTGGTTTCAGAGAAGAAGCATTTTGAAACATTTTTCCCATAGGGTCCAATGTTAAACTAAGTCCTGCCGTAGCCGCCATTTTGAATTTCATATCGGGACAAAAAACCTTAAGATTGTAGAGGACCATCCAATGAACATTCATGTACAGTTTGGCTTTAATCATATTTGTAGTTTCTGAGAAGAAGGCATTTGAATATTTTCCCATAGGGTCCAATGTTAATCTATGTCCTGCGGTGGTGGCCATCTTGGATTTCCGATCGGCATAAAAAACAGAAAATTTGTAGAGGACCTTCCAATGATCATTCCTGGGCAGTTTGGTTTCAACTGTCCAAGTGGTTTCAGAGAAAAAGCATTTTGAAACATTTTTCCCATAGGGTCCAATTTTAAACTAAGTCCTGCGGTAGCCGCCATTTTGAATTTCATACCGGAACAAATAACCTAAAGTTTGTAGAGGACCATCTAATGAACATTCATGTACAGTTTGGCTTTAATCATATTTGTAGTTTCTGAGAAGAAGGCATTTGAATATTTTCCCATAGGGTCCAATGTTAATCTATGTCCTGCGGTGGCGGCCATCTTGGATTTCCGATCGGCATAAAAAACAGAAAGTTTGTAGAGGACCTTCCAATGATCATTCCTGGGCAGTTTGGTTTCAACTGTCCAAGTGGTTTCAGAGAAGAAGCATTTTGAAACATTTTTCCCATAGGGTCCAATGTTAAACTAAGTCCTGCCGTAGCCGCCATTTTGAATTTCATATCGGAACAAAAAACCTTAAGATTGTAGAGGACCATCCAATGAACATTCATGTACAGTTTGGCTTTAATCATATTTGTAGTTTCTGAGAAGAAGGCATTTGAATATTTTCCCATAGGGTCCAATGTTAATCTATGTCCTGCGGTGGTGGCCATCTTGGATTTCCGATCGGCATAAAAAACAGAAAATTTGTAGAGGACCTTCCAATGATCATTCCTGGGCAGTTTGGTTTCAACTGTCCAAGTGGTTTCAGAGAAAAAGCATTTTGAAACATTTTTCCCATAGGGTCCAATTTTAAAATAAGTCCTGCGGTAGCCGCCATTTTGAATTTCATACCGGAACAAAAAACCTAAAGTTTGTAGAGGACCATCTAATGAACATTCATGTACAGTTTGGCTTTAATCATATTTGTAGTTTCTGAGAAGAAGGCATTTGAATATTTTCCCATAGGGTCCAATGTTAATCTATGTCCTGCGGTGGCAGCCATCTTGGATTTCCGATCGGCATAAAAAACAGTAACTTGGTAAAGGACATTCCAATGATCATTCATGTACAGTTTAGGTTCAGTCAGTTCATTAGTTTCAGAGAAGAAGATCTTTGAAATTTCAGCCAATCAGAGCATATTATTGGCCTTGGCAGCCATATTGAATATCCGACTGGAACGAAAAACAGTAATTTTGTAGAGGACCATCCAAGGAACATTCCTGCTAAGTTTGGTTCCAATCGGCCCAGTGGTTTCGGAGAAGAAGCTTGAAATGTGAAAAGTTTACAGACGACAGACGACAGACGCCAAGTGATGGCAATAGTTCACCTGGACCTTTGGTCCAGGTGAACTAAAAAGGAAAAGACAAAAAGAAGAGCGTACCAGTGTCCCCCACCCTTTATCATGGAATATTTATGTTAAAAAGCAATGTCAACACATCAATAGAGCTGGATACAATAATGTGTGTGAATTGATTGATTGATTGATTAAGGTCCAGCAAGCAATATTTCAGTCATATTCAGGATGAGAAAAGTTTGTAAACAAAAAATCAGAAAGAGGGGACTCTGGGATGGGTCAACATGGGCAACGACTTAACACGGGAACTTGTTTTTCTGTCTCTTCCGACGACAAGTTGGTCCTATTGTTATTCCCCGGGATGCCGACGGGTGACCCTGCTATAGTCGCCTTCTACGACAAGCGCATATATAAAAAGTTACGATTGAAGGAATTGTCCCTAAGTGACTCCTTATATCACGGAAAGAAACAGCATTGAAATATGACAAAATAAACAACTGTGACAATTGAAGGTCAGTTGCTCAGTGTGAGAACAGTAATTAATATGCTGCATTTTTTAAACCAATCAATTGTATATACCACATGAAAACTGGCGTTTTCCAAACTGACTAAAATCACACCTTTTATCATTACAATGTATATCACGACGTGACCTATCAGTAAAAGAGGGAACAAGTGAGAGATGTTATCGTACGAGGCGTGGACGGACGCAACATTTTCACTGCACAGTTGCGAAAGTTTTTGATAGGGTGAAATCCGTAGCCCTATGGTCCGCAAATATCAGAAAACTGACCAAGGACCATAAGGGCTACGGTTCCGCAGCTACATAATAAGTAGAGTGCTCGAGATAATATGTCGAGCGATCGATATATTTTTTTCAGAAAAAATAAATAAATATGTGTCTTAAATGTACCACCGTATTTTTCTACTCAATAAGGGTAATAACAAAATTACCGAACTCCGAACAATCTTACAAAGGGAAAGTCAAAACTCATAATTATTTAAACAGACAAAATCAGTCAACAACTGGAAAACTGTGAAAACCGTAATGACCCTGACTTGGTACAGGCATTTCTAAAGAAATGGTGGATTGATTCAGATTTTAAAGCGACAAACCTCCCGCTTTCATTACGGTTCAAAGGTTCCGGCTGTCACTATAACAGTATTTAAATACAGGAACAAAATAGGTAAAATAGTTGTCAAAGCAGTACCATATTCAGTGAAGTAAATGTCAAAGACACTTTTACGTCACACATTGATAAAACAATATCTTTGACATTTTTCTTGACTTCCTTATCTTTATACATTTTCACTATATGAAAATGCATCGTTTATTATCGTTTCTGCAAAGGAGAAATATATATAGCGTCATTTTTCGTTTCAGTTTTATTTTTATGTTTTTAGACTGAATTAGATCTAAGGAATAGTCCTTGTGTAATAAAAGGAACTGTTTTCAGTTAACTGTCAGAACCAACCTTCGCTTAAGGGTTTAGCTACTGAAATTCAAAATAATGATATCTTCCTAAAATCATTAAAGTATGACACAGGAACAATATTACCACAAATTTGAAATATAAGCGATTAAAAATTTGGCGGGGAACTAGTCTCTGTACTTTTCCTAGCTTTGGAATAGACCGCGGTTTTGTCTATCAAAAACTTTTATGAAATATTCAAAATTTCACAATAATAATTTCTCAGTTGTACTTTTAAGACATGTATGGTAACGACGAAATTGTGAAAAGAAAGATGGGATTCAATGGGGAAAAATTAATGCTTTGAAATGGATAAAACCAGAGGAGTCTGGCAAATGACAAATGTCAATCAAAAAAGAAGTGACTTCCAGTCTCAGGTTCTTGGGACACAAACTATGCATATTCATTTTATTTATGAAAAAGAATATTTCCGGGTATGTCACATGGTCCGAATTCCTGTGTGAATTTTTTGTAAAATATATACATGCGTGTCATTACTGTTAGAATGCCATTTCGAATGGCACTTTTCATTCAAGAACAAAGTGTCATATAAAGGGCCAATCAGATTCATTTCTTGGGTTGAGTATATATATAGACGGTTCGCGATCCTTTCTATGATTAGAACCATTATAGCTATTATGGCTGCAAGAATAATAGTTGGAAATCGCGGTGGAAAAGTCTTGATATACAAAGGCTTTAAGTATCAGAAGAACAGAGAGCGCGCAAGTGCTATATATTGGCATTGCTGGCGACAGGAGTGTAGGGCAAACCTATGAACATGTACTTTTAACATCGAAGACGAGTCTAATATTCGAGTCCTGCATGAAGGTGTCCATAATCATGAAGAGGACGACGGAGTGATTGGACATGATAAAATTCTAAATTCCATGAAAGAGGTCATTCGGCAAGACCCTAGTGTACCATTAAAGCGTGTTTATGACAGTGTTAATAGACATCATGTTAGAAGAGGAGGTGGTGACCGTGAGCACATCCCGGAATTTCATAGAATTCGAACTTCTATGACGCGCAGTAGGCTCGAACATGTACCTGAAGTTCCCCATTCAATAGACGATATATCTATACACGGACCATGGAAAAGGTCTTGGTCAAATGATAGATTTCTTCTGCAACAAGACAATGATTGGGGTATGCTTTTATATGCCACAAATGACAATCTCAAAAACCTCAGAGAATGCACTGAAATTTACCTTGACGGCACCTTTCGCACATGCCCTAACCCATATGAACAATATTTCACCATACATGGTAAATACAGAAACAGGGTTTTGTGCTTTGTTAACTGTTTAATGACAGGCAGAACTGTTGGTGACTACAGACACGTGCTGCAAACCATCAAGACCAAAGTGCGAAACATTACAGGACACAGATGGCGGCCAAGAAGAGTTGTTTGCGATTTTGAACAGGCGCTAATTGCCGCTGTTGAGATCGAATTTCGCCATACACAGATCAGTGGTTGTTATTTCCACTTTTGTCAAAGTCTTTGGCGAAAAGTTCAGAACCTAGGCCTTGCAGCCGACTACAGATGACATCTCAGACTCAAGAAATGTATACGAAAAGTTATGGCAATTGGATACCTGCCAATGGCCGTGGTTCGTCAGAATTTGCAGTTACTAAGAACGTCACGCAGCACAGTACGACTTTGCCGTCGCTACCATGAACTACAGGACTTCCTTAATTATTTTGAGATGAATTACTTAAATGGAAATTTCTCGGTACGAATGTGGAATGTCTATGAGCGTAACATGGACAACAGGACCAATAACATTGTTGAGAGTAAGTATAACTTCTGTATTTGACCTTATTACGAACCAGTTATCATAAGGATGTTCGCTGCTAAAATTCAAAATAAATAATTTTTCATAAATTCTGGGTTTTTTTAAGTTAAAATATATTCCTTTAAAATTAAGGACAAATAAGTACGTTCGTGTGCTAGTTTTTGAAATATAAATCATTTTTGACAGGAAAATTTTCTTTCTAGATTTTTTGGCGCATTGGATGGAAGTTTATAGTGAATTTCTTTTGGGCCGATCAAAACCCAAGATGGCCACCAGCTGGGAACATATGACCCTATGGCAAATACGTATATATATATATTATATATAAATTATTGAGTTATTAAAGTCTTAATGCAAGCATATGCAAATGTGGGTAGAAATTTGTCCAGGAGAGACTCTTAATTGTTTCTTCATTTTTAGAAATCAGAATAGTTTTGTAAATGGTAATTCCTAATTATCTGGGTTTTTTTTATTGATACAGGCTACCATCGTATGTGGAATAATACTGTTTCTGTAAGACACCCATCGTTATGGACATTTATTAGGTGTTTAAAGGACCAGCAATCATCACTGGAAACATCAATAGATGCTGTCAACAGAGGGGATGCAGCACCAAAAAGGAAAAGAAAGTGGAGGAATTTAGAGGCGAGATTATTGAGACTGAAGGAGGAGTATGTCAACGGTATTGGGAATCTCGAAGACTACTGGAATGCAGTTTGCAATTGTGTAGTTTCGTTTTGACAGCACACATTTGCTTGTTATTTAATGATACATAGCTGATTTTCTGTCCGTCTCATGTATATAAAATTATGTAAATCCTTAAAGTATAAATAGTTGATTTTATACTGATTAGTTTGCATTTTGTACTTTTAAAATGAGAAGACATGTGACGTTGACAATGTTCTAGTTCTCCAATGATGTTGCCGTATGTCCAGTGAACAATTTTTCAACTATACATATATCATGTCGAGAGATTGATTGATTGATTGATGTTTTACGCCAACTCAACGGTATTCCAGCTATATCATGGTAAGAGCTGATGCATTTTTGTCGGCTTTGGGCAGACCAAAAACTGAGTTAGATTTCTGTATTGTTAGTTCACTGAAAAAGTAGCCCGCGGTGAATATGTTACTGCATCTGGACACATTATTCCGACTCCGGCCGACCAGACTAGTCCTTGATTTTTCCCTAGAATGCTGGGTGTGTAACACGAAAGCCTGAATATAAAATTCATGAATTCATGATCTAACGCACGCCTAAGGTCTCTTGATTGATTGGTTGATTGAATTGTGTTTAACGCCACTTTCAACAGTATTCCAGTTATATCGTGGCGACCCGTTTTATTGGTGGAGGAAGCCGGAGTACCCGGAGAGAACCACCGACTTTGGGAAAGCAACTGGTACACTTTTTCACATAATTATGCTGCGAGTCGACTGCACCTTAATTTTTGCAATCGCCCAAAGTCAGGCTCGAGCTCACACCACAGAGGTGATAGGCTACAATGATTTATACAGGTAGATGTGGCCAACTACCTAGACCACTCGGTAACCCAGGCCCCCGCATGCCTCTTTGAAGACGGACAGGGGGATACTCCATCCCATCTTTCCTTCCCCCATCCCCAATTCCCGTCGCTTTCACCCTCACTCCCCGCTACCCTTGCATAATATTTGTTCCCACTTTAGTAACAGTTATTTAGCTCATCTCGTTCGACGGACCATATGAGCTTCTGTCATCACTTTGTGTTCGTCGTCGTGCGTCACCCGTAAACTTCTTATATTTTAACCCCATCCTATGGATTAAATGATAACAAACATGAATTTTCATTGGGTGGACCTCTACTAAGTTAGTGATTTTTATACCGAACAGAAATTCAACCATAATAGTAGACAGTGTCAATAATGCATCATGATTGGCTGAATTATCAAAGAATCGTCTCGACAGAAACCACAAAACCATCGGAATTGTAATATAGTATGAATGATCCAAGGGTGGTCCTCTATCAAATGAGTGTTATTTTGGTGCTGACCCGAAATCCAAGATGGTTGCCACCACGGAACATATCTTTTACATAGATTTAACGTAACTCTATGGGATAAACATCTCAGAAATCGTTATACAGATTGAATCATGACAATGTATAAAATTAGTATAGATGTTGCCGTGGACCCCCCCTCTCCCTCCCCCCCCCCCCATTTTCATGGATGGATTGTGACGTTACCAGAACTGATTCAACGGAAGTTAATGGCGGGAATTCCTGGCCCTTTTCGTAATCTAAACTTTGGCGATTTCGTTGGTATTCGAGTTGCTATAGTTGTGGAAGGAGAAGGACGTACATGGGCTATTTGTATTGTCCGACCGGAAGTGGTTCGTTTTCCTGCGCTTTTCTGAATTGTAGGTAGTTTTCTTTTATCACAAAGATCCTATCGTATATTTCAGAATAACTCTATAGCTTTTATCTACCTGGGGGTGCCTACAGAGGTTCATCTCCTTGTCCGCTATTTTGAAGGGGACATAACTCCTGTTTCCCTGTGATTATGTACAGGGAGGTACTTGTTTGGTGTGTCTGGATGATCTACTCATTGACCGCTCAATATTGGCTCTCGAGAGGGTTTTTGTGGCGGGTTTTTGCCAGTTGCGTTGGTGGTGCCATTGCTGAACTTGATTTGCTTGCTCATTCGTGTTCATTTCTGCTCATTTTTGCTTATTCATGATTATTTCTGATCAGCATCAGCACGGATAAGCAGAGAATGAGCAGGTAGAAATGAGTACGAGTCAGCAGAAATTAGCACGAATGGGTACAGAATAAGTAGATCAAAGCGTAGGACCATCTAGATACCCACAAATACTGGGACATAGTTACCTCCTTGTACATAATCGCAGTAAAACGCGAAAAAACAGGAGTGATATCCCCTTCAAACCGGCGGACAAGAAGATGAAGCCTGTACACAGACCCCAGGTAGACAAAAACTTCGAGATATGCTGAAATATACGATAAGATAACAAAAGAAAAACAGAAAAACGCAGAAAACACTGTACCATACAAATACCTCTCGAAATGGTCCTCCCCCTTCTACAACTATAACAACTCGAATACCAACGAAAACCCCATAGAAATCATGTCCATAGTGATAAAATTACAAAAAATTGAAAAAGCGCCAGAAAACCTGTACACTCGGTACCCTACAAATAACCCACTATACAGTGATCAAACAACCGGAAAATTTGAAAGATGGCGGGAAAACGGACCACCTTCTGGTCGGACATGCGCACTCGGTCCCATACAAATAGCCCGTGAAATGCCCCATCCCCCTTCACAACTGACCAACTGGAAAACTCCATCAATAACCGGCCAATATTGCTAAATGTACGAAATTTTGAAAAAGGGGGTGTTTCGAAGGTTACTTCCGGTATGGATGGTCACTTCTGGTTCCGGTCACATGACGTCAGGGCAGCTGCAGTAGCTTCCGGTGACCGTTCACAATTCTTACCGTCCCCCGCAAATAGGGCTTATACGGTGTGTCTATACTACTGCCCAACAAGCAGTATTTCCACTATATTCAGACCGAAAACAATGCACGTACATAATACCTTAATCTCTTATGTAAACAAATCTGTCAGTGTTGCCGGATTCTCTGGTTTTGTGTGCATAATAAACAATCAAATTTTACGGAAGCATACGGCTATCCTAGTATGTCCAGTACAGGGAAAACAATGTGTACATTTAAAGTTTTCGGATAATTTTTGTACAAAAAATTATTAGTAGGGATATATACATGCACAGTAGGGTCAATGGGAAGATAGATTCTCGGCCTTGGACATAATAATGAAAAAAAATAGCTGCCCCTGAATCCATTCTATATATATATATATATATATATATATAAATATATATAACATTGTACCTGAAGATCTGCATCAGCAGTGAAAATGTTAGTTCAAAAATCCGTTGTTATCGGTTTTTTTTAACTTTTTTTTTTATATATATGGCCTATATATACTGTTTTTCGTATGGACTGTCGGACTATCGAAGTAGTGGACTGTCGAACTATCAGAGTGTCGGACTATCGGACTGTTGGAGTGTCGGACTATCGGACTGTCGGACTATCGGACTGTCGGATTATAGCTACGGCCCCTTTTTTACAGTACTGAGATACTTTATCCAGACTGTTTTGTAATCCTTCTGCAGTGTCAGAGAGGAGAACAAGTTTGGTCAAAAATTTCTGGGAGATCATTAATAAACAGTTTAAACAGGTTGGGGCTTAGATTATCCCCTTGGCGAACACCAATGTTGGAAGAAAATGAATCAGTTACATTTGATCTGTCGGTTTTTAAACATAATTCTGTTTTTTGATACATGTTTTTAATAATGTTATAGAATAAGTCACTTATCCCGTTCTTCCTTAATTTATATAAAAGGCCATCATGTCTCACTTTATCAAAAGCCTTTCTCAAGTCAATAAAACATGAAACTAGAGGCTCCCAGGAGCCTGTATAGCTCACCTGGGTATAATAACAACATCAGTCAATAAAACTTGATAACTTCGGTAAAAAAAATTAACAAATGTAGCCTTCGTCATTGCAGACCCCTTCTACAAACAAATTTGGGCAGGGGTTCCCCCTTTATTGTAAGTTATCAAAATTACTGTAAACAAACATTTATGTCAATGATTCTCAAAATTTACCTTTTCCTACTTCACATTTTGTAATAGAGTTGCTTCCCTTTGATTATTTGAGTAACCAAAAGCAGTGAGTCAACAAAAAAATGCATTTCAAAATCTTTGAAAGGATCATTTCAGCAAAGTTTGGTTGAGATTGGCTCAGTAGTTTCAGAGGAGAAGATTTTTTTAAATTTTCATCCCCCCTTTTTTCTAATTTGCATAATCGGTCAAAATCGGCAAAAGTTCAAAGTTCATAAAAAATCCCGTAATATATGTTAAAAAGCTCATCATTATGCTTATACAGTTCAAATTTGGGCACTTTCTGGCTTAAAATAGAGCAGTTTTGGCCATTTGAAGAAATTTCTATTTTTAGTAATGGCGGCCATCTTGGATACAGGACGGCGCTGACGGACACAATTTTGAAAGGGGACCACCCAAGGATCATTTCAGCAAAGTTTGGTTGAGATTGGCTCAGTAGTTTCAGAGAAGAAGACTTTTTTTAAATTTCTTCCCCCCTTTTTTCTAAATTGCATAATCGGTCAAAATCGGCAAAAGTTCAAAGTTCATAAAAAATCCCGTAATATATGTTAAAAAGCTCATCATTATGCTTATACAGTTCAAATTTGGGCACTGTTTGGCTTAAAATAGAGCAGTTTTGGCCATTTGAAGAAATTTCTATTTTTAGTAATGGCGGCCATCTTGGATACAGGACGGCGCTGACGGACACAATTTTGAAAGGGGACCACCCAAGGATCATTTCAGCAAAGTTTGGTTGAGATTGGCTCAGTAGTTTCAGAGGAGAAGACTTTTTTTAAATTTCTTCCCCCCTTTTTTCTAAATTGCATAATCGGTCAAAATCGGCAAAAGTTCAAAGTTCATAAAAAATCCCGTAATATATGTTAAAAAGCTCATCATTATGCTTATACAGTTCAAATTTGGGCACTGTCTGGCTTAAAATAGAGCAGTTTTGGCCATTTGAAGAAATTTCTATTTTTAGTAATGGCGGCCATCTTGGATACAGGACGGCGCTGACGGACACAATTTTGAAAGGGGACCACCCAAGGATCATTTCAGCAATGTTTGGTTGAGATTGGCTCAGTAGTTTCAGAGGAGAAGATTTTTTTTTTAATTTCATCCCCCCTTTTTTCTAATTTGCATAATCGGTCAAAATGGGTAATGGAATTTACTTCAAAATTGCAGGGTAGGTAGATCTTGACATGCTGCACATTTTTGCAATTTAAACTTAACATCTATCTCTAAATAGTTTTTGAAATATAAGACGAAAAGTATTAAAATTAAAAAAAAAATTGATGAAAAAAGGGCAATAACTCCAAGATGTGTAATCAAATTTACTTCAAAATTGCAGGGTAGCTAGATCTTGACTTGCTGAAAATGTTTGCAGTTTCAACTTACCATCTGTCTCTTATAGTTTTTGAAATAAAGGACGAAAAGTACTAAAATCTAGAAAATTTGATGAAAAAAGGGAAATAACTCCAAAATGGGTAATGGGATTTACTTCAAAATTGCAGGGTGGGTAGATCTTGATATGTCGTACATTTTTGCAATTTAAAGTTAACCTTTATCTCTTATAGTTTTTGAAATATAAGACGAAAAGTATTAAAATTTTACAAATTTGATGAAAAAAGGGCAATAACTCCAAGATGGGTAATCAGATTTACTTCAAAATTGCAGGGTAGGTAGATCTTGATGTGCTGATCATTTTTACCGCGTGGCAGATTTTTGATATTATTAACGGTTTTTGAGTTATTACCCAAAACCTGCAATTTTACCATATGTTCTATTTTTAGTAACAGTGGCCATGTTGGTTGGTGCACAGCATCACCGGACACAATTTTGAAACTAGACACCCTAGTGATGATTCAGACCAAGTTTGGTTTCCATTGGTCTAATACTTTCAGAGGAGAAGATTTTTGAAAAAGTTTACGACGTACGACGGACGACAGACGACGGACGACGGACGACGGACGACGACGACGGACGCCAAGTGATGGCAATAGCTCACATGACCCTTTGGGTCAGGTGAGCTAAAAAGGACTTTTGGATTATTCTGGGTATATTTTTCGATAAGAGTCTTCAGAACAAACATATGATCACTTGTTCTTTTATTTTTACAAAAACCAATCTGTTCTGGTATAATAATATTTCTTTTAAATAAAAAATTCTCTAATCTTGTATTAAGTATTTTAGCAAATAATTTTCCCAATGCACTACCAATTGTAATACCTCTATAATTTGTGGGATCATCTTTAGGGCCACTTTTATAAATAGGAACAATGAACCCATTTGCCCAAGATGAAGGAAAAGAGCTTGTCGACAAAACAAAATTAAATGTTTTATTGAAACTTTTTAATAGGAATGACTGGCTACTTTTCAACATTTCATTTAATATCATGTCCATGCCGCTGGACTTCTTATTTTTTAATGAAAATATTCCTTCTATTATTTCTTTATCTGTAATTTTAAAATCAAGTTCTGAAAACATTTGTTCCTCTTCTAACCTTTTAAGATCCTTTTTAATATCGGAATTGGGAGCATTAAATTTGTTATTATTGAGCTCTTGAAAATAATTAAACCGGGGGGGCCGTAGCTATAATCCGACAGTTCGATAGTCCGACAAATGCTTTAAACTGATGAAAGTTTTGAAAAATAATTTGGCCAAAAATGGTATATTCGTAATTTCAGGATATGGGCCATTCATTTTTATATGCCCATCAAAATACGGACTTATTATGGCATACCGCTGTTCGTCCGTCCGTCCACGCCTCGTACGATAACATCTCTCACTTGTTCCCCCTTTTACTGATAGGTCACGTCGTGACATACATTGTATTGATAAAAGGGGGAGCAAGTGAGAGGTGTGATTTTAGTCAGTTTGGAAAACGCCCGTTTTCATATGGTATATACAATTGATTGGTTAAAAAAATGCAGCATATTAAATACTGTTTTCACGCTGGGAAACTGACCTTCAATTGTCACAAAGGGGGGGCGTATCATGGCAAAGTTGTTTATTTTGTCATATTCCGATACTGTTTCTTTCCGTGATATAAGGGGTCACTTAGGGACAATTCCTTCAATCGTAACTTTTTTTATATATGCGCTTGTCGTAGAAGGCGACTATAGCAGGGTCACCCGTCGGAATCCGGGGGAATAAAAATAGGACCAACTTGTCGTCGGAAGAGACAGAAAAACAAGTTCCCGTGTTATAAGTCGTTGCCCATGTTGACCCATCCCAGAGTCCCCTCTTTCTGATTTTTTGTTTACAAACTTTTCTTATCCTGAATATGACTGAAATATTGCTTGCTGGACCTTAAGCAATCAATCAATTCGCACACATTATTGTATCCAGCTCTATTGATGTGTCGACATTGCTTTTTAGCATAAATATTCCATGATAAAGGGCGGGGGACACTGGTACACTCTTCTTTTTGTCTTTTCCTTTTTTTTTGTATTTCTTTTTTTTTTGTATTCATTTATTTCATCTTTCTTTTCAATAGTGACTTTTCTTGGCTGGACTCGGCTACACGTTACTTGAATAAAGCCTGAAGTAGTCACTACTAAAAAATATACGGGATACTTACACTACCGGTTCATCACGACTGGATCCATGTTTTCATGGAGTCCGTGTTGTTCATATATGTTTTTTTTGAGTTCTTGTGTGGCCCTGCCAATTGTTTGTCCGTCTATGATATCGTGTTTCCGATGTTCTGGACCTTTCTTTGGTGAGTAAACGGTTCGGTTTCTGGTCCCATATTACACATGTTATAGTGTTAACTTTCAAAGAAATAAAGCATTTGTCGGACTATCGGACTGTCGGATTGTCGGATTATAGGTCGGACCCCAATTAAACCAGGTAATATTTGCAATGTCAGGAGAAGTTGTCTTATTGTCTCTAGATAAGTCATTTAATAAGGTCCAATATTTACTTGGATTGTTTTCCTTAAGGTTATCAAGTTCATCTATTATATTTTTTCTGAAATCTTTCAGTTTCTTTTTTCTAGTTTTCCTATATATTTTAAGTAGAGAGAAATAAGATCCTCTAACCAGAGGATCCTTACTGTATTGTTTTAGCAATTTCTTCTTGTCATCTACCCGTCGTCGTAAATTGAAAAGAGATGAATCAAACCACTTGGGTTGTCTTTTTTTATTCAAAATCTTACTGTTTCTTGTTTTCCTTGGACTCTTTAGTTTCAAAGACATATTAGCAGCTTCCGTAATAATACAGTTTAGATCATTTACCATTGAGTCAATATTATTATAATTATTTTCATTAAAATTAATTATTAGTTCGTCTATTCTAGTTGATGACATAGCATTTTGGAAAAGTTGAGTTGAATTTTCATCCCATTTGTAGGTGGATGGAGAAGGGTGTGATCTACTATCAGAAGTATTATAGATTTGATGACCAGTTCTCAGCATTATAGAGATTTGGCAGTGATCAGACAACTCACCTAAGAATTTATTTACTTTAAAAAATAAAATATTTTTAATTAAACTTTCAGATGATATGAAATAGTCCACAACACTGCTACCATTAGGTGTGAAGCAAGTAAATTCACCATGAAATCGCTTGAAATACGTCCATTTAATATTCTTAAGCCAGTTTGAACGCACAATTCATTTAAAGTTTTACCTCTTGTGGACAACACACTATCCTCACTATGTCTGGTATATAAATTAATACCTGGTGTAAAATTTTCAAAAATAGGAATATTATTTATTGTGTTATCAGCTGGTATAAAATCTAACGCGTGGGTACCAGTTCTAGCATTCAAATCACCTGCTAATATTATTTTCCCGTCATTTGAGTATTTAGATATATCTTTCTCAATAAGCTCAAGAATATCATCTTGAAGTTTTCTCGAGTATGAGGAGTACTCAGGGGGGTTATAAATAAAGCATATATAGATATCATCCTTCAGTCCAAAAAAGGATTTACAAAGTTTAAGCCAAATATAGTTGTTATTTTGGTGTTCCAGAAATTTAACACCAGTTCTTAGTTGTGTTTTAACAAAGACAGATATACCTCCTGAACGTTTGTTAGTACCTTTAGATTTTGGTCTAATTAAATGGACTGATCTAAACCCCTCTAGCATCAGAGAGTTTTCTAAAGAACAATGGGTTTCCATAAGACATATAATACCTTTTTCCTTTATTTCATTTATGAATCTTTGATCACTATACTTGTCAAAACCTTTGTGTTTGTGCCCATTTATATTCCAGCACCCAATATGTAAATTATTCTTGTTCACCTTATCTAAGCACATATCAAATGAAAATAACAAAATAAAGCAGTTCCTGTGAATAACAGAATTATAATGTTAGGAGAATACACAAATAATAATAATATTACTTCTCCATCATAGAAAAACAGCAGTCAGTGTGTAAAGGGAGGTAATTAAAAATTGCCTTTCAAACATTAACTCTGCTGTTTTTCTACTATGACATATGTTATGTTCCCTACACAACCATAGTAATAACTGTTTTTCTACTATGACATATGTTATGTTCCCTACACAACCATAGTAATAATAAGGCATAGTAATAACTGTTTTTCTACTATGACATACAATGAGATTATACCGAATGGATAACTCGCTCGTTTGTTTAAAAAGCGAAAGGAAGTCATGTTAGAATTACAATTAACTCTTTGAATCAGGTTCTCTTTGCGAAAAAAAAAAGAAGAAGCTAATTTGCTGGTAGCACTGGTAGGTTCAACAAATTAAAGCATTACATTTATATTTCATTTCACATAATATTATCATTTTATATTCAGAATATTATAACAATAAATTCCTCATCAATATATTGAATTAAAAACATTAAAAAGCTGTCACATATAAAGGGCTATACAAGGAATATGTATAAAACTAAAAATACAATCTATATAAAGTTGTACATTAGCTCAGTATTGTAATAATCATACATAAGAAGGTTTAGTAAATGTAGAATGGTAACTTATGGTGCATTACCATCCTAAATGAAACATTTACTTTTGCTTTAAATACATTCTGGGAGGAAATTTGTCATATAGAAATGGAAGATCAATTGATAGCTTTGGTCGAAGCTATGTAAATGTTTCTCAGATTTTGGTCTAATATCAATCTTGCTGTTCTTTTATGCGACTTCAGATTGTGATCTAGTCCCTCATTTGAACAATTACCAAATACAACACTATTCCAACAAATGCCTTATTTGTTCATAATTCTCCCTCGAAGACTCTTTTGGTTCCATATTACCCATTTTATTTCTGAGCCGAGTCAAATCTGAACAACCCTATACAAATCAGTCAAAATAAAATTAAAAAATTTTGGGTGTTTACTCCATATTGACCACTTTATATCTTGAAAACAGCATACAACATAAAGATAATTTTAAAAGGAAGATAAAGAAACATTTTTATGGAAATTGGTTGAAAAATTAAAAACCCAACATGCCTTCATCATTTACTTCCAAATCTTTGATCTGATATTTAGCAGCCATACGATGCAGTGGTAAATCTGGATGTGAGGAACTTAGGGTTTTAATGGTTGTGCTATATGATACTGTCTTTCCTCCAAATGTTCCTTTCAAATTCAATTTTCCTGTGACACCTTTCTGAAATCATAAGAAAATGTTCTTTACTTCTGCAAATAAATGCTACAGGTCAGCATCTTTATTGTTTATTTCCCAGATGTGAGGTTATCAAGAAGAAAATAAAATACAGGTGGCATGATTGGTGTTAGATATATTAATGGTTTAATAAAGGAAGAATTTTAAAACATATTTCCAATAGGGTCCTATGTTAAATACAAACTTGGAAGAGAATATCCAAGAAACATTCATACAATATTTGGCTTTGCTTTATTTAGTTAAAAGAAAAGGAATTTCAAATATTTTATTTTAATATATTTCAGTGGCTTTAAATGATAAATTATAGAGGAATATTGTCCCTAGCAGTATATCATATTGCACGACCTTGCAAATATTGCTTGACTCAGAACCTCTTTATTGTGTACAAAACTTTACAGAGAAAGAATGGAATGCAATATCGGCGAAGATGCAATATTTTAACTCATTCAGAAATGCTCTACTTTTTAGGTATATTTATAAAGGAAGACTAGTAAAAATATTGGCAAGTATTGCATTTTTATTGATACTATATCATAAATAATTTTATCATTCTTTTTTTCACATTTTCACTCTTTACAAATACGACATGAACATTGTGACATTACATTATAAATTTCGGACTTGTCATTGTCAGTCATTGTGATATATTGTTGCAAGTGGCATTAAACCCTAACTCCATTGTGATATATTGTGGAAAGTGGTGTTAAACACCATAACCCCATTGTGATATATTGTTGAAAGTGGCATTAAACACCCTAACTCCATTGTGATCTATTATGGAAAGTGGAATTAAATACCATTGTGATATATTGTTGAAAGTGACATTAAACACCATAACCCTAACCCCATTGTGATATATTGTGGAAAGTGGTGTTAAACACCATACCCTAACCCAATTGTGATATATTTTTGAAAGTGGCATTAAACACCATAACCCTAACACCATTGTGATATATTGTAGAAAGTGGCATTAAACACCATAACCCTAACCCCATTGTGATATATTGTTGAAAGTGGCATTAAACACCATAACCCTAACCTCATTGTGATATATTGTTGAAAGTGGCATTAAACACCATAACCCTAACCCCATTGTGATATATTGTAGAAAGTGGCATTAAACACCCTAACCCTAACCCCATTGTGATATATTGTAGAAAATGCCACTAAACACCATAACTCTAACCCTATTGTGCTATATTGCAGAAAGTGGCATTAAACACCATAACCCTAACCTCATTGTGATATATTGTTGAAAGTGGCATTAAACACCATAACCCTAACACCATTGTGATATATTGTAGAAAGTGGCATTAAACACCATAACCCTAACCTCATTGTGATATATTATTGAAAGTGGCACTAAACATTATAACCCTAACCTCATTGTGATATATTGTTGAAAGTGGCACTAAACATTATAACCCTAACCTCATTGTGATATATTGTAGAAAGTGGCATTAAACACCATAACCCTAACCCCATTGTGCTATATTGTAGAAAGTGGCATTAAACACCATAACCCTAACCTCATTGTGATATATTGTTGAAAGTGGCATTAAACACCATAACTCTAACCTCATTGTGCTATATTGTTGAAAGTGGCATTAAACACCACAACTCTAACCTCATTGTGATATATTGTAGAAAGTGGCATTAAACACCATAACTCTAACCTCATTGTGCTATATTGTTGAAAGTGGCATTAAACACCATAACTCTAACCCCATTGTGATATATTGTTGAAAGTGGCATTAAACACCATAACTCTAACCTCATTGTGATATATTGTAGAAAGTGGCATTAAACACCATAACTCTAACCTCATTGTGCTATATTGTTGAAAGTGGCATTAAACACCATAACCCTAACCTCATTGTGATATATTGTTGAAAGTGGCATTAAACACCATAACCCTAACCTCATTGTGATATATTGTTGAAAGTGGCATTAAACACCATAACTCTAACCTCATTGTGCTATATTGTTGAAAGTGGCATTAAACACCATAACTCTAACCCCATTGTGATATATTGTTGAAAGTGGCATTAAACACCATAACCCTAACCCCATTGTGCTATATTGTTGAAAGTGGCATTAAACACCATAACTCTAACCTCATTGTGCTATATTGTTGAAAGTGGCATTAAACACCATAACTCTAACCTCATTGTGATATATTGTAGAAAGTGGCATTAAACACCATAACTCTAACCTCATTGTGCTATATTGTTGAAAGTGGCATTAAACACCATAACCCTAACCTCATTGTGATATATTGTTGAAAGTGGCATTAAACACCATAACCCTAACCTCATTGTGATATATTATTGAAAGTGGCACTAAACATTATAACCCTAACCTCATTGTGATATATTGTTGAAAGTGGCACTAAACATTATAACCCTAACCTCATTGTGATATATTGTAGAAAGTGGCATTAAACACCATAACCCTAACCCCATTGTGCTATATTGTAGAAAGTGGCATTAAACACCATAACCCTAACCTCATTGTGATATATTGTTGAAAGTGGCATTAAACACCATAACTCTAACCTCATTGTGCTATATTGTTGAAAGTGGCATTAAACACCACAACTCTAACCTCATTGTGATATATTGTAGAAAGTGGCATTAAACACCATAACTCTAACCTCATTGTGCTATATTGTTGAAAGTGGCATTAAACACCATAACCCTAACCTCATCGTGATATATTGTTGAAAGTGGCATTAAACACCATAACTCTAACCCCATTGTGATATATTGTTGAAAGTGGCATTAAACACCATAACTCTAACCTCATTGTGATATATTGTAGAAAGTGGCATTAAACACCATAACTCTAACCTCATTGTGCTATATTGTTGAAAGTGGCATTAAACACCATAACCCTAACCTCATTGTGATATATTGTTGAAAGTGGCATTAAACACCATAACCCTAACCTCATTGTGATATATTGTTGAAAGTGGCATTAAACACCATAACTCTAACCTCATTGTGCTATATTGTTGAAAGTGGCATTAAACACCATAACTCTAACCCCATTGTGATATATTGTTGAAAGTGGCATTAAACACCATAACCCTAACCCCATTGTGCTATATTGTTGAAAGTGGCATTAAACACCATAACTCTAACCTCATTGTGCTATATTGTTGAAAGTGGCATTAAACACCATAACTCTAACCTCATTGTGATATATTGTAGAAAGTGGCTTTAAACACCATAACTCTAACCTCATTGTGCTATATTGTTGAAAGTGGCATTAAACACCATAACTCTAACCCCATTGTGATATATTGTTGAAAGTGGCATTAAACACCATAACCCTAACCCCATTGTGCTATATTGTTGAAAGTGGCATTAAACACCATAACTCTAACCTCATTGTGCTATATTGTTGAAAGTGGCATTAAACACCATAACTCTAACCTCATTGTGATATATTGTAGAAAGTGGCATTAAACACCATAACTCTAACCTCATTGTGCTATATTGTTGAAAGTGGCATTAAACACCATAACCCTAACACCATTGTGATATATTGTAGAAAGTGGCATTAAACACCATAACCCTAACCTCATTGTGATATATTATTGAAAGTGGCACTAAACATTATAACCCTAACCTCATTGTGATATATTGTTGAAAGTGGCACTAAACATTATAACCCTAACCTCATTGTGATATATTGTAGAAAGTGGCATTAAACACCATAACCCTAACCCCATTGTGCTATATTGTAGAAAGTGGCATTAAACACCATAACCCTAACCTCATTGTGATATATTGTTGAAAGTGGCATTAAACACCATAACTCTAACCTCATTGTGCTATATTGTTGAAAGTGGCATTAAACACCACAACTCTAACCTCATTGTGATATATTGTAGAAAGTGGCATTAAACACCATAACTCTAACCTCATTGTGCTATATTGTTGAAAGTGGCATTAAACACCATAACCCTAACCTCATCGTGATATATTGTTGAAAGTGGCATTAAACACCATAACTCTAACCCCATTGTGATATATTGTTGAAAGTGGCATTAAACACCATAACTCTAACCTCATTGTGATATATTGTAGAAAGTGGCATTAAACACCATAACTCTAACCTCATTGTGCTATATTGTTGAAAGTGGCATTAAACACCATAACCCTAACCTCATTGTGATATATTGTTGAAAGTGGCATTAAACACCATAACCCTAACCTCATTGTGATATATTGTTGAAAGTGGCATTAAACACCATAACTCTAACCTCATTGTGCTATATTGTTGAAAGTGGCATTAAACACCATAACTCTAACCCCATTGTGATATATTGTTGAAAGTGGCATTAAACACCATAACCCTAACCCCATTGTGCTATATTGTTGAAAGTGGCATTAAACACCATAACCCTAACCTCATTGTGCTATATTGTTGAAAGTGGCATTAAACACCATAACTCTAACCTCATTGTGATATATTGTAGAAAGTGGCATTAAACACCATAACTCTAACCTCATTGTGCTATATTGTTGAAAGTGGCATTAAACACCATAACCCTAACCTCATTGTGATATATTGTTGAAAGTGGCATTAAACACAATAACTCTAACCTCATTGTGATATATTGTTGAAAGTGGCATTAAACACCATAACTCTAACCTCATTGTGATATATTGTTGAAAGTGGCATTAAACACTATAGCCCTAACCTCATTGTGCTATATTGTTGAAAGTGGCATTAAACACCATAACTCTAACCTCATTGTGATATATTGTTGAAAGTGGCATTAAACACCATAACTCTAACCTCATTGTGCTATATTGTTGAAAGTGGCATTAAACACCATAACTCTAACCTCATTGTGATATATTGTAGAAAGTGGCATTAAACACCATAACTCTAACCTCATTGTGCTATATTGTTGAAAGTGGCATTAAACACCATAACCCTAACCTCATTGTGATATATTGTTGAAAGTGGCACTAAACATTATAACCCTAACCCCATTGTGATATATTGTAGAAAGTGGCACTAAACACCATAACCCTAACCTCATTGTGCTATATTGTTGAAAGTGGCATTAAACACCATAACTCTAACCTCATTGTGCTATATTGTTGAAAGTGGAATTAAACACCATAACCCTAACCTCATTGTGATATATTGTAGAAAGTGGCATTAAACACCATAACCTTAACCCTATTGTGATATATTGTTGAAAGTGACATTAAACACCATAACTCTAACCTCATTGTGATATATTGTTGAAAGTGGCATTAAACACCATAACTCTAACCTCATTGTGATATATTGTAGAAAGTGGCATTAAACACCATAACCCTAACCTCATTGTGATATATTGTTGAAAGTGACATTAAACACCATAACCCTAACCTCATTGTGATATATTGTAGAAAGTGGCATTAAACACCATAACCCTAACCTCATTGTGATATATTGTTGAAAGTGGCATTAAACACCATAACCCTAACCCCATTGTGATATATTGTAGAAAGTGGCATTAAACACCATAACTCTAACCCCATTGTGATATATTGTTGAGAGTGGCATTAAACACCATAACTCTAACCTCATTGTGATATATTGTAGAAAGTGGCATTAAACACCATAACCCTAACCCCATTGTGATATACTGTAGACAGTGGCATTAAACACCATAACTCTAACCCCATTGTGATATATTGTAGAAAGTGGCATTAAACACCATAACTCTAACCCCATTGTGATATATTGTAGAAAGTGGCATTAAACACCATAACTCTAACCTCATTGTGATATATTGTTGAAAGTGGCATTAAACACCATAACTCTAACCCCATTGTGATATATTGTTGAAAGTGGCATTAAACACCATAACCCTAACACCATTGTGATATATTGTTGAATGTGGCATTAAACACCATAACTCTAACCCCATTGTGATATATTGTTGAAAGTGGCATTAAACACCATAACCCTAACCTCATTGTGCTATATTCTTGAAAGTGGCATTAAACACCATAACTCTAACCTCATTGTGATATATTGTTGAAAGTGGCACTAAAGACCATAACCCTAACCTCATTGTGATATATTGTTGAAAGTGGCACTAAAGACCATAACCTTAACCTCATTGTGATATATTGTTGAAAGTGGCATTAAACACCATAACCCTAACCCCATTGTGATATATTGTTGAAAGTGGCATTAAACACCATAACCCTAACCCCATTGTGATATATTGTTGAAAGTGGCATTAAACACCATAACCCTAACCTCATTGTGCTATATTGTTGAAAGTGGCATTAAACACCATAACTCTAACCTCATTGTGATATATTGTAGAAAGTGGCATTAAACACCATAACTCTAACCTCATTGTGATATATTGTTGAAAGTGGCATTAAACACCATAACCCTAACCTCATTGTGATATATTGTTGAAAGTGGCATTAAACACAATAACCCTAACCTCATTGTGATATATTGTTGAAAGTGGCATTAAACACTATAGCCCTAACCTCATTGTGCTATATTGTTGAAAGTGGCATTAAACACCATAACTCTAACCTCATTGTGATATATTGTTGAAAGTGGCATTAAACACCATAACTCTAACCTCATTGTGATATATTGTTGAAAGTGGCATTAAACACCATAACCCTAACCTCATTGTGATATATTGTTGAAAGTGGCACTAAACATTATAACCCTAACCCCATTGTGATATATTGTAGAAAGTGGCACTAAACACCATAACCCTAACCTCATTGTGATATATTGTTGAAAGTGGCATTAAACACCATAACTCTAACCTCATTGTGCTATATTGTTGAAAGTGGAATTAAACACCATAACCCTAACCCTATTGTGATATATTGTTGAAAGTGACATTAAACACCATAACCCTAACCCTATTGTGATATATTGTTGAAAGTGACATTAAACACCATAACTCTAACCTCATTGTGATATATTGTTGAAAGTGGCATTAAACACCATAACTCTAACCTCATTGTGATATATTGTTGAAAGTGGCATTAAACACCATAACCCTAATCTCATTGTGATATATTGTTGAAAGTGGCACTAAACATTATAACCCTAACCCCATTGTGATATATTGTAGAAAGTGGCACTAAACACCATAACCCTAACCTCATTGTGATATATTGTTGAAAGTGGCATTAAACACCATAACTCTAACCCTATTGTGATATATTGTTGAAAGTGACATTAAACACCATAACTCTAACCTCATTGTGATATATTGTTGAAAGTGGCATTAAACACCATAACTCTAACCTCATTGTGCTATATTGTTGAAAGTGGAATTAAACACCATAACCCTATTGTGATATATTGTTGAAAGTGGCATTAAACACCATAACTCTAACCTCATTGTGATATATTGTTGAAAGTGACATTAAACACCATAACTCTAACCTCATTGTGATATATTGTTGAAAGTGGCATTAAACACCATAACTCTAACCTCATTGTGATATATTGTTGAAAGTGACATTAAACACAATAACCCTAACCTCATTGTGATATATTGTAGAAAGTGGCATTAAACACAATAACTCTAACCTCATTGTGATATATTGTTGAAAGTGGCATTAAACACCATAACCCTAACCTCATTGTGATATATTGTTGAAAGTGGCACTAAACATTATAACCCTAACCCCATTGTGATATATTGTAGAAAGTGGCACTAAACACCATAACCCTAACCTCATTGTGCTATATTGTTGAAAGTGGCATTAAACACCATAACTCTAACCTCATTGTGCTATATTGTTGAAAGTGGAATTAAACACCATAACCCTAACCTCATTGTGATATATTGTAGAAAGTGGCATTAAACACCATAACCCTAACCCTATTGTGATATATTGTTGAAAGTGACATTAAACACCATAACTCTAACCTCATTGTGATATATTGTTGAAAGTGGCATTAAACACCATAACTCTAACCTCATTGTGATATATTGTAGAAAGTGGCATTAAACACCATAACCCTAACCTCATTGTGATATATTGTTGAAAGTGGCATTAAACACAATAACCCTAACCTCATTGTGATATATTGTTGAAAGTGGCATTAAACACCATAACTCTAACCTCATTGTGATATATTGTTGAAAGTGGCATTAAACACTATAGCCCTAACCTCATTGTGCTATATTGTTGAAAGTGGCATTAAACACCATAACTCTAACCTCATTGTGATATATTGTTGAAAGTGGCATTAAACACCATAACTCTAACCTCATTGTGATATATTGTTGAAAGTGGCATTAAACACCATAACCCTAACCTCATTGTGATATATTGTTGAAAGTGGCACTAAACATTATAACCCTAACCCCATTGTGATATATTGTAGAAAGTGGCACTAAACACCATAACCCTAACCTCATTGTGCTATATTGTTGAAAGTGGCATTAAACACCATAACTCTAACCTCATTGTGCTATATTGTTGAAAGTGGAATTAAACACCATAACCCTAACCTCATTGTGATATATTGTAGAAAGTGGCATTAAACACCATAACCCTAACCCTATTGTGATATATTGTTGAAAGTGACATTAAACACCATAACTCTAACCTCATTGTGATATATTGTTGAAAGTGGCATTAAACACCATAACTCTAACCTCATTGTGATATATTGTAGAAAGTGGCATTAAACACCATAACTCTAACCTCATTGTGATATATTGTTGAAAGTGGCATTAAACACCATAACTCTAACCTCATTGTGCTATATTGTTGAAAGTGGAATTAAACACCATAACCCTAACCTCATTGTGATATATTGTAGAAAGTGGCATTAAACACCATAACCCTAACCCTATTGTGATATATTGTTGAAAGTGACATTAAACACCATAACTCTAACCTCATTGTGATATATTGTTGAAAGTGGCATTAAACACCATAACTCTAACCTCATTGTGATATATTGTAGAAAGTGGCATTAAACACCATAACCCTAACCTCATTGTGATATATTGTTGAAAGTGGCATTAAACACAATAACCCTAACCTCATTGTGATATATTGTTGAAAGTGGCATTAAACACCATAACTCTAACCTCATTGTGATATATTGTTGAAAGTGGCATTAAACACTATAGCCCTAACCTCATTGTGCTATATTGTTGAAAGTGGCATTAAACACCATAACTCTAACCTCATTGTGATATATTGTTGAAAGTGGCATTAAACACCATAACTCTAACCTCATTGTGATATATTGTTGAAAGTGGCATTAAACACCATAACCCTAACCTCATTGTGATATATTGTTGAAAGTTGCACTAAACATTATAACCCTAACCCCATTGTGATATATTGTAGAAAGTGGCACTAAACACCATAACCCTAACCTCATTGTGCTATATTGTTGAAAGTGGCATTAAACACCATAACTCTAACCTCATTGTGCTATATTGTTGAAAGTGGAATTAAACACCATAACCCTAACCTCATTGTGATATATTGTAGAAAGTGGCATTAAACACCATAACCCTAACCCTATTGTGATATATTGTTGAAAGTGACATTAAACACCATAACTCTAACCTCATTGTGATATATTGTTGAAAGTGGCATTAAACACCATAACTCTAACCTCATTGTGATATATTGTTGAAAGTGACATTAAACACAATAACCCTAACCTCATCGTGATATATTGTTGAAAGTGGCATTAAACACCATAACTCTAACCTCATTGTGATATATTGTTGAAAGTGGCATTAAACACCATAACTCTAACCTCATTGTGATATATTGTTGAAAGTGACATTAAACACCATAACTCTAACCTCATTGTGATATATTGTTGAAAGTGGCATTAAACACCATAACCCTAACCTCATTGTGATATATTGTTGAAAGTGGCATTAAACACCATAACTCTAACCTCATTGTGATATATTGTTGAAAGTGGCATTAAACACCATAACTCTAACCTCATTGTGATATATTGTTGAAAGTGGCATTAAACACTATAGCCCTAACCTCATTGTGCTATATTGTTGAAAGTGGCATTAAACACCATAACTCTAACCTCATTGTGATATATTGTTGAAAGTGGCATTAAACACCATAACTCTAACCTCATTGTGATATATTGTTGAAAGTGGCATTAAACACCATAACCCTAACCTCATTGTGATATATTGTTGAAAGTGGCACTAAACATTATAACCCTAACCCCATTGTGATATATTGTAGAAAGTGGCACTAAACACCATAACCCTAACCTCATTGTGCTATATTGTTGAAAGTGGCATTAAACACCATAACTCTAACCTCATTGTGCTATATTGTTGAAAGTGGAATTAAACACCATAACCCTAACCTCATTGTGATATATTGTAGAAAGTGGCATTAAACACCATAACCCTAACCCCATTGTGATATACTGTAGACAGTGGCATTAAACACCATAACTCTAACCCCATTGTGATATATTGTAGAAAGTGGCATTAAACACCATAACTCTAACCCCATTGTGATATATTGTAGAAAGTGGCATTAAACACCATAACTCTAACCTCATTGTGATATATTGTTGAAAGTGGCATTAAACACCATAACTCTAACCCCATTGTGATATATTGTTGAAAGTGGCATTAAACACCATAACCCTAACACCATTGTGATATATTGTTGAATGTGGCATTAAACACCATAACTCTAACCCCATTGTGATATATTGTTGAAAGTGGCATTAAACACCATAACCCTAACCTCATTGTGCTATATTCTTGAAAGTGGCATTAAACACCATAACTCTAACCTCATTGTGATATATTGTTGAAAGTGGCACTAAAGACCATAACCCTAACCTCATTGTGATATATTGTTGAAAGTGGCACTAAAGACCATAACCTTAACCTCATTGTGATATATTGTTGAAAGTGGCATTAAACACCATAACCCTAACCCCATTGTGATATATTGTTGAAAGTGGCATTAAACACCATAACCCTAACCCCATTGTGATATATTGTTGAAAGTGGCATTAAACACCATAACCCTAACCTCATTGTGCTATATTGTTGAAAGTGGCATTAAACACCATAACTCTAACCTCATTGTGATATATTGTAGAAAGTGGCATTAAACACCATAACTCTAACCTCATTGTGATATATTGTTGAAAGTGGCATTAAACACCATAACCCTAACCTCATTGTGATATATTGTTGAAAGTGGCATTAAACACAATAACCCTAACCTCATTGTGATATATTGTTGAAAGTGGCATTAAACACCATAACTCTAACCTCATTGTGATATATTGTTGAAAGTGGCATTAAACACTATAGCCCTAACCTCATTGTGCTATATTGTTGAAAGTGGCATTAAACACCATAACTCTAACCTCATTGTGATATATTGTTGAAAGTGGCATTAAACACCATAACTCTAACCTCATTGTGATATATTGTTGAAAGTGGCATTAAACACCATAACCCTAACCTCATTGTGATATATTGTTGAAAGTGGCACTAAACATTATAACCCTAACCCCATTGTGATATATTGTAGAAAGTGGCACTAAACACCATAACCCTAACCTCATTGTGATATATTGTTGAAAGTGGCATTAAACACCATAACTCTAACCTCATTGTGCTATATTGTTGAAAGTGGAATTAAACACCATAACCCTAACCCTATTGTGATATATTGTTGAAAGTGACATTAAACACCATAACCCTAACCCTATTGTGATATATTGTTGAAAGTGACATTAAACACCATAACTCTAACCTCATTGTGATATATTGTTGAAAGTGGCATTAAACACCATAACTCTAACCTCATTGTGATATATTGTTGAAAGTGGCATTAAACACCATAACCCTAACCTCATTGTGATATATTGTTGAAAGTGGCACTAAACATTATAACCCTAACCCCATTGTGATATATTGTAGAAAGTGGCACTAAACACCATAACCCTAACCTCATTGTGATATATTGTTGAAAGTGGCATTAAACACCATAACTCTAACCTCATTGTGATATATTGTTGAAAGTGGAATTAAACACCATAACCCTAACCCTATTGTGATATATTGTTGAAAGTGACATTAAACACCATAACTCTAACCTCATTGTGATATATTGTTGAAAGTGGCATTAAACACCATAACTCTAACCTCATTGTGCTATATTGTTGAAAGTGGAATTAAACACCATAACCCTATTGTGATATATTGTTGAAAGTGGCATTAAACACCATAACTCTAACCTCATTGTGATATATTGTTGAAAGTGACATTAAACACCATAACTCTAACCTCATTGTGATATATTGTTGAAAGTGGCATTAAACACCATAACTCTAACCTCATTGTGATATATTGTTGAAAGTGACATTAAACACAATAACCCTAACCTCATTGTGATATATTGTAGAAAGTGGCATTAAACACAATAACTCTAACCTCATTGTGATATATTGTTGAAAGTGGCATTAAACACCATAACCCTAACCTCATTGTGATATATTGTTGAAAGTGGCACTAAACATTATAACCCTAACCCCATTGTGATATATTGTAGAAAGTGGCACTAAACACCATAACCCTAACCTCATTGTGCTATATTGTTGAAAGTGGCATTAAACACCATAACTCTAACTCATTGTGCTATATTGTTGAAAGTGGAATTAAACACCATAACCCTAACCTCATTGTGATATATTGTAGAAAGTGGCATTAAACACCATAACCCTAACCCTATTGTGATATATTGTTGAAAGTGACATTAAACACCATAACTCTAACCTCATTGTGATATATTGTTGAAAGTGGCATTAAACACCATAACTCTAACCTCATTGTGATATATTGTAGAAAGTGGCATTAAACACCATAACCCTAACCTCATTGTGATATATTGTTGAAAGTGGCATTAAACACAATAACCCTAACCTCATTGTGATATATTGTTGAAAGTGGCATTAAACACCATAACTCTAACCTCATTGTGATATATTGTTGAAAGTGGCATTAAACACTATAGCCCTAACCTCATTGTGCTATATTGTTGAAAGTGGCATTAAACACCATAACTCTAACCTCATTGTGATATATTGTTGAAAGTGGCATTAAACACCATAACTCTAACCTCATTGTGATATATTGTTGAAAGTGGCATTAAACACCATAACCCTAACCTCATTGTGATATATTGTTGAAAGTGGCACTAAACATTATAACCCTAACCCCATTGTGATATATTGTAGAAAGTGGCACTAAACACCATAACCCTAACCTCATTGTGCTATATTGTTGAAAGTGGCATTAAACACCATAACTCTAACCTCATTGTGCTATATTGTTGAAAGTGGAATTAAACACCATAACCCTAACCTCATTGTGATATATTGTAGAAAGTGGCATTAAACACCATAACCCTAACCCTATTGTGATATATTGTTGAAAGTGACATTAAACACCATAACTCTAACCTCATTGTGATATATTGTTGAAAGTGGCATTAAACACCATAACTCTAACCTCATTGTGATATATTGTAGAAAGTGGCATTAAACACCATAACTCTAACCTCATTGTGATATATTGTTGAAAGTGGCATTAAACACCATAACTCTAACCTCATTGTGCTATATTGTTGAAAGTGGAATTAAACACCATAACCCTAACCTCATTGTGATATATTGTAGAAAGTGGCATTAAACACCATAACCCTAACCCTATTGTGATATATTGTTGAAAGTGACATTAAACACCATAACTCTAACCTCATTGTGATATATTGTTGAAAGTGGCATTAAACACCATAACTCTAACCTCATTGTGATATATTGTAGAAAGTGGCATTAAACACCATAACCCTAACCTCATTGTGATATATTGTTGAAAGTGGCATTAAACACAATAACCCTAACCTCATTGTGATATATTGTTGAAAGTGGCATTAAACACCATAACTCTAACCTCATTGTGATATATTGTTGAAAGTGGCATTAAACACTATAGCCCTAACCTCATTGTGCTATATTGTTGAAAGTGGCATTAAACACCATAACTCTAACCTCATTGTGATATATTGTTGAAAGTGGCATTAAACACCATAACTCTAACCTCATTGTGATATATTGTTGAAAGTGGCATTAAACACCATAACCCTAACCTCATTGTGATATATTGTTGAAAGTTGCACTAAACATTATAACCCTAACCCCATTGTGATATATTGTAGAAAGTGGCACTAAACACCATAACCCTAACCTCATTGTGCTATATTGTTGAAAGTGGCATTAAACACCATAACTCTAACCTCATTGTGCTATATTGTTGAAAGTGGAATTAAACACCATAACCCTAACCTCATTGTGATATATTGTAGAAAGTGGCATTAAACACCATAACCCTAACCCTATTGTGATATATTGTTGAAAGTGACATTAAACACCATAACTCTAACCTCATTGTGATATATTGTTGAAAGTGGCATTAAACACCATAACTCTAACCTCATTGTGATATATTGTTGAAAGTGACATTAAACACAATAACCCTAACCTCATCGTGATATATTGTTGAAAGTGGCATTAAACACCATAACTCTAACCTCATTGTGATATATTGTTGAAAGTGGCATTAAACACCATAACTCTAACCTCATTGTGATATATTGTTGAAAGTGACATTAAACACCATAACTCTAACCTCATTGTGATATATTGTTGAAAGTGGCATTAAACACCATAACCCTAACCTCATTGTGATATATTGTTGAAAGTGGCATTAAACACCATAACTCTAACCTCATTGTGATATATTGTTGAAAGTGGCATTAAACACCATAACTCTAACCTCATTGTGATATATTGTTGAAAGTGGCATTAAACACTATAGCCCTAACCTCATTGTGCTATATTGTTGAAAGTGGCATTAAACACCATAACTCTAACCTCATTGTGATATATTGTTGAAAGTGGCATTAAACACCATAACTCTAACCTCATTGTGATATATTGTTGAAAGTGGCATTAAACACCATAACCCTAACCTCATTGTGATATATTGTTGAAAGTGGCACTAAACATTATAACCCTAACCCCATTGTGATATATTGTAGAAAGTGGCACTAAACACCATAACCCTAACCTCATTGTGCTATATTGTTGAAAGTGGCATTAAACACCATAACTCTAACCTCATTGTGCTATATTGTTGAAAGTGGAATTAAACACCATAACCCTAACCTCATTGTGATATATTGTAGAAAGTGGCATTAAACACCATAACCCTAACCCTATTGTGATATATTGTTGAAAGTGACATTAAACACCATAACTCTAACCTCATTGTGATATATTGTTGAAAGTGGCATTAAACACCATAACTCTAACCTCATTGTGATATATTGTAGAAAGTGGCATTAAACACCATAACTCTAACCTCATTGTGATATATTGTTGAAAGTGACATTAAACACCATAACCCTAACCTCATTGTGATATATTGTAGAAAGTGGCATTAAACACCATAACTCTAACCTCATTGTGATATATTGTAGAAAGTGGCATTAAACACCATAACTCTAACCTCATTGTGATATATTGTAGAAAGTGGCATTAAACACCATAACCCTAACCCCATTGTGATATACTGTAGACAGTGGCATTAAACACCATAACCCTAACCCCCATTGTGATATATTGTAGAAAGTGGCATTAAACACCATAACTCTAACCCCATTGTGATATATTGTAGAAAGTGGCATTAAACACCATTACCCTAACCTCATTGTGCTATATTGTTGAAAGTGGCATTAAACACCATAACTCTAACCCCATTGTTATATATTGTTGAAAGTGACATTAAACACCATAACTCTAACCCCATTGTGATATATTGTTGAAAGTGACATTAAACACCATAACTCTAACCCCATTGTTATATATTGTTGAAAGTGGCATTAAACACCATAACCCTAACCTCATTGTGATATATTGTTGAAAGTGGCATTAAACACCATAACCCTAACCTCATTGTGCTATATTGTTGAAAGTGGCATTAAACACCATAACTCTAACCCCATTGTGATATATTGTAGAAAGTGGCATTAAACACCATTACCCTAACCTCATTGTGCTATATTGTTGAAAGTGGCATTAAACACCATAACTCTAACCCCATTGTTATATATTGTTGAAAGTGACATTAAACACCATAACTCTAACCCCATTGTGATATATTGTTGAAAGTGACATTAAACAACATAACTCTAACCCCATTGTGATATATTGTTGAAAGTGACATTAAACACCATAACTCTAACCCCATTGTGATATATTGTTGAAAGTGACATTAAACACCATAACTCTAACCCCATTGTGATATATTGTTGAAAGTGACATTAAACACCATAACTCTAACCTCATTGTGATATATTGTTGAAAGTGACATTAAACACCATAACTCTAACCCCATTGTGATATATTGTTGAAAGTGACATTAAACACCATAACTCTAACCTCATTGTGATATATTGTTGAAAGTGGCACTAAACATTATAACTCTAACCTCATTGTGATATATTGTTGAAAGTGACATTAAACACCATAACTCTAACCCCATTGTGATATATTGTTGAAAGTGGCATTAAACACCATAACTCTAACCCCATTGTTATATATTGTTGAAAGTGACATTAAACACCATAACTCTAACCCCATTGTGATATATTGTTGAAAGTGGCATTAAACACCATAACTCTAACCCCATTGTTATATATTGTTGAAAGTGACATTAAACACCATAACTCTAACCTCATTGTGATATATTGTTGAAAGTGACTTAAACACCATAACTCTAACCTCATTGTGATATATTGTTGAAAGTGACATTAAACACCATAACTCTAACCCCATTGTGATATATTGTTGAAAGTGGCATTAAACACCATAACTCTAACCCCATTGTTATATATTGTTGAAAGTGACATTAAACACCATAACTCTAACCTCATTGTGATATATTGTTGAAAGTGACATTAAACACCATAACTCTAACCCCATTGTGATATATTGTTGAAAGTGACATTAAACACCATAACTCTAACCTCATTGTGCTATATTGTTGAAAGTGGAATTAAACACCATAACCCTATTGTGATATATTGTTGAAAGTGGCATTAAACACCATAACTCTAACCTCATTGTGATATATTGTTGAAAGTGACATTAAACACCATAACTCTAACCTCATTGTGATATATTGTTGAAAGTGGCATTAAACACCATAACTCTAACCTCATTGTGATATATTGTTGAAAGTGACATTAAACACAATAACCCTAACCTCATTGTGATATATTGTAGAAAGTGGCATTAAACACAATAACTCTAACCTCATTGTGATATATTGTTGAAAGTGGCATTAAACACCATAACCCTAACCTCATTGTGATATATTGTTGAAAGTGGCACTAAACATTATAACCCTAACCCCATTGTGATATATTGTAGAAAGTGGCACTAAACACCATAACCCTAACCTCATTGTGCTATATTGTTGAAAGTGGCATTAAACACCATAACTCTAACCTCATTGTGCTATATTGTTGAAAGTGGAATTAAACACCATAACCCTAACCTCATTGTGATATATTGTAGAAAGTGGCATTAAACACCATAACCCTAACCCTATTGTGATATATTGTTGAAAGTGACATTAAACACCATAACTCTAACCTCATTGTGATATATTGTTGAAAGTGGCATTAAACACCATAACTCTAACCTCATTGTGATATATTGTAGAAAGTGGCATTAAACACCATAACCCTAACCTCATTGTGATATATTGTTGAAAGTGACATTAAACACAATAACCCTAACCTCATTGTGATATATTGTTGAAAGTGGCATTAAACACCATAACTCTAACCTCATTGTGATATATTGTTGAAAGTGGCATTAAACACTATAGCCCTAACCTCATTGTGCTATATTGTTGAAAGTGGCATTAAACACCATAACTCTAACCTCATTGTGATATATTGTTGAAAGTGGCATTAAACACCATAACTCTAACCTCATTGTGATATATTGTTGAAAGTGGCATTAAACACCATAACCCTAACCTCATTGTGATATATTGTTGAAAGTGGCACTAAACATTATAACCCTAACCCCATTGTGATATATTGTAGAAAGTGGCACTAAACACCATAACCCTAACCTCATTGTGCTATATTGTTGAAAGTGGCATTAAACACCATAACTCTAACCTCATTGTGCTATATTGTTGAAAGTGGAATTAAACACCATAACCCTAACCTCATTGTGATATATTGTAGAAAGTGGCATTAAACACCATAACCCTAACCCTATTGTGATATATTGTTGAAAGTGACATTAAACACCATAACTCTAACCTCATTGTGATATATTGTTGAAAGTGGCATTAAACACCATAACTCTAACCTCATTGTGATATATTGTTGAAAGTGACATTAAACACAATAACCCTAACCTCATTGTGATATATTGTTGAAAGTGGCATTAAACACCATAACTCTAACCTCATTGTGATATATTGTTGAAAGTGGCATTAAACACCATAACTCTAACCTCATTGTGATATATTGTTGAAAGTGACATTAAACACCATAACTCTAACCTCATTGTGATATATTGTTGAAAGTGGCATTAAACACCATAACCCTAACCTCATTGTGATATATTGTTGAAAGTGGCATTAAACACCATAACTCTAACCTCATTGTGATATATTGTTGAAAGTGGCATTAAACACCATAACTCTAACCTCATTGTGATATATTGTTGAAAGTGGCATTAAACACTATAGCCCTAACCTCATTGTGCTATATTGTTGAAAGTGGCATTAAACACCATAACTCTAACCTCATTGTGATATATTGTTGAAAGTGGCATTAAACACCATAACTCTAACCTCATTGTGATATATTGTTGAAAGTGGCATTAAACACCATAACCCTAACCTCATTGTGATATATTGTTGAAAGTGGCACTAAACATTATAACCCTAACCCCATTGTGATATATTGTAGAAAGTGGCACTAAACACCATAACCCTAACCTCATTGTGCTATATTGTTGAAAGTGGCATTAAACACCATAACTCTAACCTCATTGTGCTATATTGTTGAAAGTGGAATTAAACACCATAACCCTAACCTCATTGTGATATATTGTAGAAAGTGGCATTAAACACCATAACCCTAACCCTATTGTGATATATTGTTGAAAGTGACATTAAACACCATAACTCTAACCTCATTGTGATATATTGTTGAAAGTGGCATTAAACACCATAACTCTAACCTCATTGTGATATATTGTAGAAAGTGGCATTAAACACCATAACTCTAACCTCATTGTGATATATTGTTGAAAGTGACATTAAACACCATAACTCTAACCCCATTGTGATATATTGTTGAAAGTGGCATTAAACACCATAACTCTAACCCCATTGTTATATATTGTTGAAAGTGACATTAAACACCATAACTCTAACCTCATTGTGATATATTGTTGAAAGTGACATTAAACACCATAACTCTAACCCCATTGTGATATATTGTTGAAAGTGACATTAAACACCATAACTCTAACCCCATTGTGATATATTGTTGAAAGTGACATTAAACACCATAACTCTAACCTCATTGTGATATATTGTTGAAAGTGACATTAAACACCATAACTCTAACCCCATTGTGATATATTGTTGAAAGTGACATTAAACACCATAACTCTAACCTCATTGTGATATATTGTTGAAAGTGGCACTAAACATTATAACTCTAACCTCATTGTGATATATTGTTGAAAGTGACATTAAACACCATAACTCTAACCCCATTGTGATATATTGTTGAAAGTGGCATTAAACACCATAACTCTAACCCCATTGTTATATATTGTTGAAAGTGACATTAAACACCATAACTCTAACCCCATTGTGATATATTGTTGAAAGTGGCATTAAACACCATAACTCTAACCCCATTGTTATATATTGTTGAAAGTGACATTAAACACCATAACTCTAACCTCATTGTGATATATTGTTGAAAGTGACATTAAACACCATAACTCTAACCTCATTGTGATATATTGTTGAAAGTGACATTAAACACCATAACTCTAACCCCATTGTGATATATTGTTGAAAGTGGCATTAAACACCATAACTCTAACCCCATTGTTATATATTGTTGAAAGTGACATTAAACACCATAACTCTAACCTCATTGTGATATATTGTTGAAAGTGACATTAAACACCATAACTCTAACCCCATTGTGATATATTGTTGAAAGTGACATTAAACACCATAACTCTAACCCCATTGTGATATATTGTTGAAAGTGACATTAAACACCATAACTCTAACCTCATTGTGATATATTGTTGAAAGTGACATTAAACACCATAACTCTAACCCCATTGTGATATATTGTTGAAAGTGACATTAAACACCATAACTCTAACCCCATTGTGATATATTGTTGAAAGTGACATTAAACACCATAACTCTAACCCCATTGTGATATATTGTTGAAAGTGACATTAAACACCATAACTCTAACCCCATTGTGATATATTGTTGAAAGTGGCATTAAACACCATAACTCTAACCTCATTGTGATATATTGTTGAAAGTGACATTAAACACCATAACTCTAACCTCATCGTGATATATTGTTGAAAGTGACATTAAACACAATAACCCTAACCTCATTGTGCTATATTGTTGAAAGTGGCATTAAACACCATAACTCTAACCTCATTGTGATATATAGTTGAAAGTGACATTAAACACCATAACTCTAACCCCATTGTGATATATTGTAGAAAGTGGCATTAAACACCATTACCCTAACCTCATTGTGCTATATTGTTGAAAGTGGCATTAAACACCATAACTCTAACCCCATTGTTATATATTGTTGAAAGTGACATTAAACACCATAACTCTAACCTCATTGTGCTATATTGTTGAAAGTGGCATTAAACACCATAACTCTAACCCCATTGTGATATATTGTTGAAAGTGGAATTAAACACCATAACCCTAACCTCATTGTGCTATATTGTTGAAAGTGGCATTAAACACCATAACTCTAACCCCATTGTTATATATTGTTGAAAGTGACATTAAACACCATAACTCTAACCTCATTGTGATATATTGTTGAAAGTGACATTAAACACCATAACTCTAACCTCATTGTGATATATTGTTGAAAGTGACATTAAACACCATAACTCTAACCCCATTGTGATATATTGTTGAAAGTGGCATTAAACACCATAACTCTAACCCCATTGTTATATATTGTTGAAAGTGACATTAAACACCATAACTCTAACCTCATTGTGATATATTGTTGAAAGTGACATTAAACACCATAACTCTAACCCCATTGTGATATATTGTTGAAAGTGACATTAAACACCATAACTCTAACCCCATTGTGATATATTGTTGAAAGTGACATTAAACACCATAACTCTAACCTCATTGTGATATATTGTTGAAAGTGACATTAAACACCATAACTCTAACCCCATTGTGATATATTGTTGAAAGTGACATTAAACACCATAACTCTAACCCCATTGTGATATATTGTTGAAAGTGACATTAAACACCATAACTCTAACCCCATTGTGATATATTGTTGAAAGTGACATTAAACACCATAACTCTAACCCCATTGTGATATATTGTTGAAAGTGGCATTAAACACCATAACTCTAACCTCATTGTGATATATTGTTGAAAGTGACATTAAACACCATAACTCTAACCTCATCGTGATATATTGTTGAAAGTGACATTAAACACAATAACCCTAACCTCATTGTGCTATATTGTTGAAAGTGGCATTAAACACCATAACTCTAACCTCATTGTGATATATTGTTGAAAGTGACATTAAACACCATAACTCTAACCCCATTGTGATATATTGTAGAAAGTGGCATTAAACACCATTACCCTAACCTCATTGTGCTATATTGTTGAAAGTGGCATTAAACACCATAACTCTAACCCCATTGTTATATATTGTTGAAAGTGACATTAAACACCATAACTCTAACCTCATTGTGCTATATTGTTGAAAGTGGCATTAAACACCATAACTCTAACCCCATTGTGATATATTGTTGAAAGTGGAATTAAACACCATAACCCTAACCTCATTGTGCTATATTGTTGAAAGTGGCATTAAACACCATAACTCTAACCCCATTGTTATATATTGTTGAAAGTGGCATTAAACACCATAACTCTAACCCCATTGTGATATATTGTTGAAAGTGGCACTAAACATTATAACTCTAACCTCATTGTGCTATATTGTTGAAAGTGGCATTAAACACCATAACTCTAACCCCATTGTTATATATTGTTGAAAGTGGCATTAAACACCATAACTCTAACCCCATTGTGATATATTGTTGAAAGTGGCACTAAACATTATAACTCTAACCTCATTGTGATATATTGTTGAAAGTGACATTAAACACCATAACTCTAACCCCATTGTGATATATTGTTGAAAGTGACATTAAACACCATAACTCTAACCCCATTGTGATATATTGTTGAAAGTGACATTAAACACCATAACTCTAACCTCATTGTGATATATTGTTGAAAGTGACATTAAACACCATAACTCTAACCCCATTGTGATATATTGTTGAAAGTGACATTAAACACCATAACTCTAACCTCATTGTGATATATTGTTGAAAGTGGCACTAAACATTATAACTCTAACCTCATTGTGATATATTGTTGAAAGTGACATTAAACACCATAACTCTAACACCATTGTGATATATTGTTGAAAGTGGCATTAAACACCATAACTCTAACCCCATTGTTATATATTGTTGAAAGTGACATTAAACACCATAACTCTAACCTCATTGTGATATATTGTTGAAAGTGACATTAAACACCATAACTCTAACCTCATTGTGATATATTGTAGAAAGTGACATTAAACACCATAACTCTAACCTCATCGTGATATATTGTTGAAAGTGACATTAAACACCATAACTCTAACCCCATTGTGATATATTGTTGAAAGTGGCATTAAACACCATAACTCTAACCCCATTGTTATATATTGTTGAAAGTGACATTAAACACCATAACTCTAACCTCATTGTGATATATTGTTGAAAGTGACATTAAACACCATAACTCTAACCCCATTGTGATATATTGTTGAAAGTGACATTAAACACCATAACTCTAACCCCATTGTGATATATTGTTGAAAGTGACATTAAACACCATAACTCTAACCTCATTGTGATATATTGTTGAAAGTGACATTAAACACCATAACTCTAACCCCATTGTGATATATTGTTGAAAGTGACATTAAACACCATAACTCTAACCTCATTGTGATATATTGTTGAAAGTGACATTAAACACCATAACTCTAACCCCATTGTGATATATTGTTGAAAGTGACATTAAACACCATAACTCTAACCTCATTGTGATATATTGTTGAAAGTGACATTAAACACCATAACTCTAACCCCATTGTGATATATTGTTGAAAGTGACATTAAACACCATAACTCTAACCTCATTGTGATATATTGTTGAAAGTGACATTAAACACCATAACTCTAACCCCATTGTGATATATTGTAGAAAGTGGCATTAAACACCATTACCCTAACCTCATTGTGCTATATTGTTGAAAGTGGCATTAAACACCATAACTCTAACCCCATTGTTATATATTGTTGAAAGTGACATTAAACACCATAACTCTAACCTCATTGTGATATATTGTTGAAAGTGACATTAAACACCATAACTCTAACCCCATTGTGATATATTGTTGAAAGTGACATTAAACACCATAACTCTAACCCCATTGTGATATATTGTTGAAAGTGACATTAAACACCATAACTCAAACCCCATTGTGATATATTGTTGAAAGTGACATTAAACACCATAACTCTAACCCCATTGTGATATATTGTTGAAAGTGGCATTAAACACCATAACTCTAACCTCATTGTGATATATTGTTGAAAGTGACATTAAACACCATAACTCTAACCTCATCGTGATATATTGTTGAAAGTGACATTAAACACAATAACCCTAACCTCATTGTGCTATATTGTTGAAAGTGGCATTAAACACCATAACTCTAACCTCATTGTGATATATTGTTGAAAGTGACAATAAACACCATAACTCTAACCCCATTGTGATATATTGTAGAAAGTGGCATTAAACACCATTACCCTAACCTCATTGTGCTATATTGTTGAAAGTGGCATTAAACACCATAACTCTAACCCCATTGTTATATATTGTTGAAAGTGACATTAAACACCATAACTCTAACCTCATTGTGCTATATTGTTGAAAGTGGCATTAAACACCATAACTCTAACCCCATTGTGATATATTGTTGAAAGTGGAATTAAACACCATAACCCTAACCTCATTGTGATATATTGTTGAAAGTGGCATTAAACACCATAACTCTAACCCCATTGTGATATATTGTTGAAAGTGGCATTAAACACCATAACTCTAACCCCATTGTGATATATTGTTGAAAGTGGCACTAAACATTATAACTCTAACCTCATTGTGCTATATTGTTGAAAGTGGCATTAAACACCATAACTCTAACCCCATTGTTATATATTGTTGAAAGTGGCATTAAACACCATAACTCTAACCCCATTGTGATATATTGTTGAAAGTGGCACTAAACATTATAACTCTAACCTCATTGTGATATATTGTTGAAAGTGACATTAAACACCATAACTCTAACCCCATTGTGATATATTGTTGAAAGTGACATTAAACACCATAACTCTAACCTCATTGTGATATATTGTTGAAAGTGACATTAAACACCATAACTCTAACCTCATCGTGATATATTGTTGAAAGTGACATTAAACACAATAACCCTAACCTCATTGTGCTATATTGTTGAAAGTGGCATTAAACACCATAACTCTAACCTCATTGTGATATATTGTTGAAAGTGACATTAAACACCATAACTCTAACCCCATTGTGATATATTGTAGAAAGTGGCATTAAACACCATTACCCTAACCTCATTGTGCTATATTGTTGAAAGTGGCATTAAACACCATAACTCTAACCCCATTGTTATATATTGTTGAAAGTGACATTAAACACCATAACTCTAACCTCATTGTGCTATATTGTTGAAAGTGGCATTAAACACCATAACTCTAACCCCATTGTGATATATTGTTGAAAGTGGAATTAAACACCATAACCCTAACCTCATTGTGCTATATTGTTGAAAGTGGCATTAAACACCATAACTCTAACCCCATTGTTATATATTGTTGAAAGTGGCATTAAACACCATAACTCTAACCCCATTGTGATATATTGTTGAAAGTGGCACTAAACATTATAACTCTAACCTCATTGTGCTATATTGTTGAAAGTGGCATTAAACACCATAACTCTAACCCCATTGTTATATATTGTTGAAAGTGGCATTAAACACCATAACTCTAACCCCATTGTGATATATTGTTGAAAGTGGCACTAAACATTATAACTCTAACCTCATTGTGATATATTGTTGAAAGTGACATTAAACACCATAACTCTAACCCCATTGTGATATATTGTTGAAAGTGACATTAAACACCATAACTCTAACCCCATTGTGATATATTGTTGAAAGTGACATTAAACACCATAACTCTAACCTCATTGTGATATATTGTTGAAAGTGACATTAAACACCATAACTCTAACCCCATTGTGATATATTGTTGAAAGTGACATTAAACACCATAACTCTAACCTCATTGTGATATATTGTTGAAAGTGGCACTAAACATTATAACTCTAACCTCATTGTGATATATTGTTGAAAGTGACATTAAACACCATAACTCTAACACCATTGTGATATATTGTTGAAAGTGGCATTAAACACCATAACTCTAACCCCATTGTTATATATTGTTGAAAGTGACATTAAACACCATAACTCTAACCTCATTGTGATATATTGTTGAAAGTGACATTAAACACCATAACTCTAACCTCATTGTGATATATTGTAGAAAGTGACATTAAACACCATAACTCTAACCTCATCGTGATATATTGTTGAAAGTGACATTAAACACCATAACTCTAACCCCATTGTGATATATTGTTGAAAGTGGCATTAAACACCATAACTCTAACCCCATTGTTATATATTGTTGAAAGTGACATTAAACACCATAACTCTAACCTCATTGTGATATATTGTTGAAAGTGACATTAAACACCATAACTCTAACCCCATTGTGATATATTGTTGAAAGTGACATTAAACACCATAACTCTAACCCCATTGTGATATATTGTTGAAAGTGACATTAAACACCATAACTCTAACCTCATTGTGATATATTGTTGAAAGTGACATTAAACACCATAACTCTAACCCCATTGTGATATATTGTTGAAAGTGGCATTAAACACCATAACTCTAACCTCATTGTGATATATTGTTGAAAGTGACATTAAACACCATAACTCTAACCTCATCGTGATATATTGTTGAAAGTGACATTAAACACAATAACCCTAACCTCATTGTGCTATATTGTTGAAAGTGGCATTAAACACCATAACTCTAACCTCATTGTGATATATTGTTGAAAGTGACATTAAACACCATAACTCTAACCCCATTGTGATATATTGTAGAAAGTGGCATTAAACACCATTACCCTAACCTCATTGTGCTATATTGTTGAAAGTGGCATTAAACACCATAACTCTAACCCCATTGTTATATATTGTTGAAAGTGACATTAAACACCATAACTCTAACCTCATTGTGCTATATTGTTGAAAGTGGCATTAAACACCATAACTCTAACCCCATTGTGATATATTGTTGAAAGTGGAATTAAACACCATAACCCTAACCTCATTGTGCTATATTGTTGAAAGTGGCATTAAACACCATAACTCTAACCCCATTGTTATATATTGTTGAAAGTGGCATTAAACACCATAACTCTAACCCCATTGTGATATATTGTTGAAAGTGGCACTAAACATTATAACTCTAACCTCATTGTGCTATATTGTTGAAAGTGGCATTAAACACCATAACTCTAACCCCATTGTTATATATTGTTGAAAGTGGCATTAAACACCATAACTCTAACCCCATTGTGATATATTGTTGAAAGTGGCACTAAACATTATAACTCTAACCTCATTGTGATATATTGTTGAAAGTGACATTAAACACCATAACTCTAACCCCATTGTGATATATTGTTGAAAGTGACATTAAACACCATAACTCTAACCTCATTGTGATATATTGTTGAAAGTGACATTAAACACCATAACTCTAACACCATTGTGATATATTGTTGAAAGTGGCATTAAACACCATAACTCTAACCCCATTGTTATATATTGTTGAAAGTGACATTAAACACCATAACTCTAACCTCATTGTGATATATTGTTGAAAGTGACATTAAACACCATAACTCTAACCTCATTGTGATATATTGTAGAAAGTGACATTAAACACCATAACTCTAACCTCATCGTGATATATTGTTGAAAGTGACATTAAACACCATAACTCTAACCCCATTGTGATATATTGTTGAAAGTGGCATTAAACACCATAACTCTAACCCCATTGTTATATATTGTTGAAAGTGACATTAAACACCATAACTCTAACCTCATTGTGATATATTGTTGAAAGTGACATTAAACACCATAACTCTAACCCCATTGTGATATATTGTTGAAAGTGACATTAAACACCATAACTCTAACCCCATTGTGATATATTGTTGAAAGTGACATTAAACACCATAACTCTAACCTCATTGTGATATATTGTTGAAAGTGACATTAAACACCATAACTCTAACCCCATTGTGATATATTGTTGAAAGTGGCATTAAACACCATAACTCTAACCTCATTGTGATATATTGTTGAAAGTGACATTAAACACCATAACTCTAACCTCATCGTGATATATTGTTGAAAGTGACATTAAACACAATAACCCTAACCTCATTGTGCTATATTGTTGAAAGTGGCATTAAACACCATAACTCTAACCTCATTGTGATATATTGTTGAAAGTGACATTAAACACCATAACTCTAACCCCATTGTGATATATTGTAGAAAGTGGCATTAAACACCATTACCCTAACCTCATTGTGCTATATTGTTGAAAGTGGCATTAAACACCATAACTCTAACCCCATTGTTATATATTGTTGAAAGTGACATTAAACACCATAACTCTAACCTCATTGTGCTATATTGTTGAAAGTGGCATTAAACACCATAACTCTAACCCCATTGTGATATATTGTTGAAAGTGGAATTAAACACCATAACCCTAACCTCATTGTGCTATATTGTTGAAAGTGGCATTAAACACCATAACTCTAACCCCATTGTTATATATTGTTGAAAGTGGCATTAAACACCATAACTCTAACCCCATTGTGATATATTGTTGAAAGTGGCACTAAACATTATAACTCTAACCTCATTGTGCTATATTGTTGAAAGTGGCATTAAACACCATAACTCTAACCCCATTGTTATATATTGTTGAAAGTGGCATTAAACACCATAACTCTAACCCCATTGTGATATATTGTTGAAAGTGGCACTAAACATTATAACTCTAACCTCATTGTGATATATTGTTGAAAGTGACATTAAACACCATAACTCTAACCCCATTGTGATATATTGTTGAAAGTGACATTAAACACCATAACTCTAACCTCATTGTGATATATTGTTGAAAGTGACATTAAACACCATAACTCTAACCTCATCGTGATATATTGTTGAAAGTGACATTAAACACAATAACCCTAACCTCATTGTGCTATATTGTTGAAAGTGGCATTAAACACCATAACTCTAACCTCATTGTGATATATTGTTGAAAGTGACATTAAACACCATAACTCTAACCCCATTGTGATATATTGTAGAAAGTGGCATTAAACACCATTACCCTAACCTCATTGTGCTATATTGTTGAAAGTGGCATTAAACACCATAACTCTAACCCCATTGTTATATATTGTTGAAAGTGACATTAAACACCATAACTCTAACCTCATTGTGCTATATTGTTGAAAGTGGCATTAAACACCATAACTCTAACCCCATTGTGATATATTGTTGAAAGTGGAATTAAACACCATAACCCTAACCTCATTGTGCTATATTGTTGAAAGTGGCATTAAACACCATAACTCTAACCCCATTGTTATATATTGTTGAAAGTGGCATTAAACACCATAACTCTAACCCCATTGTGATATATTGTTGAAAGTGGCACTAAACATTATAACTCTAACCTCATTGTGCTATATTGTTGAAAGTGGCATTAAACACCATAACTCTAACCCCATTGTTATATATTGTTGAAAGTGGCATTAAACACCATAACTCTAACCCCATTGTGATATATTGTTGAAAGTGGCACTAAACATTATAACTCTAACCTCATTGTGATATATTGTTGAAAGTGACATTAAACACCATAACTCTAACCCCATTGTGATATATTGTTGAAAGTGACATTAAACACCATAACTCTAACCCCATTGTGATATATTGTTGAAAGTGACATTAAACACCATAACTCTAACCTCATTGTGATATATTGTTGAAAGTGACATTAAACACCATAACTCTAACCCCATTGTGATATATTGTTGAAAGTGACATTAAACACCATAACTCTAACCTCATTGTGATATATTGTTGAAAGTGGCACTAAACATTATAACTCTAACCTCATTGTGATATATTGTTGAAAGTGACATTAAACACCATAACTCTAACACCATTGTGATATATTGTTGAAAGTGGCATTAAACACCATAACTCTAACCCCATTGTTATATATTGTTGAAAGTGACATTAAACACCATAACTCTAACCTCATTGTGATATATTGTTGAAAGTGACATTAAACACCATAACTCTAACCTCATTGTGATATATTGTAGAAAGTGACATTAAACACCATAACTCTAACCTCATCGTGATATATTGTTGAAAGTGACATTAAACACCATAACTCTAACCCCATTGTGATATATTGTTGAAAGTGGCATTAAACACCATAACTCTAACCCCATTGTTATATATTGTTGAAAGTGACATTAAACACCATAACTCTAACCTCATTGTGATATATTGTTGAAAGTGACATTAAACACCATAACTCTAACCCCATTGTGATATATTGTTGAAAGTGACATTAAACACCATAACTCTAACCCCATTGTGATATATTGTTGAAAGTGACATTAAACACCATAACTCTAACCTCATTGTGATATATTGTTGAAAGTGACATTAAACACCATAACTCTAACCCCATTGTGATATATTGTTGAAAGTGACATTAAACACCATAACTCTAACCTCATTGTGATATATTGTTGAAAGTGACATTAAACACCATAACTCTAACCCCATTGTGATATATTGTTGAAAGTGACATTAAACACCATAACTCTAACCTCATTGTGATATATTGTTGAAAGTGACATTAAACACCATAACTCTAACCCCATTGTGATATATTGTTGAAAGTGACATTAAACACCATAACTCTAACCTCATTGTGATATATTGTTGAAAGTGACATTAAACACCATAACTCTAACCCCATTGTGATATATTGTAGAAAGTGGCATTAAACACCATTACCCTAACCTCATTGTGCTATATTGTTGAAAGTGGCATTAAACACCATAACTCTAACCCCATTGTTATATATTGTTGAAAGTGACATTAAACACCATAACTCTAACCTCATTGTGATATATTGTTGAAAGTGACATTAAACACCATAACTCTAACCCCATTGTGATATATTGTTGAAAGTGACATTAAACACCATAACTCTAACCCCATTGTGATATATTGTTGAAAGTGACATTAAACACCATAACTCTAACCCCATTGTGATATATTGTTGAAAGTGACATTAAACACCATAACTCTAACCCCATTGTGATATATTGTTGAAAGTGGCATTAAACACCATAACTCTAACCTCATTGTGATATATTGTTGAAAGTGACATTAAACACCATAACTCTAACCTCATCGTGATATATTGTTGAAAGTGACATTAAACACAATAACCCTAACCTCATTGTGCTATATTGTTGAAAGTGGCATTAAACACCATAACTCTAACCTCATTGTGATATATTGTTGAAAGTGACATTAAACACCATAACTCTAACCCCATTGTGATATATTGTAGAAAGTGGCATTAAACACCATTACCCTAACCTCATTGTGCTATATTGTTGAAAGTGGCATTAAACACCATAACTCTAACCCCATTGTTATATATTGTTGAAAGTGACATTAAACACCATAACTCTAACCTCATTGTGCTATATTGTTGAAAGTGGCATTAAACACCATAACTCTAACCCCATTGTGATATATTGTTGAAAGTGGAATTAAACACCATAACCCTAACCTCATTGTGCTATATTGTTGAAAGTGGCATTAAACACCATAACTCTAACCCCATTGTTATATATTGTTGAAAGTGGCATTAAACACCATAACTCTAACCCCATTGTGATATATTGTTGAAAGTGGCACTAAACATTATAACTCTAACCTCATTGTGCTATATTGTTGAAAGTGGCATTAAACACCATAACTCTAACCCCATTGTTATATATTGTTGAAAGTGGCATTAAACACCATAACTCTAACCCCATTGTGATATATTGTTGAAAGTGGCACTAAACATTATAACTCTAACCTCATTGTGATATATTGTTGAAAGTGACATTAAACACCATAACTCTAACCCCATTGTGATATATTGTTGAAAGTGACATTAAACACCATAACTCTAACCCCATTGTGATATATTGTTGAAAGTGACATTAAACACCATAACTCTAACCTCATTGTGATATATTGTTGAAAGTGACATTAAACACCATAACTCTAACCCCATTGTGATATATTGTTGAAAGTGACATTAAACACCATAACTCTAACCTCATTGTGATATATTGTTGAAAGTGGCACTAAACATTATAACTCTAACCTCATTGTGATATATTGTTGAAAGTGACATTAAACACCATAACTCTAACACCATTGTGATATATTGTTGAAAGTGGCATTAAACACCATAACTCTAACCCCATTGTTATATATTGTTGAAAGTGACATTAAACACCATAACTCTAACCTCATTGTGATATATTGTTGAAAGTGACATTAAACACCATAACTCTAACCTCATTGTGATATATTGTAGAAAGTGACATTAAACACCATAACTCTAACCTCATCGTGATATATTGTTGAAAGTGACATTAAACACCATAACTCTAACCCCATTGTGATATATTGTTGAAAGTGGCATTAAACACCATAACTCTAACCCCTTTGTTATATATTGTTGAAAGTGACATTAAACACCATAACTCTAACCTCATTGTGATATATTGTTGAAAGTGACATTAAACACCATAACTCTAACCCCATTGTGATATATTGTTGAAAGTGACATTAAACACCATAACTCTAACCCCATTGTGATATATTGTTGAAAGTGACATTAAACACCATAACTCTAACCTCATTGTGATATATTGTTGAAAGTGACATTAAACACCATAACTCTAACCCCATTGTGATATATTGTTGAAAGTGACATTAAACACCATAACTCTAACCTCATTGTGATATATTGTTGAAAGTGACATTAAACACCATAACTCTAACCCCATTGTGATATATTGTTGAAAGTGACATTAAACACCATAACTCTAACCTCATTGTGATATATTGTTGAAAGTGACATTAAACACCATAACTCTAACCCCATTGTGATATATTGTTGAAAGTGACATTAAACACCATAACTCTAACCTCATTGTGATATATTGTTGAAAGTGACATTAAACACCATAACTCTAACCCCATTGTGATATATTGTAGAAAGTGGCATTAAACACCATTACCCTAACCTCATTGTGCTATATTGTTGAAAGTGGCATTAAACACCATAACTCTAACCCCATTGTTATATATTGTTGAAAGTGACATTAAACACCATAACTCTAACCTCATTGTGCTATATTGTTGAAAGTGGCATTAAACACCATAACTCTAACCCCATTGTTATATATTGTTGAAAGTGACATTAAACACCATAATCCTAACCTCATTACCCTACTCTGATATATTGTTGAAAGTGGCATTAAATACTATTTTCAATGATTTTCTAGTCTGGGTTCTTCGTTTTAAATTTGTCTGAATTTGTTTACCTTGTTAGCTTGTCGCTGCCTTTGCTGTTTCAGTGTTCAGTATTTAGTAAAGTATTGTAATTTAATGTGTCTTGTGCCAGTTTATTTCCAAAATTCACTATGTATACGATCATCATAGCCCATGTTTCTCATGAGGAACACAAATTTCCTTCTATGTACCCCGTGGTAATAAAATATGTTGATATTGTAAAAGCGGACGTGCTAGAAAGTTTATTAAAACAAACAATAATGTGTAGCCGTTTCAGTGATTTTATACGGCTCTCAAAATAATAAAATTGTTGCGTGCATCTAATATTTATTGCTGGCTTCAATTGATTAATACTCGCATTAAAAGTTAGATAGCAATACCGCTCTTCATATGAATTATAGAGAGTTGTAATTGATTATAAATTTCACATTTAATAATTAGAGAACCTTTTAATAATTCGCTGTGAAATAAAAATAAAGTTGGATGAGCTTATGGTAAAACATTTGCCGTCTCTTTACATGTTTCTCATCCTGAAAAGGGCTATAAACAACGTGGTCATCTTTGTTACGTGCACATAGGATTACGATTGACTACTTGCATGTGCCTATCACCAGTCTTAACTTTAAGATTTACCTTTATCCTAAGTCGTAAATTTTATTTATTAGTGAAACCGTCGTAACTATTAAGAGTGCACTTACGTCTACGATTATGAATTAAGACCTTTAGTGAAATGGTCACCAGTGTCTTCCATTGAGTTCTTAGAATGATCAACATTTAGATATATACCTTGTTGTCCTTTGATCTCAGTAAAGCAAATAATACAAGTTTTTCTCTGTGGAAAACAACAGGTGGTTCAGACGGAATGTCAATCACTGAAAAACATTTTGGAATATCCCAGTGTAACTGAATCTCTGATAAATAACTTTTTAGTGAGCTTTTCATTGTTGCTATCACCTAAAAATGGAAAATAATGGTGGAATGTTAATTAATGAAAAAATAGGAATAAGTTCCAGTCTGGCAAACAGTTGTCTAGCGAACATTGCATTGCTGACATTACCTAGAAATAGAAAATAATGGTGGAATGTTAATTATTGAAAAAACTTAGGAATCAGTTCCAGTCTGACAAACAATTGTCTAGTGAAACTTTCATTCTTGGTATCACCTGAAATATAACAGCAATGATGAAATGTTTAGGAATCTTCCATATGGAAGCTCTTTAAATTAATTCCACCTTATATATGAATGCTGTCTTCTGATTAGTTAATAAAAGGGGTATTTTATTTCTTAGTTTTTCCCACTTTTTCCCCATCACAGGGGAAATTGGAAATTCCAGATAGCAAATATCAGGGTACTAGGCAAATACCTCGCTCGAGGGAAAATCCCTTCTTTGAATTGTTAATGACATCACAGATGTAATTCCAAATTACTCGGGTTTCTTTTTTCAACCAACGCTAAAGTTGATTTTTCCAGAGTTAATTTGAATGGTGAAAAAAACCACTGAATGGTTCCTTGGTTCCAATCTACAATACTGCTTGTATGCCACTGTTTTACTGGCTGTTAAATATTTGGTAGAATTAACCAAATATGTCCTGTTAGTGAGGGCTATTTGCGAAAAATACTGTTTCGAGGACAGGCAAATTTCCCTCGTTGGCGCTGAGGCGGCTCATGAAATTTGCCTCTCCTCTCAACTGGTATTTTTCCCAAATAACCCTCACAAACAGGATATATTTGTATAAAATATCTAGAAAACCATTTAATATCATCAAATATAGGCTGAAAAAATCAAAAAAAATCTACTGAATTTTGCTCTTAAGAAATAAGTCAAAGTAATGAAACTGTTCTTTTTACATAGTATCTCATCTGATTTGTTATTATTAATATTGAACAAGAGGTTCAGCTGAGCCTGTATCACTCAGCTGGGCTCATATCACTTACCTGTATGGTACCTATATCACTCATCTGGTAATAAATTATTTTTACTATCTTTTATATAACTTTTATATTCAGGGGGCCCCAATGATCGTCTGGTAGTTGGATTTAAAACAAGATATGATTATAATCTAATGATTATGAAGTCTCCCAAACCAGCCACTGACAACTGGTTTAAAAAATAAAATAAAAGCTACCTTTGAAATCGAACAATGTCAAATTTTTGTGGTATTGTGGTTGCCATTTTGAAAATGGAGACCGGTAGAAATTTTTCGATGTCGGGAATCAATTCAGGACATTGAAATTGAACAAGGTTGAATTTGTGCGGTACTGTGGTGGCCATTTTGAAAATGGCGACCGGTAGAAATTTTTCAATGTCAGGAATCAATTCGGGACATCATAATCTATCCACACATGAAATGTCGTTGAAATTGGACAATGTTGAATTTGTGCGGTATTGTGGTGGCCATTTTGAAAATGGCGACCGGTAGAAATTTGTCAATGTCGGGAATCAATTCGGGACATCATTATCTACCCACATATAAAATTTTGATGATATCGGACAATGTTGAATTTTTACCGCCCATTTTTTATGCCGTGTTTTGGCAGTCATTTTCAAAATGGCAGACATCTCGAAAATTTTGAAAACGCAGAATTGCTCCTCTAATGGTGACCTATCACTATGTCAAATTTTATGTCTCTATCATTATCCATTTAGAAGTTATCAACATTAATGTACGAAATTTCAACTTTCCCATAGGATTCAATAGTAACCCCCACCCTCTTTGAACCCCTCAACATATGACTTTGACCCCCTTTACCACAAATTTTGTCCAGTAGTTCCTGAGATCTGCCATGGACAAGTTCATGTGCCACGGAAAGAAAGAAAGAAGCAGGAGGAGGAGGAGGAGAATAATAATAATAATAATAATAAGAAACGGAGCAAAAACAACAAGTCTCCAAACGTTGTTTGGGAGACTTACCTATCTATGCAATCAGTGCCTATCACCACTAATGTTGTGATTTCAAATCCCACTAATGGCAATGTGTACTCAATACAACTTTATGTGATAAAGTATGTCAGTGACTTGCAACAGGTTGGTGGTTTTCTCTGGGTACCCAAGTTTCCACCACCAATAAAACTGACAGTCACAATTTAACTGAAATATTGTTCAAACACCATAACCCTAACCCTTTATATACCGAAGTGCGGTTCTGGGAAGATAATATTTTAACCATTTCCCTCGGGGTCCAGTTTATCCAACATTAAATTTTTCATCAACATAAAGTAGAGACTCATCTTGCAATATTTTTGTTCATTCAAGTCAGGCTTTTTGATAATTTTTTTATCCATTTTCATATACTGTCCTATGTTAAACTTGTATCTATTAAAATGAGACATAAAATAAAAATTAGGGTTGAGGTTATGGTGTTTAAAGCCACTTTCAACAATATTTCATTTATATCGCTCACCTTTCATTCTGCTTTGAGGAAACTTAATACAGAACCTTCCATATGTGCTTTCCACCAAGTTTCGGTTCATTTGGCTTAAACAGTTTCAGAGAAGAAAATTTTTAGAAATCGACCAATCAGAAAAAAATAATTGCCTGTGTGTGTGGCAGCCATGTTTGTTAACGAATCGGGAAGATATGAGTATTCTTTATAGAGGACCTTCCAAGGATGCTTCCTACCAAATTTCGATTCATTTGTTCATGCGGTTTCAGAGGTGAAATTTTTTTCGAAATCAACCAATCAAAAACAAGAATGGCCTGTGGCGGCCATGTTTGTTAACGGATCGGGATGAAATGAGCAATCTTTATAGAGGACCTTCCATAGATGATTCCTACCAAGTTTCAATTCATTTGGTCAAGCGGTTTCAGAGAAGAAATTTTTTTTTAAACCACCAATCAAAAACAAGAAATGCCTGTGGCGGCCATGTTTGTTCACGGATCAGGACGAAATAAGCAATATTTATAGAGGACCTTCCATAGATGCTTCCTACCAAGTTTCGGTTTATGTAAAATCCTGACTTATTGAAAAAAAAAAAAGTTTCGGCTTATTTGGCCAAGTGGTTTCAGAGGAAAAGATTTTTTAGAAATCGACCTATCAGAAACAAGAATGGCCTGTGGCGGCAATGTTTGTTAACGGATCGGGACGAAATGAGCAATCTTCATAAAGGATCTTCCAAGGATGCTTCCTACCAAGTTTTGATTAATGTGGCCAAGCGGTTTCAGAGGAGAAGATTTTTTAGAAATCAACCAATCAGAAACAAGAATGGCATGTGGTGGCCATGTTTGTTAACCAATCGGAACTAAATGAGCAATCTTTATAGAGGATCTCCCAAGGATGCTTCCTAACAAGTTTTGATTCATTAGGCCTAGCAGTTTCAGAGGAGAAGATTTTTTAGAAATCAACCAATCAGAAACAAGAATGGCCTGTGGCGGCCATGTTTGTAAACGGATCGGTACGAAATGAGCATTCTTTAAAGAGGACCTTCCATAGATGCTTCCTACCAAGTTTCGGTTCATTTGGCCAAGCGGTTTCAGAGGAGAAGATTTTTTTAGAAATCAACCAATCAGAAACAAGAATGGCATGTGGTGGCCATGTTTGTTAACTAATCGGAACTAAATGAGCAATCTTTACTGAGGACCTCCCAAGGATGCTTCCTACCAAGTTTTGATTCATTAGGCCAAGCGGTTTCAGAGGAGAAGTTTTATTTAGAAATCAACCAATCAGAAACAAGAATGGCCTGTGGTGGCCATGTATGTAAACGGATCGGTACGAAATGAGCAATCTTTATAGAGGACCTTCCATAGATGCTTCCTACCAAGTTTCGGTTCATTTGGCCAAGCGGTTTCAGAGGAGAAGATTTTTTTAAATTGGCCAATCAGAAAACATAATTGCCTGTGGTGGCCATGTTTGTTAACAGATCAGGACAAAATTAGCAAACTTTTTAGAGGACCTTCCATAGGTGCTTCCTACCAAGTTTCAGTTCATTTGGCTGAGGGGTTTCAGAGGAGAAGATTAAAATGTGAAAAGGTAACGGACGACGGACGCCAAGTGATGGCAAAAGCTCGCTTTGCCTTTGGCAAGGTGAGCTAAAAAAAAACTATCCAAGGAATATTTCAGCCAGGTTTGATTTCAAATGGTTCAGTGGTTTCAGAGAAGAATTATTTAAGATAGCTCAGGTTCAATCAGGCCTATTGTTCAACTATGTCATTCCATTGCAGCTGTGGTAACAAACAGATTAGAATTTTTCAAAGTACTGAGTAGTTTCTAAGCAAATTCGAAAAAGGAGCCTAGTTCAGCCGATCAAATATAAATAATAGTTCTGGTGGCCATGTTAAATTTCAGATTAGAACCAAAAAGACAAATTCTCAAACAGTAATTGTCAACAATACAACCAATATAGCCAGGCACAAAAATATGACTTGTCTTGTTATTCTGGAGACCATTACATAATCTATAGCTATATCTTAAACAAACCTTGGCTTGCATGTTGTCCTTATCTTTAATAAATATTGCTTTTCCTTTACTAGCTTTAGCTACATTCTTTATCAGGCTTGTAGAGACTCCATCACCAATGCCAAATGTGAAAACTCTGTAAAAAAATGTAATTAAATATCAAACTGAATTATATGAGACACATATAGAAGCTAAAATATGATATTATACAAATATTCCATGTGATTGCGGTCAATATACAAGATTCTAATATGACGTCCTGTATTCGGTATACAAATAAAGGCATATTTGAATAACAATCAAATATAGGCCACACATGCTAAAAAAAAGCACCTACATAAACACTGACTATTTTCAGAAAATTCTTACTGGTTAGCGATTTTCTATTATTGTTTATCTAAAAATTGTTGAAATAAATGAAGTTAAAATTAAATAAATCCTAATCAAGTCTTATCATAATTAAACTCTTATAAACACGGCTTTGTTTACCTTTCGTTCACTGTCTCCATGTTTATCTCCCTTTATCTCCGATCCGGCTGGTTGCGTTCAACTGGTAATTTCGTTGTTAATCATTTAAAGTTGTTTATTTGTAAATTTGTAATAAAATTTATATTGAACCTTGTCAATAAAATTCTTTTCAGTATTTTAAGCCACAGTTTCAACCACAATTTCGCTTTCAATCTCTTAATTCCCAATTTTACCATTTTTAAAATTCTGTAGGAGATTGATGGAATAGCCACTACCAGTAACGGTAATTTTAAAATTCGAGGCGGTCAAGGTGCACTTGACCGCCTCAAATTTTAAAATTACCGTATTTGTCCTATTAGAATCGAAATAATTCATGCCGGCCATACTTTATTGTTATTCAAATATGGGTAGGCATTATATTCATGAGATTTAACCCATCTCATGAATATAATGCCTACCCATATTTGAATAACAATAAAGTATGGCCGGCATGAATCATTTCTTAATTATTGCATATCAGAAGCTAAAATATGGTATACATTTCTACATTATATCTTTAATTTTTTTTCAGTAAGGAAGACTAGAGAGAGAAATATTATCCTAATGTGTCATGCACACTAAATTTGATATCTATGTTTATATTTCTAGAATTTGAATTACATTCATAATTAAATAAAATTCATAAATAAATTTAAAAAATCCCAATCTAATAATATGAAGCGATGATTCCTATCTTCTGACAGTGATGGCTTCCAAAATCCCTGGCTGAAAAGCTAAAATATTCCTGTTCCCAGATTTCCAATAAGAACATTTGACGATATCATAAGCTAATCAGAAGCTGTACATCAAGACAATACCATGACCAATAAAATAACTATGACTGGTTCATATTGTACAATACTGATTTAGCAACACGAACACCACTACAAATTAGGGGTTGAAATCAGGTGGTCAGGAATGGTAAGCAATTCCTTCTCCACTAATGGCACCTGTTATGTTACTAATCTCAAAATCTGGTGACAAGTCACGGACGAGAAATGAAAGAATTTTACTACAAACGGAACATGCAACTTATTTTTATATAAAATGCATAAATGCATATCAAAACTTGCTTCCTGCCAATCAGACAAATGCTACTGCCATTTAGGGATATATTACACATCAGATCAAGAGAAAAATGAGTATTTTGTTTTCATGATCCTCCATGGATCATTGTTGCAAAGTTGTGACTAAAACAGCCCTATTATATCTGAGAGAAAGAACAAAATGTAAAAAGTTTATAAAAGGAGGTCAAAGAAAGGTAATAATTAAAATGTCTTAGCTAATAAGTTACAGTTATTATATAAGCGTGTTGCACAAAATTGCAGATCAATTTTAATAATACTTGCCTTTTTATTTAAATAGTTTCATGAGTATTTGTACAAACCTAGAAGACAGTTAAAAATATGTTAGGACAAGGGAGCTAATGTGTATTTAACCTTAATAAAAATATACCACTCTTGCTAAAAACAAAAACTTACCTAGTATTTCCATTATTTTTCCTAACTAAAGAAACAACATCATCTGTATTCACAACCTCTCCATCAGTCAGTAAAAATATCTGAAAAATAATAAAATTTAGTAATATACTCAGTATAGAAAATATTCTCTTTCTTTATTGTGTGTATTAAAACCGATCTTAGATCAATAAAGATTTATCTACTTCTATTTCTACCAAATCCTGACCATCAACAACATAATTGTGACTGTGATTGTTGTTTAGCACCAAACGACAGCTATATCATTGTGATGACAAGTTATCTGTTTTTTTAATTTAATCTTTGATCCACATGAAAAACATGAAATCTGTTTAGTTCAATTGGCCCAGTTCTTATTGACCTCATTCTTACATGTAACACTCCGACAAGTCCTTATTTACATACACAATATGAATGTATTTGGACCTTAGGCCACACCAAATGAATTTCTTGTTCGTCGAACCGCCCGCACGTAAAAAGGCTTCATCAAGAAAAAAATTAATTCTTAAACCCGCATCAGTCATGGAGCCACCCGCATACAAAAATTTTTAATCTTTTGAGCGCTTTTATGCAGCCAATTATGCAGTGATTTTTAAGCACAAAAACGATTGTTATTGAGAAAATTGTGCACTCGAACACCAAACAAGTACACTCTGTGATTGTGTATCATTTTTAGGAAGACAATAATATTCGAAAAATTTTCAATCACAATTTCTAAATATTCTGTTTACATATATGCATATTACAAATATTGTGAAAGTACTTTTCTTCATGGGCATCAATTTTTTTGGTTTGACTAAAACTTACAAGTTCATGGATTCGTAAATTCATGGATTTTGTGTTTTTATCTAAAATAAAATTTGTGTATATTTTCAACATAATAAGTTTCATTGGGTAGCAAATCTTCGAGAAAGCGTTAATACATTAGACAGATGAGCCATATGATTATGTAATAGGAAGTGGAACGTGGATATTAAAGTGTTCATTTTGACAGTTGTAGAAAATTCCGGCATTTGTAAATTTAGCCGAATTTATTTTTTTTATCTAATTTGAAATTATTTTTATTCAAATCTACTGAAATTAATTTATTAGCACGTACACTAGCAATTTCCTTTACTATATATAAAATTCTTTTTTATGTCTTACAAATATTTACTCTCCATTTTATTTTCAATTTTGTTGATCATAACAAAAAAAAAGAACATTAAAATTTATTTCTCATTATTTTTTATACAATTACAGATTGTACTTGTTTAATTAATTCAATATTTACTATCCTTTATCTCAGATTGAAACCATTCGTGGCCATGTAACAAGATTAATCCTGGCCCCGTGGCAAATGTACAGTGAACTTATGTATAATTGATCATTAATTGTTTAAAGAAAGGTGATAAAATGTTTATTGAAGGAAGGGTGTTATACTTTAATAGAGAAATGTTTATACAACACTTAGAAGCGTGTCACTGTCAGTGTATGGTTTGGAAGTAAATTTGATTTCCATAATCGTAAGTTGTTAAAATATTTTCAGATATAAACATTTGTCATTCTTACACATGCAATCAAAATCAAATAATTCACAAACATGTTCACGTGGATTATAACCCATTAAAAGGTATGCTCGTAATCATTTCGTCATTAAAATTGTCAATTGTACGCAATGCAGCTGGTCCTGAAAGTTGAGGTCACTCGAGGACAGCATTTGCCAATATATCGATGTCAAACTGCTTCCCAAGTTTCATTGTTCATTGGATTCTTAATTTCGTGGATCAGCCTACCCACGAAAACCACGAAAATTGGTACCCCACAAATAAAAGTGATTTCACAGTATATATATCTATCCACAAACAAATTAAAAAAAAACCTCCATGATGGTCATATTTTATTGTGACAGGGGATTAACTGCCAATCATCTGCTGTTAATTTTCTTCATGACCCTTTACTTCCACTACTGTTTAACATTGACAAGTGCCCTGGGCTCGCTCATTTGACTACAAGTTACCAAATGTGCACCCCTCCTTACATACATTTCTGCATACATACCAGTTCATATAATATTATATCACACATATACATTTATTTGTCATTTATTTGTATATCAATTAAGACCTATTCAAATAGACCCACCCCTGTGTAATAATGGTAAGCTTTCTCCCCTAGGGACTATTAAATTGGTATTAGCTGCTCCTCTGGTCAAGGAGTAAGAATAATGACTGCTTTAGCTCTGCATTATGTGTCCAATCTAAGCGACTTGTCTATATATTATTGGTTTTTCAATGAGCTAGCAGTAGCACTATAAAAATCCAACAAATATAAGCAAGTTGGTCTATTACAAAACAGACATTGTCACCATATCATCAAAAAGTAGCATGTTCAAGCAATGAATTTGCTCAAAAAATTGCTCTCTCATCTTTAAACTACAATCACTGATTTACTTAGACCTAATGTATACTTTTGTCATATGTATTTAGGTCTTTATATACATCAGGAGAAGAGAAAAAAAGAAGAAAACAAATTAAAACATGCCATTTTACAATTACATGTACTTGCCTGTGAAAAAAGGAGACATCGCTTGATGATTCTGCCATAGTACTTTATATTCATATATTATGCCTACAAATGCACAAAACAAAAGCAATACCTGTCTGGGGTATCCCTGTTTACAACTGTTACTGTAGATTGACTTCATTGGCTCTAATATTTCAGTTCCTCCCATATCATTATCCATTGTCTTTTGGAGGTCAATAGCTTGTTGTAATGTGTATTCACTATACTCTTGACTTCTGTTGTAATAAAAGTAAAATATTTGATTGGAAATGACCTTTTTGTGTTTGCTTCTGTCCTGAAAAATCAAGAATTTAAAATTCATAAGAATACATATATTTGTATATGGTCATAAGACAATTCTATCAGGTACTACAAAGGTTAATGGTTAAAGCGTTTAATCTTAATGGCTTATTCTCATAGATCAATCAAAATATTGTCGTGTGTCATGATTATATAAACTAGTGAAAACAATACACTCTGTAGTTGAGGAGTACTGCTTACTTCTAATAAAATAATGCTACATATTGTTTCTTACTCTTCTAACATTTGGGATCATCAATTTATGTTGTGTTTCTCTTAAACCATATACTTACTGATCAAACAGTGAGCTATGGCTGCTACCAAATGAAACAACATTAAAAAAACATTCAACTGGTAAACTCTTCAGTAAAAGTAGCAAAGTTTCTTTAGCTCTCTGTATTCTGTGTCCACTCATACTACCTTGTATTAGAAAATAAACAATAATGATAATGTTTTTATCACATAACAAAGGTCATTCACCTCTTCTAACACCTGAATAAATATGTTGTAAATTAGAATTACAATTTGTAAATTTGTGAGTTGATTTGCTTCAATTTCTTTAAACTTTTTTATTTTTCACTTACTGTACTTGTTTGGGTATATACATATACATCCAGGTAGCAGGAGCTAAATTTGGCCTGAATCTGTCCAGCTATTTAGTATTGTACTAACAAGAATATTTTCACACTTTCTTACATCTTCAAGGGGCATAATTAAATTCTTGATGTAAAATTATTGATTATGAACTTGACCAAGATATTGTCGACATACATCTTATGTAACAGTTGGTTGTAAACTGTAAATAAATAAAGATGCTAAAGTGTAAACAAGATTTGATATGTACACTGCGGCCCTCCCAGATTTCACCAAACCATGAGATGAGTGCAACTTCGTTGAATTTAGTTTGCAATATGATTTCATATGTATAATACTCATAATAGTTCATCAAATGATTTTCTGACAAATAGGTGTCATGTAGTGGTACCAAATCTAACATATTTTTGCAGTTCATTCAAAAATATCAAAATCAAAAGCCAATTTGAAATGTTATTGACCTTTGATCATGAACGTGAAAACACAAAACATTTTTTTTAATTTTCTTTGCCAATATTATGAAATTATTCTAAACAGGCAAGAAAAGTTTGAAGTTACCAAATGGTAATCAAAAGGACAGACAATATAATGGCAAAAAAGGGCCAAACAATGACCTACAAAATATTACACAGAAAACAAAAGATCGAGTAACACAAATTCCACATGAACTCAAAATGCCCTGCTATACAATATTATACACAGCTGAAGATAATTTATATCCGTAAATATGCATCTCTTCCCTAATAATATTTATATGTTATCTGGATGTGAGTAGCTTGATATAATATACTATCAGACAATGAGCTGAAATATAAAGTTTTTATGTTAGTGGGGTCGTCATGGCCGTGATTAGAGGTGATACGATTCACCGAAGTTTCGATGAACCGCGATATTTTCGTCTATTTCGATTTTTGATTCATTTCATCCGTATTTCGGTCCAGAATGTTCCGGTGGTTAGGATGACATTTTTGGCCAATGAAATTACATCTTACAAATTAAGTTTGTTTATTGTACAAAGTTAACATGGCTACATCGGAAAACGCTGAAGAACTTGAAGTGGCAGTGGAACTACAGGGCAAACCCAAATTAATAGATCCATCTGCTTCCTTTAGGTCAGCAGTCTGGAAGTATTTCGGCTTCCCGAAAGTCGATGGAAAGGTTGACAAATCGAAATCTGTTTGTAAAATATGCTTTGCAAGTGTTTCGTACAAAACAGGAACTACAAGTAACATGAATACTCACTTAAAACGGAAGCACAGCATCGACACGGTAGAGGAGACGAAAGTCACAAAAAAGGTTGACACCAAACAGTTTTGCTTGTATTAGAAATGTTAATTGTTAAACTTGAGTTCTGAGAGTTCATTGAATATTGCAAAAGAATGTAAACAGGTTTATATTTCTACATTTCACATAGGGTTGTTCCAAGCAAAAGTATCTGGGGGTGGTTTACAATAAGTGTACCAAATTCAATGCTTTGAAAGACCCCTTTGCCATGTATTTTATTTGGAACAGCCCTAATTATAGTTCATGTAAGGAACATATAAATAACACACAGAGATTAATAACAAACATAATCTATACAAAAAATCTGACCGCACATGAAATAAGATACAACACTGAAAATGAAGACCAAACGACATAGTTTCTACTTAAAATGTATCGTATCAAAACGTATCATATCATGACCCTTGTATCGCGATACATATATATCATATCGTAAGGTAGGCGTATCGTTACAGCCCTAGTCGTGATAGTATGGTAGTTGGATTTACAACTACCTGTGCAATCACTGCCTTTCACCACTAAAGTTATGAGTTTGAATCCTGTTCATGGCGAGGTGTACTCGATACAGCTTTATGTGATAAAGTTTGTCAGTGACTTGTGGCAGGTTGTTGGTTTTCTCCAAGTACTCCGATTTCCTCTATCTATATTAAGTTGTCCACCACTATATAACTGAAATATTATTGAAAGTGGAGTTTAACACCATAACCCTTACCCATTTATGTGAGTAAGTGCAGCAAATGAGTCATCAAATTCATATTCTGTTGAACCAGTTGATATTTTACAATTTACAGCATATCCATATTTAGATGACAATTTTATTATATTTCATTGATGTTCAAATCAAATGACTATTTTTTATCAACATTGGTAGTTTCTATTTTGGTCCAAAAAGACATTCTAAGTAACCAAAGTCATATAAATTCCACCTCATATACACATTTGATGACTATATTGTAATTTAAGCTTGTTGACGTCAATCACTGTTTTAATGTCGCAAATAAGTTTACCTCGCAATGTAATACAAATAAATGTTTGATTGGGCTAATAGATTTGCTTCAGATTGACATAAACCTAAATTTTGTAAAATGTGTCGCAGGAACTGCCTACCATTCCGGAGCACCTGACAGAATTTGAAAGGGGTAGGGTGCTAACTATGATACGATCTTTACAGTTGCTTTCTTCATGTAGGGATAGCCATAGTGAAAGACCATCAATAATAACTTACCAGATCTGTCAATAACAAATATAACTTACCAGATCTGTCAATAACAAATATAACTTACCAGATCTGTCAATAACAAATATAACTTACCAGATCTGTCAATAACAAATATAACTTACCAGATCTGTCAATAACAAATATAACTGACCAGATCTGTCAATAACAAACATAACTGACCAGATCTGTCAATAACAAATATAACTTACCAGATCTGTCAATAACAAATATAACTTACCAGATCTGTCAATAACAAATATAACTTACCAGATCTGTCAATAACAAATATAACTGACCAGATCTGTCAATAACAAACATAACTGACCAGATCTGTCAATAACAAATATAACTTACCAGATCTGTCAATAACAAATATAACTTACCAGATCTGTCAATAACAAATATAACTTACCAGATCTGTCGATAACAAACATAACTTACCAGATCTGTCAATAACAAATATAACTTACCAGATCTGTCAATAACAAATATATCTTACCAGATCTGTCAATAACAAATATAACTTACCAGATCTGTCAATAACAAACATAACTGATCAGATCTGTCAATAACAAACATAACTGACCAGATCTGTCAATAACAAATATAACTTACCAGATCTGTCAATAACAAATACAACTTACCAGATCTGTCAATAACAAATATAACTTACCAGATCTGTCAATAACATTTATAACTGACCAGATCTGTCAATAACAAATATAATTTACCAGATCTGTCAATAACAAATATAACTTACCAGATCTGTCAATAACAAATATAAATTCCCTTTTGCTGTCCTCCATTTCTTCTCCTTGCTTTAGATCAGGATACAAATTCAGCATTATAACATCCTCCTTCAATAATCCATCTACAAATAAAAAAATTCTTTTTATACAACAAAACACCCACCTTTTGTAAATTGTAGCCGATCTGGGAATTTGTTTTTTTTCTTCAAATATATGTAGATCATCCTTCGTCAGTAACCCACATTGAAACAACGATGACAACAGCGCAAAAACATAATATAACCGCAAATTTGATTGAATGTCATGATTAATATATACATAAAATAAAGACTATCTCAGGTGCAGCCCAATATGATCTTCACCAAAATTAACTTAAAAATGATTATTGTCCAGCAAAAGTCATCACTAGGCAGAATATGTTTGAAAATTTGAGGAAAAACTTTCAGAAGAAATCTAGAGGAAAAAAACGAAAACATAAAATAAAGATTGAACAAGTTTAGGCAAAAGTTCAATGTTTAGGCATTAATTCCATTTGATTCCTCATTTCTCAGAAACAGTAAAAACTACAACAACCTTAACTGATGTCATTAAACAGTACTAAAATTCTGATAGGATAAAATAGATGGTAAGTCTAAATGAAGGCATTTCTGATTTTACTCTAAAATCTAGGAGATGATGTCTCTAAATGTCAGTTCTTCAACTATTTTGTTATAACTGTTCACATGCTTTCCTCACTCCCTAAGTCTGGCTGTCACCGTTTAGCTCAACTGGTGATGATGACAATAAGCAACCATAAACCTTAAACCCATGCTATTCTATCTACACTTTTATTAATATTTTACAATAACATTGTACTAAAAACATATACATATTTAATGGAAGAAATTGGTTGTTTTGATATGAAAGCTTTGAATTAAAAAAAAATTGCAGTATTGTGTGTTTATTAAATAAGGATATTTTCAACAAATACCTTTCTTAGGATCCCCTAGTTCAAGAATGACCTCAGGTTTGGTGATGTCATCATAAACTATGTCTAAACTTAAGTCATGATCAAACTTGAACTCTTCTGCCAACTCAATCTGAAAACGAAACACAATAGAGATTACAACAGTCAGATTATACAACAAAAGGCCTGACTTAATATTAAGTATATGTATTTTTATGTAATCTTTGAGAAAAATAATATACAATTACAGGGCTCTCACTACTTTCAGATTAGAAGGAGAAGTTAATTCTCTTTCAGAGAGCTCACAGAGAGAAGTGGGGAGACTTCTGAGAGAAATTAATGGTGATTAATCGAAACATTGCTTTGCAACCTCTCTGAAGTTACCCTGCTCAAAACTGTGACTATTGGAGTCTTGCAAACCTGTGAATTTTTATATGCAATATACCCACCTTTTTTTAAATATTGCTTTGATCTATTAGAATACAAATTGCAATAACTCATATTTGTGTAGCCTTCAGCAGAAAAAAGATATATATAGCTAGGGAATGAAAATATAGCACAAAAGTATATTGATAGTCAAAATCTGAAGAAAGGCTGTAATTATTATTTCTCAGACCTCAAATCAAATTGCAACAATGGGATAAAACTACAGTAGTTCAAAGTTTATTTTTTAATTGCAGAGGTATTAACATTCACACCTGTCTCCAAGTAAACAGTTCGATAGATAGATCACAATTTTAAAACCGGTGGCGAGAATATATAAAATACCAATCACATTTGGATGGAGAATGATAAAAATCTGAAGCGTCTTCATGCATCTTAACTAATTTTGAATGACCAACCTTCACAAATATGAACATATAAGATATGAGAACTAAGATTTTATGTCACAGAAATGAGAAAAAAATAAATTAAAGTTTGTTTGCTTAAAAGTAGCTTCGGTCAACATTCCCAGTAGCACTGTATAAAAATCAACAAAGTCGGCAAACAGGAAGTAGGAATCTGATGGGTCTAAAAACGCTTCCCACGATATGGGGTACCTATATGAAGCTTGTGACCAAATATCAGATTTCTGCCATCAATAGTTACTGAGAAAAATGTGACTAAAAATGGGCATATACAAAATGTATGTTCAATGTGGGTCTAGGACAAAAGCCCCCTGGACAAAAGCCCCCCTAGGACAAAAGCCCCCTGACAAAAAGCCCCCCAATAATGATGAAAAGTAAAAGTTAACGTTTTTTTGTTATACATTTTTTTTATATTGATAGTGATATTAAATATATTAAAGTATAAAGGAAAAAAAATTAAAAATTAATTTAAAAAAATTTAATACTTAAAAGAAAAACATTTCTTCACATTTTGTTTATTATTATTAACATTTATATTTATAAAGTGTAAATTACAAAAGAAAAACTGATTGTTAATAAAAATAAATGTTAATAATAATAAACAAAATGTGAAGAAAATTTTTTCTATAATTATTCAATTATTTTAATTAATTTTTTAATTTTTTTCCTTTATACTTTAATATATCTAATATCACCATCAATATAAAAAAATGTATAAAAAAAAACATTTTACTTTTTATCATTATTAGGGGGCTTTTGTGCGGGGGGCTTTTGTCCTGTTCCCATTCAATGTGTATTAAAATCAACAGTTACTGAGAAAAATGTGACGAAAAATGTGCAAATATGTTCAATGTGAATAAAAACCAACTAAGTCGGCAAACAAGAAGTAGGAATCTGACGGGTCCAAAAACGCTTCCCACATTATGGCATACCTATATGAAGCTTGTGACCAAATATCAGATTCCTGTCATCAATAGTTGCTTAGAAAAATGTGACGAAAAATGAGCATATATGTTCAATGTGTAAAAAACAGATTTTCAAAGCACTTCCAGTTGTTAGGTTTGTAGACCGTGTAACAATCTATTGTCTTCCTTTATATTATATATATATATATATGATTATGTTGTCCACTGGATTGTCTCCCTCATCAGCAAATTTACCGTAAAACATCCAAATTGTCTTATTACATTTGTACTTTTCAATAGTAAAAAAATATGTAAGGCATAATAATATATCATGTAAGAAGAACTAGTTATTAATTTCTAGAATTACATTTTTTACATATTCACATTTCCCCAAAAATATGTTCAAGTGCTTCAACTTCTGTGGTGCAAAAGTCACAATTAAGGATTTCTAATATTTTAATTATATATATGAAGACATATTTTTGTTGCTAAATTCTTGTTGTTTATTTTATACTGGAGCCACTGTAATTTGTATTTTTGGTAACATATATTTCTGTCTAGTCCTATTCGTCGAAATTGAAAGTTTCTGACCATTCTATTTTTCCACTCAAAATACTTTCATTTCTGTTGAGAACAGAATATATGTCTTATGTGCCTTTGACGAAAAGTTACAAATGTCTTACCACAGCAGAAAGTTTATCATCACTAATGGTGACGTTGAATTTGTCATTAGAGCTGGTGACACCGTTGATTTTATGACGACCAGAAACTGACGAACTAAAGATCAGTTTACATGGAGTTTTTATGTTTACTTGACCTGGGGATGGCGCACTTCCTGCCTCTACTAAATGTCCAACTTCTGAAATATAATGAAAACAACTTGATAACTATCATTTCACTACATTAAATGGTTTAATATTTTTACAATTCGATCAAAATCACATGGAATAAAAAGCCATAATGGCATCATAGCAGCAATGCAAAATAAATCTTCTGCAAAAATTGTCTTGGTGGATTAATGGTTAGAGTGCTCATATCTAATGCGTACAATCATGGGTGTGATTCATGGTCAAGTAAATTAGAAGACTGTAAACTTTATATTAGCCCTCTTCTCTGATAAGATCATTAAAGGAGTACCAGTATTAAGAGTAAAAGCTCAATGTCAGTATAATTTGGAGCGTGGTTTCTGTCTGCTAGCACTATAAAAATTCAGATCAGCGTGTTCATCTAGTACATTGCAGCAGGCATCATGATCATCATTTCATAAAACTAGAAGGTTCACCAAAGACTGTATTGCTAACATGGTTTACAAGTGATCATACAGACTGGGATTTGTAGTGTTTGAGGAAATTTATTATGTACATTTTGTTTTGGTATTTCTAATAGTGTCATATGTTAAGCTATGTTATGTAGTGCTGGTTCTCTTGTATTCACAAAACACAACAAAAATTATTACATTTTCTAGAGGACCATACCCCTGAGAAATAATGCAAATCATTTTCCAAGGAAATGTTAATAATAGTTATTTATTTATTTATAAAAAAAATTCAATGGGGTTCCATGTTAAACTTTGTTTAGCAGTTGCCACCATCTTGGATTTCTTGTGGTGTGGTTAGACGAATTGATCACTGATTTCTAACCACAAACCTATCACTCCTGACATGGTTCCCTGTCCTGATACTCACCCCAAGTGTTAAGGTTTCAAGACATCTACTCAATGAAGGGTTTTCACAACCTAATTCTGTCCAGGCTTTCATCCCTAAATAAGTCTTCGAGTCACACCTTTCACCCCAAAAATAGCATAAATAATGATAAAAAATACAAATGTGTCCATATATCGTATCCACGTATCAACGGTAATTGTCACATAGAGTTGGGTTATCAAACAGGCCTTAAATTCGAGTTGTTACTCCCTGTAACTAATATACATGTAAAAAAAAATTATTTACCAGGGAAATATCTTGGATTTAAAACCGTTGGTAAGGTGAACCTCATTTTTCCCTCTGGTTCAACAGACAATTCAGCAATAAAGCCCATTGTCAACAGGGCCGTTTCTCCAGCAGGCAAGTTGCCGATTATACATTCAAAAATATCTCCAGCTGTATCATCTTCGGATAAAAGCATTGCAGTATGTCCACTGGCTATGGCTTCATCATATGTCTTTTTGGCCTAAAATTATATATACAACTAGTATTACTGTGAGCACAGCTCACTAAGATATACCCCCCGCTCCCCACATCTGCCCAACCTATTTCCATAACCAAAACATTACTGATTGTTCCGACCAAAAATGAAAGGGACCCTCCTCTCTTCACCGGTAAGCTGCTGATAAAATTTCAAAACATTCTGAGAAACACTACTCAAGTTATCATACGACATAGGGTAAAAATCCTATTTTCCGTCATATCAAGTCCAATAACTCTGGAACGACAAGAGTGAAAATCGTCAAAAATGAAAGGGATCCTCCTCTCTTCACCGGTAAGCTGCTGATAAAATTTCAAAACATTCTGAGAAACACTACTCAAGTTATCATGCAACATAGGGTAAAAATCCTATTTTCCGTCATATCAAGTCCAATAACTCTGACACGGCAAAAGTGAAAATCGTCAAAAATGAAAGGGATCCTCCTCTCTTCACCGGTAAGCTGCTGATAAAATTTCAAAATATTTTCAGAATCACTACTCAAGTTATCATGCAGCATAGGGTAAAAATCCTATTTTCCGTCATATCAAGTCCAATAACTCTGGAACGGCAAAAGTGAAAATCGTCAAAAATGAAAGGGATCCTCCTCTCTTCACCGGTAAGCTGCTGATAAAATTTCAAAATATTTTCAGAATCACTACTCAAGTTATCATACGACATAGGGTAAAAATCCTATTTTCCGTCATATCAAGTCCAATAACTCTGGAACGGGAAGAGTGAAAATCGTCAAAAATGAAAGGGATCCTCCTCTCTTCACCGGTAAGCTGCTGATAAAATTTCAAAACATTCTGAGAAACACTACTCAAGTTATCATACGACATAGGGTAAAAATCCTATTTTCCGTCATATCAAGTCCAATAACTCTGGAACGGCAAAAGTGAAAATCGTCAAAAAAGAAAGGGATCCACCTCTCTTCACCAGTAAGCAGCTGATAAAATTTTAAAAGATTCTAAGAAACACAACTCAAGTTATCGTACGACATAGGATTTGTCTACAGACGGACGGACAGACGGACGGACATGGTGAAACCAGTATACCCCCTCCAACTTCGTTGCGGGGGGTATAAAAACATGGATCCATGAATCTTTGGTACAGGTACAAGTACACATATTTTCAAGAAGCACTATGAAACCGGTCTGAACCAAACACAGAATAAAATGGAATCCTGTATAAACCAAAATATAAACAATTAAAGTCTCAGTGTAAGAACTATTTGTTAATTTAACTTGCATAAACCAAACACCTGTCTATTGCGAACACAAAACTTGGCGGTAGATAGGTTCAGTCTAGACAAGTTTTATTGTATGTATAGTCTATGGCTAATCTCTGTAGTCTAATAAGAAGCATTATCTAGAGTAGCCAAGCTGATTTAATATCATGTTGCTTGGTAAAAATGAGAATGATTGTGCCATTTTAATTGAAATTTTGAAAACCACTCGTAGCCATTGGCTGTTGGCAATCCTTGTTAAATAAATAAAGAATTAAATTAAATATTTTGTGTGATGTATAATACAGTGTACAACACAACATGACATGGTTGATATAAAATAGAAATAGTTGGTATGCTGGACATCAACACTACTGAGGTTTAACATAATAAATTTATTTAAAGTATCATAAACAAAATTAATTAGAAATCAACTAAAAATATTGGTTGCACATTTTTTTTTCGATTTAGATAACTGGATAACTAATTAATTTGCAAATATGTCTGCTGCCCCATGATCATGTGGTAGATCTACAAACATCACTAATGTAGTAAAAGGGTTTATGACAGTGTGTTTGTCTCATGTTCATGAAATTTGTAGCGAATTTATCACCCTTTCATTTCTTCTACAACACGCTAAATTATTGTAAAATAAAGGGCTACGCAGAGCGAAGCATGATATGTTTGCAGCATGTTGACAATGGAGAATTGAACAAGTGTATATTAAAAGCCTGTGTGGACAGTATTTTACTTGACACAGTAAATTCCTGGACACAATAATGTGTTGGACACAGTAATTTGCTGGACAAACTGTATTTTGGATATTTGTCATGGTTTACTATTTCAAGATTCCAAATATGTGAAATTTTGGAATTTTTGCTCCTTTGAGATCCATTTTTGAAATAAAACAGAAAAAAATATGGTCTATCAATAACTTATAAAGATGATCATTTGGCAAAAAAACGCATAAAATTGGGAGAAAAATAAAAAAAAGTTTAAATTTTGGAATTCAGCAATATTGGTCCCTTTCCTTCAAGTTTATCTCTATACAATCCAAAGTTCTCAGTGCAAACAATTCAAAGAAAAAAACTATCAAATCTGGATGAAAAATAAACATTCTATACACCTTTCAAATATCCAAAATTTCGGAAACTGGGTCACTTTTAGACCCCTATTTGAAATAAAATGGTATAATTGTTTATGGTCCATCAACAACCCATAAAGAGGATCATTTTGCTAAATACTACATTAAAATTTTAAGAAAAAATAAAGTTTTCCCTTTTAAATAAAAAAAAATGTAATACATGTAGTTACATATATATAACACTATGAGTTTTTCTGAAAGGGATTTTTCATAAAAAAAATACTAAAACAAAATCTTTAAAAAAAATCAAAATCAGATGAAAAACTAGGAAGAACTGTTTTAGATACCCAAAACTTATGTCTCCCCTTAATACGGCCATCTGTACAACAATAAGTTACACATTAAGAGTTGAATGATCAGACTATTTAAAAAACAATTATTTGACCTTGAAGTCAAAGATCAAGGTCCCACGAAGGTCATTATGGTACACGACACACTGCCTTATGGTCATGCACCCACATACCAAATATAATTGACCTATCTCGAAAGACAAAAATGTTATGGCCCGGACAAGAAAATACTATTCAAAAAACAATTATTTGACCTTGAGGCCAAAGGTCAAGGTCCCACAAAGGTCATTTTAGTATGTGACACACCGCCTTATGGTCATGCACCGACATACCATTTATAATTGACCTATCTGGAAAGATAAAAAAGCAATGGTCTGGACAAGCTTCGCTGAGAAGAAGCAGAAGAAGCGGAAGCGGAAGAAAAAATCAGACTAAAACAATAGGTCTCCCTTCGTTCGAAGGGGAGACATAATAAGCTCACCATTTACAGATACTACAAACATTTCTATTACATACATAGTATGCTGGTACACGACTTTGTATCAGGTCAAGTCGGTTGTGTGAACCAGCATCACTACGAGCCGCGATAACGACGGGTAGTGATGCGGTTAGTAAAGACAACAGGCGAGACCTAATAAAAGTCTTGCACCAACACACTATGTGTGTAATAAGTTTATCTAACGTTTAAACAAGGGCAACGCAAAGCGTGGCGTATCCCCTCGCCTAAAAATTAGACCCTGTGACCTTGACCTTTGACCTTGAAAATCAATAGGGTTCCAGATTCTCTTACGGTCTAAGTATGTACCAAGTTTGGTCAAAATCCATTGAAGGATGTTGATTCTAGAGTGTTCACAAGGATGTTACGCAGTAAATATTTGACCCGGTGACATTGACCTTTGACCTATGACCTTGAAAATCAATAGGGTTCCAGACTCTCATAATGACTACGTAAGTACCAAGTTTGGTCAAAATCCATTGAAGAATCTTGATTCTAGAGTGTTCACAAGGATGTTATGTGGTAAAAATTTGACCTGGTGACCTTCACCTTTGACCTTGAAAATCAATAGGGTTCCAGACTCTCGTAAGGACTAAGTATGTACCAAGTTTGGTCAAAATCCATTGAAGGATGTTGATTCTAGAGTGTTCACAAGGATGTTATGCGGTAAAAATTTGACCCCTTGACCTTTGATCTTGAAAATCAATAGGGTTCCAGACTCTCCTAAGGACTATGCATGTACCAAGTTTGGTCAAAATCCATTGAAGGATGTTGATTCTAGAGTGTTCACAAGGATGTTACGTGTAAAAATTTGACCCGGTGACATTGACCTTTGACCTTGAAAATCTATAGGGTTCCAGACTCTCCTAAGGACGAAGTATGTACCAAGTTTGGTAAAAATCCATTGAAGGATGTTGATTTTAGAGTGTTCACAAGGATGTTACATGGTAAAAAATTTACCCAGTGACCTTGACCTTTGACCTTGAAAATCAATAGGGTTCCAGACTCTCCTAAGGACTATGCATGTACCAAGTTTGGTCAAAATCCATTGAAGGATGTTGATTCTAGAGTGTTCACAAGGATGTTACGCGTAAAAATTTGACCCGGTGACATTGACCATTGACCTATGACCTGGAAAATCAATAGAGTTCGCGATTCTCCTAAGGACTATGTATGTACCAAGTTTGGTCAAAATCCATTGAAGGATGTTGATTCTAGAGTGTTCACAAGGATGTTACATGGTAAAAAATTTACCCAGTGACCTTGACCTTTGACCTATGACCTTGAAAATCAATAGGGTTCCAGACTCTCCTAAGGACGAAGTATGTACCAAGTTTGGTAAAAATCCATTGAAGGATGTTGATTCTAGAGTGTTCACAAGGATGTTACATGGTAACAAATTTACCCAGTGACCTTGACCTTTGACCTATGACCTTGAAAATCAATAGGGTTCCAGACTCTCCTAAGGACGAAGTATGTACCAAGTTTAGTCAAAATCCATTGAAGGATGTTGATTCTAGAGTGTTCACAAGGATGTGACGGACGGACGGAAGGAAGGACGGTAGCGTTACTATATCCCTTCGCAACTTCGTTGGCAAGGGGATAATAAAGACAAATTTTAAACAAATAACAAGGATTGAATTAAAACTAACAAATTTATTACAATATAGTCAAAACTTGTCTATATCGACAATTGAAGGGAATTCTGAATAAAGGTCGCATAAGACAGGGAGTCATTATATAGAGGTTATGAAATTTGTGAACAAAATTATGTCCATCGGCATTCACAAACTTATAGTGTATTTAGTTGACAGCTTGTATAAGTGTATATATAGAATGATGTCTATTTTCATATCTTTAATTAACAAATTTATTTTAACAAAATATGCTTCTGCATATTTCCAAATCTGTTTTTATATGTAATAAATAGCTTGACAGGGTTTCGGATTATGCTTCAATATCATCTTCCGGTTCTTACCATTATTTATTTTCAATGTCAACTTCTGGTTTTCGCTATTATTCATTTTTAGTTGATAAGATGAAAATATTTTATATATATATGTAAGACTCAGATCCATGTAAGGCCTCAGATTCGTGTCCTTTCCTCAAATCCGTGTCCAACCATTACGTCAAACTCAGATCCATGTCCTTCCAAAGCCTTGTCCCCTCAAATCTGTGTCCTCTGATGTCACACCCAGATCTATGTCCTTTCAAAAACATATCTCCTCAGATCTGTGTCCTCTGACATCATACTCAGATCTACGTCCTCCAAAATATATGTTCCCTCAGATCCGTGTCTGATATAATACACAGATCAAGGTAATATGTCAAAAGAAATATCCCCACAGATCTGTGTCCTCCACATTTTGGACAGAGAGGAAAAAACATTTATTGCAATTAACAGCTGCATTCAGATCTGGGATACCTACTGATTAGCTCCCGTTTGATATCAACTGATATCTTGTATCATTTACCCATTTATGCTCTGTGTGTATTTTTTTTTTTTTTTTTTTTTTTTTTGGCAATCTCTGATCTTACTGCAGTATGTGCGATTCTGTGCACAAGACCAAGAATAGACCTCTGGATTTATTTCATACTGATTGCATTAATCCTAATTTTGTAACTATCATACCTTCTCAGAGTATATGATATTTTTGTATTTTCCCTTTTTTTACGGACTGTTGTCTCATGGACATTTATTCCACATCTCAGCATTTTTCTATTTATGTGATCGGTAATTTTACTGAAAGATTAAGTACATACCATTAACATACCATTATTTGTTTTCTATCTGGTAATATAAAAGAAGATTTATCACTGCTGTATTTTTACACACATATTCAGGCACATACATAGTAGATACTTTATTGACATGTCCTTAATTGATATCTATTTAGTTCGAAAGTAAAATTAGAATTGATATCCTTGATAGATTACAAAAATCTTTCCGCAGGACAAATCTGTCTTTCCATTCTCACAGATGCCGTCTCTCCAGAATGGTCTTGTACTTTTATGAACTCTGTTGTTCTAATTGTAGTAGAATTCTTGCAGTTTTAAGGGCCAGCCCTTTTCATATTGATCCAAAACGAATCAGGGTTCAGATCTTTACTAATCCCTTTTCTTCTTTTTGCTGTGAAAACATAGCTGTCTTCGGGTATACTGTCCGGTTCCGCCATATTTCCAAATGCCAACATAAATAAAGTTATCAACTGGCAATTATTATGATGTCATTTTTCTGCCGAAGTGAAGAACACAGATCTGAGGGAAAATCGATTTGGGAGGACACAGATTTGAGTGAGAAGCAATTCCAAAGGACAAAGATCTGCACGGTAAAAGGACACGGATTTGGGGGTACAGTAATTTTATAGGACATGGATTTGTTGAAAGACACAGATTTGAGGAGAGGACACGGATCTGAGGCTGTACATGGATTTGAGTCTTATATATATATATATGTGTAAATAAACGTCTGAAAAAGTAGCCAACGTATGAACCTACGGGATGTCGATCGGAAACAAGTGCTAACGATTCTGTACAAACAAACAAAAATGATAAATAAACGTCTAAAATGCAGCACAACAACATCAAAAGAGATGTTAAAATATAACAAAAATAACTATAAGTCTACAAAAAGACTATAATTATAATCAAATTGACAGATATTTTGCTTGACCGACAAGCTTCATCAGAGTCTGTAATCTGATCTGAAATATGATCTGAGGATTAGATTGTCACGTGACCATCAGTTATCGTGACGTAAAAATCATAATCTTGAACTTTATATTATTCAAATATATATGTACACTAATTTATAAACAATATGAAAAATTGCTTGATGAATTTTTCGAACATGCCAACAGTATCCATCCGTCTATAAAATTCACACATGAAGTGTCGAAAACCAAAATGTTTTTCCTTGATACTACCACCATGGTCAAGGAGGGCAACATGACAACTGATTTATATCCGTCAATTTGATTATAATTATAGTCTTTTTGTAGACTTATAGTTATTTTTGTTATATTTTAACATCTTTTTTGATGTTGTTGTGCTGCATTTTAGACGTTTATATACAAAAAATGTATGTGTATATAGGGAATAAACTTTTTTTGCACCAAAGAAAATCAAAATCCTACACCTGACAGTTGAATTTTTTTTAAGGGAATTTTAATCAAGGAGTGATTGACTTCTCTTCTAGTTATACAATAAGAAGTTTAAATGTCCAACAATAGGATTCACCTGTAAACAAAGGAAATTGTATTCCTTCAATAGATGAGTTCCATTTGCAGTTTTTTAATGCAATACCAATGGAAACATGGGTAAACTATCAGGTGGTCCGCTATAAAGTTCAAAGGAAAACTTGCATAATGTTCGATAAATTCCCATTATATACATAGTGTGCTGGTACAAGACTTTGTATCTGGTCGAGCCTATTGTGTGAACCAGTATCACTACGTCACGAAAGTGAGGAGTTGTGATGCGGATAGTTCATGCAACAGGCAAGACGAGATACAAAGTTTTGTACCAACACACTATGAATGTAATAAGTTTATCTAACATTTTAATAGAGCCAGATTTTAAACAAATAACAATGGTAGAAATGAAGTTAACAAATTTGTACAATACTCTGAGGGATACTACATTGTGTGCATGACGTCACGTTATTTGTTGCCGTTCATTCACAAATGTCACGTTACTGTTGGATCACTTTCAGTGTCACTGTACATGCACAATCGTACAACAACGCTTTTTTACTTGGACCAGAAATATTGAAACTATTTCCTTGGAAATCATAATATGACCGTGAATTCGTGATACATAATATAAATGAATGAGCGTTAAACAGACGCTATATTTACATTGCTTACATAGATTTGTTTTCCCTGCATTCCAATGATATGACGTCATGACAAAGTAGTTCGGCGGAGAACGTCTCGTGCAACGTCATGCCATTCTGTGGTGATATCAGACAGGCTACTTTCGTTATTTTCAAAGGAAAACGTACAAAATGTTAGATAATAACCTTTATTAATTTTACTTGTGTTCAAAACTTAGAAGGTTTTGTCAAACTAGAACTTTTATCACACTGAAACCATTCTGTCTACAGACGGTTGGTGACAGCTTATCAACTAGAACTTTTATCACACTGAAACCATTCTGTCTACAGATGGTTGGCGACAGCTTGTCAACTAGAACTTTTATCACACTGAAACCATTCTGTCTACAGACGGTTAGCGACAGCTTGTCAACTAGAACTTTTATCACACTGAAACCATTCTGTCTACAGACGGTTGGCGACAGCTTGTCAACTAGAACTTTTATCACACTGAAACCATTCTGTCTACAGACGGTTGGTGACAGCTTGTCAACTAGAACTTTTATCACACTGAAACCATTGTCTACAGACGGTTGGCGACAGCTTGTCAACTAGAACTTTTATCACACTGAAACCATTCTGTCTACAGACGGTTGGCGACAGCTTGTCAACTAGAACTTTTATCACACTGAAACCATTCTGTCTACAGACGGTTGGCGACAGCTTGTCAACTAGAACTTTTATCACACTGAAACCATTCTGTCTACAGACGGTTGGCGACAGCTTGTCAACTAGAACTTTTATCACACTGAAACCATTGTCTACAGATGGTTGGCGACAGCTTGTCAACTAGAACTTTTATCACACTGAAACCATTCTGTCTACAGACAGTTGGCGACAGCTTGTCAACTAGAACTTTTATCACACTGAAACCATTCTGTCTACAGACGGTTGGCGACAGCTTGTCAACTAGAACTTTTATCACACTGAAACCATTCTGTCTACAGACGGTTGGCGACAGCTTGTCAACTAGAACTTTTATCACACTGAAACCATTCTGTCTACAGACGGTTGGCGACAGCTTGTCAACTAGAACTTTTATCACACTGAAACCATTGTCTACAGATGGTTGGCGACAGCTTGTCAACTAGAACTTTTATCACACTGAAACCATTCTGTCTACAGACAGTTGGCGACAGCTTGTCAACTAGAACTTTTATCACACTGAAACCATTCTGTCTACAGACGGTTGGCGACAGCTTGTCAACTAGAACTTTTATCACACTGAAACCATTCTGTCTACAGACGGTTGGCGACAGCAACAATGACAGAGCCATAAAATAATATGACAGTAAAAATAATTGCAGCTATATAAAAATATTATTGACAATGAAACAAGCGAAGGAACAATTGATATAATAGGAGATAAGTAAACAATGTACCTTCTTCTTGTCTTGACATTCTGCTATGATGTGTTTTTTGTTGACATGAGCTTCAAACTTGTAGACAGCAGACATGTCATCCATAGGAAATACAAAACTGGTCTGTAGAGGATCTGGACCTTCATTAACATATGTCAGCTGACATTCTACATTTGCCATAAATTCTTGTACAGTCACTTGGATCTTAGATTCCTTCAATGGTACTAAAATAATAAAACAAAAATGGCTGTACTGTCAAACCTGTCCATGTCATCACTATTAAGCAGTCCCTGAATTAAAAGATCATTTTTTTCTTGTCTTGTGATAGAAATTTTCATATGAATTGAGCCTCTTATATAAGACTACTTTTTTCTTTGTCCCAAAGGTAACCTCTTAACACAGGTTTGATTGTATATCTCTCTACTGAGAAATCTAATTTAGATACATGTACAGTATTAATGATCTTCTGCTTGATATCATTTGATTTTTGGTGTTTTAACACCATTTTCAGCAATACAAATGTATTTCAGCTATATCATGACGACCAGTTTTAGTGGTGGAAGAAGCCTGAGTGCCCGGAGAGAACCACCGACCATGGGCAAGCAACTGGTAAACTTTATCACTTGCGGTTGCGAGTCGAGTGCATCCTTTTTGTAATTTACAAAGCCGGGCACGAACCCACGCCGTATTGGTGATAGGCATGTATGAGTTGTTAGGTAATCCAACTACCTATCTCATTGAGCCTGTCCCGGGCCCTTCTTCTGCTTGAAATATATAACAAACATGTATGAAAATATATTGAAATTACCAAAGTTTAGGAGGAAATGAGATCATGACACAGTGAAGAAGACACGACAAGCATGTGTGAGTAAAAATCTAAATTTTCACTTTATATCTATCATAACTTGAAATGTCTATGTATGGGTATATACATCATGATCACACCCACTTTTTAATAGGTAGCTTTGTAAATATTTAATTTTATCATTATGTTAAGGATTTTGGAATTGTTTGTTAAATTGTCATATAATTTTGTGAAATTTCTGTTGGAGAACAATACAGACAAAGTTTTATGTACCATACAGATTTCAAGAAGATGGGGTTATATATCTTAAACATATTTTACTTTAGTACAAACCTTCTATATCTTTTCCTTCTACACGAAGTCCACATTTGCAGTTACCTGACATGATTGATTGACAATTCTGTATACAAAATAAATATAACATAAATGTTAACAATGATTATTTTTAGAGCAAAAGTAGGTCATAGTTAGGTTATGATGATAAAAAAAAACTGGATAAGTGGTTTTTTTTTTTTTTTTTTTTTTTTTGCAGTTGCCTAATTTTCGATTTATTCATGGTAGTCATTGCTCAGTGAAAAAAAGAATTAGCATAAATTTCCATATATATCTTTATTCTCTTACACCATTGTACAATATCTCCCCGGTAGCGAATATTGAGTTGAGATCTATTGACTTTGCAGATTATATGTACAGTTCTTAAAGTTGTTGAACTGACGCTTTTCAAATATCTAAGGAAGGAAAAAGATAAGTTGGAGGACATATAAAAACTTACAAAATTACAGGCCAAATCCTTCATGAAAAGAATACATGGTGATAAATACAGGTAAATTCTTTCACATTTCTAAATTAATTAATCACCCTTTTCTCTTTAAATGTCTTATCTAATTTAATTTACCCTTATTAGTTATTGCTGAATAAATGCATACCTGTACATGTCTTAATTAATATTAGCATTGGAATTCAACAATTTTTAACTACCTAGAGTTGACAATTTTTGGTGTTAAAAAATCGGTCAAATTTTTTTTTCAGGGTCGGTTAATGAGATTTATCTAATTTTTGTAAATATGTTGTAATAATATAGTAAAGTTATATTAAATGCCTGTATGCATATAATTAATGAACATGCATACAATTATAAAGTACCAGAGATCGCATACAAATATATCTTCCTAAACGTATTTAAAAAGAGACACATAAAAAACATGGAAAATAAACTTAGATACCCGAATGCAAATATAACAATTGGTTGAAATTATGATTAACGTCAAACAATAGTCAAACAATAACCAATAACAAGCAGTTTACAGAATTTTAATAGATCCTTTCACTAATGTGAATATAAATAAATATCATAAAACATTTCCTATTACTAGTATGAATCGTCTGTCTGATTCAGAGTGAGACATTCTAATATAATGATCAATACAATAAAATTTGATTTTGGTTAAAACTTGAGATCGTGAAAATTATAATTTCTGCCAAAAAAAAAGATAATCACAAAAGTTAGCTGCCACGAAAAAAAACCCACTTATATGGTAGTACATCATACATATTTATATCGTTCTTTTTTTCTTAATCAATCAGTCAGTATTCAGAAATTAATACATATGTATATATATGTTTATTGTTGAAGATCAGTTAATGGGATGGACACTGACAAAATCAAAGAAATGTATGCGGTGATATTTAGTTATGGTAGAAATGATCTGAAATTCATCCTTGTCGATTTATTATCCAAATTGAAAAACACTTGTCGTCTTAAAAGCCAATCAAATAAGTACTCAGTACCTAAACTTTACTACTACATCTAGAAATTAAATTATATAAACATCATTCTGACACAACTCTTTCCTAAACTACACTATCGTGCTAAAGATGACCTAGCCTGGTAGAAATATGACAGAGGGAGATGCGTTGAGCCATATCTCTGACTAAACAGTGCCATTCATTCAGAGCGACACTGGAAAAAAATAGACTTAGTTTCTGCTTTATTTATTAAGTATAAGACAAATACATGAAAAAATGTCTAAGTTAAAAAAAAAATTAACAATTTCATAATCATTAATCATTTTAATGATTGTGTTGTTTGTTACTAAACTATTTAGAATTAATTATCACAAGTCTGATTTGACGTTTAACATGTGCATTATCAAGATGGTAAAGCCTATTCTACTCTACAGTGTGAAATATGGGGTTTTGGTAACAATGATATAATTTGGAAGAGTCCATCTAAAATTTTGCAACCCCTAATTTCATTATATATGGAGAGTTTGGTGCATATATTGTCCTATGTATGTTTATATAAAATAACGTATGGTAAATTAATGGTCTAAGTTAATAAATGGTAAAGATAGCAAGCTATCACTCATTCTTTATAAATATATGTACATGTATATTATAAATCTTCATAGTTAATACTGTAGAATAATCTGCTTTTAATTATTCATATCTTATGCAAAAGAAACAAACTCTTGATATCGTTTTAAGAAAGAATGTTTCGCATGAATATACATACAGTCAAACCTGTCTTATGTGACCTTCCAAAGGAACATTCAAACAGGGTCACATAAAACAGGTGGTTACTAAATACAGGTTTAATTAATATAAAATGCACTGTGAAGGGAAACTTAAATTAAGGTCACATAAAACAAGTTATTGCTTAATAGAGGTGGTCACTAAAGCAGGTTTGACTGTAACTTAATAGAGGTGGTCACTAAAGCAGGTTTGACTGTAACTTAATAGAGGTGGTCACTAAAGCAGGTTTGACTGTAACTTAATAGAGGTTGTCACTAAAGCAGGTTTAACTGTAACTTAATAGAGGTTGTCACTAAAGCAGGTTTGACTGTAACTTAATAGAGGTGGTCACTAAAGCAGGTTTGATTGTAACTTAATAGAGGTGGTCACTAAAGCAGGTTTGACTGTAGCTTAATAGAGGTGGTCACTAAAGCAGGTTTGACTGTAACTTAATAGAGGTGGTCACTAAAGCAGGTTTGACTGTAACTTAATAGAGGTGGTCACTAAAGCAGGTTTGGCTGTAGTTGTTGCTTTTTTACAATTGACATACTTTTTGCACGATAGTGTATGGTCTATAACTATAATAAAATGTATTTATCTAGGTCTGAGTGTTGTTTTTGTATACCAAGTAATTTGATATAAGATCTAGATGAGTAGATCCGATTTGTTTTTCGGGGGTGGGTATATTTACCGCCGACCACCTAAAAACTACAGCCGACCACTTGAGAGCGAGTCAAAATGCGTTTTATAGTTTAAGATATTAATTCTGAAGGACATTAGAAGGAAGAGGACAGCCGGTATGACGACATCATCCGACGGAAAATATTCTGTTAACAACAAAGCAAAATCAATGGCAAAGAAGCCCTGTCAGAAGAAAAGACCAACAACAGAGAGAGCACGAACACGTAGATAGACTCTAAATAATTGTGTTTTGTTATGTAAAATAAATGTGTTTTGTTATGTAAATATGAAAAATGACTGAATAATGATTTTATTTGTTTTAATATTATGTTAACACCATTTGCATATAAATGAAATTACAATGTAAATAAATGTACATATTGAACATATTTTATTTATTTAAATACAACAAACAGGACAGCTATTTTCGACACCTGTGCGGTCAGAGTTTGGGTAAATGTCAATGAGATGACCATGAATATATATTTATATATATATATATATATATGATAAATGTACATGAGACAAAAGCCCAATGAATACATGGGTACCCGTAAACCAGTTCAACCCTACCACTAGCATTTGTTAGTGCCGGTACCAAGTCTGGCTATTCCGAATTCCTATCGTTATATATGTTTGTTTGTTGTCTATGCTTTATGGTTGTTTTGGGGTTCATTAGTTGGTGGGTGATGTTTGATTGGAGTTTTCTCATTGTGAGGGTTTCCTGCTATCTTCTCTTCACAATGGTAAACAAACTCCTTAGTTTCATACAATTCAATTCAATTCTTTTATTGTCAATTAAGACATCCATTACTGAGCAGTACAATCATATGAAAAATATATAAGCAATAGTACAGCTATAGTCAGGACAAAAACATGTTTATCAATACTTAACATTAAACTGGGACAGGTCACTGAAAAACTTACTTTCTAATATATATATTATTTTGATAAATATACATGAAAATTGTGTATGTCGAGCAGTCAAATCATAATCATTTCGAAATGATATACAGTCTAACCTGCCTTACCGGTCACCTCAAATAAACGGTCACCTCTGTCTAATGGTCACTTTGAGACCCGCCCAACTAATATTGCTATATAATTTAACTCTTTTCAACGGTCACCTCTCTAACGCGGCCAACGGTCACCTATTTCATGCGTAAATTGCGAGATCGTCTTCTAATAACAGCCATTTTGGACATCTTATCACATGACATAATGTGTACGATCGATCACGTGATACGGTTACTTTTAAGATAATAAATAATCGCCGAAGGGAAATACAACTAATTGAGTTGGTAATTTAAATGTTAAATAAACATAGATAAAAAGAGATCCTAATAAACAATTGAATAGGTGTAAACAGTGTTCATTAAGGCTCATTAAAATAATCTTTATGAAAACAGGTGCAATAAAAGTTTGTCGGAGACAAGATGCTTCAAAGCCGTATTTTCGTATTTTAGAAACATGAAGCTATTAAAAATGCAAAGTGGGAAAAGTGGCCGATAAGTATTTTGAAAGTGATTTTGTTGAAAAGTAATACGTTATGGTTTTTAAAGAAACTTTAATTTCGTTCAATAACAAACAACAATGGCCCATTGGAAAGTGAACGAAATCCGACTGTGCTATGAGAAATGCAGAACGAACTTTTGATTTATTATTTTCTCATTTCTGTTGCATAAAATCCTAGCTCTTGTATTTAATATGTTCATATATGCGAAGGTTGGCCATTCAAAATTCGTTGAAATGCACTGGGAAGCTTCAGATTTTTATCGATCCGCATTGGTATTTTATACTCGACACCGGGTTAATATTACGATCTATCGAACTGTTTATTTACATACAGACAAATGTATGTGTAAACGTTAATGCATATGCATTTAAAAAATAAACTTTGAACTACATTATTCAACATGACTTATGTTCATTTACATCCATAAATACATGTACAAAATGTATTACGTGAAAGTGCTTGGCAATCCATCTGATGACAACTTTGGTCCGTTTTTACTGAACCTCTTTTAAGAGGTCACCTCTCTTGAGAGGTCACTTTTGACATTCCCATGAGTGACCGCCTAAGACAGGTTTGACTGTATACTGTTAGCGGCACCAGGACGTCTATTGAAATATACAAAGCTGTGAGTCACACCTGCAAAAAGTGTGCCATTTTAAACAAGGTGTGAAAGTGATTTAAACCAATCATCCTATACATACAGATATAGGTTGATTATCAATAATGAGAAATGTATAATATAACAAGGGCAACGCAAAGCGTGGTGTATCCCCTCGCCTAAAAATTAGACCCTGTGACCTTGACCGTTGACCTTGAAAATCAATAGGTTTCCAGATTCTCTTAATGTCTAAGTATGTACCAAGTTTGGTCAAAATCCATTGAAGGATGTTGATTCTAGAGTGTTCACAAGGATGTTACGCAGTAAAAAATTGACCTGGTGACATTGACCTTTGACTTATGACCTTGAAAATCAATAGGGTGCCAGACTCTCCTAAGGATTAAGCATGTACCAAGATTGGTCAAAATCCATTGAAGGATCTTGATTCTAGAGTGTTCACAAGGATGTTATGCGGTAAAAATTTGACCCGGTGACCTTGAAAATCAATACGGTTCCAGACTCTCCTAAGGACTAAGTATGTACCAAGTTTGGTCAAAATCCATTGAAGGATGTTGATTCTAGAGTGTTCACAAGGATGTTACGCAGTAAAAATTTGACCTGGTGACATTGACCTTTGACCTATGACCTTGAAAATCAATAGGGTTCTAGACTCTCCTAAGGATTAAGTATGTACCAAGATTGGTCAAAATCCATTGAAGGATCTTGATTCTAGAGTGTTCACAAGGATGTTATGTGGTAAAAATTTGACCCGGTGACCTTGAAAATCAATAGGGTTCCAGACTCTACTAAGGACTAAGTATGTACCAAGTTTTATTACACATTCTTCAATGTTCCAGTTCATAGTTTTGTTATTTTACAACATTGTTATTATACATGTAGCTGACCTTTTAATAATGTTTTGTTTTTGCAATAAATATTTTCTTGTTAATGAATATTTGTGCTCTATAATTTACAAAAGTTATCGAGTTGAATCATTTACAAAGTACATGTGCATGTACATATTTTTCCCAACCAAGACTGACTTGTTCCTGAATTTAGCACTTTTTCGATACTAATCCTTATATGTTATTATTTGTCTCCTGACATTGGCATAAACAAGAAAGGATGGAGTGCCTCACAAACAGAAACCACACCATAATAATGTGCTTGACATACATGTAAGAATGGAACATGACTGTTAATGTATAGCCCTGTATCAGGGCATACTATTTAACCCCTGTCTGTCCCTCCCTATAATTTTGAGCTAGAGTTTTTGTAATATTTTGTAGTGTGTTTAATGCACAAATACTAAAGGTGTGCATTCTTACAGGATTTAGACTTCTAAAAAATCACAAAATGATATATAGTTGAACTAAGTCATTTTTAAGTTAGTACATCTAAAGTGTCTTACACACACATACTTTATACATTCTCTAACAAAAGGGGCACACCAGTTTTAAGTTGGGCCTTTAAAAAAGTTTTATTTGATGCTCCATAATATGATAATTTACAAATTGCATGTTTAATGTGATATAAATATGATAAACTATAAAACCATGCAGAAGTCTAACAAAATGCCAACTTTAAAGCATTAACATTACAAAGCTGGTTTTTGTACGAATACCTGCCAGTCGCTTAGGGGAAAAAAGACTTCTTTTGATTTCCCTTTTTTATAAGGACCTCCCCTTTTATAGGATAGTCGGACAACAAAATATACAAGATTTAGATTAATTTTCTTCAAGTTAATCGATAAGTACCCGCTAGGATGATATATTTTATTTATTCTTGCAGGTCTAGGATGTTTTGTAAACAGTACCATTTGCGAGGTTGTGTCACAATATCCTTGGAAGTTGGAACAACTACATGTATTCTACTATAGTATAGCTGAATATTCACACAATCTCTCATTATTTTCAAGATCTACGTGATACATGTAGTCATAAATTCATGAAAACTTCCTTACAACCGTGACGATATGTGCATAACTGCCACGATGAATAAACTGCGTCACCGTGTTTACAAATGCAATGACGTCTAGTTTATGTTTTTTTTACTCCGATTGACCTTTGAACCATAATGGCGGCGGTAACGTGAAATTGGTAACCGATAATTATCGAATCCTACACGGAAAGTAACGAGTCGCTAAAAATAACACGATTGCGCAACCTGATCGTCTGCTCTGGATTTTTCCTAGAGCGAACTCAAGCTTATATTTATATTCGCTTAATTGCATCAGGTATTGATAAAATACACAATTGCCCAAAATGTCTCAAAGAAAAACACTTTCAAAACCTTATGCATATGTCAGAAACCCAGTATAGATAGAAACTGCTGTTTGAATGTTTTTTTTTTGTATATATGACATACAGAGATACATAGAAAGTTGCAAAATGTTGTGTACATGAACACAAATTGATGTTAAAAAAAAGGAGGGATGGGCAATCAGAGGCACCATAGGGTCCTGTCCACAAGTACCTGTGATCTTGAAGAGTGTCTCAGACCCTATGCTATGTGCAACATTTACATACTCTATTATGTCTACTGGTGGTCACTTGTAAACCAAATTTCTATTTTCAGGCAAAGTTGGTAAATAATTATATGTACATAAGCATAAAGTTTTGCATATGTTTGCTCATCCAAGACCAAGGATATCTAATTAGTGATTAGCTTTGCGAGCTTTCCAGGCAGTGCCTGTTTCATATTATTTTATTTTTGACTAACAAAAGTATTGACCTCTGACGGGTCACAAATCAGGTTAACATTCATACGAAATATATCAATATATTAATAACGACCAATCGCAATATACAGGAAGTACGAAAGTTTCTTAGGTATGATCATTGTGACAACAGACAAGCATAGAAACATTCCGAAAAGAAAGACGCCATGTTATCACCATCTCTCTACTACACGTTAAACTCCCCTCTCTACGATCTCCCCTGTATAGAGCTTGTGTTATATGTATGATTTATATCGACTCTAAATAAAGCTTTGAATTGAATTGAACTACTTCACGGCTGGTAATCGGCACAAGCAGAACAGTTGGTTCTGCAAAGAAATTCGTGAGGATAACTTCCGGTTTTGGTGGAGGAGAGTTCACGAAGACGCTTCGCAAGGTATGTACATGTCAAAAATTGAAATTTTCTTTTTTACTGCTCGAATATTGCAAAATCAGAGAATGCTATGCTGTGGCGAATGCTTTCACGATTAGAAACATGTATAGTTTATTCTTGTATATGAAGTGTAACTCTCACAAAATCAATCGTCCCACGAAAAACATGACGAAAATTGTGACACTCTTACATTTCTAAGTTGTTCTTGACAAAGATGCAAGTTAAATTTTCAATATTTTTTCATCATGGGAGTCTAAATGTAATCGGGGATAAATTCCGATTCGTCAGAAATAAATTGAAGTCTAGATAAATCTACAAACTGTCAATTTTCACGTTTTCCTGCTTGAGGAGATCAGTTCTGATAGAGCACATTGCGAATGCATGAGGAGATTTGCTAGTTTTGGTAATTGTTTTCTGCAAAATTGATAAATTGACACTTTTAAACACAAAACTGATAAATACTCTAATAAAAATAAACTATTCTCTGTCCACTTTCAGGAGATGCCAGGATTCAAGGGAAAGAGGAAAAGGGGACTGACATTGACTCTTTACAAAAAACCATTTCGATATAGATTGCCTGTATCACCACCAAGGAAACGAACAAAAACAAGTAGCAGTACACCAAATTTAAAATCTCCATCAATCAGGACACCAAGTTTATTAAAAAAATCTCTTTCAATTTCAAAATATTTATATCCTTTCAAACGGGTTTCCACATCTATTCGGCGCAACCTTTTTACTAAAGATGACGGAAACTTCACCGCAGATCTACACAAGTTATAATATTACATGATTTCAGTACATACATAGGTCTAGATACGATAACGGAACCCTCAGTCCGCTTTTGCTCCCAGCGAGGGTTACGAATCGGTCCCACACCGGGCGGTTTTTTGTCCTAATTCCGTTGTAAGTGGTTGGAAAAATTAACGGTGGTAAAAGATAAATATATTTAGGTAAACCTTGAGGTGTTAAGTAAACGCTGCATCAATCCATGGTAGACTTATATCCATCTGAAAATTTGAATGCATGAAATCTTCTTTCTGTCCGACATTTTGTTTACAAGTTGCTATTTCACGTGCACTTGCCTCGTTTTGGAGATATCCTTATTTGGATCAATCGTAGTAAAGTTTTTCATATTTAGCTTTCAGATCCATATATGGATAGGCTCCGCCCATCACGAGAGTATACGTAAGGTGCCATGGCGGACAAGAAACAATTTTCGAATACTAAATCGATCGTGAAGGTAGAAACAGGTATTGTAACACTTATTTCGTATCGCCATTACTTAAAAATTGTAGGGAATAATAAGTTATGACCAGATATTCAAAACACGAAAGTGAAAATTTTAATTTGCTACCTACCATACGTTGAATGGGACCGATTCGTAACCCTAACTGAAGCACAAGCGGAATGAGGGTTACGTTATCGTATCTAGCATAGGTCTAACGTAAATAAACATTCACTTTTTCCGAATCCTATTAATGATTCATCCGAATAGTTTGTACATATTCATGCTTGTATTGTCCTAATGAATTACTTAATAAAATATGTTTACTCTAAACATTCACTTAGTGCTAGTAGTCATGAATAAATTAAACACAAGATGTCAATTAAACTGTGGACATATCCTTAAAATCGGTAAAGCGCTTTACATCTTGTAACCACTGCTAACAGAGATCTTTTTTATTTACAAGTGTGTACACATAGCACACTACATAATAGAAAAACAAACCACAAATTAATATTATTCTCAACTGTATGATATTTAATTTAGAGTGTATCATTTGTATTAGAAATTATAAAGATATGATTCACATTAAGTTTAATTGTAACATAAATACGTATTTTTCCTTTGATGTTTTTATGCAATAATCAACTTAAAAATAGTGAACTTTTACAAACCATGGTCTAACATGAAGATCTTGATGTTATTCCATGATTTTGACGTCATAGATCTGTTATTCCATGATTTTGACGTATTAGATCTGTTATTCCATGATTTTGACGTCATAAATCTGTCAATCATGTATAATTTCTGTTACATAACATATATACATGTACCATGGATCTTACTCATAAACTTATCTAAACCAACTCATCCTTCGGATTCGTTGGTTTAAATAAGTTCATTCGTAAGATCCATGGTATATATAATACTTATTCTTGATTATAAAATTATCTTACAGTGCATTTTCAATTTTTTCCAATGTAAGGGAAGTTAATCTTGTGTATCCAATACACAATGGAAATTGTCACAAACAACAAATGATCAATAAGTAGTATATATACTATGGATCTTACGAATTAACTTATTTAAACCAACGAATCCGAAGGATGAGTTGGTTTAAATAAGTTCACGAGTAAGATCCATGGTATATATGTTTTGTAACAGAAATTATATGATTGACAGATTTATGACGTCAAAATCATGGAATAACAGATCCTAATACGTCAAAACCATGGAATAACAGATATATGACGTCAAAATCATGGAATAACATCAAGATCTTCATGTTAGACCACAGGGCCTTGTCACTATCCAGGTAAATATACTATCAATGTATAAACATATACAAGGGCGGACATCTTTTTTTACCCCCGCTCGCTTCAAGTCGTGTTTGTTTTTTAAATTCCTTCTAATATATTCAAAACCCTGTTTGGTTCAACTCCCAAGACCTTATTCTTTTCAAAAAATATCATGACCTCCCCTCGACTACCTCTTGTGAAGGCGCAGCGGTCGTTTTTGTCAGGAATTCGCCCGAGTAGAGAACAACATGGACCCAAAGTGAAAGTAACAGCGCCACCTAAAAAAAAAACGGAAGTTCGGAACTCTCGGGGTTTTAGCTTTGAGGTAAGGAAAATAGCGTTAAGATTCAAACATCATTAAACGAGCGGGACGATTTGAAGTGAAAACTGAACATTTTTGACTTGTACATACAATGAATGATAAATGCCATTTTCAAGGCTTTTTCTTGAATGCTGTCCATTTTCTTTAATTTATTATTTCGTCTGTTATTTCCCGCGGTATCTTATACTTAGAAACACGATAACTAGCGAGAAAACCAAATATCGAATGGTAAAACCCCGAGAGTTCTGAACTTCCGTTTTTTTATAGGTGGCGCTGTTACTTTCACTTTGGGTCCATGTTGTTCTCTACTCAGGCGAATTCCTGACAAAAACGACCGCTGCGCCTTCACAAGAGGTAGTCGAGGGGGGGTCATGATATTTTTTGAAAAGAATAAGGTCTTGGGAGATGAACCAAACAGGATTTTGAATATATTAGAAGGAATTTAAAAAACAAACACGACTTGAAGCGAGCGGGGGTAAAAAAAGATGTCCGCCCTTGTATATGTTTATACATTGATAGTATATTTACCTGGATAGTGACAAGGCCCTGTGGTTAGACCATGGTTTGTAAATGTTCATTATTTTTAAGTTGATTATTGCATAAAAACATCAAAGGAAAAATACGTATTTATGTTACAATGACAAGTTAAATCATGGGAACCGCAGTTACAATTATGAATTGATTCCTTAAATGAAATGTTTCTTTCTAGGTGGACAGCCCATGAACAATGAAATATTACTTTTATTCTTTTAAAAACCCGACGGGCATCAGTTCGTGAATTTATTACCAGACAGACATGCAAAATTTGTGATTATACAGTGGATTACATGTGTCGTACCAAAACTAGCAAATCTCCTCATGCATTTGCAATGTGCTCTATCCGAACCGATCTCCTCAAGCAGGAAAACGAGAAAATTGACAGTTTGTAGATATATCTAGACTTCAATTTACTTCTGACGAATCGGAATTTATCCCCGATTACATTGAGACTCCTATGATGAAAAAATATTGAAAATTTAACTTGCATCTTTGTCAAGAACAACTTAGAAATGTAAGAGTGTCACAATTTTCGTCATGTTTTTTGTGGGACGATTGATTTTGTGAGAGTTACACTTCATATACAAGAATTAACTATACATGTTTCTAATCGTGGAAGCATTCGCCACAGCATAGCATTCTCTGATTTTGCAATATTCGAGCAGTAAAAAAGAAAATTTCAATTTTTGACATGTACATACCTTGCGAAGCGTCTTCGTGAACTCTCCTCCACCAAAACCGGAAGTTATCCTCACGAATTTCTTTGCAGAACCAACTGTTCTGCTTGTACCGATTACCAGCCGTGTACTTACACCAGGAAACTTTAACTTTAAGCTAAGACGAAACTGTTGTGCTTTGTCAGGAAGAGTAATCTATTAATGCGTAATGTCTTAAATTAAGGGCAGAACATTAATATGTTTATATGCCCCTTCGTGGGCCCTTTAATTTGGACCAATAAAATCTTATCTTATCTAGTAGATCAGGATAAAAATTTGATATTTACGTCATGTGTTAAACTCCCGATTTAGCCCGGTTTTTTCCCAAACACATCCTGTTGTGGCAGGGGATTATAGTATATGGTTGTGGGTTACACTAATGTCCTGAAAATTGACCTGACATGTCCTGAAAATGTCCTGAAAAGTACATAAAGGCTTATATCTTTTTTTATTATCCAATGGATTGAGTTCAAATTTGAAAATGTTAAATACATTAGCATATAATTAACGAATATTTAAAAAAAAAATTCTTAGGTGGAAATAATTTGACCTGAAAATTGTCATGAAATGTCCTGAAAATGTTCTGAAAAGTACATAAAGGCCTATATCTTTTTTATAGTCCAATGGATTCAGTTCAAATTTGAAAATGTTAAATAAAATACATTAGCATATATTTAACGAATGTTTAAAAAAAAATTAAACAACAAAATTTTAGGTGGAAATAATTTGACCTGAAAATTGTCATGAAATTTTCAGGTCAAATTATTTCCACCTAGAAAAAATTGTTCAAAACCGGAAGTTATCCTCACGAATTTCTTTGCAGAACCAACTGTTCTGCTTGTGCCGATTACCAGCCGTGTACTTACACCAGGAAACTTTAACTTTAAGCTAAGACGAAACTGTTGTGCTTTGTCAGGAAGAGTAATCTATTAATGCGTAATGTCTTAAATTAAGGGCAGAACATTAATATGTTTATATGCCCCTTCGTGGGCCCTTTAATTTGGACCAATAAAATCTTATCTTATCTAGTAGATCAGGATAAAAATTTGATATTTACGTCATGTGTTAAACTCCCGATTTAGCCCGGTTTTTTCCCAAACACATCCTGTTGTGGCAGGGGATTATAGTATATGGTTGTGGGTTACACTAATGTCCTGAAAATTGACCTGACATGTCCTGAAAATGTCCTGAAAAGTACATAAAGGCTTATATCTTTTTTTATTATCCAATGGATTGAGTTCAAATTTGAAAATGTTAAATACATTAGCATATAATTAACGAATATTTAAAAAAAAAATTCTTAGGTGGAAATAATTTGACCTGAAAATTGTCATGAAATGTCCTGAAAATGTTCTGAAAAGTACATAAAGGCCTATATCTTTTTTATAGTCCAATGGATTCAGTTCAAATTTGAAAATGTTAAATAAAATACATTAGCATATATTTAACGAATGTTTAAAAAAAAATTAAACAACAAAATTTTAGGTGGAAATAATTTGACCTGAAAATTGTCATGAAATTTTCAGGTCAAATTATTTCCACCTAGAAAAAATTGTTCTTTATATATTTTTTTAAATATTCTTTAAATATATGCTAATGTATTTAACATTTTCAAATTTGAACTCAATCCATTGGTTAATAATAAAAAAAAAAAAAAAAAAGATATAGGCCTTAATGTACTTTTCAGGACATGTCATGACAATTTTCAGGTCAAATTATTTCCGCCTAAATTTTTTTTTTTTTTTTTTGTAAATATTCGTTAAATATATGCTAACGTATTTAACATTTTCAAATTTGAACTCAATACATTGGATAATAAAAAAGATATAGGCCTTTATGTACTTTTCAGAACATTTTCAGGACATTTCAGGTCAATTTTCCGGACATTAGTGTAACCCTCCTGTTGTGATGTTTACAATTGCTACGCTATACTACAACATCCGGTCACGTAATTATGGGCGTGTTCGGAATACTACCAAATTCACCCTTGGGTCACCAAAGTTGCGATCATTGCCCAAGTGTCATCCATGGTGTCATCCATGGTGGAATTTCATCAGAATTGTTAACCTCGGGTGAAATTAGTTACCAAAGTTCACACAATCAAATCAAGGGTTTATTAATTACTTCCAATGCAAATTGTTCAATACGACAGTTCGGAGTTGGGGAAGAGTTATGTCCCATGTCTAGCTCTTTGTCTCATTTTCGGAGGCTTTTTAGCTCACCTTGCCAAAGGCAATCAATGTGAGGTGAGCTTTTGCCATCACTTGGCGTCCGTCGTCCGTTAACCTTTCACATTTTAATTTTTTGAACTCCTCTGAAACCCCTCACTGGCCTCAGCCAAATGAACTGAAACTTGGTAGGAAGCATCTATGGAAGGTCCTCTATAAAGTGTACTCATTTCGTCCCGATCCATTAACAAACATGGCCGCCACAGGCAATTCATGTTTCTGATTGGCCGATTTTTAAAAATCTCTGAAACCGTTTGGCCAAATGAACCGAAACTTGGTAGGAAGTATCTATGGAAGATCCTCTGTAAAGATTGCTCATTTCGTCCCGATCCATTAACAAACGTGGCCGCCACAGGCGACTCTTGTTTCTGATTGGCTGATTTTTAAAATTCTTCTCCTCTGAAACCGTTTGGCCAAATGAATCGAAACGTGGTAGAGAGCATCTATGGGCGGTCCTCTCTAAAGATTGCACATTTTGTCCCGATCCATTAACAAACATGGTCGCCACAATCAATTCTTGTTTCTGACTGGCCGATTTTTAAAATCTTCTCCTCTGAAACCGCTTGGCAAATGAACCGAAACTTGGTAGGAAGCATCTATGGAAGGTCCTCTATAAAGATTGGCCATTTTGTCCCGATCGGTTAACACACATGGCCGCCACAGGCAATTCTTGTTTCTGATTGGTTGATTTCTAAAAAAATCTTTTCCTCTGTTAAAATAAAGATAACGCTTGCCTAAACTGCTAAAAGAAAGATAACTCTTGCTTTTATCTCCATTAGAAATTAACTAATGCTGATATAGTGTAACATGTTTATTCTACACCTTACAAGTAGGTATTCACATTTTAATATTCTTTTTAGCAATCCTTGCCAAAGGCAATATGAGCTTTTGCCATCGCTTGGTGTCCGTCGTCTGTCATCCGTTTACTTTTCACATTTTAATCGTCTCCTCTGAAAACCCTCAGCCAAATGAACTGAAACTTGGTAGGAAGCATATGTGGAAGGATCTCTCTGAAGAGTGCACATTTTGATATGATCCATTATCAAACATGGCAGCCACAGGCAATTCTTGTTTCTGATTGGCCGATTTTTTTAAATCTTCTCCTCTGAAACCGCGTGGCCAAATGAACCGAAACTTGGTAGGAAGCATCAATGGAATGTCCTCTATGACGATTGCTCATTTTCGTCCCGATCGGTTAACAAACATGGCTACCACCGAAACTTGGTTGAGTCATCTATGGAAAAAGAAGGACTGAAAGTCAACTTCAACTAGTTTTAACCATCGACCATGACACCCTTTATTGGCTCTTGATTAATTATAAGTCTCTGTTGAGTGTTCTCGAAACTCGTCCACCGTAATGATACTGGCGGACAGGTAAATCCAGAAGCTGTTCTCAAAAGATGGGATTCGAATGGCAATAGGAATATCCATGGACTTTCATTCACCGACAAAGTACTGTCGTTTGAAATTATTCATTAAAATGTTATCTTAGAAATCAATCAGTTGCGTTATGTTTAATAAACCATAGAAGCTTCGACGGCGTGGTCGCTATTGACGATAGTAATTGGTGTATAAAGGCGTCTCAATAATATAGAAATCGATAAACAAAAATGCATTATTTTGGGCCATCAAGTCACAATTTCCCACTGCCTCTCCGGCTGTTCTAAGCCCCTAATTACGCCCCTGGTGGTGATAGACGTTTTGATAATTCCGTGCTTTGGAATAACCTGTCTAATCAAACCCGAACAAACACTCTCTGGAGGAAAAATGCTAAAACTTATCTTATTAGACTTGCCGTTTATGTAAACTTCTTTCACTGACAGTTTTACATGATTTTTTTAAAAAGAATTTGTATTATTTATATCTATCATTTCTTTTTAAATGTGAGTCAAATTAGCAATTTATTTTGTTGATATATTCTGACTTTGTTCAGTTTTATTGTACAATTTTTGTCATCACGTTAATTAAGCGCTTAGAGTAATTAAATAATTTTATTTATTTAATGTGTTATGTAAATAAATTATACTACTATATTACATCTACTACATCTACTACATCTACTACTACTACTACTACTACCAGGGCCGCCAAGAGAATTTTTGGGCCCCAAGGCAAAAGGAAACTTGGCCCCTCCTCCAATTCTCCAAATAATGATACTCAAACTAAGTCCACCACGATGTGTGATAAAGCTGACGATATTGCCATACTTGGAAGGAACACAGTTTTCATAATTCAATTTAATTTTCCCAGTGGCGGATTTAGAGGGGGCGTGCGGGGCGTGCGCCCCCCCCCCCCCCCTAAAATTCGCAAAGCATATGTTATACAACGTTAATTAAGCAGTTCAATAAATAACTTTTTCATGAATGGTTAACTCGTGACCTGTAGTAAAATATTCTTACACATTGTGAATACACGTTGGATGTGTTCGCTGATCCATATATGTATTCGCCGTCAGTAGTTCAAAGATTATTCCATTCTGATTGGTTCCGAGGTACCAGACATCAACTATTTTCTCACGTTAATTAAACATTATTTCTTCAGTCAATTTTACAACTACATGTACACGTGCTATTTAGAAATTATAAAATGGACGAAAATTCTAGGCCAAGAAAACAAGCAAGATTGGATACATTTCTGAAAAGTCAAAGGTAAACTAAAAAGTAAATTCAATCAATACCTCAAATAATTAATTTAACAATTGATCTCATTTATAAAACATACAACGAAAACCTATAACGAGAGAATCAGATGATGAAACTGAGATAGTGTGGAGAAACTTGAGTGTCCCAAGAAAATGGTCACTTCTCTTTAAATAATGGTTCAAATAGTTCTTGAATTCGAAATTCTGCAATTTCATATGAAAAAAAAATATAAGTTTGATTTGTATGCAAATACCCGAAAATGTTGCCTGTTACTTTTCAAGTAAAGATCAGTAAAAATACGCGTTGGTATATTGTACATTAAAATACAAAAGTAACATATTAATAAAAAAAAAATTAGCGGAAATTTATTTGTAACAATCTCTGCATCTGCCCGAGATATCTGCACAAGAAAGTGTGAACAAATGCTTTGTCCGGGTACGTTTATATTATTTATATCTACCAATGGATGTCTGTACAATTTTTTTACACATTTTTAACAAAAAATTCTGACTACAATTTATTTGTAATAAATTAATATCTACAACTGCACATGAAAGTGTGAAAATAATCTCGACAAAATGGTCTATGCATATCTCACACCTGATTTCCGTAAACATATTTCTCGAGAACTTTGATACATTTTTTTTGTTTGATCTTTTAGTGTAATGAGGTTTTTACGCCCGTTGCTCAAACACTTGATGTCCGTCCGTCCGTTCGTCCGTCCGTCTGTAAGATTTCTGCAATCTGCAACTCCCTTGACTTGTAACCACGCAATTGATTGACGTTAAACTATATAATGTACTTGAAATACATTGCAGTTGTGCACAATGGATTTTAGATTTTTCATTGAAGGCCAGGTGGAGGGGGTAGGAGGATGATTCTGCAACCCGCAACTCCTAAATAACCACTCAATGGATTGAAATGAAACTTAAACTACAAATTTTACATACAATGTAGTTTGCTCACCACGATATTATTTTTAGAATTGGAGGTTAGGGGTAGGAGGGAGATTCTGTAATCTGCAGTTCCTCAATAATGCACTGAATGGTTTGAAGTGAAACTTGTACAATAGACATGACATACATTGTACTTGTGCACCGTGTTTTTTTAGGTCCTTCCACTGAATGGAGGAAATACGAGGGGCTGTGGGTATTAGTTAGCCCTACGCTCACTTAAATTTGTGATAGGTTAGCATCATACTAAAAGTAATGATTTTTAATTAGAAAAACGAAACTTCGCAATTAGTTTTATTCCATAAAAGATAATCGGAAATTTCAAACGGGAGTTTTGTACAAAATTTGGGGACCTATCTTAATTTATGAAATTAATGCACCTAGTCCAAAGGATCATTCGAAGTTTTTTCATCACCCTGCGTCCGACGTCACAGTTGTTCAAAAAAAAGTTTTACTTCAGGTTCTTATAATCTGACAAAAACATACTGTTAACAATTATCCGACAAAATTAAGACTCAAAGTAAAGTTTTTTTGGTCTGATAAAAATGGTATGGTTGGTTCAAGATTGTCGTTCAAATAAATGTCTGTAATTCCTCAAACCCCCAGAGCTTACGGGGGTGGGGGTTCGTCCCCCTAGACCCCCTACTAGGGCTCTGCCCTGGACCCGCTGGGGACCTTAAGAGGTCCCCAGATCCCTCTCCTACTCACGCCCCCCCCCCCCCCCCCCATATCCTATATCCGCCCCTGTCTCCAGTTCCTATATATATATTTTTATCCCATTGGGTGTGACCCTTATAAAGGGTGAATCTACCAGACAGGTAACAGGTAACAAGGAATCAGAAAACAGCTTTCTACTTGTTTATTTGTCATGGACCCCCCACCCCCTTCTCAGTGGTCCTGACTACTACTACTACTACGAATAATAATAATAATGTTCACAAACAGTGTGAAAACGGGGAGGGGGGATTCAAACATTTTTAACGCTATATATATAAGAGTGGAGCCACATTTATACATCAGTGTTCCGTGCCACGAGCACCTGTGGACAGGAGGGGCGTCACTTCGTTATCTGCTCAATGATTCAAGTTGCCAGTGTTTTACCCCCGGGAGAGATCAATAATGATCGCATCTTGAATTAATTATCCAGTAAGTAAGTAAGTAAGTAATCTTTATTTAAAGCCGGGTTTATATACATTAACAAATAACATAAGCTCTCAGGAGCTTTTATACCGACTACACATGCACATACATACACAAACATGCAAGTTATTACACACATCATCAAGGTAATACAATACATAAGACAAAGACAATAGCATACACATACATTAAATGTAACCATAGCACAATAATACAGGTCATGCATTACAAATACATATCCATCTAAGATTTGATGCCATGCATTTCTATGTTTTGATCTCTGGGTCTCCACAGTCAGTGCACATGTGGCAAGTGCCTCTCTGTACACTAACTGTTATAGGACCAGAAATCAACACAGAAATAGATGCCAACATACATAGCACACTAAACATACACCATTTAAAAGACTAAGCACACAAACTTTTGCGGCATGCTAGGCAATAAATAAAAAGCAAAAAATAAAACATGGGGTATAAGCACTAGGAAATCATGCATAAGCACATACAAATAAAGAAAAAGCTGGTTATGACTAAAAATGCAAGGGGACAAAAAGCATAAAAGAAAAAAAAACATAACGGACACTCAGTCCCTAAAAAAAATAGAAAAAAGCATAAAAGGAAAAAAACATAACAGACACTCATGGTCCTGTCCATGTATTGATAAGGGTCCTAAATTAATTTAAATTTGTAGTATCCCCGAGTTCAGAAGGAAGGCTGTTCCAGATCTTAGGGGCTGAGTATCTTAAAGATTTTAATCCGTACCTGGTATTTCTCATAGTTGGTATGTCTGCTGCATTGGTATATCTGAAGTTATAAGAATGCTTTTCAATATTTATTAAATCTTGTAAAATAACTGGACTACTCTTATGTAATATTTTAAAAGTTACTATTGCTATTATTCCTAATCGTCTTGATTTAAGAGAGGGCATCATTGATTTTTCAAGTAGTTTTTCATACGAGTTATAATTGTCCATCAGGATTTAGCTATAGGTCCCTTGTGTAATTGTACTTGTACTTTGTACAGTTTGACAAACATCACTCATTTTTAAAAAATCTACTTTCGTTTTCAAAAAGTAGAGCAGTCGACACCCAATCACCTGCTACTTCCGGGATAATTTCCTCACAGAAAAACATGGAAAGAGCTACATTAGCAAGGAGATGTATATTTATTGAAGCTGACAAGCGATTTAAAGAAACAGACATAAAGCAATTCTTCTCGAATGTTGTTCAATTAACAGCGTTGAAGAAAACAACGACAGACGATGGCGATCAAATAAAATGGATCTTGCTTTTTACTACAGTTGATGGTAAATGATTAAAAAAAGGCACCAACGGTTTATTTATACAAATTGATATAACAAGTTAAAGGACCGGAATATTTTATTCTTATTTTCATTTCGATAATTATTTATGTACTTGATATATTCTGAAGATTTAAAAAAAAAAAAAATACTTTCGTTTTCATACATGATGAACAAATCAGGACATTCTGGTTGAGTTAAAATGTTTCAAAAGCAAGTCCAAGTTCTATTTACCCTGTAAATAACTGTTTATATCATTTGTATATATGTAGTAATATGTTCCCAATAAATCATGGTGGTCACAGTATACCAAGAAAGATGACATCAAAGGTCGGTTGTGCGAGATGTAAAAATTCACAACCCACCCGTCCTGCGGATGAGACGTAAATAAAACCGAGGTCCTGTGTTGAGAGATTACCACCCTCTCTGCACGTTAAAGAACCCAGTGTTACAGCTCATTATGAGCATTATGCTCATGATGAGTGGTCCATAAGACTTAAGAGACCTGTTGCACTGGCAAAATTATCCGTCCATACCCATCACCTTTCCTTGTTTCGAGTCTCGTAGTAATTAAATTTTTAAATGTTCACGTCCTGAATATAGCTGAAAAATTGCTCGCTGGACGTTAAGCACCAACCAACCAACCAACCAACCAACCAACCAACATCAAAGCTCACTTCAAATACATGTCTCATGTAATATCAGGGTGAAATGTCCCAACATTCCAACAATCATTTATAAACTATAGTACAGCACCATCTCAAAAGTATTCGCGAAAACAAGATGGTGGACATCAACGAGTTTGAGTTATCGCTCTCTGCACCATTAAAATACACAAGGTAAAAATGAAAAACTTACCTTAATATTTTGTGAGGTAACCCTTCGACCATATAACTGCCAGAATCCTGCATGGAATAGAGGTATATAAGTTCTGAATGTAATCCACAGTAAAGTTCATCCAAATATCCTGAATGGCAGTAAACAGTTCTTGAGGAGTATTTATGTTTCCTGCTGCATTTTGTAGCGATCTCTTGATGCAAAGCCCCAAATTTTCAATAATATTTAAGTTCGGAGACTGAGCCGGCCATGTCATGCCATGAATGTCATTGTCTCATTTGAATTCTTCAATTATGCGGGCCTGATGGACAGGGGCATTGTCGTCTTGGAAACGATAAGGTTTGTCGGCAAAGTGATGGGCTAAGACAGGCCAAAGATGATTATCAAGGATGTCACGATATTTCACAGCATTTATATTACCATCAACCTTACATAAAGTTCCCACACCATACTATGTAATGCACCCCCAGATCATAACAGACACCTTCCTTGGATGTGGCAGACGCATGCACTCGGGGCGGTAAGCCTCATCCGAAGATCTCCACACGTACACACGGTTATTTTGTCCAATAACTACATGTATCTGCGATTCATCACTGAATGTTACTTGATTCCAGTGTAGATTAACAGTCCATCTCCGTTGTTCCAGACACCAAGAAAGTTGTTTCTTTTTGTTGACCTCTCTGACCACCAATTTCTTACGAACAACATGTCTAAATATTTAGTTTTTGTGTAAATAACACTGTATAGTCTTTGGGTGGACACGCACAACCCCTCCTTCATTGAAATCATTGGTAATTTCTCTTATAACCTTGCCACGATTCTTTTTTACCATCCTCAATAATCTAACCTCACCGTGTCGTGTCACTTTCCTTGGTCGTCCAACTCCGGGGATGTTTTCAACATTACCTGTGCTATGTAGTTCTTTTTATTACAACGAAAAACATTGAAGACAATTTCAACTCACACTACCGATCGCAGTCATTTTCTTATTTTCGCGAATACTTATGAGGCGGCACTGTAGTTTAGGGAAAATAAGGTTTTATTACTTTCACTTGACGAGTACTCTAGGAAATATTTTTATAAACATTTGAAACAGAATATCTGGCCGATGTCGTCAGTCAAAAAACCCCACAATTTTTTCTTTTTATACACCCGTCTCGAGACGGGCGTATTATGTGATTGGGTAACTTTAGTTTTGTATTAGGATCGTTAACAAACTTGGCCACATGATTCCCCTGTGGGAGTGGAAGAACCTTATTTATTTTGGGGTCATTAGGTCAAAGGTCAAGGTCACTGTTACTATAAATATAATTTTTGACAACAGGGTCCTTTCCGCACGATAACTTTAGTTCTGTATATTGGATCTTTACCAAACTTGGCCACATGATTCCCCTGTGGAAGTGGAAGAACACTATTTATTTTGGGTCATTAGGTCAAAGGTCAAGATCACCGTTACTATAAATAGAATATTTGACAACAGGATCGTTTCCGCACGATAACTTTAGTTCTGTATATTGGATCTTTACCAAACTTGGCCACATGATTTACCTGTGGAAAGGGAAGAACCCTATTTATTTTGGGGTCATTAGGTCAAAGATCAAGGTCACTGTTACTATAAATATAATTTTTGACAACAGGGTCGTTTCCGCACGATAACTTTAGTTCTGTATATTGGATCTTTACCAAACTTGGCCACATGATTCCCCTGTGGAAGTGGAAGAACACTATTTATTTTGGGGTCATTAGGGCAAAGGTCAAGATCACCATTACTATAAATAGAATATTTGACAACAGGATTGTTTCCGCACGATAACTTTAGTTATGTATATTGGATCTTTACCAAACTTGGCCACATGATTCCCCTATGGAAGGGGAAGAACCCTATTTATTTTGGGGTCATTACCATTTTACCGTTTGATAATTTATATAGACGTGCGTATTTTGTGATGCACACATTTCTTGTTGAAAGATAATTTTGTCTTTTACACAATGAATCAGATTAACATATCATCCCTCGCTTTATCAACCATCAGTGAAACGTCTGTTAGGGTACAAGTTTAGTATATATATAACAGAACTTGCTAAAGTTATTATAAGTTAAAATGAGCTTCGATTTTAACTGCACCTACATCCAGATTTTTCTATGAATCTTTTTTTTTTTCAGCCAATTTATACCGATTATGCAAATTTGGCATACATTGAGAAAAGATCACATTTAAATCTTCTCTTCTAAACCCGCTGAATCAGATTTGTCTTGAATTGTCGTTGGGTGGTCCCCTTCTAAAATAGTGTCAGAACGTCCACCCTGCATTCAAGATGACGGCTGTTAGTTAATATAGAAATTTCTTGAATTGCCTATTACCGTCTTTTTGTGTCTATTAACCGCACTGGTGCATAGAACACACCCCTTTCCTCCCCAAAAAATCTGGGGAAAATTCTAGTTCCTATCTATAGAACGCAGGAAGATTCAGTAAAACATTCACTGCAGAAATCCTCGTTCAAACGGCAAAATACTGCTTACCACAGATCACGTATTTGTTAATCCATGTATTTTTGATAAATTTTAGACAGAGAAATATTAAATTAGTTTTGTTGAAAGAGTTTAAGCCGATTATTCTACATTTTGCAAGCGAAAATTAGCTGTTTTGTGAATGCAGGAAGTTTATCGGCAATGTTTAATTTGAAAACAAGTTCAAAATGGCAATGAAAATGATACGGATGGAGCAGTTGATTTTTTTGTCGTTCTTTACGTGAATTATGGTTGTTTTAAATAATAAATATGTAGATATGTTTAATCTTTAATCAGTATTAATTCATCAAATAATGAACCATTCATGTGATCAAAGATAGGCAAGCTTGGGTCAAGCTTAAAATAGGAAGTAATTACGTTAATTTACGATCGATTCAAATAAAGAGAAAACAATACAAAACGTCAAAAGTAATAACATTAATTAAGACCTGATTAAAGAGATTATAATTTCTTTTGAAGTGTACTCATATTGTACCAATGTTACACTATATTATATAATATTGACAGGTGTCCCAGTATGTTCAATTATCTTTTCACACCTTGTTATACAATATACGGTCCTTGACCTTGTCAACTGCTGTAAAAATCGATAATTCAAACAAAGGTTCAATACCCAAACACAGGTAATTTCACCCCAGGAAAAATTAGATTGAAAAAAAGTAAAATATCACACGTCCGATAGCAAACATTTGACAGTTATTCCTGCAATCGTATGGACACCAATGCTTTTTGATTATTGATAAACATCGAGAATATTTACATACCTTTCAAAAAGGCAATGAACAAGCAATAAATATAAGTTGTATACAATTTTATTTTAAATAACATATATATAATGAACACAATTAATGTTAATTTATCGATCATTGGGAATATTGCTGTCCGTGAACTCGAAGCTATGCTACCAGCAACTCTCTGCATGACCTGAAAAAAAGTGTCTGATACTTGCTCTTATGCATAAAGCGCACCCCACCTACAAATTATCATTTTAAAGCATAAGACCGCGTTCTATACGTACCAAAAAACGGTATTGCTTTATTATAACTCAAAATAATAAATTATTTTAAATACTGGTAAGATGAGTGTAGTTTGAACAAAGCAGTACTAAAAACATAATAAATTTAATATTTTTTGACAGATGCTGACAAATATATTATGCAGAAGAGAATCAAAGAACATAATATTATGATACACTCCTGCTCACAGAATGATATCCCTAATGACTGGGTACAGGTAAATATTTGTACCGATAATAATTTGCAGATTAAATGATCATGCAGAAAATGTGTTTTGGCACAGTTAAAAAATCCAATGATTGTTGGTTTGGTTGGCTGGTTTTATGGTGTTTAATGCCACTTTCTATAATATTTCAGTAATTTCGTGACGGTCAGTTTTATTGGTGGAGGAAACCGGAGGACCCTGAGAAAACCACAGACCCATGATTGTAGGTGACATATGACATGACATATTTGAACATAGACTCTTGGGCACAAATGTTTTCAAATCTTAGGGCAGTTGTGGCCGTGATCGTATTGTAGTTGGATTTACAACTACCTATGTAATCAGTGCCTATCACTACTGATGTTGTGAGTTCGAATCTCGATCAGGGCGAGGTGTACAACATTATGTGATAAAGTTTGTCAGTGACATGCAACAGGTCGGTGGTTTTCTCTGTGTCCTTTGGTTTCCTCCACCAATAAAACTGATTGCCACGATATAACTGAAATATTGTTGAAAGTGGCATTAAACACCATTAAACAAACAATCAAACAAACATTTTCAAATTCTTATCTGCAGCTATTGATTCAATTAAGGCCAAGCATGACATGGATCCTCATTGGATGGATCCCCATCTTTGTGTATTTGGTGCAAACCATTTGCCCAGTACAACACGTGGATATAGAATAGAAGTGGAACTACATGTAAGGAACTGTTTTGGTGGTAATAAAAACTCATGCAGGTAACAGATGCATCAGTTTATATGATAATGAATATATGAAATATGAATAACATGCAACACATAGAAAACAGTTTATTTTGCATTAAGCAAATATAATTATTTATTATTTCTCAGAGTGACATGTACATGTTTGATCATTGGAATGGGTCATGTATAAATAGTATGTTTTTGGTGCCAGTCTGGCTCCTAAGATGTCAGTCACCACTGACATATCTATAAGTATAAAACCAAATATGGCACGACTATTTCCCCTTGGGTGTTCCTTTATTAAGTGTATACTTTTGATAATACAGTGAAACCTATCAAAACTGAACTAACTTTGTGTTCAGAATAGACAGATTAAATTAACAAAGATTTGCTACGTTGGGATATTATCTTGGGTCCGTTGTTGAACTTGTGATTAAGCTAACCAGATGATTAGCCAAAATTACATAATTAATTCCTAATCCCATACTTGTCTTATGCAATGATTAAATTTTGTTGCTGAACTCAAATTAATCAATGCATCAACTAATCATATTTAATCATCGAATTAGCTAATTATGTGATTAGAAATGAATCATGTAATTATGGCTAATCATATTATTAGCTTAATCACAAGTTCAACAACGGACCCCTGAAGTTCAATTTATAAGAGATTCCGTTTTATTCAAGGTTCGGTTTCCACAGGTTTCACTGTACATGTATTTTGAAATCCAAGATTGTCACCCTAATGTTAGATATAAGATATTCTTAATCTCTGAAACCACTTTAAGATTTAAATCCAAGATAATGTCACCCCAATGTTAGATATAAGATATTCTTAATCTCTGAAACCACTTTAAGATTTAAATCCAAGATTGTCACACCAAAGTTAGATATAAGATATTCTTAATCTCTGAAACCACTTTAAGATTTAAATCTAAGATTGTCACCCCAATGTTAGATATAAGATATTCTTTTTTTTTTTTTTTAACAACAATAATATTTTAATCAAACGCTTGTTACAACCAGCTTCATAAGCCCAAGCTTCTTATGAAGCAATATATATATATATATATATATATAATATAAATATAGAGAAATTTGTGACACAATGATATTAAAATAATTCATATTCAAATAGTTTACAAATAATTCTTTAGTCTTTTCAGAAATGAACTTTTCTGAATTATTTCATTTCCTCTATATATTTGAAGGTATTCCCTAACAAACAATGAGTAAACATCAAGCCTTTTAGTTTTTTGCTCTGAAATGTAATATGCCTTATATATTGAAAATCCGATGATTGTAAGAAAATAATTGAAGTCATAATAGCTTTTATCGAATATTTTATAACCGAATACAAGATGATATAAAGTTATATCATTTTCTATTCCACTTTTTTTTAACAATTCTTTTATTTCCCCCCAAAAATCTTTGAAAAAAATACAAGTCCTAAAGTAGTGACTATAGTCTTCCACTAAATTACATAAATTGCATAAACTATTTTTCATGATTTTCCATTTTAACAGTAGCTTTTTGGTAGGAATAATGAAATGTAATAATTTCCATCTGAAAACCTTCAACTTATTTTCACTTAAATAATTAAATATAAAATAACATACTGTTTCACATTTTGGTAGTTCTTTTTGTAAATAGGTATTCCATGTATTAAAACCAATTGGTTTTGTAAATTTCTCATTGAGAAGCAATTCATAAAAAACTTTATTCTTTAGGATTGAAAATCTATAGGGATTTCCCTTAATTAATACATAATTTTTACAAATATTGACTACACTTTTTTTGGAATTTTCTGTTTTAATTATATCTACCCATTCTTTTGGAATTGCTTTTTTCATGATGGTAAATTCTGTGATCCAATTGGATTTATTATTCAAACGGTTTAAAATAAAATTGTGTGATATCTCGCCATTTTCATCTAAAATATCATTTACATAAATCAAATCACTATTTATCCAATTATTAAACAACAGAGTTTTGTGATCAAACTTGATCAATTTGTTTCCCCATATAATTTGTTTTCTGATGTCTGCAAAATTTAAGGGTGTTCTAGTTTGACCACCTCCTATTTTGTTCCAACTTCGAAGTACTTCTCCATAAAATTCAGGAATCTGTTTAGCATATTTGTTAACTGTAATATTATCCAAATTCTGTGAGAATACTAACCATTTTTGTCCTAATTTTGCTAAATACTTACACGGCATAACTTTCCAATTAACTAATTGATTACTAACAAGTCTACTTACCCAAGATGCTTTAAGAGACATAAAGTAACTTTGAATATAAGATATTCTTAATCTCTGAAACCACTTTAAGATTTAAATCCAAGATTGTCACCCCAATGTTAGATATAAGATATTCTTAATCTCTGAAAGCACTTTAAGATTTAAATCCAAGATTGTCACCCCAATGTTTGATATAAGATATTCTTAATCTCTGAAAGCACTTTAAGATTTAAATCCAAGATTGTCACCCCAATGTTTGATATAAGATATTCTTAATCTCTGAAACTACTTTAAGATTTAAATCCAAGATTGTCACCCCAATGTTAGATATAAGATATTCTTAATCTCTGAAACTACTTTAAGATTTAAATCCAAGATTGTCACCCCAATGTTTGATATAAGATATTCTTAATCTCTGAAACTACTTTAAGATTTAAATCCAAGATTGTCACCCCAATGTTAGATATAAGATATTCTTAATCTCTGAAACCACTTTAAGATTTAAAACAAAACTTGACATGAATGTTCTTTGGGTGGCCTTTTGTCAAGTTTTTTATGTCATTCTGAAATCCAAGACGGCTGCATAGAAATCTGTGGGTAAATGCACAAATGTTTTTATCTAATCTACAAATGGTTCATATTGATCATTGGATAGACATGTACACATTTTTTTGTTATGAAAAGAAAGTTTAAACAGTGATGGTCAACAATTTCACCAATATCAACAAAAATGAACAATCACCTTTAGAACATAAAAAAGACCACAACATATGACATTGGAAATCCAGGTCCTGTCTTGGCATAGGCACAAAAATGTGGCGGTGTTAAACAGGTTAAGAAACCTGAGATGGTTGTCACCACATGTATAATTGAACATTGAACTCTTGGATTATTATTTTGAAAGAAATCCTCTAAATAAAGTGAGGTGTACCTGAAAGATAGTTGTTTTAACTTTTGAAAACACAAATCAACCCAAACTTCACCCTCAGTATTGTGCATTGTTCCCTCAATATTGTGTATTGTTCCCTCAGTATTGTGCATTGTTGCACAAAGTTACCAGTGTAACATTTGTTTGGTACATTTTACTATTTGAAGTTGGATGAACAATAAACTTTTGAGAGCCTCCATGGTTCATTTGAAGTTTGACGTCAAGTAATACAAAGTCATGGGAGCATTTGTTTTTTTACAGGATGTTCAGTCAAGTTCAAGAGATACTTATGACAGAAGAGAAGATGAACCTCCTGGTTCCTCAGTTGAACCTCCTAGTTATACAGAATTTGATCAAGGTCAAGGTTATCAATATGATCATCAATTCTATCAAGGTCAAGGATATCCACAACATGTAGGTCATCATCGGGATGAATGGCAGCCACCACCATATGACATGATTAAACCTCCATCACAATCAAATTTGGAGAATATTCCAACTCAACCTGAGTTTAAAAAGCATGAAATTAGCAATACACCAACTCAACAAACAGGACAAAATATGGGACAACAGTTTGTACATAAACCTTATGACTATTATAGACTTCCCTCAGAATTTTATGGACAGCCAAATCCAACAGGTACAACAGGAAATCAGCAAGACATCACAACTCCAAGCCCTCAACCAATCCAATATCCAGGAGTTGCAGCTCCAAACCCTCAACAAATCCAATATCCAGGAGTTCCACCATACTATCCAGGTTATGGGTATCCTAGCTTTCCTGGTCAACATGGTGCATATCAGTATCCAAACCACGGAGAACAACACCCCTATTCTGCACTAAAACATACAAATATGCCAATGGCACAATACCCTCCAAGCCAACCACCATCTGAACCTCAGCCACCAGGAGAACAGTTTTACCAGCAGTCTGCAAATAGTCAACAATCAGAGCAAACAGTTGACAGATATAAAAATACAAGTGGTAAGCCTTGTACCACGGACATTCAACCTTCCAGGTCTGAGTCAGTGGAGTCACAAAATATTGAAGATATGGAAGTCTCGCCAGAGAAATCAGCAAGGACTGAAGAACGACGAGGTAATAAATTGATTCTAGTTTAAGTTTAAACATTTTCTATTGTCATAATGACAAATGGATTAAACACAAGTTTTATGATTCTATGTTGTGTACAATAATGTTATTTTTACATTTCCTGTTAAAACAGATTGTATTTCTTTTCCATTTAATTTCAAGTGATTAACATCTTATTATTTTCTTATTTCCAAATTAAAGAAGATAAAACCAATGAAAATATATCTAGAAATGGACAATTCTTGTTCCACTGAAAGCTGTTGGATCTTTCTGTTCATGTTGTACTTTAGTGATATAGTGATGGAGTACAAAAATAGTTTAGGTACAAGTGATAGAGTACGAAAATATTCTAGGTACAAGTGATAAAGTACAAAAATAGTTTAGGTACAAGTGATACAGTACAAAAATAGTTTAGGTACAAGTGATACAGTACAAAAATAGTTTAGGTACAAGTGATAAGAGTACAAAAATATTTTAGGTACAAGTGATACAGTACAAAAATAGTTTAGGTACAAGTGATACAGTACAAAAATAGTTTAGGTACAAGTAATACAGTACAAAAATAGTTTAGATACAAGTGATACAGTACAAAAATAGTTTAGGTACAAGTGATACAGTACATAAATAGTTTAGGTACAAGTGATAGAGTACAAAAACATTTTAGGTACAAGTGATACAGTACAAAAATATTTTAGGTACAAGTGATGCAGTACATAAATAGTTTAGGTACAAGTGATACAGTACACAAATATTTTAGGTACAAGTGATACAATACAAAAATATTTTAGGTACAAGTGATACAGTACAAAAATAGTTTAGGTACAAGTGATACAGTACAAATATATTTTAGGTACAAGTGATAAGAGTACAAAAATATTTTAGTTACAAGTGATAAAGTACAAAAATAGTTTAGGTACAAGTGATACAGTACAAAAATAGTTTAGGTACAAATGATACAGTACAAAAATAGTTTAGGTACAAGTGATAAGAGTACAAAAATATTTTAGGTACAAGTGATACAGTACAACAATAGTTTAGGTACAAGTGATACAGTACAAAAATAGTTTAGGTACAAGTAATACAGTACAAAAATAGTTTAGGTAGAAGTGATACAGTACAAAAATATTTTAGGTACAAGTGATACAGTACACAAATATTTTAGGTACAAATGATACTGTACAAAAATAGTTTAGGTACAAGTGATACAGTACAAAAATAGTTTAGGTACAAGTGATACAGTACAAAAATATTTTAGGTACAAGTGATACAGTACAAAAATAGTTTAGGTACAAGTGAAAGGGTACAAAAATAATTTAGGTACAAGTGATACAGTACAAAAATATTTTAGGTACAAGTGATAGGGTACAAAAATAATTTAGGTACAAGTGATACTGTACAAAAATAGTTTAGGTACAAGTGATACAGTACAAAAATATTTTAGGTACAAGTGATAGGGTACAAAAATAATTTAGGTACAAGTGATACAGTACAAAAATAGTTTAGGTACAAGTGATACAGTACAAAAATATTTTAGATACAAGTGATACTGTACAAAAATAGTTTAGATATAAGTGATACAGTACAAAAATAGTTTAGGTACAAGTGATACAGTACAAAAATAGTTTAGGTACAAGTGATACAGTACAAAAATAGTTTAGGTACAAGTGATAGGGTACATAAATATTTTAGGTACAAGTGATAGGGTACAAAAATATTTTAGGTACAAGTGATAGGGTACAAAAATAATTTAGGTACAATGATACAATTACATCAGATGTGGACAGAGTACACCTCCAGAAAGACCATGACAGACTAGATCATTGGGAACAAACTTGGAAAATGAGCTTCTATCCAGAAAAATGTAATGTCCTGTCAATAACCAAGAAGCGTAACCGGGTGACAAATTGTTATATTCTTCATGGCCATCAGCTAGAACAAGTTCAGTCAGCTAAATATCTAGGTGTGTCTATCACATCAGATATGAAGTGGAGCGAACACATCACCAACATCTGCAAGAAAGCAAACAACACCTTAAGCTTCTTGAAGAGAAACCTCAACATCAGTAACTCAAATCTAAAGGAAAAAGCATAACAGTCACTAGTTAGACCAACCCTGGAGTATGCTTGTACAACCTGGGATCCATATCAGCAGAATAATAAACACCATATTGAGATGGTCCATCGAAGAGCAGCAAGGTATGTGAAAAACCGATATCACAACACCTCATCGGTTACAGAAATAATCGGACAACTGCAGTGGACATCATTAGAAGAGAGAAGGAAAACAGCCAGACTAATCCTACTATACAAAATATCAAATGGATTAGTAAAAATTGATGCTGCAGATAGGCTAATCACTCCAACACGATTTAGCAGGAATATGCATAGAAGATCATTCCAAATCCCAGCATGCCATACCACCGCAAGGAGGGAATCATAGAAAGGATTGGAATGCTCTTCCAGCCACTACAGTGACTGTCACGAGTCTTGCCACTTTCAAGACTCTGCTTTGACCATAATATCAGGAGCCTTGTTTTTATTTGCACCTCGTTAAATGTACAGCACTCTGATGAACTTTTTGTGTAATTTATTTTTATGCGCACACCGGAAAGTGACAGAATAATCAACAATTTGATGGCTGCAACTCAGCAGTAAAAGTGTAGTACAGAAATATTGTAGGTACAAGTGATATAGTACAGAAATATTTTAGGTACAAGTGATATAGTACAAACCAAGTGGTAAAGTACAAAAATAATAGAGGAGTCCTGATAAATTCTGATTGCATTGTTTGTATTGTGTTCACAGCGTGTAAGTGATGTATGCTGCCCTACACTATTACCTTATACATATACCTTGGTGAATACATGTCTGATCTGTTTACAAGATTGGTCATGCAGTAGAAACCTTTCTACTTGACCCAGTCTCAATAACTTAACCTTCATATGCAAACGTGCCACTCATGAACATCATATGGGAATAATATGTAAATCAAGCATGCAGATATGCATGATCCTTACATGAATCGATCCCGTTATGATAATAATGTGTAAATGAATATATGATTTACACGTGATTTTTAAAACATATGATTTACATATATGATATATCATAAGTTTTGTCTTACAAATGTAAATCAAGTGTGACACGTCTTCTTGTATGTGTAGACATATATACAGTAATTGAGTCTATTATACATGTACATGTATATCATAATTATCTAAACCCTTATAAGTTATTGTGGTACGAGTGAACTACAGATACACAATTAATTAAACATATTGTAGTCTTTGCCTTAATTTTCTTCACCTACTTGCCCCAAAGCCAAATTTAGAAAAAAATTCTATTTATTCAAACAATTTCTTTTATAATTTTCACTTGTCCGAATCCAGTTTTACTTGTCCCAGGCTTTAGGCAAAGTGGGTTAGACTGATTTTGTCATATTTAGTACCAACCTAATTTTTTTAATGAATTTGATCATTGCAGAATCTGTAGACAAACAGCAGAGTGTTAAGATGATAAAAGTTACTAACATACCCCCTGGTACCTCATCAGATTCTATTACATTTTTCTTTGAAAACAAACGTAAATCTGGAGGAGGTGATATTGGCGATCTGGATTATGAGGAAGAAAGCCAAACTGCTATTATAACATTTGAAGAGGAAGAGGGTTGGTATTTTAGTAATTAATTTAGCAGGGTACTGTTTTGTCAAGTCTCATTCTGTGTTAGACTCACACATTTTAATTTAGCAGGGTACTGTTTTGTCAAGTCTCATTCTGTGTTAGACTCACACATTTAATTTAGCAGGGTACTGTTTTGTCAAGTCTCATTCTGTGTTAGACTCACACATTTAATTTAGCAGGGTACTGTTTTGTCAAGTCTCATTCTGTGTTAGACTCACACATTTAATTTAGCAGGGTACTGTTTTGTCAAGTCTCATTCTGTGTTAGACTCACACATTTAAGTTGCAAAAAGGTGTGAAATTTGTTTAATTATGGAAAACTATTGCAAATTCTGTAGATCTGACACAATTTCAAAAACTGATGATATAATTTTATCATAGAGTCCCCTAGGGATCCACAGGGTACTGAAATGGGACTTTCTCTGATGAGGGTGGGGTTCAATGAAACCAATGAAATATTTGAAAATAAATTCAGCTGGAATATTTCTGCTATAGTTTTTATGTTGATTAGAAATTAAATACAATAGTCCCTCTATTGCTAAACTGCCTCCCCCCAACAAGAGGGCCACATAATAGATCATTTCATAACAAACTGATCATTTATAACCAGCTGTGCTATCAGTTTTATATTTTATTTTAATTTGAACGTAATGTTTGTAAGTGGCGTTAAACATCATAAATGACCTAAACTAAACCAAACCTATAAGAAGATGATCCATAGATTTTTATTTTATTCTATAAATCATTTCAGTTGCTGAAAGAGTCCTCAGTAAAATGCCACTGTTGTTTGAAAAGAAATTGATAAATGTAGAATTATACATGCCAGAGACACAAATTGAAGAGGAGGATGAACAGTCAACAGGGGACCAGGAAATTAGTGATCAACCAACGGAGTACGCTATAGAAGTAAGAGGAACGAAACTAACTACAACAGAAGATGCAGTAACGTTTTATTTTGAAGGACGCCGAGGAGCAAATGCTGATGTTGTTAAAATTGTTTTTGTGGAAGAAGAGAACATGTACATGGTGTGGTTTGAAGAAGAAGAGGGTATGTGTCATGTCTTAATTACAACTGTATTTATGGTGGTTTTTTATATGTATAAAAACAGCAGTGATTTTCCTGCAGTAATAAATAAATAGATTACAAACTGTCATTTGCAGGCTCAAATATCTAAACTGTTATGAGAATGCTACTTGGATGATCAATCTTTAATAAAAAAATAAATTATTTGGACATCTAATTCTACTGCTACAGGATAATAGTATAAAAAAAATATTTTATTTATATATAAATACATTACACATCTTCTAAACAATATGGCTGACATAAATAGAGCTCTCAAACATCGTTAATTTATTGGATATATATATATTTATTGTTGAAGTTTACAATTCCTAAAGAATTCACTTATTCTGGCAGAGGTGACCTTATCAGGGGCGGATCCAGGATTTCAAGTTAGGGGGGGGGGGGGGGTCATACTTAAATTTTTTTGGGGGTATTTCGTGTGAAAAAACACGATTTTACGCCAAAAAATCATATTCTTTCCAATTGCAGAGGGAGGGGCGAATAATTTTGGGGTATTTCGTGTGAAAAATCACGATTTTACGCCAAAAAATCATATTTTTTCCAATTTTAGGGGGGGGGCACGTGCCGGGTGCACCCCCCCCCCCCCCTGGATCCGCCCCTGCTTATATAATTAGCCAGTTCTGGCTACCCTGTTAAGGCACAGGTGACCGTATATAATTAACCAGTTCTGACTACCCTGTTTAGGCAGAGGTGACCTTATATAATTAGCCAGTTCTGACTACCCTGTTTAGGCAGAGGTGACCTTATATAATTAGCCAGTTCTGACTACCCTGTTTAGGCAGAGGTGACCTTATATAATTAGCCAGTTCTGACTACCCTGTTTAGGCAGAGGTGACCTTATATAATTAGCCAGTTCTGACTACTCTGTTTAGGCAGAGGTGACCTTATATGATTAGCTATTTCTGGCTACCCTGTTAAGGCAGAGGTGACCTTATATAATTAGCCAGTTCTGGCTACCCTGTAAAGGCAGAGGTGACCTTATATAATTAGCCAGTTCTGGCTACCCTTTTAAGGCAGAGGTGACCTTATATAATTAGCTAGTTCTGGCTACCCTGTAAAGGCAGAGGTGACCTTATATAATTAGCCAGTTCTGACTACCCCTTTAAGGCAGAGGTGACCTTATATAATTAGCCAGTTCTGACTACCCTGTAAAGGCAGAGGTGACCTTATATAATTAGCCAGTTCTGGCTACCCTGTAAAGGCAGAGGTGACCTTATATAATTAGCCAGTTCTGGCTACCCTTTTAAGGCAGAGGTGACCTTATATAATTAGCTAGTTCTGACTACCCTGTAAAGGCAGAGGTGACCTTATATAATTAGCCAGTTCTGACTACCCTTTTAAGGCAGAGGTGACCTTATATAATTAGCCAGTTCTGACTACCCTGTAAAGGCAGAGGTGACCTTATATAATTAGCCAGTTCTGGCTACCCTGTAAAGGCAGAGGTGACCTTATATAATTAGCCAGTTCTGACTACCCTTTTAAGGCAGAGGTGACCTTATATAATTAGCTAGTTCTGGCTACCCTGTTAAGGCAGAAGTGACCTTGTTAAGGCAGAGGTGACCTAATATAATTAGCCAGTTCTGGCTACCCTGTTTAGACAGAGGTGACCTGACATAATTAGACAGTTCTGGTTACCCTGTTTAGGCAGAGGTGACCTTATATAATTAGCCGGTTCTGGTTACCCTTTTAAGGCAGAGGTGACCTTATATAATTAGCCAGTTCTGACTACCCTTTTAAGGCAGAGGTGACCTTATATAATTAGCCAGTTCTGGCTATCCTGTTTAGCCAGAGGTGACTTTATATAATTAGCCAGTTCTGACTACCCTTTTAAGGCAGAAGTGACCTTATATAATTAGCCAGTTCTGGCTACCCTGTTTAGCCAGAGGTGACTTTATATAATTAGCTAGTTCTGGCTACCCTGGTAAGGCAGAAGTGACTTTATATAATTAGCTAGTTCTGGCTACCCTGTTAAGGCAGAAGTGATTTTATATAATTAGCCAGTTCTGGTTACCCTGTTAAGACAGAGGTGAGCTGATATAATTAGCCAGTTCTGGCTACCCTGCTTAGGAAGAGGTGACCTTATATAATTAGCCAGTTCTGGCTACCATGTTAAGGCAGAGGTGACCTTATATAATTAGCCATTTCTGGCTACCCTGTTTAGACAGAGGTGACCTTATATAATTAGCCAGTTCTGGCTACCCTGTTTAGGCAGAGGTGACCTTATATAATCAGCCAGTTCTGGCTATCCTGTTTAGGCAGAGGTGACCTTATATAATTAGCCAGTTCTGGCTACCCTGTTTAGGCAGAAGTGACCTTATATAATTAGCCAGTTCTGGCTACCCTGTTTAGGCAGAAGTGACCTTATATAATTAGTCAGTTCTGGCTATCCTGTTTAGGCAGAGGTGACCTTATATAATTAGCCAGTTCTGGCTACCCTGTTTAAGCAGAAGTGACCCTATATAATTAGCCAGTTCTGACTACCCTAATTAGGCCTTTTGATGTTCTTGCCCCCAATCACTATTTTGCTTTTTATTTTTTGACTTTGAGTGTTATCCCCCAAAAAATGTCATCCTCAGTAAATTATATACATGTTTATACTTTTTCATATGGAATAATTATTTAATTGAATTTTATACTTAAAACTCTTGCACAGTTTACTTCAAATGTTAGATAAATAAATGTTTAATTGAAAATTGCTCAAAGGGCTTGGGATTTCTGTCACGAGAAATGTGGATTCTTAGTTATTACTAAAATATTTAACAATATTAATATACTAATCTATAGATAATGTTATTCATGTAAACCACAAAGATATAACTGAAATATTGTTGAAAGTGGTGTTAAACACCATAAACCAAATATATTCATGTCACCTTGTAGTTATTGGAGTGGCTGTATTTTTAGAGTGATTTCAAATAACTCATTTCTTTGGATAAATCAATTACATAGCATTTTAGTTGATTTGATGTTCATGTATCTTTATCATGAGGTCATTTAAATACAGTGAAATCTGTCTAAATTGAACCCTGAATAAAATGGAATTCCGTATAGACAATTTATGTCATAACTTTAAATATAATCCCAATTTTTTGTAGGAAATCTTTGTTAATTTTACCTATATAAACCAAACACCTGTTTATTCCAAACACAAAAGTTGGTCCTGAACAGGTTCAGTTTAGACAGGTCTCACTGTACCATGATAAATCTTTTATTTTGACACAACAAGGTTTCACAATATTTAAAACAATTGTTCAAACATGTCATGTGATGTATATTTCAAAATTTCATTTTTAGCCATTGAAGTTATTTTAAGTAAGTCGTCCCACAAACTTGATGGGCAGATTCTGGAAGTAAAGAAATTCATTCCACCACCCCCACCAAAACCTGTTCCAAAGTATGATAATAAAATCTTCCTCACAAATGTTAGTCCAACCACAACAAAAGAAGGATTAGAAAATTTTCTGGAAGCAAAATCCAAGGTCATGCCAACAGAAATTATTTTTGGAGAGGCAGAAGGCACAGCTTTAGTTACATTTGAAAATCCACCAGGTATATATGCTTAACAAATGATATATGATTTAATGTTGTGAACTTCATTAAAGAAATAGACAGTAAAAACTGCTTCATCATTGGATGTTTTACATATTCCCAGTAACTCTGAAATCAATGGGGTTCTTCATGGTCGTCATTGTAGGGTAGTTGGATTAACAACTACCTATGCAATCAATGCCTATCATCACTAAATCCTGCTCATGGCGAGGTGTACACGATACAACATTATATGATAAAGTTTGTCAGTTACGTGCTGCAGGTCAGTGGTTTTCTTGGGGTACTCTGGTTTCCTCCACCAATAAAACTGACCGCCACGATATAACTGAAATATTGTTGAAAGTGGCGTTAAACACCATAACCATAACCCCTGAAATCAATGCCTACATGGAAGTTTGTGAGTTTGATATGTGTAGTTGATATATGATAAAGTTTATCAACTGAGTATGTAATGTAAGTGGTTTTATCAGAGGACTCAAGATTCCTTTTCCGTTAAACATACAAGACATTTGATGAGCAAAATAAAACCATGAAACTCAAAATTCATTTATGGATGGTTCCCTAAAAAGATTTACTTCCAATCCAACAAGGGTATAGAATACTGTAGGACCCAATGGAACAATGATATACAATGTTGGTCTGTTTTACAGGAATGTTCAGCATAATAATGTTTAAATAGAAAGGAACAAATTATTGCTAGTGTAGGACTAAATCAGTCATCAACTTTAGCAGTGATCCGGTGGCCCAAGGCCAGTGAAAATTGATTCGGACGAGTGACTTTTGCCTATTTTTTTCAATAGAATCTATATAAATATTCTAATTTTGAAGTTTTCAGGCCAGTAAATTCGAAAGTCTAATTTCAAAGACTGCTAAATAAATATAATATTGGTCAAAATGCTGTACATTGTACATAATTATATAAGAATGCACATAATACAACTATATTTCTCAAGTGAGCATAGTAGTAGCCCATCTTCTCATTACATCTCTATTTTCCTCTGAGAAATCCATTCTCATAAAACGAATCAACGGTAGCATGTATGTATTGGCTAATTTATTCACGATTACTCTTTCACTCATCTTTTTCTTAGGAGCCGTTATGGCCGTGATCATATGGTAGTTGGATGTACAGCTACCTATGCAATCAGTGCCTATCACCACTGATGTTGTGAGTTCGAATCTTAATCAGGGCGAGATGTAAAATATTATGTGATAAGTTTGGCTGTGACTTGCAACAGGTCGGTGGTTTTCTCCGGGTCATCCGGTTTCCTCCTCCAATAAAACTCACCGCACTCGATATGACTGAAATATTGTTGAAAGTGGCATTAAACACCATCCAACAATCAAACAAACATGTTTTTCTTAGTAAGATCAACTTCAGCTTCAACACAAGGTATAATGATATTTAATTGTAAGTTATGTGGTGAGCATGTAGATGTCACTACAGTCAAACCTGTATTAAGAGGTTACCTGTAAGACAAAGAAAAAGTGGCCTTATAAGACAGGTGACCTCTTAAAAGAGGTTCAATTCATATGAAATTTTCCATGACAGGACAAGAAAAGGTGACCTTTTTATACAGGTGACTGCTTAATAGAGGTGATCGCAGAGACATGTTTGACTGGAGTATTATGGTAATAAAAAGCAGATTATCATAGTTATTTCTATAATAATAAATTTGTTTATACTTCCAGCAGTATTCCAAGAGTTGCTACAGTAAGAAATTATATTCCATATAAGCAGATGTCAGATATGACTATTCATTTTTACAGTAAGACTATAGGCATATTGTGTCTTGTATGAAAACCATATATTTTACAATACAAACAAGTTTGTGGTTTATAGTATGTTAGCTTGGTGTGCTTATGACAGCTGTTTTGCTATGTTAACAATTTATCAACCTTAGTTACTCTTGACATTTAATATCTGTATTATCATATATTATCTATTTTTTTTTCTTTAGATATTTCAAAATTACAGGCTGCATGTACAAAAAGGCCATTAGATGATAGTCATCTGAAAATACATTCAGTACCTATAACAGACTGTGTTGTTGTTACTGGTTTCACAGAAAACACATCACCAGATACTTTAGAATATTACTTTGATAACAAAAGACGATCAGGTGTAGAAGGTGTTACAAGCATTAATTTGAAGAAAGATGAAGGACAATGCTTCATTTCCTTCAGTCATCATGATAGTGAGTAAAATGTCTATGATTTACACCTTGTCATAAATAATGGTAATAACAAAATTACCGAACACCGTATCATTTCAGCCTGAACTTGGCAGATTACTTTTACAATATACAGTCAAACTGTATTAAGAGGTCACTTTTGGGACAAGGAAAAAAGGCCTTATAAGACAGGTGACCTCTTAAAAGAGGTTCAATTCATATGAAATTTTTTGATGATAGGACAAGAATAAGGTGACCTTTTAATATAGGTGACTGCTTAATAGAGATGACCGCATGGGAAGGTTTGACTGTATGTTAATATGGGGATTATACATAACATCAGGGTCATACACTATGGATTATGATACAATTTATTTTGCCCATTATTTATTTTCTGTGGTAGAGTAGTCCCCTCTCTTATAAGGCCTCTCCCAACAAAGGCAAATACATCAAGCCAATTTTCAGATGCACTGATATAGTAAATTACTACTAAATTGTTCCCCTTCTAAAGAAGCCACCCCACTTATAAGGACATGTTTTCATTGCAGAAAGAAAGACCTCATGATACGGGGGGCTTCTATAATAATATCATCAGTTTAAGTGCAATTTTCAATAGAATGCTCATCAAACAAAGGTTCTCTTTCTGTTCTAGTTTGTCATCCAATATGGCAGCCATGTTACCTTTTAGTTTTTAATTTGATCGAAAAATATCACCAGAAGCACTTTGTCATTTAAACTCAAACCTTGATGAAAATGACATCTGGATGGTCCAAAAATATTCTATTTCTTTCTGTTCAAGTTTCCATTTTGCCTACCATAGGTTATATTAGTTTCTGATGGGTTGATATTTGAAAAAAAAGTCCTTTGGTTAAAATATATTGGACTGCTTAAATTGAATATTTGCAGGTATTATTTTTGGATGATCCTCAAATAATCTCAATAATGGCTGCCATGGGGAATAGTGGTTCCTGATTGGCTGAAATATGAAAGAAATCATCTCCTCAAAAACCACCGAAACAATTGAAATGTTAAATGAAACACACAGATGTTCCTTACTTTTGTTTGTGCCTCTATACACACCTCAATTGTTAAGATTCCCAGACGTCTACACAAGACCAGGAATTACATTGGTCAATTTGTTTTACCTCTGTCTCTGTATGCTTTCGTCATCCAAAAAGTCTGGTAGTCACAATATTATAGCTGGAAAATTACTGTATGTAATGATAAACATCAGTAACCTACTTAATGCACCTACCTTATTTTTATGGAATACTAACACAAATACAAACTCTGTGTTTTTTTATATTGCCTTTTTAGAAAGAGTATACCAGAAATTAACAAATTAATCTGTGTTAGATCTAAATTGTACCATATCTTGTTAAACCAGTGAGTGACTGGTTACCAGGTAAATGATTATTCAAGTCACTAGAAATACCAATGATCTGGAAAAAATAGATGAATGACGTGTTTGATTTATGTAACCAATCACTTTTTGATGAACACGACTACAGGGCAATTATCAGTTTTTGTACTGTATACTGACTTTTAGATCATTTGCAAATTTGAGTAAAATTGTTTGTACGCATGAATCTGTGGTCTTTAATTATCATTAGGTAGAACATTGGTGAATCCGATAAATGGTGCGTGTTGTGATCAATTTCCAGATAGGGCGACTCTCTATCAAATCCATTATTGTCTCCTGACCAGTTGTGGGGGAGAAATGTTAAAAGATTCCATATGTCTTTTGTTCAATCTAATAACTGTATCCGTGGTGTAATGATAAGTGTGCATAACTTGAATATGATAGATTGTTAGTTTTATCCCAAACCCGGTTCAAATCAAAGCCTACTAAATTGATATTTGCTTGTTCTCTGCTAAGCTTGCAACATTATTGGATAAAGCAAATATAATTTGTATAAGTGAAACAACATATCTACCTGCAGACTGTTTCTTTCACTGTAAAATACCAGCTCAGCATGTTGGTCTAGTGAAAAGCAGACTTTAGCTCAATAAAAAATAACTTGTTCTCATCATGAAATTGCGGAGGCATTGACCAACAATCACACACCAATTTGTTCTGTCTGTCTGTCATAAATTCTTGTTTGTGCAATTTGAAAATATTTTGCGGGATGATTGGCTTGTAATGCCTTGGATGTGTTCAAACATTAAGAAAATCAAACTTCTAATATTTTTAAAATGTATCTATTTTTGAAAATCATAGATTTTGAGATTTAGACATTTTTTATACACTTTCTCGAAGGATAATTATCATTTTTAAGAAAAGAAATTTACAGGCAGACTTGTCAGGGTAATACCATACATTTTAAAAATTACTCCTTAAATAATCCTCATATTTAACAAAAAAAAACATTTTGCAAGAATTTACCAGGGTAATACTCTGCTGTCGTTCAAATAAGAAGAATGTGTAGGGGAAGACTGGACAACAGTACATACAGGAATACTCCATTCATCAGTATGTACAAAACAAATGTACAAATGATGACCGACAACAATAGTTTGCATCCACTTTTGTCAAACTTACCTGACAGAGTTGTCTATCTTACTTAATCCCTCACACTCCTCAAGTCAAATTTCGGATAACTCGAAATTATGCAAAAAAAAAACAAAAAAAAAAAGTCCTGTGAACTTCGAGATAACGAGATTCAACTGTAATTGTTTTGCTTTTACAGGTGCCCTTGAAGTTTGCAAGAGAGAACACAAAGTGGAAGGACATGTACTTCAAGTACAAGTGTACTATGAATGTTTAGGTCAGGCAGCAATAGATGAGGATGGTCCAAAGTTCAAACCAGTCAAAGATATGTTTATACCAAATCTAAATCCCAAAAAGATAGAATTTATCGTGAATTGTAAAATGAATAAGAAAGCTTTTGAAAAACAGCTTTCAAATCATTATGCCTTAGTTGTATGGCCAGATGGAAAAGATATTGGAGATACACTTGAAGTAAAATGTACTCTTACGGAAGAAGTAAAAGATTGCAGAAAGTTAGCAAAGACCTGGGCAAAAAATGTCACAGTGGAGATTGAAAAATTCTTCGACATGTTAATTGTGAATATTCAGGAGACTTATCAAGAGATGTGGGATGATATCATGGGACACATCAGAGATATAAATATTCCAAATCCAGAAAGTGTTGCTATACGAGTGGTAAAGAAGGAGTTTAAAATAATTATTGTTGGCCACAAGATACCTGCAGATGAAGTATCAGAGAAAGTTGGAGATATCATCAAGAAGGTTGCCATTGAACTTGACCAAAAGAAGCTACAAGTTACAGAAGTAGCCAGTCTCAAGCATTACCAACTACTTGTATTGCTTTATCTACATTTTATAGACAAAATGAAGCAACAGTTTGAAGGACTGAATGCTGTTCCTGATATGAAAAAACATTGTATGATTTTTACTGGTATGTCTGGTCAGGTGACTGCTGCCAAGGTCAAAATGTTTGAACAGTTACAAGAAATAGTTGGTGTATCGGCTGGTAGATTTTCAGATGGTTTTATACAATATTTGAAAACACCACTTGTAAAATCATTTCTAGGACAACAATTTAAGCAAAAGGGAGTGTTAGGTGTTTGGGACATTCAAGAAGATAATGTTATTATGATGTATTCTCTATCTGATGAAGGAGTTGTTACTGCTGTGTCAGTACTGAAAGAATCCATTAAAGAAGCCCCAATCACCCTAGACAGCAAAGAGGCCGCTTTAGTTGGCATGAAAATATGGAACCATGAAGTAAATGTTATTGAAGCAGAATACAAGAATGCACTGGTGAAAATCACAGTGGTCGATCCTAATACTGTTGACATTTATTTGACGTCTGCCGAGGATGAAGGACTCCTCATGGAAAAAATAAGAGACATATTTTTCAAACATGCAGTATCAGAAGAGATTGTAAAACTGCCTAGCGCTGAAATGAGACTCTTACAAGAACAATACAGCATGGAAACAAACAAGTTAGTGGAATTTTTTTCAAAAGAACATGTCAAATTGAGAATAGACAATATTGGTATTTTTATACAAGGAAATGCTATGGGAGTTGACAATGTAAAAAAAAAAATTGATGAAATTGTCAAATCTATTTACAAGAACAATTACACTTTGAATAAGGCAGGTATTGTCAAGTACATGCACAGTGATCCAGGAAGAGCAAAAATCACTCAAATAGAAAAAAAGAATAAGGTTGTTGTAGAGATGAAGTACAGAGATGACAGTGATGATGAAGCCAGAGAGTCAGTACATACTGGTACATCAATGTTAACATGGACAGAGACAGCAGTATGTAGTACTCCAACAGGACAAACCATCACAACAGTTGTAGGAGATATTACTGATCTTAGTGTTGATGTCATTGTTAATGCTGCAAACAAAGAACTCAAGCATGTAGGGGGACTAGCTAAAGTTATTGTTGACAAAGGTATTTCATTTATTGAGTGATAACTTGGTGTTAAACATCACTTTCATTAATATTTATAATACATGTATATCTACTCTTGCATTCCAAAAATCGTAAATGAAGCATGAATAAATAAACAATGCAGTAATTCATGAATGTGCATTAGTGCATGAATGAATTGCCATCTTTGTACGGTTACGAGTGAATGCAAGAGAAGTTATACTTACATAGATTTTACCCTTTTGTTTGCGCTAATAAGACGTTTAAAAAAGGACTTTTTTCGTTGTCTTACACTTGTTGACATTTTCGAATGTGATGACGTAGGTACATGTACTGTGTGTGACATCATGGTAAGAAAAACTTTTTATTTCATGGAGTGAGTTACCTGTTTTTATTTCACTTTGAAAACTTGGTATTTCACGGGCATCCATGTAATAAATTTGATATAATAGCCCCATATATACAGTGAAACCTGTCTAAACCCAACTCTGAATCGACCGAACTTTAAATAAAGTCCCAATTTAGAATTTTTTTGTTAATTTAACCAAACAACTGTCTATTCAGAACACAATAGTTGGTCCCAAGGCAGTTTCCTTTAGACATGCAGGTTTCACTATATACATAAAATGCTTGAAAATTCTTATATAGGCTGTAGTAATAGAATCTGCAGAAATTTGTAGTATAACTTAATGGTAAAGAATTTTTTAATTTTTTTCATAGTTGAATTTATATTTTTTCAAATTTTCATCATTAATGCAAATTTGGGGAGTCTTAGCATTAAGTCAAGCGTTACATTTAATTCTTCTCCCTTTTGGCCTGTTTTTTTAAATCTGGCTTATTGTGATAGTAAATGAAAGTATTCAAATGCTCTCCCATGTAACCCAGTTGCAAAATTAAATCATAATTGTAAGTGATGTTTGTGGTCCCTTTTGAATTGTGTCAAATATACCTTACATCCATGATTAAAGTCATTAATAGATATTGAAAAATGGAAGCAACTTGTTAACCAGGTGATGGCTTTGACTGCTGGGAGCCTCTGGATTATTTTTGTTAACTTTTCAAGTACTAGTAAATGGTTTGTTTTGATAATAATATTGTTTTATAGCATAGATACTGACATATTTAATTAAAGCATGCCCTGATATATTTTATGGATTATGACATAATCTTTGTTCAATTTGAAACATATCTATAATTTTTTATGAACTTTTCATATCAGGGTAATTTTGCTATAGGAATGCCTGGTATATACAAGTGAAGGGGTAAACATGGCTGGTCTTACAGAATCAAAATGAGTTCTTTGACCTGTATTACTTTCCCTAGTTCAACGAGTTCTTCTAATTTAAATTTGTGTTAATATGGACAAAGCGAATGCCAGTTACTACTTTTCTTCTCAAATTAGTACACAAAAAAGACTGCAATACATGTATATGTTGATGGAAATCCAGGTACTTGTTTTAAACAGACAGGCACAAAAATGTGGCAGAGTTTAACTAATGAAAGGTATTCCAACCCCCACCCCCCTCTTTATAATTGGATCTCCAAGGGAAATGCAGATGTAAAAGAGAGAAAAAAAGCTGCACTGATTTGAATTCACTCAGAAAGATGTCACCTGTCCCAACATTGAAGTTTTCACAGTGATCGTGAGACAAAAGATGGAATAGAAGCATTGTTCCTGGAGTTCAAAAACACTTCAAATGCATTTTATTTCATATATACTTATATCCCAATCATTGTATGTTAAATTTGATATACTGGTACAGTGTAGTAAAATATACTCAGTAGTCTGATCTTTTGAATATGGATTGAAATATTTGTTTATGCTGTTTTATTTGAAAAGTGATAAGTTTCTTAAAGTTATATGCTAATGATATAAAACAAATTAATTTTTTGTTTAAATAAATAAAGGTGTAAATTTGACTTTTCCTTGTTTGTTTGTTCATCCTTGTTTATATTTGATTGTTTTACAGGGGGTAAAGGCATTCAGAAAGAATGTGATGATTATGTTTCATCAAAGAACAGGCAAAAACAAATGTACATAGGAGAAGTATTTTGTAGTTCTGCTGGGAACTTGAATTGTAAAATGATTGCTCATGCAGTTGGGCCAGTCTGGCAAGGTGGTCGTAACAGAGAGGATGAATTTCTTTCTGAATGTATACAGGCATCGCTGGAGAGGACAGAAGATAAAAGATATCAAAGCATAGCAATTCCAGCCTTATGCACCGGTGTATTTGGATATCCTGCTATCAAGGCTACAAAAGTTATCGTGGAAGCCATTCGTGACTTCCTTAAAGAGAATGGTAGTACAACTTATATTAGGCAGATTTACTTGTGTGATGTGAAAAATGATTCTGTAGACCATTTTGTTGCAGCACTAGAGAGATTTTACAATAAGGCAAATGTTACAAAGCAGAGAGGCAGATCTAATGTTCCATTAAAAAATAAAAGGCATCATGGTAAGATTCATAGCTGTATTGCTCTCTTGTAATGATGCACATAGTGTTTTTTCTCAATTGATATAGGGGCCGTCGTGGCCATGATCATATGGTAATTGGATTTACAACTACCTATGCAATCGGTGCCTATCACCAATGATGTTGTCAGTTCAACTAGTACTCCTACTCAGGGCAAGGTGTACAACATTATGTTATAAAGTTTGTCAGTGACTTGCTGCAGGTCTTTGGTTTTCTCCGGATCCTCCAGATTCCCCCATCAATAAAATTGACTGCCACAAAATAACTTTTAATATTGTTGAATGTGACATTAAGCACCATAAAACCAAACCAAACCAACCAATGAATTGATAATATAGTGCTAAGATGCAATGAAATCCATAGGTCCTACAAAGGTACTTCATTATGAATTAATTTTCAAAATACAGAAATTATTGATAAAATATTTAGAAGGGACTAGAAAAGATATTTATTCTAAATATAAATTCAATATTTTATTTTTCATTTAAAGCAAGTTTTACTATTGTAATGACTTCTCCTGTGATTCAACTGAGTGGCAGTTAGATTCACATACTGTATACCAGTGAAAGCAATGCATATCACTCACTAAAATTGTGAGTTTGAATCCTGCTCATGTACGGTGTGCTCGACACAACATTATGTGATAAAGTTTATCAGTGACTTGCAACAATTCAGTGGTTTTCTCTGGGTACTCCGGTTTCCTCCATCAATAAAACTGACTGCCACTATATAACTGAAATATTGTTGAAAGTGGCATTAAACAACACAACTCTTATCCCATAACCCATTTCGTGATAACACTACGTTGGACTATTGTGGAAAATTTTTCGTTCATACATGTATTTGTATAGTTAAAAACCATGTTATCAATACAGACTTCTGTATGTCTCTTGTTAATACATTCAGACAAATTACACAATAACTCTTATTATTTTGAGTAAGCGTCATGAAGTATGATTTTTATTTCTGTATCAAATTTTAATTTTGGTTTTACAGCACTGGATAATGAAAACAAGCAAGGTCGTGGTCCTTCTCCAAAAAGACATACATCTTCAGCTAACAGTCACATTTCTATTACCATTGTCAAAGGACAGATTGCCAGTCAAGAGGTGTGTGAATTTGGATACATAGTCAAACCTGTATTAAGAGGTCACTTTTGGGACAAAGAAAAAGTGACAGCATAAGACAGGTGACCTCTTGAAAGAGGTTCCATTCATATGAAATTTTCTATGACAGGACACGAAAAAGGTGACCTTTTAATACAGGTGACTGCTTAATATGCTCCCTTAGGGAGCGTTAATGGTAGAAGTATGCATAGGTACTATGGCACTTCAAAATCTTCAACAATATGGCTGCCAAACTGGAAATAAATTAAAAGAAAAATCACGTGACCTAAACTGGAAATCTAGTCGATTTTTTTCAAATAAAAATGAAACAATGTTCGGTAGCGGATACGAAAACTGTTTGGAGTTTTAGGTGGTGTTATTTTTAAGCTTGATAATTTGTAAACAGGAAGATTATTGTTCTTCGGGAGCATTTCAGGTTGCATCTGCCTCATATTAGAGGTGACCTTTTAATACAGGTGACTTCTTAATAGAGATCACCGTCATAGGCAGGTTTGACTGTAGTTCAATTTATTTTTATATTTCCTGCATTAAATTTCTTATCTTTCTGAGGAAACCGATATAACCTCAGCTTCATTTCTAGTTCCAAATTTTACAAAGCAACTTTCTGGCATGACATGATCTTTGGTCAGCCTTGAATTAGAAACCTTTTATAATTATTAAAATTATGTAAAGTAACTTATTAAAAAGACACAAAACATTTTGATTTATATTTTTATCTCTATCACTAAGATTTGAAATAATAAAATTTTTTGTCATGGAAACGATCTTCTTATTTGTTACTAAAATTAGGTAGATGTGTTAGTAAATACAACATCTAACAGTCTACAGCTAAACCAGGGAGCAGTATCACAGTCCTTATTGAAGGTGGGAGGACCAGGCCTTCAAAATGAATGTAGCCAAAAGTATCCCAATGGTATACAAGCTGGAGAGGTTGCAGAGACATCAGGTGCCAAACTTGAATGTAAATTGGTCTGTCATGGTGCACTACCAGGATGGAATGGTGATTCATCAGCTAAGGTATACCTGTGTACAAATAGAGGTCAAATCTGCATGGTCAGAATTAATATTGTTCTATGAAACTCTTGCATACTGTATATAATTTTGTGCAGATTACATGTAAACATTTTCATATAAAGATTCAATTATTACCAAAAATATCATATATAATTCTTCTCTGAATCCACTGAACCAAATTAAAACCAAACATAGCTATAATAGTCTTTTGATGGACCCATTTCAAATTTGCATCCACAGCCCTGTCTTCCTTCAAGATGGTCATCTTTACTAAAAATCAATCTTTATTAAAAATCCAAATTTTAATTAATGTCCAAAATTGTTACATTTTAATGGTAAGATAGGTAAGATAGAATATATTTATATGATAATGAGTTGTTACTATGTCTTCTCCTTCTGGAGAGACATAATGTTTTTATCCTGTATATCTGTCAGTCAGTCACAAAAGTTTGTACATGCAAATCCTAATCAGTAATTTCTTGATACTTTGCATGCTTACATATTACCTTATGGAGAATCACAGATCCTTGCAGCTTTATGATCAGACAGCTTACATATTACCTTATGGAGAATCACAGATCCTTGCAGCTTTATGATCAGACAGCTTACATATTACCTGATGGAGAATCACAGATCCTTGTAGCTTTATGATCAGACAGCTTACATATTACCTTATGGAGAATCACAGATCCTTGCAGCTTTATGATCAGACAGCTTACATATTACCTTATGGAGAATCACAGATCCTTGTAGCTTTATGATCAGACAGCTTACATATTACCTTATGGAGAATCACAGATCCTTGTAGCTTTATGATCAGACAGCTTACATATTACCTTATGGAGAATCACAGATCCTTGTAGCTTTATGATCAGACAGCTTACATATTACCTTATGGAGAATCACAGATCCTTGTAGCTTTATGATCAGACAGCTTACATATTACCTTATGGAGAATCACAGATCCTTGTAGCTTTATGATCAGACAGCTTACATATTACCTTATGGAGAATCACAGATCCTTGTAGCTTTATGATCAGACAGCTTACATATTACCTTATGGAGAATCACAGATCCTTGCAGCTTTATGATCAGACAGCTTACATATTACCTTATGGAGAATCACAGATCCTTGCAGCTTTATGATCAGACAGCTTACATATTACCTTATGGAGAATCACAGATCCTTGCAGCTTTATGATCAGACAGCTTACATATTACCTTATGGAGAATCACAGATCCTTGCAGCTTTATGATCAGACAGCTTACATATTACCTTATGGAGAATCACAGATCCTTGCAGCTTTATGATCAGACAGCTTACATATTACCTTATGGAGAATCACAGATCCTTGCAGCTTTATGATCAGACAGCTTACATATTACCTTATGGAGAATCACAGATCCTTGCAGCTTTATGATCAGACAGCTTACATATTACCTTATGGAGAATCACAGATCCTTGCAGCTTTATGATCAGACAGCTTACATATTACCTTATGGAGAATCACAGATCCTTGCAGCTTTATGATCAGACAGCTTACATATTACCTTATGGAGAATCACAGATCCTTGCAGCTTTATGATCAGACAGCTTACATATTACCTTATGGAGAATCACAGATCCTTGCAGCTTTATGATCAGACAGCTTACATATTACCTTATGGAGAATCACAGATCCTTGCAGCTTTATGATCAGACAGCTTACATATTACCTTATGGAGAATCACAGATCCTTGCAGCTTTATGATCAGACAGCTTACATATTACCTTATGGAGAATCACAGATCCTTGCAGCTTTATGACCAGACAGCTTACATATTACCTTATGGAGAATCACAGATCCTTGTAGCTTTATGATCAGACAGCTTACATATTACCTTATGGAGAATCACAGATCCTTGCAGCTTTATGATCAGACAGCTTACATATTACCTTATGGAGAATCACAGATCCTTGCAGCTTTATGATCAGACAGCTTACATATTACCTTATGGAGAATCACAGATCCTTGTAGCTTTATGATCAGACAGCTTACATATTACCTTATGGAGAATCACAGATCCTTGCAGCTTTATGATCAGACAGCTTACATATTACCTTATGGAGAATCACAGATCCTTGTAGCTTTATGATCAGACAGCTTACATATTACCTTATGGAGAATCACAGATCCTTGTAGCTTTATGATCAGACAGCTTACATATTACCTTATGGAGAATCACAGATCCTTGTAGCTTTATGATCAGACAGCTTACATATTACCTTATAAAGAATCACAGATCCTTGTAGCTTTATGATCAGACAGCTTACATATTACCTTATGGAGAATCACAGATCCTTGCAGCTTTATGATCAGACAGCTTACATATTACCTTATGGAGAATCACAGATCCTTGTAGCTTTATGATCAGACAGCTTACATATTACCTTATGGAGAATCACAGATCCTTGTAGCTTTATGATCAGACAGCTTACATATTACCTTATGGAGAATCACAGATCCTTGTAGCTTTATGATCAGACAGCTTACATATTACCTTATGGAGAATCACAGATCCTTGTAGCTTTATGATCAGACAGCTTACATATTACCTTATGGAAAATCACAGATCCTTGCAGCTTTATGATCAGACAGCTTACATATTACCTTATGGAGAATCACAGATCCTTGCAGCTTTATGATCAGACAGCTTACATATTACCTTATGGAGAATCACAGATCCTTGCAGCTTTATGATCAGACAGCTTACATATTACCTTATGGAGAATCACAGATCCTTGCAGCTTTATGATCAGACAGCTTACATATTACCTTATGGAGAATCACAGATCCTTGCAGCTTTATGATCAGACAGCTTACATATTACCTTATGGAGAATCACAGATCCTTGCAGCTTTATGATCAGACAGCTTACATATTACCTTATGGAGAATCACAGATCCTTGCAGCTTTATGATCAGACAGCTTACATATTACCTTATGGAGAATCACAGATCCTTGCAGCTTTATGATCAGACAGCTTACATATTACCTTATGGAGAATCACAGATCCTTGCAGCTTTATGATCAGACAGCTTACATATTACCTTATGGAGAATCACAGATCCTTGCAGCTTTATGATCAGACAGCTTACATATTACCTTATGGAGAATCACAGATCCTTGCAGCTTTATGATCAGACAGCTTACATATTACCTTATGGAGAATCACAGATCCTTGCAGCTTTATGATCAGACAGCTTACATATTACCTTATGGAGAATCACAGATCCTTGCAGCTTTATGATCAGACAGCTTACATATTACCTTATGGAGAATCACAGATCCTTGCAGCTTTATGATCAGACAGCTTACATATTACCTTATGGAGAATCACCGATCCTTGCAGCTTTATGATCAGACAGCTTACATATTACCTTATGGAGAATCACAGATCCTTGCAGCTTTATGATCAGACAGCTTACATATTACCTTATGGAGAATCACAGATCCATGCAGTTTTATGATCAGACAGCTTACATATTACCTTATGGAGAATCACAGATCCTTGCAGCTTTATGATCAGACAGCTTACATATTACCTTATGGAGAATCACAGATCCATGCAGCTTTATGATCAGACAGCTTACATATTACCTTATGGAGAATCACAGATCCTTGTAGCTTTATGATCAGACAGCTTACATATTACCTTATGGAGAATCACAGATCCTTGCAGCTTTATGATCAGACAGCTTACATATTACCTTATGGAGAATCACAGATCCTTGCAGCTTTATGATCAGACAGCTTACATATTACCTTATGGAGAATCACAGATCCTTGTAGCTTTATGATCAGACAGCTTACATATTACCTTATGGAGAATCACAGATCCTTGCAGCTTTATGATCAGACAGCTTACATATTACCTTATGGAGAATCACAGATCCATGCAGCTTTATGATCAGACAGCTTACATATTACCTTATGGAGAATCACAGATCCTTGCAGCTTTATGATCAGACAGCTTACATATTACCTTATGGAGAATCACAGATCCTTGCAGCTTTATGATCAGACAGCTTACATATTACCTTATGGAGAATCACAGATCCTTGCAGCTTTATGATCAGACAGCTTACATATTACCTTATGGAGAATCACAGATCCTTGCAGCTTTATGATCAGACAGCTTACATATTACCTTATGGAGAATCACAGATCCTTGCAGCTTTATGATCAGACAGCTTACATATTACCTTATGGAGAATCACAGATCCTTGCAGCTTTATGATCAGACAGCTTACATATTACCTTATGGAGAATCACAGATCCTTGCAGCTTTATGATCAGACAGCTTACATATTACCTTATGGAGAATCACAGATCCTTGCAGCTTTATGATCAGACAGCTTACATATTACCTTATGGAGAATCACAGATCCTTGCATCTTTATGACCAGACAGCTTACATATTACCTTATGGAGAATCACAGATCCTTGCAGCTTTATGATCAGAGCTTACATATTACCTTATGGAGAATCGCAGATCCTTGCAGCTTTATGATCAGACAGCTTACATATTACCTTATGGAGAATCACAGATCCTTGCAGCTTTATGATCAGACAGCTTACATATTACCTTATGGAGAATCACAGATCCTTGCAGCTTTATGATCAGAGCTTACATATTACCTTATGGAGAATCGCAGATCCTTGCAGCTTTATGATCAGACAGCTTACATATTACCTTATGGAGAATCACAGATCCTTGTAGCTTTATGATCAGACAGCTTACATATTACCTTATGGAGAATCACAGATCCTTGCAGCTTTATGATCAGACAGCTTACATATTACCTTATGGAGAATCACAGATCCTTGCAGCTTTATGATCAGACAGCTTACATATTACCTTATGGAGAATCACAGATCCTTGCAACTTTATGATCAGACAGCTTACATATTACCTTATGGAGAATCACAGATCCTTGCAGCTTTATGATCAGACAGCTTACATATTACCTTATGGAGAATCACAGATCCTTGCAGCTTTATGATCAGACAGCTTACATATTACCTTATGGAGAATCACAGATCCTTGCAGCTTTATGATCAGACAGCTTACATATTACCTTATGGAGAATCACAGATCCTTGCAGCTTTATGATCAGACAGCTTACATATTACCTTATGGAGAATCACAGATCCTTGCAGCTTTATGATCAGACAGCTTACATATTACCTTATGGAGAATCACAGATCCTTGCAGCTTTATGATCAGACAGCTTACATATTACCTTATGGAGAATCACAGATCCTTGCAGCTTTATGATCAGACAGCTTACATATTACCTTATGGAGAATCACAGATCCATGCAGCTTTATGATCAGACAGCTTACATATTACCTTATGGAGAATCACAGATCCTTGCAGCTTTATGATCAGACAGCTTACATATTACCTTATGGAGAATCACAGATCCATGCAGCTTTATGATCAGACAGCTTACATATTACCTTATGGAGAATCACAGATCCTTGTAGCTTTATGATCAGACAGCTTACATATTACCTTATGGAGAATCACAGATCCTTGCAGCTTTATGATCAGACAGCTTACATATTACCTTATGGAGAATCACAGATCCTTGCAGCTTTATGATCAGACAGCTTACATATTACCTTATGGAGAATCACAGATCCTTGCAGCTTTATGATCAGACAGCTTACATATTACCTTATGGAGAATCACAGATCCTTGTAGCTTTATGATCAGACAGCTTACATATTACCTTATGGAGAATCACAGATCCTTGCAGCTTTATGATCAGACAGCTTACATATTACCTTATGGAGAATCACAGATCCATGCAGCTTTATGATCAGACAGCTTACATATTACCTTATGGAGAATCACAGATCCTTGCAGCTTTATGATCAGACAGCTTACATATTACCTTATGGAGAATCACAGATCCTTGCAGCTTTATGATCAGACAGCTTACATATTACCTTATGGAGAATCACAGATCCTTGCAGCTTTATGATCAGACAGCTTACATATTACCTTATGGAGAATCACAGATCCTTGCAGCTTTATGATCAGACAGCTTACATATTACCTTATGGAGAATCACAGATCCTTGCAGCTTTATGATCAGACAGCTTACATATTACCTTATGGAGAATCACAGATCCTTGCAGCTTTATGATCAGACAGCTTACATATTACCTTATGGAGAATCACAGATCCTTGCAGCTTTATGATCAGACAGCTTACATATTACCTTATGGAGAATCACAGATCCTTGCAGCTTTATGATCAGACAGCTTACATATTACCTTATGGAGAATCACAGATCCTTGCAGCTTTATGATCAGACAGCTTACATATTACCTTATGGAGAATCACAGATCCTTGCAGCTTTATGATCAGACAGCTTACATATTACCTTATGGAGAATCACAGATCCTTGCAGCTTTATGATCAGACAGCTTACATATTACCTTATGGAGAATCACAGATCCATGCAGCTTTATGATCAGACAGCTTACATATTACCTTATGGAGAATCACAGATCCTTGCAGCTTTATGATCAGACAGCTTACATATTACCTTATGGAGAATCACAGATCCATGCAGCTTTATGATCAGACAGCTTACATATTACCTTATGGAGAATCACAGATCCTTGTAGCTTTATGATCAGACAGCTTACATATTACCTTATGGAGAATCACAGATCCTTGCAGCTTTATGATCAGACAGCTTACATATTACCTTATGGAGAATCACAGATCCTTGCAGCTTTATGATCAGACAGCTTACATATTACCTTATGGAGAATCACAGATCCTTGCAGCTTTATGATCAGACAGCTTACATATTACCTTATGGAGAATCACAGATCCTTGCAGCTTTATGATCAGACAGCTTACATATTACCTTATGGAGAATCACAGATCCATGCAGCTTTATGATCAGACAGCTTACATATTACCTTATGGAGAATCACAGATCCTTGCAGCTTTATGATCAGACAGCTTACATATTACCTTATGGAGAATCACAGATCCTTGCAGCTTTATGATCAGACAGCTTACATATTACCTTATGGAGAATCACAGATCCTTGCAGCTTTATGATCAGACAGCTTACATATTACCTTATGGAGAATCACAGATCCTTGCAGCTTTATGATCAGACAGCTTACATATTACCTTATGGAGAATCACAGATCCTTGCAGCTTTATGATCAGACAGCTTACATATTACCTTATGGAGAATCACAGATCCTTGCAGCTTTATGATCAGACAATTTTTGAAGCAGTTATTGTCCTTTTTGACCTCAAATATTTCATCAAAAATGTTGTTGCATGCAACTCCTTCATTTTAAAAGGGAATCCCTTCACACTTTACATGCTTGCTTATTACCCTATGAAAATTTCCATATTGCTATTATTGTTACAGCAGTGTGATTGGACCAATATTGAAGGGATTATTGCCCTTTTGACATAGAATATTTCATCAAAATATTTGTAAATGCAACACCTTTATTTCAAAAGGGAATTTAACATTGAATTAGCAATACAATAATGATTGGTAACCATGACAACAAAGGAACACTTTATTTCATAAACAAAATACAATACTGAAACTAATACATAGCAGACATAGCACTGAGATATATGATTAAGTTGATATATATATGTAGTAGTATTTGACAAACTGCTTCCAAGTCATGAAATGAAATATTTGGCCAAGTCTCCAGATCCAGTAAAATAACTCTAAAATGCATCTTTATATTTATCAAAACATATAATCTTGCTATAGGTGATGGAAAATTTTATGAAGACTTGTCTACAGAAAACCAGTGACAAAGGATTTGTATCTATTGCCTTCCCTGCCCTTGGAACAGGAAACTTAGGATATCCTAAAAATTTGGTCGCCAGAAATATGTTCTCCTGTGTTGAACGGTTTTCTACAAGTAATCCTGGAACTTCAGTTTGTGATGTTAGATTTGTGGTATATGAGAGAGACATGAATACTATTCAGGTAGGACTTTTTTGTCAGATAAGAATGTTTTGCCCGGTAAGATTATTAGCCAGGTAAAAATATCTAGCTAGTTAAAAGTGTTTGGTCGCATTGTTATGAATCCAACAAATTTCTATAAATTTAGTTACAAAATAAAAGTGTTAGAAATAATGTAGGAGCTACTGCCCTTCATTAGAAATTAGTTTGTTTATGCAACTCATCCTACATCTTAAGAGGGAATTCCTCAAAACTTTACAGTGCATGCTTTGTAATTATCATATGGAGATATACATATTATTATAACAGTTTGATTAAACCTTTTTGAAGGAAATATTGCCATTTTTGACAGAGATATTTCATTAAAAATAGTTTGTTTACACAACACCCCCTACATTTTAAGAGGGAATTCCTCAAAACTTTGCAGTGCTTGTTTCTTATCATATGTAGAATCACGTATTGTTACTGCAGTTTGGTCACACCATTTGTGAAGGAGTTACTTCCCTTTTTATCTCAGAATATTACATAAAATAGATTTCAGTTGCAATTCCTCCTACATTTTAAGTCAGTCTTTTTTTGTGTCAACCTCCTACAACTTCTTATAGATTGCACATAGTTTTCCCAAAAGATGAAGAATGTGGGGTAGGAGAGACTGTATATGTTTTTAGGTCAAACAAACAAATGATAACTATATTGATCATTTATTGACTAGCCTTTTATCAGTATAATTTAATTAATCATTATTTAAAGGCATTTGAAGAGGAACAAAGGAAACGTCAAGCTGGTGAATACACAAGCAGAACAAATAGAAACTTTGACTCAGAAAAGTCAAAGGATTATAGTGGAGGTATATAGTTTTATAAATGTCAAAAAATTGAGAGGCCTCTTTTGTAACATTGGTTGGTGTTTTACACCTATCAGTTATATCAGTCATATAGCACTCCTAAGGTCATATGTTCAACTCTGGAGAAGTATAAACAGTCAAACCTGTCCATGTGGTCACCTGTTTGGCCTGTCATAGAAAATTTCATATGAATTGAGCCTCTTTTAAGAGGTCACCTGTCTTAAATGGCCACTTTTTCTTAGTTCCAAATGTGACCTCTTAATGCAGGTTTGACTGTATATGTGTTCTCCCTTGTCTATATATAACAGTTGTTGTCATCATGTTGTTTCCTGCACTGTTGTATGTCAGCTGACATTTCTTATTTCAATCATCAAAAATTCTCTTTCTGACAAGAAACAAATTGATTTTTAATTCTCAGTGGATAAATTTTTATGGGTAAAGAAATACTGTCATCATTATACCAGTCATCACAACATCAAATATTAAAAAAACAAAAATAATTATCAAACTTTGGAAATAAGAAACAAACAATAAGTTATTATGTCTGAACTTATTCCTTAAAGTATATATTACTTTGTATTACAATTCAAGATATAGGAGCTTCTGGAGGATTTAGACATGAAAGCATGGATACAGACAAACAGGCCAGTGTTGACATTGGAGATCTGACATTAAAGGTTTATCAAGGGGACATAACTGAAGCATCAGTAGATGTTATTGTGAATGGAACAAACAGAGATTTAGATCTAACTAGAGGTAATTGTATATATATATATATATTTTAATTTCAAGGGCATAAAACTACTATCAGTGGTGAATTTTTTTATTTGTGTTATTCTTAGTGTGTTTAAACAGTTAAATTGTAATATTTTTAATCACCACAGTGGATAAATTTCTGCATGAGAATTCCTGTCAATTTCTTTTCTACGGTCATTAACAACCTGAAAATATTTTTGACGTTTTTGGTCACAAAAGAAACAGATTTTCCTTCTCTTGATAGGTAAATTTTAAATATCTCAAGTTGAGAAATATTGTAATGGTAGAGTATTGGCTTGAGAAATATTGTAATGGTAGAGTATTGGCTTGAGAAATATTGTAATGGTAGAGTATTGACTTGAGAAATATTGTAATGGTAGAGTATTGACTTGAGAAATATTGTAATGGTAGAATATTGGCTTGAGAAATATTGTAATGGTAGAGTATTGGCTTGAGAAATATTGTAATGGTAGAGTATTGGCTTGAGAAATATTGTAATGGTAGAGTATTGGCTTGAGAAATATTGTAATGGTAGAGTATTGGCTTGAGAAATATTGTAATGGTAGAATATTGGCTTGAGAAATATTGTAATGGTAGAGTATTGGCTTGAGAAATATTGTAATGGTAGAATATTGGCTTGAGAAATATTGTAATGGTAGAGTATTGGCTTGAGAAATATTGTAATGGTAGAATATTGGCTTGAGAAATATTGTAATGGTAGAATATTGGCTTGAGAAATATTGTAATGGTAGAGTATTGGCTTGAGAAATATTGTAATGGTAGAGTATTGGCTTGAGAAATATTGTAATGGTAGAGTATTGGCTTGAGAAATATTGTAATGGTAGAGTATTGGCTTGAGAAATATTGTAATGGTAAAATATTGGCTTGAGAAATATTGTAATGGTAGAGTATTGGTTTGAGAAATATTGTAATGGTAGGGTATTGGCTTGAGAAATATTGTAATGGTAGAGTATTGGCTTGAGAAATATTGTAATGGTAGAGTATTGGCTTAAGAAATATCGTAATGGTAGAATATTGGCTTGAGAAATATTGTAATGGTAGAGTACTGACTTGAGAAATATTGTATTGGCTTATGATGCAAGAGATTGCTGGATCAAATCTCATCAGGAACATTTCCTTTTTTCTTTCAGCTATGTTATTTTCAAAACGTTATATATTGATTATTGTCATTTAAATTTAAACATTTACAAATAATACAGCTGTAATGAATATTTACTATGACAAAATCCATTCTTGGAAGTGAAACAAAACACATGATTGATTAACAAACTTATAAATATTCTTGAATTTATTTGGATTACAATTCAGATTCATTGATAAGAATCATTTGAGCACATTATAATCTCCATTATTTTTATACAGGTGCTGTGTCTCAGGCTATTGCAAAGAAAGGTGGTAATGAATTGGCTAAACTGTTACGTGTTCCTGCTACTAGTAAGTAGTTGTCTATTACAAACAAACCAATATTGGACAATTTGGTGTTGATTTAGTTGGTCTTGTATTGAAAGTGGTGTAAGATTGCTAATGTATTGATGATCAATGCTTATTCTCATTATCAATCTCTTTATATCTTCTTGGAAGAAATAACTCTTGATAAGAAACAACAGTTTGTTATACTAAACATGAAATTAAACAAATTGACCACTTGATTGTTGTTAAACATCATGTGAGAATGAGAAGTACTTCTTCTTTATTTATGTGACCAACAGCAAGTACTCGTAATTAAATAGACCTTTTGTTAAACATCATGTGAGAGTGAGAAGTACTTCTTCTTTATTTATGTGACCAACAGCAAGTACTCGTAATTAAATAGACCTTTTGTTAAACATCATGTGAGAGTGAGAAGTACTTCTTCTTTATTTATGTGACCAACAGCAAGTACTCGTAATTAAATAGACCTTTTGTTAAACATCATGTGAGAGTGAGAAGTACTTCTTCTTTATTTATGTGACCAACAGCAAGTACTCGTAATTAAATAGACCTTTTGTTAGACATCATGTGAGAGTGAGAAGTACTTCTTCTTTATTTATGTGACCAACAGCAAGTACTCGTAATTAAATAGACCTTTTGTTAAACATCATGTGAGAGTGAGAAGTACTTCTTCTTTATTTATGTGACCAACAGCAAGTACTCGTAATTAAATAGACCTTTTGTTAGACATCATGTGAGAATGAGAAGTACTTCTTCTTTATTTATGTGACCAACAGCAAGTACTCGTAATTAAATAGACCTTTTGTTAGACATCATGTGAGAGTGAGAAGTACTTCTTCTTTATTTATGTGACCAACAGCAAGTACTCGTAATTAAATAGACCTTTTGTTAAACATCATGTGAGAGTGAGAAGTACTTCTTCTTTATTTATGTGACCAACATCAAGTACTCGTAATTAAATAGACCTTTTGTTAGACATCATGTGAGAATGAGAAGTACTTCTTCTTTATTTATGTGACCAACATCAAGTACTCGTAATTAAATAGACCTTTTGTTAAACATCATGTGAGAGTGAGAAGTACTTCTTCTTTATTTATGTGACCAATATCAAGTACTCGTAATTAAATAGACCTTTTGTTAGACATCATGTGAGAGTGAGAAGTACTTCTTCTTTATTTATGTGACCAACATCAAGTACTCGTAATTAAATAGACCTTTTGTTAAACATCATGTGAGAATGAGATGTACTTCTTCTTTATTTATGTGACCAACATCAAGTACTCGTAATTAAATAGACCCTTTGTTAGACATCATGTGAGAGTGAGAAGTACTTCTTCTTTATTTATGTGACCAACAGCAAGTACTCGTAATTAAATAGACCTTTTGTTAGACATCATGTGAGAATGAGAAGTACTTCTTCTTTATTTATGTGACCAACATCAAGTACTCGTAATTAAATAGACCTTTTGTTAAACATCATGTGAGAGTGAGAAGTACTTCTTCTTTATTTATGTGACCAACATCAAGTACTCGTAATTAAATAGACCTTTTGTTAAACATCATGTGAGAATGAGAAGTACTTCTTCTTTATTTATGTAACCAACAGCAAGTACTCGTAATTAAATAGACCTTTTGTTAGACATCATGTGAGAGTGAGAAGTACTTCTTCTTTATTTATGTGACCAACATCAAGTACTCGTAATTAAATAGACCTTTTGTTAAACATCATGTGAGAATGAGAAGTACTTCTTCTTTATTTATGTGACCAACATCAAGTACTCGTAATTAAATAGACCTTTTGTTAGACATCATGTGAGAATGAGAAGTACTTCTTCTTTATTTATGTGACCAACAGCAAGTACTCGTAATTAAATAGACCTTTTGTTAAACATCATGTGAGAGTGAGAAGTACTTCTTCTTTATTTATGTGACCAACATCAAGTACTCGTAATTAAATAGACCTTTTGTTAGACATCATGTGAGAGTGAGAAGTACTTCTTCTTTATTTATGTGACCAACATCAAGTACTCGTAATTAAATAGACCTTTTGTTAGACATCATGTGAGAATGAGAAGTACTTCTTCTTTATTTATGTGACCAACATCAAGTACTCGTAATTAAATAGACCTTTTGTTAGACATCATGTGAGAGTGAGAAGTACTTCTTCTTTATTTATGTGACCAACAGCAAGTACTCGTAATTAAATAGACCTTTTGTTAGACATCATGTGAGAATGAGAAGTACTTCTTCTTTATTTATGTGACCAACAGTAAGTACTCGTAATTAAATAGACCTTTTGCTAAACATCATGTGAGAGTGAGAAGTACTTCTTCTTTATTTATGTGACCAACATCAAGTACTCGTAATTAAATAGACCTTTTGTTAGACATCATGTGAGAGTGAGAAGTACTTCTTCTTTATTTATGTGACCAACATCAAGTACTCGTAATTAAATAGAACTTTTGTTAAACATCATGTGAGAATGAGAAGTGCTTCTTCTTTATTTATGTGACCAACATCAAGTACTCGTAATTAAATAGACCCTTTGTTAGACATCATGTGAGAGTGAGAAGTACTTCTTCTTTATTTATGTGACCAACAGCAAGTACTCGTAATTAAATAGACCTTTTGTTAGACATCATGTGAGAATGAGAAGTACTTCTTCTTTATTTATGTGACCAACATCAAGTACTCGTAATTAAATAGACCTTTTGTTAAACATCATGTGAGAGTGAGAAGTACTTCTTCTTTATTTATGTGACCAACATCAAGTACTCGTAATTAAATAGACCTTTTGTTAAACATCATGTGAGAATGAGAAGTACTTCTTCTTTATTTATGTAACCAACAGCAAGTACTCGTAATTAAATAGACCTTTTGTTAGACATCATGTGAGAGTGAGAAGTACTTCTTCTTTATTTATGTGACCAACATCAAGTACTCGTAATTAAATAGACCTTTTGTTAAACATCATGTGAGAATGAGAAGTACTTCTTCTTTATTTATGTGACCAACATCAAGTACTCGTAATTAAATAGACCTTTTGTTAGACATCATGTGAGAGTGAGAAGTACTTCTTCTTTATTTATGTGACCAACATCAAGTACTCGTAATTAAATAGACCTTTTGTTAAACATCATGTGAGAATGAGAAGTACTTCTTCTTTATTTATGTGACCAGCATCAAGTACTCGTAATTAAATAGACCTTTTGTTAGACATCATGTGAGAGTGAGAAGTACTTCTTCTTTATTTATGTGACCAACAGCAAGTACTCGTAATTAAATAGACCTTTTGTTAGACATCATGTGAGAATGAGAAGTACTTCTTCTTTATTTATTTGATCAACAGCAAGTACTCGTAATTAAATAGACCTTTTGTTAAACATCATGTGAGAGTGAGAAGTACTTCTTCTTTATTTATGTGACCAACATCAAGTACTCGTAATTAAATAGACCTTTTGTTAGACATCATGTGAGAGTGAGAAGTACTTCTTCTTTATTTATGTGACCAACATCAAGTACTCGTAATTAAATAGACCTTTTGTTAGACATCATGTGAGAATGAGAAGTACTTCTTCTTTATTTATGTGACCAACATCAAGTACTCGTAATTAAATAGACCTTTTGTTAGACATCATGTGAGAGTGAGAAGTACTTCTTCTTTATTTATGTGACCAACAGCAAGTACTCGTAATTAAATAGACCTTTTGTTAGACATCATGTGAGAATGAGAAGTACTTCTTCTTTATTTATGTGACCAACAGTAAGTACTCGTAATTAAATAGACCTTTTGCTAAACATCATGTGAGAGTGAGAAGTACTTCTTCTTTATTTATGTGACCAACATCAAGTACTCGTAATTAAATAGACCTTTTGCTAAACATCATGTGAGAGTGAGAAGTACTTCTTCTTTATTTATGTGACCAACATCAAGTACTCGTAATTAAATAGACCTTTTGTTAGACATCATGTGAGAGTGAGAAGTACTTCTTCTTTATTTATGTGACCAACATCAAGTACTCGTAATTAAATAGACCTTTTGTTAAACATCATGTGAGAGTGAGAAGTACTTCTTCTTTATTTATGTGACCAACATCAAGTACTCGTAATTAAATAGACCTTTTGTTAAACATCATGTGAGAATGAGAAGTACTTCTTCTTTATTTATGTGACCAACATCAAGTACTCGTAATTAAATAGACCTTTTGTTAGACATCATGTGAGAGTGAGAAGTACTTCTTCTTTATTTATGTGACCAACATCAAGTACTCGTAATTAAATAGACCTTTTGTTAAACATCATGTGAGAATGAGAAGTACTTCTTCTTTATTTATGTGACCAACATCAAGTACTCGTAATTAAATAGACCTTTTGTTAGACATCATGTGAGAGTGAGAAGTACTTCTTCTTTATTTATGTGACCAACAGCAAGTACTCGTAATTAAATAGACCTTTTGTTAGACATCATGTGAGAATGAGAAGTACTTCTTCTTTATTTATGTGACCAACAGCAAGTACTCGTAATTAAATAGACCTTTTGTTAAACATCATGTGAGAGTGAGAAGTACTTCTTCTTTATTTATGTGACCAACATCAAGTACTCGTAATTAAATAGACCTTTTGTTAGACATCATGTGAGAATGAGAAGTACTTCTTCTTTATTTATGTGACCAACATCAAGTACTCGTAATTAAATAGACCTTTTGTTAGACATCATGTGAGAATGAGAAGTACTTCTTCTTTATTTATGTGACCAACATCAAGTACTCGTAATTAAATAGACCTTTTGTTAGACATCATGTGAGAGTGAGAAGTACTTCTTCTTTATTTATGTGACCAACAGCAAGTACTCGTAATTAAATAGACCTTTTGTTAGACATCATGTGAGAATGAGAAGTACTTCTTCTTTATTTATGTGACCAACAGTAAGTACTCGTAATTAAATAGACCTTTTGCTAAACATCATGTGAGAGTGAGAAGTACTTCTTCTTTATTTATGTGACCAACATCAAGTACTCGTAATTAAATAGACCTTTTGTTAGACATCATGTGAGATTGAGAAGTACTTCTTCTTTATTTATGTGACCAACATCAAGTACTCGTAATTAAATAGACCTTTTGTTAAACATCATGTGAGAATGAGAAGTACTTCTTCTTTATTTATGTGACCAACATCAAGTACTCGTAATTAAATAGACCCTTTGTTAGACATCATGTGAGAGTGAGAAGTACTTCTTCTTTATTTATGTGACCAACAGCAAGTACTCGTAATTAAATAGACCTTTTGTTAGACATCATGTGAGAATGAGAAGTACTTCTTCTTTATTTATGTGACCAACATCAAGTACTCGTAATTAAATAGACCTTTTGTTAAACATCATGTGAGAGTGAGAAGTACTTCTTCTTTATTTATGTGACCAACATCAAGTACTCGTAATTAAATAGACCTTTTGCTAAACATCATGTGAGAGTGAGAAGTACTTCTTCTTTATTTATGTGACCAACAGCAAGTACTCGTAAATTAAATAGACCTTTTGTTAAACATCATGTGAGAGTGAGAAGTACTTCTTCTTTATTTATGTAACCAACAGCAAGTACTCGTAATTAAATAGACCTTTTATTAGACATCATGTGAGAATGAGAAGTACTTCTTCTTTATTTATGTGACCAACAGTAAGTACTCGTAATTAAATAGACCTTTTGTTAAACATCATGTGAGAGTGAGAAATACTTCTTCTTTATTTATGTGACCAACAGCAAGTACTCGTAATTAAATAGACCTTTTGTTAGACATCATGTGAGAATGAGAAGTACTTCTTCTTTATTTATGTGACCAACAGCAAGTACTCGTAATTAAATAGACCTTTTGTTAAACATCATGTGAGAGTGAGAAGTACTTCTTCTTTATTTATGTGACCAACAGCAAGTACTCGTAATTAAATAGACCTTTTGTTAAACATCATGTGAGAGTGAGAAGTACTTCTTCTTTATTTATGTAACCAACAGCAAGTACTCGTAATTAAATAGACCTTTTGTTAGACATCATGTGAGAATGAGAAGTACTTCTTCTTTATTTATGTGACCAACAGTAAGTACTCGTAATTAAATAGACCTTTTGCTAAACATCATGTGAGAGTGAGAAGTACTTCTTCTTTATTTATGTGACCAACAGCAAGTACTCGTAATTAAATAGACCTTTTGTTAAACATCATGTGAGAGTGAGAAGTACTTCTTCTTTATTTATGTAACCAACAGCAAGTACTCGTAATTAAATAGACCTTTTGTTAGACATCATGTGAGAATGAGAAGTACTTCTTCTTTATTTATGTGACCAACAGCAAGTACTCGTAATTAAATAGACCTTTTGTTAAACATCATGTGAGAGTGAGAAGTACTTCTTCTTTATTTATGTGACCAACAGCAAGTACTCGTAATTAAATAGACCTTTTGTTAAACATCATGTGAGAGTGAGAAGTACTTCTTCTTTATTTATGTAACCAACAGCAAGTACTCGTAATTAAATAGACCTTTTGTTAGACATCATGTGAGAATGAGAAGTACTTCTTCTTTATTTATGTGACCAACAGTAAGTACTCGTAATTAAATAGACCTTTTTCTAAACATCATGTGAGAGTGAGAAGTACTTCTTCTTTATTTATGTGACCAACATCAAGTACTCGTAATTAAATAGACCTTTTGTTAGACATCATGTGAGAGTGAGAAGTACTTCTTCTTTATTTATGTGACCAACAGCAAGTACTCGTAATTAAATAGACCTTTTGTTAAACATCATGTGAGAGTGAGAAGTACTTCTTCTTTATTTATGTAACCAACAGCAAGTACTCGTAATTAAATAGACCTTTTGTTAGACATCATGTGAGAATGAGAAGTACTTCTTCTTTATTTATGTGACCAACATCAAGTACTCGTAATTAAATAGACCTTTTGTTAGACATCATGTGAGAGTGAGAAGTACTTCTTCTTTATTTATGTGACCAACAGCAAGTACTCGTAATTAAATAGACCTTTTGTTAGACATCATGTGAGAATGAGAAGTACTTCTTCTTTATTTATGTGACCAACAGTAAGTACTCGTAATTAAATAGACCTTTTGCTAAACATCATGTGAGAGTGAGAAGTACTTCTTCTTTATTTATGTGACCAACATCAAGTACTCGTAATTAAATAGACCTTTTGCTAAACATCATGTGAGAGTGAGAAGTACTTCTTCTTTATTTATGTGACCAACATCAAGTACTCGTAATTAAATAGACCTTTTGTTAGACATCATGTGAGAGTGAGAAGTACTTCTTCTTTATTTATGTGACCAACATCAAGTACTCGTAATTAAATATACCTTTTGTTAAACATCATGTGAGAGTGAGAAGTACTTCTTCTTTATTTATGTGACCAACATCAAGTACTCGTAATTAAATAGACCTTTTGTTAAACATCATGTGAGAATGAGAAGTACTTCTTCTTTATTTATGTGACCAACATCAAGTACTCGTAATTAAATAGACCTTTTGTTAGACATCATGTGAGAGTGAGAAGTACTTCTTCTTTATTTATGTGACCAACATCAAGTACTCGTAATTAAATAGACCTTTTGTTAAACATCATGTGAGAATGAGAAGTACTTCTTCTTTATTTATGTGACCAACATCAAGTACTCGTAATTAAATAGACCTTTTGTTAGACATCATGTGAGAGTGAGAAGTACTTCTTCTTTATTTATGTGACCAACAGCAAGTACTCGTAATTAAATAGACCTTTTGTTAGACATCATGTGAGAATGAGAAGTACTTCTTCTTTATTTATGTGACCAACAGCAAGTACTCGTAATTAAATAGACCTTTTGTTAAACATCATGTGAGAGTGAGAAGTACTTCTTCTTTATTTATGTGACCAACATCAAGTACTCGTAATTAAATAGACCTTTTGTTAGACATCATGTGAGAATGAGAAGTACTTCTTCTTTATTTATGTGACCAACATCAAGTACTCGTAATTAAATAGACCTTTTGTTAGACATCATGTGAGAATGAGAAGTACTTCTTCTTTATTTATGTGACCAACATCAAGTACTCGTAATTAAATAGACCTTTTGTTAGACATCATGTGAGAGTGAGAAGTACTTCTTCTTTATTTATGTGACCAACAGCAAGTACTCGTAATTAAATAGACCTTTTGTTAGACATCATGTGAGAATGAGAAGTACTTCTTCTTTATTTATGTGACCAACAGTAAGTACTCGTAATTAAATAGACCTTTTGCTAAACATCATGTGAGAGTGAGAAGTACTTCTTCTTTATTTATGTGACCAACATCAAGTACTCGTAATTAAATAGACCTTTTGTTAGACATCATGTGAGATTGAGAAGTACTTCTTCTTTATTTATGTGACCAACATCAAGTACTCGTAATTAAATAGACCTTTTGTTAAACATCATGTGAGAATGAGAAGTACTTCTTCTTTATTTATGTGACCAACATCAAGTACTCGTAATTAAATAGACCCTTTGTTAGACATCATGTGAGAGTGAGAAGTACTTCTTCTTTATTTATGTGACCAACAGCAAGTACTCGTAATTAAATAGACCTTTTGTTAGACATCATGTGAGAATGAGAAGTACTTCTTCTTTATTTATGTGACCAACATCAAGTACTCGTAATTAAATAGACCTTTTGTTAAACATCATGTGAGAGTGAGAAGTACTTCTTCTTTATTTATGTGACCAACATCAAGTACTCGTAATTAAATAGACCTTTTGCTAAACATCATGTGAGAGTGAGAAGTACTTCTTCTTTATTTATGTGACCAACATCAAGTACTCGTAATTAAATAGACCTTTTGTTAGACATCATGTGAGAGTGAGAAGTACTTCTTCTTTATTTATGTGACCAACATCAAGTACTCGTAATTAAATAGACCTTTTGTTAAACATCATGTGAGAGTGAGAAGTACTTCTTCTTTATTTATGTGACCAACAGTAAGTACTCGTAATTAAATAGACCTTTTGCTAAACATCATGTGAGAGTGAGAAGTACTTCTTCTTTATTTATGTGACCAACATCAAGTACTCGTAATTAAATAGACCTTTTGCTAAACATCATGTGAGAGTGAGAAGTACTTCTTCTTTATTTATGTGACCAACATCAAGTACTCGTAATTAAATAGACCTTTTGTTAGACATCATGTGAGAATGAGAAGTACTTCTTCTTTATTTATGTGACCAACATCAAGTACTCGTAATTAAATAGACCTTTTGTTAAACATCATGTGAGAGTGAGAAGTACTTCTTCTTTATTTATGTGACCAACAGCAAGTACTCGTAATTAAATAGACCTTTTGTTAGACATCATGTGAGAATGAGAAGTACTTCTTCTTTATTTATGTGACCAACAGCAAGTACTCGTAATTAAATAGACCTTTTGTTAAACATCATGTGAGAGTGAGAAGTACTTCTTCTTTATTTATGTGACCAACAGCAAGTACTCGTAAATTAAATAGACCTTTTGTTAAACATCATGTGAGAGTGAGAAGTACTTCTTCTTTATTTATGTAACCAACAGCAAGTACTCGTAATTAAATAGACCTTTTATTAGACATCATGTGAGAATGAGAAGTACTTCTTCTTTATTTATGTGACCAACAGTAAGTACTCGTAATTAAATAGACCTTTTGTTAAACATCATGTGAGAGTGAGAAATACTTCTTCTTTATTTATGTGACCAACAGCAAGTACTCGTAATTAAATAGACCTTTTGTTAGACATCATGTGAGAATGAGAAGTACTTCTTCTTTATTTATGTGACCAACAGCAAGTACTCGTAATTAAATAGACCTTTTGTTAAACATCATGTGAGAGTGAGAAGTACTTCTTCTTTATTTATGTGACCAACAGCAAGTACTCGTAATTAAATAGACCTTTTGTTAAACATCATGTGAGAGTGAGAAGTACTTCTTCTTTATTTATGTAACCAACAGCAAGTACTCGTAATTAAATAGACCTTTTGTTAGACATCATGTGAGAATGAGAAGTACTTCTTCTTTATTTATGTGACCAACAGTAAGTACTCGTAATTAAATAGACCTTTTGCTAAACATCATGTGAGAGTGAGAAGTACTTCTTCTTTATTTATGTGACCAACATCAAGTACTCGTAATTAAATAGACCTTTTGTTAGACATCATGTGAGAGTGAGAAGTACTTCTTCTTTATTTATGTGACCAACAGCAAGTACTCGTAATTAAATAGACCTTTTGTTAAACATCATGTGAGAGTGAGAAGTACTTCTTCTTTATTTATGTAACCAACAGCAAGTACTCGTAATTAAATAGACCTTTTGTTAGACATCATGTGAGAATGAGAAGTACTTCTTCTTTATTTATGTGACCAACAGCAAGTACTCGTAATTAAATAGACCTTTTGTTAAACATCATGTGAGAGTGAGAAGTACTTCTTCTTTATTTATGTGACCAACAGCAAGTACTCGTAATTAAATAGACCTTTTGTTAAACATCATGTGAGAGTGAGAAGTACTTCTTCTTTATTTATGTAACCAACAGCAAGTACTCGTAATTAAATAGACCTTTTGTTAGACATCATGTGAGAATGAGAAGTACTTCTTCTTTATTTATGTGACCAACAGTAAGTACTCGTAATTAAATAGACCTTTTTCTAAACATCATGTGAGAGTGAGAAGTACTTCTTCTTTATTTATGTGACCAACATCAAGTACTCGTAATTAAATAGACCTTTTGTTAGACATCATGTGAGAGTGAGAAGTACTTCTTCTTTATTTATGTGACCAACAGCAAGTACTCGTAATTAAATAGACCTTTTGTTAAACATCATGTGAGAGTGAGAAGTACTTCTTCTTTATTTATGTAACCAACAGCAAGTACTCGTAATTAAATAGACCTTTTGTTAGACATCATGTGAGAATGAGAAGTACTTCTTCTTTATTTATGTGACCAACATCAAGTACTCGTAATTAAATAGACCTTTTGTTAGACATCATGTGAGAGTGAGAAGTACTTCTTCTTTATTTATGTGACCAACAGCAAGTACTCGTAATTAAATAGACCTTTTGTTAGACATCATGTGAGAATGAGAAGTACTTCTTCTTTATTTATGTGACCAACAGTAAGTACTCGTAATTAAATAGACCTTTTGCTAAACATCATGTGAGAGTGAGAAGTACTTCTTCTTTATTTATGTGACCAACATCAAGTACTCGTAATTAAATAGACCTTTTGCTAAACATCATGTGAGAGTGAGAAGTACTTCTTCTTTATTTATGTGACCAACATCAAGTACTCGTAATTAAATAGACCTTTTGTTAGACATCATGTGAGAGTGAGAAGTACTTCTTCTTTATTTATGTGACCAACATCAAGTACTCGTAATTAAATATACCTTTTGTTAAACATCATGTGAGAGTGAGAAGTACTTCTTCTTTATTTATGTGACCAACATCAAGTACTCGTAATTAAATAGACCTTTTGTTAAACATCATGTGAGAATGAGAAGTACTTCTTCTTTATTTATGTGACCAACATCAAGTACTCGTAATTAAATAGACCTTTTGTTAGACATCATGTGAGAGTGAGAAGTACTTCTTCTTTATTTATGTGACCAACATCAAGTACTCGTAATTAAATAGACCTTTTGTTAAACATCATGTGAGAATGAGAAGTACTTCTTCTTTATTTATGTGACCAACATCAAGTACTCGTAATTAAATAGACCTTTTGTTAGACATCATGTGAGAGTGAGAAGTACTTCTTCTTTATTTATGTGACCAACAGCAAGTACTCGTAATTAAATAGACCTTTTGTTAGACATCATGTGAGAATGAGAAGTACTTCTTCTTTATTTATGTGACCAACAGCAAGTACTCGTAATTAAATAGACCTTTTGTTAAACATCATGTGAGAGTGAGAAGTACTTCTTCTTTATTTATGTGACCAACATCAAGTACTCGTAATTAAATAGACCTTTTGTTAGACATCATGTGAGAATGAGAAGTACTTCTTCTTTATTTATGTGACCAACATCAAGTACTCGTAATTAAATAGACCTTTTGTTAGACATCATGTGAGAATGAGAAGTACTTCTTCTTTATTTATGTGACCAACATCAAGTACTCGTAATTAAATAGACCTTTTGTTAGACATCATGTGAGAGTGAGAAGTACTTCTTCTTTATTTATGTGACCAACAGCAAGTACTCGTAATTAAATAGACCTTTTGTTAGACATCATGTGAGAATGAGAAGTACTTCTTCTTTATTTATGTGACCAACAGTAAGTACTCGTAATTAAATAGACCTTTTGCTAAACATCATGTGAGAGTGAGAAGTACTTCTTCTTTATTTATGTGACCAACATCAAGTACTCGTAATTAAATAGACCTTTTGTTAGACATCATGTGAGATTGAGAAGTACTTCTTCTTTATTTATGTGACCAACATCAAGTACTCGTAATTAAATAGACCTTTTGTTAAACATCATGTGAGAATGAGAAGTACTTCTTCTTTATTTATGTGACCAACATCAAGTACTCGTAATTAAATAGACCCTTTGTTAGACATCATGTGAGAGTGAGAAGTACTTCTTCTTTATTTATGTGACCAACAGCAAGTACTCGTAATTAAATAGACCTTTTGTTAGACATCATGTGAGAATGAGAAGTACTTCTTCTTTATTTATGTGACCAACATCAAGTACTCGTAATTAAATAGACCTTTTGTTAAACATCATGTGAGAGTGAGAAGTACTTCTTCTTTATTTATGTGACCAACATCAAGTACTCGTAATTAAATAGACCTTTTGCTAAACATCATGTGAGAGTGAGAAGTACTTCTTCTTTATTTATGTGACCAACATCAAGTACTCGTAATTAAATAGACCTTTTGTTAGACATCATGTGAGAGTGAGAAGTACTTCTTCTTTATTTATGTGACCAACATCAAGTACTCGTAATTAAATAGACCTTTTGTTAAACATCATGTGAGAGTGAGAAGTACTTCTTCTTTATTTATGTGACCAACAGTAAGTACTCGTAATTAAATAGACCTTTTGCTAAACATCATGTGAGAGTGAGAAGTACTTCTTCTTTATTTATGTGACCAACATCAAGTACTCGTAATTAAATAGACCTTTTGCTAAACATCATGTGAGAGTGAGAAGTACTTCTTCTTTATTTATGTGACCAACATCAAGTACTCGTAATTAAATAGACCTTTTGTTAGACATCATGTGAGAATGAGAAGTACTTCTTCTTTATTTATGTGACCAACATCAAGTACTCGTAATTAAATAGACCTTTTGTTAAACATCATGTGAGAGTGAGAAGTACTTCTTCTTTATTTATGTGACCAACAGCAAGTACTCGTAATTAAATAGACCTTTTGTTAGACATCATGTGAGAATGAGAAGTACTTCTTCTTTATTTATGTGACCAACAGCAAGTACTCGTAATTAAATAGACCTTTTGTTAAACATCATGTGAGAGTGAGAAGTACTTCTTCTTTATTTATGTGACCAACAGCAAGTACTCGTAAATTAAATAGACCTTTTGTTAAACATCATGTGAGAGTGAGAAGTACTTCTTCTTTATTTATGTAACCAACAGCAAGTACTCGTAATTAAATAGACCTTTTATTAGACATCATGTGAGAATGAGAAGTACTTCTTCTTTATTTATGTGACCAACAGTAAGTACTCGTAATTAAATAGACCTTTTGTTAAACATCATGTGAGAGTGAGAAATACTTCTTCTTTATTTATGTGACCAACAGCAAGTACTCGTAATTAAATAGACCTTTTGTTAGACATCATGTGAGAATGAGAAGTACTTCTTCTTTATTTATGTGACCAACAGCAAGTACTCGTAATTAAATAGACCTTTTGTTAAACATCATGTGAGAGTGAGAAGTACTTCTTCTTTATTTATGTGACCAACAGCAAGTACTCGTAATTAAATAGACCTTTTGTTAAACATCATGTGAGAGTGAGAAGTACTTCTTCTTTATTTATGTAACCAACAGCAAGTACTCGTAATTAAATAGACCTTTTGTTAGACATCATGTGAGAATGAGAAGTACTTCTTCTTTATTTATGTGACCAACAGTAAGTACTCGTAATTAAATAGACCTTTTGCTAAACATCATGTGAGAGTGAGAAGTACTTCTTCTTTATTTATGTGACCAACATCAAGTACTCGTAATTAAATAGACCTTTTGTTAGACATCATGTGAGAGTGAGAAGTACTTCTTCTTTATTTATGTGACCAACAGCAAGTACTCGTAATTAAATAGACCTTTTGTTAAACATCATGTGAGAGTGAGAAGTACTTCTTCTTTATTTATGTAACCAACAGCAAGTACTCGTAATTAAATAGACCTTTTGTTAGACATCATGTGAGAATGAGAAGTACTTCTTCTTTATTTATGTGACCAACAGCAAGTACTCGTAATTAAATAGACCTTTTGTTAAACATCATGTGAGAGTGAGAAGTACTTCTTCTTTATTTATGTGACCAACAGCAAGTACTCGTAATTAAATAGACCTTTTGTTAAACATCATGTGAGAGTGAGAAGTACTTCTTCTTTATTTATGTAACCAACAGCAAGTACTCGTAATTAAATAGACCTTTTGTTAGACATCATGTGAGAATGAGAAGTACTTCTTCTTTATTTATGTGACCAACAGTAAGTACTCGTAATTAAATAGACCTTTTTCTAAACATCATGTGAGAGTGAGAAGTACTTCTTCTTTATTTATGTGACCAACATCAAGTACTCGTAATTAAATAGACCTTTTGTTAGACATCATGTGAGAGTGAGAAGTACTTCTTCTTTATTTATGTGACCAACAGCAAGTACTCGTAATTAAATAGACCTTTTGTTAAACATCATGTGAGAGTGAGAAGTACTTCTTCTTTATTTATGTAACCAACAGCAAGTACTCGTAATTAAATAGACCTTTTGTTAGACATCATGTGAGAATGAGAAGTACTTCTTCTTTATTTATGTGACCAACATCAAGTACTCGTAATTAAATAGACCTTTTGTTAGACATCATGTGAGAGTGAGAAGTACTTCTTCTTTATTTATGTGACCAACAGCAAGTACTCGTAATTAAATAGACCTTTTGTTAGACATCATGTGAGAATGAGAAGTACTTCTTCTTTATTTATGTGACCAACAGTAAGTACTCGTAATTAAATAGACCTTTTGCTAAACATCATGTGAGAGTGAGAAGTACTTCTTCTTTATTTATGTGACCAACATCAAGTACTCGTAATTAAATAGACCTTTTGCTAAACATCATGTGAGAGTGAGAAGTACTTCTTCTTTATTTATGTGACCAACATCAAGTACTCGTAATTAAATAGACCTTTTGTTAGACATCATGTGAGAGTGAGAAGTACTTCTTCTTTATTTATGTGACCAACATCAAGTACTCGTAATTAAATAGACCTTTTGTTAAACATCATGTGAGAGTGAGAAGTACTTCTTCTTTATTTATGTGACCAACATCAAGTACTCGTAATTAAATAGACCTTTTGTTAAACATCATGTGAGAATGAGAAGTACTTCTTCTTTATTTATGTGACCAACATCAAGTACTCGTAATTAAATAGACCTTTTGTTAGACATCATGTGAGAGTGAGAAGTACTTCTTCTTTATTTATGTGACCAACATCAAGTACTCGTAATTAAATAGACCTTTTGTTAAACATCATGTGAGAATGAGAAGTACTTCTTCTTTATTTATGTGACCAACATCAAGTACTCGTAATTAAATAGACCTTTTGTTAGACATCATGTGAGAGTGAGAAGTACTTCTTCTTTATTTATGTGACCAACATCAAGTACTCGTAATTAAATAGACCTTTTGTTAAACATCATGTGAGAGTGAGAAGTACTTCTTCTTTATTTATGTGACCAACAGTAAGTACTCGTAATTAAATAGACCTTTTGCTAAACATCATGTGAGAGTGAGAAGTACTTCTTCTTTATTTATGTGACCAACATCAAGTACTCGTAATTAAATAGACCTTTTGCTAAACATCATGTGAGAGTGAGAAGTACTTCTTCTTTATTTATGTGACCAACATCAAGTACTCGTAATTAAATAGACCTTTTGTTAGACATCATGTGAGAATGAGAAGTACTTCTTCTTTATTTATGTGACCAACATCAAGTACTCGTAATTAAATAGACCTTTTGTTAAACATCATGTGAGAGTGAGAAGTACTTCTTCTTTATTTATGTGACCAACAGCAAGTACTCGTAATTAAATAGACCTTTTGTTAGACATCATGTGAGAATGAGAAGTACTTCTTCTTTATTTATGTGACCAACAGCAAGTACTCGTAATTAAATAGACCTTTTGTTAAACATCATGTGAGAGTGAGAAGTACTTCTTCTTTATTTATGTGACCAACAGCAAGTACTCGTAAATTAAATAGACCTTTTGTTAAACATCATGTGAGAGTGAGAAGTACTTCTTCTTTATTTATGTAACCAACAGCAAGTACTCGTAATTAAATAGACCTTTTATTAGACATCATGTGAGAATGAGAAGTACTTCTTCTTTATTTATGTGACCAACAGTAAGTACTCGTAATTAAATAGACCTTTTGTTAAACATCATGTGAGAGTGAGAAATACTTCTTCTTTATTTATGTGACCAACAGCAAGTACTCGTAATTAAATAGACCTTTTGTTAGACATCATGTGAGAATGAGAAGTACTTCTTCTTTATTTATGTGACCAACAGCAAGTACTCGTAATTAAATAGACCTTTTGTTAAACATCATGTGAGAGTGAGAAGTACTTCTTCTTTATTTATGTGACCAACAGCAAGTACTCGTAATTAAATAGACCTTTTGTTAAACATCATGTGAGAGTGAGAAGTACTTCTTCTTTATTTATGTAACCAACAGCAAGTACTCGTAATTAAATAGACCTTTTGTTAGACATCATGTGAGAATGAGAAGTACTTCTTCTTTATTTATGTGACCAACAGTAAGTACTCGTAATTAAATAGACCTTTTGCTAAACATCATGTGAGAGTGAGAAGTACTTCTTCTTTATTTATGTGACCAACATCAAGTACTCGTAATTAAATAGACCTTTTGTTAGACATCATGTGAGAGTGAGAAGTACTTCTTCTTTATTTATGTGACCAACAGCAAGTACTCGTAATTAAATAGACCTTTTGTTAAACATCATGTGAGAGTGAGAAGTACTTCTTCTTTATTTATGTAACCAACAGCAAGTACTCGTAATTAAATAGACCTTTTGTTAGACATCATGTGAGAATGAGAAGTACTTCTTCTTTATTTATGTGACCAACAGCAAGTACTCGTAATTAAATAGACCTTTTGTTAAACATCATGTGAGAGTGAGAAGTACTTCTTCTTTATTTATGTGACCAACAGCAAGTACTCGTAATTAAATAGACCTTTTGTTAAACATCATGTGAGAGTGAGAAGTACTTCTTCTTTATTTATGTAACCAACAGCAAGTACTCGTAATTAAATAGACCTTTTGTTAGACATCATGTGAGAATGAGAAGTACTTCTTCTTTATTTATGTGACCAACAGTAAGTACTCGTAATTAAATAGACCTTTTTCTAAACATCATGTGAGAGTGAGAAGTACTTCTTCTTTATTTATGTGACCAACATCAAGTACTCGTAATTAAATAGACCTTTTGTTAGACATCATGTGAGAGTGAGAAGTACTTCTTCTTTATTTATGTGACCAACAGCAAGTACTCGTAATTAAATAGACCTTTTGTTAAACATCATGTGAGAGTGAGAAGTACTTCTTCTTTATTTATGTAACCAACAGCAAGTACTCGTAATTAAATAGACCTTTTGTTAGACATCATGTGAGAATGAGAAGTACTTCTTCTTTATTTATGTGACCAACATCAAGTACTCGTAATTAAATAGACCTTTTGTTAGACATCATGTGAGAGTGAGAAGTACTTCTTCTTTATTTATGTGACCAACAGCAAGTACTCGTAATTAAATAGACCTTTTGTTAGACATCATGTGAGAATGAGAAGTACTTCTTCTTTATTTATGTGACCAACAGTAAGTACTCGTAATTAAATAGACCTTTTGCTAAACATCATGTGAGAGTGAGAAGTACTTCTTCTTTATTTATGTGACCAACATCAAGTACTCGTAATTAAATAGACCTTTTGCTAAACATCATGTGAGAGTGAGAAGTACTTCTTCTTTATTTATGTGACCAACATCAAGTACTCGTAATTAAATAGACCTTTTGTTAGACATCATGTGAGAGTGAGAAGTACTTCTTCTTTATTTATGTGACCAACATCAAGTACTCGTAATTAAATAGACCTTTTGTTAAACATCATGTGAGAGTGAGAAGTACTTCTTCTTTATTTATGTGACCAACATCAAGTACTCGTAATTAAATAGACCTTTTGTTAAACATCATGTGAGAATGAGAAGTACTTCTTCTTTATTTATGTGACCAACATCAAGTACTCGTAATTAAATAGACCTTTTGTTAGACATCATGTGAGAGTGAGAAGTACTTCTTCTTTATTTATGTGACCAACATCAAGTACTCGTAATTAAATAGACCTTTTGTTAAACATCATGTGAGAATGAGAAGTACTTCTTCTTTATTTATGTGACCAACATCAAGTACTCGTAATTAAATAGACCTTTTGTTAGACATCATGTGAGAGTGAGAAGTACTTCTTCTTTATTTATGTGACCAACAGCAAGTACTCGTAATTAAATAGACCTTTTGTTAGACATCATGTGAGAATGAGAAGTACTTCTTCTTTATTTATGTGACCAACAGCAAGTACTCGTAATTAAATAGACCTTTTGTTAAACATCATGTGAGAGTGAGAAGTACTTCTTCTTTATTTATGTGACCAACATCAAGTACTCGTAATTAAATAGACCTTTTGTTAGACATCATGTGAGAATAAGAAGTACTTCTTCTTTATTTATGTGACCAACATCAAGTACTCGTAATTAAATAGACCTTTTGTTAGACATCATGTGAGAATGAGAATTACTTCTTCTTTATTTATGTGACCAACATCAAGTACTCGTAATTAAATAGACCTTTTGTTAGACATCATGTGAGAGTGAGAAGTACTTCTTCTTTATTTATGTGACCAACAGCAAGTACTCGTAATTAAATAGACCTTTTGTTAGACATCATGTGAGAATGAGAAGTACTTCTTCTTTATTTATGTGACCAACAGTAAGTACTCGTAATTAAATAGACCTTTTGCTAAACATCATGTGAGAGTGAGAAGTACTTCTTCTTTATTTATGTGACCAACATCAAGTACTCGTAATTAAATAGACCTTTTGTTAGACATCATGTGAGATTGAGAAGTACTTCTTCTTTATTTATGTGACCAACATCAAGTACTCGTAATTAAATAGACCTTTTGTTAAACATCATGTGAGAATGAGAAGTACTTCTTCTTTATTTATGTGACCAACATCAAGTACTCGTAATTAAATAGACCCTTTGTTAGACATCATGTGAGAGTGAGAAGTACTTCTTCTTTATTTATGTGACCAACAGCAAGTACTCGTAATTAAATAGACCTTTTGTTAGACATCATGTGAGAATGAGAAGTACTTCTTCTTTATTTATGTGACCAACATCAAGTACTCGTAATTAAATAGACCTTTTGTTAAACATCATGTGAGAGTGAGAAGTACTTCTTCTTTATTTATGTGACCAACATCAAGTACTCGTAATTAAATAGACCTTTTGCTAAACATCATGTGAGAGTGAGAAGTACTTCTTCTTTATTTATGTGACCAACATCAAGTACTCGTAATTAAATAGACCTTTTGTTAGACATCATGTGAGAGTGAGAAGTACTTCTTCTTTATTTATGTGACCAACATCAAGTACTCGTAATTAAATAGACCTTTTGTTAAACATCATGTGAGAGTGAGAAGTACTTCTTCTTTATTTATGTGACCAACAGTAAGTACTCGTAATTAAATAGACCTTTTGCTAAACATCATGTGAGAGTGAGAAGTACTTCTTCTTTATTTATGTGACCAACATCAAGTACTCGTAATTAAATAGACCTTTTGCTAAACATCATGTGAGAGTGAGAAGTACTTCTTCTTTATTTATGTGACCAACATCAAGTACTCGTAATTAAATAGACCTTTTGTTAGACATCATGTGAGAATGAGAAGTACTTCTTCTTTATTTATGTGACCAACATCAAGTACTCGTAATTAAATAGACCTTTTGTTAAACATCATGTGAGAGTGAGAAGTACTTCTTCTTTATTTATGTGACCAACAGCAAGTACTCGTAATTAAATAGACCTTTTGTTAGACATCATGTGAGAATGAGAAGTACTTCTTCTTTATTTATGTGACCAACAGCAAGTACTCGTAATTAAATAGACCTTTTGTTAAACATCATGTGAGAGTGAGAAGTACTTCTTCTTTATTTATGTGACCAACAGCAAGTACTCGTAAATTAAATAGACCTTTTGTTAAACATCATGTGAGAGTGAGAAGTACTTCTTCTTTATTTATGTAACCAACAGCAAGTACTCGTAATTAAATAGACCTTTTATTAGACATCATGTGAGAATGAGAAGTACTTCTTCTTTATTTATGTGACCAACAGTAAGTACTCGTAATTAAATAGACCTTTTGTTAAACATCATGTGAGAGTGAGAAATACTTCTTCTTTATTTATGTGACCAACAGCAAGTACTCGTAATTAAATAGACCTTTTGTTAGACATCATGTGAGAATGAGAAGTACTTCTTCTTTATTTATGTGACCAACAGCAAGTACTCGTAATTAAATAGACCTTTTGTTAAACATCATGTGAGAGTGAGAAGTACTTCTTCTTTATTTATGTGACCAACAGCAAGTACTCGTAATTAAATAGACCTTTTGTTAAACATCATGTGAGAGTGAGAAGTACTTCTTCTTTATTTATGTAACCAACAGCAAGTACTCGTAATTAAATAGACCTTTTGTTAGACATCATGTGAGAATGAGAAGTACTTCTTCTTTATTTATGTGACCAACAGTAAGTACTCGTAATTAAATAGACCTTTTGCTAAACATCATGTGAGAGTGAGAAGTACTTCTTCTTTATTTATGTGACCAACATCAAGTACTCGTAATTAAATAGACCTTTTGTTAGACATCATGTGAGAGTGAGAAGTACTTCTTCTTTATTTATGTGACCAACAGCAAGTACTCGTAATTAAATAGACCTTTTGTTAAACAGCATGTGAGAGTGAGAAGTACTTCTTCTTTATTTATGTAACCAACAGCAAGTACTCGTAATTAAATAGACCTTTTGTTAGACATCATGTGAGAATGAGAAGTACTTCTTCTTTATTTATGTGACCAACAGCAAGTACTCGTAATTAAATAGACCTTTTGTTAAACATCATGTGAGAGTGAGAAGTACTTCTTCTTTATTTATGTGACCAACAGCAAGTACTCGTAATTAAATAGACCTTTTGTTAAACATCATGTGAGAGTGAGAAGTACTTCTTCTTTATTTATGTAACCAACAGCAAGTACTCGTAATTAAATAGACCTTTTGTTAGACATCATGTGAGAATGAGAAGTACTTCTTCTTTATTTATGTGACCAACAGTAAGTACTCGTAATTAAATAGACCTTTTTCTAAACATCATGTGAGAGTGAGAAGTACTTCTTCTTTATTTATGTGACCAACATCAAGTACTCGTAATTAAATAGACCTTTTGTTAGACATCATGTGAGAGTGAGAAGTACTTCTTCTTTATTTATGTGACCAACAGCAAGTACTCGTAATTAAATAGACCTTTTGTTAAACATCATGTGAGAGTGAGAAGTACTTCTTCTTTATTTATGTAACCAACAGCAAGTACTCGTAATTAAATAGACCTTTTGTTAGACATCATGTGAGAATGAGAAGTACTTCTTCTTTATTTATGTGACCAACATCAAGTACTCGTAATTAAATAGACCTTTTGTTAGACATCATGTGAGAGTGAGAAGTACTTCTTCTTTATTTATGTGACCAACAGTAAGTACTCGTAATTAAATAGACCTTTTGTTAAACATCATGTGAGAATGAGAAGTACTTCTTCTTTATTTATGTGACCAACATCAAGTACTCGTAATTAAATAGACCTTTTGTTAGACATCATGTGAGAATGAGAAGTACTTCTTCTTTATTTATGTGACCAACATCAAGTACTCGTAATTAAATAGACCTTTTGTTAGACATCATGTGAGAATGAGAAGTACTTCTTCTTTATTTATGTGACCAACATCAAGTACTCGTAATTAAATAGACCTTTTGTTAGACATCATGTGAGAGTGAGAAGTACTTCTTCTTTATTTATGTGACCAACAGTAAGTACTTGTAATTAAATAGACCTTTTGCTAAACATCATGTGAGAGTGAGAAGTACTTCTTCTTTATTTATGTGACCAACATCAAGTACTCGTAATTAAATAGACCTTTTGCTAAACATCATGTGAGAGTGAGAAGTACTTCTTCTTTATTTATGTGACCAACATCAAGTACTCGTAATTAAATAGACCTTTTGTTAAACATCATGTGAGAGTGAGAAGTACTTCTTCTTTATTTATGTGACCAACAGCAAGTACTCGTAATTAAATAGACCTTTTGTTAAACATCATGTGAGAGTGAGAAGTACTTCTTCTTTATTTATGTAACCAACAGCAAGTACTCGTAATTAAATAGACCTTTTGTTAGACATCATGTGAGAATGAGAAGTACTTCTTCTTTATTTATGTGACCAACAGTAAGTCATCGTAATTAAATAGACCTTTTGCTAAACATCATGTGAGAGTGAGAAGTACTTCTTCTTTATTTATGTGACCAACATCAAGTACTCGTAATTAAATAGACCTTTTGTTAGACATCATGTGAGAGTGAGAAGTACTTCTTCTTTATTTATGTGACCAACAGCAAGTACTCGTAATTAAATAGACCTTTTGTTAAACATCATGTGAGAGTGAGAAGTACTTCTTCTTTATTTATGTAACCAACAGCAAGTACTCGTAATTAAATAGACCTTTTGTTAGACATCATGTGAGAATGAGAAGTACTTCTTCTTTATTTATGTGACCAACAGCAAGTACTCGTAATTAAATAGACCTTTTGTTAAACATCATGTGAGAGTGAGAAGTACTTCTTCTTTATTTATGTGACCAACAGCAAGTACTCGTAATTAAATAGACCTTTTGTTAAACATCATGTGAGAGTGAGAAGTACTTCTTCTTTATTTATGTAACCAACAGCAAGTACTCGTAATTAAATAGACCTTTTGTTAGACATCATGTGAGAATGAGAAGTACTTCTTCTTTATTTATGTGACCAACAGTAAGTACTCGTAATTAAATAGACCTTTTGCTAAACATCATGTGAGAGTGAGAAGTACTTCTTCTTTATTTATGTGACCAACATCAAGTACTCGTAATTAAATAGACCTTTTGTTAGACATCATGTGAGAGTGAGAAGTACTTCTTCTTTATTTATGTGACCAACATCAAGTACTCGTAATTAAATAGACCTTTTGTTAGACATCATGTGAGAATGAGAAGTACTTCTTCTTTATTTATGTGACCAACATCAAGTACTCGTAATTAAATAGACCTTTTGTTAGACATCATGTGAGAATGAGAAGTACTTCTTCTTTATTTATGTGACCAACATCAAGTACTCGTAATTAAATAGACCTTTTGTTAGACATCATGTGAGAGTGAGAAGTACTTCTTCTTTATTTATGTGACCAACAGTAAGTACTTGTAATTAAATAGACCTTTTGCTAAACATCATGTGAGAGTGAGAAGTACTTCTTCTTTATTTATGTGACCAACATCAAGTACTCGTAATTAAATAGACCTTTTGCTAAACATCATGTGAGAGTGAGAAGTACTTCTTCTTTATTTATGTGACCAACATCAAGTACTCGTAATTAAATAGACCTTTTGTTAAACATCATGTGAGAGTGAGAAGTACTTCTTCTTTATTTATGTGACCAACATCAAGTACTCGTAATTAAATAGACCTTTTGTTAAACATCATGTGAGAGTGAGAAGTACTTCTTCTTTATTTATGTAACCAACAGCAAGTACTCGTAATTAAATAGACCTTTTGTTAGACATCATGTGAGAATGAGAAGTACTTCTTCTTTATTTATGTGACCAACAGTAAGTCATCGTAATTAAATAGACCTTTTGCTAAACATCATGTGAGAGTGAGAAGTACTTCTTCTTTATTTATGTGACCAACATCAAGTACTCGTAATTAAATAGACCTTTTGTTAGACATCATGTGAGAGTGAGAAGTACTTCTTCTTTATTTATGTGACCAACAGCAAGTACTCGTAATTAAATAGACCTTTTGTTAAACATCATGTGAGAGTGAGAAGTACTTCTTCTTTATTTATGTAACCAACAGCAAGTACTCGTAATTAAATAGACCTTTTGTTAGACATCATGTGAGAATGAGAAGTACTTCTTCTTTATTTATGTGACCAACAGCAAGTACTCGTAATTAAATAGACCTTTTGTTAAACATCATGTGAGAGTGAGAAGTACTTCTTCTTTATTTATGTGACCAACAGCAAGTACTCGTAATTAAATAGACCTTTTGTTAAACATCATGTGAGAGTGAGAAGTACTTCTTCTTTATTTATGTAACCAACAGCAAGTACTCGTAATTAAATAGACCTTTTGTTAGACATCATGTGAGAATGAGAAGTACTTCTTCTTTATTTATGTGACCAACAGTAAGTACTCGTAATTAAATAGACCTTTTGCTAAACATCATGTGAGAGTGAGAAGTACTTCTTCTTTATTTATGTGACCAACATCAAGTACTCGTAATTAAATAGACCTTTTGTTAGACATCATGTGAGAGTGAGAAGTACTTCTTCTTTATTTATGTGACCAACAGCAAGTACTCGTAATTAAATAGACCTTTTGTTAAACATCATGTGAGAGTGAGAAGTACTTCTTCTTTATTTATGTAACCAACAGCAAGTACTCGTAATTAAATAGACCTTTTGTTAGACATCATGTGAGAATGAGAAGTACTTCTTCTTTATTTATGTGACCAACAGTAAGTACTCGTAATTAAATAGACCTTTTGCTAAACATCATGTGAGAGTGAGAAGTACTTCTTCTTTATTTATGTGACCAACATCAAGTACTCGTAATTAAATAGACCTTTTGTTAGACATCATGTGAGAGTGAGAAGTACTTCTTCTTTATTTATGTGACCAACAGCAAGTACTCGTAATTAAATAGACCTTTTGTTAAACATCATGTGAGAGTGAGAAGTACTTCTTCTTTATTTATGTAACCAACAGCAAGTACTCGTAATTAAATAGACCTTTTGTTAGACATCATGTGAGAATGAGAAGTACTTCTTCTTTATTTATGTGACCAACAGCAAGTACTCGTAATTAAATAGACCTTTTGTTAGACATCATGTGAGAATGAGAAGTACTTCTTCTTTATTTATGTGACCAACAGCAAGTACTCGTAATTAAATAGACCTTTTGTTAAACATCATGTGAGAGTGAGAAGTACTTCTTCTTTATTTATGTAACCAACAGCAAGTACTCGTAATTAAATAGACCTTTTGTTAGACATCATGTGAGAATGAGAAGTACTTCTTCTTTATTTATGTGACCAACAGCAAGTACTCGTAATTTAATAGACCTTTTGTTAAACATCATGTGAGAGTGAGAAGTACTTCTTCTTTATTTATGTGACCAACAGCAAGTACTCGTAATTAAATAGACCTTTTGTTAAACATCATGTGAGAGTGAGAAGTACTTCTTCTTTATTTATGTAACCAACAGCAAGTACTCGTAATTAAATAGACCTTTTGTTAGACATCATGTGAGAATGAGAAGTACTTCTTCTTTATTTATGTGACCAACAGTAAGTACTCGTAATTAAATAGACCTTTTGCTAAACATCATGTGAGAGTGAGAAGTACTTCTTCTTTATTTATGTGACCAACATCAAGTACTCGTAATTAAATAGACCTTTTGTTAGACATCATGTGAGAGTGAGAAGTACTTCTTCTTTATTTATGTGACCAACATCAAGTACTCGTAATTAAATAGACCTTTTGTTAAACATCATGTGAGAGTGAGAAGTACTTCTTCTTTATTTATGTAACCAACAGCAAGTACTCGTAATTAAATAGACCTTTTGTTAGACATCATGTGAGAATGAGAAGTACTTCTTCTTTATTTATGTGACCAACATCAAGTACTCGTAATTAAATAGACCTTTTGTTAGACATCATGTGAGAGTGAGAAGTACTTCTTCTTTATTTATGTGACCAACATCAAGTACTCGTAATTAAATAGACCTTTTGCTAAACATCATGTGAGAGTGAGAAGTACTTCTTCTTTATTTATGTGACCAACATCAAGTACTCGTAATTAAATAGACCTTTTGTTAAACATCATGTGAGAGTGAGAAGTACTTCTTCTTTATTTATGTGACCAACAGCAAGTACTCGTAATTAAATAGACCTTTTGTTAAACATCATGTGAGAGTGAGAAGTACTTCTTCTTTATTTATGTAACCAACAGCAAGTACTCGTAATTAAATAGACCTTTTGTTAGACATCATGTGAGAATGAGAAGTACTTCTTCTTTATTTATGTGACCAACAGTAAGTCATCGTAATTAAATAGACCTTTTGCTAAACATCATGTGAGAGTGAGAAGTACTTCTTCTTTATTTATGTGACCAACATCAAGTACTCGTAATTAAATAGACCTTTTGTTATACATCATGTGAGAATGAGAAGTACTTCTTCTTTATTTATGTAACCAACAGCAAGTACTCGTAATTAAATAGACCTTTTGTTAGACATCATGTGAGAATGAGAAGTACTTCTTCTTTATTTATGTGACCAACAGCAAGTACTCGTAATTAAATAGACCTTTTGTTAAACATCATGTGAGAGTGAGAAGTACTTCTTCTTTATTTATGTGACCAACAGCAAGTACTCGTAATTAAATAGACCTTTTGTTAAACATCATGTGAGAGTGAGAAGTACTTCTTCTTTATTTATGTAACCAACAGCAAGTACTCGTAATTAAATAGACCTTTTATTAGACATCATGTGAGAATGAGAAGTACTTCTTCTTTATTTATGTGACCAACAGTAAGTACTCGTAATTAAATAGACCTTTTGTTAAACATCATGTGAGAGTGAGAAATACTTCTTCTTTATTTATGTGACCAACAGCAAGTACTCGTAATTAAATAGACCTTTTGTTAGACATCATGTGAGAATGAGAAGTACTTCTTCTTTATTTATGTGACCAACAGCAAGTACTCGTAATTAAATAGACCTTTTGTTAAACATCATGTGAGAGTGAGAAGTACTTCTTCTTTATTTATGTGACCAACAGCAAGTACTCGTAATTAAATAGACCTTTTGTTAAACATCATGTGAGAGTGAGAAGTACTTCTTCTTTATTTATGTAACCAACAGCAAGTACTCGTAATTAAATAGACCTTTTGTTAGACATCATGTGAGAATGAGAAGTACTTCTTCTTTATTTATGTGACCAACAGTAAGTACTCGTAATTAAATAGACCTTTTGCTAAACATCATGTGAGAGTGAGAAGTACTTCTTCTTTATTTATGTGACCAACATCAAGTACTCGTAATTAAATAGACCTTTTGTTAGACATCATGTGAGAGTGAGAAGTACTTCTTCTTTATTTATGTGACCAACAGCAAGTACTCGTAATTAAATAGACCTTTTGTTAAACATCATGTGAGAGTGAGAAGTACTTCTTCTTTATTTATGTAACCAACAGCAAGTACTCGTAATTAAATAGACCTTTTGTTAGACATCATGTGAGAATGAGAAGTACTTCTTCTTTATTTATGTGACCAACAGCAAGTACTCGTAATTAAATAGACCTTTTGTTAAACATCATGTGAGAGTGAGAAGTACTTCTTCTTTATTTATGTGACCAACAGCAAGTACTCGTAATTAAATAGACCTTTTGTTAAACATCATGTGAGAGTGAGAAGTACTTCTTCTTTATTTATGTAACCAACAGCAAGTACTCGTAATTAAATAGACCTTTTGTTAGACATCATGTGAGAATGAGAAGTACTTCTTCTTTATTTATGTGACCAACAGTAAGTACTCGTAATTAAATAGACCTTTTTCTAAACATCATGTGAGAGTGAGAAGTACTTCTTCTTTATTTATGTGACCAACATCAAGTACTCGTAATTAAATAGACCTTTTGTTAGACATCATGTGAGAGTGAGAAGTACTTCTTCTTTATTTATGTGACCAACAGCAAGTACTCGTAATTAAATAGACCTTTTGTTAAACATCATGTGAGAGTGAGAAGTACTTCTTCTTTATTTATGTAACCAACAGCAAGTACTCGTAATTAAATAGACCTTTTGTTAGACATCATGTGAGAATGAGAAGTACTTCTTCTTTATTTATGTGACCAACATCAAGTACTCGTAATTAAATAGACCTTTTGTTAGACATCATGTGAGAGTGAGAAGTACTTCTTCTTTATTTATGTGACCAACAGTAAGTACTCGTAATTAAATAGACCTTTTGTTAAACATCATGTGAGAATGAGAAGTACTTCTTCTTTATTTATGTGACCAACATCAAGTACTCGTAATTAAATAGACCTTTTGTTAGACATCATGTGAGAATGAGAAGTACTTCTTCTTTATTTATGTGACCAACATCAAGTACTCGTAATTAAATAGACCTTTTGTTAGACATCATGTGAGAATGAGAAGTACTTCTTCTTTATTTATGTGACCAACATCAAGTACTCGTAATTAAATAGACCTTTTGTTAGACATCATGTGAGAGTGAGAAGTACTTCTTCTTTATTTATGTGACCAACAGTAAGTACTTGTAATTAAATAGACCTTTTGCTAAACATCATGTGAGAGTGAGAAGTACTTCTTCTTTATTTATGTGACCAACATCAAGTACTCGTAATTAAATAGACCTTTTGCTAAACATCATGTGAGAGTGAGAAGTACTTCTTCTTTATTTATGTGACCAACATCAAGTACTCGTAATTAAATAGACCTTTTGTTAAACATCATGTGAGAGTGAGAAGTACTTCTTCTTTATTTATGTGACCAACAGCAAGTACTCGTAATTAAATAGACCTTTTGTTAAACATCATGTGAGAGTGAGAAGTACTTCTTCTTTATTTATGTAACCAACAGCAAGTACTCGTAATTAAATAGACCTTTTGTTAGACATCATGTGAGAATGAGAAGTACTTCTTCTTTATTTATGTGACCAACAGTAAGTCATCGTAATTAAATAGACCTTTTGCTAAACATCATGTGAGAGTGAGAAGTACTTCTTCTTTATTTATGTGACCAACATCAAGTACTCGTAATTAAATAGACCTTTTGTTAGACATCATGTGAGAGTGAGAAGTACTTCTTCTTTATTTATGTGACCAACAGCAAGTACTCGTAATTAAATAGACCTTTTGTTAAACATCATGTGAGAGTGAGAAGTACTTCTTCTTTATTTATGTAACCAACAGCAAGTACTCGTAATTAAATAGACCTTTTGTTAGACATCATGTGAGAATGAGAAGTACTTCTTCTTTATTTATGTGACCAACAGCAAGTACTCGTAATTAAATAGACCTTTTGTTAAACATCATGTGAGAGTGAGAAGTACTTCTTCTTTATTTATGTGACCAACAGCAAGTACTCGTAATTAAATAGACCTTTTGTTAAACATCATGTGAGAGTGAGAAGTACTTCTTCTTTATTTATGTAACCAACAGCAAGTACTCGTAATTAAATAGACCTTTTGTTAGACATCATGTGAGAATGAGAAGTACTTCTTCTTTATTTATGTGACCAACAGTAAGTACTCGTAATTAAATAGACCTTTTGCTAAACATCATGTGAGAGTGAGAAGTACTTCTTCTTTATTTATGTGACCAACATCAAGTACTCGTAATTAAATAGACCTTTTGTTAGACATCATGTGAGAGTGAGAAGTACTTCTTCTTTATTTATGTGACCAACATCAAGTACTCGTAATTAAATAGACCTTTTGTTAGACATCATGTGAGAATGAGAAGTACTTCTTCTTTATTTATGTGACCAACATCAAGTACTCGTAATTAAATAGACCTTTTGTTAGACATCATGTGAGAATGAGAAGTACTTCTTCTTTATTTATGTGACCAACATCAAGTACTCGTAATTAAATAGACGTTTTGTTAGACATCATGTGAGAGTGAGAAGTACTTCTTCTTTATTTATGTGACCAACAGTAAGTACTTGTAATTAAATAGACCTTTTGCTAAACATCATGTGAGAGTGAGAAGTACTTCTTCTTTATTTATGTGACCAACATCAAGTACTCGTAATTAAATAGACCTTTTGCTAAACATCATGTGAGAGTGAGAAGTACTTCTTCTTTATTTATGTGACCAACATCAAGTACTCGTAATTAAATAGACCTTTTGTTAAACATCATGTGAGAGTGAGAAGTACTTCTTCTTTATTTATGTGACCAACAGCAAGTACTCGTAATTAAATAGACCTTTTGTTAAACATCATGTGAGAGTGAGAAGTACTTCTTCTTTATTTATGTAACCAACAGCAAGTACTCGTAATTAAATAGACCTTTTGTTAGACATCATGTGAGAATGAGAAGTACTTCTTCTTTATTTATGTGACCAACAGTAAGTCATCGTAATTAAATAGACCTTTTGCTAAACATCATGTGAGAGTGAGAAGTACTTCTTCTTTATTTATGTGACCAACATCAAGTACTCGTAATTAAATAGACCTTTTGTTAGACATCATGTGAGAGTGAGAAGTACTTCTTCTTTATTTATGTGACCAACAGCAAGTACTCGTAATTAAATAGACCTTTTGTTAAACATCATGTGAGAGTGAGAAGTACTTCTTCTTTATTTATGTAACCAACAGCAAGTACTCGTAATTAAATAGACCTTTTGTTAGACATCATGTGAGAATGAGAAGTACTTCTTCTTTATTTATGTGACCAACAGCAAGTACTCGTAATTAAATAGACCTTTTGTTAAACATCATGTGAGAGTGAGAAGTACTTCTTCTTTATTTATGTGACCAACAGCAAGTACTCGTAATTAAATAGACCTTTTGTTAAACATCATGTGAGAGTGAGAAGTACTTCTTCTTTATTTATGTAACCAACAGCAAGTACTCGTAATTAAATAGACCTTTTGTTAGACATCATGTGAGAATGAGAAGTACTTCTTCTTTATTTATGTGACCAACAGTAAGTACTCGTAATTAAATAGACCTTTTGCTAAACATCATGTGAGAGTGAGAAGTACTTCTTCTTTATTTATGTGACCAACATCAAGTACTCGTAATTAAATAGACCTTTTGTTAGACATCATGTGAGAGTGAGAAGTACTTCTTCTTTATTTATGTGACCAACAGCAAGTACTCGTAATTAAATAGACCTTTTGTTAAACATCATGTGAGAGTGAGAAGTACTTCTTCTTTATTTATGTAACCAACAGCAAGTACTCGTAATTAAATAGACCTTTTGTTAGACATCATGTGAGAATGAGAAGTACTTCTTCTTTATTTATGTGACCAACAGTAAGTACTCGTAATTAAATAGACCTTTTGCTAAACATCATGTGAGAGTGAGAAGTACTTCTTCTTTATTTATGTGACCAACATCAAGTACTCGTAATTAAATAGACCTTTTGTTAGACATCATGTGAGAGTGAGAAGTACTTCTTCTTTATTTATGTGACCAACAGTAAGTACTCGTAATTAAATAGACCTTTTGTTAAACATCATGTGAGAGTGAGAAGTACTTCTTCTTTATTTATGTAACCAACAGCAAGTACTCGTAATTAAATAGACCTTTTGTTAGACATCATGTGAGAATGAGAAGTACTTCTTCTTTATTTATGTGACCAACAGCAAGTACTCGTAATTAAATAGACCTTTTGTTAGACATCATGTGAGAATGAGAAGTACTTCTTCTTTATTTATGTGACCAACAGCAAGTACTCGTAATTAAATAGACCTTTTGTTAAACATCATGTGAGAGTGAGAAGTACTTCTTCTTTATTTATGTAACCAACAGCAAGTACTCGTAATTAAATAGACCTTTTGTTAGACATCATGTGAGAATGAGAAGTACTTCTTCTTTATTTATGTGACCAACAGCAAGTACTCGTAATTAAATAGACCTTTTGTTAAACATCATGTGAGAGTGAGAAGTACTTCTTCTTTATTTATGTGACCAACAGCAAGTACTCGTAATTAAATAGACCTTTTGTTAAACATCATGTGAGAGTGAGAAGTACTTCTTCTTTATTTATGTAACCAACAGCAAGTACTCGTAATTAAATAGACCTTTTGTTAGACATCATGTGAGAATGAGAAGTACTTCTTCTTTATTTATGTGACCAACAGTAAGTACTCGTAATTAAATAGACCTTTTGCTAAACATCATGTGAGAGTGAGAAGTACTTCTTCTTTATTTATGTGACCAACATCAAGTACTCGTAATTAAATAGACCTTTTGTTAGACATCATGTGAGAGTGAGAAGTACTTCTTCTTTATTTATGTGACCAACATCAAGTACTCGTAATTAAATAGACCTTTTGTTAAACATCATGTGAGAGTGAGAAGTACTTCTTCTTTATTTATGTAACCAACAGCAAGTACTCGTAATTAAATAGACCTTTTGTTAGACATCATGTGAGAATGAGAAGTACTTCTTCTTTATTTATGTGACCAACATCAAGTACTCGTAATTAAATAGACCTTTTGTTAGACATCATGTGAGAGTGAGAAGTACTTCTTCTTTATTTATGTGACCAACATCAAGTACTCGTAATTAAATAGACCTTTTGCTAAACATCATGTGAGAGTGAGAAGTACTTCTTCTTTATTTATGTGACCAACATCAAGTACTCGTAATTAAATAGACCTTTTGTTAAACATCATGTGAGAGTGAGAAGTACTTCTTCTTTATTTATGTGACCAACAGCAAGTACTCGTAATTAAATAGACCTTTTGTTAAACATCATGTGAGAGTGAGAAGTACTTCTTCTTTATTTATGTAACCAACAGCAAGTACTCGTAATTAAATAGACCTTTTGTTAGACATCATGTGAGAATGAGAAGTACTTCTTCTTTATTTATGTGACCAACAGTAAGTCATCGTAATTAAATAGACCTTTTGCTAAACATCATGTGAGAGTGAGAAGTACTTCTTCTTTATTTATGTGACCAACATCAAGTACTCGTAATTAAATAGACCTTTTGTTATACATCATGTGAGAATGAGAAGTACTTCTTCTTTATTTATGTAACCAACAGCAAGTACTCGTAATTAAATAGACCTTTTGTTAGACATCATGTGAGAATGAGAAGTACTTCTTCTTTATTTATGTGACCAACAGCAAGTACTCGTAATTAAATAGACCTTTTGTTAAACATCATGTGAGAGTGAGAAGTACTTCTTCTTTATTTATGTGACCAACAGCAAGTACTCGTAATTAAATAGACCTTTTGTTAAACATCATGTGAGAGTGAGAAGTACTTCTTCTTTATTTATGTAACCAACAGCAAGTACTCGTAATTAAATAGACCTTTTGTTAGACATCATGTGAGAATGAGAAGTACTTCTTCTTTATTTATGTGACCAACAGTAAGTACTCGTAATTAAATAGACCTTTTGCTAAACATCATGTGAGAGTGAGAAGTACTTCTTCTTTATTTATGTGACCAACATCAAGTACTCGTAATTAAATAGACCTTTTGTTAGACATCATGTGAGAGTGAGAAGTACTTCTTCTTTATTTATGTGACCAACATCAAGTACTCGTAATTAAATAGACCTTTTGTTAAACATCATGTGAGAGTGAGAAGTACTTCTTCTTTATTTATGTAACCAACAGCAAGTACTCGTAATTAAATAGACCTTTTGTTAGACATCATGTGAGAATGAGAAGTACTTCTTCTTTATTTATGTGACCAACATCAAGTACTCGTAATTAAATAGACCTTTTGTTAGACATCATGTGAGAGTGAGAAGTACTTCTTCTTTATTTATGTGACCAACAGTAAGTACTCGTAATTAAATAGACCTTTTGTTAAACATCATGTGAGAATGAGAAGTACTTCTTCTTTATTTATGTGACCAACATCAAGTACTCGTAATTAAATAGACCTTTTGTTAGACATCATGTGAGAATGAGAAGTACTTCTTCTTTATTTATGTGACCAACATCAAGTACTCGTAATTAAATAGACCTTTTGTTAGACATCATGTGAGAATGAGAAGTACTTCTTCTTTATTTATGTGACCAACATCAAGTACTCGTAATTAAATAGACCTTTTGTTAGACATCATGTGAGAGTGAGAAGTACTTCTTCTTTATTTATGTGACCAACAGTAAGTACTTGTAATTAAATAGACCTTTTGCTAAACATCATGTGAGAGTGAGAAGTACTTCTTCTTTATTTATGTGACCAACATCAAGTACTCGTAATTAAATAGACCTTTTGCTAAACATCATGTGAGAGTGAGAAGTACTTCTTCTTTATTTATGTGACCAACATCAAGTACTCGTAATTAAATAGACCTTTTGTTAAACATCATGTGAGAGTGAGAAGTACTTCTTCTTTATTTATGTGACCAACAGCAAGTACTCGTAATTAAATAGACCTTTTGTTAAACATCATGTGAGAGTGAGAAGTACTTCTTCTTTATTTATGTAACCAACAGCAAGTACTCGTAATTAAATAGACCTTTTGTTAGACATCATGTGAGAATGAGAAGTACTTCTTCTTTATTTATGTGACCAACAGTAAGTCATCGTAATTAAATAGACCTTTTGCTAAACATCATGTGAGAGTGAGAAGTACTTCTTCTTTATTTATGTGACCAACATCAAGTACTCGTAATTAAATAGACCTTTTGTTAGACATCATGTGAGAGTGAGAAGTACTTCTTCTTTATTTATGTGACCAACAGCAAGTACTCGTAATTAAATAGACCTTTTGTTAAACATCATGTGAGAGTGAGAAGTACTTCTTCTTTATTTATGTAACCAACAGCAAGTACTCGTAATTAAATAGACCTTTTGTTAGACATCATGTGAGAATGAGAAGTACTTCTTCTTTATTTATGTGACCAACAGCAAGTACTCGTAATTAAATAGACCTTTTGTTAAACATCATGTGAGAGTGAGAAGTACTTCTTCTTTATTTATGTGACCAACAGCAAGTACTCGTAATTAAATAGACCTTTTGTTAAACATCATGTGAGAGTGAGAAGTACTTCTTCTTTATTTATGTAACCAACAGCAAGTACTCGTAATTAAATAGACCTTTTGTTAGACATCATGTGAGAATGAGAAGTACTTCTTCTTTATTTATGTGACCAACAGTAAGTACTCGTAATTAAATAGACCTTTTGCTAAACATCATGTGAGAGTGAGAAGTACTTCTTCTTTATTTATGTGACCAACATCAAGTACTCGTAATTAAATAGACCTTTTGTTAAACATCATGTGAGAGTGAGAAGTACTTCTTCTTTATTTATGTAACCAACAGCAAGTACTCGTAATTAAATAGACCTTTTGTTAGACATCATGTGAGAATGAGAAGTACTTCTTCTTTATTTATGTGACCAACAGTAAGTACTCGTAATTAAATAGACCTTTTGTTAAACATCATGTGAGAGTGAGAAGTACTTCTTCTTTATTTATGTGACCAACAGCAAGTACTCGTAATTAAATAGACCTTTTGTTAGACATCATGTGAGAATGAGAAGTACTTCTTCTTTATTTATGTGACCAACAGCAAGTACTCGTAATTAAATAGACCTTTTGTTAAACATCATGTGAGAGTGAGAAGTACTTCTTCTTTATTTATGTGACCAACAGCAAGTACTCGTAATTAAATAGACCTTTTGTTAAACATCATGTGAGAGTGAGAAGTACTTCTTCTTTATTTATGTAACCAACAGCAAGTACTCGTAATTAAATAGACTTTTTGTTAGACATCATGTGAGAATGAGAAGTACTTCTTCTTTATTTATGTGACCAACAGTAAGTACTCGTAATTAAATAGACCTTTTGCTAAACATCATGTGAGAGTGAGAAGTACTTCTTCTTTATTTATGTGACCAACATCAAGTACTCGTAATTAAATAGACCTTTTGTTAGACATCATGTGAGAGTGAGAAGTACTTCTTCTTTATTTATGTGACCAACAGCAAGTACTCGTAATTAAATAGACCTTTTGTTAAACATCATGTGAGAGTGAGAAGTACTTCTTCTTTATTTATGTAACCAACAGCAAGTACTCGTAATTAAATAGACCTTTTGTTAGACATCATGTGAGAATGAGAAGTACTTCTTCTTTATTTATGTGACCAACAGCAAGTACTCGTAATTAAATAGACCTTTTGTTAAACATCATGTGAGAGTGAGAAGTACTTCTTCTTTATTTATGTGACCAACAGCAAGTACTCGTAATTAAATAGACCTTTGTTAAACATCATGTGAGAGTGAGAAGTACTTCTTCTTTATTTATGTAACCAACAGCAAGTACTCGTAATTAAATAGACCTTTTGTTATACATCATGTGAGAATGAGAAGTACTTCTTCTTTATTTATGTGACCAACAGTAAGTACTCGTAATTAAATAGACTTTTTGTTAGACATCATGTGAGAATGAGAAGTACTTCTTCTTTATTTATGTGACCAACAGTAAGTACTCGTAATTAAATAGACCTTTTGCTAAACATCATGTGAGAGTGAGAAGTACTTCTTCTTTATTTATGTGACCAACATCAAGTACTCGTAATTAAATAGACCTTTTGTTAGACATCATGTGAGAGTGAGAAGTACTTCTTCTTTATTTATGTGACCAACAGCAAGTACTCGTAATTAAATAGACCTTTTGTTAAACATCATGTGAGAGTGAGAAGTACTTCTTCTTTATTTATGTAACCAACAGCAAGTACTCGTAATTAAATAGACCTTTTGTTAGACATCATGTGAGAATGAGAAGTACTTCTTCTTTATTTATGTGACCAACAGCAAGTACTCGTAATTAAATAGACCTTTTGTTAAACATCATGTGAGAGTGAGAAGTACTTCTTCTTTATTTATGTGACCAACAGCAAGTACTCGTAATTAAATAGACCTTTTGTTAAACATCATGTGAGAGTGAGAAGTACTTCTTCTTTATTTATGTAACCAACAGCAAGTACTCGTAATTAAATAGACCTTTTGTTATACATCATGTGAGAATGAGAAGTACTTCTTCTTTATTTATGTGACCAACAGTAAGTACTCGTAATTAAATAGACCTTTTGCTAAACATCATGTGAGAATGAGAAGTACTTCTTCTTTATTTATGTGACCAACATCAAGTACTCGTAATTAAATAGACCTTTTGTTAGACATCATGTGAGAGTGAGAAGTACTTCTTCTTTATTTATGTGACCAACAGTAAGTACTCGTAATTAAATAGACCTTTTGTTAAACATCATGTGAGAGTGAGAAGTACTTCTTCTTTATTTATGTGACCAACAGCAAGTACTCGTAATTAAATAGACCTTTTGTTAGACATCATGTGAGAATGAGAAGTACTTCTTCTTTATTTATGTGACCAACAGCAAGTACTCGTAATTAAATAGACCTTTTGTTAAACATCATGTGAGAGTGAGAAGTACTTCTTCTTTATTTATGTGACCAACAGCAAGTACTCGTAATTAAATAGACCTTTTGTTAAACAACATGTGAGAGTGAGAAGTACTTCTTCTTTATTTATGTAACCAACAGCAAGTACTCGTAATTAAATAGACCTTTTGTTAGACATCATGTGAGAATGAGAAGTACTTCTTCTTTATTTATGTGACCAACAGTAAGTACTCGTAATTAAATAGACCTTTTGCTAAACATCATGTGAGAGTGAGAAGTACTTCTTCTTTATTTATGTGACCAACATCAAGTACTCGTAATTAAATAGACCTTTTGTTAGACATCATGTGAGAGTGAGAAGTACTTCTTCTTTATTTATGTGACCAACAGCAAGTACTCGTAATTAAATAGACCTTTTGTTAAACATCATGTGAGAGTGAGAAGTACTTCTTCTTTATTTATGTAACCAACAGCAAGTACTCGTAATTAAATAGACCTTTTGTTAGACATCATGTGAGAATGAGAAGTACTTCTTCTTTATTTATGTGACCAACAGCAAGTACTCGTAATTAAATAGACCTTTTGTTAAACATCATGTGAGAGTGAGAAGTACTTCTTCTTTATTTATGTGACCAACAGCAAGTACTCGTAATTAAATAGACCTTTTGTTAAACATCATGTGAGAGTGAGAAGTACTTCTTCTTTATTTATGTAACCAACAGCAAGTACTCGTAATTAAATAGACCTTTTGTTATACATCATGTGAGAATGAGAAGTACTTCTTCTTTATTTATGTGACCAACAGTAAGTACTCGTAATTAAATAGACCTTTTGCTAAACATCATGTGAGAGTGAGAAGTACTTCTTCTTTATTTATGTGACTAACATCAAGTACTCGTAATTAAATAGACCTTTTGTTAGACATCATGTGAGAGTGAGAAGTACTTCTTCTTTATTTATGTGACCAACAGTAAGTACTCGTAATTAAATAGACCTTTTGTTAAACATCATGTGAGAGTGAGAAGTACTTCTTCTTTATTTATGTGACCAACAGCAAGTACTCGTAATTAAATAGACCTTTTGTTAGACATCATGTGAGAATGAGAAGTACTTCTTCTTTATTTATGTGACCAACAGCAAGTACTCGTAATTAAATAGACCTTTTGTTAAACATCATGTGAGAGTGAGAAGTACTTCTTCTTTATTTATGTGACCAACAGCAAGTACTCGTAATTAAATAGACCTTTTGTTAAACATCATGTGAGAGTGAGAAGTACTTCTTCTTTATTTATGTAACCAACAGCAAGTACTCGTAATTAAATAGACTTTTTGTTAGACATCATGTGAGAATGAGAAGTACTTCTTCTTTATTTATGTGACCAACAGTAAGTACTCGTAATTAAATAGACCTTTTGCTAAACATCATGTGAGAGTGAGAAGTACTTCTTCTTTATTTATGTGACCAACATCAAGTACTCGTAATTAAATAGACCTTTTGTTAGACATCATGTGAGAGTGAGAAGTACTTCTTCTTTATTTATGTGACCAACAGCAAGTACTCGTAATTAAATAGACCTTTTGTTAAACATCATGTGAGAGTGAGAAGTACTTCTTCTTTATTTATGTAACCAACAGCAAGTACTCGTAATTAAATAGACCTTTTGTTAGACATCATGTGAGAATGAGAAGTACTTCTTCTTTATTTATGTGACCAACAGCAAGTACTCGTAATTAAATAGACCTTTTGTTAGACATCATGTGAGAGTGAGAAGTACTTCTTCTTTATTTATGTGACCAACAGTAAGTACTCGTAATTAAATAGACCTTTTGCTAAACATCATGTGAGAGTGAGAAGTACTTCTTCTTTATTTATGTGACCAACATCAAGTACTCGTAATTAAATAGACCTTTTGTTAGACATCATGTGAGAGTGAGAAGTACTTCTTCTTTATTTATGTGACCAACAGCAAGTACTCGTAATTAAATAGACCTTTTGTTAAACATCATGTGAGAGTGAGAAGTACTTCTTCTTTATTTATGTAACCAACAGCAAGTACTCGTAATTAAATAGACCTTTTGTTAGACATCATGTGAGAATGAGAAGTACTTCTTCTTTATTTATGTGACCAACAGCAAGTACTCGTAATTAAATAGACCTTTTGTTAAACATCATGTGAGAGTGAGAAGTACTTCTTCTTTATTTATGTGTCCAACAGCAAGTACTCGTAATTAAATAGACCTTTTGTTAAACATCATGTGAGAGTGAGAAGTACTTCTTCTTTATTTATGTAACCAACAGCAAGTACTCGTAATTAAATAGACCTTTTGTTAGACATCATGTGAGAATGAGAAGTACTTCTTCTTTATTTATGTGACCAACAGTAAGTACTCGTAATTAAATAGACCTTTTGCTAAACATCATGTGAGAGTGAGAAGTACTTCTTCTTTATTTATGTGACCAACATCAAGTACTCGTAATTAAATAGACCTTTTGTTAGACATCATGTGAGAGTGAGAAGTACTTCTTCTTTATTTATGTAACCAACAGCAAGTACTCGTAATTAAATAGACCTTTTGTTAAACATCATGTGAGAGTGAGAAGTACTTCTTCTTTATTTGTGTAACCAACAGCAAGTACTCGTAATTAAATAGACCTTTTGTTAGACATCATGTGAGAATGAGAAGTACTTCTTCTTTATTTATGTGACCAACATCAAGTACTCGTAATTAAATAGACCTTTTGTTAGACATCATGTGAGAGTGAGAAGTACTTCTTCTTTATTTATGTGACCAACAGTAAGTACTCGTAATTAAATAGACCTTTTGTTAAACATCATGTGAGAATGAGAAGTACTTCTTCTTTATTTATGTGACCAACATCAAGTACTCGTAATTAAATAGACCTTTTGTTAGACATCATGTGAGAGTGAGAAGTACTTCTTCTTTATTTATGTGACCAACAGTAAGTACTCGTAATTAAATAGACCTTTTGTTAAACATCATGTGAGAATGAGAAGTACTTCTTCTTTATTTATGTGACCAACATCAAGTACTCGTAATTAAATAAACCTTTTGTTAGACATCATGTGAGAGTGAGAAGTACTTCTTCTTTATTTATGTGACCAACAGTAAGTACTTGTAATTAAATAGACCTTTTGCTAAACATCATGTGAGAGTGAGAAGTACTTCTTCTTTATTTATGTGACCAACATCAAGTACTCATAATTAAATAGACCTTTTGCTAAACATCATGTGAGAGTGAGAAGTACTTCTTCTTTATTTATGTGACCAACATCAAGTACTCGTAATTAAATAGACCTTTTGTTAGACATCATGTGAGAGTGAGAAGTACTTCTTCTTTATTTATGTGACCAACATCAAGTACTCGTAATTAAATAGACCTTTTGTTAAACATCATGTGAGAGTGAGAAGTACTTCTTCTTTATTTATGTGACCAACAGCAAGTACTCGTAATTAAATAGACCTTTTGTTAAACATCATGTGAGAGTGAGAAGTACTTCTTCTTTATTTATGTAACCAACAGCAAGTACTCGTAATTAAATAGACCTTTTGTTAGACATCATGTGAGAATGAGAAGTACTTCTTCTTTATTTATGTGACCAACATCAAGTACTCGTAATTAAATAGACCTTTTGTTAGACATCATGTGAGAGTGAGAAGTACTTCTTCTTTATTTATGTGACCAACAGTAAGTACTCGTAATTAAATAGACCTTTTGTTAAACATCATGTGAGAATGAGAAGTACTTCTTCTTTATTTATGTGACCAACATCAAGTACTCGTAATTAAATAGACCTTTTGTTAGACATCATGTGAGAATGAGAAGTACTTCTTCTTTATTTATGTGACCAACATCAAGTACTCGTAATTAAATAGACCTTTTGTTAGACATCATGTGAGAATGAGAAGTACTTCTTCTTTATTTATGTGACCAACATCAAGTACTCGTAATTAAATAGACCTTTTGTTAGACATCATGTGAGAGTGAGAAGTACTTCTTCTTTATTTATGTGACCAACAGTAAGTACTTGTAATTAAATAGACCTTTTGCTAAACATCATGTGAGAGTGAGAAGTACTTCTTCTTTATTTATGTGACCAACATCAAGTACTCGTAATTAAATAGACCTTTTGCTAAACATCATGTGAGAGTGAGAAGTACTTCTTCTTTATTTATGTGACCAACATCAAGTACTCGTAATTAAATAGACCTTTTGTTAAACATCATGTGAGAGTGAGAAGTACTTCTTCTTTATTTATGTGACCAACAGTAAGTCATCATAATTAAATAGACCTTTTGCTAAACATCATGTGAGAGTGAGAAGTACTTCTTCTTTATTTATGTGACCAACATCAAGTACTCGTAATTAAATAGACCTTTTGTTAGACATCATGTGAGAGTGAGAAGTACTTCTTCTTTATTTATGTGACCAACAGCAAGTACTCGTAATTAAATAGACCTTTTGTTAAACATCATGTGAGAGTGAGAAGTACTTCTTCTTTATTTATGTAACCAACAGCAAGTACTCGTAATTAAATAGACCTTTTGTTAGACATCATGTGAGAATGAGAAGTACTTCTTCTTTATTTATGTGACCAACAGCAAGTACTCGTAATTAAATAGACCTTTTGTTAAACATCATGTGAGAGTGAGAAGTACTTCTTCTTTATTTATGTGACCAACAGCAAGTACTCGTAATTAAATAGACCTTTTGTTAAACATCATGTGAGAGTGAGAAGTACTTCTTCTTTATTTATGTAACCAACAGCAAGTACTCGTAATTAAATAGACCTTTTGTTAGACATCATGTGAGAATGAGAAGTACTTCTTCTTTATTTATGTGACCAACAGTAAGTACTCGTAATTAAATAGACCTTTTGCTAAACATCATGTGAGAGTGAGAAGTACTTCTTCTTTATTTATGTGACCAACATCAAGTACTCGTAATTAAATAGACCTTTTGTTAGACATCATGTGAGAGTGAGAAGTACTTCTTCTTTATTTATGTGACCAACAGCAAGTACTCGTAATTAAATAGACCTTTTGTTAAACATCATGTGAGAGTGAGAAGTACTTCTTCTTTATTTATGTAACCAACAGCAAGTACTCGTAATTAAATAGACCTTTTGTTAGACATCATGTGAGAATGAGAAGTACTTCTTCTTTATTTATGTGACCAACATCAAGTACTCGTAATTAAATAGACCTTTTGTTAGACATCATGTGAGAGTGAGAAGTACTTCTTCTTTATTTATGTGACCAACAGTAAGTACTCGTAATTAAATAGACCTTTTGTTAAACATCATGTGAGAATGAGAAGTACTTCTTCTTTATTTATGTGACCAACATCAAGTACTCGTAATTAAATAGACCTTTTGTTAGACATCATGTGAGAATGAGAAGTACTTCTTCTTTATTTATGTGACCAACATCAAGTACTCGTAATTAAATAGACCTATTGTTAGACATCATGTGAGAATGAGAAGTACTTCTTCTTTATTTATGTGACCAACATCAAGTACTCGTAATTAAATAGACCTTTTGTTAGACATCATGTGAGAGTGAGAAGTACTTCTTCTTTATTTATGTGACCAACAGTAAGTACTCGTAATTAAATAGACCTTTTGCTAAACATCATGTGAGAGTGAGAAGTACTTCTTCTTTATTTATGTGACCAACATCAAGTACTCGTAATTAAATAGACCTTTTGCTAAACATCATGTGAGAGTGAGAAGTACTTCTTCTTTATTTATGTGACCAACATCAAGTACTCGTAATTAAATAGACCTTTTGTTAGACATCATGTGAGAGTGAGAAGTACTTCTTCTTTATTTATGTGACCAACATCAAGTACTCGTAATTAAATAGACCTTTTGTTAAACATCATGTGAGAGTGAGAAGTACTTCTTCTTTATTTATGTGACCAACAGCAAGTACTCGTAATTAAATAGACCTTTTGTTAGACATCATGTGAGAATGAGAAGTACTTCTTCTTTATTTATGTGACCAACAGCAAGTACTCGTAATTAAATAGACCTTTTGTTAAACATCATGTGAGAGTGAGAAGTACTTCTTCTTTATTTATGTGACCAACAGCAAGTACTCGTATATTAAATAGACCTTTTGTTAAACATCATGTGAGAGTGAGAAGTACTTCTTCTTTATTTATGTAACCAACAGCAAGTACTCGTAATTAAATAGACCTTTTGTTAGACATCATGTGAGAATGAGAAGTACTTCTTCTTTATTTATGTGACCAACAGTAAGTACTCGTAATTAAATAGACCTTTTGTTAAACATCATGTGAGAGTGAGAAGTACTTCTTCTTTATTTATGTGACCAACAGCAAGTACTCGTAATTAAATAGACCTTTTGTTAGACATCATGTGAGAATGAGAAGTACTTCTTCTTTATTTATGTGACCAACAGCAAGTACTCGTAATTAAATAGACCTTTTGTTAAACATCATGTGAGAGTGAGAAGTACTTCTTCTTTATTTATGTGACCAACAGCAAGTACTCGTAATTAAATAGACCTTTTGTTAAACATCATGTGAGAGTGAGAAGTACTTCTTCTTTATTTATGTAACCAACAGCAAGTACTCGTAATTAAATAGACTTTTTGTTAGACATCATGTGAGAATGAGAAGTACTTCTTCTTTATTTATGTGACCAACAGTAAGTACTCGTAATTAAATAGACCTTTTGCTAAACATCATGTGAGAGTGAGAAGTACTTCTTCTTTATTTATGTGACCAACATCAAGTACTCGTAATTAAATAGACCTTTTGTTAGACATCATGTGAGAGTGAGAAGTACTTCTTCTATATTTATGTGACCAACAGCAAGTACTCGTAATTAAATAGACCTTTTGTTAAACATCATGTGAGAGTGAGAAGTACTTCTTCTTTATTTATGTAACCAACAGCAAGTACTCGTAATTAAATAGACCTTTTGTTAGACATCATGTGAGAATGAGAAGTACTTCTTCTTTATTTATGTGACCAACAGCAAGTACTCGTAATTAAATAGACCTTTTGTTTAACATCATGTGAGAGTGAGAAGTACTTCTTCTTTATTTATGTGACCAACAGCAAGTACTCGTAATTAGATAGACCTTTTGTTAAACATCATGTGAGAGTGAGAAGTACTTCTTCTTTATTTATGTAACCAACAGCAAGTACTCGTAATTAAATAGACCTTTTGTTATACATCATGTGAGAATGAGAAGTACTTCTTCTTTTTTTATGTGACCAACAGTAAGTACTCGTAATTAAATAGACCTTTTGCTAAACATCATGTGAGAGTGAGAAGTACTTCTTCTTTATTTATGTGACTAACATCAAGTACTCGTAATTAAATAGACCTTTTGTTAGACATCATGTGAGAGTGAGAAGTACTTCTTCTTTATTTATGTGACCAACAGTAAGTACTCGTAATTAAATAGACCTTTTGTTAAACATCATGTGAGAGTGAGAAGTACTTCTTCTTTATTTATGTGACCAACAGCAAGTACTCGTAATTAAATAGACCTTTTGTTAGACATCATGTGAGAATGAGAAGTACTTCTTCTTTATTTATGTGACCAACAGCAAGTACTCGTAATTAAATAGACCTTTTGTTAGACATCATGTGAGAGTGAGAAGTACTTCTTCTTTATTTATGTGACCAACAGTAAGTACTCGTAATTAAATAGACCTTTTGTTAAACATCATGTGAGAATGAGAAGTACTTCTTCTTTATTTATGTGACCAACATCAAGTACTCGTAATTAAATAGACCTTTTGTTAGACATCATGTGAGAGTGAGAAGTACTTCTTCTTTATTTATGTGACCAACATCAAGTACTCGTAATTAAATAGACCTTTTGCTAAACATCATGTGAGAGTGAGAAGTACTTCTTCTTTATTTATGTGACCAACATCAAGTACTCGTAATTAAATAGACCTTTTGTTAAACATCATGTGAGAGTGAGAAGTACTTCTTCTTTATTTATGTGACCAACAGCAAGTACTCGTAATTAAATAGACCTTTTGTTAAACATCATGTGAGAGTGAGAAGTACTTCTTCTTTATTTATGTAACCAACAGCAAGTACTCGTAATTAAATAGACCTTTTGTTAGACATCATGTGAGAATGAGAAGTACTTCTTCTTTATTTATGTGACCAACAGTAAGTCATCATAATTAAATAGACCTTTTGCTAAACATCATGTGAGAGTGAGAAGTACTTCTTCTTTATTTATGTGACCAACATCAAGTACTCGTAATTAAATAGACCTTTTGTTAGACATCATGTGAGAGTGAGAAGTACTTCTTCTTTATTTATGTGACCAACAGCAAGTACTCGTAATTAAATAGACCTTTTGTTAAACATCATGTGAGAGTGAGAAGTACTTCTTCTTTATTTATGTAACCAACAGCAAGTACTCGTAATTAAATAGACCTTTTGTTAGACATCATGTGAGAATGAGAAGTACTTCTTCTTTATTTATGTGACCAACAGCAAGTACTCGTAATTAAATAGACCTTTTGTTAAACATCATGTGAGAGTGAGAAGTACTTCTTCTTTATTTATGTGACCAACAGCAAGTACTCGTAATTAAATAGACCTTTTGTTAAACATCATGTGAGAGTGAGAAGTACTTCTTCTTTATTTATGTAACCAACAGCAAGTACTCGTAATTAAATAGACCTTTTGTTAGACATCATGTGAGAATGAGAAGTACTTCTTCTTTATTTATGTGACCAACAGTAAGTACTCGTAATTAAATAGACCTTTTGCTAAACATCATGTGAGAGTGAGAAGTACTTCTTCTTTATTTATGTGACCAACATCAAGTACTCGTAATTAAATAGACCTTTTGTTAGACATCATGTGAGAGTGAGAAGTACTTCTTCTTTATTTATGTGACCAACAGCAAGTACTCGTAATTAAATAGACCTTTTGTTAAACATCATGTGAGAGTGAGAAGTACTTCTTCTTTATTTATGTAACCAACAGCAAGTACTCGTAATTAAATAGACCTTTTGTTAGACATCATGTGAGAATGAGAAGTACTTCTTCTTTATTTATGTGACCAACATCAAGTACTCGTAATTAAATAGACCTTTTGTTAGACATCATGTGAGAGTGAGAAGTACTTCTTCTTTATTTATGTGACCAACAGTAAGTACTCGTAATTAAATAGACCTTTTGTTAAACATCATGTGAGAATGAGAAGTACTTCTTCTTTATTTATGTGACCAACATCAAGTACTCGTAATTAAATAGACCTTTTGTTAGACATCATGTGAGAATGAGAAGTACTTCTTCTTTATTTATGTGACCAACATCAAGTACTCGTAATTAAATAGACCTTTTGTTAGACATCATGTGAGAATGAGAAGTACTTCTTCTTTATTTATGTGACCAACATCAAGTACTCGTAATTAAATAGACCTTTTGTTAGACATCATGTGACAGTGAGAAGTACTTCTTCTTTATTTATGTGACCAACAGTAAGTACTTGTAATTAAATAGACCTTTTGCTAAACATCATGTGAGAGTGAGAAGTACTTCTTCTTTATTTATGTGACCAACATCAAGTACTCGTAATTAAATAGACCTTTTGCTAAACATCATGTGAGAGTGAGAAGTACTTCTTCTTTATTTATGTGACCAACATCAAGTACTCGTAATTAAATAGACCTTTTGTTAGACATCATGTGAGAGTGAGAAGTACTTCTTCTTTATTTATGTGACCAACATCAAGTACTCGTAATTAAATAGACCTTTTGTTAGACATCATGTGAGAGTGAGAAGTACTTCTTCTTTATTTATGTGACCAACATCAAGTACTCGTAATTAAATAGACCTTTTGTTAGACATCATGTGAGAGTGAGAAGTACTTCTTCTTTATTTATGTGACCAACATCAAGTACTCGTAATTAAATAGACCTTTTGTTAGACATCATGTGAGAGTGAGAAGTACTTCTTCTTTATTTATGTGACCAACATCAAGTACTCGTAATTAAATAGACCTTTTGTTAAACATCATGTGAGAGTGAGAAGTACTTCTTCTTTATTTATGTGACCAACAGCAAGTACTCGTAATTAAATAGACCTTTTGTTAAACATCATGTGAGAGTGAGAAGTACTTCTTCTTTATTTATGTAACCAACAGCAAGTACTCGTAATTAAATAGACTTTTTGTTAGACATCATGTGAGAATGAGAAGTACTTCTTCTTTATTTATGTGACCAACAGTAAGTACTCGTAATTAAATAGACCTTTTGCTAAACATCATGTGAGAGTGAGAAGTACTTCTTCTTTATTTATGTGACCAACATCAAGTACTCGTAATTAAATAGACCTTTTGTTAGACATCATGTGAGAGTGAGAAGTACTTCTTCTTTATTTATGTGACCAACAGCAAGTACTCGTAATTAAATAGACCTTTTGTTAAGCATCATGTGAGAGTGAGAAGTACTTCTTCTTTATTTATGTAACCAACAGCAAGTACTCGTAATTAAATAGACCTTTTGTTAGACATCATGTGAGAATGAGAAGTACTTCTTCTTTATTTATGTGACCAACAGTATGTACTCGTAATTAAATAGACCTTTTGTTAAACATCATGTGAGAGTGAGAAGTACTTCTTCTTTATTTATGTGACCAACAGCAAGTACTCGTAATTAGATAGACCTTTTGTTAAACATCATGTGAGAGTGAGAAGTACTTCTTCTTTATTTATGTAACCAACAGCAAGTACTCGTAATTAAATAGACCTTTTGTTATACATCATGTGAGAATGAGAAGTACTTCTTCTTTTTTTATGTGACCAACAGTAAGTACTCGTAATTAAATAGACCTTTTGCTAAACATCATGTGAGAGTGAGAAGTACTTCTTCTTTATTTATGTGACTAACATCAAGTACTCGTAATTAAATAGACCTTTTGTTAGACATCATGTGAGAGTGAGAAGTACTTCTTCTTTATTTATGTGACCAACAGTAAGTACTCGTAATTAAATAGACCTTTTGTTAAACATCATGTGAGAGTGAGAAGTACTTCTTCTTTATTTATGTGACCAACAGCAAGTACTCGTAATTAAATAGACCTTTTGTTAGACATCATGTGAGAATGAGAAGTACTTCTTCTTTATTTATGTGACCAACAGCAAGTACTCGTAATTAAATAGACCTTTTGTTAAACATCATGTGAGAGTGAGAAGTACTTCTTCTTTATTTATGTGACCAACAGCAAGTACTCGTAATTAAATAGACCTTTTGTTAAACATCATGTGAGAGTGAGAAGTACTTCTTCTTTATTTATGTAACCAACAGCAAGTACTCGTAATTAAATAGACCTTTTGTTAGACATCATGTGAGAATGAGAAGTACTTCTTCTTTATTTATGTGACCAACAGTAAGTACTCGTAATTAAATAGACCTTTTGTTAAACATCATGTGAGAGTGAGAAGTACTTCTTCTTTATTTATGTGACCAACATCAAGTACTCGTAATTAAATAGACCTTTTGTTAGACATCATGTGAGAGTGAGAAGTACTTCTTCTTTATTTATGTGACCAACAGCAAGTACTCGTAATTAAATAGACCTTTTGTTAAACATCATGTGAGAGTGAGAAGTACTTCTTCTTTATTTATGTAACCAACAGCAAGTACTCGTAATTAAATAGACCTTTTGTTAGACATCATGTGAGAATGAGAAGTACTTCTTCTTTATTTATGTGACCAACAGCAAGTACTCGTAATTAAATAGACCTTTTGTTAAACATCATGTGAGAGTGAGAAGTACTTCTTCTTTATTTATGTGACCAACAGCAAGTACTCGTAATTAAATAGACCTTTTGTTAAACATCATGTGAGAGTGAGAAGTACTTCTTCTTTATTTATGTAACCAACAGCAAGTACTCGTAATTAAATAGACCTTTTGTTAGACATCATGTGAGAATGAGAAGTACTTCTTCTTTATTTATGTGACCAACAGTAAGTACTCGTAATTAAATAGACCTTTTGTTAAACATCATGTGAGAGTGAGAAGTACTTCTTCTTTATTTATGTGACCAACATCAAGTACTCGTAATTAAATAGACCTTTTGTTAGACATCATGTGAGAGTGAGAAGTACTTCTTCTTTATTTATGTAACCAACAGCAAGTACTCGTAATTAAATAGACCTTTTGTTAAACATCATGTGAGAGTGAGAAGTACTTCTTCTTTAATTATGTAACCAACAGCAAGTACTCGTAATTAAATAGACCTTTTGTTAGACATCATGTGAGAATGAGAAGTACTTCTTCTTTATTTATGTGACCAACATCAAGTACTCGTAATTAAATAGACCTTTTGTTAGACATCATGTGAGAGTGAGAAGTACTTCTTCTTTATTTATGTGACCAACAGTAAGTACTCGTAATTAAATAGACCTTTTGTTAAACATCATGTGAGAATGAGAAGTACTTCTTCTTTATTTATGTGACCAACATCAAGTACTCGTAATTAAATAGACCTTTTGTTAGACATCATGTGAGAGTGAGAAGTACTTCTTCTTTATTTATGTGACCAACAGTAAGTACTCGTAATTAAATAGACCTTTTGTTAAACATCATGTGAGAATGAGAAGTACTTCTTCTTTATTTATGTGACCAACATCAAGTACTCGTAATTAAATAGACCTTTTGCTAAACATCATGTGAGAGTGAGAAGTACTTCTTCTTTATTTATGTGACCAACATCAAGTACTCGTAATTAAATAGACCTTTTGCTAAACATCATGTGAGAGTGAGAAGTACTTCTTCTTTATTTATGTGACCAACATCAAGTACTCGTAATTAAATAGACCTTTTGTTAGACATCATGTGAGAGTGAGAAGTACTTCTTCTTTATTTATGTGACCAACATCAAGTACTCGTAATTAAATAGACCTTTTGTTAAACATCATGTGAGAGTGAGAAGTACTTCTTCTTTATTTATGTGACCAACAGCAAGTACTCGTAATTAAATAGACCTTTTGTTAGACATCATGTGAGAATGAGAAGTACTTCTTCTTTATTTATGTGACCAACAGCAAGTACTCGTAATTAAATAGACCTTTTGTTAAACATCATGTGAGAGTGAGAAGTACTTCTTCTTTATTTATGTGACCAACAGCAAGTACTCGTAAATTAAATAGACCTTTTGTTAAACATCATGTGAGAGTGAGAAGTACTTCTTCTTTATTTATGTAACCAACAGCAAGTACTCGTAATTAAATAGACCTTTTGTTAGACATCATGTGAGAATGAGAAGTACTTCTTCTTTATTTATGTGACCAACAGTAAGTACTCGTAATTAAATAGACCTTTTGTTAAACATCATGTGAGAGTGAGAAGTACTTCTTCTTTATTTATGTGACCAACAGCAAGTACTCGTAATTAAATAGACCTTTTGTTAGACATCATGTGAGAATGAGAAGTACTTCTTCTTTATGTATGTGACCAACAGCAAGTACTCGTAATTAAATAGACCTTTTGTTAAACATCATGTGAGAGTGAGAAGTACTTCTTCTTTATTTATGTGACCAACAGCAAGTACTCGTAATTAAATAGACCTTTTGTTAAACATCATGTGAGAGTGAGAAGTACTTCTTCTTTATTTATGTGACCAACAGTAAGTACTCGTAATTAAATAGACCTTTTGCTAAACATCATGTGAGAGTGAGAAGTACTTCTTCTTTATTTATGTGACCAACATCAAGTACTCGTAATTAAATAGACCTTTTGTTAGACATCATGTGAGAGTGAGAAGTACTTCTTCTTTATTTATGTGACCAACAGCAAGTACTCGTAATTAAATAGACCTTTTGTTAAACATCATGTGAGAGTGAGAAGTACTTCTTCTTTATTTATGTAACCAACAGCAAGTACTCGTAATTAAATAGACCTTTTGTTAGACATCATGTGAGAATGAGAAGTACTTCTTCTTTATTTATGTGACCAACAGCAAGTACTCGTAATTAAATAGACCTTTTGTTAAACATCATGTGAGAGTGAGAAGTACTTCTTCTTTATTTATTTGACCAACAGCAAGTACTCGTAATTAAATAGACCTTTTGTTAAACATCATGTGAGAGTGAGAAGTACTTCTTCTTTATTTATGTAACCAACAGCAAGTACTCGTAATTAAATAGACCTTTTGTTAGACATCATGTGAGAATGAGAAGTACTTCTTCTTTATTTATGTGACCAACAGTAAGTACTCGTAATTAAATAGACCTTTTGCTAAACATCATGTGAGAGTGAGAAGTACTTCTTCTTTATTTATGTGACCAACATCAAGTACTCGTAATTAAATAGACCTTTTGTTAGACATCATGTGAGAGTGAGAAGTACTTCTTCTTTATTTATGTGACCAACAGCAAGTACTCGTAATTAAATAGACCTTTTGTTAAACATCATGTGAGAGTGAGAAGTACTTCTTCTTTATTTATGTAACCAACAGCAAGTACTCGTAATTAAATAGACCTTTTGTTAGACATCATGTGAGAATGAGAAGTACTTCTTCCCTATTTATGTGACCAACATCAAGTACTCGTAATTAAATAGACCTTTTGTTAGACATCATGTGAGAGTGAGAAGTACTTCTTCTTTATTTATGTGACCAACAGTAAGTACTCGTAATTAAATAGACCTTTTGTTAAACATCATGTGAGAATGAGAAGTACTTCTTCTTTATTTATGTGACCAACATCAAGTACTCGTAATTAAATAGACCTTTTGTTAGACATCATGTGAGAATGAGAAGTACTTCTTCTTTATTTATGTGACCAACAGCAAGTACTCGTAATTAAATAGACCTTTTGTTAGACATCATGTGAGAGTGAGAAGTACTTCTTCTTTATTTATGTGACCAACAACAAGTACTCGTAATTAAATAGACCTTTTGTTAAACCTCATGTGAGAGTGAGAAGTACTTTTTCTTTATTTATGTGACCAACAACATGTACTCCTAATTAAATAGACCTTTTGTTAGACATCATGTGAGAGTGAGAAGTACTGCTTCTTTATTTATGTGACCAAAGCAAGTACTCGTAATTAAATAGACCTTTTGCTAAACATCATGTGAGAGTGAGAAGTACTTCTTCTTTATTTATGTGACCAACAGCAAGTACTCGTAATTAAATAGACCTTTTGCTAAACATCATGTGAGAATGAGAAGTACTTCTTCTTTATTTATGTGACCAACAGCAAGTACTCGTAATTAAATAGACCTTTTGTTAGACATCATGTGAGAGTGAGAAGTACTTCTTCTTTATTTATGTGACCAACAGCAAGTACTCGTAATTAAATAAACCTTTTGTACATTCTCAATTAGATTCTAAAATTATATGTTTCTCAAGAGTTATTTCCCTTACGACGGCCAAAATTCTGCCAGGATAAGAAAGAACAACGGAAAGGACAACAAATTTGAGTATAATTTGTAGATATTTGAACCTTATGAAAAATCAAAGGATAAGTTCATCAGCAAATAGAAAATTCAGAAGTTGTCACAATTAAAATTTGGAATGGATTATGGGGAAGATTAGTCCAAGATTCCTCTGTCGTTTAACGGCTTTTATAAAGTTGCTGTAGCCGTTCAACGTCAGAGGGTAATATATACGGATTACAGCGGATTTGCCTCTCCAGCTCTAGGGTCGGCACATTTCCACGTTTCGTGGCTATCGGATTTTATTTTCTATCAGAAACCCTTATATAAATCGCTTCACCAATCATTTTTCTATTCATTCATAACCATCTTACCCTCAGAAAGTGGTGTTACACTCCATTACAGCACGATTTTGCCTTAGATCCTATTATTCCGCCATTTAACTTCCATTTTCGAATCTACACACGTGACCTCGCGATACTAACTGAATGATGACAGCAACGCATTGCATGATGGGAGCTTACGTAAACAACATTCAAATCACATGGAAAACGATACATTTAAGCGTATTCTGCAGGACAAACAGTCCATCTACAGATCAAAGCAGAGCAGAAGGAAATAATACAGAATGTGTTGGAAAGAAAAGATTCAATGGCAGAGTGTTACCAACGGGCTTCGGAAAGAGCATGTGTTACGTTCCCCCTTTTTGGACAAGGTACTACAACATTTTTTTTTCTTATGGTTATCTGTAATTCACTAAATTTGCTGTTAAAATCATTACCAATCAATATAATCAACTGTATTAAATTTTATGTTAATTGTTCTGCCTTAACAGACACCTATGATTGGCAATAAAAATATTTGTTTGTTTGTTTATATGCAAATCATCTCCCATGATACATTGCGGTAATCGTAGTTTTCTCGTAGTCACGTGACAAATGTTTGAAAAATGGAAGTCAAATGGCGGAATAATAGGATCTAAGGCAAAATTGTGCTGTAATGGAGTGTAACTCCACTTTCTGAGGGTAAGATGGTTATGAATGAATAGAAAAATGATTGGTGAAGCGAATTTATATAAGGGTTTCTGATAGAAAATAAAATCTGATAGCCACGAAACGTTGAAATGTGCCGACCCTAGAGCTGGAGAGGCAAATCCGCTGTAATCCGTATATATTACCCTCTGACGTTGAACGGCTACAGCAACTTTATAAAAGCCGTTAAACGACAGAGGAATCTCGGACTAGGGGAAGATATATGTTATTTTCATTGAATTTTGCATGAAAGGGGTCCCTTTTTCCCACCTACTCCTGTAAAACATATAATTTTAGATTGTTGATTGATTTTTTGGTGTTTAACGCCACTTTCAGCAATATTTCAGCTATATCATGTTGACCAGTTTTAGTGGTGGAGGAAGCCGGAGAGAACCACCGACCATGGGCAAGCTACTGGTAAACTTTATCACTTGTGGCTGCGAGTCGAGTGCACCCTTTTTTGTAATTTACAAAGCCGGACGCGAACCCACGCCGTATTGGTGATAGGCTTGTATGAGTTGTTAGATCCAACGACCTAACTCATTGAGCCACCCGGGCCCCTATATAATTGGTTTATTCGGGAAGACACCATAAATTTTTAGAATGAAAGTCAGAAATGTGCAAATGATCTATTGTTGCATTGTGCATTAGGAGTTGCAAAAATATGTCTTTTATGTCCAAAGAGCAACAAATCCTCCAAGCATAAGACAATCATTATGTCATGTCCTTAGAGCCATTTGTGTATTAATTCCTCACAACTAGCAGGATGTAGGTCACACAGTTGAAAGTATAGGTCCTATTTCGGATAATATAAAGCAGCCGGCCGAAATACTGGTATTACCAGTATTGTACGCAATACTTGTAATACCAGTATTTTACCAGAATCTTCCAGTATCTGCAATACTGGTACAGATACTGGTAAATACTAGTATCCCAGTATCTTCCAGAATTTTCCAGTATCTGCAATACTAGAAGATACTGGTCATTGCCAAAATATGAGTATTGCAGATACTGGAAGATTCTGGAAAATACTGGTTATACCAGTATTGCAGATACTGGAAGATTAGGTACGAAGTTGCGGAATGTACTTGTATATTGTTTTTTTTGTCCTGTCTGTGCATCTGTTATGAGAGGACGTTACCGGTGCAGGCATCATCTGCGAGATCGACGAAAGCTGTTTCCGCCACAAGACCAAATACCATCGCGGACGCACACCACAGTGGAATCAGTGGGTTTTTGGAATTCAGTGTATGTGCCTGTTTCAAGCTTTCGTAATACGCCAACAATACTGGTAATACTAGTATTGTAAAGTTTACCAGTCATTTGCCCAAGGTCGGGAGTTTTACCAGTATTGCTGGATGAAGAATACTGGAGCTTCCAGTATTGTGTGTTTTACAATACTAGTATTACCAGTATTGCTGGATGAAGAATACTAGAGTTTCCAGTATTGTGTGCTTTACAATAAAAAAAAATATTACCAGTATTGCTGGATGAAGAATACTGGAGCTTCCAGTATCGTGTGTTTTACAATACTAGTATTACCAGTATTGTTGGATGAAGAATACTGGAGCTTCCGGTATTGTGTATAGATCAACGATTCTGGTATTCCAGTATTGTAAATGCACGATACTGGTACATCCAGTATTGTATATATACGATACTGGATTTCCGGTATTGTAACATTACAATTTTGGTATTTCTAGTATTACCAGTATTGTAATATTTACAATACTGGTATTTTCAGTATTGTAAATATTATAATACTGGTAATACCAATGTTGTAATATTTACAATACTGGTAGTAAACGGTATTGCAGCCGGCTGCTTCATATTATCCCCTATTTCTTTAATTCAATATTTCCTTGTGAGTGAAATAAACCAGGGACTAACCTAATGAACTGAAGACATTTAATGTCCACAGTCAGAAAATAGTAAAACAGTTTATTTTCATCTGTGTGTATTTAGTATATTTCTATCATGCTGAATAATATGTGTGGAATATTTGCCACTGGAGGGTTAACAAATCACCAATTGATCAATTGTTCAGTATTATTCTTATATGTATTAGTACATTAGACGCCATAGTTGTCATAAACCAATTTTTTTAATAATAAATATAATTCAGATACTTACTGGTTTCTAATGTATATAAATCTTGCAAAAATGTATAAGGAGACAATTTGTTTTCATCTTTCAGCTTTGGCATCTTTAAACTGTTCATACTATACTTTAAACTGTTCATACTATACTTTAAACTGTTCATACTATACTTTAAACTGTTCATACTATACTTTAAACTGTTCATACTTACTGGTTTCTAATGTATATAAATCTTGCAAAAATGTATAAGGAGACAATTTGTTTTCATCTTTCAGCTTTGGCATCTTTAAACTGTTCATACTATACTTTAAACTGTTCATACTATACTTTAAACTGTTCATACTATACTTTAAACTTCATACTATACTTTAAACTGTTCGTACTATACTTTAAACTGTTCATACTATACTTTAAACTGTTCATACTATACTTTAAACTGTTCATACTATACTTTAAACTGTTCATACTATACTTTAAACTGTTCGTACTATACTTTAAACTATTCATACTATTCTTTAAACTGTTCATACTATACTTTAAACTGTTCATACTATACTTTAAACTATTCATACTATTCTTTAAACTGTTCATACTATACTTTAAACTGTTCATATTATATTTTAAACTGTTCATACTATACTTTAAACTGTTCGTACTATACTTTAAACTGTTCGTACTATACTTTAAACTGTTTGTACTATACTTTAAACTGTTTGTACTATGCTTTAAACTGTTCGTACTATACTTTAAACTGTTCATACTATACTTTGAACTGTTCATACTATACTTTAAACTGTTCATACTATACTTTAAACTGTTCATACTATACTTTAAACTTATTTTATTGAAAAAATAATAATAAAATGAAAAATGGATATGACACAAATATAAACTTATAAAGTCTTCTCCGTATACTATATAGATATGACACAAGTATAAACTTATAAAGTCTTCTCTGTATACTATATAGATATGACACAAGTATAAACTTATAAAGTCTTCTCTGTATACTATATAGATATGACACAAGTATAAACTTATAAAGTCTTCTCTGTATACTATATAGATATGACACAAGTATAAACTTATAAAGTCTTCTCCGTATACTATATAGATATGACACAAGTATAAACTTATAAAGTCTTCTCTGTATACTATATAGATATGACACAAGTATAAACTTATAAAGTCTTCTCCGTATACTATATAGATATGACACAAGTATAAACTTATAAAGTCTTCTCTGTATACTATATAGATATGACACAAGTATAAACTTATAAAGTCTTCTTTGTATACTATATAGATATGACACAAGTATAAACTTATAAAGTCTTCTCTGTATACTATATAGATATGACACAAGTATAAACTTATAAAGTCTTCTCTGTATACTATATAGATATGACACAAGTATAAACTTATAAATTCTTCTCTGTATACTATATAGATATGACACAAGTATAAACTTATAAAGTCTTCTCCGTATACTATATAGATATGACACAAGTATAAACTTATAAAGTCTTCTCTGTATGCTATATAGGTATATAATTTCATTGACAGAGAAAGAAATGAAAAATGAAGGTATTACTATAACATTAGCAGGAGGTAGATTAAACTGTGAGTACATCATACATGTCAACATGGAGGACAGCCGTCCAGACCTTAAAGCTAAATTTAAAGATGTATTGGAGAAAGTAGATGAGCTTAATCAGGAAACAGTTGCCTTACCTGCTTTAGGTATGAACTTTAGTCAGGAGACAATTACCTTACCTGCTTAAGGTATGAACTTAATAGGGAGACAGTTATCTTTACTTGCTTCAGGTATGATCTTAGTAAGTAGATAGTTAGTTACCTTACCTGTATTAGGTATGAACTTTCAAGCAGGGTTGGCCGGGAAATACCAGTGGCAGGAATTCCCAGTGGTAATTACCGGGAAATACCGTCCTGAGAAATACTCTAAATTTTAACTCAAGTGGGAAATACTGGGAAATATGATTTTTAGATGTGATTAATTTCTTCAAAGTTGCTAAAAACTTAACATTTTAACACACAGTGTTGAAAATTACATCAGTTTAATAAATATGGGTATACAGCCTAGGTGTAGGACCATTAAGAAGGACTTCAGGCAACTTTTGAAATTGTAATCTTCATATAAACATAATATTTATACAAAATACTTTTATCAAAAACATGTTAAAACTGTCACCACAATTTTATATCTACACTTTTCAGTTCAATCATACAGTTTCAGAGTTCACCAATCTATTTCATCTTTCCCCCTTAACATTCTGTAGCAAAAAACAAGCTTTCCTGCTTTAACAAGACCAAGTCTAATTCTTAATTTAACAATAATCACTTCACAATTAATAGCTGATTGTTTTGCCAGGTTGTATACATGTAATCTAATATCCCAGGGGCATTTCCATTATGCTATAGTAATGACTTACTTTTTTAATTTGTTTTTACAAACTAATTAACACATCTTCAATAACCTTTAGAAATCAATAAGTCCAGTTTGTAAAGACAAACAATAAACATGTCAAAAGCAGGTCAGAATATGGTTTTAATCACTATACAAAGGTGGTACAAAGTGGAGATTACAAGTAAAGAATAATTTTCTTAATATTTCTATCAAAATAAATATTTTTTTTTAACAAATATCAATTTTCCAATATCAATTTTATATATCTGTACATTAACACTATCCATTCATATTTTTTTTTCTGTAAGGCCAATAAAGTTACAAATAGATTAACTCAAGTCTATATTATACTCCAAATAAATGTTCAATTTGCTTATTTATAAGAAGATATATCACAATAATCTGGAACTCTAAGAAATTTACACTATACACAGTAAACAAGTGCACAATATGTACAGGTTCTTGTACCATTATATTTGCAAATTAAGAATCAATCTTGTTTCCCAGTATTTCCCGCCGTCCTGGGAAATATGAGTATTTTCCGCTTATTTGCCAACTCTGCTTTCAAGGGACACAGTTACCTTTACCTACTTCAGGTGTGATCTTAGTAGGGAGACAGTTAGTTACCCTACCTGTGTTAGGTATGAACTTTCTAGGGACATAGTTACTGTACCTACTTCAGGTATGAACTTAGTGGGAGACAGTTACCTTACCAGCTTTAGTTATGAATTTTAAGTGTCTCAGTTGTCTCCCATGTTAGGTGTAACCTTAGTAAGCAGATATATATCAATGGCTACCTTACCAGCTTTAGTTATGAATTTTAAGTGTCTCAGTTGTCTCCCATGTTAGGTGTAACCTTAGTAAGCAGATATATATCAATGGTTACCTTACCAGCTTTAGTTATGAATTTTAAGTGTCTCAGTTGTCTCCCATGTTAGGAGTAACCTTATTAAGCAGATATATATCAATGGTTACCTTACCAGCTTTAATTATGAATTTTAGGTGTCTCAGTTGTCTCCCATGTTAGGTGTAACCTTAGTAAGCAGATATATATCAATGGTTACCTTACCAGCTTTAGTTATGAATTTTAAGTGTCTCAGTTGTCTCCCATGTTAGGTGTAACCTTAGTAAGCAGATATATATCAATGGCTACCTTACCAGCTTTAGTTATGAATTTTAAGTGTCTCAGTTGTCTCCCATGTTAGGTGTAACCTTAGTAAGCAGATATATATCAATGGTTACCTTACCAGCTTTAATTATGAATTTTAGGTGTCTCAGTTGTCTCCCGCGTTAGGTGTAACCTTAGTAAGCAGATATATATCAATGGTTACCTTACCAGCTTTAGTTATGAATTTTAAGTGTCTTAGTTGTCTCCCATGTTAGGTGTAACCTTAGTAAGCAGATATATATCAATGGTTACCTTACCAGCTTTAGTTATGAATTTTAAGTGTCTCAGTTGTCTCCCATGTTAGGTGTAACCATAGTAAGCATATATATATATCAATGGTTACGGTACCTTACCAGCTTTAGTTATGAATTTTAAGTGTCTCAGTTGTCTCCCATGTTAGGTGTAACCTTAGTAAGCAGATATATATCAATGGCTACCTTACCAGCTTTAGTTATGAATTTTAAGTGTCTCAGTTGTCTCCCATGTTAGGAGTAACCTTATTAAGCAGATATATATCAATGGTTACCTTACCAGCTTTAGTTATGAATTTTAGGTGTCTCAGTTGTCTTCCATGTTAGGTGTAACCTTAGTAAGCAGATATATATCAATGGTTACCTTACCAGCTTTAGTTATGAATTTTAAGTGTCTCAGTTGTCTCCTATGTTAGGTGTAACCTTATTAAGCAGATATATATCAATGGTTACCTTACCAGCTTTAGTTATGAATTTTAAGTTTCTCAGTTGTCTCCCATGTTAGGTGTAACCTTAGTAAGCAGATATATATCAATGGTTACCTTACCAGCTTTAATTATGAATTTTAGGTGTCTCAGTTGTCTCCCGCATTAGGTGTAACCTTAGTAAGCAGATATATATCAATGGCTACCTTACCAGCTTTAGTTATGAATTTTAAGTGTCTCAGTTGTCTCCCATGTTAGGAGTAACCTTATTAAGCAGATATATATCAATGGTTACCTTACCAGCTTTAGTTATGAATTTTAGGTGTCTCAGTTGTCTCCCATGTTAGGTGTAACCTTAGTAAGCAGATATATATCAATGGTTACCTTACCAACTTTAGTTATGAATTTTAAGTGTCTCAGTTGTCTCCTATGTTAGGTGTAACCTTAGTAAGCAGATATATATCAATGGTTACCTTACCAGCTTTAATTATGAATTTTAAGTGTCTCAGTTGTCTCCCGCATTAGGTGTAACCTTAGTAAGCAGATATATATCAATGGTTACCTTACCAGCTTTAGTTATGAATTTGAAGTGTCTCAGTTGTCTCCCATGTTAGGTGTAACCTTAGTAAGCAGATATATATCAATGGTTACCTTACCAGCTTTAGTTATGAATTTTAAGTGTCTCAGTTGTCTCCCATGTTAGGTGTAACCATAGTAAGCATATATATATCAATGGTTACGGTACCTTACCAGCTTTAGTTATGAATTTTAAGTGTCTCAGTTGTCTCCCATGTTAGGTGTAACCTTAGTAAGCAGATATATATATCAATGGTTACCTTACCAGCTTTAGTTATGAATTTTAAGTGTCTCAGTTGTCTCCCATGTTAGGTGTAACCTTAGTAAGCAGATATATATCAATGGTTACCTTACCAGCTTTAGTTATGAATTTTAAGTGTCTCAGTTGTCTCCCATGTTAGGTGTAACCATAGTAAGCATATATATATCAATGGTTACGGTACCTTACCAGCTTTAGTTATGAATTTTAAGTGTCTCAGTTGTCTCCCATGTTAGGTGTAACCTTAGTAAGCAGATATATATATCAATGGTTACCTTACCAGCTTTAGTTATGAATTTTAAGTGTCTCAGTTGTCTCCCATGTTAGGTGTAACCTTAGTAAGCAGATATATATCAATGGTTACCTTACCAGCTTTAGTTATGAATTTTAAGTGTCTCAGTTGTCTCCCATGTTAGGTGTAACCATAGTAAGCATATATATATCAATGGTTACGGTACCTTACCAGCTTTAGTTATGAATTTTAAGTGTCTCAGTTGTCTCCCATGTTAGGTGTAACCTTAGTAAGCAGATATATATATCAATGGTTACCTTACCAGCTTTAGTTATGAATTTTAAGTGTCTCAGTTGTCTCCCATGTTAGGTGTAACCTTAGTAAGCAGATATATATCAATGGCTACCTTACCAGCTTTAGTTATGAATTTTAAGTGTCTCAGTTGTCTCCCATGTAAGGAGTAACCTTATTAAGCAGATATATATCAATGGTTACCTTACCAGCTTTAGTTATGAATTGTAGGTGTCTCAGTTGTCTCCCATGTTAGGTGTAACCTTAGTAAGCAGATATATATCAATGGTTACCTTACCAGCTTTAGTTATGAATTTTAAGTGTCTCAGTTGTCTCCTATGTTAGGTGTAACCTTAGTAAGCAGATATATATCAATGGTTACCTTACCAGCTTTAGTTATGAATTTTAAGTTTCTCAGTTGTCTCCCATGTTAGGTGTAACCTTAGTAAGCAGATATATATCAATGGTTACCTTACCAGCTTTAATTATAAATTTTAGGTGTCTCAGTTGTCTCCCGCATTAGGTGTAACCTTAGTAAGCAGATATATATCAATGGTTACCTTACCAGCTTTAGTTATGAATTTTAAGTGTCTCAGTTGTCTCCCATGTTAGGTGTAACCTTAGTAAGCAGATATATATCAATGGTTACCTTACCAGCTTTAGTTATGAATTTTAAGTGTCTCAGTTGTCTCCCATGTTAGGTGTAACCTTAGTAAGCAGATATATATCAATGGTTACCTTACCAGCTTTAGTTATGAATTTTAAGTGTCTCAGTTGTCTCCCATGTTAGGTGTAACCTTATTAAGCAGATATATATCAATGGTTACCTTACCAGCTTTAATTATGAATTTTAGGTGTCTCAGTTGTCTCCCATGTTAGGTGTAACCTTAGTAAGCAGATATATATCAATGGTTACCTTACCAGCTTTAGTTATGAATTTTAAGTGTCTCAGTTGTCTCCCATGTTAGGTGTAACCTTAGTAAGCAGATATATATCAATGGCTACCTTACCAGCTTTAGTTATGAATTTTAAGTGTCTCAGTTGTCTCCCATGTTAGGTGTAACCTTAGTAAGCAGATATATATCAATGGTTACCTTACCAGCTTTAATTATGAATTTTAGGTGTCTCAGTTGTCTCCCGCGTTAGGTGTAACCTTAGTAAGCAGATATATATCAATGGTTACCTTACCAGCTTTAGTTATGAATTTTAAGTGTCTTAGTTGTCTCCCATGTTAGGTGTAACCTTAGTAAGCAGATATATATCAATGGTTACCTTACCAGCTTTAGTTATGAATTTTAAGTGTCTCAGTTGTCTCCCATGTTAGGTGTAACCATAGTAAGCATATATATATCAATGGTTACGGTACCTTTCCAGCTTTAGTTATGAATTTTAAGTGTCTCAGTTGTCTCCCATGTTAGGTGTAACCTTAGTAAGCAGATATATATCAATGGCTACCTTACCAGCTTTAGTTATGAATTTTAAGTGTCTCAGTTGTCTCCCATGTTAGGAGTAACCTTATTAAGCAGATATATATCAATGGTTACCTTACCAGCTTTAGTTATGAATTTTAGGTGTCTCAGTTGTCTCCCATGTTAGGTGTAACCTTAGTAAGCAGATATATATCAATGGTTACCTTACCAGCTTTAGTTATGAATTTTAAGTGTCTCAGTTGTCTCCTATGTTAGGTGTAACCTTAGTAAGCAGATATATATCAATGGTTACCTTACCAGCTTTAGTTATGAATTTTAAGTTTCTCAGTTGTCTCCCATGTTAGGTGTAACCTTAGTAAGCAGATATATATCAATGGTTACCTTACCAGCTTTAATTATGAATTTTAGGTGTCTCAGTTGTCTCCCGCATTAGGTGTAACCTTAGTAAGCAGATATATATCAATGGTTACCTTACCAGCTTTAGTTATGAATTTTAAGTGTCTCAGTTGTCTCCCATGTTAGGAGTAACCTTATTAAGCAGATATATATCAATGGTTACCTTACCAGCTTTAGTTATGAATTTTAGGTGTCTCAGTTGTCTCCCATGTTAGGTGTAACCTTAGTAAGCAGATATATATCAATGGTTACCTTACCAACTTTAGTTATGAATTTTAAGTGTCTCAGTTGTCTCCTATGTTAGGTGTAACCTTAGTAAGCAGATATATATCAATGGTTACCTTACCAGCTTTAGTTATGAATTTTAAGTTTCTCAGTTGTCTCCCATGTTAGGTGTAACCTTAGTAAGCAGATATATATCAATGGTTACCTTACCAGCTTTAATTATGAATTTTAGGTGTCTCAGTTGTCTCCCGCATTAGGTGTAACCTTAGTAAGCAGATATATATCAATGGTTACCTTACCAGCTTTAGTTATGAATTTGAAGTGTCTCAGTTGTCTCCCATGTTAGGTGTAACCTTAGTAAGCAGATATATATCAATGGTTACCTTACCAGCTTTAGTTATGAATTTTAAGTGTCTCAGTTGTCTCCCATGTTAGGTGTAACCATAGTAAGCATATATATATCAATGGTTACGGTACCTTACCAGCTTTAGTTATGAATTTTAAGTGTCTCAGTTGTCTCCCATGTTAGGTGTAACCTTAGTAAGCAGATATATATATCAATGGTTACCTTACCAGCTTTAGTTATGAATTTTAAGTGTCTCAGTTGTCTCCCATGTTAGGTGTAACCTTAGTAAGCAGATATATATCAATGGTTACCTTACCAGCTTTAGTTATGAATTTTAAGTGTCTCAGTTGTCTCCCATGTTAGGTGTAACCATAGTAAGCATATATATATCAATGGTTACGGTACCTTACCAGCTTTAGTTATGAATTTTAAGTGTCTCAGTTGTCTCCCATGTTAGGTGTAACCTTAGTAAGCAGATATATATATCAATGGTTACCTTACCAGCTTTAGTTATGAATTTTAAGTGTCTCAGTTGTCTCCCATGTTAGGTGTAACCTTAGTAAGCAGATATATATCAATGGTTACCTTACCAGCTTTAGTTATGAATTTTAAGTGTCTCAGTTGTCTCCCATGTTAGGTGTAACCATAGTAAGCATATATATATCAATGGTTACGGTACCTTACCAGCTTTAGTTATGAATTTTAAGTGTCTCAGTTGTCTCCCATGTTAGGTGTAACCTTAGTAAGCAGATATATATATCAATGGTTACCTTACCAGCTTTAGTTATGAATTTTAAGTGTCTCAGTTGTCTCCCATGTTAGGTGTAACCTTAGTAAGCAGATATATATCAATGGCTACCTTACCAGCTTTAGTTATGAATTTTAAGTGTCTCAGTTGTCTCCCATGTTAGGAGTAACCTTATTAAGCAGATATATATCAATGGTTACCTTACCAGCTTTAGTTATGAATTTTAAGTGTCTCAGTTGTCTCCCATGTTAGGAGTAACCTTATTAAGCAGATATATATCAATGGTTACCTTACCAGCTTTAATTATGAATTTTAGGTGTCTCAGTTGTCTCCCATGTTAGGTGTAACCTTAGTAAGCAGATATATATCAATGGTTACCTTACCAGCTTTAGTTATGAATTTTAAGTGTCTCAGTTGTCTCCCATGTTAGGTGTAACCTTAGTAAGCAGATATATATCAATGGCTACCTTACCAGCTTTAGTTATGAATTTTAAGTGTCTCAGTTGTCTCCCATGTTAGGTGTAACCTTAGTAAGCAGATATATATCAATGGTTACCTTACCAGCTTTAATTATGAATTTTAGGTGTCTCAGTTGTCTCCTGCGTTAGGTGTAACCTTAGTAAGCAGATATATATCAATGGTTACCTTACCAGCTTTAGTTATGAATTTTAAGTGTCTTAGTTGTCTCCCATGTTAGGTGTAACCTTAGTAAGCAGATATATATCAATGGTTACCTTACCAGCTTTAGTTATGAATTTTAGGTGTCTCAGTTGTCTCCCATGTTAGGTGTAACCATAGTAAGCATATATATATCAATGGTTACGGTACCTTTCCAGCTTTAGTTATGAATTTTAAGTGTCTCAGTTGTCTCCCATGTTAGGTGTAACCTTAGTAAGCAGATATATATCAATGGCTACCTTACCAGCTTTAGTTATGAATTTTAAGTGTCTCAGTTGTCTCCCATGTTAGGAGTAACCTTATTAAGCAGATATATATCAATGGTTACCTTACCAGCTTTAGTTATGAATTTTAGGTGTCTCAGTTGTCTCCCATGTTAGGTGTAACCTTAGTAAGCAGATATATATCAATGGTTACCTTACCAGCTTTAGTTATGAATTTTAAGTGTCTCAGTTGTCTCCTATGTTAGGTGTAACCTTAGTAAGCAGATATATATCAATGGTTACCTTACCAGCTTTAGTTATGAATTTTAAGTTTCTCAGTTGTCTCCCATGTTAGGTGTAACCTTAGTAAGCAGATATATATCAATGGTTACCTTACCAGCTTTAATTATGAATTTTAGGTGTCTCAGTTGTCTCCCGCATTAGGTGTAACCTTAGTAAGCAGATATATATCAATGGTTACCTTACCAGCTTTAGTTATGAATTTTAAGTGTCTCAGTTGTCTCCCATGTTAGGAGTAACCTTATTAAGCAGATATATATCAATGGTTACCTTACCAGCTTTAGTTATGAATTTTAGGTGTCTCAGTTGTCTCCCATGTTAGGTGTAACCTTAGTAAGCAGATATATATCAATGGTTACCTTACCAACTTTAGTTATGAATTTTAAGTGTCTCAGTTGTCTCCTATGTTAGGTGTAACCTTAGTAAGCAGATATATATCAATGGTTACCTTACCAGCTTTAGTTATGAATTTTAAGTGTCTCAGTTGTCTCCCATGTTAGGTGTAACCTTAGTAAGCAGATATATATCAATGGTTACCTTACCAGCTTTAGTTATGAATTTTAAGTGTCTCAGTTGTCTCCCATGTTAGGTGTAACCATAGTAAGCATATATATCAATGGTTACGGTACCTTACCAGCTTTAGTTATGAATTTTAAGTGTCTCAGTTGTCTCCCATGTTAGGTGTAACCTTAGTAAGCAGATATATATATCAATGGTTACATTACCAGCTTTAGTTATGAATTTTAAGTGTCTCAGTTGTCTCCCATGTTAGGTGTAACCTTAGTAAGCAGATATATATCAATGGTTACCTTACCAGCTTTAGTTATGAATTTTAAGTGTCTCAGTTGTCTCCCATGTTAGGTGTAACCATAGTAAGCATATATATATCAATGGTTACGGTACCTTACCAGCTTTAGTTATGAATTTTAAGTGTCTCAGTTGTCTCCCATGTTAGGTGTAACCATAGTAAGCAGATATATATATCAATGGTTACCTTACCAGCTTTAGTTATGAATTTTAAGTGTCTCAGTTGTCTCCCATGTTAGGTGTAACCTTAGTAAGCAGATATATATCAATGGTTACCTTACCAGCTTTAGATATAATATTAGTAAAGAAACAGTCACCAACGTAAGAATACAGCAGACAATATTTCCAGATTATAGTATCATTGATATACACCCACATTTTTGAATTTTTAAATCCTGTATTGAGAAAGTATTCTGAAACCTTTCTCATCTATTATTCTAAATATTCAACAATCTCAGGGATGGCACCGTTGTGGTCTTGATCGTATGATAGTTGGATTTAAAACTACCTGTGCAATCAGTGCCTATCACCACTAAAGTTGTGAGTTTGAACTCCGTTCATGGAGAGGCGTACTCGATACAACATCATGTGATAAAGTTTCTCAGTGACTTGCGACAGGTCAGTGGTTTTCTCCAGATACTCGCGTTTCCGCCACGATATAACTGAAATATTGTTGAAAGTGGTGTTAAGCACAATAAACATTACCTATCTTTCGCCAATCTGTTTCAAATATTGTTGAATTCACTGGTGAATAGATAATTATATAAGATATATGAGATAAGACTCTGTTCCAAAATTTTAAAGCATATATACAAGTCATTCTCTATCCAGAGTTGTCGTTCCCGCTATGCTACACTCCAATTTTAGCGTAGCAGGAACAACAACTCTGGATAGAGAATGATATACAAGTTAAGTTTTCTTTCATCCATTTTTTTAACAACTTCTATTTGTTTGAAGCTTTGTCTTTTTTACGAATTACAAATAAATAAATAAAATAATAGAAAGGGATAAAAGAGTTATAGAAAATATATATATTTTAACAGGTGCTGGAATGAGTGCAACTTCCATAGAAAAAGTAGCAGATCATTTATTTGAAGCATTAATCAGCTTTCAGAAGAAGAAAACTGATGTTACAGAAGTTCATGTAGTTATTTTCCAAGGAGACATGTTATCTAAGTTTTTGTCTGCCATGCAAAGTTGTCTGTTATCACATAATGCCAGATCTCAAGGTTTGCTAAACAGATTTAGTGGCTGGTTGGGATTCAGTAAGTAGATATTTAGATACATTAGAAATACAGTCATACCTGTACATGTGATCACCTTTATTAAGCAGTTACCTGTATTTAAAGGTCACCCTTTTCTTTCTTGTCCCGTCATAGGAAATATCATATAAATTGAACCTCTTTTAAGAGTTCACCTGTCTTAAAACGACCACTTTTTATTTGTAACAAATGTGACCTCTTAATACAGGTTTGACTGTACACTATTTTGAATCTCAATTTAAACCTATACCATGCCCCCACAATCTGTCATATAATCAAGACTTTTTATTTGGTATTTGACCAAGATATATTAATGTCAATATACGACAGTTTTTTTTCTTTAGAAATTTCAATTACACGTAGAAAATCAATTTTAATTGTATTATATAACCATTCTGATCAAATATTTTTATTAATCCACAAAATACTTGTTTGAGACAACATGAAGTTTTCCCTCTTTTTTCACAATTCTGTATGAGGAAAAAGATTTTAATGAATTGGAATTCTGCCTTCTAATTCTTCAGAGGTTGTAATCCAATGTTTGTTTTAATGAAATTGTAAGGGAGGAATATTCGCAATGATACAAACCTTTGCTAAAGCATTCAAAAGACCCTGCAGCTAAAATACATTCTGCAGTGACCAGTGTCTCAGGAGTATTTGTTTAACAACTTTTCTGACATTGCCCATATAGATTGGGCAAGTCAAAATTATCTGGAGCTTTGGCTCCTAATAAAGTGAACATAGATTTGTCCTAAGTAGGAGTTCAATTTTTCAACAGCATGTAGAGTTAAAGGTGAAATGCAAAGGTCATAACTTTTTTTCAGATTTACACATTTTTAGATAGTGATTTTAGTACCTTCATAGAAAATAATAATAATTTTAAATTTTCTCAAGACGTTTGTGGCGAAATCATCCAGGTCAACTTACCTGTTTAAAACCGTGGGAAATACCGATCCTGCTTATTCCCCTTTAAAAGTTTCCTGTCGTGACGTCAATCGTGTCCATTGATTTCTTGAAGTAAAGCATGTAAAGTGTCAACAATTAATCTGATTATGGTCTATTGTGTTGCGTATAACTATAATTTGAGGTCAGGTCATGGACTTGGCATGTATACCTTTCCCAAAGCTGAATACCGGCGAAAGATTTGGGTGCAGAAAGTGACGAGACAGAATTTTGTACCGTCGGAGCACTCAAGACTATGTTCTAGGCACTTTGATTTTTACCAGTTTTTGATAGATCCACACCAAAACAGAGAAGATTGAAGCGCGACGTCATCCCAACGATATTTGATTATCGAAAGCCAAACGAAAAGAAAAGTCCAATGAAGAGTCCTGGCAAAAGGAAGAAACAGACATCAAGGGCTGTGAAAAAAAGGCAGAGATTGGAGGTCTTTTCATATTTTCTCCCTCCTCACAAATGAAAATAGAAAAAGGACAAATGAACATGCAATAATAGATCAAATAGATAAAGTACAAAATATGGAAGGTACCTATGTTAGCATGCTTAGATGAAGCATACATGTCTCTGTTAGCATGCTTAGATGAAGCATACATGTCTCTGCTAGCATGCTTAGATGAAGTATACATGTCACCTACTCTGACTTTTGACTTTTGTTTACATTTCAAACATCAGCAATTATTTTTATTAACTTCATACATGTACAGTATCTACTGTCTAATTTCATAGACTGTTTGGAGATTTTCCTGCTATGCATATTTTAAACCTTTTCTACCTGTGACTGTTATTATTAAACCATTCGAATTTGGGTGGGGGTATCAGATCTGTTTGCCCTAATTACAGATTCACCCTGGGTCTGTTTGCCTCTGATAATTAAAATAATTAAATAAAAGTATTTTAATGAATATAATGCATATTTTGAATTAAATTAAAGAAGTAATGATATAGAAAAGTATTAATTTAAAATAATGATGAGCTATTTGGAAATACATGTAATTAAGTTCATTTCAAGCAATGATTAATTTTATAATACCTCACATATTATAAATTAATACGATTGGTTTAGATAGCACCACATGACATTTTTTTATTTGGATATTTTTTTTCAAAATCTCCACTTCCGTGGGATAACCCGTTATCACCTGGGAGATAACCCTATCCGTTCCGTCGATGGGGATATAATGATTACGTCATCAGTCGTCTGCAGAATAAATGACTGCAATAATGAGGCAAAGGAAAGAAAGTTTATCGTTTTTGAAAGTGAACTTGACACTTTATTTTTTCACTGTGATAAATGTTGTACATGTACTACTATAAAACAGAGCAACATAGGAAAGAAGGTCATAGGAACTATGCTTCAAGTTACAGCAAACTGTGAATGTGGAGATATACGAGTATGGCATAGTCAACCCATGTCCAATACAATGCCACCTGGTAATTTGATTTTAGCCAGTGCCATTCTTTTTTCTGACAGTAATCCCTGCAAGGTTTTAAACCTCATGAGACATGCAGGAGTGCAATTCTTTTCAAAAAGAACATCCAATTATATGCAGACTGCTTATGTAGTGCCAGTGATCAATTCAGTGTGGGAAGTTAAACAACTAGATCTCTTAACGTCTATAAGAGAAGCAGGACAAGATCTGAAACTCGGTAGAGATGCCCGTTGTTGTTCACCTGGACACACAGCAAAGTATGGATCTTACAGTGTCATGGATCTGTCTACCTCTGAAATAGTTGACATTTAACTAGTTCAGGTAATTCACATTATATACAAAATATAAATATAAATATGTACCTAGTATCATTTTTTACAAATATCATGGAACTTTAGCCAGGATATAAAATTCTGAGACAAATCAATGTTTATGTCATGTCTTTAATTGGGTTGGTCGAATGACAGTCTAGGAACACATGAATACATGCATACTATTTTATAGAGCTTGTCTTTAACAGTAATAACAAACAATAGCACTTTCTCAGTATAGGTAAAATAGTTATATCAATAATGGAAAAATACAAGATTGCTAAAGGTACTATTTGGAAATATGATATATGGAATAAATGTCTATGACTATGAGACCATGAAACACAATAGAGAAAACATTTTGTAAATTTTAGCCAGTGTAATTTGTGCTCTATCCATTTCCATTGCATTGAGTTTTAAAAATAATTCCGTAGTTCTACGTGTATATATATATACCACAAAGTCATTAAATGTAAATTGTAAATGGATACTATGCATTAATCATGAATTTGAATTAAATTCCTAAAAGACCCTCCTCATTATGAAAACTAGTAATTGGCACCCTCCATGTTACAATGATATATATCAGTTATAACCCATCAGGCATACACCCTCTGGGTTATAACTAATACATAATTCAACTATATCTGGTTTACCCAAGAAACATATAATAGAAATGTGCATTGTATATCATTATTAACAAAACATTGTTATCACTTTCAATGTAAATGCATGTAAGTTTTGCATTTAAATGAAAAAATTAATTGTTTTAGGTGTTTACAAAAAGCTAGAGGCGAAAGGGGAGTCAGCAAAAAAAGGGATGGATCAGATTGGGTTATGGTTTAGATCGATAAGTAATCATCTGTATTGGTGCACAGCTAGTAGCCATGGACATGGAGAAGAGCTGAAAGAGAAATGAATGTCTATTTTTAATCTCTGTACCAATGTACATGAAGGCCATGGACATTTGGAAGATAGAGCTTGGATTAAGAAAGGTACTTTATTATCTCTTGTCAATGAAGGGGATATAGTAACAGTAATACCGGTCTGTATATGTCATAAAATAAGTCAAGAACACCTTCATGGATTTTCATAAACTTTATACACAACTGTTATTAGGAGAAAAGCAAGCTCCTAATCTTTCAATTTTGGTGTTTTGTGAATTCCTGGACAGTCGGACAGTCCATTTATGATGTTCAAGTTTTCTAGTTAGTATATGCAATGGACAAATCTAGAAACCTTTTTATTTTCAAGGTCATAAGTCAAAGGTCAATGTCAAAGTTTTTCGCCATTACTGTGAGGGGATTCTCCACTTTGCAGTGCTCTTGCATTAATACATTATTGAAGTATCGCTGTCGTAGGTTTAGCTTTTTGCAAATTTGAAACTTGATAACTGTTCTTATTCAGAACTGATTAAAGACTTATTAATAATAATATGTAATTTCATGTCCTTCAGGTTCAGCTGCTCACCATGAGATGGAGAAGGTAATTGCAGGGAAGCTGCTATTGAAGGATATAACGAAGCTATCTCCAGCAGAGCAAACATCAGGGTTGGAATCCTTCTACAACGTTGTATGTTAATTTGCACCCAAGTCAACCCATTTCTTTTACTGGCAAATGAGAGCAAGGTAATTAATTACTTATTTTGTAAATTTGGTTATTAAGATTTGATTTGATTTGATTTGATTTATTGTGTTTAACGCCACTTTCAGCAATATTTCAGCTATATCATGGTGACCAGTTTCAGTGGTGAAAGAAGCCGGAGTACCCAGAGAGAACCACCGACCATGGGCAAGCAACTGGTAAACTTTATCACTTGCCGCTGCGAGTCGAGTGCACCCCTTTTTTGTAATTTACAAAGCCGGGCGCGAACCCACATCATATTGGTGATAGGCTTGTATGAGTTGTTATATAATCCAACTACCTAACTCATTGAGCCACTCAGGCCCTTGGTTATTAAGTCTCCCAAACTAAGGTTGGAGACTTATTGTTTTTTGCTCTGTTTTTAGCTCACCTGGCCATAGGCCATGTGAGCTTTTGTCATGGGTAAGCGTCCGTCCGTCCGTTAGCTTTTCACATTTAAATCTTCTTCTCTGAAACCGCTGAACAGAAATCAGCCAAACTTGCCAGAAATGTTCACTGGATGGTCCTCTACCAGATTTGTGTTTTTGGTGCTGATTTGAAATCCAACATGGCTGCCAGGGTCCATAATGTGTTCTCATTGGCTGAAATTTTAAAAATCTTCTTGTCAGAAACCACTAAGTCAATTGAATTGTGACTTTGCAGGAATGATCATTGGGTGGTCCTGTACTAAATTGTGAATCGTTTGCCGATCGGAAATTCAAGATGGCCACCATGACTCGACTTGTTTAACATTGGACACTATGGGAATTTCACATTTTCATCTTTTTTTCTGAAACCACAAAACAGATTTGAACCAAACTTGGCAGAAATGTTCATTGGATGGTCATATACAAGATTTGTGTTTTTGGTGCTGATCGGAAATCCAACATGGCTGCCAGGGCCTATAATGTGTTCTGATTGGTCGAAATTTTAAAAATCTTCTTGTTAGAAACCACTAAGCCAATTGAATTGTGGCTTTGCAGGAATGATCATTGGGTGGTCCTGTACTAAACTTGTGAATCGTTTGCTGATCGGAAATTCAAGATGGCCACCATGACTCGACTTAATTTTAACATAGGACCCTATGGAAAAAATGTTTAAAAGTCTTCTCCTCTGAAACCAGTAAGTCAGTTTAAAGCAAACATGGGATGAATGGTCCTTAGGTGGTCAACTTTCAAAATTATGTCCTGTGACCCCGACCTCCATCCAAGATGGCAACCATCAGCGAACATAGTTTTAACATAGGACCCTATGGGAAATATATTTAAAAATCTTCTTCTCTGAAACCAGTAAGCCAATTTAAAGCAAACATGGCATGGATGGTCCTTAAGTGGTCAATTTTCAAAATTGTGTCCAGTGACCCTGACCTCCATCCAAGATGGCCACCTTCAGCAGACATACTGTAGTTTTAACATAGGACCCTATGGGAAAAAAAATGTTTTAAAATCTTCTCCTCTGAAACTAGTAAGCCAATATAGCAAACATGTCATCGATGGTCCTTAGGTGGTCAACTTCCAAAATTGTGTTCAGTGATCCCGATCTCGGTTCAAAATGGCCGCCGTCAGCAGACATAGTTTTAACATAGGACCCTATGGGAAAATTGTTTAAAAGTCTTCTCTTCTGAAACCAGTCAGCCAATTTAAAGCAAACATGGCATGGATGGTCCTTGGGTAGTATACTTTCAAAATTGTGTCCGGTGACCACGACTTCCATCCAAGATGGCTGCCATGAGCAGACATAGTTTTAACATAGAACCCTATGGCAGTATGGGATTTGAATAGTAACTTAGATGTATTCAACATGCAGACATTCTTAAGAGGACTTATTTATGTTAGGTGAGCGATACAGGCTCACCTGAGCCTCTAGTTTCTTATTATTATTCTTTCTTTCTGTAACACATGAAGTTGACGCTGAAGTTCTCAGAAACTATAGATCTAATGATCTTGGTGTTTGGTATGATGATAGATCTATGTATCTAGTTGTGCATAAAGGTTTGAAATATTCCAGTGGGTATATTTTGAGGAGCATAAATAGTTGGTGTTTACTATAGAATTCTATGGGGAATTATATTCTTCAGGAAAAAAATATTTTTTGGTCAGATTGTAATGAAATTTCACAGGAATGATCCTTGGGATGTGTAGATGTGCATTAAGGGTTTGTTATTTTGAAAATGGCCACCATTGCCATGGTAATCATGAAAGGTTTTTTTAAGGATTTAATCCAATTGTAATGAAACTTTACAGAAATGAGCATTGGGAGGTGTGTGCACTTGTATGTTTGCAAATTATTGTAGCCAATAATACTTATATACTTGATACATGATAGTCAATCTAGTTACAAACCTGATGATAAGTCATGAATGAGGAGAAAACTGGGAAGTGTTTTCAGCCAGTGGAACATATCTGGTCATTAGTGACACAGATATTCCATAACGGTTAACCAAGTGTAAGAATGGAATTACATTATTCAATGCACATCCTGAAGTGAAATTTATCCTATTTGTAAAGTTTTAATTAAATCAATTAAATGGTGAGCTGTGCTGACAATTCATATGAATCCACAATTATCATGTACCTGTGTTTATCATGTAAATATACATCATAGAGTTCTGAATTATCACAGCTAAAGTCAAGAAAAAATGACATCTACTATCTCTCTGTATATTAGGTAGTCGTGACTGAGGAGTGGTTATTTATTTTTAACTTTTGAAATTGTACATAATTTAACAGGAGTGATTATTTATTATTAACTAATTATTTGCAGACTACATTGATGAACTTATGGCAGAGCTTCTTATCTACAGAGAAACCAACCTGTGATACAAACAGGCACTGCAGATAGCATCTGTGGACAAGAGGGCTGTTGTGCCACCCCCTGTTGCTTGTGGAGCAAACAGAAAGGATAAAGATGATACTGTTGCTGCCCATGTTAATATATTCAACTGATGAACAAATTAAATGATAAATAAAAGATATATTTTGTTTATTGTGTAATATTTCAACAATGATTATTTATTGAAGATATTTAAAGCCTGTATATTGTTCAGCTGAAAATTGTTTACGAATTTCATTCACAACACATGATGGCAGTACAAGTCTCCTTTTCTTCTCCAACACTCTCCAAATCCATCTTGGCAAATCTTCTGTAGGCTAAATATCTGTATACACTGAAAAAAATATACTAATTGATTTATACCGGTATGAAGGTAACATTCAAATAGAAACCAAGAAGGGGAGACTAAAAAGACAGCAAATGAGAAAATATATGGTATAGGAAAGGTGAAGTGTTCTTTAAAGGGGGTAAAACTGTCTCAAAAATATATATAGAAATTTAAATGATGGGCACATGTAAAATGGCAGAAGTTACAATAAAAAACACATGTTCTATTTAAAAGTATCCTATGAGACACCTTGCTGAATACAATATGGGGTTATGGTATTAAATGCCACTTTCAACAATATTTCGGTATTGGCGGTAAGTGTCATTGGTGGAGGAAACCGTATTACACAGAGAAAACCACTGACCTGTCCCAAGTCACTGGCACAATTTATCACATAATGTTGTATCGAGTACACCTCGCCATGTGCAGGACTCGTAACTTTAGTGGTGATGGGCACTGATTGCACAGGTAGTTAATCCCACAACCATATATGATCATGACAACCCCCTGAATACTGGAAATTCAGAAGTCATTGCTTGCAATTATTATATTTTTGCAATGATCATAATGTTTTTATTGTTTATTCTACCACACAGTTCAATCCTTGCTGCTATGATTATTGCCTCACATACAATATTATATTATTTGCCAATATAAAACATTAAATAGTGCATCAATTATTCACTTACTCGTGAATCTTTTCATGGTCTTGAAGAGGGCCATTGTCCTGGAGGTACTCATAATATGATATTTCCAAAACATGAATATTCAGGAAGTTTGGATGAAATCCTTCATGATGCGTGATACAACTAATACCTGCCTCTTCAATTTTCCCATCTACAATGTTAGTTTCCTGGCAACATTTAGATTCTTGAATGGATGGCATAGGAGCACAGTTTCCACAACTACACCTGTAATGTACACTGAATAAATGTATGCAAAAAAATCAAGAAATATAAGTACACAAGAGGTGATATAAAAAAATGAAGATATTTCCTTTCCAATATCTATACTGTAGTCATAAGTAACACATTTGATGTAAAAATGCATTAAAGGGGGGAGAATGTGAAGGTAATATTTCATGTACAAATAACCAGAGTTACTAGTATTTGGCATTCATATTTCATATACAAACGTACAATTTTTTTGAGAGAAGCATATTTATAAATTTCCCTAGTGAATGGTCTAAATGTAAGCAACAGCTATTGGTCAGGACCAATTATTGCCAAGTGTCAATTATCGGCAAATTGCACTTCACCCACGATCGCATATGAATATTTTAACAAATTTTTTAAGAAGACCACTGTGACAAATTTAGAGCTAGACAACAAAATAATAAGTTTGTATCTTTATATTCGAAAGAAATCAAATAAAATCCAATAAAACCATCGACTATATAAATAAAGACCACGGGTGACAGGGAGTCACATTGACATCCAATCTAAAAATTAAAAACGACATTTTTGAAGGTAAAACATTACCTTGACACCTGATGAATAATCCCTAATCCTATTTTCCAAATATTATCATTATTTAGCACATGTATCCTAAATGCGCACAAGTCCTCATGTTTGTTTCGTGGTTTCTATAATTATTTTCGTTTTTGTCACAATGGGCCTCTGCATTTTTGCCTCGTTTGAAAGGGTCCCTTATATGCATGTGTGCAGAAAAATTAAAATATTTGCATCGAAGATTAGTCTAAGTGTAACATTAAAAATAACTGGAAATTTAAAAGGATGTACTGAATGATATAGAAATATTCCTATGAAAAATAAAGTAAAAAATCATCGACCATTTCTCGGTATCTAGTGCAAAAGTAAGGCATATTTTTTTTTATTTCGATATCAAATTAAAAGTTGTTGTTTTTTTAAATATAAATATTGCAAGAAAACCTGATTCAGAATAAAAACGAACCATTCCAGGGAAACTAGTCTGGATGTCGACGAAAAATCAACTGCATGGGATGCATCGTTGTTGTCTGATCCTTCACTTTCTGAGTCGGAGACAGCGTGTGTTCTGTTGTTTCCCAAATTAGAAACCGGTTCATACATGTACGGCTGAATAGTGTGTGTTGAATCTATATCTGGGATGTCACTTGGGTCACTTTCATCATCAGAATATCGAGAAGCCATGTGGTATTCTTACGTTTGTTTACGTTTTGCGGCAGACCGAATGACGTCACATGTTAGTTTTATCAAAGGTAGATAATCATGTTAAACCTCGGCAATCAACCATAAATTTACCTGTGTTTACAGATAAACGGTGACACACTGGGCGACGTAAATTTGTTTTTTCAGTATTATTTATGTATCTTTAGAGTAAAACAATAAAACGAAATACTAAGAAACCTTTGCATTTCACCTTTAAGGATGTTAAAAAGCTACCAAAGACTTGTCAATAAAATCAAGCTTGACAGACTTCTAAAAGAATGGTAGCCTTTGATTTGTCTATATTTGACATTTGTAGACTGGTATCATCGGATTTGGCTCCATGTTATGTAATTTCACATTTTATAATGATCCTAGGATTAGTCTACATTATATTTAATTTGACATTTGGTATCTTCAAACTATTCTTACAATGGTAGCCATGACTTTTCTACATTATATGTATATTAACTTTTAAAATTGTTGCCTTTGATAGGTAAGGGCCGTCATAGCTGTGATCGCATGGTAGTTGGATTTACAACTACCTATGCGATCAGTGCCTATCACCACTGATGTTGTGAGTTCGAATCTCGATCAGGGCGAGGTGTACAACATTATGCGATCAAGTTTGTCAGTGACTTGCAACAGGTCAGTGGTTTTCTCCGCGTCCTCTGGTTTCCTTCACCAATAAAACTGACCGCCACAATATAGCTGAAATATTGTTGAAAGTGGCATTAAACACCATCAAACAAACAAACAAACCTTTGATAAGTATTTATCAATATTAATAGTGTCTACATAAGATGTGATCTTCTATTTCAGGTGATAAAAATCCAGTGAAAGGTAATGAGTGGAAAGTCAGTAAAATACCATCGTCTTCTCTAAACTTAGTTGTGTATGGAAAGACTCGAAGCTCCACGGAAATTGCTTTACGATCTTTAGAGGAGAGTATGGCGAGTGATTTTAAGGAAAGGATGATTGAGGATCCTGTGGTGAAAAATTTTACAAAAGATCAAGTAGGTTTACCTTTTTATACCCTTGTCGCTGGGCATCATTAAGTATTACCAATTTCTGTATGTCCATCCATCCATCTGTACCACATTTGGTTGTCACTCAATAACTTAAGTTCCCCTTAAGCAAATCATTTACAATTTATTCACAAGGTCAGGGACTGTAAAAGGAAGGCAAAATTTGATTTTAGACTTTATCACGTTTTCCATTCTGGAGTTATGCCCCTGTTTACCTTAGGTGGAATCTGGTACTGTGAGTGGTGGTATAAACAGGTGGGATCTGGTACTGTGAGTGGTTGTATAAACAGGTGGGATCTGGTACTGCAAATGGTGGTATAAACAGGTGGGATCTGGTACTGTGAGTGGTGGTATAAACCAGTGGGATCTGGTACTGCGAGTGGTGGTATAAACAGGAGGGATCTGGTACTGTGAGTGGTGGTATAAACAGGAGGGATCTGGTACTGTGAGTGGTGGTATAAACAGGTGGGATCTGGTACTGTGAGTGGTGGTATAAACAGGTAGGATCTGGTACTGTGAGTGGTGGTATAAACAGGTAGGATCTGGTACTGTGAGTGATGGTATAAACAGGAGGGATCTGGTACTGTGAGTGGTGGTATAAACAGGTGGGATCTGGTACTGTGAGTGGTGGTATAAACAGGAGGGATCTGGTACTGTGAGTGGTGGTATAAACAGGTAGGATCTGGTACTGCGAGTGGTGGTATAACAGGTAGGATCTGGTACTGTGAGTGGTGGTATAAACAGGTGGGATCTGGTACTGTGAGTGGTGGTATACACAGATGGGATCTGGTACTGTGAGTGGTGGTATAAACCAGTGGGATCTGATACTGTGAGTGGTGGTATAAACAGGTGGGATCTGGTAGTGAGTGGTGGTATAAACAGGAGGGATCTGGTACTGTGAGTGGTGGTATAAGCAGGTGGGATCTGGTACTGTGATTGATGGTATTAAACAGGTGGGATCTGGTACTGCGAGTGGTGGTATAAACAGGTGGGATCTGGTACTGTGAGTGGTGGTATAAACAGGTGGGATCTGGTACTGTGAGTGGTGGTATAAACAGGTGGGATCTGGTACTGTGAGTGGTGTTATAAACAGGTGGGATCTGGTACTGTGAGTGGTGGTATAAACAGGTGGGATCTGGTACTGTGAGTGGTGGTATAAACAGGTTGGATCTGGTACTGCGATTGATGGTATTAAACAGGTGAGATCTGGTACTGTGAGTGGTGGTATAAGCAGGTGAGATCTGGTACTGTGATTGATGGTATTAAACAGGTGGGATCTGGTACTGCGAGTGGTGGTATAAACAGGTGGGATCTGGTACTGTGAATGGTGGTATAAACAGGTGGGATCTGGTACTGTGAGTGGTGGTATAAACAGGTGGGATCTGGTACTGTGAGTGGTGGTATAAACAGGAGGGATCTGGTACTGTGAGTGGTGGTATAAACAGGAGGGATCTGGTACTGTGAGTGGTGGTATAAACAGGTGGGATCTGGTACTATGAGTGTTGGTATAAACAGGTGGGATCTGATACTGTGAGTGGTGGTATAAACAGGAGGGATCTGGTACAATGAGTGGTGGTATAACAGGAGGGATCTGGTACTATGAGTGTTGGTATAAACAGGTGGGATCTGATACTGTGAGTGGTGGTATAAACAGGAGGGATCTGGTACAATGAGTGGTGGTATAAACAGGTGGGATCTGGTACTATGAGTGTTGGTATAAACAGGTGGGATCTGGTACTGTGAGTGGTGGTATAAACAGGAGGGATCTGGTACAATGAGTGGTGGTATAACAGGAGGGATCTGGTACTATGAGTGTTGGTATAAACAGGTGGGATCTGGTACTATGAGTGTTGGTATAAACAGGAGGGATCTGGTACTGTGAGTGGTGGTATAAACAGGAGGGATCTGGTACTGTGAGTGGTGGTATAAACAGGTGGGATCTGGTACTGTGAGTGGTGGTATAAACAGGAGGGATCTGGTACAATGAGTGGTGGTATAACAGGAGGGATCTGGTACTATGAGTGTTGGTATAAACAGGAGGGATCTGGTACTGTGAGTGGTGGTATAAACAGGTGGGATCTGGTACTGCGAGTGGTGGTATAAACAAGGGCACACCATATCATTATGATACTTGACTGTTACAATTAAGTAATACATTTTGTATTGGTATGATATTGTCATCTTCAGTCTCTTGCAATAAAATTGATCACCAAAATATAACTGTACAAGGGTTGAAAATAACATTATTCAGACATAATTCAAACTCCTTTGTCACCATAGTTACAGCCGTGCTGAAAAATATTTTAAAGATTTAACCAGAACCATATGGCCATTTGAAATGCTAATTGGGCTATAATTTTTATATTTATAGTAAATATTAACTTTCATCAATGATTTGTAAATTTTCAATGATTCTAAGTGTAATAATGTGACACTATATTTGAAGTCACTGGTGTCATCTTGCTAAATCCTCTAAAAATTTACCATTGTTAATATGTTTTACTCTGTATGAACTTCTCATCGCATCCGGCATCTTAGACTTTATATTCAATGCGACATTGCTCTGAGAAATTCATTCTCACAAAACAAGTCAGCGATAGTATATATTTACTGGTGGATAATTTTGTTCATTTATGAATTATTGGATATTTCCAACTATTATTTGGACTGTTTAGCTACAAATAGGAAAATACAAAATTACTTAGGGTTAATTATTATTTCTTACTAATATAAGGGCCCGGGTGACTCAATGAGTTAGGTAGTTGGATCACCTAACAACTCATACAAGCCTATTACCAATATGGCGTGGGTTTGTGCCCGTCTTTGTAATTTACAAAAAAGGGTGCACTCGACTCGCATCCGCAAGTGATAAAGTTTACCAGTTGCTTGCCCATGGTCGGTGGTTCTCTTCGGCTACTCCGGCTTCTTCCACCACTAAAACTAGTCGCCATGATATACAATGTAGCTGAAATATTGCTGAAAGTGGCATTAAACACCAAAAATCAATCTTACTAATATATTTATAGAAAATATGTTTAAGTGTTGTTTGATGTAGCAATATGCATAATAATTCTTTGAGGAATTAATCCCCACTTCCAGACTAATGATCCTTAATATTTTCAATGTTATCACAATGCTTTAGTACTGCATTGACATGCACTGATAGGTGAAATATTAAATCATGTCTTTTACTTGCAAATTTAATTAAAAACCTATGTGCTCAAAATAATATAACATAAACTTTAATGCAATTTAATTTATTATAAACTTCCATTTTAATGTTAACAAAATGCTGACAATGGAACATTTTCCTCTTCATCATGTTCTGAAATAAAACATTCCTTTATAACATCAATACTACTAAGATTTATATTTGACAAAATTCATGACTTATCACTGGGTTTGTAACTAGATTAACACGACGGGTGCCACTAGTGGAGCAGGAACTTCTTACCCTTCCGGAGCACCTGAGTTCACCCCCGGGTTTTACTGGGGTTCGTGTTACTCGATCTTTAGTTTTATGTGTATGTTTTGTAGATCATTGTTTGATTCTGATTACCCCTTTGGTATCTTCAAACTCTTCTTGATAAATTCTCAATGGAATGAAACGCTAAAGCTATTTGTACATTTTGTTTTTCAGGAAGCTAGAATAAAGAATCTGGAAGATACATGTGAGGTTGACATTGAATTTAATAAAAGAGTTGGTCGAATAAAGATTAGAGGTCTCCCTGAAAATTTATCAGAAGCAGTCGGTGATGTTCACAAAATTATACTTGATGTTGACAGACAAAAACAGAAGCACCAACATGCCCAGTTAGTAAAAGATATAGTTCAATGGTATTTTATTTCTGTGGAAGATACAGGGCAGACATTAGAGGAATACCCAGCAGAGGTCAATCTGACATTAGAGCAGGCTTTAAGGAACAATGAACCACAAGCATTCTTTTTAGACAACAATGGCAACAAATATATTGTAGACTTTACAAATTATGAAGAATATCCAGAAGATGACCCCAGTGATACTGTAGCAGTTCTACGTAAATCCAAGATGACTGGTGAGACAATCTATTGCATTATATTAGTCTGGTCTAAAATCTTGTCTAGTTGTACTAGTATTTTGGTTATATAATCATCAATCAGTAATGTAGATGTGAATTTTTAAAGTTACCAAATACATTTACCAAATATTTTGAATATGATAAAAAATAAAAGAGAAAATAATTCTTGAAAGATCACATGCTTGTTAGGATTTATACCTATTTCTGTTGTCCAGAAAAGTGTACCTATTCATATATCTAAGGGTAACAATCAGGCATATTACTAAAATGTATCTAACCTTAAAGATAGACCCTATCAGGTTGCAGATTGATAATATATTAAACACTGTGTATGTTACTTCCATTACACTCCCAGCCTGTCCCTCATTGGAATTTTTTTATTTCACAATAAGGAAGAATGCTATATATCATAAGATGTGTATTGGAGTGCATAAGATGTGTATTGGAGTGTATAAGATGTGTATTGGAGCATATAAGATGTGTATTGGAGCGTATAAGATGTGTATTGGAGCATATAAGATGTGTATTGGAGCGTATACGATATGTATTGGAGCGTATAAGATGTGTATTGGAGCGTATAAGATGTGTATTGGAGCGTATAAGATATGTATTGGAGCGTATAAGGTAGTGATGTTCAAAGTAGATGTGCTACATCAGATTTAAAATGTTTGTTACTACATGTGCATATAATAGAGTGTTGTTAATACATGTACATGTATGACGATTGGAAGAAGAAATAATTGAACGAAAAAATAAGTCAAGTACAGACAGATATTGAAAGTTCCTAAAATATCATAAGTCGTGAACCGCACCTGTGGTGTAATCGTTAGTGTGTTCGTTTCAAGTGAGGTAGATGGATGGTTCAAGCTCAGTCATGTCAAAATAAAAACTATGAAATCGATATGTTTTACTTCTCCATTAAGTGTTAAAGAGTAGGAACAAAGAGAGCAAAGACGTGGAATGAGGATAATGTGTCTGAGTGGAGGGACATGTCTACCTGAGCAAAGGGAGCAAAGACGTATGGCTTGGAATGAGTATAATGTGTCTGAGTGGAGGGACATGTCTACCTGAGCAAAGGGAGCAAAGACGTATGGCTTGGAATGAGGATAATGTGTCTGAGTGGAGGGACATGTCTACCTGAGCAAAGGGAGCAAAGACATGGAATGAGGATAATGTGTCTGAGTGGAGGGACATGTCTACCTGAGCAAAGGGAGCAAAGACGTATGGCTTGGAATTAGGATAATGTGTCTGAGTGGAGGGACATGTCTACCTGAGCAAAGGGAGCAAAGACGTGGAATGAGGATAATGTGTCTGAGTGGAGGGACATGTCTACCTGAGTAAAGGGAGCAAAGACGTATGGCTTGGAATGAGGATAATGTGTCTGAGTGGAGGGACATGTCTACCTGAGCAAAGGAAGCAAAGACATGGAATGAGGATAATGTGTCTGAGTGGAGGGACATGTCTACCTGAGCAAAGGGAGCAAAGACGTGGAATGAGGATAATGTGTCTGAGTGGAGGGACATGTCTACCTGAGCAAAGGGAGCAAAGACGTGGAATGAGGATAATGTGTCTGAGTGGAGGGACATGTCTACCTGAGCAAAGGGAGCAAAGACATGGAATGAGGATAATGTGTCTGAGTGGAGGGACATGTCTACCTGAGCAAAGGGAGCAAAGACGTGGAATGAGGATAATGTGTCTGAGTGGAGGGACATGTCTACCTGAGCAAAGACATGGAATGAGGATAATGTGTCTGAGTGGAGGGACATGTCTACCTGAGCAAAGGGAGCAAAGACATGGAATGAGGATAATGTGTCTGAGTGGAGGAACATGTCTACCTGAGCAAAGGGAGCAAAGACATGGAATGAGGATAATGTGTCTGAGTGGAGGGACATGTCTACCTGAGCAAAGGGAGCAAAGACGTGGAATGAGGATAATGTGTCTGAGTGGAGGGACATGTCTACCTGAGCAAAGGGAGCAAAGACGTGGAATGAGGATAATGTGTCTGAGTGGAGGGACATGTCTACCTGAGCAAAGGGAGCAAAGACGTGGAATGAGGATAATGTGTCTGAGTGGAGGGACATGTCTACCTAAGCAAAGGGAGCAAAGACATGGAATGAGGATAATGTGTCTGAGTGGAGGGACATGTCTACCTGAGCAAAGACGTGGAATGAGGATAATGTGTCTGAATGGAGGGATATGTCTACCTGAGCAAAGACGTGGAATGAGGATAATGTGTCTGAGTGGAGGGACATGTCTACCTGAGCAAAGGGAGCAAAGCTGTGGAATAAGGATAATGTGTCTGAGTGGAGGGACATGTCTACCTGAGCAAAGGGAGCAAAGATGTGGAATGAGGATAATGTATCTGAGTGGAGGTACATGTCTACCTGAGCAAAGGGAGCAAAGACGTGGAATGAGGATAATGTGTCTGAGTGGAGGGACATGTCTACCTGAGCAAAGACGTGGAATGAGGATAATGTGTCTGAGTGGAGGGACATGTCTACCTGAGCAAAGACGTGGAATGAGGATAATGTGTCTGAGTGGAGGGACATGTCTACCTGAGCAAAGACGTGGAATGAGGATAATGTGTCTGAATGGAGGGACATGTCTACCTGAGCAAAGACGTGGAATGAGGATAATGTGTCTGAGTGGAGGGACATGTCTACCTGAGCAAAGGGAGCAAAGCTGTGGAATAAGGATAATGTGTCTGAGTGGAGGGACATGTCTATCTGAGCAAAGGAAGCAAAGACGTGGAATGAGGATAATGTGTCTGAGTGGAGGGACATGTCTACCTGAGCAAAGGAAGCAAAGACGTGGAATGAGGATAATGTGTCTGAGTGGAGGGACATGTCTACCTGAGCAAAGGAAGCAGACGTGGAATGAGGATAATGTGTCTGAGTGGAGGGACATGTCTACCTGAGCAAAGGGAGCAAAGACGTAAGGCTTGGAATTAGGATAATGTATCTGAGTGGAGGGACATGTCTACCCGAGCAAAGGGAGCAAAGACGTGGAATGAGGATAATGTGTCGGAGTGGAGGGACATGTCTACCTGAGCAAATGGAGCAAAGACGTGGAATCAGGATAATGTGTCTGAGTGGAGGGACATGTCTACCTGAGCAAAGGGAGCAAAGACGTGGAATCAGGATAATGTGTCTGAGTGGAGGGACATGTCTACCCGAGCAAAGGGAGCAAAGACATGGAATGAGGATAATGTGTCTGAATGGAGGGACATGTCTACCTGAGCAAAGGGAGCAAAGACGTGGAATGAGGATAATGTGTCTGAGTGGAGGGACATATCTACCTGAGCAAAGAGAGCAAAGATGTGGAATGAGGATAATGTGTCTGAGTGGAGGGACATGTCTACCCGAGCAAAGGGAGCAAAGACGTGGAATGAGGATAATGTGTCTGAGTGGAGGGACATGTCTACCTGAGCAAAGGGAGCAAAGACGTGGAATGAGGATAATGTGTCTGAGTGGAGGGACATGTCTACCTGAGCAAAGGGAGCAAAGACGTGGAATGAGGATAATGTGTCTGAGTGGAGGGACATGTCTACCCGAGCAAAGGGAGTAAAGACGTGGAATGAGGATAATGTGTCTGAGTGGAGGGACATGTCTACCTGAGCAAAGGGAGCAAAGACATGGAATGAGGATAATGTGTCTGAGTGGAGGGACATGTCTACCTGAGCAAAGGGAGCAAAGACATGGAATCAGGAAAATGTGTCTGAGTGGAGGGACATGTCTACCTGAGCAAAGGGAGCAAAGATGTATAGCTTGGAATGAGGATAATGTGTCTGAGTGGAGGGACATGTCTACCCGAGCAAAGGGAGCAAAGACGTATAGCTTGGAATGAGGATAATGTGTCTGAGTGGAGGGACATGTCTACCCGAGCAAAGGGAGCAAAGACGTGGAATGAGGATAATGTGTCTTAGTGGAGGGACATGTCTACCTGAGCAAAGGGAGCAAAGACGTGGAATGAGGATAATGTGTCTGAGTGGAGGGACATGTCTACCTGAGCAAAGACGTGGAATGAGGATAATGTGTCTGAGTGGAGGGACATGTCTACCCAAGCAAAGGGAGCAAAGACGTGGAATGAGGATAATGTGTCTGAGTGGAGGGACATGTCTACCTGAGCAAAGGGAGCAAAGACGTATGGCTTGGAATGAGGATAATGTGTCTGAGTGGAGGGACATTTCTACCCGAGCAAAGGGAGCAAAGACGTGGAATGAGGATAATGTGTCTGAGTGGAGGGTCTACCCACAGACTGTTGTATCAATGTGGTAGCACTAGAGGAAAATCCAACTACCTTGTATGCATGTTGGTCTAGTACCAATGAACTTCATCATCAACTTTTTGAAATGAAACTTGTGTTTGCCATAATATAGCTGAAACAATCACTCACTCAACATTGTAGAAAGCTGAACTAATAATGGAACTGTAAATGAAATCATGATTTAAATTTTCTATGTAGATTCTGCATTTGACATGCCATCAAATTGGACAGCCATGGATGACAGTGAAAATGTAAAAATAGTCACACTTCAGCCCAGTGATCAGGAATATACTGATGTTATCAAAGATTTCCAGACCCAGATGGTAGCAAATTACAGTACCATTGTAAAGGTGAGTTTTTTTTTGTTTTTTTTTTTACAAGACAATAAATCTATTTTAATTAGCATATTGCTGTTTGCTTGAATTTCATTGGAAGAAACAGCACTTTTTTTATTTCATCAATAATTCTATTCTGTAAACTATTTTTAAAGGTGTTTTCATAAGCAATTCAATTTTTATAAAAGATAGAATATTAATTATTACTTTAAGAGTAACAAAGCAAAATATTTAATCTAAATATTTTTTTTTAAATACTAGAGAAATAGCAGTATTATTCAGAGTAAATGCACTATTGGGAAATATTACAACACTGTCATAAGGGATATCCATTATGAAAAAAATTGTAAAATGTTTGAACAAAAAACGTTTTAAACCTTAAACAACTTGGTTTAAATGATGTGAAAGTGTTGGTTCTTTTGACTTTGACATTATAAGATTTGAGGTAAATATTATATGCTAGCTGCGGAACTGTAGTTATTATTGTCTTTTTGATGGGAATATAATTCTCTTGCTTGGAAAATTGCAGGACTTATACTAATATAGTTGTTGATGCTATGATTTCTCTTAAATGAATATTTGTCTTGTAGGTTGAAAAAATACAGAACAGAACCTTACAGCAGCAATATGTTGCCAAGAAAAAATTAATGGATTCAACAAATCGAGCTGGACATATCAATGAACGTAAATTATGGCATGGTACAGCAATAGATGCTGTAGATAGTATCAACACTTATGGTTTCAATAGAAGTTATTGTGGCAAAAATGGTTTGTATTATGATTATTGATTTTAATTTCGATTGATTCAGTTTAAACAACTGATCAGTAAATATATGTGGAATGAAATATAAAAAATGTAGGTACATACAAACTTTTAGTTTTATGTAGATATTTTTTTTTTTGGAAATAAAATAATCATTTCTTAAAGCAGCATTTCAGTGGCATTATCAATAACACTGATCAGATATCATGCATTAAAACTGGGACCTCCATGGGGTGTATTTGAAAAATGATCGTTTTTATTGGTGGAGAAAACATTATTATGTGGTAATAACACTAACTTACCACAAGTAACTTGACAAACTTTACCAAATATGATTATCTCAAGTACAACACAAAATCAAAGAAAACTACCGGGAATCTTAACATAACTTGAAATGATTCAACTAAATATGAAATTTATATTTATCGAAAAAATTTAGATAATGAAAGAAATTTCATTTGGAAATTATGCAAATATTTAATTTAAATTTCACATAAAAGATATATTCCTGAAAACTAAACCTAGAAAAAATTTAATTACCGGTAGATTGATAACAATATCGTTTTTCTATAGCAAATTTGATATGTTTTATTATTATAGCTGTTGCGTATGGTAATGGTGTCTATTTTGCTGTAAATCCTACATATTCGGCACAGTCTCAATATTCTCGACCAGATCCACATGGCAACAAAAGGATGTATATTTGTAAAGTTCTGGTTGGAGAATTCATACAAGGCAAGGGTGGCATGAAAGTACCTCCACAAAAAGCAGGAGCTGCTGGTTCCCATATTTTATATGATAGCGTGGTAGATAATCTAGCAGCACCAGGAATATTTGTCATATTCCATGATACCCAAGCTTATCCAGAATATCTTATTGTATTTAAGTGAACCAAGTTTACTGTCAGATTTGAAACATTGTTAGCCTGTATTATTGTAACATACATGTATATTACATTCAAGTTGTATTTATCTGCAAAAAAAACTAGGGGTAGCTTTTAGCTCACTTGACCATTTGGCTAGCTCACATTTCCTCAAAGTAACATTAAGCCTTTCAATGTGTTTTAATGGAATTGAAAGTATATGATACATAGATTATGATATGGCAATTGTTTGGACCACACAATATAGAAATTCAAACTCAGTCAAGTATGCGTAATCTGGATTTTTTAATACAATGTAATAAGATACCATGCAATACACTACGTTACTTTACGATTCTCTGAAAATACATAAATAAAATTCATAAATAACAATGAATAATAATTCCGTTAAACATAAGAAAGTAGGCATATTTCTCTTTCTCATTCAATAATAATTGAAACCAATAAATATTTGCAGTCAGTATAAAGTTTGCGTAGATAAAATTAATTCAATAAAAAGTTACAAAAATGTTATAATTCTTGTACAATAAAAAATGTTAAAACATGTTGAATACACAAGCAATATGCTTACCGACTATGATCTTTATAAAACAATCTTGTGTTTCCGAAAACCAATTACAAAATGAAACTGCCATAAACAACTTAAACGTCATAAAAACATAACGTCATAATACAGATGGCAAAGAAAATAGAAGGGCTTAGCGCCATAAGCGTAATTACAAATGACGCCTGTCCTGACTAAACGGATGCTAAAATCAAAGCTCTAAACGTACTCCAATCATTACACTTTAAATTAACCAAAATGACCATATATAATAGCTTAATTATAACTTAAATAAATGTACAATTTACATTTTATTCTAACACACTATGAAATCTTCTCACAAAAAGTTTCATAAATATCTAGACTGAACATTCAAGTAAACAAAGTTTAGTAATAGGACGAACTACTTGTGACTGACTAGTTTTAACCACACAGCTACGGACATGTCCGTCTCCGCTCTTTACAACATCAATAACTCACCCCAGTGGCCATTGTCCTCTTGGAATATTGTCATCTGTAATTATAACTATGTCGTCGATTCTGATATCTTGTCGTTTTGTTTGCCATTTGTTTCTTTGTTGTAATGTTGGTAAGTATTCTCGTATCCATCTTCTCCAAAATATGTCGGCTAGGTATTGTACTTGTCTCCACCATCTTCGGGCATAATTATCCTTTTTGTCAAATACACCAGGAGGTATCGATATGTTACTCTTCATCAGTAACAACATGCTTGGAGTAAGAGCAAGCAGGTCTCTTGGATCATTATTTACTGAAGCAATTGGTCGGTCATTGATGATGCATTCGGCTTCTACCATAAATGTAACTAGCTGTTCTTCTGAAAGTAATTGTTCATTGGCTATCGCTTTCAATATTTGGCGTGTTTCACGGATCATTCTTTCCCAAACTCCACCACGATGACTTGCGTATGGCGGATTAAAAGTCCATGTAATATCTCTGTGTGACATATATCTTGATATATTTGCTTGATTCCATTGCTCCATTGATTTCCGAAGCTCTAGTTCACCGCTAACAAGGTTTGTTCCATTGTCACTGTAAACCTTTTCAGGTGTTCCGCGCCTGCTTGTGAAACGTTGAAATGCAGCAATAAATGAGTTTGTTGTTAATGTATGGGCAACCTCTAAATGTACTGCTCTAGTTGTAAGACACATGAATATACAGCCATATCGCTTTACAGTTGATCGTCCAATCTTCACATTGAATGGACCGAAGTAGTCGACTCCAACATATGTAAACGATGGCCTGTCAGATGACTTTTGATCTTCAATAATTGGTGCCATCTGTTGACTACAAAGAGATCCTTGATATCGTTTACATACTGCACATTGTCCCAGGACTTTACGGACGGTACTTGGGACTTTCAGGATCCAGAACTTCTCGCGTAGTGATGATAATACCTGCAACATTCCTGTATGTCCGTTCCTTTCATGACATGACCTTATTATTAAAGTTGTCACGTGGTGAGAATTAGGCAAGATAATAGGGCATTTTTCTAATGGCAAGTCCAGACGTCCCTTGACGCGAAGTAAACCATTATGTAGAACAGGATTTAAGGATGCTAAGCGACTATCCTTCTTAACTGACTTTCCATGCAATAAGTCGTCAATTTCACCTTGGAACGTTTCTTGTTGTATGTGGTTCATGATAATCTTTGTTGACTCTTGTAACTCATTCACGGTCAAGCTTCATTTGCTAAATTCTTCGTACCGTAAGAAGCGATTCTTACATTAAGTTTTGAATCTTTTAAGCCATGCTACGGCTCTCTGTAATGCATTCCAATCGGGAAAATATGTTATCAGATCATTTATAGGTTCAATTGTAGTTGTGTTTATAGTTATCTCTTTCTTGATTTCGGTGTCATCTTTGCTGATAGATGGTACTGATATCTCATTGGGCCATTCGGATGCACATTTCCATAAAAAATCTGGTCCATTGAGCCACATACTCATACGTTTGCTGGATGCCATATAGCGTAACGTAGTGTATTGCATGGTATCTTATCGCATCGTATTAAAAATCCAGATTATGCTTACTTGACTTTGAGTTTGAATTTCGATATTGTGTGGTCTGTTTCATTTTGTAATTGGTGTTCGGACCACACAATATAGAAATTCAAACTGAAAGTCAAGTATGCGTAATCTGGATTTTTAATACGATGTGATAAGATACCATGCATTACACTACGTTACGTTACGATTCTCTGAAAATACATAAATAAAATTCATAAATAACAATGAATAATAATTCCGTTAAACATAAGAAAGTAGGCATATATTCAATTTCTCTCTCTCATTCAATAATAATTGAAACCAATAAATATTTGCAGTCAGTATAAAGTTTGCGTAGATAAAATTAATTCAATAAAAAGTTACAAAAATGTTACATTCTTGTACAATAAAAAATGCTAAAACATGTTGAATACACAAACAATATGCTTACCGACTATGATCTTTATAAAACAATCTTGTGTTTCCGAAAACCAATTACAAAATGAAACTGCCATAAACAACTTAAACGTCATAAAAACATAACGTCATAATACAGATGGCAAAGAAAATAGAAGGGCTTAGCGCCATAAGCATAATTACAAATGACGCCTGTCCTGACTAAACGGACGCTAAAATCAAAGCTCTAAACGTACTCCAATCATTACACTTTAAATTAACCAAAATGACCATATATAATAGCTTAATTATAACTTAAATAAATGTACAATTTACATTTTATTCTAACACACTATGAAATCTTCTCACAAAAAGTTTCATAAATATCTAGACTGAACATTCAAGTAAACAAAGTTTAGTAATAGGACGAACTACTTGTGACTGACTAGTTTTAACCACACAGCTACGGACATGTCCGTCTCCGCTCTTTACAACATCAATAACTCACCCCAGTGGCCATTGTCCTCTTGGAATATTGTCATCTGTAATTATAACTATGTCGTCGATTCTGATATCTTGTCGTTTTGTTTGCCATTTGTTTCTTTGTTGTAATGTTGGTAAGTATTCTCGTATCCATCTTCTCCAAAATGTACTTGTCTCCACCATCTTCGGGCATAATTATCCTTTTTGTCAAATACACCAGGAGGTATCGATATGTTACTCTTCATCAGTAACAACATGCTTGGAGTAAGAGCAAGCAGGTCTCTTGGATCATTACTTACTGAAGCAATTGGTCGGTCATTGATGATGCATTCGGCTTCTATCATAAATGTAACTAGCTGTTCTTCTGAAAGTAATTGTTCATTGGCTATCGCTTTCAATATTTGGCGTGTTTCACGGATCATTCTTTCCCAAACTCCACCACGATGACTTGCGTATGGCAGATTAAAAGTCCATGTAATATCTCTGTGTGACATATATCTTGATATATTTGCTTGATTCCATTGCTCCATTGATTTCCGAAGCTCTAGTTCACCGCTAACAAGGTTTGTTCCATTGTCACTGTAAACCTTTTCAGGTGTTCCGCGCCTGCTTGTGAAACGTTGAAATGCAGCAATAAATGAGTTTGTTGTTAATGTATGGGCAACCTCTAAATGTACTGCTCTAGTTGTAAGACACATGAATATACAGCCATATCGCTTTACAGTTGATCGTTCAATCTTCACATTGAATGGACCGAAGTAGTCGACTCCAACATATGTAAACGATGGCCTGTCAGATGACTTTTGATCTTCAATAATTGGTGCCATCTGTTGACTACAAAGAGATCCTTGATATCGTTTACATACTGCACATTGTCCCAGGACTTTACGGACGGTACTTGGGACTTTCAGGATCCAGAACTTCTCGCGTAGTGATGATAATACCTGCAACATTCTGTATGTCCGTTCCTTTCATGACATGACCTTATTATTAAAGTTGTCACGTGGTGAGAATTAGGCAAGATAATAGGGCATTTTTCTAATGGCAAGTCCAGACGTCCCTTGACGCGAAGTAAACCATTATGTAGAACAGGATTTAAGGATGCTAAGCGACTATCCTTCTTAACTGACTTTCCATGCAATAAGTCGTCAATTTCACCTTGGAACGTTTCTTGTTGTATGTGGTTCATGATAATCTTTGTTGACTCTTGTAACTCATTCACGGTCAAGCTTCATTTGCTAACTTCTTCGTACCGTAAGAAGCGATTCTTGCATTAAGTTTTGAATCTTATAAGCCATGCTACGGCTCTCTGTAATGCATTCCAATCGGGAAAATATGTTATCAGATCATTTATAGGTTCAATTGTAGTTGTGTTTATAGTTATCTCTTTCTTGATTTCGGTGTCATCTTTGCTGATAGATGGTACTGATATCTCATTGGGCCATTCGGATGCACATTTCCATAAAAAATCTGGTCCATTGAGCCACATACTCATACGTTTGCTATCCTCAACACGTATACCTCTGGACGCCATATAGCGTAACGTAGTGTATTGCATGGTATCTTATCGCATCGTATATAAAATCCAAAGAGATCCTTGATATCCAGATTACGCTTACTTGACTTTGAGTTTGAATTTCTATATTGTGTGGTCTGTTTCATTTTGTAATTGGTGTTCGGACCACACAATATAGAAATTCAAACTCAAAGTCAAGTATGCGTAATCTGGATTTTTAATACGATGTGATAAGATACCATGCATTACACTACGTTACATTACGATTCTCTGAAAATACATAAATAAAATTCATAAATAACAATGAATAATAATTCCGTTAAACATAAGAAAGTAGGCATATATTCAATTTCTCTCTCTCATTCAATAATAATTGAAACCAATAAATATTTGCAGTCAGTATAAAGTTTGTGTAAATAAAATTAATTCAATAAAAAGTTACAAAAATGTTACAATTCTTTGTACAATAAAAAAAGTTAAAACATGTTGAATACACAAACAATATGCTTACCGACTATGATCTTTATAAAACAATCTTGTGTGTCCAAAAACCAATTACAAAATGAAACTGTCAGAAACAACTTAAACATCATAAAAACATAACGTCATAATACGGACGGCAAAGAAAATAGAAGAGTTTAGCGCCGTAAACGTAAATACAAATGTCCTGACCAAACGGATGCTAAAATCAAAGCTCTTAACGTACTCCAATCATTACACTTTAAATTAACCAAAATGACCATATATAATAGCTTAATTATAACTTAAATAAATGTACAATTTACATTTTATTCCAACAGCAATGTTCATATCACACTCCATATCAACCAGAGACTCATATTAACCAGAGAAACCCATATATATATATATATATTATAGTAAGCCAGAGGGCCTTTTCATATCACACTCCTTATATAGAATCAACTTCACAAAACTTTGCAAAACCCAACACGTTATTTCCAGATAAATGTGTGTAAAGTTAAGCTCTGTCCGAAGTCGATTCTATATTTCTATACATTTCTAGTAGTTAAAATGGCGGAATTAAGAACAATAAATATTTATCCCATTTAAGGATATAAACATAAATATTCAGAGATTATTAACTATGAAGCTTGTAGACAAATATTTATTGAACCAATTGGTATCAATGTATTTTATTAGACAAACTCCACAAATCGGGAAATATAGTACCCAGAAGGACAGATCTCAGTTATAGTCGGAATTCCGCAAGTTTACAAATGGGTGGAATATGTTGCTCTATGGTAAAAAAAAAATGGAATACAGAAATGTTTTGGGAGATGGCTATTATAATGAACATCTTCTTATTGATTATTTGTTAATATATATATAAATATATCTAAAAGCTTAACATTGACTTTTTATGCATATATTTTTTTGTATCTTTCTTGTTTTGTAAATCCATCAATTTATTCATTAATTATTGAATTTTTTGTAATTGAAATAATATGTGATTTTTTTTCAAGATATTTTTAGTATAAGGTTTTTAATCATCACTTATTGCTTTATGATCAAGCTTACGATGACTGCATTGAGTGTAATTAATACTGTTCACTTTCTGATATGGACTAATCATGCTAAATTGTATAATAAAAAAATAAAAATAAAATTCTCATAAAATTTTGTTCGATTTCATAGAATTTAATACAGCTTGAAACAATTCTTTAATAAAGAGTTTTGTATACAGAAAAAAACAAATTTGGAAGTAATGGACATACATGGTAATATTTCAGTTGTATCCTATGGCATTAAGATTTTGTTTTAAAAAGAACATTGGGATACAGCTGAAAAGAGGATTGGGAGTGGGATATTATTTTAAACGATTCATTGTAAATTTATGCTCAAAATAATGGTAACAATAAAATTTTCTTTCAATTTAACAGTAGCTAATAAAAGGGGGGGGGGGGGGGGGGGGGTTTGACAAATATCAATGCAAATTTCAGGTCCATATGATGCTTAAGGTAGTGAAAAGGGGTGCTTGAAGGTAAAGGGCATCAATTGCCATTCTCTGAAAATACTACTGACTTTCCTCAAGTTACTAACAAACTTAGTCACATAATTATAAGCTTGCATCAAGTAACACTTTCTACTGGCAAGTTGAAACAGACAATCCATAGTAGACTTTGAGAGCATATATAAATGTTATATTAATGTAATCACATCCATGGAGACCCGTAAATATAATAAGATTATACTAATAATTATAATATTAAGGTAGGTTATGTTATGGTGTTTAGTGCCACCTTCAACAATATTTCAGTTATATTGTGGTGGTCAGATTTATTGGTTGAGGAAACCAGAGAAAACCATATAATATTAAGTATCTGTCAGTGATCATCAAATAATTTTATTGTGATGAGAAGTACATTAATCTATAATTCTTATAGAATTAATGTACAAATGTATATCATTTTGGTGCCTTTTAATTGGACAAGAGCACTGTCACCTGTTTGATTTTTATTTGTTCATAACTCGATGAACTTTTGTGTTTTTGATCCGTTCATAACTCGATGAACCTTTTTTGTATAACCAGCATAAACAATATGGTGACCGATGATGAAAACTACGATAGTGTCAGATTGAAAGCCATATTTACAACATTACACAAAAATAATTACCTTGTAAACTTATTTTAGTTAAATTTTATCAAAATTGAAGCCTGCACCAAGCCTAATGACGTCTGATCTTTAGGTTTTAAGTTGGAAGTCTTCATATGACGTCATGTTGTTAATGTGTCAACGTCGTCAACAACATTTCATGGAATTTTAATTCGTGTGATTTTTAGACCAGGGATATGCAAGAATATATTTTTATGTTCAGTATTGCATTGAAGAATTATAAGGTTTAAACGGTTCTTTTCAGGAGTTCATGCATGTGTACACGGTGACGATGCACTCACAACTTGAACTTTACATAAACGTCCTTCAAACGTTTATTCAGTTTATGAGTACACTGGCACCGTGTACACATGCATGAACTCCTGAAAAGAAGCGTTTAATCCTATAATATTATCATTTTGTCTAAATATGTATATAATATGCTGATCAGTGAAATTCAAGAGCAAGGTGTGGAGGAAAGTGTTTTTAGTCTTGTGTCATTACTTATAGTTTCTTGAAAATATTAGTTACTACAGATAGTGGACAAATAGGTTTTTTTGTGGAAGTTTGGATAAATTAAAAATATTTTCCTTTCTTGAACTTGCATGTTTTAAATTCTTTGAGTACATGTTTATACTTTAATTATAGTTATAATGTATTCTTCTTTATTATAATATAATTCACCTTATATATGAATGCTGTCTTCTGATTGGTTGATAAAAAGGGGATTTTTACCAATTCTTAATTTTCCCCGCTTTTCCCCCAACGCAGGGGTATGTGTCCTTGGGAATTCCGTATAGCGTGATATTTACCTAAGCAAATACCATGGTATTAGACAAATACCCTGCTCAAGGGAAAATCCCTTCTTTAAATAGTTTATGACATCACAGATGTAATTCCGTATTACTCGGGTTTCTTCTTTCAACGAACAATAAAGTAAAGAAAAATGGCAGGCGACAATGTCAACCGTTCTGTTGGAAATCGTTTTGCCTCAGTCACTTATGATGAATCTTTGGAAATGAATTAGATTAATGGTTGGTATAAAAACCAATACAATTCATGCAAAATTTGCATATCTAAAATAGTATTAACAAAAACAAAAAACCCACAAAATCACCAAAAAAAACCTCACACTGACTGAAAGGGTGAAAAATTATAGAAAAGAAAATAACATAGCGTTGGAAATGGGATCTCAAATTTGGTATGATAGCTACATGTATACATTTGCTACAGAATTATTTTGATTTTTACAGAGCTAATTTGAATGGTTCCTTGGTTCCAATCTACAATGCTGCTTGCATGGCACTGTTAAATATTTGGCGGAATTAAACAAATAAGTCCTGTTAGTGAGGTTATTTGCGAAAAATACTGGTTTTGAGGATAGTCAAATTTCCCTTGCCTCTCCTCTCAACCGTTATTTTTTGCAAATATCCCTCACTAACAGGATATACACTTACTTGACCAGAGTTATCCCCAGTTACTTGGCTTTCACTGTTAACTAATTATACCTTTATTTAATGTTAATGTCATATGCTAATTCTATGTTAATTTCATATGTTAATTCTATGTTAATGTCATATGTTAATTCTATGTTCATTTCATATGTTAATACTAAGGGACTGTAACTGTTTTATGAGATAATTTTATTGTGGTGATTGTTTCAATTGATGAATGTGTGCCATATTAAATAATTAACTTTACTATGAATTGATCAATGACCTTTTGACCTTAAATAATATTATCTGAATCAACTTGATGTTATAGTGTTAAGTTTATCAGGAGGAGCATAGGACCTTAATGCCTACTATCTTTCCCATACAAAGTAGTGTTGGTTGTGACAGTGTGTCTGTAATTCTTATTGGAAACTTTATAATTGAAGTACTAGTGTAATTTGATTGTTTTTATGTTTGTTTGATGGTGTTTAATGCCACTTTCAACAATATTTCAGTTATATCTTGGCAGTCAGTTTTATTGTTGGAGGAAACCGTAGGACCTTGAGAAAACCACCGAATTGTTGCAAGTCACTGACAAACTTTATCACATAATGTTGTACACCTCGCCCTGATTGAGATTCGAACTCACAAGATCAGTGGTGATAGACACTAATTGCATTTGTAGTTGTAAAATCCAACTACCATTAGATCACAGCTACGACGGCCCTTAGTATGATTTGAGTGAGTGAGTGAGTGATTGTTGTTTAACACCAATTCAGCAATTTTCAGCTATATCATGGCGAGAACAAGTTAATTTTCAATGAGATGATGATGATGATGAGGTCAGCTTTGTTCTAGACCAACACGCTGAGTTGGATTTTTATAGTTCTCTCTCACTGAAACAATAGTCTGTGGTTAGACATGTTGCTCCACTCTGACACATTATTCTGATTCCGAGCCAACCAGTCTTTACTATTTCTCCGTAAAGCTGCGTGCTTAGCGGAGAAGCAACAAATACCAATTTTATAGTTTTAGGTTTTTAACCGACCAGGTCTCGAAACAAAAAAACTACCACACTTGATGCAGTTAGTATAATTTGAAGGTGCTCTTCAAAGTGTAATTGTTGAGCTATACAAAAGTTACTTCAGGAGTAGCCAGAAAGACTACAGCATGTTTAAATTCAAAATAAAGAGTTACAATGCTTAATGATTTCAGCAAAATTTCAGAATAACAAATATTATGGAGGAAAAATTATAAAATACAAAAAAGGCTGCATGATACATTTCTCCTATATTTTTCACAGTTTTCCGGTTGTTGACTGATTTTGTCTGTTTATATAATTATGAGTTTTGACTTTCCCTTTGTAAGATTGTTCGGAGTTCGGTAATTTTGTTATTACCTTTATATGACTCGTATAACTGGCATAAGTATATTATGGAGGAAAAATTATTTAAAAAAAAAACAAAAAAAGTCTGCATGATACATTTCTCCTTTATGACTCATATAACTGGAGGAAGTATATTTATTTAAATGCATGGTAAGTAATCAATGACAAAGTGCAGATAAGCAATCTAATTATTGTCATTGTGATTACTGTCAATTGGTCCTACCAATGTCTTGGTGAGAGCCCTGTGTGCATTTCATTGTATTTTGTGTTTTATTGTGGGTTTTACACACTGATGCAGTTTTACCATACTAAGATTACTCTATATTCTCACATGACCTCCTTCTTTCGCTTTGTTAACAAACGAGCGAGTTATCCATTCGGTATAATCTCATTAGCACATGCGCCGGTGAATGTTACTGACTTTTCCATTGGTAGCATAAATTGTGTGCGACATTTTCCGCAAACATAAATATAAATTACCGTCTTCCAATCAAAGTATACTACCGTATTTGCACTCTTAGACATATCAGAATCGAAATAAATCATGGAAGCCAGAATGTGTTTTGAGTTTTAACAGGGATTGGCAGATATTAGTAAATTTTATCCCTCGCTTCTGACTAGGGATAAAATACTAATATCCGCCAATCCATGTTAAAACTCCCAACACAATCTGGCTTCCATGATTTATTTCTTAATTATGTCCCCCAAACGAAGTTTGGGAGACATATTGTGTTTGCTCCGTTTCTTATTATTATTCTTCTTCTTCTTATTATTATTATTATTATTCTTTCTTTCTTTCTTTCTTTCTTTCTTTCTTTTTTTCTTCCGCCAAAAGTTTATCCGACACATTTGAAGGAAAATCAATGAAACTTCACAGGAATGTTAAGCACTATGAGTAGATGTGCAGACTACTTTCGGAATTTTCAAAATGGTCGCCGTTGCCATGGAAACGGCCAAAATGCTAAAAAATTGAAAAACACAAAAATGATCATAGCAGGTTACTCGCCAAACAGAAATTGATGAAACTTGATAGGAACAACATCCACATCTAGTGGAACGAGACAAGCCAAAAAAATCGGAATCGGTTGGACAAACTTTGCCGCAGTTGCCATGAAAACAAAAAAGGGGGGATTTATCCACCATAGTGTGTGGCAGCTTTTGGGGTTTAAAAAAATTCAGAATGGCAGCCATTGCCATGGTAACCAAGGTACAAAATGGCCACCAAATACAAAAATGTGAAATGATATGGAAAATATGGAAGAAAAGTAATTTGAAATGTGAAATGATTTGGAAAATACAGAAGAAAATAGTGATAAGATAGGGAAAATATGGAAGAAAAAAAGAAAAATAAGTTGAATAGTGAAAAGATATCGAAAATATGGAAGAAAAGTCAGTTGAATAGTGAAATGATTTAGAAAATATGGAAGAAAGGTAGGTTGAATAGTGGAAAGATTTGGAAAATATGAAATAAAAGTAAGTTGAATAGTGAAATGATATGGAAAATAGGGAAGAAAAGTAAGTCGAATAGTGAAATGATATGGAACATATGGAAGAAAAGTAAGTTGAATAGTGAAATGATATGGAAAATACAGAAGAAATAGTAAAAAGATAGGGAAAATATGGAAGAAAAGTAAGTTGAATAGTGAAAAGATATGAAAAATATGGAAGAAAGGCAAGTTGAATAGTAAAAAGATATGGAAAATATGGAAGAAAAGACGGAAAAAATATGAAAAATACGAAAGAAAATAGTGAAAAGATATGGAAAATACAAAAGAAAGGCAAGTTGAATAGTGAAATGATGTGAAAAATATGGAAGAAAAGTAAGTTGAAATGTGAAATGTTATGGAAAATATGGCAGAAAATAGTGAAAAGAAATGGAAGAAAATAGTGAAATGATATGGACAATATCGAAGAAAAGTAGGTTTAATTGTGAAATGATATGGATAATATGAAGAAAAGTCAGTTGAATAGTGAAAAGATTTGGAAAATACAGAAGAAAGGCAAGTTGAATAGTGGTAAAATATGAAAAATATGGAAGAAAAGAAAGTTGAATAGTGATAAGATTTGGAAAATATGGAAGAAAAATAAGTTGAATAGTGGAAAGATATGGAAAATATGGAAGAAAAATCAGTTGAATATTGAAATGATTTGGAAAATATGGAAGAAAAGACGGAAAAGATATGAACAAACGGAAGAAAATAGTGAAAAGATAGGGAAAATATGGAAGAAAGGTAAGTTGAATAGTGGAAAGATTTGGAAAATAAAATGGTGGCAAACTTTTGTAAGAAATGTAATTATTGAAATAAATAATGTAATTATGAAAATAAAATGGTGGGGAAGGGGCAGATAAACAGTGAAAGGGCTAGTTCGTAGAAAATAATAAGGTTATAGGACACGGATAATGAAAATAAAATGGCGGGGAAGGGGCAGATAACTGGAAAATATGGGAAAAAAAGTAAGTTGAAATGTAAAATGATATGGAAAATTTGGAAAATACAGAAGAAAATAGTGAAAAGATATTAAAATACGGAAGAAACCCAAGTTGAAATGTGAAATGATATAGAAAATATGGAAGAAACCCAAGTTGAAATGTGAAATGATATGGAAAATACGGAAGAAAAGTAAGTTGAATAGTGAAATGATATGGAAAACAAGGAAGAAAGGCAAGTCGAATAGCTATAAGATATGGAAAATACAGAAGAAAATTGTGAAATGATATGGAAAATATGGAAGAAAGACAAATCAAATAGTGAAAAGATATGGACATTATGGAAGAAACCCAAGTTGAATAGTGAAAAGATATGAAAAATATGGAATAAAGATAAATTGAATAGTGAAATGATTTGGAAAATATGGAAGAAAAGTAAGTCGGATAGTGAAAAGATATGGAAAATATGGAAGAAAAGTAGGTTGAATTGTGAAATGATATGGAAAATATGGAAGAAAATAGTGATAAGATATGGACAATATGGAAGAAAAGCAAGTTGAATACTGAAAAGATATGGAAAATATGGAAAAAAGCCAGGTTGAATAGTGAAAAGATATGAAAAATATGGAAGATTTCTGTGTTAGTCATCATTACACCCAAAGAGAGCTCATCCTCCTCCCTTCGTCCTCTTACTCCAGCAGCAACAGAAGTAGCAGCAGCCATACACACTTACCCCAGAGCGGCAGCAGCAGCAGCATCAGCTATATCGTTGAAATTCCACCCAGAGCACGTTACAAACAAAAGCAAAACGAAACACATTATGAAAATATCACACATTAACGTAAACATCTATGGAAATTACGGAAGAAAAGTATGTTGAATAGTGAAAAGATATGGAAAATACAGACGAAAGGCAAGTTGAATAGTGAAAATATATGGAAAATACAGAAGAAAAGTAAGATGAATAGTGAAATGATATGGACATTATGGAAGAAACCCAAGTCGAATAGTGAAAAGATATGGAAAATACAGAGGAAAAGTATGTTGAATAGTGAAAAGATTTGGAAAATACAGAAGAAGATTGTGAAAAGATATGTAAAATATGGAAGAAAGGTAGGCTGAATAGTGAAAAGATATGAAAAATATAGAAGAAAGGCAAGTTGTATAGTGAAAAGAGTTGGAAAATACATGGAAATTATGAAAGAAAGATAAGTTGAATAGTGAAATGATATGGAGAACACGGAAGAAAAGTAAGTTGAAAAGTGAAAAGATAGGAAAATACAGAGGAAATATAAGTTGAATAGTGAAAAGTTAGGAAAAATATGGAAGAAACCCAAGTTGAATAGTGAAAAGATTTGGAAATTACAGAAGAAAATTGTGAAAAGATAGGGAAAATACAGGAGAAAAGTAAGATGAATAGTGAAAAGATATGGAAAATACAGAAGAAAATTGTGAAATGATATGGAAAATATGGAAGAAAGGTAAGTTGAATATTGAAAAGATAGGGAAAATATGGAAGAAAATTGTGAAATGATATGCAAAATACGGAAGAAAATAGTGAAAAGAATTGGAAAATACAGAAGAAAAGTAAGTTGAATAGTGAAATGATATGGAAAATATGGAAGAAAATAGTGATAAGATATGGACAATATGGAAGAAAGAAAAGTTGAATAGTGAAAAGATATGAAAAATATGGAAGAAAAATAAGTTGAATAATGAAAAGATTTGGAAAATACAGAAGAAAATTGTGAAATGATATGGAAAATACGGAAGAAAAATGGGTGGTGGTGGTGGTGGCAAACTTTTGTAAGAAATGTAATTATTGAAATGAATAAAACGGGGATAATAAATAGGGGGAAAAATACGGAAAATTGATGCGAGGGAAAAAATACGGGGGGAAATGTACGGGGAAAAAATACAGGAAAAAAGTATGGGAAACAAAAAGTACGGGAAAAAAACTACGGGAAAAAATAGTAAGGCCGGACAGGTCCTCTTCCGGTCACATGACTTTGTCACTTCAGGTGAAAGAGGCCCCACTAGGGCGGATATTGTTCCGTTTGCGCATGCGCAGAACATACTTCCGAACAGAGCCTCTTCCGGTCACGTTACTTCCGATCAAGCATGCACAATGGTCCGATCCCCCTCGATCCCTCTCAAATACTAATTTGTAACCACATATATACTACTCACCCCAATGTTAGATATAAGATATTCTTAATATCTGAAACCACTTTAAGATTTAAATCCAAGATTGTCACCCCAATGCTAGATATAAGATATTCTTAATCTCTGAAACCACTTTAAGATTTAAATCCAAGATTGTCACCCCAATGCTAGATATAAGATATTCTTAATCTCTGAAACCACTTTAAGATTTAAATCCAAGATTGTCACCCCAATGTTAGATATAAGATATTCTTAATCTCTGAAACCACTTTAAGATTTAAAACAAAACTTGACATGAATGTTCTTTGGGTGGCCTTCTGTGAAGTTTTTTTCTGTCATTCTAAAATCCAAGACGGCTGCATAGAAATCTGTGGGTAAATGCAAAAATGTTTTTATTTAATCTACAAATGGTTCATATTGATCATTTGATAGACATGTACACATTTTTTTGTTATGAAAAGAAAGTTTAAACAGTGATGGTCAACAATTTCACCAATATCAACAAAAATGAACAATCATTGAACATAGAAAAGACCACAACATATGACGTTGGAAATCCAGGTCCTGTCTTGGCATAGGCACAAAAATGTGGCGGTGTTAAACAGGTTAAGAAACCTGAGATGGTTGTCACCACATGTATAATTGAACATTGAACTCTTGGATAATTATTTTGAAAGAAATCCTCTAAATAAAGTGAGGTGTACCTGAAAGATAGTTGTTTTAACTTTTGAAAACACAAATCAACCCAAACTTCACCCTCAGTATTGTGCATTGTTGCACAAAGTTACCAGTGTAACATTTGCTTGGTACATTTTACTATTTGAAGTAATACAAAGTCTTGGGAGCATTTGTATTTTTACAAGATGTTCATTCAAGTTCAAGAGATACAAGAGACAGAAGAGAAGATGAACCTCCTGATTCCTCAGTTGAACCTCCTGGTTATACAGAAATTGATCCACCTCAAAGGGTACCCATATCAGGTCAAGGTTATCAACATGTTGGTCAATTCTATCAAGGTCAAGGATATCCACAACATGAAGGTGAACATTGGGAAGCATGGCAGCCACCACCATATGACTTGAATAGACCTCCATCACAATCAAATTTGGAGAATATTCCAACTCAACCTGAGTTTAAAAAGCATGAAATTAGCAATACACCAACTCAACAAACAGGACAAAATATGGGATAACAGTTTGTACATATCCCTTATGGACCTCCCCCAGAATTTTATGAACAACCACATCCAACAGGTACAACAGGAAATCAACAAAACATCGCAGCTCCAAGCCCTCAACCAATCCAATAACCAGGAGTTGTACCATACTCTCCAGGTTATGGTTAGGCTAACTTTCCTGGTTAACAAGGTTCATATCAGTATCCAAACCATGGAGAACAACATCCCTATTCTGCACTAAAACATCCAAATATGCCAATGGCACAATACCCTCAACGCCAACCACCATCTGAACCTCAGCCACCAGGAGGACAGTTTTACCAGCAGTCTGCAAATAGACAACTATCAGAGAAAACAGTTGACAGATATACAGAATATTAGGCATTTTGTTTTTTGGGACTGACATTATCACGGGGTATATCAGGTGAGCCGGAACGGCGAGCCTGATATACCCCGTGATAAAAATCAGTCCCAAAAACAAAATGTGCAATATTCTGTTTATCGGTAATTTATAATTAACTTTCAATAAAATAATAAAATGAATTATTTAAAACGATATGTTGATGGGATTATTATTTTGTGGATGTATCTGGTTTTGTAAATGTGATTCGGTTCTGGCGCGCGAGGTTCATTCAAAAACTAGTTAACGGGGCGGCAAGATGTGTTTTTAACTATTTGACGTGTGATATACATTATGATGGTTTTGTTGGATTTGAGTGTGTTTTGGAAATTATAATGTTCGAATATGATACCGGTAAATAATATTTGTCATAAAATCTTGTGCTAAGACCGTATCGAATACGTTTCACTGAAATATTCTGAATGTATATCAAATCAATTAACATCCATAATAATCCCACTCGGAAGGCATTTAAGATGTTATGTTATTAATTTTAGAAAGTTAATTAATGTATATATAATTGCATATCCAGAATACAGAAGTTTTAGTTGATTCTTCCCGGCCCTGTTACTGATCAGTGCTATATTGTATTAAATTTTAGCTCTTTTCGGTAATTGGATTGATTTCAATTTTAAATCATCATTAGATATTGCAGTGTATATACAATGTAAGTCTAAGGATGTTCAATCTTAACCTATTTCTTGGTTTTCTATAATTTTGGTTTTGAGACCACGACATTGACCTTTTCCCGTATTATTGATTTTGATGACGCAACCAATCTTTTTTTTAAACAAGTATATCATGCGCGGTAGTTGGCGCATGCCTAATATGGACTGACCTAATAATTTTGATATCACGACCAGTACGTTGAGATAAGCTTGATCAATCGACACACTTCGCCGAGTCTTTTCCCCCGTTTCGCACCGAATACACATATTTACCTACACTGTATATGCTTCGACAGTGCACATGTATTGTATTTATCCTGCAATTTTAAATCGTAAATAAATGTTTACTGGACGATCATAAAAGTTTTTGAAATAATTTTGTGTATGTATTTGAAAACAATATCCCCCGATGTGCCCCGATGAGCTTTCCCAGTAATATGTTACGAGCAATCGATCGGGAGTGATTTGGTTTATATTGATTTGCGACGCTTAAGAAAAAGTGCATGAAAAAAATGATACAATGTGTATTTATTAATTAAATACAGCTTGGAATTGAAAAGAATATCAACAACAGGTAATAGTCTTAACATTATATAAACATCATCAACGAGAACTGCTGTTTAGTGTCATTTATTTCGAAAGCCGGAAGGTAAATGTCACTGAGGCGGGTTGGCTTGCAGGTTGCATGTACACATTGAAGTTTTGAGTGGGCGGAGCTTATATTTGTATGTTCTATTTATAACTGACCAATATCAACAACATATTGGGTAGGCTATATTGGTCGGTAAATGCTGTCATTGCAGGATAAATACAGATACTGGTGGTAAGCCTTGTACCATACACATTCAACATTCCAGGTCTGAGTCAGTGGAGCCACACAATAAGGGTAATAACAAAATTACCGAACTCCGAACAATCTTACAAAGGGAAAGTCAAAACTCATAATTATATAAACAGACAAAATCAGTCAACAACCGGAAAACTGTAAAAACCGTAATGACCCTGACTTGGTACAGGCATTTCTAAAGAAATGGTGGGTTGAATCAGATTTTAAGGCGCCAAACCTCCTGCTCTCATTACAATTCAAAGGTTCCGGCTGTCACTGTAACAGTATTTAAATACAGGAACAAAACACAGGGGCTAGGTGCGTCCGAAAAAAAAAAAAAAAAAAAAAAAAATACTATATATTACTACAAGGGGGGAACTCACTTGCTTCCATTTTTTTAAGTCGTCGTGTTAAATTGATCGTAACTTCGGAATGCCTTAATATTTTCAAAAAATGTTTCCACCAGTCGAAAGTCAAGTAATTTTCCTTTCCAAAGAGACCCCAATTGTTAGTGTAGGCCTCCGAACTGCTGAGGTATCATACACGAACCAAAACAAAACGGCGTGAAAATCCGAAGTCGTACAAACGTTGGGTTGACCACTTCCCATCTGTGTACAGACTTTCCCATGCGTAAACGAGTCATTTTGACTAACTAAATACTTTCATCCATTCAAATTATGATAAAATTTCTTACCTTACGCCAATTTATATGTCCTTTAAGTCTGTTTTTGAAAGAAATCCAATTTGCATCCTTGACAAACGCCATAGACGTGAAAATTGAGAGAGTTCTAACGGGCTTTTTGATTGGCTGAAACAGATTGTCAAGGATGCAAATGGGATTTCTTTCAAAAACAGACTTAAAGGACATATAAATTGGCGTAAGGTAAGAAATCTTATTGGGGTCTCTTTGGAAAGGAAAATTACTTGACTTTCGACTGGGGGAAACATTTTTTGAAAATATGGAAGAAACCCAAGTTGAAATGTGAAATGATATAGAAAATATGGAAGAAACCTAAGTTGAAATGTAAAATGATATGGAAAATACGGAAGAAAGGCAAGTCGAATAGCTATAAGATATGATAAATACAGAAGAAAATTGTGAAAAGATAGGGAAAATATGGAAGAAAGGTAAGTTGAATAGTGGAAAGATTTGGAAAATAAAATGGTGGCAAACTTTTGTAAGAAATGTAATTATTGAAATAAATAATGTAATTATGAAAATAAAATGGTGGGGAAGGGGCAGATAACCAGTGAAAGGGCTAGTTCGTAGAAAATAATAAGGTTATAGGACACGGATAATGAAAATAAAATGGCGGGGAAGGGGCAGATAACTGGAAAATATGGAAAAATAAATAAGTTGAAATGTGAAATGATATGGAAAATTTAAAAAAAAAAAAAAATAGTGAAAAGATATGAAAAATACGGAAGAAACCCAAGTTGAAATGTGAAATGATATAGAAAATATGGAAGAAACCTAAGTTGAAATGTAAAATGATATGGAAAATACGGAAGAAAGGCAAGTCGAATAGCTATAAGATATGGAAAATACAGAAGAAAATTGTGAAATGATATGGAAAATATGGAAGAAAGACAAATCAAATAGTGAAAAGATATGGACATTATGGAAGAAACCCAAGTTGAATAGTGAAAAGATATGAAAAATATGGAAGAAAGATAAATTGAATAGTGAAATGATTTGGAAAATATGGAAGAAAAGTAAGTCGAATAGTGAAAAGATATGGAAAATATGGAAGAAAAGTAGGTTGAATTGTGAAATGATATGGAAAATATGGAAGAAAATAGTGATAAGATATGGACAATATGGAAGAAAAGCAAGTTGAATACTGAAAAGATATGAAAAATATGGAAAAAAGCCAGGTTGAATAGTGAAAAGATTTGGAAAATATGGAAGATTTCTGTGTTAGTCATCATTACACCCAAAGAGAGCTCATCCTCCTTCCTTCGTCCTCTTACTCCAGCAGCAGCAGCAGTAGCAGCAGCCATAAACACTTACCTCAGAGCAGCAGCAGCATCAGCCATATCGTTGAAATTCCACCCAGAACACGTTACAAACAAAAACAAAACGAAACACATTATGAAAATATCACACATTAACGTAAACATCTATGGAAGTTACGGAAGAAAAGTATGTTGAATAGTGAAAAGATATAGAAAATACAGAAAAAAGGCAAGTTGAATAGTGAAAATATATGGAAAATACAGAAGAAAAGTAAGATGAATAGTGAAATGATATGGACATTATGAAAGAAACCCAAGTCGAATAGTGAAAAGATATGGAAAATACAGAGGAAAAGTATGTTGAATAGTGAAAAGATTTGGAAAATACAGAAGAAGATTGTGAAACGATATGTAAAATATGGAAGAAAGGTAGGTTGAATAGTGAAAAGATATGAAAAATATAGAAGAAAGGCAAGTTGTATAGTGAAAAGAGTTGGAAAATACATGGAAATTATGAAAGAAAGATAAGTTGAATAGTGAAATGATATGGAAAACACGGAAGAAAAGTAAGTTGAAAAGTGAAAAGATAGGAAAATACAGAGGAAATGTAAATTGAATAGTGAAAAGATAGGAAAAATATGGAAGAAACCTAAGTTGAATAGTGAAAAGATTTGGAAAATACAGAAGAAAATTGTGAAAAGATAGGGAAAATACAGAAGAAAAGTAAGATGAATAGTGAAAAGATATGGAAAATACAGAAGAAAATTGTGAAATGATATGGAAAATATGGAAGAAAGGTAAGTTGAATATTGAAAAGATAGGGAAAATATGGAAGAAAATTGTGAAATGATATGCAAAATACGGAAGAAAATAGTGAAAAGAATTGGAAAATACAGAAGAAAAGTAAGTTGAATAGTGAAATGATATGGAAAATATGTAAGAAAATAGTGATAAGATATGGACAATATGGAAGAAAGAAAAGTTGAATAGTGAAAAGATATGAAAAATATGGAAGAAAAATAAGTTGAATAATGAAAATTTGGAAAATACAGAAGAAAATTGTGAAATGATATGGAAAATACGGAAGAAAAGTGGGTGGTGGTGGTGGTGGCAAACTTTTGTAAGAAATGTAATTATTGAAATGAATAATGTAATTATGAAAATAAAATGGCGGGGAAGGGGCAGATAACCAGTGAAAGGACTAGTTCGTAGAAAATAATAAGGTTATAGGACGCGGATAATGAAAATAAAATGGCAGGGAAGGGGCAGATAACTAGTAAAACGGCTAGTTCGTAGAAGGTCACAGGACTCGGACACCCTTGGAGTACTACACAACATATATATATATATAAAAGCTCGTCTTTCACCCCGTTTCTCAGCCTCGTCAAATAAATTCTATATTTACCGGGTAAAGGGCAGATAACCATTAAAAGGGGTAGTTCGTAGAAGGTAATAGGACACGGACGTCGTAGAGAACACCCCCAACCAACATTTTGTACTACTAATCAGTTCTTTTTTCCTGGCTTCTGATTGGCTAACCGGCCGGAAATAGCGACTTCTGATTGGTTCAATTTCCAGTGGTATCATTGGTTGGTACTATATAACATTTCAATCCTCTTTCGCTTTGAAAAAAAATCATTTTGGTCCCTTCAGATCGCGCATGCGCGCACCCCACCCGTCCATTGGAATCCCTACGGGTGACGTTTGAATGGATATCCCGCAAGGAACATGAACTGTGTTATAACGATATGTACTAGAAAAACAACTCACTGATATTTTAAAACGTTCGATTTCAAACATAGTGACTTTTGAAAAAGTACGGGAAAAAAATACGGGGATAATAAATAGGGAAAATAATACGGGAAATTAATACGAGGAAAAAAATACGGGAAAAATAATACGGGGAAAAAAATACGGGGGGGGGGGGGGGGAATACGAAGAAAAAAGTACGGGGAAAAATACAGGAAAAAAGTACGGGAAAAAAAGTACGGGAAAAAAATACAGGAAAAAAGTACGGAAAAAAAGTACGGGAAAAAAATACGGGAAAATATAGTAAGGCCGGACAGGGCCTCTTCCGGTCACGTGACTTTGTCACCTCAGGTGAAAGAGGCCCCACTAGGGTGGATATTGTTCCGTTTGCGCATGCGCAGAACATACTTCCGAACAGAGCCTCTTCCGGTCACGTTACTTCCGATGAAGCATGCACAATGGTCCGATCCCCCTCGATCCCCCTCAAATACTAATTTGCAACCACATATATACTACTCACCCCAATGTTAGATATAAGATATTCTTAATCTCTGAAACCACTTTAAGATTTAAATCCAAGATTGTCACCCCAATGTTAGATATAAGATATTCTTAATCTCTGAAACCACTTTAAGATTTAAAACAAAACTTGACATGAATGTTCTTTGGGTGGCCTTCTGTGAAGTTTTTTTTTTGTCATTCTAAAATCCAAGACGGCTGCATAGAAATCTGTGGGTAAATGCAAAAATGTTTTTATATAATCTACAAATGGTTCATATTGATCATTTGATAGACATGTACACATTTTTTTGCTATGAAAAGAAAGTTTAAACAGTGATGGTCAACAATTTCACCAATATCAACAAAAATGAACAATCATTGAACATAGAAAAGACCACAACATATGACATTGGAAATCCAGGTCCTGTCTTGGCATAGGCACAAAAATGTGGCGGTGTTAAACAGGTTAAGAAACCTGAGATGTTTGTCACCACATGTATAATTGAACATTGAACTCTTGGATAATTATTTTGAAAGAAATCCTCTAAATAAAGTGAGGTGTACCTGAAAGATAGTTGTTTTAACTTTTGAAAACACAAATCAACCTTAACTTCACCCTCAGTATTGTGTATTGTTCCCTCAGTATTGTGCATTGTCCCTCAGTATTGTGCATTGTTGCACAAAGTTACCAGTGTAACATTTGTTTGGTACATTTTACTATTTGAAGTTGGATGAACAATGCAAACTCTTGAGAGCCTCCATGGTTCATTTGAAATTTGACGAATAATACAAAGTCTTGAGAGCCTCCATGGTTCATTTGAAGTTTGACGTCGAGTAATACAAAGTCTTGGGAGCATTTGTATTTTTACAAGATGTTCAGTCAAGTTCAAGAGATACAAGAGACAGAAGAGAAGATGAACCTGCTGGTTCCTCAGTTGAACCTCCTGGTTATACAGAAATTGATCCACCTCAAAGGGTACCCATATCAGGTCAAGGTTATCAACATGTTGGTCAATTCTATCAAGATCGAGGATATCCACAACATGAAGGTGAACATTGGGAAGCATGGCAGCCACCACCATATGACTTGAATAGACCTCCATCACAATCAAATTTGGAGAATATTCCAACTCAACCTGAGTTTAAAAAGCATGAAATTAGCAATACACCAACTCAACAAACAGGACAAAAAATGGGATAACAGTTTGTACATGGTCCTTATGGTTAGGCTAACTTTTCTGGTTAACAAGGTGCATATCAGTATCCAAACCATGGAGAACAACACCCCTATTCTGCACTAAAACATCCAAATATGCCAATGGCACAATACCCTCAACGCCAACCACCATCTGAACCTCAGCCACCAGGAGAACAGTTTTAACAGCAGTCTGCAAATAGACAACTATCAGAGAAAACAGTTGACAGATATACAGAATATTAGGCATTTTGTTTTTTGGGACTGACATTATCACGGGGTATATCAGGTGAGCCGGAACGGCGAGCCTGATATACCCCGTGATTAAGTCAGTCCCAAAAACAAAATGTGCAATATTCTGTTTATCGGTAATTTATAATTAACTTTCAAAAAAATAATAAAATGAATTATTTAAAGCGATATTTTGATGAGATTATTTTTTTATGGATGTATCTGGTTTTGTAAATGTGATTCGGTTCTGGCGCGCGAGGTTCATTCAAAAACTAGTTAACGGGGCGGCAAGATGTGTTTTTTACTATTTGACGTGTGTTGTACATTATGATGGTTTTGTTGGATTTGAGTGTGTTTTGGAAATTATAATGTTCGAATATGATACCGGTAAATAATATATGTCATAAAAACTTGTGCTAAGACCGTATCGAATACGTTTCACTGAAATATTCTGAATGTAGGTCAAATCAATTAACATCCATAATAATCCCACTCGGAAGGCATTTAAGATTTTATGTTATTAATTTTAGAAAGTTAATTAATGTATATATATTTGCATATCCAGAATACAGAAGTTTTGGTTGATTCTGCCCGGCCCTGCTACTGATCAGTGCTATGTTGTATTAAATTTTAGCTCTTGTCGGTAATTGGATTGATTGCAATTTTAAATCATCATTAGATATTGTAGTGTATATACAATGTAAGCCTAAGGATGTTCAATCTTTATAAAGTAGTTATTTCTTGGTTTTCTATAATTTTGGTTTTGAGACCACGACATTGACCTTTTCCCGTATTATTGATTTTGATGACGCGACCAATCTTTTTTTAAACAAGTATATCATGCGCGGTAGTTGGCGCATGCCTAATATGGACTGACCTAATAATTTTGATATCACGACCAGTACGTTGAGATAAGCTTGATCAATCGACACACTTCGCCGAGTCTTTTCCCCCGTTTCGCGCCGAATACACATATTTACCTATATGCTTCGACAGTGCACATGTATTGTATTTATCCTGCAATTTTAAATCGTAAATAAATGTTTACTGGACGATGATAAAAGTTTTTGAAATAATTTTGTGTATGTATTTGAAAACAATATCCCCCGATGTGCCCCGATGAGCTTGCCCAGTAATATGTATGGAGCCACAAAATATTGACGATATGGAAGGCTTGCAGGAGAAATCAGCAAGGACTGAAGAAAGACGAGGTAATAAATTGATTCTAGTTTAAGCTTAAACATTTTCTATTGTCATAATGACAAATGGATTAAACACAAGATTTATGATTCTATGTTGTGTACAATAATGTTATTTTTACATTTCCTGTTAAAACAGATTGTATTTCTTTTCCATTTAATTTCAAGTGATTAACATCTTATTATTTTCTTATTTCCAAATTAACGAAGATAAATCCAACGAAAATATATCTAGAAATGGACAATTCTTGTTCCGCTGAAAGCTGTTGGATCTTTCTGTTCATGTTGTACTTTAGTGATATAGTGATAGAGTACACAAATATTTTACGCACAAGTGATAGAGTACGAACTTATTTTAGGTACAAGTGATAAAGTACAAAAATAGTTTAGGTACAAGTGATAAAGTACAAAAATAGTTTAGGTACAAGTGATAAAGTATAAAAATAGTTTAGGTACAAGTGATAGTGTACAAAAATTATTTAGGTACAAGTGATGGAGTACAAAAATATTTTAGGTACAAGTGATAGTGTACAAAAATTATTTAGGTACAAGTGATGGAGTACAAAAATATTTTAGGTACAAGTGATACAGTACAAAAATATATTAGGTACAAGTGATAGAGTACAGCAATATTTTAGGTACAAGTGATATAGTACACAAATATTTTAGGTACAAGTGATAGGATACAAAAATAGTTTATGTACAAGTGATATAGTACAAAAATATTTTAGGTACAAGTGATACAGTACAAAAATATTTTAGATACAAGTGATAGAGTACAAAAAATATTTTAGGTACAAGTGATACAGTACAAAAATAGTTTAGGTACAAGTGATATAGTACAAAAATATTTTAGGTACAAGTGACAGAGTACGAAAATATTTTAGGTACAAGTGATACAGTACAACAATATTTTAGGTACAAGTGATAGAGTACGAAAATATTTTAGGTACAAGTGATTGGTACAAAAATATTTTAGGTACAAGTGATATAGTACAAAAATATATTAGGTACAAGTGATAAAGTACAGAAATATTTTAGGTACAAGTGATTGGTACAAAAATATTTTAGGTACAAGTGATAGAGTACGAAAATATTTTAGGTACAAGTGATTGGTACAAAAATATTTTAGGTACAAGTGATACAGTACAAAAATATATTAGGTACAAGTGATAGAGTACAGAAATATTTTAGGTACAAGTGATATAGTACACAAATATTTTAGGTACAAGTGATAGGATACAAAAATAGTTTATGTACAAGTGATATAGTACAAAAATATTTTAGGTACAAGTGATACAGTACAAAAATATTTTAGATACAAGTGATAGAGTACAAAAAATATTTTAGGTACAAGTGATACAGTACAAAAATAGTTTAGGTACAAGTGATATAGTACAAAAATATTTTAGATACAAGTGACAGAGTACGAAAATATTTTAGGTACAAGTGATGGAGTGCAAAAATATTTTAGATACAGGTGGTAAAGTACAAAAATATTTTAGGTACAAGTGATACAGTACAACAATATTTTAGGTACAAGTGATATAGTACAAAAATATTTTAGGTACAAGTGATATAGTGCAGAAATATTTTAGGTACAAGTGATAAAGTACAGAAATATTTTAGGTACACGTGATAGAGTACGAAAATATGTTAGGTACAAGTGATTGGTACAAAAATATTTTAAGTACAAGTGATATAGTGCAGAAATATTTTAGGTACAAGTGATAAAGTACAGAAATATTTTAGGTACAAGTGATAGAGTACAGAAATATTTTAGAAACAAGTGATAAAGTACAAAAATATTTTAGGTACAAGTGATACAGTACAAACATATTTTAGGTACAAGTGATTGGTACAAAAATATTTTAGGTACAAGTGATAGAGTACAAAAATATTTTAGGTACAAGTGATAGAGTACAGAAATATTTTAGGTACACGTAATTGGTACAAACATATTTTAGATACAAGTGATAGAGTACAGAAATAATAGAGGAGTCCTGATAAATTCTGATTGCATTGTTTGTATTGTGTTCACAGAGTGTAAGTGATTTATGCTGCCCTATACTATTACCTTATACATATACCTTGGTGAATACATGTCTGATCTGTTTACCATATTGGTCATGCAGTAGGAACCTTTCTACTTGACCCAGTCTTTCAATTACTTAGCAGATATGCATGATCCTTAAATGAATCGATCCAGTTATGATTTTCATTTGTAAATTAATATACGATTTACATATATCACGGCCACCAATCTGTCTAGCTCATATTCAAATGATATGCCGCATACGCAACTATTATCAGCACCGATACTGCGCATGGGTTAATTGATACCATTATCACACTCGATATAAAAATAATAGGTTATATAATGAAATATTAAATAATCGTTCGCTGTAATTAAGTAATTAAAGCTGTATTTTCAATCCGCGTATATTTGCAAACTACAATTTCTTAGATTTCGAACGGTATAACATATTTCATGAAAGAATATTTCTTTGTCTGTTCCATTTTGATTTTAAAGCAATGAGGGTCGGACCATATAAATAGATCGGTGAAAAAACTTAAATTAGCTGAAAACGCATTTACACGTTAGAATTACTTTTTTAAGCTTAACTTGTAAATTTCAATCCGCATATATTCATATTGTATACAAAACAATCTGTCAAATGATGTATTTTTCATATTCAAGAAAAAAATGAAAATCTGTTCCATTTTGCTCCAAAAATCAGGTTATGGCGTTTAAGTCAATATAACAAAAAAACATTAAGTCCGTACCATACGGTGGGTAGTATCGAGAATTAGCCTATGTACATTCGTATTGATAAAATAATATTTAAATACATGAGAAAAACAATTGGGTGATTACTTATATTATAATATTTAATCAAATAAATTATTGTCTCGTTTTGTCTTGTATATTATTTCTTTCTTCGTGGCTTAAATCAGATATATTAATAATATTTATGATTTATGAAAAAGTGTTTTGAAGCTAAATTCGTGAAAAGTTTGCATAAACAACGTTAATGAGAAAGAGGGAGAGGCGTTAAGGTGCAAAATTGGCCCCACATTTTATAAAAAAAATAATGCTTCAAATAGAATAAAAACAATTTACTAATTTAATTGTTATATTTACAAATTTTCAAAAAATATATCTTTCCGTGAGATTGGGTGCGCTATGACGTCATAATGACATCATGATTAGACGGATAATGCTAACAATGGACTATAAACGACATATTCAATGTACATTTTAGCTATTGTATATACCCCCACAGTCTTCCACCAACACCAAATTGAGCAGTTGTTTTGAGTATAGAGGGTTATATTTTGTTGGTGGAGGATTGTGGAGGTTGTTAAATATTAATTTATTTATAACCTCGGCCAGACCTTTAAAATCAATATGTTCACTCTTCTGATTGTATATATGATACCATTATGTATATATACACAATTTCTGTACATTTTATGATTCATTTCAAGTAATGAAATTCATCAGTAAATAACTTGTTTCTGTAAATAATTGTATTTATTTTAAATGCAGTTTGTATACATTGAAACCAGGAGAAAAACTCAGTGCATGCAGTCCAGCGTCAACGCGATAAAAAGAACTGGGGATTATAAGTTCCATATATGGCCCCATATTTAATGAATCATTATCTTAGAAAATACTTGATTAAAATTTGATGTGTTTTATTTTATAGACGACATCATACTTTTGATGTTAAAGCTTGTTTCCAACAAAATCGATACGTATTTGACGTCATTGTGACGTCATGAGCGTTATTTGTTTTCTGTATTTCGTGGAATTTTGCCCGCGATATTTCGACGGCTTTCGAAGAAATTAAGCACCTCCGTAGTCGTGCACCAGACAATATTTTACCAGATTATGAAAATAAATAAAACACAACTACTGTTAAAGTATTTTTTGGTGCACGAGGTGTTAAATTTCTTGAAAAACGACGGGAAAATGTTCAAATATTACAAGCGCTTAGATGACGTTTTGATGTTTGAGAAGCAATAGTTGCCGTAAAAAACGATGGTATGTCGGCACGTAACAGTTATATAACATAAATATTAAATTAACACCACTTCATCCAGAATAGTTTTTATTGATTATATATTTTCTTCCGGGATACTGAAATAGTTACTACTACCGGGATACTGAGGTAGGTTTAATGGTCTATCGATGCTACTTCTAAAATGAATTAAAATAGTTTGATCCAAAAGAAGTAGATATTTTTTGGGCACAATCCAACATATCCTTAAGAAGAGTTTGAAGATACCACAGGGGCAATCAGAATCCGTATATGCGTTCTGTCATGTGCATAAGTTATTGTTTGCATGATTGACAGACAATATTCATCATATTGTTTTCTAGCTTCTGAATTGTCGATCGAGAAAAAAATGAAATATTCTAGACAGGCAGCATATAGCCAGTCAATGGGGTTTGCAATTAATATTTCGCATGCACAATAGCGATCCACCACAGCAAGGTGTGGAAAATAGAAATATTCTTCTGTGGTTTAAATGCGTATTAACTGCATTACATGTAAACTGTATTATTCTGTTTGATAAAGTCCTTTAACTAGAACAGAACAAAATTTACCCTTGAGTGAAATTGTGTTGTAATAAAATATCGTGAACGTGATGTAAAAGTATGAAAGTATTTTAAATGAGGTTGAAACATGTTGCTATTTGATATCAATTCGGTTGTATTACATTTTGACGATTTTAATTACGGAAGACGATCACAACCATATTTTTTTTTAACAATTGCAACTCAGCTGTTTTTTTTCATAGCATATAATAAAATGAAAAAATATACATCACACTGTCGGAACAATTCCAACATTCAATAAAAAAAATCGTAGAAATAATATCATTTAGTGTCCGTCGTTTGTTATCCATAACTTTTCATATTAATATTTAATCTTTTTCTTAGAAACTGCAAAACCAAATGCTTTATTTTACGTTATCAAGTTCTCTCAACCCGCACCTTGGCATATTTTTTTTTCATAGATTTATGATGGTTGTCCGTAAAAATGTACTGGAATATATCATAACATTGGTTGTCGTTAAGAATAAAGTACGGTTTAAAACGTGTTTAAACAAATTTCAAATATGACAAAGTTCTATTCCTCAAATAAATCTATCTATTACTTCTTTAAGGTTAATACCAAAATTTCGGCCAGTTTTCGACAATCAATGTTAATCAGTTTCTGAATTGATATGATCTCAATATGTACATTATCAATGTCATAGCAGACGATGAAACCAAAATTGGTCTGCATGAGAAATATTTTTTAAATGATTAAACCTTTGTTAAGGTGACGAAAAAATGAATTACGAAAAAATACAATTTGAACGTGAAATAATAGATGTGGTATATGTACGTAGTTCTTACATTTAAAGATGACATTTTTAGATCAGATTTCTTGAGATCATTCATGCAATTTCAGCATCATAATATAACCTCTGACAAATGAAGCGATCAAAATAATGAGAGATTTTATCACGTGAAACAAACCGTCGAAAACAGGAGACCGTCGAAAATGGGTGACGTTGTGACATTACTATTCGTTCACTTTAATTTCATAATAGAGTTTCAGAACATGTTTTTATTCCTGAAATCAATCCACATTGCATATTAAGTCAAATTTATGCTTTGTTTATTGAGTTTTATTATGCTTTGTTTTTCTTTTTGTTTTTTAAAGATATGCATTATAATACAATGATACGTACATTCTGTATTCTGAAAAAAATGACGTTCAGTGCTTTTCATTACCTGACTGTGTCGGTCCGATGTGAGGAATTAGATGCACATATTAACTAACTGTATTTATTTATGAAAAGCACATATTGTGAATACATTTTGGAGAAAATTTTATCGACATCTGAGGTGGGGCCGATTTTGGCTCTTATAGCTCCCAGTCCTTTGAGAATAAAACAATAATTTAATGTACCGGTATATCAACTTCAAAGAAAGGCCGAAGCTACACACGCGTACTATCAAATCCCAATTCTCACAATCCAATTATCTCTTTTATATATTGTTTTAAATCAATTATTTAAAGGCTGAAGAAAAAGGTAGGAATGTTAAAATTGCATTTAATTACAGTCATTGATTTTAAGTACAAAATAAAGATAAAGTTCTTCTTCGCTGATGGTTTATTTCTCAGCACATCATATATTTACGGTTTATACCCACTTGGTCTACTCCCATTTGATCTACTCCCATTTGGTCTACTCCCATTTGGTCTATTCCCATTTGGTCTATTCCCACTTGGTCTACTCTAGAAAAATGAGTGTGTTGCATTTGGTCTACTCTATGAATTTTTGGGGTCATTCCAAAATGTCTACTCCCAAAATGTCTACAGGTAAATGTTGGCTAATTAGACATTTTTTTCTTAAATTGTCTACTCCTGATTACAAATTATTCCCAAAATATCTACAGGTAATTTTCTTATGATGCTTAAAATATTCCATGAGTTGCTGTATTAAGTACCATGATATAGCTGTGAAATATGATGAAAAATGCAATTTTCTTATATTGTTGGTAGTCTTATGTTACTTGTTGGTAGTCTTATATTACTTAAAATATTTCATATTTATCAAAACAATATATTGCATTTTAATTGATTTTTTTTTCTTAGATCAAACACGTGCACAGGCTGAGTATTCAAATGAGTAAATTGTAAAAAACAGTTGTCTTTTTGAAATAATAATTAGACATTTTACCTAAACAATTATCATGATTATGCTATCCTTTGATCTTTATTCACTTCTACAAATAAAAAATAAAGTTATCTTTAATGAGGCTTGATTAATTATAAATGTCTACCTCAATGTCTAAATGTTGTGTAAACATTTCAGTTTTCAAATAGTTGTAAGGCTTTAATTTATTGTATAAATATATATACAGTATACGTCCTTGTATAAACATATAATCTTATATGGAAATTTTATAAAAAAAGATTATGAAAAATGTCCTAAAAATTAAATATGTATGATAAAATAATTATTGTAACATATAAAAAAAATTAATTTTTTTTTAGACATTTTGGGAAAACCTAATATTCTGCAGTAAACATTTTGGGGAAATAAACAGTACACATTTTGGGAGTAGACATTTTGGGCATGGACCGAATTTTATATACAAAAACAACATATAAAAAAACAATTTCACTCTATTATGGGAAAAGTTTAAGAGAAAGTTTAAAAGTTTCAATTTAAATTTTTTGTGATATGTATTTATACACATTTAAAAAAAAATTCAATGTCATATACTTTCTTCATTATAGGGTAGAACTATTTTTGAAACAGCTATTTTTGAATTTTATATAAAATATTTATTTATTATATAAAACAAATCAAAGTTGTGTATGAAATACATTTAAGCTTGGTGATACAAACAATAGTTATTATATTTAAAAATGAGCTTGTAACATAAACAATGGGAATGATTATTAAAAAGTGACATATTCCTCTGTTTTAACAGTGATTAACAGTTTTGATACTTTCAATAGAATGTTTTTTTATTTTTGATCTTACAGCTTGACCAAAATTAATAGAGCAAAGTGGCTTCTCTAACAATATAAGCTGATAACATCAGTGATATCAATGCACATAAAATAAGGTTCATGCGTTTGAGACAATTAGTACAAACATGAGCCTTTTTCTTTTGTCTTTTTACCAGATCAAACAGATCTTAATTATTACTTTATATAGGCTATATAAAGGTCAGAAAACTAAACTAGTAGTTCAGTCCAATCACAACCCTAATACACTATAATTTTAATTTAAAAGATGTTATAAACCTCTATTTCATAAAATTTCATTAAGTAGACGAAATGGGAAAACAACATTACTTTGAAACATATAGTACTTGGATACAAGATAGATGATAAAAACTATCTTGCATTAATTTTTTTTATAACAGTTGTAGGGTTTTCCATCTACAAATCGTACTATATATCTGAACAGAAAACAAAGTATATTGATGTTTATAAAATATTTGCCAATGAATATATTAAAAGAATAAATGAAAATAAAACACTTCAAAAGTGTACATTTTTAATGAAAGTAAAAAATTATATAATAAATGCAAAATAAATAAATGTTTTCAAAAGGTATTAAATAGAAATTGTATTTAGGTTGTATATTTCATGTAATTCTGATTAAAGCCCTAGATAATCAGAACAAGATGTAACAGGGAAACACCAAAAGGAGCTTGGACTTTTGGCGTGTTAATTGTAGCAAGCATTTGAATAAAATATATTACGTTGTTAAAAAAACAAAAAAAAATCAACAGCAGACGAAATGGGAATAGACCAAATCGGAATGGTCAAATAGTAGACCAAATGGGAATAGACCAAATGGGAGTTACCATATTTACATCATATCAATAATATAAAAAAAACACAATACAATACTCTTAAATCACTGGTTAAGTGAAATAATAATAAAAACAACTTTTAACAACACTCTCAAGGATGGTGTGACATCAGCTTTGATGATGATGTGTGTAGATTGCTCTGGGTTGTAGTTTTCTCTGGTGAATATACCTAAAATAAAAGAAATTGTTACTCAATTTGTCCTTATATTATCTTCAGAAATATATTACAAAAAATGCTTCCCTTAATAATAGTAGTCAGTGCACAAATAAGTAGAGTACCATACAGCCAATAGTATTAATTTGGGTAAATGGACATAAAATTACAGGACATAAAGTCACAACTTTATAGGACAAAAAGTCACAATTATTATTTTGGGTTAAATAATGTTATAACAATAAAATGTCACAATACACATTTATCATCTATGTTGGACAATAAAAGTGACTTTTTTTTAAATTATTGTTTATAGCAAAGGCACTCGTGGCACGGAATAGGAATCATTCACCGTTTCTCCCGTTTGGTGACGTTGTTGTTCCATAAGTGGTTACATGTGCGTTTGAATCACCAAGACGCTTGTATCTCACGTAAACTTAATGACGGCATCGAATTTTAAACTTGAACAGTGCAAACATTGAAGGCTTAACTAGTACAGCGCAGGGTGATATTACCTGTTAGAAATGTAGATTTAGTGGACGATTACATGTAAAATAAAAGTATAGTCTTTAAGTCGTAAGAAAATAGTTTTATTATGAACATACATGTATTAAGAAATACAACTGACGTTTACAAGCCACATCGGCATGTACCTTGCCCTTGTTGTAGCCTAGAGATACATGTTCATAAAATGTGTACATGATATAGCTCCAAGTGACCAAAATAGAATGATAAAGACACCGCCTCCACATACAAATTTTTGAATAAATATATCTAGGTCTATCTATATTTTTAAACAATCTTCAAACCTCAATCACACTCTTTAAAATTATTTGGTAGTGTTATTAACTGTTAAAGATTTGAGAACAATCGGATTAATTATAGCATTTATTTTAAAAAGACTTTGAGCAGATGTATTATGAATGACATAATAAGAAAAGTGGTTTCTTACTATTTTAAATTATTTTCGACATATTTTGGTAGCATTCATATATTTTGTACAATTGGACTGACGGGTCATCATATATAACCTGGAACTGCCGTACAATGTAAATTGACACCGACAGAGCTCCGTTCAGGTTTGAAGTGGGATTCGTGCTGCTCAATCTTCAGTTTTCTGTGTAATGTTTTTTTGAACACTGTTTATCATTTTTTTTCTTTTGGCCATTGCATTGCCTGCCCGTCTTCGAATTATGACTTCCGATAACCCTTTTGGCATCTACAAACTTTTCTTATCTGTTAACCTAGATACACGGACCACTATATATTCCCAATTATCAAATTTATTTGATTGTAATATGTGAAAATATATTGAAGATTACAATTATTTGGCAAAATGAACTGTTTAATGGTAAAGAACTAAAAGCAAAACACATTATTTTTGTGGATTTATTTCATTCAAATGCAGGTAGAAACATAGCCGCATGTTATTGAAATGAACAGTCAAACGATTTGAATTACAATTTCAGAAATGCAACGAACAAAATCGGGAATTTGCATTAAACCCAGCGTTCTATACAAAAAGATAAACATAAAAATCTAAAAATCTAAAAATAATTTTATTTTGTGTTGCTTAAACTAAAAATAGGAACAAAAATGAGAAAAGGAAAATATGTTTCAAAAATAAAAACTGTGATCATCTATGTAGGGAAGGTCAATTAAGTTTTTCCTTTCCTTAAACTGGACATATCATACACATGAAGAATATTTTTTGTTGAACAATTTGGAAAATAATCATAAATGTGTTCCCTTTAGATTTTTTTATTAAAAACATAAATTTGTTATTGCTATTAATTTGTTTTAATCATTAGCCGTATTTGGATTTATTTTGAATAAGCTCCCATTTAAATGATATAAAGTACCAACTATGTTACTTGAAAAGGTATCTGTACACACAGAAATTCTATTTGTTTATTGTTACAAGTTTTGTTTTATTATTTTGCTCCTTTTCTGTGTTTATTGAAAATTGTATATTACTGCCTAAAGGTATAAATGAATTTGTTGTGTTCCTGCATATTGTACATGTATGGTTTTGATTTTCTTCTTTTTACCCAGATTTTTATTAGGGACAATTTTTCCAGAACAAAAATTCGGCTTCAGAGTGCATTTTTTTTTTCAGTTACAAAAATGTAGCATTAAAATCTTTTTATAAGAGTATAATAACTCTTTCCCCGTAATGCTAATATAAAGAAATGAAATGTGATACACAAATACACTGTTAGGAATTTAATTAATAAACCTAATAATCCCTGTCGTTCTTTAGTCAACTGTTCAAGTGAAATGGTTGTACGTATAATATACAGTACTATTAAAACAAAATTGATTATCTCGCAATTCGGGCAACTTATTTTGTTTCAATAGTAATTTATCTAACCTGTACAATAATGTTATAATTTATAAAATAAAAGAAAAGTCGCGAGAAGGAGTTTACATAATTTTCCTATTCATGTTATAGACATTTTCAGAAATCGGTGATTACCTAGTTATCGTTCGTGGTCGCTAGGTGGCGTTACTATCGTCCGCCATTAATAAAGTGCAACAATCGGTTGTTTACACTAGTTACGATTAATCAGTATTCATAATTGGATTAGATAAACACGCTTCAGTTAATATTGTATGGCTTTTTCCGTGATTTTGGCCGAATATTTCGAAATATATTGAATCGAACTTAAACGGTTATTGTTTAAATTGTTCAGAATCACAAAGTTCAGCACCAGGTCGGACAAATCTATACGGTCTTCAATATTATAAAAATTAAAGAATTAGCCATTTTGCCAGATGTGGGCTAACAAAACGATCTGTAGCTATTCAGATTTTAACCTTGCTTATGTGGCAGAATTTCAATACAAAGCAGGGTACGCAACAAAAAATGGAAACCCTCGACACACATTTTTTACTAACGGTATATATTTTGTACAAAAGAACTAAGTTCCATTCGAATATTGACATTTATTGTCTTCACTTCACAAAGCCACAAAGTCGCATATTTTTATGATGTAGGGAGCACTTATGCAATTGACCAAAAAATCAATCATTTGCACAATGATAGAGTAGCAAATATGTGGAGGAATAATGTTCCTTCCGTATGCGGTAGAGGATAACATAGAAAGAAAAAAAAACTGAGTTAAATGTTGTCTTAAATGAAAGTTTGAATACTATAAACAAAGGAAACAGGAACAAAGTGAGCAGTGTAGGAATTATTGTTTTTCATGTAGAAGCCGCATAAAATAATTAACAATTTACAAAGAGATAAATCTTGATTCTGTAAGAAGTAAAAATGAACGACATGATGTCCTGCAACAAAATTCGGCGATTTTTTTTTCTTTTATTTTTTTGTCATTATAATTCAGTTATATATATTTTTATCATTTTTAACCCTTTGTGGGAAGGGGGTAGAGTTTAACTGTCATATTGCAAATCAAATACATTTAAGAATCAACCCAATACATAAATTAAATTTTTGTGTTTTAGTGATATCTTTGCTATAACTTGTTATGCAATACACAGTTAACTATCAGTTATAATGATAGTTATCTTTCTACAATATGAATTTAACACCTTTGTTGGAAAATGACACGACTGTCTATTCCCCTAAGTGCCAAACCCGGGAAGCATCGCATCGCTGTTGACACGGTCGACCTTCAGCAGACTACAAGTCTAGAAAGCGCCACCACTTCCTTAACACGTCAATATTAAATTTTAATTAATCTTCAAAAACATATAAAATTAAAGAATAAATCAATATAAAACTATGAAATCCTAGCAAAGAAATTGAAAAAAGAAGACAAATGGGATGAAAAATGCCCGTCCGGTTCACGTATCTGAAACCTGGGAGCAAGTAGTTATATTAGGTTCCTCATGCAACTTTTTTTCAGATAAAGAAATTCAGATATTCAGATGTTTTAATTTGATAAAACTTAAATTCCTTTTCATCTTCACTACAGATCCCTATAAAGAAATTGACCGACAAAAAGTTTTAATTTGTTTTACAATTTAACAAACAAAAAATAAATAAAATAAAACAGAATTGAAAAATGCACCTTAAAATGTCACATTCAAAGTTAAGTTCTTTCTTATGAGTTAGGCACACTTTTATCATTATTACTTCACTTTAAATCGTATAGCAATAATTTCAAAAAGCGTATATTATAATTTATATATTTACTTTTCAATTTCATACAAAATATTAATTTGATTACCCCTTTTCTCTTATGCTTGAAAAGCAACAAAAAAACAAAAAAGGAAAAAAAGTGCATGCAGTTTACAATCAAGGAGGATTTATACTGATTTTGTATGGAGAATATAACGGTAATTACAAAAAAACTACATACCAGGTAATTTATTTGTTGTCATTATATCATTGTCATTATATCTCCGTTTAAAAATCACTTCACAGCAGGTGTTATCATTGAATTTCAAGCCGAAATAACAGTATATTGTGACACCTGTACTAGAGAAACCATACATTAGCGTATCGATAAACCCCGAGAACATAATATTTTGTCACTTTACTAATGACGGACACACTCGGAAGTCGATAATGGCCGCGCCCATGTTTTAAGAATAAAAAGGTCTATAAGGCAGTAGATATTGACCTGTCCTTGTAACCACCATTGTCTGTATTTAAACAACCTTATTTAAAAAAAACTGCTGAGATCTGCTAATCTGGGTCACGGGTCACTGTAATCGGGCGGCTGTATCGAGAAACAGATACGGTGTTGAAAAAACTGTTGATACTCATAAAATATTGACAAATGCTATAAAATGTTATGTTTGTCTTCAAGAAATATGATAGACAAAAAACCATGTGTGAAGTTTTATGACGAAATATCTCCGATTTCTATGTAAATTTACGCGTTGAAGTTGCGGCTGTATCGAGAAGCAGATACGGTGTTGAAAAAAATGTTGATACTCATACAATATTGATAAATGCAATAAATTGTATGTTTGTCTTCAAGAAATAAGATAGACAAAACCATGTGTGAAGTTTTATGACGAAATATCTTCGATTTCTATGTAAATTTACGAGTTGAAGCGGGGAAATTTTATGTTAGATTTCTAAGAATATTCTACTCTGAAACCACAGGTAAATTTACTTTAGCGATGTATTTTTATCTTGGACAAGAATAATGAGCGTCCTGATTGGATGACCGATTTAAGACACACCGACTCTGCATGGTAACAAGATGCATGTAAAAGAAATCTGTTATATGTATTCATTTGTTTGATTCTGGAATATTGTTGATCATTGATTTAAACAAGAAAAAAGGGAAAAGGGGGGGGGGGGTGAATTTTATTTGTGAATTTTACAGTTAAATAAATGTTATGTTTCGACAGTTTAAAGAGAAAAATAAAAATTTGTTGCGACTAAAGCTTAAATCAGCGTTTAAAATTGAACAAATATCAGTGGTTTTGTAAATGAAATTTATTTTAAATAGAAAATCTGAATTTATTATTTATTAATTTATTATTAATGATACAATTTTATATCCCTTGGGAAGGGGGGGGGGGGGCTATGATGAAAATTTGAAATAAAAACACAGGCCCGGATTTTAAGCAAACATAATAATCCAGGATTAGTTTTTTATTAAGAAAAATCCAGGACCCTGTGTCCAGGATTATTTTTTTTAAAGTTAATAATATGAAATATTGACATCCACACTTGCCTTTTGGACAGCACATTTCTGTGTCCACACTTGTTGTTTCACAATAAATATGTTCAAAGTAAGCGTCATCGAGACTTATGGAACAGCGACTTTTGTCGTAAGAAGTTTTTTGAATGATCCCCATTGTTTTTATCTGTTTATCTATACACGCACTACTAAGACGGCATTGTCATAATTTGGTCTTAATTTATGGTACTAGGATGTGCTTTGCAAAGTTTTGACCTTTTCATCTAAGACATCAGCAATGTTACATATCTGGCATGCATCCAGGATATGTACAATGAAGGAAGAACACAGGATTTACACAGACATCATGTTCTTTGTATTTGATTACATATTAGGTTTAAATAAAATACCTTGTCTTTTGTATGAACAATTATTTATATACACGACTATATGGTTTAAAGGGAATATATTACTTGGTTCTATTTTAAACTTGTCCTGTGTTTACCAAGAAGCTAATTGTATTGATTGGTAAATTAGTACAAATTGTAATATCATACCACTGGTTTTTTTTCTCAATTGAATTCAAAGCTATTGTCAATTAAATTACGGGATAGATATTCGCGAGTCCAATCTCTGGTTGGATCATAGCAAACATTATGTAATTTTTCTTTATATTTCTCGGCTAAGCTTATGGTACTTAGGAGTGATCGTATGGTAGTTGGGTTTACAGGCTATTGGCATTTACTCGCTTCATTTGATTAATGTTTGCATTAAAAAAAATGCAGATAGCAATTCTTCTCTTCAAAAATGGGCTTACGATTTACGACTTACGAGTACCTACCAACACTCTTAACTTTGCGATCACTTTTTATCGTAAGTCCTAAATCCTATTTATTAGTGAAACGGTCATAACTCTTAAGAGTGCATTTATGTCTACGTTTCCGACTTACGACCTTTAGTGAAACGGTCGCCAGTTCTTTAAATGAAAGAAAAACTAATTTTAAATCTCAAAACATGGACCTGTTTGTGTAATATTTACACACTTCCGACGTTCGTTTGGCACTTCTTATCCATACTTACCTAAAGTTACAAAAATAAAAGGCCGACTCGATATGATTTTCTCTCGATTTATTTATTTTCTCCCAACAATCTAAATAACTGATAGTCGAAAAATAAAATAATTTAAGAAGTTGGGAAATCAACAAAAATGGAAAAATTAGAGAAATTATGGGGGAAATAAATATTTGCACTTTGGGAAGCTGAGGGGTCCCTATTTGTTTACCAGTTATCAATTTGCAAAGTTCAAAGATCAAATTAATATTGGTTCTGGTTATTAGGTAATACGTGTTAACGGTATGTGCCGATCAAATGTTATTATTTATCAGAATGAAACTAAATTTGAAATATATTGCAATGATAAAACAGAAAGCCACCATATCACCGAAAACATTTTGAAAGTGGCGATAAACACCATAGCCTGGATATGGACAAAGTCACTCATTATACATACTGTGACTTTCCGGGTTATAGTAAATGTGGAAAAAATATATTGTGCCTTATTTTCCTATGACTTTTTTTCTTGTGACTTTTTTTCCTGTGACTTTTTTTCCTACTTGTCTTGTGACTTTTTATCCTGTGACTTTTTCCTGTTACTTTTCTTACGTTTACCATTTATGTATTGTATATATAATATCTTATTTATTGGAAGAGATGTACGAAAATCAAATATCCGTTTTATTAAAATTTCATGTCCTCCCATGAAAAGACAAAATATTATCTGCATCAGTGATTTTTGGTAATTAAATCTTATAATGTTGATATATCACGGCTGGTAATCGGCACAAGCAGAACAGTTGGTTCTGCAAAGAAATTCGTGAGGATAACTTCCGGTTTTGGTGGAGGAGAGTTCACGAAGACGCTTCGCAAGGTATGTACATATCAAAAATTGAAATTTTCTTTTTTACTGCTCGAATATTGCAAAATCAGATAATGCTATGCTGTGGCGAATACTTTCACGATTAGAAACATGTATAGTTTATTCTTGTATATGAAGTGTAACTCTCGCAAAATCAATCGTCCCACGAAAAACATGACGAAAATTGTGACACTCTTACAAGTTGTTCTTGATAAAGATGCAAGTTAAATTTTCATTATGTTTTCAGCATGGGAGTCTAAATGTAATCGGGGATAAATTCCGATTCGTAAGAAGTAAATTGAAGTCTAGATAAATCTACAAGCTGTCAATTTTCTCGTTTTCCTGCTTGAGGAGATCTGTTCTGATAGAGCACATTGCGAATGCATGAGGAGATTTGTTAGTTTTGTTAATTGTTTTCTGCAAAATTGTTAAATTGACACTTTTAAACACAAAACTGATAAATACTCTAATCAAAATAAACTATTCTCTGTCCACTTTCAGGAGATGCCAGGATTCAAGGGAAAGAGGAAAAGGGGACTGACATTGACTCTTCACAAAAACCCATTTCGATATAGATTGCCTGTATCACCACCAAGGAAACGAACAAAAACAAGTAGCAGTACACCAAATTTAAAATCCCCATCAATCAGGACACCAAGTTTATTTAAAAAAATCTCTTTCAATTTCAAAATATTTATATCCTTTCAAACGGGTTTACACATCTCTTCGGCGCAACCTTTTTACTAAAGACGACGGAAACTTCACCGCAGATCTACACAAGTTATAATATTACATGATTTCAGCACATACATAGGTCTAACGTAAATAAACATTCACTTAGTGCTAGTAGTCATGAATAAATTAAACACAAGATGTCAATTAAACTGTGGACATATCCTTAAAATCGGTAAAGCGCTTTACATCTTGTAATCACTACTAACAGAGATCTTTTTTTATTTACAAGTGTGTACACATAACACACTACATAATAGAAAATAAGGGTAATAACAAAATTACCGAACTCCGAACAATCTAACAAAGGGAAAGTCAAAACTCATAAGTATATAAACAGACAAAATCAGTCAACAACCGGAAAACTGCGAAAACCGTAATGACCCTGACTTGGAACAGGCATTTCTAAAGAAATGGTGGGTTGAATCAGATTTTAAAGCGCCAAACCTCCCCCTTTCATTACGGCTCAAAGTTTCCGGCTGTCACTATAACAGTATTTACAACAATACTTGAACAAAACAGGTAAAACAGTTGTCAAATCAGCGCCAAATGTCAAAAACACTTTTACGTCACACATTGATAAAAAAAATATTTTTGACATTTTTGTTGAAACCTTATCTTTATACATTTTCACTATATGAAAATCCATCGTTTATAATCTTTTCTGCAGAGACAAGATCTTGGTATCGGAATATAAACTTTTAAAGAGATCGAATAAGGCGAATCTTTGCATAGCCCTGGTCCAGTAGCCTGTTTCTCAGATGAAGATGACGTTTCAGGAAATCAGAATAATTGCTACTGGCCCTTGCATAACGAATCAATTGCGAGATGTAAACACCATATGCAGGAGAAGCTGTTATTTTGCTGCACATATTTGGAAAATTTATGATCTTAAAATTGAAGTCGTCCCGTTTATCATAAATTTTAGTACTGATTTGACCACTGTCGTCAAAGGAGTAGGTATGATAAGGGCAGAAATTGGCCTAAAAAATAGGCAAATTTTAAATGAAACGTATAGCTTTCGTTGTTTCTTGATTTTATAAGACCTTTACCCCAACTACTATTTTGGTAACAATTTTCCATATTTGCACGTGCGATGACGTCACACTAGTCAATGAAAAGTCTATCGTTTCGTGAAAATATATGAAATCTAACAAGAAATGTGTATTTAATGTCAATTTTCAGTATAACCACAAACAGGTACCAACGGCATATTTTAGTATGATGTTTAATATACATAAACACATATCTCATTTAATTTTTGTGTTGGTACCCGAGTGTGGAGAGTATGAAATCTGCAATAAATAAAATTATTTTAAGGTCGATTTCTCGTCAGCGGCCATTTTTTATTGACCGTTTTCATCCGTAATAAAGAGAAATAGAAATCGACCTTTTAATCTCATCCAAAATAAAGTTGGTTATCGTAGTTGTTTTGCTACGGGAGTAAAACTTGAACAGTTTTCATGACACAGTTTTGACGTTAAATAAATGTTGGAGGTGATTTACTGCCGACCTGATTGTGCATTGAGTCCGACGTGTTTTTTTTCTAACCCTCAGTGGAATTTCATGTGTTACTATACCAAAGTATACTTTAATATTATCCCCACAATTCACAAGAAAGTACAGAAAACAATACAAGCAACCAAAAAGAAAATTAGTACGTCAGATTATCTTAGAAATTAATTCATTAGACATGCAAACACATCGGAACTTTTTATTTTTAGTAGTCCCTTTACTTTTTATTATTATTTTATTTTCTTTAACAAATATATTTTATTTGGCTCTTTCGCAAAGTGAATTCCCGATGAATAATTGTATTAACGTAAATTTGATTTATATATTATAGTATTATTACGTGATGTTTTTCATATTGGCCTAGTTATAGGTCCGACGCCTGCTGTATTGGCCTGAGACGCAGCCGAATGCCAATACAGCAGACCGAGGACCTTTATCTAGGCCAATATGAAAAACATCATGTAATGATACCTTTATTAATTAACCAGTTCAATATCTCTCGGGATTTTTCCTTGCAATTGTCGAACTGTCTAGCGGATTCCGATCTAGTTGTTATTGGACTGACTGGAATTGGACCAATACGGAAAATATCCGTATTGGACTGGTTTTTGCCATATAAAGGCAAATAAATCAAAGTTAATTAATAAAACTTAATATTGACGTTGCGGTGGCGTAATTGTTTAGCACACATGACTGCCGATAACAACATCGTGAGATCAATATTTTATTCTTACTTATTTCAATAAGTATGGAAAAACAAACAATATATTTGATAATTCATAATTCATCTAATACAGTACATATAACGATATAACGTGCATGTTTTAACATAGTACACGGATGTCAGGTTTGATTTACATATTCGGTGTTTTGTTTACAATGGTCCTTTTGTTATCCTTACTAAGAATGTCATTGATATAGTCTATCGTTTATGAGTCAGTGCTAAATATGTAGTATTACTTGGAATTTTAGTGGTATGATTTTACTTTAATGGGCCATGACCGATAATACAGTATTACCAAGCATTCTATTTATATAATCTATCACGTTTTACTTTTCTCAACAAAAAAAGTTTGAAGATACCGTAAATATAAATTACCGTTTTCCAATCAAAGTATACCACCGTAGTTGTACTCTTAGACATATCAGAATCGAAATAAATCATGGAAGCCAGAATGTGTTTTGAGTTTTAACATGGATTGGCGAATATTACTAAATTTTATCCCTCGCTTCTGGCTCGGGATAAAATACTATTCTCTGATGTGCTCGTTGCAAGTAGAATTTTGATTGGCTAAAAGGGTACTTTTAAAACTTCAGGGAAGCCGTGCGGTGACAGAAAATCAATAATCGCTCTCACCTATGTGTTGTCCATTTATATTGTGCACAGCAGACGACACACATTTCACGAGATGACAGAAAATCAATTATCGCTCTCTGTGATCTTTGTCCAAAGATACACGTATTTATGTTTTTCCTATAATAAGGACATACTTATTGATGTTGGAACATTCAGATAAAAATGTTATCAGTCTCTAGATGTTATATATCCCGTTTTAAAGGGATATATAACATCTCGAGACTAATAACGTATAATATCCGCCAATCCATGTTAAAACTCCCAACACATTCTGGCTTCTATGATTTATTTCTTAATTATTCAACATGGATTACATCCTCTCTTGCCGCTGTAGTGCTGCTTTACCATGTTATGCAGTTGACTTGGTTCCTTTGACATTCTAATTACTGAGAATAATTTCCTCTCATGATTTAAAAAATAAAAAGATCAACATTCGGTTATAAAAAAATTAAAAAAAAGCAATTTACAGAGCTCAGCATTGACGAATTTCTGCGGTTGCTAGGGATAATATTTGGTTACTAGGGACATTGTAAGGTTTAAGGAATTCTTATAATATATACTGGTTAGTAAATGATGAGATATCTCTAGATCTGCTAAGGTGCTGTTGTAGAATTTTTTTCCTTGATTAAATAAAAGGTCCATGAAGATCTACAGGAAAATACTGTGCATAGGGAAACCTGTTGCTATGGACGGGGCATAACTATGAATACAAATATCAAAATGTATTTTTGAAATATGAAATGACATTTGTAGCTATAGCTTGACAAAAATGTACCGCTTGATCAAATATCAAGTCAAATGATCGTAGTTGTCAAAATTCAACCATTAATTGCAATAATATAGGCTAATTTAATGTTTACAAAACCGTTGCTAGGGTGACAAAACTACACAAAAATACTATATGCTACCAGAGAGAATTGGAATATTATTTTTAGAGTGTACATACACAGAGCATAACATTTTGTCGAAAAGACTATGCAAGATGTGTAAAATAAAACCACCATATTTGAATTTCCAATGATTATTTGGACCCTCCTGCATGTACGTTGCTAAGCAACAAAGGACAAAGTGAAATCATCAAAAAAAATATTTTTCTTACCTTTCAATGATTGTGTTTAATATTATATCTATATAAACAGTTTCTGAGATTGGGCCAAAATCTACCCTTATTATACCCACTCCTTTACCACAAATTAATATTATTCTCAACTGTATGATATTTAATTTAGAGTGTATCATTTGTATTAGAAATTATAAAGATATGATTCACATTAAGTTTAAATATTCTTGATTATAAAATTATCTTAGTGCATTTTCAATTTTTTCCAATGTAAGGGAAGTTAATCTTGTGTATCCAATACACAATGGAAGTTGTCACAAACAACAAATGATCAATACTGACAAGTTAAATCATGGGAAACAGCAGTTACAATTATGAATTGACTCCTTAAATGAAATGTTTCTTTCTAGGTGGACAGCCCATGAACAATGAAATATTACTTTTATACTTTTAAAAACCCGACGGGAAGAAGGGCATCAGTTCGTGAATTTATTACCAGACAGACATGCAAAATTTGTGATTATACAGTGGATTACATGTGTCCTACCAAAACTAGCAAATCTCCTCATGCATTCGCAATGTGCTCTATCAGAACCGATCTCCTCAAGCAGGAAAACGAGAAAATTGACAGTTTGTAGATTTATCTAGACTTCAATTTACTTCTGACGAGTCGGAATTTATCCCCGATTACATTTAGACTCCAATGATGAAAAAATATTGAAAATTTAACTTGCATCTTTGTCAAGAACAACTTAGAAATGTAAGAGTGTCACAATTTTCGTCATGTTTTTCGTGGGACGATTGATTTTGCGAGAGTTACACTTCATATACAAGAATAAACTATACATGTTTCTAATCGTGAAAGCATTCGCCACAGCATAGCATTCTCTGATTTTGCAATATTCGAGCAGTAAAAAAGAAAATTTCAATTTTTGACATGTACATACCTTGCGAAGCGTCTTCGTGAACTCTCCTCCACCAAAACCGGAAGTTATCCTCACGAATTTCTTTGCAGAACTAACTGTTCTGCTTGTGCCGATTACCAGCCGTGTATATTGCTTCAACAAATATGTACAATGTCAATATAAACATGAATGACAAATAAAAGTAAAGAAATCACATATTTTTCATTGTTTCTGTTATATTTTTTTTAACGTGGGTTCTATGATAAATAATTCCATTAGATAATACGTGTTTATTAACTACAATCTACACACACAAGTGATTACAAATTGCAACATCAGCTGTTACATAGAATATTCTGAGCAAAGAGAATTCATTGACATGGGAAAGTTACGCCCTTAAAGTATAACAGGAAATCATGACTGTGAAATGCGTTTAGATAAGAAATAAACTGCAGACAGAAAGTTCCGTTGGTTTGTTAATAGTAAATTCCTACTGTCAGTATTAATCATAATCTAATTTAGATAAAGTGCTTAAGTGATAATAGATCTATGAACATTACAATCTTTACCCCTTAGCACAGATGTTCAACATAATGAAACAAATCATGAGAATCATTTAGCGGCAAATTAAACAGTTCACTGAACAATTAATGTCTATATGAAAATAACCCTACACCTATCATCCTAACATGCCTAACTAAAATATGTTTATTTACAGTTCAACTGTTTTCAATTAATCTCGGTTGCGGATTTCTCACTCTTGTTGAACGGCGTGTCGGCAGATTGTCCTTTTCATTCACTTTAATGTCAGAATTTGTAGTTTCTGCATTGCCATTCTCAACAGTGGATTTCTCGCGATTTGATTTACATGTTGGTAATGCTAGTAATTCCATGTCAATATCGGGCTGTATTTTATTATACTGTTCTGGTTTATTGTCAATATTTTCTTGTTGATCATATGCATGATAATCACGAATTTGATCAAGGTGTCTTTTCCACAGTAAGTTTCCAACTTGAACTTGATACGTAACTGGTCCAAGTTTGTTCACAATAACGCCTCTTATCCATTTTACGTTGCCACGATAGCATTTCTCTAAAACAGGTTCACCATTCTCGATTTCACGACGGTACGATTTCTTTGGACTTCTTTGTTGTTTCATTCGGTCTTCCATATCTGGTTTCAGCAGATCTAGTCGCGTACGAAATCTTCTGCCTACGAACAATTCAACGGGTGTTGCTTTTGTACTAGTATGTAGAGTAGTACGATAAGGGTAATAACAAAATTACCGAACTCCGAACAATCTTACAAAGGGAAAGTCAATACTCATAAGTATATAAACAGACAAAATCAGTCAACAACCGGAAAACTGTGAAAACCGTAATGCCCCTGACTTGGTACAGGCATTTCTAAAGAAATGGTGGGTTGAATCAGATTTTAAAGCGCCAAACCTCCCGCTTTCATTACGGTTCAAAGTTTCCGGCTGTCACTATAACAGTATTTATAACAATATTTGAACAAAAGAGGTAAAACAGTTGTCAAAGCAGCACCAAACTCAGTGAAGTAAATGTCAAAGACACTTTTACGTCACACATTGATAAAAAAATATTTTTGACATTTTTGTTGACACCTTATCTTTATACATTTTCACTATATGAAAATCCATCGTTTATAATCTTTTCTGCAGAGACGGAATATATTTCGACAAGATCTTGGTATCGGAATATAAACTTTTTAAGAGATCGAATAAGGCGAATCTTTTCATAGCCCCGGTTCAGTAGCCTGTTTCTCAGATGAAGATGACGTTTCAGGAAATCAAAATAATTGCTACTGACCCTTGCATATCGAATCAATTGCGAGATGTAGACACCATATGCAGGAGAAGCTGGTATATTGCTGAATAAATTTGGAAAATTTATGATTTTAAAATTGAAGTCGTCTAGTTTATCATAAATTGTAGTACTGATTTGACCACTGTCGTCAAATTCAAGGTATAAGTCCAAAAATGATGCGGACGAAGCGATATCTGTGGTCTCTTTAACTTCCAGCTCTGGAGTAGAAATCTGGCAATTTTCTAACTAAGTGTCCCTTTTTCCTCCTTCATTGTTTTCATGGCTGTTTTAAAAGTTCTCACTGCTCGTTCTGCCTCTCCATTCGATGATGGATGGTACGGCGCGGAAAGAATGTGTTTAATACCATTCTTCTTCAGAAAAGTTTGAAATTCAGCTTCTGTAAACTGAGCGGCGTTATCGGAAACTAGATAATTTGGTATTCCATGAGACGAAAATAATGTTCGTAACACGTTTATTGTATTCTCTGATGTCGTACTTGTCATTCGGACTACTTCCATCCATTTAGAATATGTGTCAACAACAATCAGAAACATTTCTCCACGAAATGGCCCTGCAAGGTCTATGTGGATACGCTGCCACGGTTTTGACGGCCAGATCCATGGGTTAGCGGACGCTGTTGGTTGTGAACTCTACATAATGTTGACATGCAGTATAAGTTCTTACTTTATTTTCATTGTCAATGTCTAAATTCGGCCACCACACATGCATTCGTGCAAGACTCTTCATACGTACGATTCCAGGGTGATTTTCATGTAGTTCGTTTAACACCAGACTGGTATTTCTGCGGAATAATTACACGTATTCCACGCATTAAACAACCTTCTTCAATTGTCAGTTAATCTTTGACACGATAGTATGGTTGCAATTCGGGTGAAATGTCACTGGCGCACGGCCAACCAGTAAGTGTAGTTTCCGTCACTCTTACTAACACTTGGTCTTTCTCAGTCTCGCGTTTAATGTTCGATGCTTTAGCTGGCAACTCGTTTAGCTTCTGCACATTTAACTGTTCTACTTCTTGCCAGAATATGTTAAAAGGAGAGTCACATTTGGTTTCTTTCAGCGGCAGTCCAGATAATAAGGGTAATAACAAAATTACCGAACTCCGAACAATCTTACAAAGGGAAAGTCAAAACTCATAATTATATAAACAGACAAAATCAGTCAACAACCGGAAAACTGTGAAAACCGTAATGACCCTGACTTGGTACAGGCATTTCTAAAGAAATGGTGGGTTGAATCAGATTTTAAGGCGCCAAACCTCCCGCTCTCATTACGGTTCAAAGGTTCCGGCTGTCACTATAACAGTATTTAAATACAGGAACAAAATAGGTAAAATAGTTGTCAAAGCAGTACCATATTCGGTGACGTAAATGTCAAAAATATTTTTAGGTCACACATTGATATAAACCATCCGCATTAGCATTGTCCTTGGACGATTTACACTTTACTTCATACTGGTATCCACTCAGCTGAATAGCCCATCTCTGCATACGTGAAGCAGCTAACATAGGTATACCAGTTTTTGGTACCAGCATTAACGACAGTGGTTTGTTGTCCGTAACCAGTGTGAATTTCCTTCCATACAGATACTGATGAAAACGAGTAACACCAAAAATAATAGATAATGCTTCCCTTTCAATTTGTGAATAATTCCTTTCAGCACTTGTAAGCGTGCTTGACGAATATGCAATCGGTCGCTCATCTCCATTTTCATATTTGTGCGAAATAACATAACCTAATCCATACGGGGATGCATCAACTGCTAATTCTACGTCCAAACTAGGATCGTAATGAGCTAGTACTTCCGATGAACTTAATAATTCACAAATTTTCCTGAAAGAATTTTTGCACCTTTCATTCCATTGCCATTTAGTTTTTTTAGTTAACAACTCATTTAACGGTTGTAACACTGTTAACATATAGGGTATCCATTTCCGATAATAATTTACCATTCCAAGCCAACTTAGCAATTCTTTCACATTTTCAGGGTCTGCTACATTTAACATTGCTTTCACTTTTTGCGGTGATGGCTGAATACCATCTTTACTCACAGTAAATGCAAAATATTCCACTTCGGATTTGATCAATGAAGACTTTGACTTTTTCAACCTTATTCCATATTCACTAAGACGCGTCAACACTGACTCTAAATTTTGCAAATGCTCTTCATCATTTTCCCCGATGATAATTAAATCATCAAGAATACATCCAACTCCATTAATTCCTTCTAGCATTTTATCCATACATTCCTGAAATATTGCCGGACTAGATGCGGCTCCAAATGGCAATCTAGTATAACGATATAATCCAAGATGTGTATTGATAGCTACACGATTTCTTGAACTTTCATTTAACAATACTGGTTGATAAGCTTGGGATAAATCCAGTTTTGAAAAACTTTGACCTCCATTTAAGCGTGAAAATAAATCCTCAGCTTTTGGTAACGGATATTGAGGAACTTCCAAATCTGGATTTATTGTAACCTTGTAATCTCCATAAATTCGAAATGTAGAATCGGATTTCAAAACGGGTACGATGGGGTGCTGCATATTCAGAAAAATCTTTCTTCTCAATAATTCCAAGCTTTTCCAGACGTTTGATTTCATCCGCCACTTTATCACGGAGTGCATACGGAACTGGACGCGGCTTGTATAATTTCAGCGTAGCTCCCTCTTTTAATTTCAGTGAAGCCTGTATTCCTTTAACAGTTCCCAATTCATCATTGAAAACGTCCATTTTCATGAGTTCATTAACCTTGTCTTTAACAGAAAAGCATGCACTAACTGACCTGATATGATGCCAATCCAAAGTTAATTTTGATAGCCAGATCCTTCCAAACAATCATGGTCCACTTCCCTTCACTACCATAAGCGGCAGTGTCTCTGTTTGTTTTCCATGCTGAACCTTGACATGTAATTCGCCAAGTACTGCAATGTTATCTCCAGTGTAAGTCGTTAACTTCACATTACTGTTTTCCAGTTGCAGATGCGAAAAATACTTCTGATAACTGTCCTCACTAATTAAACTAAGTGATGCACCTGTGTCTAATTCCATAGTATAATCCACATTTTCAATGTTAATGTTAATCTTGATTTCGTGATTATTTGGTGTTTTATCGGTAAACACAGACCATTCTTGTTCATTCTCGGATGATTCGGAATATTCTTCCTCAACTTGGTGTACTTTCGACGGTTTTGCCTTGAATTTGTTTGGATTGCGTTTCTTCTTCCCGATCTTCTTTTCCTCCTTGTAAGATGTTGAGCTGTAAGCCTTTTTCTTGCATTGACGGCTTAAATGTCCAATTTCTTTGCACTTATGACATTTTGAGTTCTTGTAATAACAGTCATCGGCATAGTGTCCTGATTTTCCACAACGATAACATTCGGTTACAACTGTCACTTTATTTGTCGGTGTCGGAACTTGATTTCTGAACTCGTTGCTTTCTCGTTCTGCGGTTTCCATTCCAACTGCTATTTGAAATGCTTTTTTCAGTGTCACGTCACTTTCGGACAATAATTTCCTTTGCATTGTCTTTGAATAGAGTCCACAAACAAATCTGTCTCTGAGTACTTCTTCTAGAAAGGCTTTAAAATCACATGTATCAGCCAATTTTCGTAAGTTGGCGAGATAGTCCCGGACTTTTTCATGGCTTTCTTGCTTCCGTTGATGAAACTTGTAACGTTCTGCAATGATCAGTGGTTTCGGCTTTAAATGTCCTGTTAAGACTTCTTTCAGTTCATCGAATGTCTTTGTTATTTGGTTTATCAGGAGCACATAAATTACGTTGCAAGCTGTAATTCTTTTCCCCACAGACGACGAGACAAATCTACCTTTTCTTGTCATTATCGTCAATTTCATTTGCAAGGAAATATTCCTCTAATCTTTCAACGTACTCATCGAAATTGTTTTCAAATTTGAATTCTTCAATTCGGACATACGTCGGCATCTTCCTATTTCAGGTGTGTTATAATTTCAGCAGACTGTCATTAAATAAACTCTCTAAAAGTTCCACTACATGTATCTCGTCGCCAATGTTATATTTTTTTCAACGTGGGTTCTATGATAAATAATTCCATTAGAGAATACGTGTTTATTAACTACACACAATTGATTACAAATTGCAAGATCAGCTGTTACATAGAATATTCTAAACAAATAGAATTCATTGACATGGGAAAGTTACGTCCCTAAAGTATAACAGGAAATCATGACTGTGAAATACGCTTAGATAAGACAGAAAGTTCCGTTGGTTTATTGATAGTAAATTCCTACTGTCAGTATTAATCATAATCCAATTTAGATAAAGTGCTTAAGTGATAATTGATCTATAAACATTACAGTTTCTAAATATCAGGCCATGTTTAAAGTCTTGCAGTGAAATGCCAGGCTATGGAAAATACCTACTCTAAAAATAGCTCTGTCATCCCCCAGAAATTCGCTATTTATAGGCCATGCATCAAATCCTCCATATCCATATTAAAATACAACTAAATCAATCAAATTTGGGCTCAAAATAATCCTTATACATTTAACTTCAATTATCAATTTCATTATTTCATTCCATTCAGTATTTGTCATAATACAACAAAGTAAAAGGAACTTTTTTCTTTAAAAGGGACTACTTTTGGATTGGTTGAATTACTGGTTTGACACCTTAAGTGATAATTGAACTGTAAACGTTACAGTTTCTATATGTTATGGCTCAGTTGTATCTATCCAGATATGTGTATTGCATACAGCTTTGGTTTTGTTTGGTTGCATTTCTCCGGACATGTGTATTGCATACACTTTGGCTTTGTTTTCTTTGGTAGTCTTTTTATACAAGGTTGTCTTCATGATGATCACGAAGCTTTAATTAACAAACATGTCATGATGATACGCGTAACTGATAATATTTAATCAGTGAAGGATGCCGACATTATCGACCCACCACAGCGGATACGTCTAAGCACAGCTCAGGACTCCTGAGTGCACTCAGGACCTCCAAAGTGCACTCAGGACGTGATGTGGTTATCTTAGTTTGACACAGGACATGTATAAGACTTCAGTACAGTACAGTTATTGAACTGTCAAAGTTTTGTGCAGATAACTTGAAAGATTTAGGAGTTATGAAGGATTTTCTTATATCTCTTTGACATGCCGCCCATTACACAACCGGATGACTGATCGATCATACATGAAAATCCAATAAACAAATTACTATCGTTTCTTGGCCAAACAAATTACACCATCAAATGGATTTTTATATATTTTATTTAATAAATAATTATTCATAACAAAACAGGTATACACAATAAATAGTTATATGCATGAAAACTGTTCTGTGTGTATGTACTATTAAAATCACAAAGTTTAAAAATATTCACGAATACTTTCAGAAAACAATTATTTTATCAAATTATTTTATAAAGTACATACAATAAGAATAATTTTTTTAAAAAAAATACATACTATGGAAATTATAATTTTTGTTTAAAGTACATAGTGTATAAAATAGAATTATTAAAGAGGAGATGATCATTTGTCTGCACATTTTTTTAATGTACATGTACATGTTACTTGTTGAATGCGTATTTAAAATAATATGACAGAAGCAAAACACAATATACAATAGTTCAATTAATTCAGTTATAGTTCTAAGAACATAATGAGTTGAAGGATCGAAAAAGGAAGTTCTAATATCTTGGCTGTGTACGATTGGTTCGAGGTCGTTTGTGGTCATACCTTTCGAAAAATAAAAACCCCGGACACAATTTGAGATCTAGATACCTTAAAGAACATTTGGGCCAAGTTTGGTTTGAATCCCTTCAGCAGTCTCAGAGGAGAAGATTTGTTTTATGTTAACGGACGACAGACGACGGAGTGACGATGGACGCAAAGTGATGGCAATAGCTCACCTTTTTGTCAGGTGGGCTAAAAACAATCAGATTGCTTTGAATAATTCTCTGCTACACGGGGAGAAGGATATCAATTATAAGAGGTCTGTTTTGCCTTTTGTATGACAACGTACACATTTCAGAAGTGATAAAGCTTACCAGGTGCTTGTCCATGGTCGGTGGTTCTCTCCGGGTACTCCGGTTTCTTCCCCCAACTAAAAAGTGCTGAAAGTGGCTTTAAACATCAAAAATCAATCAATCAACCAAATTGTTAGTCGTTCAAAGAATATATTTCTGGACAAGAGCGAGTTCCAACGTGAAAATAGATCTTACTTCGCGAAACGTGTAGATATATTTCAAAAATAAACAAGGGGTCCTATACATGAAGAATAGTTTTGTTATTTGCTTTAAGAATTGAATGATTCACGAACTGTTCCATAAACAACAACGTAGAAGGGGTTGACACCATGCATAGTGAGTAAAGAAAAGAATGTTTACATGTACAAGGAAAAGTCACAACCAATACCAAGCATACATGTGGAATGTATGATGATATCGTATCGTAATGGTAAAAGTTCTTAACGAGATTTACTATATATATGTTTTTCCTTATTTTTTCCCCTCAGGCCATCGTTATTTAATTTTTATTTTCACAGACTTTCTTTTTCTCAAAGTATTGGTCGCAGGAGGGCAAACAATAGAAATAAAAAGAAGAATTTTGCCAATCTTTCCGGTCACATTTTGATGAGACACAAACATGCCATGGCGGTTTAATTTTTTAAATGTTCTCTGACACAAATATCAAGAAGTATGCATCCGTAGCTTCAAACTATTGAAGTAAAAAAATCTGAGACAGTTTTGATATTTCAAGAAAAAGGAAAGGAGTAGTCTGTGAAACAAAAAGGAAACAACAATGGCCTCACGCCTCAATATATAAAAAACAATATTTGCCGAATATTGTCAACCTCAAACATACAGATGTATTTTAATTTTATGTAGACAATTGTTTGGTGGTTTGAGGAGAGTAGTATATGGGTACGGACAAAGTCGTATTTGTGGGGGTGCTACCGGAAGTCACGTGACCGGAAGAGGCCCTGACCGGAAGTGTCCCTGACCGGAAGTGACCGGAAGTATGTTCTGCGCATGTCGGGCTTTTCCCGCGTTTTTTTCTTACTATAGTAGTAGTACAAAATGTAATAGATTAGTATAAGTACCATGGCTACCGGAAGTGACCTTACATAACCCCTTCGGGGTTCCCGTGGGTGTGTGGCCGCGCAACCAGAAGTTGCGCAATATCCGCCCTAGTGGGGCCTTTTCACCGGAAATGACGTCAGCAAACGTCACCCGTAGGGCTTCCCCTGGAAGTCACGTGATCGGAAGTACCCTTGGGGTGGCGTCCTATATTCGTTTTCTAGACCTTTAGCTGGTTATCTGCCCCTTTCCCGGCATTTTTTTTCATAATTACATTATTTATTTCAATAATTACGTTTCTTACAAAAGTTTGCCACCACCACCACCTCTCTAGGACGTCCGCATCCTATTATCATTTTCTAGCCCTTTCACTGGTTATTTATTTCAATAATGGTTTTCACCTACGGTGTTTTCGGATATGTTGTGTAGTACTCCAAGTAGTCTATCACGTTCTCACTGTGGGGGTACTAAATAACCTAAGTCAAATTGTACATTTGAAAATTTCCATGTTTAGAAAAACAAATAAGACAACAATTAACAAAAATAAAACGAAAATTCTTATTGGCATACGTCCTTTCCATTCTCGTTTATAAAGGACGAAGTCCTTCTAACGGTAAGCTGTCCGATTTTTCCTTCTATATTGATAGCTAAAAATCTGCTCACCGGAAGTTTAAAAGATAGATCAATTGATAATTTAGAAACGCAAAAGAAATCTATTTCAATGAAAAATTCCCAATTCTTTGATTATTTACTCTATGCAAAATCGAAATAAACTTTTAATAAAATTCTAATAAAAAAATATCTTTCTACGAAACTCCCGATGGAATAGACTGACTCAATCTGTCTCAATCTAGCCGAGGTACGAGCCAGGGGACAGAACTCGTCAGTTTACCGATGGAAGAGCGGCGTAGGTAAAATGAACGCCATAACAAATCGGCTACACAATTCATTCAAAATAAAAGATAATAGCCTCACCGGACGCAATTACGAACGAAATAAAAAGTATGTCTCCTAATTGTTCCTTCAAAACATGAATTAAAAAAATGCTTTTATAAATAGATACCCCGCTAAATTACTCGTGTTTTGGGAGAAAATTATTCATGCGCAGTTGTTAAATGTTGCAGACGACGGGTTTTCATATTTGTAAACAGAAAACGATCGACAATTGCACTTGGAATCTATCACTAAAATTCATTGAGGTTCGCATATTTTGTTATCTTATGCCTGTAATTGGAAAGAATATGATCTCCTGGTTTTATGCATATGTAGAACACATTGAAATTAAAAAAAAAACAGTCAATATAATACATTTTCCTTACCTTGATCTATCCCAAAATGTCAAAATCCGTGATGTACCTTATTCATTGAAGAGTCCAAGGAATTCCGAATGCAAACTGGCACACATTTATGGTATGAATAAAGGAAAGGTTTTTATGCCATGTGTATTATATACAAATAGATATGTGAACGTAAATGAATGAATGCTCTTTCAATTTAAACAGTTGTCATTAAATAATTTACGCTAGAAAGGTTATTATGATGTCGTTCGAAATTGTGTCCGGATCTAGGTCACAGAGTGACTAGAATGGGGTCATGAAAATCTGTTCCAAGTTAAAACCCGTAACAATGCATTGAATAATATATGGGCCATGATTCAAAAGGAATATTGGTGCTTAATCTGAAATATGAACATGCAATCAGCTTCATCAATTTGGTCAAATTTATAAATTATTATCAAATGCCACGGTCAATATCATCGAAATTGTTCGTAATTGCGTCCGGTGGCGGTGAGGCTAACGTGTACGGATCATGGTATTATTGAAATTTTAGGACTTCGTCCTTCAAACAGGTTGCCTGTCTCATATTATTTAGATATTTCAAGGTCTTTCAATTGTCCCCAAATATTCACATATAGTCGGTCTGATTTGTAATTACTTGCGGTCAGTTAGTTAATTGTTTTTTGTTTCTTTTTTTTTTTGCATTGTGACGATATATTTTAAAAGTTCACGTACTCGTTAGTTCTGAACATAAATTATACCAGATTTGAAAAACTTGTATTGTGACATATATATATATATATATATATCAATGAATTACTTATTTAACCCTTACATGTCCAAAGAGCATGTTTTCAGGCTTTTCAAACCACCCGTCGAGTGCCAACGGGCTATTTATAGGCTTTGCGTAAAGCGTCATTCATCGATGACGTCACAGTAAAATAGACGTCACATCGTGAATCCAGTCATCGTATTTAAACGGCCCTTTTAAACAAATATTTCAAAAAGAATTGCAAATCAGTGTATAACGATTAAACATCGGACATTGAAAACAAAATTAAAGTGACTTACGCCAGGTCGGAGGAGGCGGAGGAGGAGGTCTCTTTGGGTGTAATTATGACTAACACAGAAATCTTCCATATTTTTCATATCTTTTCACAATTTTCTTCTGTATTTTCCATATCTTTTCACTATTCAACTTACTTTGCCTCCATATTTTCCATATCTTTTGACTATTTGCTTCTGTATTTTTCATATCTTTTCACTATTCAACTTGGGTTTCTTCCATATTTTTCATATCTTTTCACTATTCAACTTGCCTTTCTTCCATATTGTCCATATGTTATCACTATTTGACTTGCCTTTCTTCCATATTTTCCATATCATTTTACAATTTTCTTCTGTATTTTCCAAATCTTATCACTATTCAACTTGGGTTTCTTCCATATTTTTCATATCTTTTCTCTATTCAACTTACCTTTCTTCCATATTTTCCCTATATTTTCACTATTCAACTTACTTTTCTTCTGTATTTTCCTAATCTTTTCACTATTCAACTTATTTTTCTTCCATATTGTCCATATCATTTCACAATTCAACCTACTTTTCTTCCGCATTTTCCATATCTTTTCACTATTCAACTTACTTTTCTTCCATATTTTCCCTATCATTTCACAATTTTCTTCTGTATTTTCCAAATCATTTTTCACTATTCGACTTACTTTTCTTCCATATTTTCCATATCATTTCACTATTCAACCTGCTTTTCTTCCATATTTTTCATATCTTTTCACAATTTCCTTCTGTATTTTCCAAATCTGTTCACTATTCGACTTGCCTTTCTTCCATATCTTCCAAATCATTTCACTATTTTCTTCCATATTTTCCCTATCTTTTCATTATTTTCTTCTGTATTTTCCATATCTTTTCACTATTAGACTTACTTATCTTCCATATTTTCCAAATCATTTCACTTTTCAACTTATCTTTCTTCCATATTTTCCAATGTTTTCCAGTTATCAGAAACAAGCATTAACAGTTATGATATCTCCTTTATGTACAAACTGCCATGATATAACTGTAATATTGTTGAATGTGGCATTAAACACCATCAACCTAACCCTTTATTTACAAAGACATATACCTATCTACCTATCTATCTACATTTTTATCAGAATTATAGATTTTATTAAATTTTTACTATTTATTTTCCTATCTTAATGAGTTTCAAATTTCCACAATCAAATTTATTTTACACAACAGCCTAACACAGTGTTCTATTTTTAGAGCAGTAAGAAAACTTACTTCCTGAACAGGGTTTTAGTATATATTTACCTGCCAAAGGGAAGCAAATATCTGTATAATACTATATCCGTTTAAATATATCTATTTTCCTGCCAAGGGCAAGTAACTCTCTGTATATAAGTGTAACAATCGATTTATATAGTATTTCTCTTTCTGCACAAGTATATGTCCAAATACAGAGTGATGACCCCCTTTATCCTCCACATAAAGAGCAATGCCCCTACTACAGTGTTATTCCTCCACATACAGAGTTATGTCCCCTACTGTAGTGTTATCCCACATGAATAGTTATGTCCCATACTGCAGTGTTAAACCTCCACATAAAGAGTTATTCCCCCTACTGTAGAATTATCCTTGCACATACAGAGTTGTAACTTATTCCTCCACATAAAGAACTATGTCCCCCACTGCAGTGTTAAACCTCCACACACAGGGTTGTGTCCCTACGGCAGTGTTATCTCCACATAAATAGTTATGCCCCATACTACAGTGTTAAACCTCCACATAAAGAGTTATTCCCCCTACTGTAGTATAATCCTTGCATATACAGAGTTGTAACTTTTTCCTCCACATAAAAAGCTATGTCCCCTACTGCAGTGTTAAGCCTCCACACACAGGGTTATGTCCCCTGCGGCAGTGTTATTCCCACATGAATAACTATGTCCCATACTGCAGTGTTAAACCTCCACATAAAGAGTTATTCCCCCTACTGTAGTATTATCCTTGCACATACAGAGTTGTAACTTATTCCTCCACATAAAGAGTTATGTCCCCTACTGCAGTGTTAACCCTCCACACACAGGGTTATGTCCCCTACGGCAGTGGTATCCCCACATAAATAGCTATGTCCCCTACGGCAGTGTTATCCCCACATAAATAGTTATGTCCCCCACTGCAGTGTTAAACCTCCACATAAAGAGTTATTCCCCCTACTTTAATATTATCCTTGCACATACAGAGTTGTAACTTATTCCTCCACATATAGAGTTATGTCCCCTACTGCAGTGTTAAACCTCCACACACAGGGTTATGTCCCCTACGACAGTGGTATCCCCACATAAATAGTTATGTCCCCTACGCAGTGTTATCAACACATAAATAGCAATGTCCCCTACTGCAGTGTTAAACCTCCACATAAAGAGTTATTCCCCCTACTGTAGAATTATCCTTGCACATACAGAGTTGTAACTTATTCCTCCACATAAAGAACTATGTCCCCTACTGCAGGGTTAAACCTCCACACACAGGGTTGTGTCCCCTACGGCAGTGTTATCTCCACATAAATAGTTATGCCCCATACTACAGTGTTAAACCTCCACATAAAGAGTTATTCCCCCTACTGTAGTATAATCCTTGCATATACAGAGTTGTAACTTTTTCCTCCACATAAAGAGCTATGTCCCCTACTGCAGTGTTAAGCCTCCACACACAGGGTTATGTCCCCTGCGGCAGTGTTATCCCCACATGAATAACTATGTCCCATACTGCAGTGTTAAACCTCCACATAAAGAGTTATTCACCCTACTGTAGTATTATCCTTGCACATACAGAGTTGTAACTTATGCCTCCACATAAAGAGTTATGTCCCCTACTGCAGTGTTAACCCTCCACACACAGGGTTATGTCCCCTACGGCAGTGGTATCCCCACATAAATAGATATGTCCCCTACGGCAGTGTTATCCCCACATAAATAGTTATGTCCCCTACTGCAGTGTTAAACCTCCACATAAAGAGTTATTCCCCCTACTTTAATATTATCCTTGGACATACAGAGTTGTAACTTATTCCTCACATAAAGAGTTATGTCCCCTATTACAGAGTTATCCCTTCAGATACAGAGTTATTCCCAATTACTGTAGCACTAATAAATAGAAAATGCAAATATGCCCGTTTTTTTGCAAATATAACCGGTAAGATGCAAATAATTAAAGATTACCAGTTATATTAGCGTTTACCAGTTAAATTAGCGAATTGTCTTGTTATATTTGCGTTTTACCTTTTAAATTTGCATTGTCATGGTATTTTAGCGTTTTTCCTTTTAAATTTGCATTGTCGTGGCATTTTTGCGTTTTTCCTTTTAAATTTGCATTGCCGTGGCATTTTAGCGACGGGATACTTGAATACATGTGTCACAATCTTTGGCAATAATCAGAAACGCAATACACATTTTGTGACCATTTAACGGTACCCGTGACTAGAATAGGAGATGCAATACACATTTTAAAGGTTCTAATTGGTGATCAAAATACACGACCCTGATCAAGTATACATTAGGAATGGGTGCATATTAATGCACACTGGCGGATCAAGGGATTGTTCGACAATTTAGTAAAATTCGTGTATAAATTGGGTAAAAATTGGCAAACAAGAGCCTGGGAACCCGTTTTCAAAACTGCTGGATCCGCGCCTGATGCAGCAATGATTCTGGGGCTATTTCCACAAAAAATCTTCAGATTAACATTGATCGTAAGTTATATTGGATTGTTCATTTTTATCTTTATTTTTTTTGTGCATCATCATAATGATATAGGAACAACCAAAATTATGAAGTAAAGCAGGGTGAACAGGGCAGGGTAGCAAATTCTTCTTGCAAATCCCAAAAAGCAAAATAGACAAAAAACATTCATATGCAATTTTTCCTTATAAAAACAACAACCATATTTTTTATGACTATTCTGAGATTAATCAGAAGGGTCCGCCAGTTCGAAAGACGTGATTAAAATAAACAAAAAATGTTTTCTTACGCAGACATATTATATGTTACGCTTGTTCAAATCAGAAATAACCGTTATGAAAACAGATTAATCTTTTTACTGTTGGCAAGTAAGAATATTGTATTTCCATAAACAAATTATTATATTACGTAAGATATGTACCCTGAAGTTTTGTATAATAAACCTTAAAAGTATTTATAATACTCATCGTCTGTAATTGTCAAATGAAAACTATTACAAATTATATGTTTACATATCTTTTCACTATTCAACTTGGCTTTCTTCCATATTTTCCATATCTTTTCACTGTTCAACTTGGCTTTCTTCCATATTTTTCATATCATTTCACTTTTCAACTTACTTTTCTTCCATATTTTCCATATCATTTCACTATTCAATCTACTTTTCTTCCATATTTTTCATATCTTTTCACAATTTTCTTTGTATTTTCCAAATCTTTCCACTTTTCAACTTACTTTTCTTCCATATTTTTCGTATCTTTTCTCTTTTCAACTTACTTTTCTTTCATATTTTCCATATCTTTTCACTATTCAACTTGGCTTTCTTCAATATTTTCCATATCTTTTCACTGTTCAACTTGGCTTTCTTCCATATTTTTCATATCATTTCACTTTTCAACTTACTTTTCTTCCATATTTTCCATATCATTTCACTATTCAATCTGCTTTTCTTCCATATTTTTCATATCTTTTCACAATTTTCTTTGTATTTTCCAAATCTTTCCACTTTTCAATTGACTTTTCTTCCATATTTTTCGTATCTTTTCACTTTTCAACTTAATTTTCTTTCATATTTTCCATATCATTTCACTACTCAACTTAATTTTCTTCCATATTTTCCATATCTTTTCAGTATTCAACTTACTTTTCTTCTGCATTTTCCAAAGCTTTCCACTATTCAACTTTCCTTTCTTCCATATTTTCCAAATCTTTTCACTATTCAACTGATTTTTCTTCCATACTTTCCATATCTTATCACTATTCAACTTTCTTTTCTTCCATATTTTCCATATCTTTTTCACTATTCAACTTACTTTTCTTCTATATTTTCCCTATCTTTTCACTATTCAACTTACGTTTCTTCCATATGTTCCATATCTTTTTTTCATTGCTTCTAATGATTCTTTCAAATCAGAATTTTCTTTTCTCCATGTTTGCTGATTTTCCAATATTAATTCTGTTTTGCTAATTCTGGAAATATAAAAGAATGATTAAAATCCTAACTTCATACACCATGACTATGATATTGTCGTGTTTACTTTCAGAACAGTGAAATCTATAAAACGAATATAACTTGCAACGTTACTTGTTTTCCTCGTACATGACGTCATGTGTGAATCCTGTTTACGTGACACAGACAACAATAGCAGTGACTATATTACATAAAATACATTGCAGTATAGAGGTTCCCAAAACAAAAAACGGATTATTGGTTTTCAAAATATAATAGGGTTCTTCATCATTACTGCGGCATGTTAGGGGTTTGATCAGTACTTGACTGTTTTGAGGACCTGTAGGGCAACATAATTCGGGAAAGGTGTGCTACCGGAAATGACATCACAGGAAGTCAAGTTATCGGAAGTGACGTGACCGGAAGTGACGTCATCACGCGACCGGAAGTGATTGTAGTCATGTGACCGGAAGTGACGTTATTTTTCCGCGCTTTTTTTTACTATAGTAGTAGTACAAAATGTCTCCTTACACGTAAAACTAGAGGATACTAAAGGAATAATCAGAAGCTGTAAATCGAATGACAAACAACACAATGACCAAAAGATACCAAAGGAATAAGCAGAAGCCGTAAATCGAATGACAAACAACACAATAACCAAGAGATACCAAAGGAATAAGCAGAAGCCGTAAATCGAATGACAAACAACAATGGGACATTTTGTACTACTACTATAGTAAGAAAAAAGCGCGGGGAAAATGACGTCAAATCCTGTGACATCACGTCCGGCTATGACGTCATTTCCGATCACGTGACTGACGTCACTTCCTGTCACGTGACTAACGTCATTTCTGGTGATGTCACTTCCGGTAGCACACCTTTCCCAAATTATGATTGCCTACAGGTCCTCCAAACTGTCAAGTACTGATCAAACCCCTAACATGCCGCCGCCGCAATACTCACAGAGTAATGATGAAGAACCCTATTATATTTTGAAAACCAATAATCCGTTTTTTGTTTTGGGAACCTCTATACTGTAATGTATTTTATGTAATATAGTCACTGCTATTGTTTTCTGTGTCAGGTAAACAGGATTCACACATGTAATACTATAAACTTTTTAATTGGACATCAGTTATTTAATGATGATTTTTTATAAATGATGGGAAATGTTTTACTACATAGTATCAGACAAAAATGGTGAAATGTATCAAAGATCGTACAATGTTATCAACCGTAGACGTTCACTGGTGGATGATCAGCAATTGGTCAAATTTATCAATATATATTCAGCCTGATAGTAGATTGGTTAGACAATTCATATTTAATCTTCAGCTTTTGTTGAGTAGCTAAGACGATCTCATTGGACAACATTGTATTAATGTGTTTGCATTTAGATGCTATAACATGCTGTAGTATTGATAGTAAAAATAGATTCTGGGCCGAAAATGAAAATTTAGGAAAATAATAAAACTTGTAAAAAATAGATTCTGTGACGAAAATGAATTTTTACTGTGACGTCATCATGAATGACGCTTTACACAAAGCCTATAAGTAGCCCGTTGGCACTCGAGGGGTGGTTTGAAAAGCCTAAAAACAGGCTCTTTGGACATGTAAGAGTTAAATAAGTAATTCATTAATATATATACATGTCAAAATACAAGTTTTCTCAAATCTGGTATAATTTATGTTTAGAACTAACGAGTACGTGAACTTTTAAAATATATCCTGACAATGCCAAAAAAATGAAACAAAAAACACCTAACTGACCGCAAGTAATTACAAATCAGACCGACCATATGTGAATATTTGGAGACAATTGAAAGACCTTGAAATATCTAAATATAAACGAGAATCGAAAGGACGTATGTCAATAAGAATTTTCGTCTTATTTGTTTTTCTAAACATTAAAAGTGTAAAAATATGAATTGAAAACATATTTTGAAGATGGAAATTTTCAAATGTACAATTTGACTCTTAGGTTATTTAGTACCCCCACAGTGAGAACGTGATAGACTACTTGGAGTACTACACAACATATCCGAAACCACCGTAGGCGAAAACCATTATTGAAATAAATAATGTAATTATGAAAATAAAATGGGGGGAAGATAACCAGTGAAAGGGCTAGAAAATGATAATAGGACATGGACGTCCTAGAGAGGTGGTGGTGGTAGTGGAGGTGGTGGCAAACTTTTGTAAGAAATGTAATTATTGAAATAAATAATGTAATTATGAAGATAAAATGGCGAGAAAGGGGCAGATAACCAGTGAAAGGGCTAGAAATCGATAATAGGACGCCACCCCAAGGGCACTTTCAATCACGTGACTTCCAGGGGAAGACCTCCGGGTGACATTTGATGACGTCATTTCCGGTGAAAAGACCCCACTAGGGCGGATATTGCACAACTTCTGGTTGCGCGTGCGCACACCAAAGGGAACCCCGAAGGGGTCACGTGACCTTCTGTCACTTCCGGTAGTCATGGTACTTGTACTACTGTATTATATTTTGTACTACTACTATAGTAACAAAAAACGCGTGGAAAAATCCCGGCATGCGCAGAACATACTTCCGGTCACTTCCGGTCAGGTCCTCTTCCGGTCACGTGACTTCCGGGGAGTATTTGGGTAAATCTATGAAACGTAAGTAAGAATCATAAGAAATAATACCTCTGTCAATCTGTCGAGAGAGGCTTGATAGTTGTAACCGGATTCCGGTTTAACTGCTATTTCACAAATGGCTCGGAAAAGACCAGAATGGGTTTTTTTCCAAAAAAAAAAAATTTTACTCAAATGTTTCATTGTGTTTCGTTTTCTTAGCAATTTTGAAAGAAACAATAACGATTAACAATTTAACTAATTATTAGTTGTTGTAGCTGTTATGTGTGTCCATGCTTAAAGGTCTTCATCACGAACATCAAAAGACACTGGAATAATAAATAAAGTTCAAACAATATGAATAATAATTTTTTTTTTTTTAAGTAAGGTCCAGGTGAACTATTCCCATCACTTGGCGTCCGTCGTCTGTCGTCTGTAAACTTTTCACATTTCAAGCTTCTTCTCCAAAACCACTGGGCCAATTGGAACCAAACTTAGCAGGAATGTTCCTTGGATGGTCCTCTACAAAATATCTGTTTTTGTTCCAGTCGGATATTCAACATGGCTGCCAGGGCCAATAACATGCTCTGATTGGCTGAAATTTCAAAGATCTTCTTCTCTAAAACTAATTAACTGACTGAACCCAAACTGTAAGTGAATGATCATTGGATTGTCCTTTACCAAGTTTCTGATGCCGATCTGAAATCCAAGATGGCCGCCAGCGCAGGACATAGATTAACATTGAACTCTATGGGAAAATGTTCAAATGCCTTCTTCTCAGAAACTACAAATATGAAGAAAGCTAAACTGGACATGAATGTTCATTGGATGGTTCTCTACAAAATCTAGGTATTTTGTTCCGATATGAAATTCAAAATGGCGGCTACGACAGGACTTATTTTAACATTGGAGCCTAAGGGAAAAATGTTTCAAAACGCATCTTCTCTGAAACCACTTAGACAATTGAAACCAAACTGCCCAGGAATGATCATTGGAAGGTCCTGTACAAAGTTTCTGTTTTTTATGCCGATCAGAGATCCAAGATGGCCGCCACTGCAGAACTTAGATTAACATTGGACCCTATGGGAAAATGTTCAAATGCCTTCCTCTCAGAAACTACAAATATGATTAAAGCCAAATTGTACATGAATGTTAATTGGATATTCCTCTACAAACTATAGGTTTTTTGTTCCAATATAAAATGGAAGATGGCGGCTACAGCGGGATTAGTTTAACATTGGACCCTATGGGAAAAGTGTCTCAAAACGCTTCCTCTCTAAAACCACTTGGACAAATGAAACCAAGCTGCCCATGAATAATCATTTGATGGTCCTCTAAACAAATTTGTTTGATGTCGATCCGAAATTCAAGATGGCTGCCACCAAAGGTCAGGGTATTAACACAGGACCATATGGGGAAAATAGAGAAATATGTTCTTCTCTGAAGCTATTGCATTGATTGAACGTAAACTGTGCATCAATCATTGGAAGGTCCTTTACAAACTTTGTGTGTTTTATGTTGATCGGAATTCCAAGATGACTACCACTGCAGGACATAGTTTTTACATAGGACCAATTGGTTCTTTTTATAACCAGGTGAACGATATAGGCTCTTGAGAGCCGTTGGTGGGTTTTTTTTCCTGCAAATTTCAATAATATTTCCTAATTTCAAACTTTATAAGAAAATTCTCATTAAAATTTAAAAATGAAAATATTTTGTTGCAAAATGAACTTAAATGATCAGATAGCAAGATATGATTATAATCTAACGATTATGAAGTCTCAAGTCTTCCAAACCAGCCACTGACAACAGGTTTAAAAAATAAATCAAAAGCTACCTTTGAAATCGAACAATGTTGAATAGTTGCAGTATTGTGGTGGCCATTTTGAAAATGGCGACCGGTAGAAATTTTTCGATGTCAGGAATCAATTCGGGACATCATAATCTACCTACATATGAAATGTAGTTGAAATCGGACATTGTTGAATTTGTGTGGTATTGTGGCGGCCATTTTGAAAATGGTGACCGGTAGAAATTTTTCAGTGTCGGAAATCAATTCGGGACATCATTATCTAATCACATATCAAATTTTGATGATATCGGACAATGTTGAATTTTTACGGCCATTTTGAAAATGGCGACCGCTAGAAATTTTTCAATGTCGGGAATAAATTCGGGACATGATAATCTAACCACATATGAAATTTAGATGATATCGGACAATGTTAAATTTTTGCGGTATTGTGGCGGCCATTTTTAAAATGGCGATCGGTAGAAATTTTTCAATGTCTGGAATCAATTCGGGACATCATTATCTACTAACATATCAATTTTTTATGATATCGGACAATGTTGAATTTTTACCGCCCATTTTTTATGCCGTGTTTTGGCGGCCATTTTGAAAATGGCAGACATCTTGAAAATTTTGAAACGTAGAATTGCTCCCCTAATGGTGACCTTTCACTATGTCAAATTTTATGTCTCTATCATTATCCATTTAGAAGTTATCAACATTAATGTACGAAATTTCAACTTTCCCATAGGATTCTATTGTAACTCCCAACCCCTTTGAGCCCCTCAAAATATGACTTTGATCCCCTTTACCACAAAGCTGAAAACTTTAGGACCAATTAAATACATACATCTATAACTCCACACCAAGTTTCACGAAATTCTGTCCTGCAGTTCCTGAGATCTGCCGTGGACAAGTCCATGTGCCAAAGAAAGAAAGAAAGGAGGAGAAGAATAATAATGATAACTAGAATTGCCATTGCAAAGCAATATCGGACATCACCCCGCCCCATTATTTTGGTGCCTCGGTTTCCACGGTAACGCCATTTTGAATTTTATCAACACGCCGAAAGCTTCCACACACTACGGTGAATATTCCTACGATGTTTCATGAAGTTTGAGGAAAGAAATAAAAAAAAATTAAAATCCCACCTTTTTTTATTTCCATGGCAACTGCGACAAAGCTTGTCCTACCAATTCCGATATATTTGGCTTATCTCGTTCTACTAGATGTGGATGTGACAGGAAACATTACTGCAAAACTTTGTGAAGTTTGGAGTGAATTTAACATTTTTTGCACCTTGGATACCATGGCAAAGGCTGCCATTTTGAATTTTTTCAACCCCCCACCCCAAAGCTGCCACACACTACGGTGGATATTCCTACAAAATTTCATGAAGTTTTATGAAAGGAATCCGAATTATTTTTAAATCCCGCCTATTTTGTTTCCATGGCAACTGCTGCAAAGTTTGTCCAACCGATTCCGATTTTGTTGCTTATCTCGTTCCACTAGATGTGGATGTTGTTCCTATCAAGTTTTATCAATTTCTGTTCGGTGAGTAACCTGCTATGATCATTTTTGTGTTTTTCATTTTTTTAGCATTTTGGCCGTTTCCATGGCAACGTCAGCCATTTTGAAAAAATAAACCCTTAACAGCACAACTTCACATGGCATATGATATTCCTACAGTAGTGTGTGGAAGCTTTTGGCGTGTTGATAAAATTCAAAATGGCGTTACCGTGGAAACCGAGGTACCAAAATAATGGGGTGGGGTGATGTCCGATATTGCTTTGCAATGGCAATTCTAGTTATCATTATTATTCTTCTCCTCCTTTCTTTCTTTCTTTGGCACATGAACTTGTCCACGGCAGATCTCAGGAACTGCAGGACAGAATTTCGTGAAACTTGGTGTGGAGTTATAGATGTATGTATTTAGTTGGTCCTAAAGTTTTCAGCTTTGTGGTAAAGGGGATCAAAGTCATATTTTGAGGGGCTCAAAGGGGTTGGGAGTTACTATAGAATCCTATGGGAAAGTTCAAATTTCGTACATTAATGTTGATAACTTCTAAATGGATAATGATAGAGACATAAAATTTGACATAGTGAAAGGTCACCATTAGGGGAGCAATTCTACGTTTCAAAATTTTCAAGATGTCTGCCATTTTTAAAATGGCCACCAAAACACGGCATTATAATTGGGCGGTAAAAATTCAACATTGTCCGATATCATAAAAAATTGATATGTTAGTAGATAATGATGTCCCGAATTGATTCCAGACATTGAAAAATTTCTACCGATCGCCATTTTAAAAATGGCCGCCACAATACCGCAAAAATTTAACATTGTCCGATATCATCTAAATTTCATATGTGGTTAGAATATCATGTCCCGAATTTATTCCCGACATTGAAAAATTTCTAGCGGTCGCCATTTTCAAAATGGCCGTAAAAATTCAACATTGTCCGATATCATCAAAATTTGATATGTGATTAGATAATGATGTCCCGAATTGATTCCCGACATTTAAAAATTTATACCGGTCACCATTTTCAAAATGGCCGCCACAATACCACACAAATTCAACAATGTCCGATTTCAACAACATTTCATATGTAGGTAGATTATGATGTCCCGAATTGATTCCTGACATCGAAAAATTTCTACCGGTCGCCATTTTCAAAATGGCCACCACAATACTGCAAATATTCAACATTGTTCGATTTCAAAGGTAGCTTTTGATTTATTTTTTAAACCTGTTGTCAGTGGCTGACCTGAGAGTTCATAATCGTTAGATTATAATCATATCTTGCTATCTGTTCATTTAAGTTCATTTTGCAACAAAAAATTTTCATTTTTAAATTTTAATGAGAATTTTCTTATAAAGTTTGAAATTAGGAAATATTTTTTAAATTTGCAGGAAAAAAAACCCACCAGAGGCTCTCAAGAGCCTATATCGTTCACCTGGTAATAAAAAGAACCAATTGGTCCTATGTAAAAACTATGTCCTGCAGTGGTAGTCATCTTGGAATTCCGATCAACATAAAACACACAAAGTTTGTAAAGGACCTTCCAATGATTGATGCACAGTTTACGTTCAATCAGTGCAATAGCTTCAGAGAAGAACATATTTCTCTATTTTCCCCATATGGTCCTGTGTTAATACCCTGACCTTTGGTGGCAGCCATCTTGAATTTCGGATCAACATCAAACAAATTTGTTTAGAGGACCATCAAATGATTATTCATGGGCAGTTTGGTTTCATTTGTCCAAGTGGTTTTAGAGAGGAAGCGTTTTGAAACACTTTTCCCATAGGGTCCAATGTTAAACTAATCCCGCTGTAGCCGCCATCTTCCATTTTATATTGGAACAAAAAACCTATAGTTTGTAGAGGATCATCCAATGAACATTCATGTACAATTTGGCTTTAATCATATTTGTAGTTTCTGAGAAGAAGGCATTTGAACATTTTCCCATAGGGTCCAATGTTAATCTATGTTCTGCAGTGGCGGCCATCTTGGATCTCTGATCGGCATAAAAAACAAAATCTTTGTACAGAACCTTCCAATGATCATTTCTGGGCAGTTTGGTTTCAATTGTCCAAGTGGTTTCAGAGAATATGCGTTTTGAAACATTTTTCCCTTAGGCTCCAATGTTAAAATAAGTCCTGCCGTAGCCGCCATTTTGAATTTCATATCGGAACAAAATACCTAAATTTTGTAGAGAACCATCCAATGAACATTCATGTCCAGTTTAGCTTTCTTCATATTTGTAGTTTCTGAGAAGGCATTTGAACATTTTCCCATAGAGTCCAATGTTAATCTATGTCCTGCGCTGGCGGCCATCTTGGATTTCAGATCGGCATCAAAAACAGAAACTTGGTAATGGACAATCCAATGATCATTCACTTACAGTTTGGGTTCAGTCAGTTAATCAGTTTTAGAGAAGAAGATCTTTGAAATTTAAGCCAATCAGAGCATGTTATTGGCCCTGGCAGCCATGTTGAATATCCGACTGGAACAAAAAACAAATATTTTGTAGAGGACCATCCAAGGACCATTCCTGCTAAGTTTGGTTCCAATTGGCCCAGTGGTGTTGGAGAAGAAGCTTGAAATGTGAAAAGTTTACAGACGACAGACGACGGACGCCAAGTGATGGGAATAGTTCACCTGGACTTTACTTAAAAAAAAAAAAATTATTCATATTGTTTGAACTTTATTTATTATTCCAGTGTCTTTTGATGTTCGTGATGAAGACCTTTAAGCATGGACACACATAACAGCTACAACAACTAATAATTAGTTAAATTGTTAATCGTTATTGTTTCTTACAAAATTGCTAAGAAAACGAAAGACATCTTACACAATGAAACATTTGAGTAAAATGATAATTTTTTGGGAAAAAAACCCCATTCTGGTCTTTTCCGAGCCATTTGTGAAATAGCAGTTAAACCGGAATCCGGTTACAACTATCAAGAGTCTCTCGACAGATTGACAGAGGTATTATTTCTTATGATTCTTACTTACGTTTCATAGATTTACCCAAATACTCCCCGGAAATCACGTGACCGGAAGAGGACCTGACCGGATGTGACCGGAAGTATGTTCTGCGCATGCCGGGCTTTTTCCACGCGTTTTTTGTTACTATAGTAGTAGTACAAAATGTAATACAGTAGTACAAGTACCATGACTACCGGAAGTGACAGAAGGTCACGTGACCCCTTCGGGGTTCCCTTTGGTGTGCGCACGCGCAACCAGAAGTTGTGCAATATCCGCCCTAGTGGGGTCTTTTCACCGGAAATGACGTCATCAAATGTCACCCGGAGGGCTTCCCCTGGAAGTCACGTGATTGAAAGTGCCCTTGGGGTGGCGTCCTATTATCGTTTTCTAGCCCTTTCACTGGTTATCTGCCCCTTTCTCGCCATTTTATCTTCATAATTACATTATTTATTTCAATAATTACATTTCTTACAAAAGTTTGCCACCACCACCACCTCTCTAGGACGTCCATGTCCTATTATCATTTTCTAGCCCTTTCACTGGTTATCTTCCCGCCATTTTATTTTCATAATTACATTATTTATTTCAATAATGGTTTCCACCTACGGTGGTTTCGGATATGTTGTGTAGTACTCCAAGTAGTCTATCACGTTCTCACTGTGGGGGTACTAAATAACCTGAGTCAAATTGTACATTCGAAAGATGATCAAAAGATAAGAAGCGAGCATACAATGTTTGCATCCCAAGTCGTGAATCTACTCATTGAGCAACTTGTCATAAATACCGAGAAAAAAATGGTTTCTCTCATAACACAATGTCTCTACAACAGTGTTTAAAGTTTAAAAAAAAAGTGGTTAAAGTCTTGTAGCGTTAAGGTGAAAGCTCCCGTTAAGCCGGGACTGCCTGATCCATCAAACAGGTATGTTTTTTACCGTTTTTTGCTAAGCTTCACACTAGGAATCAAAACTTAAATTATAATTCTTTGCACTCTACGGGAACATGACATGCCATAAATGATACATATAAAAAAAAGTTGCATTAAACGGTAAAGGAAAAAGGTGTGAAATTTTATGTCACAGCATTTAACATCACGTGTCAACAAATTAAAATCCTGACCTCCGGGCGTATGTGATACCAGTATACCGACCGTTAATCCGATTATTATCACCAATAAACTATGACTGTCAATCAAAATGTTTACACAACAATTATAAAAGGCGACAATAATGTTAGTATTATCGATTGAAATTTTACCAAACACGTTTTGTATTTATTTGTATTGATGTTATATAATATGTACAAGCAATTTAATTTTTTTTTACTAATTTATCCTTTATTTTTTCTTTATTAATCAACACTTCATTAAACAATACAAAAATACTGGAAGTTATAACCCGAATAATCCAGTCGTTATATTACGCTCCCGCTGGTCGCTACATTAACGCCTGGATGCATTCATTGAAAAAATCCGTCATACCGGAAATAGTAAATCGCTAGGACTTATGAGTATTACGACATGAAATAGGAGGAGCTAAAGTGTTTGTAAATAATGTCCAATGGAGCGATCAGATGATGTAATGTTGTATGCAATACACATATCCGGATAAATACAACCAAACATGAAATAAAACTTAAATGAATAATTACTATTTTTTAAATATTAAAACATAATGATTTTTATTTCAAAGTTGGAAAGTAAATAAAAGCTTGAATTGAATTCACTCTTATAATGATTTTTTAATTTCATTTAAAATAAAGTTTTTAAAAAATTGTTATTTTATGATACTGATAGCTGATTAAAATTGTTTGTCATGCATTAGCTGTCAGTTGTAATATGCAGGATGTAACCAATATACAGGAAGAGCTCCTACTGTGAAGCCATCTACTTTGAGATGTCATTCGATGAAAATAATAACCTGACCATATTGTTACATAATAAGAATAAGAATTAGATAAGAAATTAAAATTGATAGAAGGCAAGGATTTATATAATTAACACATTAAGTCACATTTCATTTATTTAGGCTAACTTGAGTCAGTTATCAATTAAAGACAAAATTGGGTTTAAAAAAAACCAGTCTAATAAGTATTTACCTAAATAACGATATTGTGATGGGTATTTCTTTATAAATTGTATTATAAATCATTTTAATTTATGAAATAATCAACTTTCTGTTTACATATTTATTTTCAATAAAATTTCTTTATTATTTCATCCCATTTTCCTTAATTTAACTTGTTCATATCCATATTTATACAATCTTATGTTAACAGCAAGTTACGTCACTCGTCGCAACTTCGGCTGATTCCGTACCTTCATCAAACCTCGTCCGTATTACGATAGCTCCCATTGGAACTACTTTCGGAAATCTTCAATGAAGGAGGTATTAAAATAATTTCACTGTCGAATATTCGTCCAATAATAATATATTTTCATTCGTCGCAATGTCGGCTGATTCCGTACCTTCATCAAAGACCAATATTTTTCAAAGCAAACTCTATACACTCATCTATTGTCGCTATTTTAGTACTTATTCGCGGTGCGCAATGTTTGATTGAAGTGATACGGTCTTCCGGCGAAGAAATGTGACGCGTAGACGCATATCAAATACCGTATTACAGCCGAGGTATTGAGGAAGCGAAGCGGACTCACCCGAGTTTACGTGTGTCGACCCTATTATCCACAATAAATTCACTTTTATTGTCCCACATACATTTCAAAAATACATTTTAGATGTGCATTGTGACATTTTAGCAAATTTAGATTAAAACATAACAACTTAAAAAAATGATTACACGGTGTTTTATTTTTTTAAATCTTTAAAGATTTGTAAATCTATGGCAATTTAAATCATAATTATGAGAATAAAGGTGTATTTGTTTTCTAAATATGCAAAGGCACGTGCACAATAATTCTCCGTGTTAGTTTTGTCAATATTTACAAACGAAGTAAAGGGAGTCACTAATGCGCATACGCGCTAATATCTGACATTTGATTGATCGGCTGAACCAGCCAGCAGCTGACGGATTTTACCACTAAGAGCGTTCAAGCCCTCATCCAGCGATAGTGCCGATAGAGGGCGCAGTATTATTCAAGTTACGGAAGTTATTACCGCAATTTTTTTCATATATGTCACAATAATAAACAATTTATTCCAAGAGTTTACATGTTTATCAATCACAAAATGACACACAGGTACATTTATTTTAGATTTACAAGACATGCATTACAATTACATCATGTACCAATGTTGAATTACCTACATGGCTACAAACGTTTGTGTTGTCAAAACCTTGCTTACCGCCAAACGGAAATAAAATGGTCATTTTTCGTCGAACATTTAAATTCGTAGTTTGCTGGCACCCACGAAAACCACGAAAATTGGTTTACCACGAATAAAAATGAATTCACAATATATAAATCTCAGCTTCAAATAGTAGGTTTTTTTTACTGAAATTTTTGCTTGACAAGACCTGTTATTCAATGGGGTTCACCTACGATTTTTACGCTAATAGGTGGCGCATGTGTTCCATCAGTTATTACTTTCGGAGCTCCTCGGCTAGCATCAATAACGTAACTAATGTAAACTACGATATTGATTTACAAAAAATGTATATGTATTCGTGTAAAATGCCACAAATGCTGTGTTTAACAAGATGAGGGTAGCTATCAAGAAGACTGACCATGCGACGAGAGTTCCTTGGACGCCAGGGAAATACGACGTGGTTTGCTCGGCACATAATGACATCTCCAGCCCAATCAAGGACATCGGCTTCTCAGTGTCGGGATTATTATGTTCGATGTCTTCCAGTGTTGATTGAATAAAAAAATTATATTATTTTTACTTAAGGAATGGCTCCTCTAAGCATAGTGTTCAATATATTTAATAAGACATAACGCACTAACCATTTTACTGCTGAGGGGGGGGGGGGGGTTAGAATAAAAATCGTTTATTTTCCACTATGTCCAAATTTTAAAGTAGACCTGAATACACCTCAGCTCTAAATAATATTGCTTGTTTAGGTTAACTCGACCTTACCTAAAATTTAGTGCCTATAATCCTAGCTATTTTATTAGTTTTTTCTCAACAAGCACAGTCTTGGAACATCTCCATGCCCAATATATCCAATGCAAAAAAACCCAAACCCGGTCACCTTTACCTAACCTTTTTCACAGGGTTACCGGTAACCCTAAACACACAATTATTTTTTTAGGTCTCGTATGCATGTATCTTTTATCTCATGTATGCATAAAACATATTTTTGATCTACCCGATGCTTGAAACAAAAATTGGATTCTCTACTGACAGACATAAAAAAGCCCATGCCCCCCTCCCTCTTTCACTAATAAAATTGTTGGTGTCTAATAAAGAAAACAAGTGAGTGGGAAGACATGTCACTCCACTCGGGCACACTAATTACTATTCCGATTCCTAGCCGGCCAGTCTTTGTTCTTACTTGCATGCTTTAATAGCAAAGAAGCAACAAATACCAATTTTATAGTCTTTGGTTTGACCAGACTGGGGCTCTATCCCATGGATCTAACACACTCAAGGCGAGAATGCTAACCATTACACCACCGATGAGATAGGAAACCATTTTGTCTACAGACCAATCACATAATACCACCACAACAAAATGTATGTGGTGGTATAAAAATCACACTGAAAAAGGAGCAGTCCTTTAAAACTGTCATTAAGCAAGGGACTTGTGCCCAAGTTGCTTAGTTGAAGTTAGTTAATACAGTCAATATCATCAAACAAACATTAAAAAGATTATAGATTAGCTTCCAGTCAGATTTAAACTGACATCTTTTCGACTTTATTGAAATGTACTACCTTGTACTATAGAAGCCATAATGATTGTAATGTTACACAAAGTACACATACAGATAAATAAACCACTCAAACAAGTACTTCAAAAACATCTTGTACAAAGGACTGTATTTACGACATATTATTAACTACAGATGTACATGTATTTTAATCTTCACCATAGGATAGTTAAATGTTTAAATTGTGTATTTATTGACACTGATTACATCAGGTAATAATATTCATTAAAAAGTTGTTAATGTTTTCGTAATTCATGAAACCTTTTTTCTCTCTAGCTACTGTTAGTAGCGACTAGCCCCTTCGCTTAAATAGTCTTAAACTTAAAGGGTCAATATATTACTTTAATAACAATATATGATATAAATATACAAGTATAACATGACAAAAAGACAAATATTTAATGGCTGACAAAAAATAACGAATACCCAGAAAACTGAAGACTGAGACGCTCAAACAACTAAAAATCCGAACTGACATGAACTCAGATGCTCCATATGAGTCTGCAGTTCGAACTTCACTAATACCACTTCACGGGCGAAAGAGCTGGGGGCAATTGCCCTCCCTACTTTTAAAACTTTTTGGCATTAGATTTAAGAAAAAAAACTGTTTTACTATAGTATGGAAGCATATATTGTCCATTTAGCCAAGGGTATAAGGATATTTGGACAAGGGTATGCTTTGAAACCATAGTGACTTTTTTTTTATTGCTGTAGTTTTGAAAATATACCAGACAAATAAGGAATACATTTTTTGTACAAATTTCATAAAGATGTATACCGAATGTAATGAGCATCATTTAAATTAGTATATTTATTGAGGTAATTACACATGATTGTGTATTTATATTTCAAAGATAAAAAAAATTGTGAAAATTGTGAAAAAAATAATGTTTTTTTTTAAATGTAAAATGTTTCTTAAAAAACGTATGAGGGTACCCCTATTGAAAATCCCATAATTTTTTTCTATTGAAAATATGCCCCGTTTTTTCACATTCTGAATGATGACATGTATATGATGCTTTCAGTGTGTTGTTTTTGAATATTTAATAAAAAGAAAAGGTGTGTAAAAAGTTGGGTCAGTTTTTTTAATAAAAATGATTTTTTTTCCCTCACCTACGCCTGGATATGAATCCCATCTGGTTTTACAAAGGCACTTAGCTTCAAAATCTTCTTTTTCAATTATAATGGATAGCATAAATATGACAAATTCTCCTGGTCTTGTCTCTGAATCCTGTCACGAAAGCACATTCAAACTGATCCGTCATCATAATTTTAATGATGTTTTCTTTTCAGTCGGGGCAACTTGGACATTCAACAAATACAATAATATTGAAAAGTAACGAACATAAATCGCATGCTTGGGTTTTCGGTGTAATATGTACCTTTCAATCAAGTCAGCTTTTCGAACGTTTGTCGATACATTTCGGCGTAGTAGATCATATTCGAGCTTCGGCACTGACCACACTGATCGTCGTCCGCCATCTTGGAATCGAATAACTGATAGTACACATGCGCCACCTGTCGGGAATGGGATAGGTGAACCCCATTCGTCCCGGTCATAAACTTCCACATGTTTGAGAAACGGAAATTGATAAAATACGAGTAATAACCGGAGACGGCATCGGTATTAGATTCCGGTCAAATATCAACAATGCCCAAGTTCCGATGATCGTTTATTTGCAGAGTTTAATATTCATAGCCATTTTAAGGGGTAATTTAGGGAAATCTACTCACAAAACTTGTAAAGAATAAATTTTAGCATCTGGGTAAAAGAAAATTTCAGGTCGTCACTCGGACAACTTTGTTACAAATTCAGGTCGTCCGTAATCGTTTTTGGCCGTCATTGACGATCGGACGACACGGAATTTCGAACACTACATATGTAATATCATTGAAATCGGACAATGTTGAATTTTTGCGGTATTGTGGCGGCCATTTTGAAAACGGCGATCGGTAGAAATATTTCAATGTCGGGAATCAATTAGGGACATCATTATCTACCCACATATCAAATTTTGATGATATCAGATAATGTTGAATTTTTACCGCCCATTTTTTATGCCGTGTTTTGGCGGCCATTTTGAAAATGGCAGACATCTTGAAAATTTTGAAAACACAGAATTGCTCCTCTAATGGTGACCTATCACTATGTCAAATGTTATGTCTCTATCTTTATCCATTTAGAAGTTATCAACATTAATGTACGAAATTTGAACTTTCCCATAGGATTCTATAGTAACCCCCATCCCCTTTGAACCCCTCAACGTATAACTCCACCAAGTTTCATGTAATTCTGTCCAGCAGTTCCTGAGATCTGCCGTGGACAAATAATAATAATAATAATAAGAAGAAGAAGAAGAAGAAGAAGAAGAAGAAACGGTGCAAAAACAATAAGTCTCCAAACGTTGTTTGGGAGACTTAATAATAATAATAAGAAACGGAGCAAAAACAATAAGTCTCCAAACGTTTTTTGGGAGACTTAATTATTCTCATCTCATTTGCAATATTTGATAAACAAAAATTCTCATTTTATATGTGCAAATGTAAATTAAAAACAAATCACATTTTATATTGGGATAAATTCATTTTATTTAGTTACAGGATAAAAGAAATCTCTTGGAAATATGGATACAAAAAATAAATTTCATATTGAAAAAAAATAATACCCATTTTATTTCCGTATACATGTAGATTTGAATAAGTTTTCATTGCATATCTAGTACACAACAATGTATTAATTTTGTATATATCATTTTTCGATTCTTCGTTCTCACGTTGTCAATCTAAATTATTTTGTTTATTGCGCGCTTGATGGCCATCTCCGCACCTATGGCTACAATAAACATGCGTTCACGCACGACGGACTACACAGCTATGGCACGTGTCGCACACAACTGGTTACAACTTAAACAATATTGATACTATCGATTTCACTCCTATTACATGCGATTGCAAATCAAATTTCGAATAAGATGATCTACTTTAATATCTGATAAGCCCTTTTTTCATGTCCTGAGTGCACATCGTATGTCCTGAGCGGTGTTTAGACGTACCGCATCACATCAGGCCGTCTGATAAGACGTAGCATAATCCATACAAGATAACACTGAAAACACTGAAAACATGCGAGATAACTCGAACTGGCTTCTACTGAGGAAAATAGTTGGACCTGTAACGGTAAAGTTATCGGGATTTCCGGACATGCATTGGTGGGATCTTTTCACGTCTACAAGGAGGCAAGTTGCACATTATTATCTTGTATTCAAGCACTTTTTACAAAAAGGGTCATGTAATTCGACGCAATTTAAAAATTCCTATTGCCAGAGTAAGCCGTTTCGTTGACTGATATGCCGTAATGACGCTAGCATCTTTCTCCTGCGTGTTTTGTCAATCAAAAGAGTTCGATCGTGTAACTGATTGACTGAAGCACAGTCTACAAGCAATTGTGGAATATGTCAAGTATCTTTTTATGTTCCAAAATGATTATAAAAGACTTGGCCACAGTGTAATTTGTAGCATTGACTATTGATTGTTGTATGTGAATCGAAAATTCAAATGATAGTTTAATAATATTTTATTGTACATAAACAATAGGATTGGACAGCAAGTTATACCAACTTATATGAAGTCCTCTCCTTACAAATTATACACATGAATTAATGACAGCAAAACAAAACACAGACAATAGACATTTAAAATTTTGACACTAGAAGAAAATAAGAAGTACAAGTGAAAAAGTGAAAAAGTGAAAAAGTAAAAAAAATTGCTGACATTAGCCCTAAAATCTTTTTGATTGATTTATAAAAGTTCGAACTTTTCCAAATATTTTGGAGTTGACGTCATAACTATACTTATCGTTCCCAAAGAGCAAAGTTTCAATATTGATATTGATATCGTCGCAATTACTCAGAAGTGTTCTTCTTTCGTTCAGGTATAAAGGACATTCTAGAAAATAATGTATAGCATCTTCAAAAGAAGCACCACAATTACATTTAAAATTATTTATTATATGTATTTTTGACAGATCGGCATTGAGTGAGCTGCATTGGTGTCTAAGTCTAGTATGTAATATACTTAGTTTCCGTGGGCCTTCATTATAATACTTTGGGGTTTAATAGATATCAACTTTCACTCTATTTTTAAACGAAGATAATGTAGGAGAATTTCTTATTGATATGTCTAGATTGTTCCAAAGCGAAACGGTAGATGGAATAAATGAGCTTGCTGATGTTCTTAGTCTGCATCTGGGTGGAACATAATTCTGATTATTTCTAAGGTTATAACTATTTATATCTGATGTAATTGGAGGTAAACAGTTAAATAAATAAGGAGGGCATAATTTATTATGAATTTTATAAAAAGTTGTTAATTTACGAGTTTCCCGCCGATTGGCTAAAGTTTCCCATCCAGTCTCAAAATATAATGACTCCTTACTAGCAAATTTTGTCAGACCTGTTACAATTCGTGCCGCTTCAAATTGTATTTTTTCTAATTTTTCAATGTCCCGTTCATAACACCCATCCCACACTTCACATGCATATTCTAGTACTGGTCTGATAAATGTAAGATAGATATTTGACAAAGCTTGTTTAGATAAAATAAATTTTAATTTACGAAGAACATTTACTTGTTTTAATGCTGATCTAGCTATGTTTTCAATATGTACAGTCCAATTTCCATCAGATACAAATGTTACACCCAGATATTTATGATTATCAACAAGTTCAACTGGTTCGTCATTAAAACGTATGTTTAATTCAGGAATATTAGTATTATTTGATATTATAAGGGCTTTAGTTTTTTTAGGGTTAAAATCTACAAGCCATGTTTTTGCCCATTGATCCAATATTTGTAAATCATTATTTATCTCAATTTGCATCAAATCAAAGTTTTTCCCAGAGTATGACAATGAGGTGTCGTCAGCAAACAGTCTCGCCAAATTGCCTAAGTTATCTGTAATGTCATTAATATATAATAAAAATAATAAAGGTCCAAGTACAGATCCTTGGGGTACACCTGCTTTGACAAGACCAGAATCTGATAGTTCATTATTAACAAACACAAATTGCCTTCTACCACTTAAATAATTTTTAAACCAGATCAAAAGGTCGCCCGATATCCCATACGATTTTAGCTTCTTAATAAGCCCCTCATGCCAAACTCTGTCAAAAGCTTTTGAAATGTCACAAAATATTAAAATGGTTGACAATCGTTCGTCTAAATTTTGACATACTCTATGATACATTTCTAATAATTGGTATACAGTAGAATGACCACGAATGAATCCTGATTGGTAGGCATACAGAAGAGAATGTTCAAAAATAAAATTATATGTATACTTATATACAGCACGTTCCATCACTTTCCCTATACAACTTAATAAAGATATGGGTCTATAGTTTGAAGGACTGCTTTTGTCGTCTTTTTTGAAAGCTGGCATAACTCGCGCAATTTTCCATGTTGACGGAAATAGGCCTTTCTGTAACGAAAAGTTAAAAATAATAGCTAAAGGTATACAAATGGTTTCAGAAGTACTCTTTAACATTTGATGGGTGATGCCGTCATCACCACAAGCTTTACCTATTTTCAATGTTTGTAAAATATCTTTAACATCGTGTTCAGTAATATAGATAATAATGCATCAGTTCTTGATGGTATATCTGGGGGAACATGATTAGTATCATCAACAAATGAAATAGAACAAAAATATTTGTTCAACAGATTTGCCTTAATCTTGTCATCATATATCAATTCATTTGAATCATTATCATATAAGGGCGGAATAGAATAATTTTGGGACGTTCCTTTCATTAATTTCCGAATCAGTGACCAATAAGATTTCGAATCATTTCTTTGGAGTGAATCTACCAATTCATTTGCACTTAAAAGGAACTGTTCACGGGCATGCTTGATCATATTATTTACCTTATTACGATGGGATTTGTACTTATGTATAGCGGCCGATGACTTTTTTGTTCTTGCAATTTTTTTCAATCGGTTTCGGGTACGGATTTCCCTTTTGATATGGGAATTAAACCATGGCTTATCAGAAGGTCTTACTTGAATCATTTTTGAGGGGATATTTCTCGATATTATCTCAAGGTATTTCTGTGTAAAGCTTGATGACATGATATCAATATCAGTGCATTCTTTGAGATACGATTCCCATTGAAATTCTGATATTTCATTATTAAGTTTTAAGAGGTCTACATGTTTGTATTGCCAAACTTTACGCATATATGTTTTTTTGATTGAGTACGGGATTTTGATATTAATCATTGTTGCATTGTGATCACTTATACTTCTATCAACACCTATTACTTCAGAATCAACAACTATATCTATATTTGAAACAATAACTGGATCCAATAGTGCACCCATCCTTGTTGGCTCATTTATAACATTAGTTAAATCATACAGTGTCATGATTTCGTTCAACTTATGATTAGTTTGAGTAAGTAAATCAACATTAAGATCGCCAGTAATAATTATGTTTTCAGTAAAATTTAATGCTTGTTCAAGGGAGTAATCAAAATTATCCCAAAATGATTCTGTAGTTCCTGGTGGTCGATAAACAACACACACAAGTAGTTTAAAATTTGGAATAAGTACTTCAATCCACAGCATTTCAACCCCATCACAATTTAAATCGTGCCTTTCTTTCACACAAATACCTTGAGAAGTATACACGAGAACGCCACCCCCAAAACTGTTTCTATCTTTTCTAAATATTTTATCGGAAAAACCATCAATACCAATGTCAATATCCAATATATTTCCGTCCAAATGGCTCTCTGTTACACAAATTATAGACGACTCAGAAGCTATGTCTTCTAAATATGACAATTTATTTCGCACACTACGTGCATTTAAATGAAACACAGAAAATTCGTATTCTTCAGGTCCCGGATTTTGATGGATATCATTATCAAGAATCAATAATAGTAAAAGTATTAAAGTAAATTGGATATTTGTCGAAAAGGGAAAGTGACAGGTTTGTGCAAACATGCAGATCAAATTCTGTAAATAAAGCATTACCTTCATAAAGTTCAAAATACCAAAACCAAAGAAGACCCTCATTTTTTTAACTAAGGAGGAATAAGCTCTAATATAAAACATACCTATCGACAGTCTATACATACCGATATCATTACCCATTGTCTATATGTATTTTATACTTTGAAGGATTCTGTCGATAGGATTTAAATAGGGATATGTCAGCAATATTAAAAGAATAATGAGAAGTAAATACAAGAATATGAACAATATGTACAATTTCAGTTTCATTTGTGAAAAACATGATTAAGATAGAGAAAATGAATGTTAGGTTCAAAAACATTCAGGAACAGTGTTTTAGTTTTGTACGAAAGTCAGAAAGATAAATTTTAGTCTCTGAAGATATAAATTTCTTAACATTTGATATTATATTTATAAAAAAGACAAAAAAAACAAAACAAAAACAAATTTTCTATAAAATAAAATAATATATATATATATATATAGTAAAGTAGAATAGTACTATTTTTTCCAACAGAATGCATGAAGTTAAACAAAATGGAAACAAAAAGTAGGAGAATATAAACTTACCGAAATGTTAATAATAGTTTAATGTCTACAGTTTACATATAACAAAAGGACAACAATAATATACAACCTAATGAAGATCAAAAACAAAGAAGGAAATTAAGTCAATATTCACAGGAAAACAAATTACTTGCAAGTCAATATTCAAGGGGAGAAAAATCAGAAAAAAGAATACAGACAAAAATATATAAAAAAAAGTGTAATGAAATAAATTAATAATAAACAAGCATTAAATCCACATTACAGTAAACATATTGTATTCTAGTTACCATTGCATAATAAATTCGGCAATCTATAAGGAGTTTTGACCAAAAAGTATGAAATGTAGAAGTCATATACACCTATTAGTAGTGGTGAGGTTATTTTAAATTTGTTTCATGTTCAAACACACCTTTCCTTTAATGTAGTCATGGATTATATCAAGATCATATCAATTAATGATTTCTAATGCAATATGCTGAGCTACTACAACATTATATATTATTTACAAGAAATTAATTATTGTAAAAAAAAAAATAAAAAAAATATTGAGTAATATAGAACAGCAAATGACAAATCAAACACACCTTTTATCAGAACGTATACATCATTGAACACGTGGCAGTATGTTTACAAATAAAGCGCCGGATCACTTACATAACACGGACGTGTATGTATGTGGTAGAAGTTAAATATTATATGTATACATGTATATATGGACTAGCGTTTTTGCGTACTTTCGGTAATATGCATTCGTGAATAATAAGGATATTGGGAAAAAAATGTGTTTCTGGATAATTAACAAGTGGCAGAGATGTGGTAAGTAATTTACTATAAGATAAAGTTGAATGTATCTGTGAAAAAAACCATTTAAATTGGTAGCAGTTTATATATAAAACAATCAACAAGCAAACAAAGTTAAGAAATACCCATTAAGCAATGATAAAAAAAAAAAGCAATAATGAATAGACAAGTAATGATCAATTATTACTAAACATTGTGAACAGAAAGTTATATGGCATTGTATGAACACCTTCCGGTAGTAAAAGGATTGATTAAATGCTTATAACAGTTCGATTTTACACTATGTTTGAACACGTGGTAATTTATTTACAAATAGAACTAAGAATAGTGATAATTTGAAAGGGTATAATTTTGAATAAGGGTTCAAGTTTCCCGAAGATATACACTTCCAAAATTACATATATATTTGAACAATTGGGTTATTTGATATAATAGTATTTATCGCCACACTGTCATTAAATGTTTCGGTAGAAGATGCTCATACCGTTTCGGGTACACCCTATATTTAAACACGTGATAGTTTGTTTACAAACACAATGAGAGATAATTCATCAAATACACACATATATATATATTCAATTTAATTTGGAAGTGTAAAATTATTGATAATAGAGCCTAGTCAAAATAAATATATATTTGATAATTTGGTTACTGGCATAATTTTAATATATTTTAAATATTTTTCATTCCTGTACAATTTAAGGTAAAAAAAATATATTAACAGTGCAGCTAAACTACATGGGTATTTTTTTACAACTCTTTAAGAAAAAGAATACTGTATGCAATTTCAAGTACAAAAATGCTCAAGAATATATTATAGTTGAATGTTTATTATTTTTTTTTACAAACGTTCGTCAAATTACTGGATGAGATCATTAATATCTTGGATACATCTGATGAATGTCTTCCTGGAATCGTCTGTCTTTTTTGCAAATATACGGCCATCAAATGTCCAGAAGGAGTTTAGTTTTTTTGTGAGATCTTCGGTAATAAAGATGTTGTCCTTGTTGTTTTTGAGATTTTTCTTCTTCATAAAGATAGAGTTTTTTACCTTCCAATTACGAAAACGGCATATCAACTGACCTTTACCGTTGTTTATAGGCCCAATAATGTGGGAGCGATTAATATCGTTTTCGGTTAGAGGTTGTGCGAGACCAAGTTTATCATTTACTATGTTGACGATCAGCCCATCTGTTTGTTGTAGATCCCCCTGAGTCATGGGAACATTATGGAATCTCAGTGATGTCCGTCGCCCGTACTGTTCCAACTCCTCGATTTGATTGTGTAGTATATTTACTTCATGTTTTAGATCGTCGTTTTCTTGGAGAATCCTAGGACATACGTTGGCCATATTTCTAAATTTATCGTACCGATCTTCTATTTGTTCTATACGTTTGTTTAGTTTTCCCTTCATTTGTTCATTTTCGGCTTTTAAACTTGTAATTTTGTCATTTTGTTTATTTATGCAGTCTTGTAATGGCTTGATGGCATCTTCGATAGCTTGAATAACTGCGGATTTTATTACGGACTTAAGTTCTGAAATAAGTTCTGTTTTTATTTCACCTATTATAGTTGGTACCACAGTTTGTATGATTTCAGGTTTCAACATAGTTGTTTCTACAAGCTTACACATATCAAAAGATTGGCCTTGTGTTTTGAAGGTTACTTGTTTGTCACTTCCAGGGTTTGGGACCTTTCGGGTCACTGACTGTGAGCGTTGTCGACTTGAAGGAGGCTTCATTTGTTCGTCAGAGCCCGATAAGGGACGTTTACGAGAAGAGCTTCTACCACGAGTGTTGGCGTTTTGTACATTATGTGATTTAGTTGTTGGAATTTGAGGTGCACTCGAATCGGCCATCTTGTTTGTTTACAATATTTATAAAGTTTGTAGTTATTCGCTTTAGAGACTAGAAACTGCACTATATAATCAGCTTTAGAAAAGATCATTCATTCAATAACATTTGTACTCAATTTCAATGCTGAACACGCAGAAAAAACACACATTTTCGTACAAAACTTTTCTGTTGTGTCAGCTACGTCAGCTTGCTTGCCGCCATTATCATTAGCTCAAATGATATGAGTTATCGGGATCAGAAATCAGTTAGCGGTACCAGATATGAGTCAATGAAACGGCTTACTCTGGCATTAGGAATTTTTAAATTGCGTCGAATTACATGGCCCTTTTTGTAAAAAGTGCTTGAATACAAGATAATAATGTGCAACTTGCCTCCTTGTAGACGTGAAAAGATCCCTCCATTACATATCCGGAAATCCCGATAACTTTACCGTTATTAGCATATCATTTGAATATGAGTTAGAGAGATTGGTGGCCGTGTATATGATATATGATATGTTTTGTCTTACATTTGTAAATCATGTATGCCATTTTTGTCTGTGTAGATCTAATACACTGACAGTGATTGTGTCTAATTTATATCATTATTATCTATATATATAATATAAATTCATGACTTTGAATCGAACCAGTAAATTAAAATTTTCATTTCGAGGACTGCAATTAAATAAACAATCTCTCATATTTAATACCAACCTACCATTATTTTTTTTCAATGAATTTGATCATTGCAGAATCTGTAGACAAACAGCAGAGTGTTAAGATGATAAAAGTTACTAACATACCCCCTGTTGCCACATCAGATTCTATTACATATTTCTTTGAAAACAAAGGTAAATCTGGAGGAGGTGATATTGACGTTATGGATTATGATAAAGAAAGCCAAGCTGCTATTATAACATTTAAAGAGGAAGAGGGTTGGTATTTTAGTAATTAATTTAGCAGTGTACTGTACTGTCAAGTCTCATTCTGTGTTAAACTCACACATTTAAGTTGCAAAAAGGTGTGAAATTTGGTTTAATTTACTTTGGAAAACTATTGCAAATTCTGTAGATCTGTTTCAATTTCAAAAACTGATGATATAATTTTATCATAGAGTCCCCTAGGGATCCACAGGGTACTGACATAGGACTTTCTCTGATGAGGGTGGGGTTCAATGAAACCAATGAAATATTTGAAAATAAATTCAGCTGGAATATTTCTGCTATAGTTTTTATGTTGATTAGAAATTAAATACAATAGTCCCTCTATTGCTAAGCTGCCTCCCCCCCCCCCCCCCCCCAACAAGAGGGGCCACATAATAGATCATTTCATAACAAACTGATCATTTATAACCAGCTGTGCTATCAGTTTTATATTTTATTTTAATTTGAACGTAATGTTTGTAAGTGGCGTTAAACATCATAAATGACCTAAACTAAACCAAACCTATAAGAAGATGATCCATAGATTTTTATTTTATTCTATAAATCATTTCAGTTGCTGAAAGAGTCCTCAGTAAAATGCCACTGTTGTTTGAAAAGAAATTGATAAATGTAGAATTATACATGCCAGAGACACAAATTGAAGAGGAGGATGAACAGTCAACAGGGGACCAGGAAATTATTGATCAACCAACGGAGTACGCTATAGAAGTAAGAGGAACGAAACTAACTACAACAGAAGATGCAGTAACGTTTTATTTTGAAGGACGCCGAGGAGCAAATGCTGATGTTGTTAAAATTGTTTTTGTGGAAGAAGAGAACATGTACATGGTGTGGTTTGAAGAAGAAGAGGGTATGTGTCATGTCTTAATTACAACTGTATTTATGGTGGTTTTTTATATGTATAAAAACAGCAGTGATTTTCCTGCAGTAATAAATAAATAGATTACAAACTGTCATTTGCAGGCTCAAATATCTAAACTGTTATGAGAATGCTACTTGGATGATCAATCTTTAATAAAAAAATAAATTATTTGGACATCTAATTCTACTGCTACAGGATAATAGTATAAAAAAAATATTTTATTTATATATAAATACATTACACATCTTCTAAACAATATGGCTGACATAAATAGAGCTCTCAAACATCGTTAATTTATTGGATATATATATATTTATTGTTGAAGTTTACAATTCCTAAAGAATTCACTTATTCTGGCAGAGGTGACCTTATCAGGGGCGGATCCAGGATTTCAAGTTAGGGGGGGGCATACTGAAATTTTTTTTGGGGTATTTCGTGTGAAAAAACACGATTTTACGCCAAAAAATCATATTCTTTCCAATTGCAGAGGGAGGGGCGAATAATTTTGGGGTATTTCGTGTGAAAAATCACGATTTTACGCCAAAAAATCATATTTTTTCCAATTTTAGGGGGGGGGGGGGGCACGTGCCGGGTGCACCCCCCCCCCTGGATCCGCCCCTGCTTATATAATTAGCCAGTTCTGGCTACCCTGTTAAGGCACAGGTGACCTTATATAATTAACCAGTTCTGACTACCCTGTTTAGGCAGAGGTGACCTTATATAATTAGCCAGTTCTGACTACCCTGTTTAGGCAGAGGTGACCTTATATAATTAGCCAGTTCTGACTACTCTGTTTAGGCAGAGGTGACCTTATATGATTAGCTATTTCTGGCTACCCTGTTAAGGCAGAGGTGACCTTATATAATTAGCCAGTTCTGGCTACCCTGTAAAGGCAGAGGTGACCTTATATAATTAGCCAGTTCTGGCTACCCTTTTAAGGCAGAGGTGACCTTATATAATTAGCTAGTTCTGGCTACCCTGTAAAGGCAGAGGTGACCTTATATAATTAGCCAGTTCTGACTACCCTTTTAAGGCAGAGGTGACCTTATATAGTTAGCCAGTTCTGACTACCCTGTAAAGGCAGAGGTGACCTTATATAATTAGCCAGTTCTGGCTACCCTGTAAAGGCAGAGGTGACCTTATATAATTAGCCAGTTCTGGCTACCCTTTTAAGGCAGAGGTGACCTTATATAATTAGCTAGTTCTGACTACCCTGTAAAGGCAGAGGTGACCTTATATAATTAGCCAGTTCTGACTACCCTTTTAAGGCAGAGGTGACCTTATATAATTAGCCAGTTCTGACTACCCTGTAAAGGCAGAGGTGACCTTATATAATTAGCCAGTTCTGGCTACCCTGTAAAGGCAGAGGTGACCTTATATAATTAGCCAGTTCTGACTACCCTTTTAAGGCAGAGGTGACCTTATATAATTAGCTAGTTCTGGCTACCCTGTTAAGGCAGAAGTGACCTTGTTAAGGCAGAGGTGACCTAATATAATTAGCCAGTTCTGGCTACCCTGTTTAGACAGAGGTGACCTGACATAATTAGACAGTTCTGGTTACCCTGTTTAGGCAGAGGTGACCTTATATAATTAGCCGGTTCTGGTTACCCTTTTAAGGCAGAGGTGACCTTATATAATTAGCCAGTTCTGACTACCCTTTTAAGGTAGAGGTGACCTTATATAATTAGCCAGTTCTGGCTATCCTGTTTAGCCAGAGGTGACTTTATATAATTAGCCAGTTCTGACTACCCTTTTAAGGCAGAAGTGACCTTATATAATTAGCCAGTTCTGGCTACCCTGTTTAGCCAGAGGTGACTTTATATAATTAGCTAGTTCTGGCTACCCTGGTAAGGCAGAAGTGACTTTATATAATTAGCTAGTTCTGGCTACCCTGTTAAGGCAGAAGTGACTTTATATAATTAGCCAGTTCTGGTTACCCTGTTAAGACAGAGGTGAGCTGATATAATTAGCCAGTTCTGGCTACCCTGCTTAGGAAGAGGTGACCTTATATAATTAGCCAGTTCTGGCTACCATGTTAAGGCAGAGGTGACCTTATATAATTAGCCATTTCTGGCTACCCTGTTTAGACAGAGGTGACCTTATATAATTAGCCAGTTCTGGCTACCCTGTTTAGGCAGAGGTGACCTTATATAATCAGCCAGTTCTGGCTATCCTGTTTAGGCAGAGGTGACCTTATATAATTAGCCAGTTCTGGCTACCCTGTTTAGGCAGAAGTGACCTTATATAATTAGCCAGTTCTGGCTACCCTGTTTAGGCAGAAGTGACCTTATATAATTAGTCAGTTCTGGCTATCCTGTTTAGGCAGAGGTGACCTTATATAATTAGCCAGTTCTGGCTACCCTGTTTAAGCAGAAGTGACCCTATATAATTAGCCAGTTCTGACTACCCTAATTAGGCCTTTTGATGTTCTTGCCCCCAATCACTATTTTGCTTTTTATTTTTTGACTTTGAGTGTTATCCCCCAAAAAATGTCATCCTCAGTAAATTATATACATGTTTATACTTTTTCATATGGAATAATTATTTAATTGAATTTTATACTTAAAACTCTTGCACAGTTTACTTCAAATGTTAGATAAATAAATGTTTAATTGAAAATTGCTCAAAGGGCTTGGGATTTCTGTCACGAGAAATGTGGATTCTTAGTTATTACTAAAATATTTAACAATATTAATATACTAATCTATAGATAATGTTATTCATGTAAACCACAAAGATATAACTGAAATATTGTTGAAAGTGGTGTTAAACACCATAAACCAAATATATTCATGTCACCTTGTTGTAGTTATTGGAGTGGCTGTATTTTTAGAGTGATTTCAAATAACTCATTTCTTTGGATAAATCAATTACATAGCATTTTAGTTGATTTGATGTTCATGTATCTTTATCATGAGGTCATTTAAATACAGTGAAATCTGTCTAAATTGAACCCTGAATAAAATGGAATTCCGTATAGACAATTTATGTCATAACTTTAAATATAATCCCAATTTTTTGTAGGAAATCTTTGTTAATTTTACCTATATAAACCAAACACCTGTTTATTCCAAACACAAAAGTTGGTCCTGAACAGGTTCAGTTTAGACAGGTCTCACTGTACCATGATAAATCTTTTATTTTGACACAACAAGGTTTCACAATATTTAAAACAATTGTTCAAACATGTCATGTGATGTATATTTCAAAATTTCATTTTTAGCCATTGAAGTTATTTTAAGTAAGTCGTCCCACAAACTTGATGGGCAGATTCTGGAAGTAAAGAAATACATTCCACCACCCCCACCAAAACCTGTTCCAAAGTATGATAATAAAATCTTCCTCACAAATGTTAGTCCAACCACAACAAAAGAAGGATTAGAAAATTTTCTGGAAGCAAAATCCAAGGTCATGCCAACAGAAATTATTTTTGGAGAGGCAGAAGGCACAGCTTTAGTTACATTTGAAAATCCACCAGGTATATATGCTTAACAAATGATATATGATTTAATGTTGTGAACTTCATTAAAGAAATAGACAGTAAAAACTGCTTCATCATTGGATGTTTTACATATTCCCAGTAACTCTGAAATCAATGGGGTTCTTCATGGTCGTCATTGTAGGGTAGTTGGATTAACAACTACCTATGCAATCAATGCCTATCATCACTAAATCCTGCTCATGGCGAGGTGTACACGATACAACATTATATGATAAAGTTTGTCAGTTACGTGCTGCAGGTCAGTGGTTTTCTTGGGGTACTCTGGTTTCCTCCACCAATAAAACTGACCGCCACGATATAACTGAAATATTGTTGAAAGTGGCGTTAAACACCATAACCATAACCCCTGAAATCAATGCCTACATGGAAGTTTGTGAGTTTGATATGTGTAGTTGATATATGATAAAGTTTATCAACTGAGTATGTAATGTAAGTGGTTTTATCAGAGGACTCAAGATTCCTCTTCCGTTAAACATACAAGACATTTGATGAGCAAAATAAAACCATGAAACTCAAAATTCATTTATGGATGGTTCCCTAAAAAGATTTACTTCCAATCCAACAAGGGTATAGAATACTGTAGGACCCAATGGAACAATGATATACAATGTTGGTCTGTTTTACAGGAATGTTCAGCATAATAATGTTTAAATAGAAAGGAACAAATTATTGCTAGTGTAGGACTAAATCAGTCATCAACTTTAGCAGTGGTCCGGTGGCCCAAGGCCAGTGAAAATTGATTCGGACGAGTGACTTTTGCCTATTTTTTTCAATAGAATCTATATAAATATTCTAATTTTGAAGTTTTCAGGCCAGTAAATTCGAAAGTCTAATTTCGAAGACTGCTAAATAAATATAATATTGGTCAAAATGCTGTACATTGTACATAATTATGTAAGAATGCACATAATACAACTATATTTCTCAAGTGAGCATAGTAGTAGCCCATCTTCTCATTACATCTCTATTTTCCTCTGAGAAATCCATTCTCATAAAACGAATCAACGGTAGCATGTATGTATTGGCTAATTTATTCACGATTACTCTTTCACTCATCTTTTTCTTAGGAGCCGTTATGGCCGTGATCATATGGTAGTTGGATGTACAGCTACCTATGCAATCAGTGCCTATCACCACTGATGTTGTGAGTTCGAATCTTAATCAGGGCGAGATGTAAAATATTATGTGATAAGTTTGGCTGTGACTTGCAACAGGTCGGTGGTTTTCTCCGGGTCATCCGGTTTCCTCCTCCAATAAAACTCACCGCACTCGATATGACTGAAATATTGTTGAAAGTGGTATTAAACACCATCCAACAATCAAACAAACATGTTTTTCTTAGTAAGATCAACTTCAGCTTCAACACAAGGTATAATGATATTTAATTGTAAGTTATGTGGTGAGCATGTAGATGTCACTACAGTCAAACCTGTATTAAGAGGTTACCTGTAAGACAAAGAAAAAGTGGCCTTATAAGACAGGTGACCTCTTAAAAGAGGTTCAATTCATATGAAATTTTCCATGACAGGACAAGAAAAGGTGACCTTTTTATACAGGTGACTGCTTAATAGAGGTGATCGCAGAGACATGTTTGACTGGAGTATTATGGTAATAAAAAGCAGATTATCATAGTTATTTCTATAATAATAAATTTGTTTATACTTCCAGCAGTATTCCAAGAGTTGCTACAGTAAGAAATTATATTCCATATAAGCAGATGTCAGATATGACTATTCATTTTTACAGTAAGACTATAGGCATATTGTGTCTTGTATGAAAACCATATATTTTACAATACAAACAAGTTTGTGGTTTATAGTATGTTAGCTTGGTGTGCTTATGACAGCTGTTTTGCTATGTTAACAATTTATCAACCTTAGTTACTCTTGACATTTAATATCTGTATTATCATATATTATCTATTTTTTTTTCTTTAGATATTTCAAAATTACAGGCTGCATGTACAAAAAGGCCATTAGATGATAGTCATCTGAAAATACATTCAGTACCTATAACAGACTGTGTTGTTGTTACTGGTTTCACAGAAAACACATCACCAGATACTTTAGAATATTACTTTGATAACAAAAGACGATCAGGTGTAGAAGGTGTTACAAGCATTAATTTGAAGAAAGATGAAGGACAATGCTTCATTTCCTTCAGTCATCATGATAGTGAGTAAAATGTCTATGATTTACACCTTGTCATAAATAATGGTAATAACAAAATTACCGAACACCGTATCATTTCAGCCTGAACTTGGCAGATTACTTTTACAATATACAGTCAAACCTGTATTAAGAGGTCACTTTTGGGACAAGGAAAAAAGGCCTTATAAGACAGGTGACCTCTTAAAAGAGGTTCAATTCATATGAAATTTTTTGATGACAGGACAAGAATAAGGTGACCTTTTAATATAGGTGACTGCTTAATAGAGATGACCGCATGGGAAGGTTTGACTGTATGTTAATATGGGGATTATACATAACATCAGGGTCATACACTATGGATTATGATACAATTTATTTTGCCCATTATTTATTTTCTGTGGTAGAGTAGTCCCCTCTCTTATAAGGCCTCTCCCAACAAAGGCAAATACATCAAGCCAATTTTCAGATGCACTGATATAGTAAATTACTACTAAATTGTTCCCCTTCTAAAGAAGCCACCCCACTTATAAGGACATGTTTTCATTGCAGAAAGAAAGGCCTCATGATAGGGGGGGCTTCTATAATAATATCATCAGTTTAAGTGCAATTTTCAATAGAATGCTCATCAAACAAAGGTTCTCTTTCTGTTCTAGTTTGTCATCCAATATGGCAGCCATGTTACCTTTTAGTTTTTAATTTGATCGAAAAATATCACCAGAAGCACTTTGTCATTTAAACTCAAACCTTGATGAAAATGACATCTGGATGGTCCAAAAATATTCTATTTCTTTCTGTTCAAGTTTCCATTTTGCCTACCATAGGTTATATTAGTTTCTGATGGGTTGATATTTGAAAAAAAAGTCCTTTGGTTAAAATATATTGGACTGCTTAAATTGAATATTTGCAGGTATTATTTTTGGATGATCCTCAAATAATCTCAATAATGGCTGCCATGGGGAATAGTGGTTCCTGATTGGCTGAAATATGAAAGAAATCATCTCCTCAAAAACCACCGAAACAATTGAAATGTTAAATGAAACACACAGATGTTCCTTTCTTTTGTTTGTGCCTCTATACACACCTCAATTGTTAAGATTCCCAGACGTCTACACAAGACCAGGAATTACATTGGTCAATTTGTTTTACCTCTGTCTCTGTATGCTTTCGTCATCCAAAAAGTCTGGTAGTCACAATATTATAGCTGGAAAATTACTGTATGTAATGATAAACATCAGTAACCTACTTAATGCACCTACCTTATTTTTATGGAATACTAACACAAATACAAACTCTGTGTTTTTTTATATTGCCTTTTTAGAAAGAGTATACCAGAAATTAACAAATTAATCTGTGTTAGATCTAAATTGTACCATATCTTGTTAAACCAGTGAGTGACTGGTTACCAGGTAAATGATTATTCAAGTCACTAGAAATACCAATGATCTGGAAAAAATAGATGAATGACGTGTTTGATTTATGTAACCAATCACTTTTTGATGAACACGACTACAGGGCAATTATCAGTTTTTGTACTGTATACTGACTTTTAGATCATTTGCAAATTTGAGTAAAATTGTTTGTACGCATGAATCTGTGGTCTTTAATTATCATTAGGTAGAACATTGGTGAATCCGATAAATGGTGCGTGTTGTGATCAATTTCCAGATAGGGCGACTCTCTATCAAATCCATTATTGTCTCCTGACCAGTTGTGGGGGAGAAATGTTAAAAGATTCCATATGTCTTTTGTTCAATCTAATAACTGTATCCGTGGTGTAATGATAAGTGTGCATAACTTGAATATGATAGATTGTTAGTTTTATCCCAAACCCGGTTCAAATCAAAGCCTACTAAATTGATATTTGCTTGTTCTCTGCTAAGCTTGCAACATTATTGGATAAAGCAAATATAATTTGTATAAGTGAAACAACACATCTACCTGCAGACTGTTTCTTTCACTGTAAAATACCAGCTCAGCATGTTGGTCTAGTGAAAAGCAGACTTTAGCTCAATAAAAAATAACTTGTTCTCATCATGAAATTGCGGAGGCATTGACCAACAATCACACACCAATTTGTTCTGTCTGTCTGTCATAAATTCTTGTTTGTGCAATTTGAAAATATTTTGCGGGATGATTGGCTTGTAATGCCTTGGATGTGTTCAAACATTAAGAAAATCAAACTTCTAATATTTTTAAAATGTATCTATTTTTGAAAATCATAGATTTTGAGATTTAGACATTTTTTATACACTTTCTCGAAGGATAATTATCATTTTTAAGAAAAGAAATTTACAGGCAGACTTGTCAGGGTAATACCATACATTTTAAAAATTACTCCTTAAATAATCCTCATATTTAACAAAAAAAAACATTTTGCAAGAATTTACCAGGGTAATACTCTGCTGTCGTTCAAATAAGAAGAATGTGTAGGGGAAGACTGGACAACAGTACATACAGGAATACTCCATTCATCAGTATGTACAAAACAAATGTACAAATGATGACCGACAACAATAGTTTGCATCCACTTTTGTCAAACTTACCTGACAGAGTTGTCTATCTTACTTAATCCCTCACACTCCTCAAGTCAAATTTCGGATAACTCGAAATTATGCAAAAAAAAACCAAAAAAAAAAAGTCCTGTGAACTTCGAGATAACGAGATTCAACTGTAATTGTTTTACTTTTACAGGTGCCCTTGAAGTTTGCAAGAGAGAACACAAAGTGGAAGGACATGTACTTCAAGTACAAGTGTACTATGAATGTTTAGGTCAGGCAGCAATAGATGAGGATGGTCCAAAGTTCAAACCAGTCAAAGATATGTTTATACCAAATCTAAATCCCAAAAAGATAGAATTTATCGTGAATTGTAAAATGAATAAGAAAGCTTTTGAAAAACAGCTTTCAAATCATTATGCCTTAGTTGTATGGCCAGATGGAAAAGATATTGGAGATACACTTGAAGTAAAATGTACTCTTACGGAAGAAGTAAAAGATTGCAGAAAGTTAGCAAAGACCTGGGCAAAAAATGTCACAGTGGAGATTGAAAAATTCTTCGACATGTTAATTGTGAATATTCAGGAGACTTATCAAGAGATGTGGGATGATATCATGGGACACATCAGAGATATAAATATTCCAAATCCAGAAAGTGTTGCTATACGAGTGGTAAAGAAGGAGTTTAAAATAATTATTGTTGGCCACAAGATACCTGCAGATGAAGTATCAGAGAAAGTTGGAGATATCATCAAGAAGGTTGCCATTGAACTTGACCAAAAGAAGCTACAAGTTACAGAAGAAGCCAGTCTCAAGCATTACCAACTACTTGTATTGCTTTATCTACATTTTATAGACAAAATGAAGCAACAGTTTGAAGGACTGAATGCTGTTCCTGATATGAAAAAACATTGTATGATTTTTACTGGTATGTCTGGTCAGGTGACTGCTGCCAAGGTCAAAATGTTTGAACAGTTACAAGAAATAGTTGGTGTATCGGCTGGTAGATTTTCAGATGGTTTTATACAATATTTGAAAACACCACTTGTAAAATCATTTCTAGGACAACAATTTAAGCAAAAGGGAGTGTTAGGTGTTTGGGACATTCAAGAATATAATGTTATTATGATGTATTCTCTATCTGATGAAGGAGTTGTTACTGCTGTGTCAGTACTGAAAGAATCCATTAAAGAAGCCCCAATCACCCTAGACAGCAAAGAGGCCGCTTTAGTTGGCATGAAAATATGGAACCATGAAGTAAATGTTATTGAAGCAGAATACAAGAATGCACTGGTGAAAATCACAGTGGTCGATCCTAATACTGTTGGCATTTATTTGACGTCTGCCGAGGATGAAGGACTCCTCATGGAAAAAATAAGAGACATATTTTTCAAACATGCAGTATCAGAAGAGATTGTAAAACTGCCTAGCGCTGAAATGAGACTCTTACAAGAACAATACAGCATGGAAACAAACAAGTTAGTGGAATTTTTTTCAAAAGAACATGTCAAATTGAGAATAGACAATATTGGTATTTTTATACAAGGAAATGCTATGGGAGTTGACAATGTAAAAAAAAAAATTGATGAAATTGTCAAATCTATTTACAAGAACAATTACACTTTGAATAAGGCAGGTATTGTCAAGTACATGCACAGTGATCCAGGAAGAGCAAAAATCACTCAAATAGAAAAAAAGAATAAGGTTGTTGTAGAGATGAAGTACAGAGATGACAGTGATGATGAAGCCAGAGAGTCAGTACATACTGGTACATCAATGTTAACATGGACAGAGACAGCAGTATGTAGTACTCCAACAGGACAAACCATCACAACAGTTGTAGGAGATATTACTGATCTTAGTGTTGATGTCATTGTTAATGCTGCAAACAAAGAACTCAAGCATGTAGGGGGACTAGCTAAAGTTATTGTTGACAAAGGTATTTCATTTATTGAGTGATAACTTGGTGTTAAACATCACTTTCATTAATATTCATAATACATGTATATCTACTCTTGCATTCCAAAAATCGTAAATGAAGCATGAATAAATAAACAATGCAGTAATTCATGAATGTGCATTAGTGCATGAATGAATTGCCATCTTTGTACGGTTACGAGTGAATGCAAGAGAAGTTATACTTACATAGATTTTACCCTTTTGTTTGCGCTAATAAGACGTTTAAAAAAGGACTTTTTTCGTTGTCTTACACTTGTTGACATTTTCGAATGTGATGACGTAGGTACATGTACTGTGTGTGACATCATGGTAAGAAAAACTTTTTATTTCATTGAGTGAGTTACCTGTTTTTATTTCACTTTGAAAACTTGGTATTTCACGGGCATCCATGTAATAAATTTGATATAATAGCCCCATATATACAGTGAAACCTGTCTAAACCCAACTCTGAATCGACCGAACTTTAAATAAAGTCCCAATTTAGAATTTTTTTGTTAATTTAACCAAACAACTGTCTATTCAGAACACAATAGTTGGTCCCAAGGCAGTTTCCTTTAGACATGCAGGTTTCACTATATACATAAAATGCTTGAAAATTCTTATATAGGCTGTAGTAATAGAATCTGCAGAAATTTGTAGTATAACTTAATGGTAAAGAATTTTTTAATTTTTTTCATAGTTGAATTTGTATTTTTTCAAATTTTCATCATTAATGCAAATTTGGGGAGTCTTAGCATTAAGTCAAGCGTTACATTTAATTCTTCTCCCTTTTGGCCTGTTTTTTTAAATCTGGCTTATTGTGATAGTAAATGAAAGTATTCAAATGCTCTCCCATGTAACCCAGTTGCAAAATTAAATCATAATTGTAAGTGATGTTTGTGGTCCCTTTTGAATTGTGTCAAATATACCTTACATCCATGATTAAAGTCATTAATAGATATTGAAAAATGGAAGCAACTTGTTAACCAGGTGATGGCTTTGACTGCTGGGAGCCTCTGGATTATTTTTGTTAACTTTTCAAGTACTAGTAAATGGTTTGTTTTGATAATAATATTGTTTTATAGCATAGATACTGACATATTTAATTAAAGCATGCCCTGATATATTTTATGGATTATGACATAATCTTTGTTCAATTTGAAACATATCTATAATTTTTTATGAACTTTTCATATCAGGGTAATTTTGCTATAGGAATGCCTGGTATATACAAGTGAAGGGGTAAACATGGCTGGTCTTACAGAATCAAAATGAGTTCTTTGACCTGTATTACTTTCCCTAGTTCAACGAGTTCTTCTAATTTAAATTTGTGTTAATATGGACAAAGCGAATGCCAGTTACTATTTTTTTCCAAAATTAGTACACAAAAAAGACTGCAATACATGTATATGTTGATGGAAATCCAGGTACTTGTTTTAAACAGACAGGCACAAAAATGTGGCAGAGTTTAACTAATGAAAGGTATTCTGACCCCCACCCCCCTCTTTATAATTGGATCTCCAAGGGAAATGCAGATGTAAAAGAGAGAAAAAAAGCTGCACTGATTTGAATTCACTCAGAAAGATGTCTCCTGTCCCAACATTGAAGTTTTCACAGTGATCGTGAGACAAAAGATGGAATAGAAGCATTGTTCCTGGAGTTCAAAAACACTTCAAATGCATTTTATTTCATATATACTTATATCCCAATCATTGTATGTTAAATTTGATATACTGGTACAGTGTAGTAAAATATACTCAGTAGTCTGATCTTTTGAATATGGATTGAAATATTTGTTTATGCTGTTTTATTTGAAAAGTGATAAGTTTCTTAAAGTTATGCTAATGATATAAAACAAATTAATTTTTTATTTAAATAAATAAAGGTGTAAATTTGACTTTTCCTTGTTTGTTTGTTCATCCTTGTTTATATTTGATTGTTTTACAGGGGGTAAAGGCATTCAGAAAGAATGTGATGATTATGTTTCATCAAAGAACAGGCAAAAACAAATGTACATAGGAGAAGTATTTTGTAGTTCTGCTGGGAACTTGAATTGTAAAATGATTGCTCATGCAGTTGGGCCAGTCTGGCAAGGTGGTCGTAACAGCGAGGACGAATATCTTTCTGAATGTATACAGGCATCGCTGGAGAGGACAGAAGATAAAAGATATCAAAGCATAGCAATTCCAGCCTTATGCACCGGTGTATTTGGATATCCTGCTATCAAGGCTACAAAAGTTATCGTGGAAGCCATTCGTGACTTCCTTAAAGAGAATGGTAGTACAACTTATATTAGGCAGATTTACTTGTGTGATGTGAAAAATGATTCTGTAGACCATTTTGTTGCAGCACTAGAGAGATTTTACAATAAGGCAAATGTTACAAAGCAGAGAGGCAGATCTAATGTTCCATTAAAAAATAAAAGGCATCATGGTAAGATTCATAGCTGTATTGCTCTCTTGTAATGATGCACATAGTGTTTTTTCTCAATTGATATAGGGGCCGTCGTGGCCATGATCATATGGTAATTGGATTTACAACTACCTATGCAATCGGTGCCTATCACCAATGATGTTGTCAGTTCAACTAGTACTCCTACTCAGGGCGAGGTGTACAACATTATGTTATAAAGTTTGTCAGTGACTTGCTGCAGGTCTTTGGTTTTCTCCGGATCCTCCAGATTCCTCCATCAATAAAATTAACTGCCACAAAATAACTTTTAATATTGTTGAATGTGACATTAAGCACCATAAAACCAAACCAAACCAACCAATGAATTGATAATATAGTGCTAAGATGCAATGAAATCCATAGGTCCTACAAAGGTACTTCATTATGAATTAATTTTCAAAATACAGAAATTATTGATAAAATATTTAGAAGGGACTAGAAAAGATATTTATTCTAAATATAAATTCAATATTTTATTTTTCATTTAAAGCAAGTTTTACTATTGTAATGACTTCTCCTGTGATTCAACTGAGTGGCAGTTAGATTCACATACTGTATACCAGTGAAAGCAATGCATATCACTCACTAAAATTGTGAGTTTGAATCCTGCTCATGTACGGTGTGCTCGACACAACATTATGTGATAAAGTTTATCAGTGACTTGCAACAATTCAGTGGTTTTCTCTGGGTACTCCGGTTTCCTCCATCAATAAAACTGACTGCCACTATATAACTGAAATATTGTTGAAAGTGGCATTAAACAACACAACCCTTATCCCATAACCCATTTCGTGATAACACTACGTTGGACTATTGTGGAAAATTTTTCGTTCATACATGTATTTGTATAGTTAAAAACCATGTTATCAATACAGACTTCTGTATGTCTCTTGTTAATACATTCAGACAAATTACACAATAACTCTTATTATTTTGAGTAAGCGTCATGAAGTATGATTTTTATTTCTGTATCAAATTTTAATTTTGGTTTTACAGCACTGGATAATGAAAACAAGCAAGGTCGTGGTCCTTCTCCAAAAAGACATACATCTTCAGCTAACAGTCACATTTCTATTACCATTGTCAAAGGACAGATTGCCAGTCAAGAGGTGTGTGAATTTGGATACATAGTCAAACCTGTATTAAGAGGTCACTTTTGGGACAAAGAAAAAGTGACAGCATAAGACAGGTGACCTCTTAAAAGAGGTTCCATTCATATGAAATTTTCTATGACAGGACACGAAAAAGGTGACCTTTTAATACAGGTGACTGCTTAATATGCTCCCTTAGGGAGCGTTAATGGTAGAAGTATGCATAGGTACTATGGCACTTCAAAATCTTCAACAATATGGCTGCCAAACTGGAAATAAATTAAAAGAAAAATCACGTGACCTAAACTGGAAATCTAGTCGATTTTTTTCAAATAAAAATGAAACAATGTTCGGTAGCGGATACGAAAACTGTTTGGAGTTTTAGGTGGTGTTATTTTTAAGCTTGATAATTTGTAAACAGGAAGATTATTGTTCTTCGGGAGCATTTCAGGTTGCATCTGCCTCATATTAGAGGTGACCTTTTAATACAGGTGACTTCTTAATAGAGATCACCGTCATAGGCAGGTTTGACTGTAGTTCAATTTATTTTTATATTTCCTGCATTAAATTTCTTATCTTTCTGAGGAAACCGATATAACCTCAGCTTCATTTCTAGTTCCAAATTTTACAAAGCAACTTTCTGGCATGACATGATCTTTGGTCAGCCTTGAATGTGTCTCTTGTTTTCTGATCTGAAACACCTAAGATAAAATTAGAAACCTTTTATAATTATTAAAATTATGTAAAGTAACTTATTAAAAAGACACAAAACATTTTGATTTATATTTTTATCTCTATCACTAAGATTTGAAATAATAAAATTTGTTGTCATGGAAACGATCTTCTTATTTGTTACTAAAATTAGGTAGATGTGTTAGTAAATACAACATCTAACAGTCTACAGCTAAACCAGGGAGCAGTATCACAGTCCTTATTGAAGGTGGGAGGACCAGGCCTTCAAAATGAATGTAGCCAAAAGTATCCCAATGGTATACAAGCTGGAGAGGTTGCAGAGACATCAGGTGCCAAACTTGAATGTAAATTGGTCTGTCATGGTGCACTACCAGGATGGAATGGTGATTCATCAGCCAAGGTATACCTGTGTACAAATAGAGGTCAAATCTGCATGGTCAGAATTAATATTGTTCTATGAAACTCTTGCATACTGTATATAATTTTGTGCAGATTACATGTAAACATTTTCATATAAAGATTCAATTATTACCAAAAATATCATATATAATTCTTCTCTGAATCCACTGAACCAAATTAAAACCAAACATAGCTATGCTAGTCTTTCGATGGACCCATTTCAAATTTGCATCCACAGCCCTGTCTTCCTTCAAGATGGTCATCTTTACTAAAAATCAATCTTTTATTAAAAATCCAAATTTTAATTAATGTCCAAAATTGTTACATTTTAATGGTAAGATAGGTAAGATTGAATATATTTATATGATAATGAGTTGTTACTATGTCTTCTCCTTCTGGAGAGACATAATGTTTTTATCCTGTATATCTGTCAGTCAGTCACAAAAGTTTGTACATGCAAATCCTAATCAGTAATTTCTTGATACTTTGCATGCTTACATATTACCTTATGGAGAATCACAGATCCTTGCAGCTTTATGATCAGACAGCTTACATATTACCTTATGGAGAATCACAGATCCTTGCAGCTTTATGATCAGACAGCTTACATATTACCTTATGGAGAATCACAGATCCTTGTAGCTTTATGATCAGACAGCTTACATATTACCTTATGGAGAATCACAGATCCTTGCAGCTTTATGATCAGACAGCTTACATATTACCTTATGGAGAATCACAGATCCTTGCAGCTTTATGATCAGACAGCTTACATATTACCTTATGGAGAATCACAGATCCTTGCAGCTTTATGATCAGACAGCTTACATATTACCTTATGGAGAATCACAGATCCTTGCAGCTTTATGATCAGACAGCTTACATATTACCTTATGGAGAATCACAGATCCTTGCAGCTTTATGATCAGACAGCTTACATATTACCTTATGGAGAATCACAGATCCTTGCAGCTTTATGATCAGACAGCTTACATATTACCTTATGGAGAATCACAGATCCTTGTAGCTTTATGATCAGACAGCTTACATATTACCTTATGGAGAATCACAGATCCTTGCAGCTTTATGATCAGACAGCTTACATATTACCTTATGGAGAATCACAGATCCTTGCAGCTTTATGATCAGACAGCTTACATATTACCTTATGGAGAACTAACAGATCCTTGCAGCTTTATGATCAGACAGCTTACATATTACCTTATGGAGAATCACAGATCCTTGCAGCTTTATGATCAGACAGCTTACATATTACCTTATGGAGAATCACAGATCCTTGCAGCTTTATGATCAGACAGCTTACATATTACCTTATGGAGAATCACAGATCCTTGCAGCTTTATGATCAGACAGCTTACATATTACCTTATCGAGAATCACAGATCCTTGCAGCTTTATGATCAGACAGCTTACATATTACCTTATGGAGAATCACAGATCCATGCAGCTTTATGATCAGACAGCTTACATATTACCTTATGGAGAATCACAAATCCATGCAGCTTTATGATCAGACAGCTTACATATTACCTTATGGAGAATCACAGATCCATGCAGCTTTATGATCAGACAGCTTACATATTACCTTATGGAGAATCACAGATCCTTGCAGCTTTATGATCAGACAGCTTACATATTACCTTATGGAGAATCACAGATCCTTGCAGCTTTATGATCAGACAGCTTACATATTACCTTATGGAGAATCACAGATCCTTGCAGCTTTATGATCAGACAGCTTACATATTACCTTATGGAGAATCACAGATCCTTGCAGCTTTATGATCAGACAGCTTACATATTACCTTATGGAGAATCACAGATCCTTGTAGCTTTATGATCAGACAGCTTACATATTACCTTATGGAGAATCACAGATCCTTGCAGCTTTATGATCAGACAGCTTACATATTACCTTATGGAGAATCACAGATCCTTGCAGCTTTATGATCAGACAATTTTTGAAGCAGTTATTGTCCTTTTTGACCTCAAATATTTCATCAAAAATGTTGTTGCATGCAACTCCTTCATTTTAAAAGGGAATCCCTTAACACTTTACATGCTTGCTTATTACCCTATGAAAATTTCCATATTGCTATTATGGGCCGTGATTGTATGGTATTTGGATATATAACTACCTATGGAATCAGTGCATATCACCACTAATGTTGTGAGTTCGAATCTCGCTCAGGCGAGGTGTACTTGATACAACATTATGTGATGAAGTTTGTCAGTGACTTGCGGCAGGTTGGTGGGTTTCTCCGGGTACTCCGGTTTCCTCCACCAATAAAACTGACTGCCACGATATAACTGAAATATTGTTGAAAGAGGCTTTAAACACCATAACCCTAACCCATATTGTTACAGCAGTGTGATTGGACCAATATTGAAGGGATTATTGCCCTTTTGACATAGAATATTTCATCAAAATATTTGTAAATGCAACACCTTTATTTCAAAAGGGAATTTAACATTGAATTAGCAATACAATAATGATTGGTAACCATGACAACAAAGGAACACTTTATTTCATAAACAAAATACAATACTGAAACTAATACATAGCAGACATAGCACTGAGATATATGATTTAAGTTGATATATATATGTAGTAGTATTTGATAAACTGCTTCCAAGTCATGAAATGAAATATTTGGCCAAGTCTCCAGATCCAGTAAAATAACTCTAAAATGCATCTTTATATTTATCAAAACATATAATCTTGCTATAGGTGATGGAAAATTTTATGAAGACTTGTCTACAGAAAACCAGTGACAAAGGATTTGTATCTATTGCCTTCCCTGCCCTTGGAACAGGAAACTTAGGATATCCTAAAAATTTGGTCGCCAGAAATATGTTCTCCTGTGTTGAACGGTTTTCTACAAGTAATCCTGGAACTTCAGTTTGTGATGTTAGATTTGTGGTATATGAGAGAGACATGAATACTATTCAGGTAGGACTTTTTTGTCAGATAAGAATGTTTTGCCCGGTAAGATTATTAGCCAGGTAAAAATATCTAGCTAGTTAAAAGTGTTTGGTCGCATTGTTATGAATCCAACAAATTTCTATAAATTTAGTTACAAAATAAAAGTGTTAGAAATAATGTAGGAGCTACTGCCCTTCATTAGAAATTAGTTTGTTTATGCAACTCATCCTACATCTTAAGAGGGAATTCCTCAAAACTTTACAGTGCATGCTTTGTAATTATCATATGGAGATATACATATTATTATAACAGTTTGATTAAACCTTTTTGAAGGAAATATTGCCATTTTTGACAGATATTTCATTAAAAATAGTTTGTTTACACAACACCCCCTACATTTTAAGAGGGAATTCCTCAAAACTTTGCAGTGCTTGTTTCTTATCATATGTAGAATCACGTATTGTTACTGCAGTTTGGTCACACCATTTGTGAAGGAGTTACTTCCCTTTTTATCTCAGAATATTACATAAAATAGATTTCAGTTGCAATTCCTCCTACATTTTAAGTCAGTCTTTTTTTGTGTCAACCTCCTACAACTTCTTATAGATTGCACATAGTTTTCCCAAAAGATGAAGAATGTGGGGTAGGAGAGACTGTATATGTTTTTAGGTCAAACAAACAAATGATAACTATATTGATCATTTATTGACTAGCCTTTTATCAGTATTATTTAATTAATCATTATTTAAAGGCATTTGAAGAGGAACAAAGGAAACGTCAAGCTGGTGAATACACAAGCAGAACAAATAGAAACTTTGACTCAGAAAAGTCAAAGGATTATAGTGGAGGTATATAGTTTTATAAATGTCAAAAAATTGAGAGGCCTCTTTTGTAACATTGGTTGGTGTTTTACACCTATCAGTTATATCAGTCATATAGCACTCCTAAGGTCATATGTTCAACTCTGGAGAAGTATAAACAGTCAAACCTGTCCATGTGGTCACCTATATTAAAAGGTCACCTGTTTGGCCTGTCATAGAAAATTTCATATGAATTGAGCCTCTTTTAAGAGGTCACCTGTCTTAAATGGCCACTTTTTCTTAGTTCCAAATGTGACCTCTTAATGCAGGTTTGACTGTATATGTGTTCTCCCTTGTCTATATATAACAGTTGTTGTCATCATGTTGTTTCCTGCACTGTTGTATGTCAGCTGACATTTCTTATTTCAATCATCAAAAATTCTCTTTCTGACAAGAAACAAATTGATTTTTAATTCTCAGTGGATAAATTTTTATGGGTAAAGAAATACTGTCATCATTATACCAGTCATCACAACATCAAATATTAAAAAAACAAAAATAATTATCAAACTTTGGAAATAAGAAACAAACAATAAGTTATTATGTCTGAACTTATTCCTTAAAGTATATATTACTTTGTATTACAATTCAAAACATAGGAGCTTCTGGAGGATTTAGACATGAAAGCATGGATACAGACAAACAGGCCAGTGTTGACATTGGAGATCTGACATTAAAGGTTTATCAAGGGGACATAACTGAAGCATCAGTTGATGTTATTGTGAATGGAACAAACAGAGATTTAGATCTAACTAGAGGTAATTGTATATATATATATATTTTAATTTCAAGGGCATAAAACTACTATCAGTGGTGAATTTTTTTATTTGTGTTATTCTTAGTGTGTTTAAACAGTTAAATTGTAATATTTTTAATCACCACAGTGGATAAATTTCTGCATGAGAATTCCTGTCAATTTCTTTTCTACGGTCATTAACAACCTGAAAATATTTTTGACGTTTTTGGTCACAAACGAAACAGATTTTCCTTCTCTTGATAGGTAAATTTTAAATATCTCAAGTTGAGAAATATTGTAATGGTAGAGTATTGGCTTGAGAAATATTGTAATGGTAGAGTATTGGCTTGAGAAATATTGTAATGGTAGAGTATTGACTTGAGAAATATTGTAATGGTAGAGTATTGACTTGAGAAATATTGTAATGGTAGAATATTGGCTTGAGAAATATTGTAATGGTAGAGTATTGGCTTGAGAAATATTGTAATGGTAGAGTATTGGCTTGAGAAATATTGTAATGGTAGAATATTGGCTTGAGAAATATTGTAATGGTAGAGTATTGGCTTGAGAAATATTGTAATGGTAGAATATTGGCTTGAGAAATATTGTAATGGTAGAGTATTGGCTTGAGAAATATTGTAATGGTAGAATATTGGCTTGAGAAATATTGTAATGGTAGAATATTGGCTTGAGAAATATTGTAATGGTAGAGTATTGGCTTGAGAAATATTGTAATGGTAGAGTATTGGCTTGAGAAATATTGTAATGGTAGAGTATTGGCTTGAGAAATATTGTAATGGTAGAATATTGGCTTGAGAAATATTGTAATGGTAGAATATTGGCTTGAGAAATATTGTAATGGTAGAGTATTGGCTTGAGAAATATTGTAATGGTAGAGTATTGGCTTGAGAAATATTGTAATGGTAGAGTATTGGCTTGAGAAATATTGTAATGGTAGAGTATTGGCTTGAGAAATATTGTAATGATAAAATATTGGCTTGAGAAATATTGTAATGGTAGAGTATTGGTTTGAGAAATATTGTAATGGTAGAGTATTGGCTTGAGAAATATTGTAATGGTAGAGTATTGGCTTGAGAAATATTATAATGGTAGAGTATTGGCTTGAGAAATATTGTAATGGTAGAGTATTGGCTTGAGAAATATTGTAATGGTAGAATATTGGCTTGAGAAATATTGTAATGGTAGAGTATTGGTTTGAGAAATATTGTAATGGTAGAGTATTGGCTTGAGAAATATTGTAATGGTAGAGTATTGGCTTGAGAAATATTGTAATGGTAGAGTATTGGCTTAAGAAATATCGTAATGGTAGAATATTGGCTTGAGAAATATTGTAATGGTAGAGTACTGACTTGAGAAATATTGTATTGGCTTATGATGCAAGAGATTGCTGGATCAAATCTCATCAGGAACATTTCCTTTTTTCTTTCAGCTATGTTATTTTCAAAACGTTATATATTGATTATTGTCATTTAAATTTAAACATTTACAAATAATACAGCTGTAATGAATATTTACTATGACAAAATCCATTCTTGGAAGTGAAACAAAACACATGATTGATTAACAAACTTATAAATATTCTTGAATTTATTTGGATTACAATTCAGATTCATTGATAAGAATCATTTGAGCACATTATAATCTCCATTATTTTTATACAGGTGCTGTTTCTCAGGCTATTGCAAAGAAAGGTGGTAATGATTTGGCTAAACTGTTACGTGTTCCTTCTACTAGTAAGTAGTTGTCTATTACAAACAAACCAATATTGGACAATTTGGTGTTGATTTAGTTGGTCTTGTATTGAAAGTGGTGTAAGGTTGCTAATGTATTTATGATCAATGCTTTTTCTCATTGTCAATCTCTTTATATCTTCTTGGAAGAAATAACTCTTGATAAGAAACAACAGTTTGTTATACTAAACATGAAATTAAACAAATTGACCACTTGATTGTTGTTAGACATCATGTGAGAGTGAGAAGTACTTCTTCTTTATTTATGTGACCAACATCAAGTACTCGTAATTAAATAGACCTTTTGTTAAACATCATGTGAGAGTGAGAAGTACTTCTTCTTTATTTATGTGACCAACAGCAAGTACTCGTAATTAAATAGACCTTTTGTTAAACATCATGTGAGAGTGAGAAGTACTTCTTCTTTATTTATGTGACCAACATCAAGTACTCGTAATTAAATAGACCTTTTGTTAAACATCATGTGAGAGTGAGAAGTACTTCTTCTTTATTTATGTGACCAACAGCAAGTACTCGTAATTAAATAGACCTTTTGTTAGACATCATGTGAGAGTGAGAAGTACTTCTTCTTTATTTATGTGACCAACAGCAAGTACTCGTAATTAAATAGATCTTTTGTTAGACATCATGTGAGAGTGAGAAGTACTTCTTCTTTATTTATGTGACCAACAGCAAGTACTCGTAATTAAATAGATCTTTTGTTAGACATCATGTGAGAGTGAGAAGTACTTCTTCTTTATTTATGTGACCAACAGCAAGTACTCGTAATTAAATAGACCTTTTGTTAGACATCATGTGAGAGTGAGAAGTACTTCTTCTTTATTTATGTGACCAACATCAAGTACTCGTAATTAAATAGACCTTTTGTTAGACATCATGTGAAAGTGAGAAGTACTTCTTCTTTATTTATGTGACCAAAATCAAGTACTCGTAATTAAATAGACCTTTTGTTAGACATCATGTGAGAGTGAGAAGTACTTCTTCTTTATTTATGTGACCAACATCAAGTACTCGTAATTAAATAGACCTTTTGTTAAACATCATGTGAGAGTGAGAAGTACTTCTTCTTTATTTATGTGACCAACATCAAGTACTCGTAATTAAATAGACCTTTATCATGTGAGAGTGAGAAGTACTTCTTCTTTATTTATGTGACCAACATCAAGTACTCGTAATTAAATAGACCTTTTGTTAAACATCATGTGAGAATGAGAAGTACTTCTTCTTTATTTATGTGACCAACATCAAGTACTCGTAATTAAATAGACCTTTTGTTAGACATCATGTGAGAGTGAGAAGTACTTCTTCTTTATTTATGTGACCAACAGCAAGTACTCGTAATTAAATAGACCTTTTGTTAGACATCATGTGAGAATGAGAAGTACTTCTTCTTTATTTATGTGACCAACATCAAGTACTCGTAATTAAATAGACCTTTTGTTAAACATCATGTGAGAGTGAGAAGTACTTCTTCTTTATTTATGTGACCAACAGCAAGTACTCGTAATTAAATAGATCTTTTGTTAAACATCATGTGAGAATGAGAAGTACTTCTTCTTTATTTATGTGACCAACAGCAAGTACTCGTAATTAAATAGATCTTTTGTTAAACATCATGTGAGAGTGAGAAGTACTTCTTCTTTATTTATGTGACCAACAGCAAGTACTCGTAATTAAATAGATCTTTTGTTAAACATCATGTGAGAGTGAGAAGTACTTCTTCTTTATTTATGTGACCAACATCAAGTACTCGTAATTAAATAGACCTTTTGTTAAACATCATGTGAGAATGAGAAGTACTTCTTCTTTATTTATGTGACCAACATCAAGTACTCGTAATTAAATAGACCTTTTGTTAGACATCATGTGAGAGTGAGAAGTACTTCTTCTTTATTTATGTGACCAACAGCAAGTACTCGTAATTAAATAGACCTTTTGTTAGACATCATGTGAGAATGAGAAGTACTTCTTCTTTATTTATGTGACCAACATCAAGTACTCGTAATTAAATAGACCTTTTGTTAAACATCATGTGAGAATGAGAAGTACTTCTTCTTTATTTATGTAACCAACAGCAAGTACTCGTAATTAAATAGACCTTTTGTTAGACATCATGTGAGAGTGAGAAGTACTTCTTCTTTATTTATGTGACCAACATCAAGTACTCGTAATTAAATAGATCTTTTGTTAAACATCATGTGAGAGTGAGAAGTACTTCTTCTTTATTTATGTGACCAACAGCAAGTACTCGTAATTAAATAGACCTTTTGTTAAACATCATGTGAGAATGAGAAGTACTTCTTCTTTATTTATGTGACCAACATCAAGTACTCGTAATTAAATAGACCTTTTGTTAAACATCATGTGAGAATGAGAAGTACTTCTTCTTTATTTATGTAACCAACAGCAAGTACTCGTAATTAAATAGACATTTTGTTAAACATCATGTGAGAATGAGAAGTACTTCTTCTTCTTTATTTATGTGACCAACATCAAGTACTCGTAATTAAATAGACCTTTTGTTAGACATCATGTGAGAGTGAGAAGTACTTCTTCTTTATTTATGTGACCAACATCAAGTACTCGTAATTAAATAGACCTTTTGTTAAACATCATGTGAGAATGAGAAGTACTTCTTCTTTATTTATGTAACCAACAGCAAGTACTCGTAATTAAATAGACCTTTTGTTAAACATCATGTGAGAATGAGAAGTACTTCTTCTTTATTTATGTGACCAACATCAAGTACTCGTAATTAAATAGACCTTTTGTTAAACATCATGTGAGAATGAGAAGTACTTCTTCTTTATTTATGTGACCAACAGCAAGTACTCGTAATTAAATAGATCTTTTGTTAAACATCATGTGAGAATGAGAAGTACTTCTTCTTTATTTATGTGACCAACAGCAAGTACTCGTAATTAAATAGATCTTTTGTTAAACATCATGTGAGAGTGAGAAGTACTTCTTCTTTATTTATGTGACCAACAGCAAGTACTCGTAATTAAATAGACCTTTTGTTAAACATCATGTGAGAATGAGAAGTACTTCTTCTTTATTTATGTGACCAACATCAAGTACTCGTAATTAAATAGACCTTTTGTTAGACATCATGTGAGAATGAGAAGTACTTCTTCTTTATTTATGTGACCAACAGCAAGTACTCGTAATTAAATAGACCTTTTGTTAGACATCATGTGAGAATGAGAAGTACTTCTTCTTTATTTATGTGACCAACATCAAGTACTCGTAATTAAATAGACCTTTTGTTAAACATCATGTGAGAATGAGAAGTACTTCTTCTTTATTTATGTAACCAACAGCAAGTACTCGTAATTAAATAGACCTTTTGTTAGACATCATGTGAGAGTGAGAAGTACTTCTTCTTTATTTATGTGACCAACATCAAGTACTCGTAATTAAATAGATCTTTTGTTAAACATCATGTGAGAGTGAGAAGTACTTCTTCTTTATTTATGTGACCAACAGCAAGTACTCGTAATTAAATAGATCTTTTGTTAAACATCATGTGAGAGTGAGAAGTACTTCTTCTTTATTTATGTGACCAACATCAAGTACTCGTAATTAAATAGATCTTTTGTTAAACATCATGTGAGAGTGAGAAGTACTTCTTCTTTATTTATGTGACCAACAGCAAGTACTCGTAATTAAATAGACCTTTTGTTAAACATCATGTGAGAATGAGAAGTACTTCTTCTTTATTTATGTGACCAACATCAAGTACTCGTAATTAAATAGACCTTTTGTTAAACATCATGTGAGAATGAGAAGTACTTCTTCTTTATTTATGTAACCAACAGCAAGTACTCGTAATTAAATAGACATTTTGTTAAACATCATGTGAGAATGAGAAGTACTTCTTCTTCTTTATTTATGTGACCAACATCAAGTACTCGTAATTAAATAGACCTTTTGTTAGACATCATGTGAGAGTGAGAAGTACTTCTTCTTTATTTATGTGACCAACATCAAGTACTCGTAATTAAATAGACCTTTTGTTAAACATCATGTGAGAATGAGAAGTACTTCTTCTTTATTTATGTAACCAACAGCAAGTACTCGTAATTAAATAGACCTTTTGTTAAACATCATGTGAGAATGAGAAGTACTTCTTCTTTATTTATGTGACCAACATCAAGTACTCGTAATTAAATAGACCTTTTGTTAAACATCATGTGAGAATGAGAAGTACTTCTTCTTTATTTATGTGACCAACAGCAAGTACTCGTAATTAAATAGATCTTTTGTTAAACATCATGTGAGAATGAGAAGTACTTCTTCTTTATTTATGTGACCAACAGCAAGTACTCGTAATTAAATAGATCTTTTGTTAAACATCATGTGAGAGTGAGAAGTACTTCTTCTTTATTTATGTGACCAACAGCAAGTACTCGTAATTAAATAGATCTTTTGTTAAACATCATGTGAGAGTGAGAAGTACTTCTTCTTTATTTATGTGACCAACATCAAGTACTCGTAATTAAATAGACCTTTTGTTAAACATCATGTGAGAATGAGAAGTACTTCTTCTTTATTTATGTGACCAACATCAAGTACTCGTAATTAAATAGACCTTTTGTTAGACATCATGTGAGAATGAGAAGTACTTCTTCTTTATTTATGTGACCAACAGCAAGTACTCGTAATTAAATAGACCTTTTGTTAGACATCATGTGAGAATGAGAAGTACTTCTTCTTTATTTATGTGACCAACATCAAGTACTCGTAATTAAATAGACCTTTTGTTAAACATCATGTGAGAATGAGAAGTACTTCTTCTTTATTTATGTAACCAACAGCAAGTACTCGTAATTAAATAGACCTTTTGTTAGACATCATGTGAGAGTGAGAAGTACTTCTTCTTTATTTATGTGACCAACATCAAGTACTCGTAATTAAATAGATCTTTTGTTAAACATCATGTGAGAGTGAGAAGTACTTCTTCTTTATTTATGTGACCAACAGCAAGTACTCGTAATTAAATAGATCTTTTGTTAAACATCATGTGAGAGTGAGAAGTACTTCTTCTTTATTTATGTGACCAACATCAAGTACTCGTAATTAAAAAGACCTTTTGTTAAACATCATGTGAGAATGAGAAGTACTTCTTCTTTATTTATGTGACCAACATCAAGTACTCGTAATTAAATAGACCTTTTGTTAGACATCATGTGAGAGTGAGAAGTACTTCTTCTTTATTTATGTGACCAACAGCAAGTACTCATAATTAAATAGACCTTTTGTTAGACATCATGTGAGAATGAGAAGTACTTCTTCTTTATTTATGTGACCAACATCAAGTACTCGTAATTAAATAGACCTTTTGTTAAACATCATGTGAGAATGAGAAGTACTTCTTCTTTATTTATGTAACCAACAGCAAGTACTCGTAATTAAATAGACATTTTGTTAAACATCATGTGAGAATGAGAAGTACTTCTTCTTTATTTATGTGACCAACAGCAAGTACTCGTAATTAAATAGACCTTTTGTTAGACATCATGTGAGAGTGAGAAGTACTTCTTCTTTATTTATGTAACCAACAGCAAGTACTCGTAATTAAATAGACCTTTTGTTAAACATCATGTGAGAATGAGAAGTACTTCTTCTTTATTTATGTGACCAACATCAAGTACTCGTAATTAAATAGACCTTTTGTTAGACATCATGTGAGAATGAGAAGTACTTCTTCTTTATTTATGTGACCAACATCAAGTACTCGTAATTAAATAGACCTTTTGTTAAACATCATGTGAGAATGAGAAGTACTTCTTCTTTATTTATGTAACCAACAGCAAGTACTCGTAATTAAATAGACCTTTTGTTAGACATCATGTGAGAGTGAGAAGTACTTCTTCTTTATTTATGTGACCAACATCAAGTACTCGTAATTAAATAGACCTTTTGTTAAACATCATGTGAGAATGAGAAGTACTTCTTCTTTATTTATGTGACCAACATCAAGTACTCGTAATTAAATAGACCTTTAGTTAGACATCATGTGAGAGTGAGAAGAACTTCTTCTTTATTTATGTGACCAACAGCAAGTACTCGTAATTAAATAGACCTTTTGTTAGACATCATGTGAGAATGAGAAGTACTTCTTCTTTATTTATGTGACCAACATCAAGTACTCGTAATTAAATAGACCTTTTGTTAAACATCATGTGAGAGTGAGAAGTACTTCTTCTTTATTTATGTGACCAACAGCAAGTACTCGTAATTAAATAGACCTTTTGTTAAACATCATGTGAGAATGAGAAGTACTTCTTCTTTATTTATGTAACCAACAGCAAGTACTCGTAATTAAATAGACCTTTTGTTAGACATCATGTGAGAGTGAGAAGTACTTCTTCTTTATTTATGTGACCAACATCAAGTACTCGTAATTAAATAGACCTTTTGTTAAACATCATGTGAGAATGAGAAGTACTTCTTCTTTATTTATGTAACCAACAGCAAGTACTCGTAATTAAATAGACCTTTTGTTAGACATCATGTGAGAGTGAGAAGTACTTCTTCTTTATTTATGTGACCAACAGCAAGTACTCGTAATTAAATAGACCTTTTGTTAGACATCATGTGAGAATGAGAAGTAATTCTTCTTTATTTATGTGACCAACATCAAGTACTCGTAATTAAATAGACCTTTTGTTAAACATCATGTGAGAATGAGAAGTACTTCTTCTTTATTTATGTAACCAACAGCAAGTACTCGTAATTAAATAGACCTTTTGTTAAACATCATGTGAGAATGAGAAGTACTTCTTCTTTATTTATGTGACCAACATCAAGTACTCGTAATTAAATAGACCTTTTGTTAGACATCATGTGAGAGTGAGAAGTACTTCTTCTTTATTTATGTGACCAACATCAAGTACTCGTAATTAAATAGACCTTTTGTTAAACATCATGTGAGAATGAGAAGTACTTCTTCTTTATTTATGTAACCAACAGCAAGTACTCGTAATTAAATAGACCTTTTGTTAAACATCATGTGAGAATGAGAAGTACTTCTTCTTTATTTATGTGACCAACATCAAGTACTCGTAATTAAATAGACCTTTTGTTAAACATCATGTGAGAGTGAGAAGTACTTCTTCTTTATTTATGTGACCAACATCAAGTACTCGTAATTAAATAGACCTTTTGTTAAACATCATGTGAGAATGAGAAGTACTTCTTCTTTATTTATGTAACCAACAGCAAGTACTCGTAATTAAATAGACCTTTTGTTAGACATCATGTGAGAGTGAGAAGTACTTCTTCTTTATTTATGTGACCAACATCAAGTACTCGTAATTAAATAGACCTTTTGTTAGACATCATGTGAGAATGAGAAGTACTTCTTCTTTATTTATGTGACCAACATCAAGTACTCGTAATTAAATAGACCTTTTGTTAGACATCATGTGAGAATGAGAAGTACTTCTTCTTTATTTATGTGACCAACAGCAAGTACTCGTAATTAAATAGACCTTTTGTTAGACATCATGTGAGAATGAGAAGTACTTCTTCTTTATTTATGTGACCAACATCAAGTACTCGTAATTAAATAGACCTTTTGTTAGACATCATGTGAGAGTGAGAAGTACTTCTTCTTTATTTATGTGACCAACATCAAGTACTCGTAATTAAATAGACCTTTTGTTAGACATCATGTGAGAATGAGAAGTACTTCTTCTTTATTTATGTGACCAACAGCAAGTACTCGTAATTAAATAGACCTTTTGTTAGACATCATGTGAGAGTGAGAAGTACTTCTTCTTTATTTATGTGACCAACATCAAATACTCGTAATTAAATAGACCTTTTGTTAAACATCATGTGAGAATGAGAAGTACTTCTTCTTTATTTATGTAACCAACAGCAAGTACTCGTAATTAAATAGACCTTTTGTTAGACATCATGTGAGAATGAGAAGTACTTCTTCTTTATTTATGTGACCAACATCAAGTACTCGTAATTAAATAGACCTTTTGTTAAACATCATGTGAGAATGAGAAGTACTTCTTCTTTATTTATGTGACCAACATCAAGTACTCGTAATTAAATAGACCTTTTGTTAGACATCATGTGAGAGTGAGAAGTACTTCTTCTTTATTTATGTGACCAACAGCAAGTACTCGTAATTAAATAGACCTTTTGTTAGACATCATGTGAGAATGAGAAGTACTTCTTCTTTATTTATGTGACCAACATCAAGTACTCGTAATTAAATAGACCTTTTGTTAAACATCATGTGAGAGTGAGAAGTACTTCTTCTTTATTTATGTGACCAACATCAAGTACTCGTAATTAAATAGACCTTTTGTTAAACATCATGTGAGAATGAGAAGTACTTCTTCTTTATTTATGTGACCAACATCAAGTACTCGTAATTAAATAGACCTTTTGTTAGACATCATGTGAGAGTGAGAAGTACTTCTTCTTTATTTATGTGACCAACATCAAGTACTCGTAATTAAATAGACCTTTTGTTAAACATCATGTGAGAATGAGAAGTAATTCTTCTTTATTTATGTGACCAACATCAAGTACTCGTAATTAAATAGACCTTTTGTTAGACATCATGTGAGAGTGAGAAGTACTTCTTCTTTATTTATGTGACCAACATCAAGTACTCGTAATTAGATAGACCTTTTGTTAAACATCATGTGAGAATGAGAAGTACTTCTTCTTTATTTATGTGACCAACATCAAGTACTCGTAATTAAATAGACCTTTTGTTAGACATCATGTGAGAGTGAGAAGTACTTCTTCTTTATTTATGTGACCAACATCAAGTACTCGTAATTAAATAGACCTTTTGTTAAACATCATGTGAGAATGAGAAGTACTTCTTCTTTATTTATGTGACCAACAGCAAGTACTCGTAATTAAATAGACCTTTTGTTAGACATCATGTGAGAATGAGAAGTACTTCTTCTTTATTTATGTGACCAACAGCAAGTACTCGTAATTAAATAGACCTTTTGTTAGACATCATGTGAGAGTGAGAAGTATTTCTTCTTTATTTATGTGACCAACAGCAAGTACTCGTAATTAAATAGACCTTTTGTTAGACATCATGTGAGAATGAGAAGTACTTCTTCTTTATTTATGTGACCAACAGTAAGTACTCGTAATTAAATAGACCTTTTGCTAAACATCATGTGAGAGTGAGAAGTACTTCTTCTTTATTTATGTGACCAACATCAAGTACTCGTAATTAAATAGACCTTTTGTTAAACATCATGTGAGAATGAGAAGTACTTCTTCTTTATTTATGTGACCAACATCAAGTACTCATAATGAAATAGACCTTTTGTTAAACATCATGTGAGAGTGAGAAGTACTTCTTCTTTATTTATGTGACCAACAGCAAGTACTCGTAATTAAATAGACCTTTTGTTAAACATCATGTGAGAATGAGAAGTACTTCTTCTTTATTTATGTGACCAACAGTAAGTACTCGTAATTAAATAGACCTTTTGTTAAACATCATGTGAGAGTGAGAAGTACTTCTTCTTTATTTATGTGACCAACATCAAGTACTCGTAATTAAATAGACCTTTTGTTAAACATCATGTGAGAGTGAGAAGTACTTCTTCTTTATTTATGTAACCAACAGCAAGTACTCGTAATTAAATAGACCTTTTGTTAGACATCATGTGAGAATGAGAAGTACTTCTTCTTTATTTATGTGACCAACAGTAAGTACTTGTAATTAAATAGACCTTTTGCTAAACATCATGTGAGAGTGAGAAGTACTTCTTCTTTATTTATGTGACCAACAGCAAGTACTCGTAATTAAATAGACCTTTTGTTAAACATCATGTGAGAATGAGAAGTACTTCTTCTTTATTTATGTAACCAACAGCAAGTACTCGTAATTAAATAGACCTTTTGTTAGACATCATGTGAGAATGAAAAGTACTTCTTCTTTATTTATGTGACCAACATCAAGTACTCGTAATTAAATAGACCTTTTGTTAGACATCATGTGAGAGTGAGAAGTACTTCTTCTTTATTTATGTGACCAACAGTAAGTACTCGTAATTAAATAGACCTTTTGTTAAACATCATGTGAGAATGAGAAGTACTTCTTCTTTATTTATGTGACCAACATCAAGTACTCGTAATTAAATAGACCTTTTGTTAGACATCATGTGAGAATGAGAAGTACTTCTTCTTCATTTATGTGACCAACAGCAAGTACAAGTAATTAAATAGACCTTTTGTTAGACATCATGTGAGAGTGAGAAGTACTTCTTCTTTATTTATGTGACCAAAGCAAGTACTCGTAATTAAATAGACCTTTTGTTAAACATCATGTGAGAGTGAGAAGTACTTCTTCTTTATTTATGTGACCAACAGCATGTACTCCTAATTAAATAGACCTTTTGTTAGACATCATGTGAGAGTGAGAAGTACTTCTTCTTTATTTATGTGACCAACAGCAAGTACTCGTAATTAAATAGACCTTTTGCTAAACATCATGTGAGAGTGAGAAGTACTTCTTCTTTATTTATGTGACCAACATCAAGTACTCGTAATTAAATAGACCTTTTGCTAAACATCATGTGAGAGTGAGAAGTACTTCTTCTTTATTTATGTGACCAACAGCAAGTACTCGTAATTAAATAGACCTTTTGCTAAACATCATGTGAGAGTGAGAAGTACTTCTTCTTTATTTATGTGACCAACAGCAAGTACTCGTAATTAAATAGACCTTTTGTTAGACATCATGTGAGAGTGAGAAGTACTTCTTCTTTATTTATGTGACCAACAGCAAGTACTCGTAATTAAATAAACCTTTTGTACATTCTCAATTAGATTCTAAAATTATATGTTTCTCAAGAGTTATTTCCCTTACGACGGCCAAAATTCTGCCAGGATAAGAAAGAACAACGGAAAGGACAACAAATTTGAGTATAATTTGTAGATATTTGAACCTTATGAAAAATCAAAGGATGCGTTCATCAGCAAATAGAAAATTCAGAAGTTGTCACAATTAAAATTTGGAATGGATTATGGGGAAGATTAGTCCGAGATTCCTCTGTCGTTTAACGGCTTTTATAAAGTTGCTGTAGCCGTTCAACGTCAGAGGGTAATGTATACGGATTACAGCGGATTTGCCTCTCCAGCTCTAGGGTCGGCACATTTCCACGTTTCGTGGCTATCGGATTTTATTTTCTATCAGAAACCCTTATATAAATCGCTTCACCAATCATTTTTCTATTCATTCATAACCATCTTACCCTCAGAAAGTGGTGTTACACTCCATTACAGCACGATTTTGCCTTAGATCCTATTATTCCGCCATTTAACTTCCATTTTCGAATCTACACACGTGATCTGGCGATACTAACTGAATGATGACAGCAACGCATTGCATGATGGGAGCTTACGTAAACAACATTCAAATCACATGGAAGACGATACATTTAAGCGTATTCTGCAGGACAAACAGTCCATCTACAGATCAAAGCAGAGCAGAAGGAAATAATACAGAATGTGTTGGAAAGAAAAGATTCAATGGCAGAGTGTTACCAACGGGCTTCGGAAAGAGCATGTGTTACGTTCCGCCTTTTTGGACAAGGTACTACAACATTTTTTTTTCTTATGGTTATCTGTAATTCACTAAATTTGCTGTTAAAATCATTACCAATCAATATAATCAACTGTATTAAATTTTATGTTAATTGTTCTGCCTTAACAGACACCTATGATTGGCAATAAAAATATTTGTTTGTTTGTTTATATGCAAATCATCTCCCATGATACATTGCGGTAATCGTAGTTTTCTCGTAGTCACGTGACAAATGTTTGAAAAATGGAAGTCAAATGGCGGAATAATAGGATCTAAGGCAAAATTGTGCTGTAATGGAGTGTAACACCACTTTCTGAGGGTAAGATGGTTATGAATGAATAGAAAAATGATTGGTGAAGCGATTTATATAAGGGTTTCTGATAGAAAATAAAATCCGATAGCCACGAAACGTTGAAATGTGCCGACCCTAGAGCTGGAGAGGCAAATCCGCTGTAATCCGTATATATTACCCTCTGACGTTGAACGGCTACAGCAACTTTATAAAAGCCGTTAAACGACAGAGGAATCTCGGACTAGGGGAAGATATATGTTATTTTCATTGAATTTTGCATGAAAGGGGTCCCTTTTTCCCACCTACTCCTGTAAAACATATAATTTTAGATTGTTGATTGATTTTTTGGTGTTTAACGCCACTTTCAGCAATATTTCAGCTATATCATGTTGACCAGTTTTAGTGGTGGAGGAAGCCGGAGAGAACCACCGACCATGGGCAAGCTACTGGTAAACTTTATCACTTATGGCTGCGAGTCGAGTGCACCCTTTTTTGTAATTTACAAAGCCGGACGCAAACCCATGCCGTATTGGTGATAGGCTTGTATGAGTTGTTAGATCCAACGACCTAACTCATTGAGCCACCCGGGCCCCTATATAATTGGTTTATTCGGGAAGACACCATAAATTTTTAGAATCAAAGTCAGAAATGTGCAAATGATCTATTGTTGCATTGTGCATTAGGAGTTGCAAAAATATGTCTTTTATGTCCAAAGAGCAACAAATCCTCCAAGCATAAGACAATCATTATGTCATGTCCTTAGAGCCATTTGTGTATTAATTCCTCACAACTAGCAGGATGTAGGTCACACAGTTGAAAGTATAGGTCCTATTTCGGATAATATAAAGCAGCCGGCCGAAATACTGGTATTACCAGTATTGTACGCAATACTTGTAATACCAGTATTTTACCAGAATCTTCCAGTATCTGCAATACTGGTACAGATACTGGTAAATACTAGTATCCCAGTATCTTCCAGAATTTTCCAGTATCTGCAATACTAGAAGATACTGGTCATTGCCAAAATATGAGTATTGCAGATACTGGAAGATTCTGGAAAATACTGGTTATACCAGTATTGCAGATACTGGAAGATTAGGTACGAAGTTGCGGAATGTACTTGTATATTGTTTTTTTGTCCTGTCTGTGCATCTGTTATGAGAGGACGCTACCGGTGCAGGCATCATCTGCGAGATCGACGAAAGCTGTTTCCGCCACAAGACCAAATACCATCGCGGACGAGCACCACAGCGGAATCAGTGGGTTTTTGGAATTCAGTGTATGTGCCTGTTTCAAGCTTTCGTAATACGCCAACAATACTGGTAATACTAGTATTGTAAAGTTTACCAGTTATTTGCCCAAGGTCGGGAGTTTTACCAGTATTGCTGGATGAAGAATACTGGAGCTTCCAGTATTGTGTGTTTTACAATACTAGTATTACCAGTATTGCTGGATGAAGAATACTGGAGCTTCCAGTATTGTGTGTTTTACAATACTAGTATTACCAGTATTGCTGGATGAAGAATACTGGAGCTTCCAGTATCGTGTGTTTTACAATACTAGTATTACCAGTATTGTTGGATGAAGAATACTGGAGCTTCCGGTATTGTGTATAGATCAACGATTCTGGTATTCCAGTATTGTAAATGCACGATACTGGTACATCCAGTATTGTATATATACGATACTGGATTTCCGGTATTGTAACATTACAATTTTGGTATTTCTAGTATTACCAGTATTGTAATATTTACAATACTGGTATTTTCAGTATTGTAAATATTATAATACTGGTAATACCAGTGTTGTAATATTTACAATACTGGTAGTAAACGGTATTGCGGCCGGCTGCTTCATATTATCCCATATTTCTTTAATTCAATATTTCCTTGTGAGTGAAATAAACCAGGGACTAACCTAATGAACTGAAGACATTTAATGTCCACAGTCAGAAAATAGTAAAACAGTTTATTTTCATCTGTGTGTATTTAGTATATTTCTATCATGCTGAATAATATGTGTGGAATATTTGCCACTGGAGGGTTAAGAAATCACCAATTGATCAATTGTTCAGTATTATTCTTATATGTATTAGTACATTAGATGCCATAGTTGTCATAAACCAATTTTTTTAATAATAAATATAATTCAGATACTTACTGGTTTCTAATGTATATAAATCTTGCAAAAATGTATAAGGAGACAATTTGTTTTCATCTTTCAGCTTTGGCATCTTTAAACTGTTCATACTATACTTTAAACTTCATACTATACTTTAAACTGTTCGTACTATACTTTAAACTGTTCGTACTATACTTTAATCTGTTCATACTATACTTTAAACTGTTCATACTATACTTTAAACTGTTCATACTATACTTTGAACCGTTCATACTATACTTTAAACTGTTCATACTATACTTTAAACTGTTCATACTATACTTTGAACTGTTCATACTATACTTTAAACTGTTCGTACTATACTTTAAACTGTTCATACTATACTTTAAACTGTTCATACTATACTTTAAACTGTTCATACTATACTTTAAACTGTTTGTACTATACTTTAAACTATTCATACTATTCTTTAAACTGTTCATACTATACTTTAAACTGTTCATACTATACTTTAAACTATTCATACTATTCTTTAAACTGTTCATACTATGCTTTAAACTGTTCATACTATTATTTAAACTGTTCATACTATACTTTAAACTGTTCATACTATACTTTAAACTGTTCGTACTATACTTCAAACTGTTTGTACTATACTTTAAACTGTTTGTACTATACTTTAAACTGTTCGTACTATACTTTAAACTGTTCATACTATACTTTAAACTGTTCATACTATACTTTAAACTGTTCATACTATACTTTAAACTGTTCGTACTATACTATTAACTGTTCATACTATACTTTAAACTTATTTTATTGAAAAAATAATAATAAAATGAAAAATGGATATGACACAAATATAAACTTATAAAGTCTTCTCCGTATACTATATAGATATGACACAAGTATAAACTTATAAAGTCTTCTCTGTATACTATATAGATATGACACAAGTATAAACTTATAAAGTCTTCTCTGTATACTATATAGATATGACACAAGTATAAACTTATAAAGTCTTCTCTGTATACTATATAGATATGACACAAGTATAAACTTATAAAGTCTTCTCTGTATACTATATAGATATGACACAAGTATAAACTTATAAAGTCTTCTCTGTATACTATATAGATATGACACAAGTATAAACTTATAGAGTCTTCTCCGTATATTATATAGATATGACACAAGTATAAACTTATAAAGTCTTCTCCGTATACTATATAGATATGACACAAGTATAAACTTATAAAGTCTTCTCCGTATACTATATAGATATGACACAAGTATAAACTTATAAAGTCTTCTCCGTATACTATATAGATATGACACAAGTATAAACTTATAAAGTCTTCTCTGTATACTATATAGATATGACACAAGTATAAACTTATAAAGTCTTCTCTGTATACTATATAGATATGACACAAGTATAAACTTATAAAGTCTTCTTTGTATACTATATAGATATGACACAAGTATAAACTTATAAAGTCTTCTCAGTATACTATATAGATATGACACAAGTATAAACTTATAAAGTCTTCTCTGTATACTATATAGATATGACACAAGTATAAATTTATAAAGTCTTCTCTGTATACTATATAGATATGACACAAGTATAAACTTATAAAGTCTTCTCTGTATACTATATAGATATGACACAAGTATAAACTTATAAAGTCTTCTCTGTATACTATATAGATATGACACAAGTATAAACTTATAAAGTCTTCTCTGTATACTATATAGATATGACACAAGTATAAACTTATAAAGTCTTCTCTGTATACTATATAGATATGACACAAGTATAAACTTATAAAGTCTTCTCTGTATACTATATAGATATGACACAAGTATAAACTTATAAAGTCTTCTCCGTATACTATATAGATATGACACAAGTATAAACTTATAAAGTCTTCTCTGTATACTATATAGATATGACACAAGTATAAACTTATAAAGTCTTCTTTGTATACTATATAGATATGACACAAGTATAATCTTATAAAGTCTTCTCTGTATACTATATAGATATGACACAAGTATAAACTTATAAAGTCTTCTCTGTATACTATATAGATATGACACAAGTATAAACTTATAAAGTCTTCTCTGTATACTATATAGATATGACACAAGTATAAACTTATAAAGTCTTCTCTGTATACTATATAGATATGACACAAGTATAAACTTATAAAGTCTTCTCTGTATACTATATAGATATGACACAAGTATAAACTTATAAAGTCTTCTCTGTATACTATATAGATATGACACAAGTATAAACTTATAAAGTCTTCTCTGTATACTATATAGATATGACACAAGTATAAATTTATAAAGTCTTCTCTGTATACTATATAGATATGACACAAGTATAAACTTATAAAGTCTTCTCTGTATACTATATAGATATGACACAAGTATAAACTTATAAAGTCTTCTCTGTATACTATATAGATATGACACAAGTATAAACTTATAAAGTCTTCTCTGTATACTATATAGATATGACACAAGTATAAACTTATAAAGTCTTCTTTGTATACTATATAGATATGACACAAGTATAAACTTATAAAGTCTTCTCTGTATACTATATAGATATGACACAAGTATAAACTTATAAAGTCTTCTCTGTATACTATATAGATATGACACAAGTATAAACTTATAGAGTCTTCTCCGTATATTATATAGATATGACACAAGTATAAACTTATAAAGTCTTCTCCGTATACTATATAGATATGACACAAGTATAAACTTATAAAGTCTTCTCCGTATACTATATAGATATGACACAAGTATAAACTTATAAAGTCTTCTCTGTATACTATATAGATATGACACAAGTATAAACTTATAAAGTCTTCTCTGTATACTATATAGATATGACACAAGTATAAACTTATAAAGTCTTCTCTGTATACTATATAGATATGACACAAGTATAAACTTATAAAGTCTTCTCTGTATACTATATAGATATGACACAAGTATAAACTTATAAAGTCTTCTCTGTATGCTATATAGGTATATAATTTCATTGACAGAGAAAGAAATGAAAAATGAAGGTATTACTATAACATTAGCAGGAGGTAGATTAAACTGTGAGTACATCATACATGTCAACATGGAGGACAGCCGTCCAGACCTTAAAGCTAAATTTAAAGATGTATTGGAGAAAGTAGATGAGCTTAATAAGGAAACAGTTGCCTTACCTGCTTTAGGTATGAACTTTAGTCAGGAGACAATTACCTTACCTGCTTAAGGTATGAACTTAATAGGGAGACAGTTATCTTTACTTGCTTCAGGTATGATCTTAGTAAGTAGATAGTTAGTTACCTTACCTGTATTAGGTATGAACTTTCAAGCAGGGTTGGCCGGGAAATACCAGTGGCAGGAATTCCCAGTGGTAATTACCGGGAAATACCGTCCTGAGAAATACTCTAAATTTTAACTCAAGTGGGAAATACTGGGAAATATGATTTTTAGATGTGATTAATTTCTTCAAAGTTGCTAAAAACTTAACATTTTAACACACAGTGTTGAAAATTACATCAGTTTAATAAATATGGGTATACAGCCTAGGTGTAGGACCATTAAGAAGGACTTCAGGCAACTTTTGAAATTGTAATCTTCATATAAACATAATATTTATACAAAATACTTTTATTAAAAACATGTTAAAACTGTCACCACAATTTTATATCTACACTTTTCAGTTCAATCATACAGTTTCAGAGTTCACCAATCTATTTCATCTTTCCCCCTTAACATTCTGTAGCAAAAAACAAGCTTTCCTGCTTTAACAAGACCAAGTCTAATTCTTAATTTAACAATAATCACTTAACAATTAATAGCTGATTGTTTTGCCAGGTTGTATATACATGTAATCTAATATCCTAAGGGCATTTCCATTATGCTATAGTAATGACTAACTTTTTTAATTTGTTTTTACAAACTAATTAACACATCTTCAATAACCTTTAGAAATCAATAAGTCCAGTTTGTAAAGACAAACAATAAACATGTCAAAAGCAGGTCAGAATATGGTTTTAATCACTATACAAAGGTGGTACAAAGTGGAGATTACAAGTAAAGAATAATTTTCTTAATATTTCTATCAAAATCAATATTTTTTTTTAACAAATATCAATTTTCCAATATCAATTTTATATATCTGTACATTAACACTATCCATTCATATATTTTTTTTCTGTAAGGCCAATAAAGTTACAAATAGATTAACTCAAGTCTATATTATACTCCAAATAAATGTTCAATTTGCTTATTTATAAGAAGATATATCACAATAATCTGGAACTCTAAGAAATTTACACTATGCACAGTAAACAAGTGCACAATATGTACAGGTTCATGTACCATTATATTTGCAAATTAAGAATCAATCTTGTTTCCCAGTATTTCCCGCCGTCCTGGGAAATATGAGTATTTTCCGCTTATTTGCCAACTCTGCTTTCAAGGGACACAGTTACCTTTACCTACTTCAGGTGTGATCTTAGTAGGGAGACAGTTAGTTACCCTACCTGTGTTAGGTATGAACTTTCTAGGGACATCGTTACTGTACCTACTTCAGGTATGAACTTAGTGGGAGACAGTTACCTTACCAGCTTTAGTTATGAATTTTAAGTGTCTCAGTTGTCTCCCATGTTAGGTGTAACCTTAGTAAGCAGATATATATCAATGGTTACCTTACCAGCTTTAGTTATGAATTTTAAGTGTCTCAGTTGTCTCCCATGTTAGGTGTAACCTTATTAAGCAGATATATATCAATGGTTACCTTACCAGCTTTAATTATGAATTTTAAGTGTCTCAGTTGTCTCCCATGTTAGGAGTAACCTTATTAAGCAGATATATATCAATGGTTACCTTACCAGCTTTAATTATGAATTTTAGGTGTCTCAGTTGTCTCCCATGTTAGGTGTAACCTTAGTAAGCAGATATATATCAATGGTTACCTTACCAGCTTTAGTTATGAATTTTAAGTGTCTCAGTTGTCTCCCATGTTAGGTGTAACCTTAGTAAGCAGATATATATCAATGGCTACCTTACCAGCTTTAGTTATGAATTTTAGGTGTCTCAGTTGTCTCCCATGTTAGGTGTAACCTTAGTAAGCAGATATATATCAATGGTTACCTTACCAGCTTTAATTATGAATTTTAGGTGTCTCAGTTGTCTCCCATGTTAGGTGTAACCTTAGTAAGCAGATATATATCAATGGTTACCTTACCAGCTTTAGTTATGAATTTTAAGTGTCTCAGTTGTCTCCCATGTTAGGAGTAACCTTATTAAGCAGATATATATCAATGGTTACCTTACCAGCTTTAATTATGAATTTTAAGTGTCTCAGTTGTCTCCCATGTTAGGTGTAACCTTAGTAAGCAGATATATATATCAATGGTTACCTTTCCAGCTTTAGTTATGAATTGTAAGTGTCTCAGTTGTCTCCCATGTTAGGTGTAACCTTAGTAAGCAGATATATATCAATGGCTACCTTACCAGCTTTAGTTATGAATTTTAAGTGTCTCAGTTGTCTCCCATGTTAGGAGTAACCTTATTAAGCAGATATATATCAATGGTTACCTTACCAGCTTTAGTTATGAATTTTAGGTGTCTCAGTTTTCTCCCATGTTAGGTGTAACCTTAGTAAGCAGATATATATCAATGGTTACCTTACCAGCTTTAGTTATGAATTTTAAGTGTCTCAGTTGTCTCCTATGTTAGGTGTAACCTTAGTAAGCAGATATATATCAATGGTTACCTTACCAGCTTTAGTTATGAATTTTAAGTTTCTCAGTTGTCTCCCATGTTAGGTGTAACCTTAGTAAGCAGATATATATCAATGGTTACCTTACCAGCTTTAATTGTGAATTTTAGGTGTCTCAGTTGTCTCCCGCGTTAGGTGTAACCTTAGTAAGCAGATATATATCAATGGTTACCTTACCAGCTCTAGTTATGAATTTTAAGTTTCTCAGTTGTCTCCCATGTTAGGTGTAACCTTAGTAAGCAGATATATATCAATGGTTACGGTACCTTACCAGCTTTAGTTATGAATTTTAAGTGTCTCAGTTGTCTCCCATGTTAGGTGTAACCTTAGTAAGCAGATATATATATCAATGGTTACCTTACCAGCTTTAGTTATGAATTTTAAGTGTCTCAGTTGTCTCCCATGTTAGGTGTAACCTTAGTAAGCAGATATATATCAATGGGTACCTTACCAGCTTCAGTTATGAATTTTAAGTGTCTCAGTTGTCTCCCATGTTAGGTGTAACCTTAGTAAGCAGATATATATCAATGGTTACCTTACCAGCTTTAGATATAATATTAGTAAAGAAACAGTCACCAACGTAAGAATACAGCAGACAATATTTCCAGATTATAGTATCATTGATATACACCCACATTTTTGAATTTTTAAATCCTGTATTGAGAAAGTATTCTGAAACCTTTCTCATCTATTATTCTAAATATTCAACAATCTCAGGGATGGCACCGTTGTGGTCTTGATCGTATGATAGTTGGATTTAAAACTACCTGTGCAATCAGTGCCTATCACCACTAAAGTTGTGAGTTTGAACTCCGTTCATGGAGAGGCGTACTCGATACAACATCATGTGATAAAGTTTCTCAGTGACTTGCGACAGGTCAGTGGTTTTCTCCAGATACTCGCGTTTCCGCCACGATATAACTGAAATATTGTTGAAAGTGGTGTTAAGCACAATAAACATTACCTATTTTTCGCCAATCTGTTTCAAATATTGTTGAATTCACTGGTGAATAGATAATTATATAAGATATATGAGATAAGACTCTGTTCCAAAATTTTAAAGCACATATACAAGTCATTCTCTATCCAGAGTTGTCGTTCCTGCTATGCTACACTCCAATTTTAGCGTAGCAGGAACAACAACTCTGGATAGAGAATGATATACAAGTTAAGTTTTCTTTCATCCATTTTTTTAACAACTTCTATTTGTTTGAAGCTTTGTCTTTTTTACGAATTACAAATAAATAAATAAAATAATAGAAAGGGATAAAAGAGTTATAGAAATATATATATATTTTAACAGGTGCTGGAATGAGTGCAACTTCCATAGAAAAAGTAGCAGATCATTTATTTGAAGCATTAATCAGCTTTCAGAAGAAGAAAACTGATGTTACAGAAGTTCATGTAGTTATTTTCCAAGGAGACATGTTATCTAAGTTTTTGTCTGCCATGCAAAGTTGTCTGTTATCACATAATGCCAGATCTCAAGGTTTGCTAAACAGATTTAGTGGCTGGTTGGGATTCAGTAAGTAGATATTTAGATACATTAGAAATACAGTCATACCTGTACATGTGATCACCTTTATTAAGCAGTTACCTGTATTTAAAGGTCACCCTTTTCTTTCTTGTCCCGTCATAGGAAATATCATATAAATTGAACCTCTTTTAAGAGTTCACCTGTCTTAAAACGACCACTTTTTATTTGTAACAAATGTGACCTCTTAATACAGGTTTGACTGTACACTATTTTGAATCTCAATTTAAACCTATACCATGCCCCCACAATCTGTCATATAATCAAGACTTGTTATTTGGTATTTGACCAAGATATATTAATGTCAATATACGACAGTTTTTTTTCTTTAGAAATTTCAATTACACGTAGAAAATCAATTTTAATTGTATTATATAACCATTCTGATCAAATATTTTTATTAATCCACAAAATACTTGTTTGAGACAACATGAAGTTTTCCCTCTTTTTTCACAATTCTGTATGAGGAAAAAGATTTTAATGAATTGGAATTCTGCCTTCTAATTCTTCAGAGGTTGTAATCCAATGTTTGTTTTAATGAAATTGTAAGGGAGGAATATTCGCAATGATACAAACCTTTGCTAAAGCATTCAAAAGACCCTGCAGCTAAAATACATTCTGCAGTGACCAGTGTCTCAGGAGTATTTGTTTAACAACTTTTCTGACATTGCCCATATAGATTGGGCAAGTCAAAATTATCTGGAGCTTTGGCTCCTAATAAAGTGAACATAGATTTGTCCTAAGTAGGAGTTCAATTTTTCAACAGCATGTAGAGTTAAAGGTGAAATGCAAAGGTCATAACTTTTTTTCAGATTTACACATTTTTAGATAGTGATTTTAGTACCTTCATAGAAAATAATAATAATTTTAAATTTTCTCAAGACGTTTGTGGCGAAATCATCCAGGTCAACTTACCTGTTTAAAACCGTGGGAAATACCGATCCTGCTTATTCCCCTTTAAAAGTTTCCTGTCGTGACGTCAATCGTGTCCATTGATTTCTTGAAGTAAAGCATGTAAAGTGTCAACAATTAATCTGATTATGGTCTATTGTGTTGCGTATAACTATAATTTGAGGTCAGGTCATGGACTTGGCATGTATACCTTTCCCAAAGCTGAATACCGGCGAAAGATTTGGGTGCAGAAAGTGACGAGACAGAATTTTGTACCGTCGGAGCACTCAAGACTATGTTCTAGGCACTTTGATTTTTACCAGTTTTTGATAGATCCACACCAAAACAGAGAAGATTGAAGCGCGACGGCATCCCAACGATATTTGATTATCGAAAGCCAAACGAAAAGAAAAGTCCAATGAAGAGTCCTGGCAAAAGGAAGAAACAGACATCAAGGGCTGTGAAAAAAAGGCAGAGATTGGAGGTCTTTTCATATTTTCTCCCTCCTCACAAATGAAAATAGAAAAAGGACAAATGAACATGCAATAATAGATCAAATAGATAAAGTACAAAATATGGAAGGTACCTATGTTAGCATGCTTAGATGAAGCATACATGTCTCTGTTAGCATGCTTAGATGAAGCATACATGTCTCTGCTAGCATGCTTAGATGAAGTATACATGTCACCTACTCTGACTTTTGACTTTTGTTTACATTTCAAACATCAGCAATTATTTTTATTAACTTCATACATGTACAGTATCTACTGTCTAATTTCATAGACTGTTTGGAGATTTTCCTGCTATGCATATTTTAAACCTTTTCTACCTGTGACTGTTATTATTAAACCATTCGAATTTGGGTGGGGGTATCAGATCTGTTTGCCCTAATTACAGATTCACCCTGGGTCTGTTTGCCTCTGATAATTAAAATAATTAAATAAAAGTATTTTAATGAATATAATGCATATTTTGAATTAAATTAAAGAAGTAATGATATAGAAAAGTATTAATTTAAAATAATGATGAGCTATTTGGAAATACATGTAATTAAGTTCATTTCAAGCAATGATTAATTTTATAATACCTCACATATTATAAATTAATACGATTGGTTTAGATAGCACCACATGACATTTTTTTATTTGGATATTTTTTTTCAAAATCTCCACTTCCGTGGGATAACCCGTTATCACCTGGGAGATAACCCTATCCGTTCCGTCGATGGGGATATAATGATTACGTCATCAGTCGTCTGCAGAATAAATGACTGCAATAATGAGGCAAAGGAAAGAAAGTTTATCGTTTTTGAAAGTGAACTTGACACTTTATTTTTTCACTGTGATAAATGTTGTACATGTACTACTATAAAACAGAGCAACATAGGAAAGAAGGTCATAGGAACTATGCTTCAAGTTACAACAAACTGTGAATGTGGAGATATACGAGTATGGCATAGTCAACCCATGTCCAATACAATGCCACCTGGTAATTTGATTTTAGCCAGTGCCATTCTTTTTTCTGACAGTAATCCCTGCAAGGTTTTAAACCTCATGAGACATGCAGGAGTGCAATTCTTTTCAAAAAGAACATCCAATTATATGCAGACTGCTTATGTAGTGCCAGTGATCAATTCAGTGTGGGAAGTTAAACAACTAGATCTCTTAACGTCTATAAGAGAAGCAGGACAAGATCTGAAACTCGGTAGAGATGCCCGTTGTTGTTCACCTGGACACACAGCAAAGTATGGATCTTACAGTGTCATGGATCTGTCTACCTCTGAAATAGTTGACATTTAACTAGTTCAGGTAATTCACATTATATACAAAATATAAATATAAATATGTACCTAGTATCATTTTTTACAAATATCATGGAACTTTAGCCAGGATATAAAATTCTGAGACAAATCAATGTTTATGTCATGTCTTTAATTGGGTTGGTCGAATGACAGTCTAGGAACACATGAATACATGCATACTATTTTATAGAGCTTGTCTTTAACAGTAATAACAAACAATAGCACTTTCTCAGTATAGGTAAAATAGTTATATCAATAATGGAAAAATACAAGATTGCTAAAGGTACTATTTGGAAATATGATATATGGAATAAATGTCTATGACTATGAGACCATGAAACACAATAGAGAAAACATTTTGTAAATTTTAGCCAGTGTAATTTGTGCTCTATCCATTTCCATTGCATTGAGTTTTAAAAATAATTCTGTAGTTCTACGTGTATATATATATACCACAAAGTCATTAAATGTAAATTGTAAATGGATACTATGCATTAATCATGAATTTGAATTAAATTCCTAAAAGACCCTCCTCATTATGAAAACTAGTAATTGGCACCCTCCATGTTACAATGGTATATATCAGTTATAACCCATCAGGCATACACCCTCTGGGTTATAACTAATACATAATTCAACTATATCTGGTTTACCCAAGAAACATATAATAGAAATGTGCATTGTATATCATTATTAACAAAACATTGTTATCACTTTCAATGTAAATGCATGTAAGTTTTGCATTTAAATGAAAAAATTAATTGTTTTAGGTGTTTACAAAAAGCTAGAGGCGAAAGGGGAGTCAGCAAAAAAAGGGATGGATCAGATTGGGTTATGGTTTAGATCGATAAGTAATCATCTGTATTGGTGCACAGCTAGTAGCCATGGACATGGAGAAGAGCTGAAAGAGAAATGAATGTCTATTTTTAATCTCTGTACCAATGTACATGAAGGCCATGGACATTTGGAAGATAGAGCTTGGATTAAGAAAGGTACTTTATTATCTCTTGTCAATGAAGGGGATATAGTAACAGTAATACCGGTCTGTATATGTCATAAGATAAGTCAAGAACACCTTCATGGATTTTCATAAACTTTATACACAACTGTTATTAGGAGAATAGTAAGCTCCTAATCTTTCAATTTTGGTGTTTTGTGAATTCCTGGACAGTCGGACAGTCCATTTATGATGTTCAAGTTTTCTTGTTAGTATATGCAATGGACAAATCTAGAAGCCTTTTTATTTTCAAGGTCATAAGTCAAAGGTCAATGTCAAAGTTTTTCGCCATTACTGTGAGGGGATTCTCCACTTTGCAGTGCTCTTGCATTAATACATTATTGAAGTATCGCTGTCGTAGGTTTAGCTTTTTGGAAATTTGAAACTTGATAACTGTTCTTATTCAGAACTGATTAAAGACTTATTAATAATAATATGTAATTTCATGTCCTTCAGGTTCAGCTGCTCACCATGAGATGGAGAAGGTAATTGCAGGGAAGCTGCTATTGAAGGATATAACGAAGCTATCTCCAGCAGAGCAAACATCAGGGTTGGAATCCTTCTACAATGTTGTATGTTATTTTGCACCCAAGTCAACCCATTTCTTTTACTGGCAAATGAGAGCAAGGTAATTAATTACTTATTGTGTAAATTTGGTTATTAAGATTTGATTTGATTTGATTTGATTTATTGTATTTAACGCCACTTTCAGCAATATTTCAGCTATATCATGGCGACCAGTTTCAGTGGTGAAAGAAGCCGGAGTACCCAGAGAGAACCACCGACCATGGGCAAGCAACTGGTAAACTTTATCACTTGCGACTGCGAGTCGAGTGCACCCTTTTTTGTAATTTACAAAGCTGGGCGCGAACCCACATCGTATTGGTGATAGGCTTGTATGAATTGTTATGTAATCCAACTACCTAACTCATTGAGCCACCCGGGCCCTTGGTTATTAAGTCTCCCAAACTAAGGTTGGAGACTTATTGTTTTTTGCTCTGTTTTTTCTTATTATTATTCTTTCTTTCTGTAACACATGAAGTTGACGCTGAAGTTCTCAGAAACCATAGATCTAAGGATCTTGGTGTTTGGTATGATGATAGATCTATGTATCTAGTTGTGCATAAAGGTTTGAAATATTCCAGTGGGTATATTTTGAGGAGCATAAATAGTTGGTGTTTACTATAGAATCCTATGGGGAATTATTTTCTTCAGGAAAAAAATATTTTTTGGTCAGATTGTAATGAAATTTCACAGGGGATGATCCTTGGGATGTGTAGATGTGCATTTAGGGTTTGTTATTTTGAAAATGGCCACCATTGCCATGGTAATCATGAAAGGTTTTTTTAAGGATTTAATGCAATTGTAATGAAACTTTACAGAAATGAGCATTGGGAGGTGTGTGCACTTGTATGTTTGCAAATTATTGAAGCCAATAATACTTATATACTTGATACATGATAGTTATACTCACTTGGTCAAAGACAATTGGTTAACCACCGAGTACTTTATTTATGTATTGTAATTATTCTAGAATAAATTTCCCAGTCTCTGTAACAGTAACATTGATCTCTCTTTTTCATGTTTGGATGTTCATCATTTTCTGTTTCTTTCTCACTTTTGTTTTCATTTTGTAGATTATACCTCAGTGCATTACACTTCAATGAAAATAGTTGTAGAAACCACAGTTTAGCATTTCCTATCCCAAAGGTAGAAAGGGAGGTACTATTGCTAAGGAGGTTACAGTTAATCAGACCTTTGGTATGTTATATTTATACTGGCTAATCATGTTCATGAAAATCAAAATATCTCAACTTACAAATATATACATGTAAGAAGAGTTTGAAGATACCAAAGGGGTAATCAGAATCTGTAAATCAAAGAAGAACAGACAACACAATGGCCAAAAGAAAAAGGACAAGCATTGATCTACAAAACATACACGTAAAACTAAAGATCGAGTAACATGAACCTCACTAAAAACCGGGGGTGAATTTGGGTGCTCCGGAAGGGTTAGCAGTTCATGTTCCACTTGTGGCACCCGTCATGTCAATCTAGTTACAAACTGGTGATAAGTCATGAATGAGGAGAAAACTGGGAAGTGTTTTCAGCCAGTGGAACATATCGGGTCATTAGTGACACAGATATTCCATAACGGTCAACCAAGTGTAAGAATGGAATTACATTATTCAATGCACATCCTGAAGTGAAATTTATCCTATTTGTAAAGTTTTAATTAAATCAATTAAATGATGAGCTGTGCTGACAATTCATATGAATCCACAATTATCATGTAAATATACATCATAGAGCTCTGAATTATCACAGCTAAAGTCAAGAAAAAATGACATCTACTATCTCTCTGTATATTAGGTAGTCGTGACTGAACATCTCTTATCCTTGAAATTGTACATAATTTAATAGGAGCGGTTATTTATTATTAACTAATTATTTGCAGACTACATTGATGAACTTATGGCAGAGCTTCTTATCTACAGAGAAACCAACCTGTGATACAAACAGGCACTGCAGATAGCATCTGTGGACAAGAGGGCTGTTGTGCCACCCCCTGTTGCTTGTGGAGCAAACAGAAAGGATAAAGATGATACTGTTGCTGCCCATGTTAATATATTCAACTGATGAACAAATTAAATGATAAATAAAAGATATATTTTGTTTATTCTGTAATATTTCAACAATGATTATTTATTGAAGATATTTAAAGCCTGTATATTGTTCAGCTGAAAATTGTTCACGAATTTTATTCACAACACATGATGGCAGTACAAGTCTCCTTTTCTTCCCCAACACTCTCCAAATCCATCTTGGCAAATCTTCTGTAGGCTAGATATTTGTATACACTGAAAAAAAATATACTAATTGATTTATACCGGTATGAAGGTAACATTCAAATAGAAACCAAGAAGGGAAGACTAAAAAGACAGCAAATGAGAAAATATATGGTATAGGAAAGGTGAAGTGTTCTTTAAAGGGGGTAAAACTGTCTCAAAAATATATATAGAAATTTAAATGACAGACACATGTAAAAAGGCAGAAGTTACAATAAAAAACACATGTTCTATTTAAAAGTATCCAATGAGACACCTTGCTGAATACTATATGGGGTTATGGTAGTAAACGCCACTTTCAACAATATTTCGGTATTGGCGGTAAGTGTCATTGGTGGAGGAAACCGTATTACAGAGAAAACCACCGACCTGTCCCAAGTCACTGGCACACTTTTTCACATAATGGTGTATCGAGTACACCTCGCCATGTGCAGGACTCGTAACTTTAGTGGTGATGGGCACTGATTGCACAGGTAGTTAATCCCACTACCATATATGATCATGACAACCCCCTGAATACTGGAAATTCAGAAGTCATTGCTTGCAATTATTATATTTTTGCAATGATCATAATGTTTTTATTGTTTATTCTACCACACAGTTCAATCCTTGCTGCTATGATTATTGCCTCACATACAATATTATATTATTTGCCAATATAAAACATTAAATAGTGCATCAATTATTCACTTACTCATGAATCTTTTCATGATTTTGAAGAGAGCAATTGTCCTGGAGGTACTCATAATATGATATTTCCAAAACATGAATATTCAGGAAGTTTGGATGAAATCCTTCATGATGTGTGATACAACTAATACCTGCCTCTTCAATTTTCCCATCTACAATGTTAGTTTCCTGGCAACATTTAGACTGTTGAATGGATGGCATAAGAGCACAGTTTCCACAACTACACCTGTGATGTACACTGAAATCAAGAAATATAAGTACACAAGAGGCGATATAAAAAAATGAAGATATTTCCTTTCCAATATCTATACTGTAGTCATAAGTAATACATTTGATGTAGAAATGCATTAAAGGGGGGAGAATGTGAAGGTAATATTTCATGTACAAATAACCAGAGTTACTAGTATTTGGCATTCATATTTCATATACAAACGTACAATTTTTTTGAGAGAAGCATATTTATAGATTTCCCTAGTGAATGGTCTAAATGTAGGCAACAGCTATTGGTCAGGACCAATTATTGCCAAGTGCCAATTATCGGCAAATTGCACTTCACCCACGATCGCATATGAATTTTTTAAAAAAAAATTGAAGAAGACCACTGTGACAAATTTAGAGCTAGACAACAAAATAATAAGTTTGTATCTTTATATTCGAAAGAAATCAAATAAAATCCAATAAAGCCATCGACTATATAAATAAAGACCACAGGTGACAGGGAGTCACATTGACATCCAATCTAAAAATTAAAAACGACATTTTTGAAGGTAAAACATTACCTTGACACCTGATGAATAATCCCTAATCATATTTTCCAAATATTATCATTATTTAGCACATGTATACTAAATGCGCACAAGTCCTCATGTTTGTTTCGTGGTTTCTATAATTATTTTCGTTTTTGTCACAATGGGCCTCTGCATTTTTGCCTCGTTTGAAAGGGTCCCTGATATACATGTGTGCAGAAAAATTAAAATATTTGCATCGAAGATTAGTCTAAGTGTAACATTAAAAATAACTGGAAATTTAAAAGGATGTACTGAATGATATAGAAATATTCCTATGAAAAATAAAGTAAAAAATCATCGACCATTTCTCGGTATCTAGTGCAAAAGTAAGGCATATTTTTTTTTATTTTGATATCAAATTAAATGTTGTTGTTTTTTTAAATATAAATATTGCAAGAAAACCTGATTCAGAACAAAAACGAACCATTCCAGGGAAACTAGTCTGGATGTCGACGACAAATCAACTGCATGGGCTGCATCGTCGTTGTCTGATCCTTCACTTTCTGAGTCGGAGACAGCGTGTGTTCTGTTGTTTCCCGAATTAGAAACCGGTTCATACATGTACGGCTGAATAGTGTGTGTTGAATCTATATCTGGGATGTCACTTGGGTCACTTTCATCATCAGAATATCGAGAAGCCATGTGGTATTCTTACGTTTGTTTACGTTTTGCGGCAGACCGAATGACGTCACATGTTAGTTTTATCAAAGGTACCGTAGATAATCATGTTAAACCTCGGCAATCAACCGTAAATTTATCTGTGTTTACAGATAAACGGTGACACACTGGGCGACGTAAATTTGTTTTTTCAGTATTATTTATGTATCTGTATCGAGTAAAACAATAAAATCAAATACTAAGAAACCTTAGCATTTCACCTTTAAGGATGTTAAAAAGCTACCAAAGACTTGTCAATAAAATCAAGCTTGACAGACTTCTAAAAGAATGGTAGCCTTTGATTTATCTATATTTGACATTTGTAGACTGGTATCATCGGATTTGGCTCCATGTTATGTAATTTCACATTTTATAATGATCCTAGGATTAGTCTACATTATATTTAATTTGACATTTGGTATCTTCAAACTATTCTTACAATGGTAGCCATGACTTTTCTACATTATATGTATATTAACCTTTAAAATTGTTGCCTTTGATAGGTAAGGGCTGTTATAGCTGTGATCGCATGGTAGTTGGATTTACAACTATCTATGCAATCAGTGCCTATCACCACTGATGTTGTGAGTTCGAATCTCGATCAGGGCGAGGTGTACAACATTATGCGATCAAGTTTGTCAATGACTTGCAACAGGTCAGTGGTTTTCTCCACGTCCTCTGGTTTCCTTCACCAATAAAACTGACCGCCACAATATAGCTGAAATATTGTTGAAAGTGGCATTAAACACCATCAAACAAACAAACAAACCTTTGATAAGTATTTATCAATATTAATAGTGTCTACATAAGATGTGATCTTCTATTTCAGGTGATAAAAATCCAGTGAAAGGTAATGAGTGGAAAGTCAGTAAAATGCCATCGTCTTCTCTAAACTTAGTTGTGTATGGAAAGACTCGAAACTCCACGGATATTGCTTTACGATCTTTAGAGGAGAGTATGGCGAGTGATTTTAAGGAAAGGATGGTTGAGGATCCTGTGGTGAAAAATTTGACAAAAGATCAAGTAGGTTTACCTTTTTATACCCTTGTCGCTGGGCATCATTAAGTATTACCAATTTCTGTATGTCCATCCATCCATCTGTACCACATTTGGTTGTCACTCAATAACTTAAGTTCCCCTTAAGCAAATCATTTACAATTTATTCACAAGGTCAGGGACTGTAAAAGGAAGGCAAAATTTGATTTTAGACTTTATCACGTTTTCCATTCTGGAGTTATGCCCCTGTTTACTTTAGGTGGAATCTGGTACTGTGAGTGGTGGTATAAACTGGTGGGATCTGGTACTGTGAGTGGTGGTATAAACAGGTAGGATCTGGTACTGTGAGTGATGGTATAAACAGGTAGGATCTGGTACTGTGAGTGGTGGTATAAACAGGTGGGATCTGGTACTGTGAGTGATGGTATAAACAGGTAGGATCTGGTACTGTGAGTGATGGTATAAACAGGTAAGATCTGGTACTGTGAGTGGTGGTATAAACAGGTGGGATTTGGTACTGTGAGTGGTGGAAATTAAACAGGAGGGATCTGGTACTGTGAGTGATGGTATAAACAGGAGGGATCTGGTACTGTGAGTGGTGGTATAAACAGGAGGGATCTGGTACTGTGAGTGGTGGTATAAACAGGTGGGATCTGGTACTGTGAGTGGTGGTATAAACAGGTGGGATCTGGTACTGTGAGTGGTGGTATAAACAGGTGGGATCTGGTACTGTGAGTGATGGTATAAACAGGTGGGATCTGGTACTGTGAGTGGTGATATAAACAGGTGGGATCTGGTACTGTGAGTGGTGGTATAAACAGGTGGGATCTGGTACTGCAAATGGTGGTATAAACAGGTGGGATCTGGTACTGTGAGTGGTGGTATAAACCGGTGGGATCTGGTACTGCGAGTGGTGGTATAAACAGGTGGGATCTGGTACTGTGAGTGGTGGTATAACAGGAGGGATCTGGTACTGTGAGTGGTGGTATAAACAGGTGGGATCTGGTACTGTAAGTGGTGGTATAAACAGGTGAGATCTGGTACTGCGAGTGGTGGTATAAACAGGTGGGATCTGGTACTGTGAGTGGTGGTATAAACAGGTGGGATCTGGTACTGTGAGTGATGGTATAAACAGGTGGGATCTGGTACTGTGATTGATGGTAATAAACAGGAGGGATCTGGTACTGTTAGTGGTGGTATAACAGGTGGGATCTGGTACTGTGAGTGGTGGTATAAACAGGTGGGATCTGGTACTGTGAGTGGTGGTATAAACAGGTGGGATCTGGTACTGTGATTGATGGTATAAACAGGAGGGATCTGGTACTGTTAGTGGTGGTATAACAGGTGGGATCTGGTACTGTGAGTGGTGGTATAAACAGGTGGGATCTGGTACAGTGAGTGGTGGTATAAACAGGAGGGATCTGGTACTGTGATTGATGGTATAAACAGGTGGGATCTGGTACTATGAGTGGTGGTATAACAGGTGGGATCTGGTACTGTGAGTGGTGGTATAAACAGGAGGGATCTGGTACTGTGAGTGGTGGTATAAACAGGAGGGATCTGGTACTGTGAGTGGTGGTATAAACAGGTGGGATCTGGTACTGTGAGTGGTGGTATAAACAGGAGGGATCTGGTACTGTGAGTGGTGGTATAAACAGGTGGGATCTGGTACTGTGAGTGGTGGTATAAACAGGTGGGATCTGGTACTGTGAGTGGTGGTATAACAGGAGGGATCTGGTACTGTGAGTGGTGGTATAAACAGGTGGGATCTGGTACTGTGAGTGGTGGTTTAAACAGGAGGGATCTGGTACTGTGAGTGGTGGTATAAACAGGTGGGATCTGGTACTGTGAGTGGTGGTATAAACAGGTGGGATCTGGTACTGCGAGTGGTGGTATAAACAGGTGGGATCTGGTACTGTGAGTGGTGGTATACACCGATGGGATCTGGTACTGTGAGTGGTGGTATAAACAGGTGGGATCTGGTACTGTGAGTGGTGGTATAAACAGGTGGGATCTGGTACTGCGAGTGGTGGTATAACAGGAGGGGTCTGGTACTGTGAGTGGTGGTATACACAGATGGGATCTGGTACTGTGAGTGGTGGTATAAACAGGTGGGATCTGGTACTGTGATTGATGGTATTAAACAGGTGGGATCTGGTACTGTGATTGATGGTATTAAACAGGTGGGATCTGGTACTGTGAGTGGTGGTATAAACAGGTGGGATCTGGTACTGCGAGTGGTGGTATTAACAGGTAGGATCTGGTACTGTGAGTGGTGGTATAAACAGATGGGATCTGGTACTGTGAGTGGTGGTATAAACAGGTGGGATCTGGTACTGTGAGTGGTGGTATAAACAGGTAGGATCTGGTACTGTGAGTGATGGTATAAACAGGTAGGATCTGGTACTGTGAGTGGTGGTATAAACAGGTGGGATCTGGTACTGTGAGTGGTGGTATAAACAGGTGGGATCTGGTACTGTTAGTGGTGGTATACACAGGTGGGATCTGGTACTGTGAGTGGTGGTATAAACAGGTGGGATCTGGTACTGTGAGTGGTGGTATAAACAGGTGGGATCTGGTACTGTGATTGATGGTATTAAACAGGAGGGATCTGGTACTGTTAGTGGTGGTATAACAGGTGGGATCTGGTACTGTGAGTGGTGGTATAAACAGGTGGGATCTGGTACTGTGAGTGGTGGTATAAACAGGTGGGATCTGGTACTTTGATTGATGGTATAAACAGGTGGGATCTGGGACTGTTAGTGGTGGTATAACAGGTGGGATCTGGTACTGTGAGTGGTGGTATAAACAGGTGGGATCTGGTACTGTGAGTGATGGTATAAACAGGTAGGATCTGGTACTGTGAGTGGTGGTATAAGCAGGTGGGATTTGGTACTGTGAGTGGTGGAAATTAAACAGGAGGGATCTGGTACTGTGAGTGGTGGTATAAACAGGTGGGATCTGGTACTGTGAGTGATGGTATAAACAGGTGGGATCTGGTACTGTGAGTGGTGATATAAACAGGTGGGATCTGGTACTGTGAGTGGTGGTATAAACAGGTGGGATCTGGTACTGCAAATGGTGGTATAAACAGGTGGGATCTGGTACTGTGAGTGGTGGTATACACAGGTGGGATCTGGTACTGCGAGTGGTGGTATAACAGGAGGGATCTGGTACTGTGAGTGGTGGGATCTGGTACTGTAAGTGGTGGTATAAACAGGTGAGATCTGGTACTGTGAGTGGTGGTATAAACAGGTGGGATCTGGTACTGTGAGTGGTGGTATACACAGGTGGGATCTGGTACTGTGAGTGGTGGTATAAACAGGTGGGATCTGGTACTGTGATTGATGGTATTAAACAGGAGGGATCTGGTACTGTTAGTGGTGGTATAACAGGTGGGATCTGGTACTGTGAGTGGTGGTATAAACAGGTGGGATCTGGTACTGTGAGTGGTGGTATAAACAGGTGGGATCTGGTACTGTGATTGATGGTATAAACAGGTGGGATCTGGTACTGTTAGTGGTGGTATAACAGGTGGGATCTGGTACTGTGAGTGGTGGTATAAACAGGTGGGATCTGGTACAGTGAGTGGTGGTATAAACAGGAGGGATCTGGTACTGTGATTGATGGTATAAACAGGTGGGATCTGGTACTATGAGTGGTGGTATAACAGGTGGGATCTGGTACTGTGAGTGGTGGTATAAACAGGAGGGATCTGGTACTGTGAGTGGTGGTATAAACAGGAGGGATCTGGTACTGGGAGTGGTGGTATAAACAGGTGGGATCTGGTACTGTGAGTGGTGGTATAAACAGGAGGGATCTGGTACTGTGAGTGGTGGTATAAACAGGTGGGATCTGGTACTGTGAGTGGTGGTATAAACATGTGGGATCTGGTACTGCGAGTGGTGGTATAACAGGAGGGATCTGGTACTGTGAGTGGTGGTATAAACAGGTGGGATCTGGTACTGTGAGTGGTGGTTTAAACAGGAGGGATCTGGTACTGTGAGTGGTGGTATAAACAGGTGGGATCTGGTACTGTGAGTGGTGGTATAAACAGGTGGGATCTGGTACTGCGAGTGGTGGTATAAACAGGTGGGATCTGGTACTGTGAGTGGTGGTATACACCGATGGGATCTGGTACTGTGAGTGGTGGTATAAACAGGTGGGATCTGGTACTGTGAGTGGTGGTATAAACAGGTGGGATCTGGTACTGCGAGTGGTGGTATAACAGGAGGGATCTGGTACTGTGAGTGGTGGTATACACAGATGGGATCTGGTACTGTGAGTGGTGGTATAAACAGGTGGGATCTGGTACTGTGATTGATGGTATTAAACAGGTGGGATCTGGTACTGTGATTGATGGTATTAAACAGGTGGGATCTGGTACTGTGAGTGGTGGTATAAACAGGTGGGATCTGGTACTGCGAGTGGTGGTATTAACAGGTAGGATCTGGTACTGTGAGTGGTGGTATAAACAGACGGGATCTGGTACTGTGAGTGGTGGTATAAACAGGTGGGATCTGGTACTGTGAGTGGTGGTATAAACAGGTGGGATCTGGTACTGTGAGTGGTGGTATAAACAGGTAGGATCTGGTACTGTGAGTGGTGGTATAAACAGGTAGGATCTGGTACTGTGCGTGGTGGTATAAACAGGTGGGATCTGGTACTGTGAGTGATGGTATAAACAGGTAGGATCTGGTACTGTGAGTGGTGGTATAAACAGGTGGGATCTGGTACTGTGAGTGGTGGTATAAACAGGTGGGATCTGGTACTGTGAGTGGTGGTATAAACAGGTGGGATCTGGTACTGTGAGTGGTGGTATAAACAGGTGGGATCTGGTACTGCGAGTGGTGGTATAAACAGGTGGGATCTGGTACTGAAAGTGGTGGTATAAACAGGTGGGATCTGGTACTGTGAGTGATGGTATAAACAGGTAGGATCTGGTACTGTGAGTGATGGTATAAACAGGTAGGATCTGGTACTGTGAGTGATGGTATAAACAGGTAGGATCTGGTACTGTGAGTGGTGGTATAAACAGGTGGGATCTGGTACTGTGAGTGGTGGTATAAACAGGTGGGATCTGGTACTGTGAGTGGTGGTATAAACAGGTAGGATCTGGTACTGTGAGTGGTGGTATAAACAGGAGGGATCTGGTACTGTGAGTGGTGGTATAAACAGGTGGGATCTGGTACTGCGAGTGGTGGTATAAACAGGTGGGATCTGGTACTGAAAGTGGTGGTATAAACAGGTAGGATCTGGTACTGTGAGTGGTGGTATAAACAGGTAGGATCTGGTACTGTGAGTGGTGGTATAAACAGGTGGGATCTGGTACTGTGAGTGGTGGTATAAACAGGTGGGATCTGGTACTGTGAGTGGTGGTATAAACAGGTAGGATCTGGTACTGTGAGTGGTGGTATAAACAGGTAGGATCTGGTACTGCGAGTGGTGGTATAAACAGGTGGGATCTGGTACTGAAAGTGGTGGTATAAACAGGTGGGATCTGGTACTGTGAGTGATGGTATAAACAGGTGGGATCTGGTACTGTGAGTGGTGGTATAAACAGGTGGGATCTGGTACTGTGAGTGGTGGTATAAAAGGTGGGATCTGGTACTGCGAGTGGTGGTATAAACAGGAGGGATCTGGTACTGTGAGTGGTGGTATAAACAGGAGGGATCTGGTACTGTGAGTGGTGGTATAAACAGGAGAGATCTGGTACTGTGAATGGTGGTATAAACAGGTGGGATCTGGTACTGTGAGTGGTGGTATTAAACAGGTGGGATCTGGTACTGAAAGTGGTGGTATAAACAGGTGGGATCTGGTACTGCGAGTGGTGGTATAAACAAGGGCACACCATATCATTATGATACTTGACTGTTACAATTAAGTAATACATTTTGTATTGGTATGATATTGTCATCTTCAGTCTCTTGCAATAAAATTGATCACCAAAATATAACTGTATAAGGGTTGAAAATAACATTATTCAGACATAATTCAAACTCCTTTGTCACCATAGTTACAGCCGTGCTGAAAAATATCTTTTAAGATTTAACCAGAACCATATGGCCATTTGAAATGCTAATTGGGCTATAATTTTTATATTTATAGTAAATATTAACTTTCATCAATGACTTGTAAATTTTCAATGATTCTAAGTGTAATAATGTGACACTATATTTGAAGTCATTGGTGTCATCTTGCTAAATCCTCTATAAATTTACCATTGTTAATATGTTTTACTCCGTATGAACTTCTCATCGCACCCGCATCCGGCATCTTAGACTTTATATTCAATGCGACATTGCTCTGAGAAATTCATTCTCACAAAACAAGTCAGCGATAGTATATATTTACTGGTGGATAATTTTGTTCATTTATGCATTATTGGATATTTCCAACTATTATTTGGACTGTTTAGCTACAAATAGGAAAATACAAAATTACTTAGGGTTAATTATTATTTCTTACTAATAAAAGGGCCCGGGTGACTCAATGAGTTAGGTAGTTGGATTACCTAACAACTCATACAAAGCCTATTACCAATATGGCGTGGGTTTGTGCCCGTCTTTGTAATTTACAAAAAAGGGTGCACTCGACTCGCAGCCGCAAGTGATAAAGTTTACCAGTTGCTTGCCCATGGTCGGTGGTTCTCTTCGGGTACTCCGGCTTCTTCGACCACTAAAACTGGTCGCCATGATATACAATGTAGCTGAAATATTGCTGAAAGTGGCATTAAACACCAAAAATCAATCTTACTAATATATTTATAGAAAATATGTTTAAGTGTTGTTTGATGTAGCAATATGCATAATAATTCTTTGAGGAATTAATCCCCACTTCCAGACTAATGATCCTTAATATTTACAATGTTATCACAATGCTTTGGTACTGCATTGACATGCTCTGATAGGTGAAATATTAAATCATGTCTTTTACTTGCAAATTTAATTAAAAACCTATGTGCTCAAAATAATATAACACAAACTTTAATGCAATTTAATTTATTATAAACTTCCATTTTAATGTTAACAAAATGCTGACAATGGAACAATTTGTCCCATTTTCCTCTTCATCATCTGAAATAAAACATTCCTTTATAACATCAATACTACTAAGATTTTTATTTGACAATATTCATGACTTATCAATGGGTTTGTAACTAGATTAACACGACGGGTGCCACTAGTGGAGCAGGAACTTCTTACCCTTCCGGAGCACCTGAGTTCTCCCCCGGTTTTTACTGGGGTTCGTGTTACTCGATCTTTAGGTTTATGTGTATGTTTTGTAGATCATTGTTTGATTCTGATTACCCCTTTGGTATCTTCAAACTCTTCTTGATAAATTCTCAATGGAATGAAACGCTAAACCTATTTGTACATTTTGTTTTTCAGGAAGCTAGAATAAAGAGTCTGGAAGATACATGTGAGGTTGACATTGAACTTAATAAAAGAGTTGGTCGAATAAAGATTAGAGGTCTCCCTGAAAATTTATCAGAAGCAGTCGGTGATGTTCACAAAATTATACTTGATGTTGCCAGACAAAAACAGAAACACCAACATGCCCAGTTAGTAAAAGATATGGTTCAATGGTATTTTATTTCTGTGGAAGATACAGGGCAGACATTAGAGGAATACCCAGCAGAGGTCAATCTGACATTAGAGCAGGCTTTAAAGAACAATGAACCACAAGCATTCTTTTTAGACAACAATGGCAACAAATATATTGTAGACTTTACAACTTATGAAGAATATCCAGAAGATGACCACAGTGATACTGTAGCAGTTCTACGTAAATCCAAGATGACTGGTGAGACAATCTATTCCATTATATTAGTCTGGTCTAAAATCTTGTCTAGTTGTACTAGTATTTTGGTTATATAATCATCAATCAGTAATGTAGATGTGAATTTTTAAAGTTACCAAATACATTTACCAAATATTTTGAATATGATCAAAAATAAAAGAGAAAATAATTCTTGAAAGATCACATGCTTGTTAGGATTTATACCTATTTCTGTTGTCCAGAAAAGTGTACCTATTCATATATCTAAGGGTAACAATCAGGCATATTACTAAAATGTATCTAACCTTAAAGATAGACCCTATCAGGTTGCAGATTGATAATATATTAAACACTGTGTATGTTACTTCCATTACACTCCCAGCCTGTCCCTCATTGGAATTTTTTTATTTCACAATAAGGAAGAATGCTATATATCATAAGATGTGTATTGAAGTGCATAAGATGTGTATTGGAGTGTATAAGATGTGTATTGGAGCATATAAGATGTGTATTGGAGCGTATAAGATGTGTATTGGAGCGTATAAGATGTGTATTGGAGTGTATAAGATATGTATTGGAGTGTATAAGATGTGTATTGGAGCGTATAAGATGTGTATTGGAGCGTATAAGATATGTATTGGAGCGTATAAGGTAGTGATGTTCAAAGTAGATGTGCTACATCAGATTTAAAATGTTTGTTACTACATGTGCATATAATAGAGCGTTGTTAATACATGTACATGTATGACGATTGGAAGAAGAAATAATTGAACGAAAAAATAAGTCAAGTACAGACAGATATTGAAAGTTCCTAAAATATCATAAGTCGTGAACCACACCTGTGGTGTAATCGTTAGTGTGTTCGTTTCAAGTGAGGTAGATGGATGGTTCAAGCTCAGTCATGTCAAATTAAAAACTATGAAATCGATATGTGTTACTTCTCCATTAAGTGTTAAAGAGTAAGAACAAAGAGAGCAAAGACGTGGAATGAGGATAATGTGTCTGAGTGGAGGGACATGTCTACCTGAGCAAAGGGAGCAAAGACGTATGGCTTGGAATGAGTATAATGTGTCTGAGTGGAGGGACATGTCTACCTGAGCAAAGGGAGCAAAGACGTATGGCTTGGAATGAGGATAATGTTTCTGAGTGGAGGGACATGTCTACCTGAGCAAAGGGAGCAAAGACATGGAATGAGGATAATGTGTCTGAGTGGAGGGACATGTCTACCTGAGCAAAGGGAGCAAAGACGTATGGCTTGGAATTAGGATAATGTGTCTGAGTGGAGGGACATGTCTACCTGAGCAAAGGGAGCAAAGACGTGGAATGAGGATAATGTGTCCGAGTGGAGGGACATGTCTACCTGAGCAAAGGGAGCAAAGACGTGGAATGAGGATAATGTGTCTGAGTGTAGGGACATGTCTACCTGAGCAAAGGGAGCAAAGACGTGGAATGAGGATAATGTGTCTGAGTGGAGGGACATGTCTACCTGAGCAAAGGGAGCAAAGACGTGGAATGAGGATAATGTGTCTGAGTGGAGGGACATGTCTACCTGAGCAAAGGGAGCAAACACGTGGAATGAGGATAATGTGTCTGAGTGGAGGGACATGTCTACCCGAGCAAAGGGAGCAAAGACATGGAATGAGGATAATGTGTCTGAGTGGAGGGACATGTCTACCTGAGCAAAGAGAGCAAAGACATGGAATGAGGATAATGTGTCTGAGTGGAGGGACATGTCTACCTGAGCAAAGGAAGCAAAGACGTATGGCTTGGAATGAGGATAATGTGTCTGAGTGGAGGGACATGTCTACCTGAGCAAAGGGAGCAAAGATGTATGGCTTGGAATTAGGATAATGTGTCTGAGTGGAGGGACATGTCTACCTGAGCAAAGGGAGCAAAGACGTGGAATGAGGATAATGTGTCCGAGTGGAGGGACATGTCTACCTGAGCAAAGGGAGCAAAGACGTGGAATGAGGATAATGTGTCTGAGTGGAGGGACATGTCTACCGGAGCAAAGGGAGCAAAGACGTGGAATGAGGATAATGTGTCTGAGTGGAGGGACATGTCTACCTGAGCAAAGGGAGCAAAGACGTGGAATGAGGATAATGTGTCTGAGTGGAGGGACATGTCTACCTGAGCAAAGGGAGCAAAGACGTGGAATGAGGATAATATGTCTGAGTGTAGGGACATGTCTACCCGAGCAAAGGGAGCAAAGACGTGGAATGAGGATAATGTGTCTGAGTGGAGGGACATGTCTACCTGAGCAAAGGGAGCAAAGACGTGGAATGAAGATAATATTTCTGAGTGGAGGGACATGTCTACCTGAGCAAAGGGAGCAAAGACGTGGAATGAGGATAATGTGTCTGAGTGGAGAGACATGTCTACCCGAGCAAAGGGAGCAAAGACGTGGAATGAGGATAATGTGTCTGAGTGGAGGGACATGTCTACCTGAGCAAAGGGAGCAAAGATGTGGAATGAGGATAATGTGTCTGAGTGGAGGGACATGTCTACCTGAGCAAAGGAAGCAAAGACGTATGGCTTGGAATGAGGATAATGTGTCTGAGTGGAGGGACATGTCTACCTGAGCAAAGGGAGCAAAGACGTGGAATCAGGATAATGTGTCTGAGTGGAGGGACATGTCTACCTGAGCAAAGAGAGCAAAGACGTGGAATGAGGATAATGTGTCTGAGTGGAGGGACATGTCTACCTGAGCAAAGGGAGCAAAGACGTGGAATCAGGATAATGTGTCTGAGTGGAGGGACATGTCTACCTGAGCAAAGGAAGCAAAGACATGGAATGAGGATAATGTGTCTGAGTGGAGGGACATGTCTACCTGAGCAAAGGGAGCAAAGACGTGGAATGAGGATAATGTGTCTGAGTGGAGGGACATGTCTACCTGAGCAAAGACATGGAATGAGGATAATATGTCTGAGTGGAGGGACATGTCTACCTGAGCAAAGGGAGCAAAGACATGGAATGAGGATAATGTGTCTGAGTGGAGGAACATGTCTACCTGAGCAAAGGGAGCAAAGACGTGGAATGAGGATAATGTGTCTGAGTGGGGGGACATGTCTACCTGAGCAAAGGGAGCAAAGACGTGGAATGAGGATAATGTGTCTGAGTGGAGGGACATGTCTACCTGAGCAAAGGAAGCAAAGACGTATGGCTTGGAATGAGGATAATGTGTCTGAGTGGAGGGACATGTCTACCTGAGCAAAGGGAGCAAAGATGTATGGCTTGGAATTAGGATAATGTGTCTGAGTGGAGGGACATGTCTACCTGAGCAAAGGGAGCAAAGACGTGGAATGAGGATAATGTGTCCGAGTGGAGGGACATGTCTACCTGAGCAAAGGGAGCAAAGACGTGGAATGAGGATAATGTGTCTGAGTGGAGGGACATGTCTACCGGAGCAAAGGGAGCAAAGACGTGGAATGAGGATAATGTGTCTGAGTGGAGGGACATGTCTACCTGAGCAAAGGGAGCAAAGACGTGGAATGAGGATAATGTGTCTGAGTGGAGGGACATGTCTACCTGAGCAAAGGGAGCAAAGACGTGGAATGAGGATAATATGTCTGAGTGTAGGGACATGTCTACCCGAGCAAAGGGAGCAAAGACGTGGAATGAGGATAATGTGTCTGAGTGGAGGGACATGTCTACCTGAGCAAAGGGAGCAAAGACGTGGAATGAAGATAATATTTCTGAGTGGAGGGACATGTCTACCTGAGCAAAGGGAGCAAAGACGTGGAATGAGGATAATGTGTCTGAGTGGAGAGACATGTCTACCCGAGCAAAGGGAGCAAAGACGTGGAATGAGGATAATGTGTCTGAGTGGAGGGACATGTCTACCTGAGCAAAGGGAGCAAAGATGTGGAATGAGGATAATGTGTCTGAGTGGAGGGACATGTCTACCTGAGCAAAGGAAGCAAAGACGTATGGCTTGGAATGAGGATAATGTGTCTGAGTGGAGGGACATGTCTACCTGAGCAAAGGGAGCAAAGACGTGGAATCAGGATAATGTGTCTGAGTGGAGGGACATGTCTACCTGAGCAAAGAGAGCAAAGACGTGGAATGAGGATAATGTGTCTGAGTGGAGGGACATGTCTACCTGAGCAAAGGGAGCAAAGACGTGGAATCAGGATAATGTGTCTGAGTGGAGGGACATGTCTACCTGAGCAAAGGAAGCAAAGACATGGAATGAGGATAATGTGTCTGAGTGGAGGGACATGTCTACCTGAGCAAAGGGAGCAAAGACGTGGAATGAGGATAATGTGTCTGAGTGGAGGGACATGTCTACCTGAGCAAAGACATGGAATGAGGATAATATGTCTGAGTGGAGGGACATGTCTACCTGAGCAAAGGGAGCAAAGACATGGAATGAGGATAATGTGTCTGAGTGGAGGAACATGTCTACCTGAGCAAAGGGAGCAAAGACGTGGAATGAGGATAATGTGTCTGAGTGGGGGGACATGTCTACCTGAGCAAAGGGAGCAAAGACGTGGAATGAGGATAATGTGTCTGAGTGGAGGGACATGTCTACCTGAGCAAAGGGAGCAAAGACATGGAATGAGGATAATGTGTCTGAGTGGAGGGACATGTCTACCTGAGCAAAGGGAGCAAAGACGTGGAATGAGGATAATGTGTCTGAGTGGAGGGACATGTCTACCTGAGCAAAGGGAGCAAAGACGTGGAATGAGGATAATGTGTCTGAGTGGAGGGACATGTCTACCTGAGCAAAGGGAGCAAAGACGTGGAATGAGGATAATGTGTCTGAGTGGAGGGACATGTCTACCTGAGCAAAGGGAGCAAAGACATGGAATGAGGATAATGTGTCTGAGTGGAGGGACATGTCTACCTGAGCAAAGAGAGTAAAGACATGGAATGAGGATAATGTGTCTGAGTGGAGGGACATGTTTACCTGAGCAAAGAGAGCAAAGACGTGGAATGAGGATAATGTGTCTGAGTGGAGGGACATGTCTACCTGAGTAAAGAGAGCAAAGACGTGGAATGAGGATAATGTGTCTGAGTGGAGGGACATGTCTACCTTAGCAAAGGGAGCAAAGACGTGGAATCAGGATAATGTGTCTGAGTGGAGGGACATGTCTACCTGAGCAAAGAGAGCAAAGACGTGGAATGAGGATGTGTCTGAGTGGAGGGACATGTCTACCTGAGCAAAGAGAGCAAAGACGTGGAATGAGGATAATGTGTCTGAGTGGAGGGACATGTCTACCTGAGCAAAGGGAGCAAAGACATGGAATGAGGATAATGTGTCTGAGTGGAGGGACATGTCTACCTGAGCAAAGGGAGCAAAGACGTATGGCTTGGAATGAGTATAATGTGTCTGAGTGGAGGGACATGTCTACCTGAGCAAAGGGAGCAAAGACGTATGGCTTGGAATGAGGATAATGTTTCTGAGTGGAGGGACATGTCTACCTGAGCAAAGGGAGCAAAGACATGGAATGAGGATAATGTGTCTGAGTGGAGGGACATGTCTACCTGAGCAAAGGGAGCAAAGACGTATGGCTTGGAATTAGGATAATGTGTCTGAGTGGAGGGACATGTCTACCTGAGCAAAGGGAGCAAAGACGTGGAATGAGGATAATGTGTCCGAGTGGAGGGACATGTCTACCTGAGCAAAGGGAGCAAAGACGTGGAATGAGGATAATGTGTCTGAGTGTAGGGACATGTCTACCTGAGCAAAGGGAGCAAAGACGTGGAATGAGGATAATGTGTCTGAGTGGAGGGACATGTCTACCTGAGCAAAGGGAGCAAAGACGTGGAATGAGGATAATGTGTCTGAGTGGAGGGACATGTCTACCTGAGCAAAGGGAGCAAACACGTGGAATGAGGATAATGTGTCTGAGTGGAGGGACATGTCTACCCGAGCAAAGGGAGCAAAGACATGGAATGAGGATAATGTGTCTGAGTGGAGGGACATGTCTACCTGAGCAAAGAGAGCAAAGACATGGAATGAGGATAATGTGTCTGAGTGGAGGGACATGTCTACCTGAGCAAAGGAAGCAAAGACGTATGGCTTGGAATGAGGATAATGTGTCTGAGTGGAGGGACATGTCTACCTGAGCAAAGGGAGCAAAGATGTATGGCTTGGAATTAGGATAATGTGTCTGAGTGGAGGGACATGTCTACCTGAGCAAAGGGAGCAAAGACGTGGAATGAGGATAATGTGTCCGAGTGGAGGGACATGTCTACCTGAGCAAAGGGAGCAAAGACGTGGAATGAGGATAATGTGTCTGAGTGGAGGGACATGTCTACCGGAGCAAAGAGAGCAAAGACGTGGAATGAGGATAATGTGTCTGAGTGGAGGGACATGTCTACCTGAGCAAAGGGAGCAAAGACGTGGAATGAGGATAATGTGTCTGAGTGGAGGGACATGTCTACCTGAGCAAAGGGAGCAAAGACGTGGAATGAGGATAATATGTCTGAGTGTAGGGACATGTCTACCCGAGCAAAGGGAGCAAAGACGTGGAATGAGGATAATGTGTCTGAGTGGAGGGACATGTCTACCTGAGCAAAGGGAGCAAAGACGTGGAATGAAGATAATATTTCTGAGTGGAGGGACATGTCTACCTGAGCAAAGGGAGCAAAGACGTGGAATGAGGATAATGTGTCTGAGTGGAGAGACATGTCTACCCGAGCAAAGGGAGCAAAGACGTGGAATGAGGATAATGTGTCAGTGGAGGGACATGTCTACCTGAGCAAAGGGAGCAAAGATGTGGAATGAGGATAATGTGTCTGAGTGGAGGGACATGTCTACCTGAGCAAAGGAAGCAAAGACGTATGGCTTGGAATGAGGATAATGTGTCTGAGTGGAGGGACATGTCTACCTGAGCAAAGGGAGCAAAGACGTGGAATCAGGATAATGTGTCTGAGTAGAGGGACATGTCTACCTGAGCAAAGAGAGCAAAGACGTGGAATGAGGATAATGTGTCTGAGTGGAGGGACATGTCTACCTGAGCAAAGGGAGCAAAGACGTGGAATCAGGATAATGTGTCTGAGTGGAGGGACATGTCTACCTGAGCAAAGGAAGCAAAGACATGGAATGAGGATAATGTGTCTGAGTGGAGGGACATGTCTACCTGAGCAAAGGGAGCAAAGACGTGGAATGAGGATAATGTGTCTGAGTGGAGGGACATGTCTACCTGAGCAAAGACATGGAATGAGGATAATATGTCTGAGTGGAGGGACATGTCTACCTGAGCAAAGGGAGCAAAGACATGGAATGAGGATAATGTGTCTGAGTGGAGGAACATGTCTACCTGAGCAAAGGGAGCAAAGACGTGGAATGAGGATAATGTGTCTGAGTGGGGGGACATGTCTACCTCAGCAAAGGGAGCAAAGACGTGGAATGAGGATAATGTGTCTGAGTGGAGGGACATGTCTACCTGAGCAAAGGGAGCAAAGACATGGAATGAGGATAATGTGTCTGAGTGGAGGGACATGTCTACCTGAGCAAAGGGAGCAAAGACGTGGAATGAGGATAATGTGTCTGAGTGGAGGGACATGTCTACCTGAGCAAAGGGAGCAAAGACGTGGAATGAGGATAATGTGTCTGAGTGGAGGGACATGTCTACCTGAGCAAAGGGAGCAAAGACGTGGAATGAGGATAATGTGTCTGAGTGGAGGGACATGTCTACCTGAGCAAAGGGAGCAAAGACATGGAATGAGGATAATGTGTCTGAGTGGAGGGACATGTCTACCTGAGCAAAGAGAGTAAAGACATGGAATGAGGATAATGTGTCTGAGTGGAGGGACATGTTTACCTGAGCAAAGAGAGCAAAGACGTGGAATGAGGATAATGTGTCTGAGTGGAGGGACATGTCTACCTGAGTAAAGAGAGCAAAGACGTGGAATGAGGATAATGTGTCTGAGTGGAGGGACATGTCTACCTTAGCAAAGGGAGCAAAGACGTGGAATCAGGATAATGTGTCTGAGTGGAGGGACATGTCTACCTGAGCAAAGAGAGCAAAGACGTGGAATGAGGATGTGTCTGAGTGGAGGGACATGTCTACCTGAGCAAAGAGAGCAAAGACGTGGAATGAGGATAATGTGTCTGAGTGGAGGGACATGTCTACCTGAGCAAAGGGAGCAAAGACATGGAATGAGGATAATGTGTCTGAGTGGAGGGACATGTCTACCTGATCAAAGACGTGGAATGAGGATAATGTGTCTGAGTGGAGGGACATGTCTACCTGAGCAAAGGGAGCAAAGACGTGGAATGAGGATAATGTGTCTGAGTGGGGGGACATGTCTACCTGAGCAAAGGGAGCAAAGACGTGGAATGAGGATAATGTGTGTGAGTGGAGGGACATGTCTACCTGAGCAAAGGGAGAAAAGAGGTGGAATCAGGATAATGTGTCTGAGTGGAGGGACATATCTACCTGAGCAAAGGGAGCAAAGACATGGAATGAGGATAATGTTTCTGAGTGGAGGGACATGTCTACCTGAGCAAAGGGAGCAAAGACATGGAATGAGGATAATGTGTCTGAGTGGAGGGACATGTCTACCTGAGCAAAGGGAGCAAAGACGTGGAATGAGGATAATGTGTCTGAGTGGAGGGACATGTCTACCTGAGCAAAGGGAGCAAAGACGTGGAATGAGGATAATGTGTCTGAGTGGAGGGACATGTCTACGGGAGCAAAGACGTGGAATGAGGATAATGTGTCTGAGTGGAGGGACATGTCTACCTGAGCAAAGGGAGCAAAGACGTGGAATGAGGATAATGTGTCTGAGTGGAGGGACATGTCTACCTGAGCAAAGGGAGCAAAGACGTGGAATGAGGATAATGTGTCTGAGTGGAGGGACATGTCTACCTGAGCAAAGCGAGCAAAGACGTGGAATGAGGATAATGTGTCTGAGTGGAGGGACATGTCTACCTGAGCAAAGGGAGAAAAGACGTGGAATCAGGATAATGTGTCTGAGTGGAGGGACATGTCTACCTGAGCAAAGGGAGCAAAGACGTGGAATAAGGATAATGTGTCTGAGTGGAGGGACATGTCTACCTGAGCAAAGGGAGCAAAGACGTGGAATGAGGATAATGTGTCTGAGTGGAGGGACATGTCTACCCGAGCAAAGAGAGCAAAGACGTGGAATGAGGATAATGTGTCTGAGTTGAGGGACATGTCTACCTGAGTAAAGAGAGCAAAGACGTGGAATGAGGATAATGTGTCTGAGTGGAGGGACATGTCTACCTGAGCAAAGGGAGCAAAGACATGCAATCAGGATAATGTGTCTGAGTGGAGGGACATGTCTACCTGAGCAAAGAGAGCAAAGACGTGGAATGAGGATAATGTGTCTGAGTGGAGGGACATGTCTACCTGAGCAAAGAGAGCAAAGACGTGGAATGAGGATAATGTGTCTGAGTGGAGGGACATGTCTACCTGAGCAAAGGGAGCAAAGACGTGGAATGAGGATAATGTGTCTGAGTGGAGGGACATGTCTACCTGAGCAAAGGGAGCAAAGACGTGGAATGAGGATAATGTGTCTGAGTGGAGGGACATGTCTACCTGAGCAAAGACGTGGAATGAAGATAATATTTCTGAGTGGAGGGACATGTCTACCTGAGCAAAGGGAGCAAAGACGTGGAATGAGGATAATGTGTCTGAGTGGAGAGACATGTCTACCCGAGCAAAGGGAGCAAAGACGTGGAATGAGGATAATGTGTCAGTGGAGGGACATGTCTACCTGAGCAAAGGGAGCAAAGATGTGGAATGAGGATAATGTGTCTGAGTGGAGGGACATGTCTACCTGAGCAAAGGAAGCAAAGACGTATGGCTTGGAATGAGGATAATGTGTCTGAGTGGAGGGACATGTCTACCTGAGCAAAGGGAGCAAAGACGTGGAATCAGGATAATGTGTCTGAGTAGAGGGACATGTCTACCTGAGCAAAGAGAGCAAAGACGTGGAATGAGGATAATGTGTCTGAGTGGAGGGACATGTCTACCTGAGCAAAGGGAGCAAAGACGTGGAATCAGGATAATGTGTCTGAGTGGAGGGACATGTCTACCTGAGCAAAGGAAGCAAAGACATGGAATGAGGATAATGTGTCTGAGTGGAGGGACATGTCTACCTGAGCAAAGGGAGCAAAGACGTGGAATGAGGATAATGTGTCTGAGTGGAGGGACATGTCTACCTGAGCAAAGACATGGAATGAGGATAATATGTCTGAGTGGAGGGACATGTCTACCTGAGCAAAGGGAGCAAAGACATGGAATGAGGATAATGTGTCTGAGTGGAGGAACATGTCTACCTGAGCAAAGGGAGCAAAGACGTGGAATGAGGATAATGTGTCTGAGTGGGGGGACATGTCTACCTGAGCAAAGGGAGCAAAGACGTGGAATGAGGATAATGTGTCTGAGTGGAGGGACATGTCTACCTGAGCAAAGGGAGCAAAGACATGGAATGAGGATAATGTGTCTGAGTGGAGGGACATGTCTACCTGAGCAAAGGGAGCAAAGACGTGGAATGAGGATAATGTGTCTGAGTGGAGGGACATGTCTACCTGAGCAAAGGGAGCAAAGACGTGGAATGAGGATAATGTGTCTGAGTGGAGGGACATGTCTACCTGAGCAAAGGGAGCAAAGACGTGGAATGAGGATAATGTGTCTGAGTGGAGGGACATGTCTACCTGAGCAAAGGGAGCAAAGACATGGAATGAGGATAATGTGTCTGAGTGGAGGGACATGTCTACCTGAGCAAAGAGAGTAAAGACATGGAATGAGGATAATGTGTCTGAGTGGAGGGACATGTTTACCTGAGCAAAGAGAGCAAAGACGTGGAATGAGGATAATGTGTCTGAGTGGAGGGACATGTCTACCTGAGTAAAGAGAGCAAAGACGTGGAATGAGGATAATGTGTCTGAGTGGAGGGACATGTCTACCTTAGCAAAGGGAGCAAAGACGTGGAATCAGGATAATGTGTCTGAGTGGAGGGACATGTCTACCTGAGCAAAGAGAGCAAAGACGTGGAATGAGGATGTGTCTGAGTGGAGGGACATGTCTACCTGAGCAAAGAGAGCAAAGACGTGGAATGAGGATAATGTGTCTGAGTGGAGGGACATGTCTACCTGAGCAAAGGGAGCAAAGACATGGAATGAGGATAATGTGTCTGAGTGGAGGGACATGTCTACCTGATCAAAGACGTGGAATGAGGATAATGTGTCTGAGTGGAGGGACATGTCTACCTGAGCAAAGGGAGCAAAGACGTGGAATGAGGATAATGTGTCTGAGTGGAGGGACATGTCTACCTGAGCAAAGGGAGCAAAGACGTGGAATGAGGATAATGTGTGTGAGTGGAGGGACATGTCTACCTGAGCAAAGGGAGAAAAGAGGTGGAATCAGGATAATGTGTCTGAGTGGAGGGACATATCTACCTGAGCAAAGGGAGCAAAGACATGGAATGAGGATAATGTTTCTGAGTGGAGGGACATGTCTACCTGAGCAAAGGGAGCAAAGACATGGAATGAGGATAATGTGTCTGAGTGGAGGGACATGTCTACCTGAGCAAAGGGAGCAAAGACGTGGAATGAGGATAATGTGTCTGAGTGGAGGGACATGTCTACCTGAGCAAAGGGAGCAAAGACGTGGAATGAGGATAATGTGTCTGAGTGGAGGGACATGTCTACGGGAGCAAAGACGTGGAATGAGGATAATGTGTCTGAGTGGAGGGACATGTCTACCTGAGCAAAGGGAGCAAAGACGTGGAATGAGGATAATGTGTCTGAGTGGAGGGACATGTCTACCTGAGCAAAGGGAGCAAAGACGTGGAATGAGGATAATGTGTCTGAGTGGAGGGACATGTCTACCTGAGCAAAGCGAGCAAAGACGTGGAATGAGGATAATGTGTCTGAGTGGAGGGACATGTCTACCTGAGCAAAGGGAGAAAAGACGTGGAATCAGGATAATGTGTCTGAGTGGAGGGACATGTCTACCTGAGCAAAGGGAGCAAAGACGTGGAATAAGGATAATGTGTCTGAGTGGAGGGACATGTCTACCTGAGCAAAGGGAGCAAAGACGTGGAATGAGGATAATGTGTCTGAGTGGAGGGACATGTCTACCCGAGCAAAGAGAGCAAAGACGTGGAATGAGGATAATGTGTCTGAGTTGAGGGACATGTCTACCTGAGTAAAGAGAGCAAAGACGTGGAATGAGGATAATGTGTCTGAGTGGAGGGACATGTCTACCTGAGCAAAGGGAGCAAAGACATGCAATCAGGATAATGTGTCTGAGTGGAGGGACATGTCTACCTGAGCAAAGAGAGCAAAGACGTGGAATGAGGATAATGTGTCTGAGTGGAGGGACATGTCTACCTGAGCAAAGAGAGCAAAGACGTGGAATGAGGATAATGTGTCTGAGTGGAGGGACATGTCTACCTGAGCAAAGGGAGCAAAGACGTGGAATGAGGATAATGTGTCTGAGTGGAGGGACATGTCTACCTGAGCAAAGGGAGCAAAGACGTGGAATGAGGATAATGTGTCTGAGTGGAGGGACATGTCTACCTGAGCAAAGACGTGGAATGAGGATAATGTGTCTGAGTGGAGGGACATGTCTACCTGAGCAAAGACGTGGAATGAGGATAATGTGTCTGAGTGGAGGGACAAGTCTACCTGAGCAAATACGTGGAATGAGGATAATGTGTCTGAGTGGAGGGACATGTCTACCTGAGCAAAGACGTGGAATGAGGATAATGTGTCTGAGTGGAGGGACATGTCTACCTGAGCAAAGACTTGGAATGAGAATAATGTGTCTGAGTGGAGGGACATGTCTACCTGAGCAAAGACGTGGAATGAGGATAATGTGTCTGAGTGGAAGGACATGTCTACCTGAGCAAAGGGAGCAAAGCTGTGGAATGAGGATAATGTGTCTGAGTGGAGGGACATGTCTATCTGAGCAAAGGAAGCAAAGACGTGGAATGAGGATAATGTGTCTGAGTGGAGGGACATGTCTACCTGAGCAAAGGAAGCAAAGACGTGGAATGAGGATAATGTGTCTGAGTGGAGGGACATGTCTACCTGAGCAAAGAGAGCAAAGACGTGGAATGAGGATAATGTTTCTGAGTGGAGGTACATGTCTACCTGAACAAAGGGAGCAAAGACATGGAATGAGGATAATGTGTCTGAGTGGAGGGACATGTCTACCTGAGCAAAGATGTGGAATGAGGATAATGTGTCTGATTGGAGGGACATGTCTACCTGAGCAAAGAGAGCAAAGACCTGGAATGAGGATAATGTGTCTGAGTGGAGGGACATGTCTACCTGAGCAAAGGGAGCAAAGACGTGGAATGAGGATAATGTGTCTGAGTGGAGGGACATGTCTACCTGAGCAAAGGGAGCAAAGACGTGGAATGAGGATAATGTGTCTGAGTGGAGGGACATGTCTACCTGAGCAAAGCGAGCAAAGACGTGGAATGAGGATAATGTGTCTGAGTGGAGGGACATGTCTACCTGAGCAAAGGGAGAAAAGACGTGGAATCAGGATAATGTGTCTGAGTGGAGGGACATGTCTACCTGAGCAAAGGGAGCAAAGACGTGGAATAAGGATAATGTGTCTGAGTGGAGGGACATGTCTACCTGAGCAAAGGGAGCAAAGACGTGGAATGAGGATAATGTGTCTGAGTGGAGGGACATGTCTACCCGAGAAAAGAGAGCAAAGACGTGGAATGAGGATAATGTGTCTGAGTTGAGGGACATGTCTACCTGAGTAAAGAGAGCAAAGACGTGGAATGAGGATAATGTGTCTGAGTGGAGGGACATGTCTACCTGAGCAAAGGGAGCAAAGACATGGAATGAGGATAATGTGTCTGAGTGGAGGGACATGTCTACCTGAGCAAAGACGTGGAATGAGGATAATGTGTTTGAGTGGAGGGACATGTCTACCTGAGCAAAGGGAGCAAAGACGTGGAATGAGGATAATGTGTCTGAGTGGAGGGACATGTCTACCTGAGCAAAGGGAGCAAAGACATGCAATCAGGATAATGTGTCTGAGTGGAGGGACATGTCTACCTGAGCAAAGAGAGCAAAGACGTGGAATGAGGATAATGTGTCTGAGTGGAGGGACATGTCTACCTGAGCAAAGAGAGCAAAGACGTGGAATGAGGATAATGTGTCTGAGTGGAGGGACATGTCTACCTGAGCAAAGGGAGCAAAGACGTGGAATGAGGATAATGTGTCTGAGTGGAGGGACATGTCTACCTGAGCAAAGGGAGCAAAGACGTGGAATGAGGATAATGTGTCTGAGTGGAGGGACATGTCTACCTGAGCAAAGACGTGGAATGAGGATAATGTGTCTGAGTGGAGGGACATGTCTACCTGAGCAAAGACGTGGAATGAGGATAATGTGTCTGAGTGGAGGGACAAGTCTACCTGAGCAAATACGTGGAATGAGGATAATGTGTCTGAGTGGAGGGACATGTCTACCTGAGCAAAGACGTGGAATGAGGATAATGTGTCTGAGTGGAGGGACATGTCTACCTGAGCAAAGACTTGGAATGAGAATAATGTGTCTGAGTGGAGGGACATGTCTACCTGAGCAAAGACGTGGAATGAGGATAATGTGTCTGAGTGGAAGGACATGTCTACCTGAGCAAAGGGAGCAAAGCTGTGGAATGAGGATAATGTGTCTGAGTGGAGGGACATGTCTATCTGAGCAAAGGAAGCAAAGACGTGGAATGAGGATAATGTGTCTGAGTGGAGGGACATGTCTACCTGAGCAAAGGAAGCAAAGACGTGGAATGAGGATAATGTGTCTGAGTGGAGGAACATGTCTACCTGAGCAAAGAGAGCAAAGACGTGGAATGAGGATAATGTTTCTGAGTGGAGGTACATGTCTACCTGAACAAAGGGAGCAAAGACATGGAATGAGGATAATGTGTCTGAGTGGAGGGACATGTCTACCTGAGCAAAGATGTGGAATGAGGATAATGTGTCTGATTGGAGGGACATGTCTACCTGAGCAAAGAGAGCAAAGACCTGGAATGAGGGTAATGTGTCTGAGTGGAGGGACATGTCTACCTGAGCAAAGGGAGCAAAGACGTGGAATGAGGATAATGTGTCTGAGTGGAGGGACATGTCTACCTGAGCAAAGGGAGCAAAGACGTGGAATGAGGATAATGTGTCTGAGTGGAGGGACATGTCTACCTGAGCAAAGAGAGCAAAGACGTGGAATGAGGATAATGTGTCAGAGTGGAGGGACATGTCTACATGAGCAAAGGGAGCAAAGACATGGAATGAGGATAATGTGTCTGAGTGGAGGGACATGTGTACCTGAGCAAAGGGAGCAAAGACATGGAATGAGGATAATGTGTCTGAGTGGAGGGACATGTCTACCTGAGCAAAGGGAGCAAAGACGTGGAATGAGGATAATGTGTCTGAGTGGAGGGACATGTCCACCTGAGCAAAGGGAGTAAAGACGTGGAATGAGGATAATGTGTCTGAGTGGAGGGACATGTCTACCTGAGCAAAGGGAGCAAAGACGTGGAATGAGGATAATGTGTCTGAGTGGAGGGACATGTCTACCTGAGCAAAGGGAGCAAAGACGTGGAATGAGAATAATGTGTGAGTGGAGGGACATGTCTACCTGAGCAAAGGGAGCAAAGATGTGGAATGAGGATAATGTGTCTGAGTGGAGGGACATGTCTACCTGAGCAAAGGGAGCAAAGACATGGAATGAGGATAATGTGTCTGAGTGGAGGGACATGTCTACCTGAGCAAAGGGAGCAAAGACATGGAATGAGGATAATGTGTCTGAGTGGAGGGACATGTCTACCTGAGCAAAGACATGGAATGAGGATAATGTGTTTGAGTGGAGGGACATGTCTACCTGAGCAAAGGGAGCAAAGACGTGGAATGAGGATAATGTGTCTGAGTGGAGGGACATGTCTACCTGAGCAAAGGGAGCAAAGATGTGGAATGAGGATAATGTGTCTGAGTGGAGGGACATGTCTACCTGAGCAAAGGGAGCAAAGACGTGGAATGAGGATAATGTGTCTGAGTGGAGGTACATGTCTACCTGAGCAAAGGGAGCAAAGACGTGGAATGAGGATAATGTATCTGAGTGGAGGGACATGTCTACCTGAGCAAAGGGAGCAAAGACGTGGAATGAGGATAATGTGTCTGAGTGGAGGGACATGTCTACCTGAGCAAAGACGTGGAATGAGGATAATGTGTCTGAGTGGAGGGACATGTCTACCTGAGGAAAGGGAGCAAAGACGTGGAATGAGGATCATGTGTCTGAGTGGAGGGACATGTCTACCTGAGCAAAGATGTGGAATGAGGATAATGTGTCTGAGTGGAGGGACATGTCTACCTGAGCAAAGATGTGGAATGAGGATAATGTGTCTGAGTGGAGGACATGTCTACCTGAGCAAAGACGTGGAATGAGGATAATGTGTCTGAGTGGAGGGACATGTCTACCTGAGCAAAGACATGGAATGAGGATAATGTGTCTGAGTGGAGGGACATGTCTACCTGAGCAAAGGAAGCAAAGACGTATGGCTTGGAATGAGGATAATGTGTCTGAGTGGAGGGACATGTCTACCTGAGCAAAGGGAGCAAAGACATGGAATGAGGATAATGTGTCTGAGTGGAGGGACATGTCTACCTGAGCAAAGAGAGTAAAGACATGGAATGAGGATAATGTGTCTGAGTGGAGGGACATGTTTACCTGAGCAAAGAGAGCAAAGACGTGGAATGAGGATAATGTGTCTGAGTGGAGGGACATGTCTACCTGAGTAAAGAGAGCAAAGACGTGGAATGAGGATAATGTGTCTGAGTGGAGGGACATGTCTACCTGAGCAAAGGGAGCAAAGACGTGGAATCAGGATAATGTGTCTGAGTGGAGGGACATGTCTACCTGAGCAAAGAGAGCAAAGACGTGGAATGAGGATAATGTGTCTGAGTGGAGGGACATGTCTACCTGAGCAAAGAGAGCAAAGACGTGGAATGAGGATAATGTGTCTGAGTGGAGGGACATGTCTACCTGAGCAAAGGGAGCAAAGACGTGGAATGAGGATAATGTGTCTGATTGGAGGGACATGTCTACCTGATCAAAGACGTGGAATGAGGATAATGTGTCTGAGTGGAGGGACATGTCTACCTGAGCAAAGGGAGCAAAGACGTGGAATGAGGATAATGTGTCTGAGTGGGGGGACATGTCTACCTGAGCAAAGGGAGCAAAGACGTGGAATGAGGATAATGTGTGTGAGTGGAGGGACATGTCTACCTGAGCAAAGGGAGCAAAGACATCGAATGAGGATAATGTGTCTGAGTGGAGGGACATGTCTACCTGAGCAAAGGGAGAAAAGAGGTGGAATCAGGATAATGTGTCTGAGTGGAGGGACATGTCTACCTGAGCAAAGGGAGCAAAGACATGGAATGAGGATAATGTTTCTGAGTGGAGGGACATGTCTACCTGAGCAAAGGGAGCAAAGACATGGAATGAGGATAATGTGTCTGAGTGGAGGGACATGTCTACCTGAGCAAAGGGAGCAAAGACGTGGAATGAGGATAATGTGTCTGAGTGGAGGGACATGTCTACCTGAGCAAAGGGAGCAAAGACGTGGAATGAGGATAATGTGAGTGGAGGGACATGTCTACGGGAGCAAAGACGTGGAATGAGGATAATGTGTCTGAGTGGAGGGACATGTCTACCTGAGCAAAGGGAGCAAAGACGTGGAATCAGGATAATGTGTCTGAGTGGAGGGACATGTCTACCTGAGCAAAGGGAGCAAAGACGTGGAATGAGGATAATGTGTCTGAGTGGAGGGACATGTCTACCTGAGCAAAGGGAGCAAAGACGTGGAATGAGGATAATGTGTCTGAGTGGAGGGACATGTCTACCTGAGCAAAGGGAGAAAAGACGTGGAATGAGGATAATGTGTCTGAGTGGAGGGACATGTCTACCTGAGCAAAGGGAGCAAAGACGTGGAATCAGGATAATGTGTCTGAGTGGAGGGACATGTCTACCTGAGCAAAGGGAGCAAAGACTTGGAATGAGGATAATGTTTCTGAGTGGAGGGACATGTCTACCTGAGCAAAGAGAGCAAAGACGTGGAATGAGGATAATGTGTCTGAGTTGAGGGACATGTCTACCTGAGTAAAGAGAGCAAAGACGTGGAATGAGGATAATGTGTCTGAGTGGAGGGACATGTCTTCCTGAGCAAAGGGAGCAAAGACATGGAATCAGGATAATGTGTCTGAGTGGAGGGACATGTCTACCTGAGCAAAGAGAGCAAAGACGTGGAATGAGGATAATGTGTCTGAGTGGAGGGACATGTCTACCTGAGCAAAGCGAGCAAAGACGTGGAATGAGGATAATGTGTCTGAGTGGAGGGACATGTCTACCTGAGCAAAGGGAGAAAAGACGTGGAATCAGGATAATGTGTCTGAGTGGAGGGACATGTCTACCTGAGCAAAGGGAGCAAAGACGTGGAATAAGGATAATGTGTCTGAGTGGAGGGACATGTCTACCTGAGCAAAGGGAGCAAAGACGTGGAATGAGGATAATGTGTCTGAGTGGAGGGACATGTCTACCCGAGCAAAGAGAGCAAAGACGTGGAATGAGGATAATGTGTCTGAGTTGAGGGACATGTCTACCTGAGTAAAGAGAGCAAAGACGTGGAATGAGGATAATGTGTCTGAGTGGAGGGACATGTCTACCTGAGCAAAGGGAGCAAAGACATGCAATCAGGATAATGTGTCTGAGTGGAGGGACATGTCTACCTGAGCAAAGAGAGCAAAGACGTGGAATGAGGATAATGTGTCTGAGTGGAGGGACATGTCTACCTGAGCAAAGAGAGCAAAGACGTGGAATGAGGATAATGTGTCTGAGTGGAGGGACATGTCTACCTGAGCAAAGGGAGCAAAGACGTGGAATGAGGATAATGTGTCTGAGTGGAGGGACATGTCTACCTGAGCAAAGGGAGCAAAGACGTGGAATGAGGATAATGTGTCTGAGTGGAGGGACATGTCTACCTGAGCAAAGACGTGGAATGAGGATAATGTGTCTGAGTGGAGGGACATGTCTACCTGAGCAAAGACGTGGAATGAGGATAATGTGTCTGAGTGGAGGGACAAGTCTACCTGAGCAAATACGTGGAATGAGGATAATGTGTCTGAGTGGAGGGACATGTCTACCTGAGCAAAGACGTGGAATGAGGATAATGTGTCTGAGTGGAGGGACATGTCTACCTGAGCAAAGACTTGGAATGAGAATAATGTGTCTGAGTGGAGGGACATGTCTACCTGAGCAAAGACGTGGAATGAGGATAATGTGTCTGAGTGGAAGGACATGTCTACCTGAGCAAAGGGAGCAAAGCTGTGGAATGAGGATAATGTGTCTGAGTGGAGGGACATGTCTATCTGAGCAAAGGAAGCAAAGACGTGGAATGAGGATAATGTGTCTGAGTGGAGGGACATGTCTACCTGAGCAAAGGAAGCAAAGACGTGGAATGAGGATAATGTGTCTGAGTGGAGGGACATGTCTACCTGAGCAAAGAGAGCAAAGACGTGGAATGAGGATAATGTTTCTGAGTGGAGGTACATGTCTACCTGAACAAAGGGAGCAAAGACATGGAATGAGGATAATGTGTCTGAGTGGAGGGACATGTCTACCTGAGCAAAGATGTGGAATGAGGATAATGTGTCTGATTGGAGGGACATGTCTACCTGAGCAAAGAGAGCAAAGACCTGGAATGAGGATAATGTGTCTGAGTGGAGGGACATGTCTACCTGAGCAAAGGGAGCAAAGACGTGGAATGAGGATAATGTGTCTGAGTGGAGGGACATGTCTACCTGAGCAAAGGGAGCAAAGACGTGGAATGAGGATAATGTGTCTGAGTGGAGGGACATGTCTACCTGAGCAAAGCGAGCAAAGACGTGGAATGAGGATAATGTGTCTGAGTGGAGGGACATGTCTACCTGAGCAAAGGGAGAAAAGACGTGGAATCAGGATAATGTGTCTGAGTGGAGGGACATGTCTACCTGAGCAAAGGGAGCAAAGACGTGGAATAAGGATAATGTGTCTGAGTGGAGGGACATGTCTACCTGAGCAAAGGGAGCAAAGACGTGGAATGAGGATAATGTGTCTGAGTGGAGGGACATGTCTACCCGAGAAAAGAGAGCAAAGACGTGGAATGAGGATAATGTGTCTGAGTTGAGGGACATGTCTACCTGAGTAAAGAGAGCAAAGACGTGGAATGAGGATAATGTGTCTGAGTGGAGGGACATGTCTACCTGAGCAAAGGGAGCAAAGACATGGAATGAGGATAATGTGTCTGAGTGGAGGGACATGTCTACCTGAGCAAAGACGTGGAATGAGGATAATGTGTTTGAGTGGAGGGACATGTCTACCTGAGCAAAGGGAGCAAAGACGTGGAATGAGGATAATGTGTCTGAGTGGAGGGACATGTCTACCTGAGCAAAGGGAGCAAAGACATGCAATCAGGATAATGTGTCTGAGTGGAGGGACATGTCTACCTGAGCAAAGAGAGCAAAGACGTGGAATGAGGATAATGTGTCTGAGTGGAGGGACATGTCTACCTGAGCAAAGAGAGCAAAGACGTGGAATGAGGATAATGTGTCTGAGTGGAGGGACATGTCTACCTGAGCAAAGGGAGCAAAGACGTGGAATGAGGATAATGTGTCTGAGTGGAGGGACATGTCTACCTGAGCAAAGGGAGCAAAGACGTGGAATGAGGATAATGTGTCTGAGTGGAGGGACATGTCTACCTGAGCAAAGACGTGGAATGAGGATAATGTGTCTGAGTGGAGGGACATGTCTACCTGAGCAAAGACGTGGAATGAGGATAATGTGTCTGAGTGGAGGGACAAGTCTACCTGAGCAAATACGTGGAATGAGGATAATGTGTCTGAGTGGAGGGACATGTCTACCTGAGCAAAGACGTGGAATGAGGATAATGTGTCTGAGTGGAGGGACATGTCTACCTGAGCAAAGACTTGGAATGAGAATAATGTGTCTGAGTGGAGGGACATGTCTACCTGAGCAAAGACGTGGAATGAGGATAATGTGTCTGAGTGGAAGGACATGTCTACCTGAGCAAAGGGAGCAAAGCTGTGGAATGAGGATAATGTGTCTGAGTGGAGGGACATGTCTATCTGAGCAAAGGAAGCAAAGACGTGGAATGAGGATAATGTGTCTGAGTGGAGGGACATGTCTACCTGAGCAAAGGAAGCAAAGACGTGGAATGAGGATAATGTGTCTGAGTGGAGGGACATGTCTACCTGAGCAAAGAGAGCAAAGACGTGGAATGAGGATAATGTGTCTGAGTGGAGGTACATGTCTACCTGAACAAAGGGAGCAAAGACATGGAATGAGGATAATGTGTCTGAGTGGAGGGACATGTCTACCTGAGCAAAGATGTGGAATGAGGATAATGTGTCTGATTGGAGGGACATGTCTACCTGAGCAAAGAGAGCAAAGACCTGGAATGAGGGTAATGTGTCTGAGTGGAGGGACATGTCTACCTGAGCAAAGAGAGCAAAGACGTGGAATGAGGATAATGTGTCTGAGTGGAGGGACATGTCTACCTGAGCAAAGGGAGCAAAGACGTGGAATGAGGATAATGTGTCTGAGTGGAGGGACATGTCTACCTGAGCAAAGAGAGCAAAGACGTGGAATGAGGATAATGTGTCAGAGTGGAGGGACATGTCTACATGAGCAAAGGGAGCAAAGACATGGAATGAGGATAATGTGTCTGAGTGGAGGGACATGTGTACCTGAGCAAAGGGAGCAAAGACATGGAATGAGGATAATGTGTCTGAGTGGAGGGACATGTCTACCTGAGCAAAGGGAGCAAAGACGTGGAATGAGGATAATGTGTCTGAGTGGAGGGACATGTCCACCTGAGCAAAGGGAGTAAAGACGTGGAATGAGGATAATGTGTCTGAGTGGAGGGACATGTCTACCTGAGCAAAGGGAGCAAAGACGTGGAATGAGGATAATGTGTCTGAGTGGAGGGACATGTCTACCTGAGCAAAGGGAGCAAAGACGTGGAATGAGAATAATGTGTGAGTGGAGGGACATGTCTACCTGAGCAAAGGGAGCAAAGATGTGGAATGAGGATAATGTGTCTGAGTGGAGGGACATGTCTACCTGAGCAAAGGGAGCAAAGACATGGAATGAGGATAATGTGTCTGAGTGGAGGGACATGTCTACCTGAGCAAAGGGAGCAAAGACATGGAATGAGGATAATGTGTCTGAGTGGAGGGACATGTCTACCTGAGCAAAGACATGGAATGAGGATAATGTGTTTGAGTGGAGGGACATGTCTACCTGAGCAAAGGGAGCAAAGACGTGGAATGAGGATAATGTGTCTGAGTGGAGGGACATGTCTACCTGAGCAAAGGGAGCAAAGATGTGGAATGAGGATAATGTGTCTGAGTGGAGGGACATGTCTACCTGAGCAAAGGGAGCAAAGACGTGGAATGAGGATAATGTGTCTGAGTGGAGGTACATGTCTACCTGAGCAAAGGGAGCAAAGACGTGGAATGAGGATAATGTATCTGAGTGGAGGGACATGTCTACCTGAGCAAAGGGAGCAAAGACGTGGAATGAGGATAATGTGTCTGAGTGGAGGGACATGTCTACCTGAGCAAAGACGTGGAATGAGGATAATGTGTCTGAGTGGAGGGACATGTCTACCTGAGGAAAGGGAGCAAAGACGTGGAATGAGGATCATGTGTCTGAGTGGAGGGACATGTCTACCTGAGCAAAGATGTGGAATGAGGATAATGTGTCTGAGTGGAGGGACATGTCTACCTGAGCAAAGATGTGGAATGAGGATAATGTGTCTGAGTGGAGGACATGTCTACCTGAGCAAAGACGTGGAATGAGGATAATGTGTCTGAGTGGAGGGACATGTCTACCTGAGCAAAGACATGGAATGAGGATAATGTGTCTGAGTGGAGGGACATGTCTACCTGAGCAAAGGAAGCAAAGACGTATGGCTTGGAATGAGGATAATGTGTCTGAGTGGAGGGACATGTCTACCTGAGCAAAGGGAGCAAAGACATGGAATGAGGATAATGTGTCTGAGTGGAGGGACATGTCTACCTGAGCAAAGAGAGTAAAGACATGGAATGAGGATAATGTGTCTGAGTGGAGGGACATGTTTACCTGAGCAAAGAGAGCAAAGACGTGGAATGAGGATAATGTGTCTGAGTGGAGGGACATGTCTACCTGAGTAAAGAGAGCAAAGACGTGGAATGAGGATAATGTGTCTGAGTGGAGGGACATGTCTACCTGAGCAAAGGGAGCAAAGACGTGGAATCAGGATAATGTGTCTGAGTGGAGGGACATGTCTACCTGAGCAAAGAGAGCAAAGACGTGGAATGAGGATAATGTGTCTGAGTGGAGGGACATGTCTACCTGAGCAAAGAGAGCAAAGACGTGGAATGAGGATAATGTGTCTGAGTGGAGGGACATGTCTACCTGAGCAAAGGGAGCAAAGACGTGGAATGAGGATAATGTGTCTGATTGGAGGGACATGTCTACCTGATCAAAGACGTGGAATGAGGATAATGTGTCTGAGTGGAGGGACATGTCTACCTGAGCAAAGGGAGCAAAGACGTGGAATGAGGATAATGTGTCTGAGTGGGGGGACATGTCTACCTGAGCAAAGGGAGCAAAGACGTGGAATGAGGATAATGTGTGTGAGTGGAGGGACATGTCTACCTGAGCAAAGGGAGCAAAGACATCGAATGAGGATAATGTGTCTGAGTGGAGGGACATGTCTACCTGAGCAAAGGGAGAAAAGAGGTGGAATCAGGATAATGTGTCTGAGTGGAGGGACATGTCTACCTGAGCAAAGGGAGCAAAGACATGGAATGAGGATAATGTTTCTGAGTGGAGGGACATGTCTACCTGAGCAAAGGGAGCAAAGACATGGAATGAGGATAATGTGTCTGAGTGGAGGGACATGTCTACCTGAGCAAAGGGAGCAAAGACGTGGAATGAGGATAATGTGTCTGAGTGGAGGGACATGTCTACCTGAGCAAAGGGAGCAAAGACGTGGAATGAGGATAATGTGAGTGGAGGGACATGTCTACGGGAGCAAAGACGTGGAATGAGGATAATGTGTCTGAGTGGAGGGACATGTCTACCTGAGCAAAGGGAGCAAAGACGTGGAATCAGGATAATGTGTCTGAGTGGAGGGACATGTCTACCTGAGCAAAGGGAGCAAAGACGTGGAATGAGGATAATGTGTCTGAGTGGAGGGACATGTCTACCTGAGCAAAGGGAGCAAAGACGTGGAATGAGGATAATGTGTCTGAGTGGAGGGACATGTCTACCTGAGCAAAGGGAGAAAAGACGTGGAATGAGGATAATGTGTCTGAGTGGAGGGACATGTCTACCTGAGCAAAGGGAGCAAAGACGTGGAATCAGGATAATGTGTCTGAGTGGAGGGACATGTCTACCTGAGCAAAGGGAGCAAAGACTTGGAATGAGGATAATGTTTCTGAGTGGAGGGACATGTCTACCTGAGCAAAGAGAGCAAAGACGTGGAATGAGGATAATGTGTCTGAGTTGAGGGACATGTCTACCTGAGTAAAGAGAGCAAAGACGTGGAATGAGGATAATGTGTCTGAGTGGAGGGACATGTCTTCCTGAGCAAAGGGAGCAAAGACATGGAATCAGGATAATGTGTCTGAGTGGAGGGACATGTCTACCTGAGCAAAGAGAGCAAAGACGTGGAATGAGGATAATGTGTCTGAGTGGAGGGACATGTCTACCTGAGCAAAGAGAGCAAAGACGTGGAATGAGGATAATGTGTCTGAGTGGAGGGACATGTCTACCTGAGCAAAGAGAGCAAAGACGTGGAATGAGGATAATGTGTCTGAGTGGAGGGACATGTCTACCTGAGCAAAGGGAGCAAAGACGTGGAATGAGGATAATGTGTCTGAGTGGAGGGACATGTCTACCTGAGCAAAGGGAGCAAAGACATGCAATCAGGATAATGTGTCTGAGTGGAGGGACATGTCTACCTGAGCAAAGAGAGCAAAGACGTGGAATGAGGATAATGTGTCTGAGTGGAGGGACATGTCTACCTGAGCAAAGAGAGCAAAGACGTGGAATGAGGATAATGTGTCTGAGTGGAGGGACATGTCTACCTGAGCAAAGGGAGCAAAGACGTGGAATGAGGATAATGTGTCTGAGTGGAGGGACATGTCTACCTGAGCAAAGGGAGCAAAGACGTGGAATGAGGATAATGTGTCTGAGTGGAGGGACATGTCTACCTGAGCAAAGACGTGGAATGAGGATAATGTGTCTGAGTGGAGGGACATGTCTACCTGAGCAAAGACGTGGAATGAGGATAATGTGTCTGAGTGGAGGGACAAGTCTACCTGAGCAAATACGTGGAATGAGGATAATGTGTCTGAGTGGAGGGACATGTCTACCTGAGCAAAGACGTGGAATGAGGATAATGTGTCTGAGTGGAGGGACATGTCTACCTGAGCAAAGACTTGGAATGAGAATAATGTGTCTGAGTGGAGGGACATGTCTACCTGAGCAAAGACGTGGAATGAGGATAATGTGTCTGAGTGGAAGGACATGTCTACCTGAGCAAAGGGAGCAAAGCTGTGGAATGAGGATAATGTGTCTGAGTGGAGGGACATGTCTATCTGAGCAAAGGAAGCAAAGACGTGGAATGAGGATAATGTGTCTGAGTGGAGGGACATGTCTACCTGAGCAAAGGAAGCAAAGACGTGGAATGAGGATAATGTGTCTGAGTGGAGGGACATGTCTACCTGAGCAAAGAGAGCAAAGACGTGGAATGAGGATAATGTTTCTGAGTGGAGGTACATGTCTACCCGAACAAAGGGAGCAAAGACATGGAATGAGGATAATGTGTCTGAGTGGAGGGACATGTCTACCTGAGCAAAGATGTGGAATGAGGATAATGTGTCTGATTGGAGGGACATGTCTACCTGAGCAAAGAGAGCAAAGACCTGGAATGAGGATAATGTGTCTGAGTGGAGGGACATGTCTACCTGAGCAAAGGGAGCAAAGACGTGGAATGAGGATAATGTGTCTGAGTGGAGGGACATGTCTACCTGAGCAAAGGGAGCAAAGACGTGGAATGAGGATAATGTGTCTGAGTGGAGGGACATGTCTACCTGAGCAAAGCGAGCAAAGACGTGGAATGAGGATAATGTGTCTGAGTGGAGGGACATGTCTACCTGAGCAAAGGGAGAAAAGACGTGGAATCAGGATAATGTGTCTGAGTGGAGGGACATGTCTACCTGAGCAAAGGGAGCAAAGACGTGGAATAAGGATAATGTGTCTGAGTGGAGGGACATGTCTACCTGAGCAAAGGGAGCAAAGACGTGGAATGAGGATAATGTGTCTGAGTGGAGGGACATGTCTACCCGAGAAAAGAGAGCAAAGACGTGGAATGAGGATAATGTGTCTGAGTTGAGGGACATGTCTACCTGAGTAAAGAGAGCAAAGACGTGGAATGAGGATAATGTGTCTGAGTGGAGGGACATGTCTACCTGAGCAAAGGGAGCAAAGACATGCAATCAGGATAATGTGTCTGAGTGGAGGGACATGTCTACCTGAGCAAAGAGAGCAAAGACGTGGAATGAGGATAATGTGTCTGAGTGGAGGGACATGTCTACCTGAGCAAAGAGAGCAAAGACGTGGAATGAGGATAATGTGTCTGAGTGGAGGGACATGTCTACCTGAGCAAAGGGAGCAAAGACGTGGAATGAGGATAATGTGTCTGAGTGGAGGGACATGTCTACCTGAGCAAAGGGAGCAAAGACGTGGAATGAGGATAATGTGTCTGAGTGGAGGGACATGTCTACCTGAGCAAAGACGTGGAATGAGGATAATGTGTCTGAGTGGAGGGACATGTCTACCTGAGCAAAGACGTGGAATGAGGATAATGTGTCTGAGTGGAGGGACAAGTCTACCTGAGCAAATACGTGGAATGAGGATAATGTGTCTGAGTGGAGGGACATGTCTACCTGAGCAAAGACGTGGAATGAGGATAATGTGTCTGAGTGGAGGGACATGTCTACCTGAGCAAAGACTTGGAATGAGAATAATGTGTCTGAGTGGAGGGACATGTCTACCTGAGCAAAGACGTGGAATGAGGATAATGTGTCTGAGTGGAAGGACATGTCTACCTGAGCAAAGGGAGCAAAGCTGTGGAATGAGGATAATGTGTCTGAGTGGAGGGACATGTCTATCTGAGCAAAGGAAGCAAAGACGTGGAATGAGGATAATGTTTCTGAGTGGAGGGACATGTCTACCTGAGCAAAGGAAGCAAAGACGTGGAATGAGGATAATGTGTCTGAGTGGAGGGACATGTCTACCTGAGCAAAGAGAGCAAAGACGTGGAATGAGGATAATGTTTCTGAGTGGAGGTACATGTCTACCTGAACAAAGGGAGCAAAGACATGGAATGAGGATAATGTGTCTGAGTGGAGGGACATGTCTACCTGAGCAAAGATGTGGAATGAGGATAATGTGTCTGATTGGAGGGACATGTCTACCTGAGCAAAGAGAGCAAAGACCTGGAATGAGGGTAATGTGTCTGAGTGGAGGGACATGTCTACCTGAGCAAAGGGAGCAAAGACGTGGAATGAGGATAATGTGTCTGAGTGGAGGGACATGTCTACCTGAGCAAAGGGAGCAAAGACGTGGAATGAGGATAATGTGTCTGAGTGGAGGGACATGTCTACCTGAGCAAAGAGAGCAAAGACGTGGAATGAGGATAATGTGTCAGAGTGGAGGGACATGAGCAAAGGGAGCAAAGACATGGAATGAGGATAATGTGTCTGAGTGGAGGGACATGTGTACCTGAGCAAAGGGAGCAAAGACATGGAATGAGGATAATGTGTCTGAGTGGAGGGACATGTCTACCTGAGCAAAGGGAGCAAAGACGTGGAATGAGGATAATGTGTCTGAGTGGAGGGACATGTCCACCTGAGCAAAGGGAGTAAAGACGTGGAATGAGGATAATGTGTCTGAGTGGAGGGACATGTCTACCTGAGCAAAGGGAGCAAAGACGTGGAATGAGGATAATGTGTCTGAGTGGAGGGACATGTCTACCTGAGCAAAGGGAGCAAAGACGTGGAATGAGAATAATGTGTGAGTGGAGGGACATGTCTACCTGAGCAAAGGGAGCAAAGATGTGGAATGAGGATAATGTGTCTGAGTGGAGGGACATGTCTACCTGAGCAAAGGGAGCAAAGACATGGAATGAGGATAATGTGTCTGAGTGGAGGGACATGTCTACCTGAGCAAAGGGAGCAAAGACATGGAATGAGGATAATGTGTCTGAGTGGAGGGACATGTCTACCTGAGCAAAGACATGGAATGAGGATAATGTGTTTGAGTGGAGGGACATGTCTACCTGAGCAAAGGGAGCAAAGACGTGGAATGAGGATAATGTGTCTGAGTGGAGGGACATGTCTACCTGAGCAAAGGGAGCAAAGATGTGGAATGAGGATAATGTGTCTGAGTGGAGGGACATGTCTACCTGAGCAAAGGGAGCAAAGACGTGGAATGAGGATAATGTGTCTGAGTGGAGGTACATGTCTACCTGAGCAAAGGGAGCAAAGACGTGGAATGAGGATAATGTATCTGAGTGGAGGGACATGTCTACCTGAGCAAAGGGAGCAAAGACGTGGAATGAGGATAATGTGTCTGAGTGGAGGGACATGTCTACCTGAGCAAAGACGTGGAATGAGGATAATGTGTCTGAGTGGAGGGACATGTCTACCTGAGGAAAGGGAGCAAAGACGTGGAATGAGGATCATGTGTCTGAGTGGAGGGACATGTCTACCTGAGCAAAGATGTGGAATGAGGATAATGTGTCTGAGTGGAGGGACATGTCTACCTGAGCAAAGATGTGGAATGAGGATAATGTGTCTGAGTGGAGGACATGTCTACCTGAGCAAAGACGTGGAATGAGGATAATGTGTCTGAGTGGAGGGACATGTCTACCTGAGCAAAGACATGGAATGAGGATAATGTGTCTGAGTGGAGGGACATGTCTACCTGAGCAAAGGAAGCAAAGACGTATGGCTTGGAATGAGGATAATGTGTCTGAGTGGAGGGACATGTCTACCTGAGCAAAGGGAGCAAAGACATGGAATGAGGATAATGTGTCTGAGTGGAGGGACATGTCTACCTGAGCAAAGAGAGTAAAGACATGGAATGAGGATAATGTGTCTGAGTGGAGGGACATGTTTACCTGAGCAAAGAGAGCAAAGACGTGGAATGAGGATAATGTGTCTGAGTGGAGGGACATGTCTACCTGAGTAAAGAGAGCAAAGACGTGGAATGAGGATAATGTGTCTGAGTGGAGGGACATGTCTACCTGAGCAAAGGGAGCAAAGACGTGGAATCAGGATAATGTGTCTGAGTGGAGGGACATGTCTACCTGAGCAAAGAGAGCAAAGACGTGGAATGAGGATAATGTGTCTGAGTGGAGGGACATGTCTACCTGAGCAAAGAGAGCAAAGACGTGGAATGAGGATAATGTGTCTGAGTGGAGGGACATGTCTACCTGAGCAAAGGGAGCAAAGACGTGGAATGAGGATAATGTGTCTGAGTGGAGGGACATGTCTACCTGATCAAAGACGTGGAATGAGGATAATGTGTCTGAGTGGAGGGACATGTCTACCTGAGCAAAGGGAGCAAAGACGTGGAATGAGGATAATGTGTCTGAGTGGAGGGACATGTCTACCTGAGCAAAGGGAGAAAAGAGGTGGAATCAGGATAATGTGTCTGAGTGGAGGGACATGTCTACCTGAGCAAAGGGAGCAAAGACATGGAATGAGGATAATGTTTCTGAGTGGAGGGACATGTCTACCTGAGCAAAGGGAGCAAAGACATGGAATGAGGATAATGTGTCTGAGTGGAGGGACATGTCTACCTGAGCAAAGGGAGCAAAGACGTGGAATGAGGATAATGTGTCTGAGTGGAGGGACATGTCTACCTGAGAAAAGGGAGCAAAGACGTGGAATGAGGATAATGTGAGTGGAGGGACATGTCTACGGGAGCAAAGACGTGGAATGAGGATAATGTGTCTGAGTGGAGGGACATGTCTACCTGAGCAAAGGGAGCAAAGACGTGGAATCAGGATAATGTGTCTGAGTGGAGGGACATGTCTACCTGAGCAAAGGGAGCAAAGACGTGGAATGAGGATAATGTGTCTGAGTGGAGGGACATGTCTACCTGAGCAAAGGGAGCAAAGACGTGGAATGAGGATAATGTGTCTGAGTGGAGGGACATGTCTACCTGAGCAAAGGGAGAAAAGACGTGGAATGAGGATAATGTGTCTGAGTGGAGGGACATGTCTACCTGAGCAAAGGGAGCAAAGACGTGGAATCAGGATAATGTGTCTGAGTGGAGGGACATGTCTACCTGAGCAAAGGGAGCAAAGACTTGGAATGAGGATAATGTTTCTGAGTGGAGGGACATGTCTACCTGAGCAAAGAGAGCAAAGACGTGGAATGAGGATAATGTGTCTGAGTTGAGGGACATGTCTACCTGAGTAAAGAGAGCAAAGACGTGGAATGAGGATAATGTGTCTGAGTGGAGGGACATGTCTTCCTGAGCAAAGGGAGCAAAGACATGGAATGAGGATAATGTGTCTGAGTGGAGGGACATGTCTACCTGAGCAAAGAGAGCAAAGACGTGGAATGAGGATAATGTGTCTGAGTGGAAGGACATGTCTACCTGAGCAAAGAGAGCAAAGACGTGGAATGAGGATAATGTGTCTGAGTGGAGGGACATGTCTACCTGAGCAAAGAGAGCAAAGACGTGGAATGAGGATAATGTGTCTGAGTGGAGGGACATGTCTACCTGAGCAAAGGGAGCAAAGACGTGGAATGAGGATAATGTGTCTGAGTGGAGGGACATGTCTACCTGAGCAAAGACGTGGAATGAGGATAATGTGTCTGAGTGGAGGGACATGTCTACCTGAGCAAAGACGTGGAATGAGGATAATGTGTCTGAGTGGAGGGACATGTCTACCTGAGCAAAGACGTGGAATGAGGATAATGTGTCTGAGTGGAGGGACATGTCTACCTGAGCAAAGAGAGCAAAGACGTGGAATGAGGATAATGTGTCTGAGTGGAGGGACATGTCTACCTGAGCAAAGGGAGCAAAGACGTGGAATGAGGATAATGTGTCTGAGTGGAGGGACATGTCTACCTGAGCAAAGACGTGGAATGAGGATAATGTGTCTGAGTGGAGGGACAAGTCTACCTGAGCAAATACGTGGAATGAGGATAATGTGTCTGAGTGGAGGGACATGTCTACCTGAGCAAAGACGTGGAATGAGGATAATGTGTCTGAGTGGAGGGACATGTCTACCTGAGCAAAGACTTGGAATGAGAATAATGTGTCTGAGTGGAGGGACATGTCTACCTGAGCAAAGACGTGGAATAAGGATAATGTGTCTGAGTGGAGGGACATGTCTACCTGAGCAAAGGGAGCAAAGCTGTGGAATGAGGATAATGTGTCTGAGTGGAGGGACATGTCTATCTGAGCAAAGGAAGCAAAGACGTGGAATGAGGATAATGTGTCTGAGTGGAGGGACATGTCTACCTGAGCAAAGGAAGCAAAGACGTGGAATGAGGATAATGTGTCTGAGTGGAGGGACATGTCTACCTGAGCAAAGAAAGCAAAGACGTGGAATGAGGATAATGTTTCTGAGTGGAGGTACATGTCTACCTGAACAAAGGGAGCAAAGACATGGAATGAGGATAATGTGTCTGAGTGGAGGGACATGTCTACCTGAGCAAAGATGTGGAATGAGGATAATGTGTCTGAGTGGAGGGACATGTCTACCTGAGCAAAGAGAGCAAAGACGTGGAATGAGGATAATGTGTCTGAGTGGAGGGACATGTCTACCTGAGCAAAGGGAGCAAAGACGTGGAATGAGGATAATGTGTCTGAGTGGAGGGACATGTCTACCTGAGCAAAGAGAGCAAAGACGTGGAATGAGGATAATGTGTCTGAGTGGAGGGACATGTCTACCTGAGCAAAGGGAGCAAAGACATGGAATGAGGATAATATGTCTGAGTGGAGGGACATGTGTACCTGAGCAAAGGGAGCAAAGACATGGAATGAGGATAATGTGTCTGAGTGGAGGGACATGTCTACCTGAGCAAAGGGAGCAAAGACGTCGAATCAGGATAATGTGTCTGAGTGGAGGGACATGTCTACCTGAGCAAAGGGAGCAAAGACGTGGAATGAGGATAATGTGTCTGAGTTGAGGGACATGTCTACCTGAGCAAAGGGAGTAAAGACGTGGAATGAGGATAATGTGTCTGAGTGGAGGGACATGTCTACCTGAGCAAAGGGAGCAAAGACGTGGAATGAGGATAATGTGTCTGAGTGGAGGGACATGTCTACCTGAGCAAAGGGAGCAAAGACGTGGAATGGGAATAATGTGTGAGTGGAGGGACATGTCTACCTGAGCAAAGGGAGCAAAGATGTGGAATGAGGATAATGTGTCTGAGTGGAGGGACATGTCTACCTGAGCAAAGGGAGCAAAGACATGGAATGAGGATAATGTGTCTGAGTGGAGGGACATGTCTACCTGAGCAAAGACGTGGAATGAGGATAATGTGTTTGAGTGGAGGGACATGTCTACCTGAGCAAAGGGAGCAAAGACGTGGAATGAGGATAATGTGTCTGAGTGGAGGGACATGTCTACCTGAGCAAAGGGAGCAAAGATGTGGAATGAGGATAATGTGTCTGAGTGGAGGGACATGTCTACCTGAGCAAAGGGAGCAAAGACGTGGAATGAGGATAATGTGTCTGAGTGGAGGTACATGTCTACCTGAGCAAAGGGAGCAAAGACGTGGAATGAGGATAATGTGTCTGAGTGGAGGGACATGTCTACCTGAGCAAAGGGAGCAAAGACGTGGAATGAGGATAATGTGTCTGAGTGGAGGGACATGTCTACCTGAGCAAAGACGTGGAATGAGGATAATGTGTCTGAGTGGAGGGACATGTCTACCTGATCAAAGACGTGGAATGAGGATAATGTGTCTGAGTGGAGGGACATGTCTACCTGAGCAAAGGGAGCAAAGACGTGGAATGAGGATCATGTGTCTGAGTGGAGGGACATGTCTACCTGAGCAGAGATGTGGAATGAGGATAATGTGTCTGAGTGGAGGGACATGTCTACCTGAGCAAAGATGTGGAATGAGGATAATGTGTCTGAGTGGAGGACATGTCTACCTGAGCAAAGACATGGAATGAGGATAATGTGTCTGAGTGGAGGGACATGTCTACCTGAGCAAAGATGTGGAATGAGGATAATGTGTCTGAGTGGAGGGACATGTCTACCTGAGCAAAGATGCGGAATGAGGATAATGTGTCTGAGTGGAGGGACATGTCTACCTGAGCAAAGGGAGCAAAGACGTGGAATGAGGATAATGTGTCTGAGTGGAGGGACATGTCTACTTGAGCAAAGGGAGCAAAGACGTGGAATGAGGATAATGTGTCTGAGTGGAGGGACATGTCTACCTGAGCAAAGACGTGGAATGAGGATAATGTGTCTGAGTGGAGGGACATGTCTACCTGAGCAAAGACGTGGAATGAGGATAATGTGTCTGAGTGGAGGGACATGTCTACCTGAGCAAAGACGTGGAATGAGGATAATGTGTCTGAGTGGAGGGACATGTCTACCTGAGCAAAGTGAGCAAAGACGTGGAATGAGGATAATGTGTCTGAGTGGAGGGACATGTCTACCTGAGCAAAGACGTGGAATGAGGATAATGTGTCTGAGTGGAGGGACATGTCTACCTGAGCAAATACGTGGAATGAGGATAATGTGTCTGAGTGGAGGGACATGTCTACCTGAGCAAAGACGTGGAATGAGGATAATGTGTCTGAGTGGAGGGACATGTCTACCTGAGCAAAGACGTGGAATGAGAATAATGTGTCTGAGTGGAGGGACATGTCTACCTGAGCAAAGACGTGGAATGAGGATAATGTGTCTGAGTGGAGGGACATGTCTACCTGAGCAAAGGGAGCAAAGCTGTGGAATGAGGATAATGTGTCTGAGTGGAGGGACATGTCTATCTGAGCAAAGGAAGCAAAGACGTGGAATGAGGATAATGTGTCTGAGTGGAGGGACATGTTTACCTGAGCAAAGGAAGCAAAGACGTGGAATGAGGATAATGTGTCTGAGTGGAGGGACATGTCTACCTGAGCAAAGGAAGCAGACGTGGAATGAGGATAATGTGTCTGAGTGGAGGGACATGTCTACCTGAGCAAAGACGTGGAATGAGGATAATGTGTTTGAGTGGAGGGACATGTCTACCTGAGCAAAGGGAGCAAAGACGTGGAATGAGGATAATGTGTCTGAGTGGAGGGACATGTCTACCTGAGCAAAGGGAGCAAAGATGTGGAATGACGATAATGTGTGTGAGTGGAGGGACATGTCTACCTGAGCAAAGGGAGCAAAGACGTGGAATGAGGATAATGTGTCTGAGTGGAGGTACATGTCTACCTGAGCAAAGGGAGCAAAGACGTGGAATGAGGATAATGTATCTGAGTGGAGGGACATGTCTACCTGAGCAAAGGGAGCAAAGACGTGGAATGAGGATAATGTGTCTGAGTGGAGGGACATGTCTACCTGAGCAAAGACGTGGAATGAGGATAATGTGTCTGAGTGGAGGGACATGTCTACCTGATCAAAGACGTGGAATGAGGATAATGTGTCTGAGTGGAGGGACATGTCTACCTGAGCAAAGGGAGCAAAGACGTGGAATGAGGATCATGTGTCTGAGTGGAGGGACATGTCTACCTGAGCAAAGATGTGGAATGAGGATAATGTGTCTGAGTGGAGGGACATGTCTACCTGAGCAAAGATGTGGAATGAGGATAATGTGTCTGAGTGGAGGACATGTCTACCTGAGCAAAGACATGGAATGAGGATAATGTGTCTGAGTGGAGGGACATGTCTACCTGAGCAAAGATGTGGAATGAGGATAATGTGTCTGAGTGGAGGGACATGTCTACCTGAGCAAAGATGCGGAATGAGGATAATGTGTCTGAGTGGAGGGACATTTCTACCTGAGCAAAGGGAGCAAAGACGTGGAATGAGGATAATGTGTCTGAGTGGAGGGACATGTCTACTTGAGCAAAGGGAGCAAAGACGTGGAATGAGGATAATGTGTCTGAGTGGAGGGACATGTCTACCTGAGCAAAGACGTGGAATGAGGATAATGTGTCTGAGTGGAGGGACATGTCTACCTGAGCAAAGACGTGGAATGAGGATAATGTGTCTGAGTGGAGGGACATGTCTACCTGAGCAAAGAGAGCAAAGACGTGGAATGAGGATAATGTGTCTGAGTGGAGGGACATGTCTACCTGAGCAAAGAGAGCAAAGACGTGGAATGAGGATAATGTGTCTGAGTGGAGGGACATGTCTACCTGAGCAAAGACGTGGAATGAGGATAATGTGTCTGAGTGGAGGGACATGTCTACCTGAGCCAAGACGTGGAATGAGGATAATGTGTCTGAGTGGAGGGACATGTCTACCTGAGCAAATACGTGGAATGAGGATAATGTGTCTGAGTGGAGGGACATGTCTACCTGAGCAAAGACGTGGAATGAGGATAATGTGTCTGAGTGGAGGGACATGTCTACCTGAGCAAAGACGTGGAATGAGAATAATGTGTCTGAGTGGAGGGACATGTCTACCTGAGCAAAGACGTGGAATGAGGATAATGTGTCTGAGTGGAGGGACATGTCTACCTGAGCAAAGGGAGCAAAGCTGTGGAATGAGGATAATGTGTCTGAGTGGAGGGACATGTCTATCTGAGCAAAGGAAGCAAAGACGTGGAATGAGGATAATGTGTCTGAGTGGAGGGACATGTTTACCTGAGCAAAGGAAGCAAAGACGTGGAATGAGGATAATGTGTCTGAGTGGAGGGACATGTCTACCTGAGCAAAGGAAGCAGACGTGGAATGAGGATAATGTGTCTGAGTGGAGGGACATGTCTACCTGAGCAAAGGGAGCAAAGACGTATGGCTTGGAATTAGGATAATGTATCTGAGTGGAGGGACATGTCTACCCGAGCAAAGGGAGCAAAGACGTGGAATGAGGATAATGTGTCGGAGTGGAGGGACATGTCTACCTGAGCAAAGGGAGCAAAGACGTGGAATGAGGATAATGTGTCTGAGTGGAGGGACATGTTTACCCGAGCAAAGGGAGCAAAGACGTGGAATGAGGATAATGTGTCTGAGTGGAGGGACATGTCTACCCGAGCAAAGGGAGCAAAGACGTGGAATGAGGATAATGTGTCTGAGTGGAGGGACATGTCTACCCGAGCAAAGGGAGCAAAGACGTGGAATGAGGATAATGTGTCTGAGTGGAGGGACATGTCTACCCGAGCAAAGGGAGCAAAGACGTGGAATGAGGATAATGTGTCCGAGTGGAGGGACATTTCTACCTGAGCAAAGGGAGCAAAGACATGGAATGAGGATAATGTGTCTGAGTGGAGGGACATGTCTACCTGAGCAAAGGGAGCAAAGACGTGGAATGAGGATAATGTATCTGAGTGGAGGGACATGTCTACCTGAGCAAAGGGAGCAAAGACGTGGAATGAGGATAATGTGTCTGAGTGGAGGGACATGTCTACCTGAGCAAAGACGTGGAATGAGGATAATGTGTCTGAGTGGAGGGACATGTCTACCTGAGGAAAGGGAGCAAAGACGTGGAATGAGGAACATGTGTCTGAGTGGAGGGACATGTCTACCTGAGCAAAGATGTGGAATGAGGATAATGTGTCTGAGTGGAGGGACATGTCTACCTGAGCAAAGATGTGGAATGAGGATAATGTGTCTGAGTGGAGGACATGTCTACCTGAGCAAAGACGTGGAATGAGGATAATGTGTCTGAGTGGAGGGACATGTCTACCTGAGCAAAGACATGGAATGAGGATAATGTGTCTGAGTGGAGGGACATGTCTACCTGAGCAAAGGAAGCAAAGACGTATGGCTTGGAATGAGGATAATGTGTCTGAGTGGAGGGACATGTCTACCTGAGCAAAGGGAGCAAAGACATGGAATGAGGATAATGTGTCTGAGTGGAGGGACATGTCTACCTGAGCAAAGAGAGTAAAGACATGGAATGAGGATAATGTGTCTGAGTGGAGGGACATGTTTACCTGAGCAAAGAGAGCAAAGACGTGGAATGAGGATAATGTGTCTGAGTGGAGGGACATGTCTACCTGAGTAAAGAGAGCAAAGACGTGGAATGAGGATAATGTGTCTGAGTGGAGGGACATGTCTACCTGAGCAAAGGGAGCAAAGACGTGGAATCAGGATAATGTGTCTGAGTGGAGGGACATGTCTACCTGAGCAAAGAGAGCAAAGACGTGGAATGAGGATAATGTGTCTGAGTGGAGGGACATGTCTACCTGAGCAAAGAGAGCAAAGACGTGGAATGAGGATAATGTGTCTGAGTGGAGGGACATGTCTACCTGAGCAAAGGGAGCAAAGACATGGAATGAGGATAATGTGTCTGAGTGGAGGGACATGTCTACCTGATCAAAGACGTGGAATGAGGATAATGTGTCTGAGTGGAGGGACATGTCTACCTGAGCAAAGGGAGCAAAGACGTGGAATGAGGATAATGTGTCTGAGTGGGGGGACATGTCTACCTGAGCAAAGGGAGCAAAGACGTGGAATGAGGATAATGTGTGTGAGTGGAGGGACATGTCTACCTGAGCAAAGGGAGCAAAGACATGGAATGAGGATAATGTGTCTGAGTGGAGGGACATGTCTACCTGAGCAAAGGGAGAAAAGAGGTGGAATCAGGATAATGTGTCTGAGTGGAGGGACATGTCTACCTGAGCAAAGGGAGCAAAGACATGGAATGAGGATAATGTTTCTGAGTGGAGGGACATGTCTACCTGAGCAAAGGGAGCAAAGACGTGGAATGAGGATAATGTGTCTGAGTGGAGGGACATGTCTACCTGAGCAAAGGGAGCAAAGACATGGAATGAGGATAATGTGAGTGGAGGGACATGTCTACGGGAGCAAAGACGTGGAATGAGGATAATGTGTCTGAGTGGAGGGACATGTCTACCTGAGCAAAGGGAGCAAAGACGTGGAATCAGGATAATGTGTCTGAGTGGAGGGACATGTCTACCTGAGCAAAGGGAGCAAAGACGTGGAATGAGGATAATGTGTCTGAGTGGAGGGACATGTCTACCTGAGCAAAGGGAGCAAAGACGTGGAATGAGGATAATGTGTCTGAGTGGAGGGACATGTCTACCTGAGCAAAGGGAGAAAAGACGTGGAATGAGGATAATGTGTCTGAGTGGAGGGACATGTCTACCTGAGCAAAGGGAGCAAAGACGTGGAATCAGGATAATGTGTCTGAGTGGAGGGACATGTCTACCTGAGCAAAGGGAGCAAAGACTTGGAATGAGGATAATGTGTCTGAGTGGAGGGACATGTCTACCTGAGCAAAGACGTGGAATGAGGATAATGTGTCTGAGTTGAGGGACATGTCTACCTGAGTAAAGAGAGCAAAGACGTGGAATGAGGATAATGTGTCTGAGTGGAGGGACATGTCTTCCTGAGCAAAGGGAGCAAAGATGTGGAATGAGGATAATGTGTCTGAGTGGAGGGACATGTCTACCTGAGCAAAGGGAGCAAAGACGTGGAATGAGGATAATGTGTCTGAGTGGAGGTACATGTCTACCTGAGCAAAGGGAGCAAAGACGTGGAATGAGGATAATGTGTCTGAGTGGAGGGACATGTCTACCTGAGCAAAGGGAGCAAAGACGTGGAATGAGGATAATGTGTCTGAGTGGAGGGACATGTCTACCTGAGCAAAGACGTGGAATGAGGATAATGTGTCTGAGTGGAGGGACATGTCTACCTGATCAAAGACGTGGAATGAGGATAATGTGTCTGAGTGGAGGGACATGTCTACCTGAGCAAAGGGAGCAAAGACGTGGAATGAGGATCATGTGTCTGAGTGGAGGGACATGTCTACCTGAGCAAAGATGTGGAATGAGGATAATGTGTCTGAGTGGAGGGACATGTCTACCTGAGCAAAGATGTGGAATGAGGATAATGTGTCTGAGTGGAGGACATGTCTACCTGAGCAAAGACATGGAATGAGGATAATGTGTCTGAGTGGAGGGACATGTCTACCTGAGCAAAGATGTGGAATGAGGATAATGTGTCTGAGTGGAGGGACATGTCTACCTGAGCAAAGATGCGGAATGAGGATAATGTGTCTGAGTGGAGGGACATGTCTACCTGAGCAAAGGGAGCAAAGACGTGGAATGAGGATAATGTGTCTGAGTGGAGGGACATGTCTACTTGAGCAAAGGGAGCAAAGACGTGGAATGAGGATAATGTGTCTGAGTGGAGGGACATGTCTACCTGAGCAAAGACGTGGAATGAGGATAATGTGTCTGAGTGGAGGGACATGTCTACCTGAGCAAAGACGTGGAATGAGGATAATGTGTCTGAGTGGAGGGACATGTCTACCTGAGCAAAGACGTGGAATGAGGATAATGTGTCTGAGTGGAGGGACATGTCTACCTGAGCAAAGTGAGCAAAGACGTGGAATGAGGATAATGTGTCTGAGTGGAGGGACATGTCTACCTGAGCAAAGACGTGGAATGAGGATAATGTGTCTGAGTGGAGGGACATGTCTACCTGAGCAAATACGTGGAATGAGGATAATGTGTCTGAGTGGAGGGACATGTCTACCTGAGCAAAGACGTGGAATGAGGATAATGTGTCTGAGTGGAGGGACATGTCTACCTGAGCAAAGACGTGGAATGAGAATAATGTGTCTGAGTGGAGGGACATGTCTACCTGAGCAAAGACGTGGAATGAGGATAATGTGTCTGAGTGGAGGGACATGTCTACCTGAGCAAAGGGAGCAAAGCTGTGGAATGAGGATAATGTGTCTGAGTGGAGGGACATGTCTATCTGAGCAAAGGAAGCAAAGACGTGGAATGAGGATAATGTGTCTGAGTGGAGGGACATGTTTACCTGAGCAAAGGAAGCAAAGACGTGGAATGAGGATAATGTGTCTGAGTGGAGGGACATGTCTACCTGAGCAAAGGAAGCAGACGTGGAATGAGGATAATGTGTCTGAGTGGAGGGACATGTCTACCTGAGCAAAGACGTGGAATGAGGATAATGTGTTTGAGTGGAGGGACATGTCTACCTGAGCAAAGGGAGCAAAGACGTGGAATGAGGATAATGTGTCTGAGTGGAGGGACATGTCTACCTGAGCAAAGGGAGCAAAGATGTGGAATGACGATAATGTGTGTGAGTGGAGGGACATGTCTACCTGAGCAAAGGGAGCAAAGACGTGGAATGAGGATAATGTGTCTGAGTGGAGGTACATGTCTACCTGAGCAAAGGGAGCAAAGACGTGGAATGAGGATAATGTATCTGAGTGGAGGGACATGTCTACCTGAGCAAAGGGAGCAAAGACGTGGAATGAGGATAATGTGTCTGAGTGGAGGGACATGTCTACCTGAGCAAAGACGTGGAATGAGGATAATGTGTCTGAGTGGAGGGACATGTCTACCTGATCAAAGACGTGGAATGAGGATAATGTGTCTGAGTGGAGGGACATGTCTACCTGAGCAAAGGGAGCAAAGACGTGGAATGAGGATCATGTGTCTGAGTGGAGGGACATGTCTACCTGAGCAAAGATGTGGAATGAGGATAATGTGTCTGAGTGGAGGGACATGTCTACCTGAGCAAAGATGTGGAATGAGGATAATGTGTCTGAGTGGAGGACATGTCTACCTGAGCAAAGACATGGAATGAGGATAATGTGTCTGAGTGGAGGGACATGTCTACCTGAGCAAAGATGTGGAATGAGGATAATGTGTCTGAGTGGAGGGACATGTCTACCTGAGCAAAGATGCGGAATGAGGATAATGTGTCTGAGTGGAGGGACATTTCTACCTGAGCAAAGGGAGCAAAGACGTGGAATGAGGATAATGTGTCTGAGTGGAGGGACATGTCTACTTGAGCAAAGGGAGCAAAGACGTGGAATGAGGATAATGTGTCTGAGTGGAGGGACATGTCTACCTGAGCAAAGACGTGGAATGAGGATAATGTGTCTGAGTGGAGGGACATGTCTACCTGAGCAAAGACGTGGAATGAGGATAATGTGTCTGAGTGGAGGGACATGTCTACCTGAGCAAAGAGAGCAAAGACGTGGAATGAGGATAATGTGTCTGAGTGGAGGGACATGTCTACCTGAGCAAAGAGAGCAAAGACGTGGAATGAGGATAATGTGTCTGAGTGGAGGGACATGTCTACCTGAGCAAAGACGTGGAATGAGGATAATGTGTCTGAGTGGAGGGACATGTCTACCTGAGCCAAGACGTGGAATGAGGATAATGTGTCTGAGTGGAGGGACATGTCTACCTGAGCAAATACGTGGAATGAGGATAATGTGTCTGAGTGGAGGGACATGTCTACCTGAGCAAAGACGTGGAATGAGGATAATGTGTCTGAGTGGAGGGACATGTCTACCTGAGCAAAGACGTGGAATGAGAATAATGTGTCTGAGTGGAGGGACATGTCTACCTGAGCAAAGACGTGGAATGAGGATAATGTGTCTGAGTGGAGGGACATGTCTACCTGAGCAAAGGGAGCAAAGCTGTGGAATGAGGATAATGTGTCTGAGTGGAGGGACATGTCTATCTGAGCAAAGGAAGCAAAGACGTGGAATGAGGATAATGTGTCTGAGTGGAGGGACATGTTTACCTGAGCAAAGGAAGCAAAGACGTGGAATGAGGATAATGTGTCTGAGTGGAGGGACATGTCTACCTGAGCAAAGGAAGCAGACGTGGAATGAGGATAATGTGTCTGAGTGGAGGGACATGTCTACCTGAGCAAAGGGAGCAAAGACGTATGGCTTGGAATTAGGATAATGTATCTGAGTGGAGGGACATGTCTACCCGAGCAAAGGGAGCAAAGACGTGGAATGAGGATAATGTGTCGGAGTGGAGGGACATGTCTACCTGAGCAAAGGGAGCAAAGACGTGGAATGAGGATAATGTGTCTGAGTGGAGGGACATGTTTACCCGAGCAAAGGGAGCAAAGACGTGGAATGAGGATAATGTGTCTGAGTGGAGGGACATGTCTACCCGAGCAAAGGGAGCAAAGACGTGGAATGAGGATAATGTGTCTGAGTGGAGGGACATGTCTACCCGAGCAAAGGGAGCAAAGACGTGGAATGAGGATAATGTGTCTGAGTGGAGGGACATGTCTACCCGAGCAAAGGGAGCAAAGACGTGGAATGAGGATAATGTGTCCGAGTGGAGGGACATTTCTACCTGAGCAAAGGGAGCAAAGACATGGAATGAGGATAATGTGTCTGAGTGGAGGGACATGTCTACCTGAGCAAAGGGAGCAAAGACGTGGAATGAGGATAATGTATCTGAGTGGAGGGACATGTCTACCTGAGCAAAGGGAGCAAAGACGTGGAATGAGGATAATGTGTCTGAGTGGAGGGACATGTCTACCTGAGCAAAGACGTGGAATGAGGATAATGTGTCTGAGTGGAGGGACATGTCTACCTGAGGAAAGGGAGCAAAGACGTGGAATGAGGAACATGTGTCTGAGTGGAGGGACATGTCTACCTGAGCAAAGATGTGGAATGAGGATAATGTGTCTGAGTGGAGGGACATGTCTACCTGAGCAAAGATGTGGAATGAGGATAATGTGTCTGAGTGGAGGACATGTCTACCTGAGCAAAGACGTGGAATGAGGATAATGTGTCTGAGTGGAGGGACATGTCTACCTGAGCAAAGACATGGAATGAGGATAATGTGTCTGAGTGGAGGGACATGTCTACCTGAGCAAAGGAAGCAAAGACGTATGGCTTGGAATGAGGATAATGTGTCTGAGTGGAGGGACATGTCTACCTGAGCAAAGGGAGCAAAGACATGGAATGAGGATAATGTGTCTGAGTGGAGGGACATGTCTACCTGAGCAAAGAGAGTAAAGACATGGAATGAGGATAATGTGTCTGAGTGGAGGGACATGTTTACCTGAGCAAAGAGAGCAAAGACGTGGAATGAGGATAATGTGTCTGAGTGGAGGGACATGTCTACCTGAGTAAAGAGAGCAAAGACGTGGAATGAGGATAATGTGTCTGAGTGGAGGGACATGTCTACCTGAGCAAAGGGAGCAAAGACGTGGAATCAGGATAATGTGTCTGAGTGGAGGGACATGTCTACCTGAGCAAAGAGAGCAAAGACGTGGAATGAGGATAATGTGTCTGAGTGGAGGGACATGTCTACCTGAGCAAAGAGAGCAAAGACGTGGAATGAGGATAATGTGTCTGAGTGGAGGGACATGTCTACCTGAGCAAAGGGAGCAAAGACATGGAATGAGGATAATGTGTCTGAGTGGAGGGACATGTCTACCTGATCAAAGACGTGGAATGAGGATAATGTGTCTGAGTGGAGGGACATGTCTACCTGAGCAAAGGGAGCAAAGACGTGGAATGAGGATAATGTGTCTGAGTGGGGGGACATGTCTACCTGAGCAAAGGGAGCAAAGACGTGGAATGAGGATAATGTGTGTGAGTGGAGGGACATGTCTACCTGAGCAAAGGGAGCAAAGACATGGAATGAGGATAATGTGTCTGAGTGGAGGGACATGTCTACCTGAGCAAAGGGAGAAAAGAGGTGGAATCAGGATAATGTGTCTGAGTGGAGGGACATGTCTACCTGAGCAAAGGGAGCAAAGACATGGAATGAGGATAATGTTTCTGAGTGGAGGGACATGTCTACCTGAGCAAAGGGAGCAAAGACGTGGAATGAGGATAATGTGTCTGAGTGGAGGGACATGTCTACCTGAGCAAAGGGAGCAAAGACATGGAATGAGGATAATGTGAGTGGAGGGACATGTCTACGGGAGCAAAGACGTGGAATGAGGATAATGTGTCTGAGTGGAGGGACATGTCTACCTGAGCAAAGGGAGCAAAGACGTGGAATCAGGATAATGTGTCTGAGTGGAGGGACATGTCTACCTGAGCAAAGGGAGCAAAGACGTGGAATGAGGATAATGTGTCTGAGTGGAGGGACATGTCTACCTGAGCAAAGGGAGCAAAGACGTGGAATGAGGATAATGTGTCTGAGTGGAGGGACATGTCTACCTGAGCAAAGGGAGAAAAGACGTGGAATGAGGATAATGTGTCTGAGTGGAGGGACATGTCTACCTGAGCAAAGGGAGCAAAGACGTGGAATCAGGATAATGTGTCTGAGTGGAGGGACATGTCTACCTGAGCAAAGGGAGCAAAGACTTGTAATGAGGATAATGTGTCTGAGTGGAGGGACATGTCTACCTGAGCAAAGACGTGGAATGAGGATAATGTGTCTGAGTTGAGGGACATGTCTACCTGAGTAAAGAGAGCAAAGACGTGGAATGAGGATAATGTGTCTGAGTGGAGGGACATGTCTTCCTGAGCAAAGGGAGCAAAGACATGGAATCAGGATAATGTGTCTGAGTGGAGGGACATGTCTACCTGAGCAAAGAGAGCAAAGACGTGGAATGAGGATAATGTGTCTGAGTGGAGGGACATGTCTACCTGAGCAAAGAGAGCAAAGACGTGGAATGAGGATAATGTGTCTGAGTGGAGGGACATGTCTACCTGAGCAAAGAGAGCAAAGACGTGGAATGAGGATAATGTGTCTGAGTGGAGGGACATGTCTACCTGAGCAAAGGGAGCAAAGACGTGGAATGAGGATAATGTGTCTGAGTGGAGGGACATGTCTACCTGAGCAAAGACGTGGAATGAGGATAATGTGTCTGAGTGGAGGGACATGTCTACCTGAGCAAAGACGTGGAATGAGGATAATGTGTCTGAGTGGAGGGACATGTCTACCTGAGCAAAGACGTGGAATGAGGATAATGTGTCTGAGTGGAGGGACATGTCTACCTGAGCAAAGAGAGCAAAGACGTGGAATGAGGATAATGTGTCTGAGTGGAGGGACATGTCTACCTGAGCAAAGGGAGCAAAGACGTGGAATGAGGATAATGTGTCTGAGTGGAGGGACATGTCTACCTGAGCAAAGACGTGGAATGAGGATAATGTGTCTGAGTGGAGGGACAAGTCTACCTGAGCAAATACGTGGAATGAGGATAATGTGTCTGAGTGGAGGGACATGTCTACCTGAGCAAAGACGTGGAATGAGGATAATGTGTCTGAGTGGAGGGACATGTCTACCTGAGCAAAGACTTGGAATGAGAATAATGTGTCTGAGTGGAGGGACATGTCTACCTGAGCAAAGACGTGGAATAAGGATAATGTGTCTGAGTGGAGGGACATGTCTACCTGAGCAAAGGGAGCAAAGCTGTGGAATGAGGATAATGTGTCTGAGTGGAGGGACATGTCTATCTGAGCAAAGGAAGCAAAGACGTGGAATGAGGATAATGTGTCTGAGTGGAGGGACATGTCTACCTGAGCAAAGGAAGCAAAGACGTGGAATGAGGATAATGTGTCTGAGTGGAGGGACATGTCTACCTGAGCAAAGAAAGCAAAGACGTGGAATGAGGATAATGTTTCTGAGTGGAGGTACATGTCTACCTGAACAAAGGGAGCAAAGACATGGAATGAGGATAATGTGTCTGAGTGGAGGGACATGTCTACCTGAGCAAAGATGTGGAATGAGGATAATGTGTCTGAGTGGAGGGACATGTCTACCTGAGCAAAGAGAGCAAAGACGTGGAATGAGGATAATGTGTCTGAGTGGAGGGACATGTCTACCTGAGCAAAGGGAGCAAAGACGTGGAATGAGGATAATGTGTCTGAGTGGAGGGACATGTCTACCTGAGCAAAGAGAGCAAAGACGTGGAATGAGGATAATGTGTCTGAGTGGAGGGACATGTCTACCTGAGCAAAGGGAGCAAAGACATGGAATGAGGATAATATGTCTGAGTGGAGGGACATGTGTACCTGAGCAAAGGGAGCAAAGACATGGAATGAGGATAATGTGTCTGAGTGGAGGGACATGTCTACCTGAGCAAAGGGAGCAAAGACGTCGAATCAGGATAATGTGTCTGAGTGGAGGGACATGTCTACCTGAGCAAAGGGAGCAAAGACGTGGAATGAGGATAATGTGTCTGAGTGGAGGGACATGTCTACCTGAGCAAAGGGAGTAAAGACGTGGAATGAGGATAATTTGTCTGAGTGGAGGGACATGTCTACCTGAGCAAAGGGAGCAAAGACATGGAATGAGGATAATGTGTCTGAGTGGAGGGACATGTCTACCTGAGCAAAGGGAGCAAAGACGTGGAATGGGAATAATGTGTGAGTGGAGGGACATGTCTACCTGAGCAAAGGGAGCAAAGATGTGGAATGAGGATAATGTGTCTGAGTGGAGGGACATGTCTACCTGAGCAAAGGGAGCAAAGACATGGAATGAGGATAATGTGTCTGAGTGGAGGGACATGTCTACCTGAGCAAAGACGTGGAATGAGGATAATGTGTTTGAGTGGAGGGACATGTCTACCTGAGCAAAGGGAGCAAAGACGTGGAATGAGGATAATGTGTCTGAGTGGAGGGACATGTCTACCTGAGCAAAGGGAGCAAAGATGTGGAATGAGGATAATGTGTCTGAGTGGAGGGACATGTCTACCTGAGCAAAGGGAGCAAAGACGTGGAATGAGGATAATGTGTCTGAGTGGAGGTACATGTCTACCTGAGCAAAGGGAGCAAAGACGTGGAATGAGGATAATGTGTCTGAGTGGAGGGACATGTCTACCTGAGCAAAGGGAGCAAAGACGTGGAATGAGGATAATGTGTCTGAGTGGAGGGACATGTCTACCTGAGCAAAGACGTGGAATGAGGATAATGTGTCTGAGTGGAGGGACATGTCTACCTGATCAAAGACGTGGAATGAGGATAATGTGTCTGAGTGGAGGGACATGTCTACCTGAGCAAAGGGAGCAAAGACGTGGAATGAGGATCATGTGTCTGAGTGGAGGGACATGTCTACCTGAGCAAAGATGTGGAATGAGGATAATGTGTCTGAGTGGAGGGACATGTCTACCTGAGCAAAGATGTGGAATGAGGATAATGTGTCTGAGTGGAGGACATGTCTACCTGAGCAAAGACATGGAATGAGGATAATGTGTCTGAGTGGAGGGACATGTCTACCTGAGCAAAGATGTGGAATGAGGATAATGTGTCTGAGTGGAGGGACATGTCTACCTGAGCAAAGATGCGGAATGAGGATAATGTGTCTGAGTGGAGGGACATGTCTACCTGAGCAAAGGGAGCAAAGACGTGGAATGAGGATAATGTGTCTGAGTGGAGGGACATGTCTACTTGAGCAAAGGGAGCAAAGACGTGGAATGAGGATAATGTGTCTGAGTGGAGGGACATGTCTACCTGAGCAAAGACGTGGAATGAGGATAATGTGTCTGAGTGGAGGGACATGTCTACCTGAGCAAAGACGTGGAATGAGGATAATGTGTCTGAGTGGAGGGACATGTCTACCTGAGCAAAGAGAGCAAAGACGTGGAATGAGGATAATGTGTCTGAGTGGAGGGACATGTCTACCTGAGCAAAGACGTGGAATGAGGATAATGTGTCTGAGTGGAGGGACATGTCTACCTGAGCAAAGACGTGGAATGAGGATAATGTGTCTGAGTGGAGGGACATGTCTACCTGAGCAAATACGTGGAATGAGGATAATGTGTCTGAGTGGAGGGACATGTCTACCTGAGCAAAGACGTGGAATGAGGATAATGTGTCTGAGTGGAGGGACATGTCTACCTGAGCAAAGACGTGGAATGAGAATAATGTGTCTGAGTGGAGGGACATGTCTACCTGAGCAAAGACGTGGAATGAGGATAATGTGTCTGAGTGGAGGGACATGTCTACCTGAGGAAAGGGAGCAAAGCTGTGGAATGAGGATAATGTGTCTGAGTGGAGGGACATGTCTATCTGAGCAAAGGAAGCAAAGACGTGGAATGAGGATAATGTGTCTGAGTGGAGGGACATGTTTACCTAAGCAAAGGAAGCAAAGACGTGGAATGAGGATAATGTGTATGAGTGGAGGGACATGTCTACCTGAGCAAAGGAAGCAGACGTGGAATGAGGATAATGTGTCTGAGTGGAGGGACATGTCTACCTGAGCAAAGGGAGCAAAGACGTGGAATGAGGATAATGTGAGTGGAGGGACATGTCTACGGGAGCAAAGACGTGGAATGAGGATAATGTGTCTGAGTGGAGGGACATGTCTACCTGAGCAAAGGGAGCAAAGACGTGGAATCAGGATAATGTGTCTGAGTGGAGGGACATGTCTACCTGAGCAAAGGGAGCAAAGACGTGGAATCAGGATAATGTGTCTGAGTGGAGGGACATGTCTACCTGAGCAAAGGGAGCAAAGACGTGGAATGAGGATAATGTGTCTGAGTGGAGGGACATGTCTACCTGAGCAAAGGGAGAAAAGACGTGGAATGAGGATAATGTGTCTGAGTGGAGGGACATGTCTACCTGAGCAAAGGGAGCAAAGACGTGGAATCAGGATAATGTGTCTGAGTGGAGGGACATGTCTACCTGAGCAAAGGGAGCAAAGACGTGGAATGAGGATAATGTGTCTGAGTGGAGGGACATGTCTACCTGAGCAAAGAGAGCAAAGACGTGGAATGAGGATAATGTGTCTGAGTTGAGGGACATGTCTACCTGAGTAAAGAGAGCAAAGACGTGGAATGAGGATAATGTGTCTGAGTGGAGGGACATGTCTTCCTGAGCAAAGGGAGCAAAGACATGGAATCAGAATAATGTGTCTGAGTGGAGGGACATGTCTACCTGAGCAAAGAGAGCAAAGACGTGGAATGAGGATAATGTGTCTGAGTGGAGGGACATGTCTACCTGAGCAAAGAGAGCAAAGACGTGGAATGAGGATAATGTGTCTGAGTGGAGGGACATGTCTACCTGAGCAAAGAGAGCAAAGACGTGGAATGAGGATAATGTGTCTGAGTGGAGGGACATGTCTACCTGAGCAAAGGGAGCAAAGACGTGGAATGAGGATAATGTGTCTGAGTGGAGGGACATGTCTACCTGAGCAAAGACGTGGAATGAGGATAATGTGTCTGAGTGGAGGGACATGTCTACCTGAGCAAAGACGTGGAATGAGGATAATGTGTCTGAGTGGAGGGACATGTCTACCTGAGCAAAGACGTGGAATGAGGATAATGTGTCTGAGTGGAGGGACATGTCTACCTGAGCAAAGAGAGCAAAGACGTGGAATGAGGATAATGTGTCTGAGTGGAGGGACATGTCTACCTGAGCAAAGGGAGCAAAGACGTGGAATGAGGATAATGTGTCTGAGTGGAGGGACATGTCTACCTGAGCAAAGATGTGGAATGAGGATAATGTTTCTGAGTGGAGGGACAAGTCTACCTGAGCAAATACGTGGAATGAGGATAATGTGTCTGAGTGGAGGGACATGTCTACCTGAGCAAAGACGTGGAATGAGGATAATGTGTCTGAGTGGAGGGACATGTCTACCTGAGCAAAGACTTGGAATGAGAATAATGTGTCTGAGTGGAGGGACATGTCTACCTGAGCAAAGACGTGGAATAAGGATAATGTGTCTGAGTGGAGGGACATGTCTACCTGAGCAAAGGGAGCAAAGCTGTGGAATGAGGATAATGTGTCTGAGTGGAGGGACATGTCTATCTGAGCAAAGGAAGCAAAGACGTGGAATGAGGATAATGTGTCTGAGTGGAGGGACATGTCTACCTGAGCAAAGGAAGCAAAGACGTGGAATGAGGATAATGTGTCTGAGTGGAGGGACATGTCTACCTGAGCAAAGAGAGCAAAGACGTGGAATGAGGATAATGTTTCTGAGTGGAGGTACATGTCTACCTGAACAAAGGGAGCAAAGACATGGAATGAGGATAATGTGTCTGAGTGGAGGGACATGTCTACCTGAGCAAAGATGTGGAATGAGGATAATGTGTCTGAGTGGAGGGACATGCAAAGACGTGGAATGAGGATAATGTGTCTGAGTGGAGGGACATGTCTACCTGAGCAAAGGGAGCAAAGACGTGGAATGAGGATAATGTGTCTGAGTGGAGGGACATGTCTACCTGAGCAAAGAGAGCAAAGACGTGGAATGAGGATAATGTGTCTGAGTGGAGGGACATGTCTACCTGAGCAAAGGGAGCAAAGACATGGAATGAGGATAATATGTCTGAGTGGAGGGACATGTGTACCTGAGCAAAGGGAGCAAAGACATGGAATGAGGATAATGTGTCTGAGTGGAGGGACATGTCTACCTGAGCAAAGGGAGCAAAGACGTCGAATCAGGATAATGTGTCTGAGTGGAGGGACATGTCTACCTGAGCAAAGGGAGCAAAGACGTGGAATGAGGATAATGTGTCTGAGTGGAGGGACATGTCTACCTGAGCAAAGGGAGTAAAGACGTGGAATGAGGATAATGTGTCTGAGTGGAGGGACATGTCTACCTGAGCAAAGGGAGCAAAGACATGGAATGAGGATAATGTGTCTGAGTGGAGGGACATGTCTACCTGATCAAAGACGTGGAATGAGGATAATGTGTCTGAGTGGAGGGACATGTCTACCTGAGCAAAGGGAGCAAAGACGTGGAATGAGGATAATGTGTCTGAGTGGGGGGACATGTCTACCTGAGCAAAGGGAGCAAAGACGTGGAATGAGGATAATGTGTGTGAGTGGAGGGACATGTCTACCTGAGCAAAGGGAGCAAAGACATGGAATGAGGATAATGTGTCTGAGTGGAGGGACATGTCTACCTGAGCAAAGGGAGAAAAGAGGTGGAATCAGGATAATGTGTCTGAGTGGAGGGACATGTCTACCTGAGCAAAGGGAGCAAAGACATGGAATGAGGATAATGTTTCTGAGTGGAGGGACATGTCTACCTGAGCAAAGGGAGCAAAGACATGGAATGAGGATAATGTGTCTGAGTGGAGGGACATGTCTACCTGAGCAAAGGGAGCAAAGACGTGGAATGAGGATAATGTGTCTGAGTGGAGGGACATGTCTACCTGAGCAAAGGGAGCAAAGACGTGGAATGAGGATAATGTGAGTGGAGGGACATGTCTACGGGAGCAAAGACGTGGAATGAGGATAATGTGTCTGAGTGGAGGGACATGTCTACCTGAGCAAAGGGAGCAAAGACGTGGAATCAGGATAATGTGTCTGAGTGGAGGGACATGTCTACCTGAGCAAAGGGAGCAAAGACGTGGAATCAGGATAATGTGTCTGAGTGGAGGGACATGTCTACCTGAGCAAAGGGAGCAAAGACGTGGAATGAGGATAATGTGTCTGAGTGGAGGGACATGTCTACCTGAGCAAAGGGAGAAAAGACGTGGAATGAGGATAATGTGTCTGAGTGGAGGGACATGTCTACCTGAGCAAAGGGAGCAAAGACGTGGAATCAGGATAATGTGTCTGAGTGGAGGGACATGTCTACCTGAGCAAAGGGAGCAAAGACGTGGAATGAGGATAATGTGTCTGAGTGGAGGGACATGTCTACCTGAGCAAAGGGAGCAAAGACGTGGAATGAGGATAATGTGTCTGAGTTGAGGGACATGTCTACCTGAGTAAAGAGAGCAAAGACATGGAATGAGGATAATGTGTCTGAGTGGAGGGACATGTCTTCCTGAGCAAAGGGAGCAAAGACATGGAATCAGGATAATGTGTCTGAGTGGAGGGACATGTCTACCTGAGCAAAGAGAGCAAAGACGTGGAATGAGGATAATGTGTCTGAGTGGAGGGACATGTCTACCTGAGCAAAGAGAGCAAAGACGTGGAATGAGGATAATGTGTCTGAGTGGAGGGACATGTCTACCTGAGCAAAGAGAGCAAAGACGTGGAATGAGGATAATGTGTCTGAGTGGAGGGACATGTCTACCTGAGCAAAGGGAGCAAAGACGTGGAATGAGGATAATGTGTCTGAGTGGAGGGACATGTCTACCTGAGCAAAGACGTGGAATGAGGATAATGTGTCTGAGTGGAGGGACATGTCTACCTGAGCAAAGACGTGGAATGAGGATAATGTGTCTGAGTGGAGGGACATGTCTACCTGAGCAAAGACGTGGAATGAGGATAATGTGTCTGAGTGGAGGGACATGTCTACCTGAGCAAAGAGAGCAAAGACGTGGAATGAGGATAATGTGTCTGAGTGGAGGGACATGTCTACCTGAGCAAAGGAAGCAAAGACGTGGAATGAGGATAATGTGTCTGAGTGGAGGGACATGTCTACCTGAGCAAAGAGAGCAAAGACGTGGAATGAGGATAATGTTTCTGAGTGGAGGTACATGTCTACCTGAACAAAGGGAGCAAAGACATGGAATGAGGATAATGTGTCTGAGTGGAGGGACATGTCTACCTGAGCAAAGATGTGGAATGAGGATAATGTGTCTGAGTGGAGGGACATGCAAAGACGTGGAATGAGGATAATGTGTCTGAGTGGAGGGACATGTCTACCTGAGCAAAGGGAGCAAAGACGTGGAATGAGGATAATGTGTCTGAGTGGAGGGACATGTCTACCTGAGCAAAGAGAGCAAAGACGTGGAATGAGGATAATGTGTCTGAGTGGAGGGACATGTCTACCTGAGCAAAGGGAGCAAAGACATGGAATGAGGATAATATGTCTGAGTGGAGGGACATGTGTACCTGAGCAAAGGGAGCAAAGACATGGAATGAGGATAATGTGTCTGAGTGGAGGGACATGTCTACCTGAGCAAAGGGAGCAAAGACGTCGAATCAGGATAATGTGTCTGAGTGGAGGGACATGTCTACCTGAGCAAAGGGAGCAAAGACGTGGAATGAGGATAATGTGTCTGAGTGGAGGGACATGTCTACCTGAGCAAAGGGAGTAAAGACGTGGAATGAGGATAATGTGTCTGAGTGGAGGGACATGTCTACCTGAGCAAAGGGAGCAAAGACATGGAATGAGGATAATGTGTCTGAGTGGAGGGACATGTCTACCTGATCAAAGACGTGGAATGAGGATAATGTGTCTGAGTGGAGGGACATGTCTACCTGAGCAAAGGGAGCAAAGACGTGGAATGAGGATAATGTGTCTGAGTGGGGGGACATGTCTACCTGAGCAAAGGGAGCAAAGACGTGGAATGAGGATAATGTGTGTGAGTGGAGGGACATGTCTACCTGAGCAAAGGGAGCAAAGACATGGAATGAGGATAATGTGTCTGAGTGGAGGGACATGTCTACCTGAGCAAAGGGAGAAAAGAGGTGGAATCAGGATAATGTGTCTGAGTGGAGGGACATGTCTACCTGAGCAAAGGGAGCAAAGACATGGAATGAGGATAATGTTTCTGAGTGGAGGGACATGTCTACCTGAGCAAAGGGAGCAAAGACATGGAATGAGGATAATGTGTCTGAGTGGAGGGACATGTCTACCTGAGCAAAGGGAGCAAAGACGTGGAATGAGGATAATGTGTCTGAGTGGAGGGACATGTCTACCTGAGCAAAGGGAGCAAAGACGTGGAATGAGGATAATGTGAGTGGAGGGACATGTCTACGGGAGCAAAGACGTGGAATGAGGATAATGTGTCTGAGTGGAGGGACATGTCTACCTGAGCAAAGGGAGCAAAGACGTGGAATCAGGATAATGTGTCTGAGTGGAGGGACATGTCTACCTGAGCAAAGGGAGCAAAGACGTGGAATCAGGATAATGTGTCTGAGTGGAGGGACATGTCTACCTGAGCAAAGGGAGCAAAGACGTGGAATGAGGATAATGTGTCTGAGTGGAGGGACATGTCTACCTGAGCAAAGGGAGAAAAGACGTGGAATGAGGATAATGTGTCTGAGTGGAGGGACATGTCTACCTGAGCAAAGGGAGCAAAGACGTGGAATCAGGATAATGTGTCTGAGTGGAGGGACATGTCTACCTGAGCAAAGGGAGCAAAGACGTGGAATGAGGATAATGTGTCTGAGTGGAGGGACATGTCTACCTGAGCAAAGGGAGCAAAGACGTGGAATGAGGATAATGTGTCTGAGTTGAGGGACATGTCTACCTGAGTAAAGAGAGCAAAGACGTGGAATGAGGATAATGTGTCTGAGTGGAGGGACATGTCTTCCTGAGCAAAGGGAGCAAAGACATGGAATCAGGATAATGTGTCTGAGTGGAGGGACATGTCTACCTGAGCAAAGAGAGCAAAGACGTGGAATGAGGATAATGTGTCTGAGTGGAGGGACATGTCTACCTGAGCAAAGAGAGCAAAGACGTGGAATGAGGATAATGTGTCTGAGTGGAGGGACATGTCTACCTGAGCAAAGGGAGCAAAGACGTGGAATGAGGATAATGTGTCTGAGTGGAGGGACATGTCTACCTGAGCAAAGACGTGGAATGAGGATAATGTGTCTGAGTGGAGGGACATGTCTACCTGAGCAAAGACGTGGAATGAGGATAATGTGTCTGAGTGGAGGGACATGTCTACCTGAGCAAAGACGTGGAATGAGGATAATGTGTCTGAGTGGAGGGACATGTCTACCTGAGCAAAGAGAGCAAAGACGTGGAATGAGGATAATGTGTCTGAGTGGAGGGACATGTCTACCTGAGCAAAGGGAGCAAAGACGTGGAATGAGGATAATGTGTCTGAGTGGAGGGACATGTCTACCTGAGCAAAGACGTGGAATGAGGATAATGTGTCTGAGTGGAGGGACAAGTCTACCTGAGCAAATACGTGGAATGAGGATAATGTGTCTGAGTGGAGGGACATGTCTACCTGAGCAAAGACGTGGAATGAGGATAATGTGTCTGAGTGGAGGGACATGTCTACCTGAGCAAAGACTTGGAATGAGAATAATGTGTCTGAGTGGAGGGACATGTCTACCTGAGCAAAGACGTGGAATAAGGATAATGTGTCTGAGTGGAGGGACATGTCTACCTGAGCAAAGGGAGCAAAGCTGTGGAATGAGGATAATGTGTCTGAGTGGAGGGACATGTCTATCTGAGCAAAGGAAGCAAAGACGTGGAATGAGGATAATGTGTCTGAGTGGAGGGACATGTCTACCTGAGCAAAGGAAGCAAAGACGTGGAATGAGGATAATGTGTCTGAGTGGAGGGACATGTCTACCTGAGCAAAGAGAGCAAAGACGTGGAATGAGGATAATGTTTCTGAGTGGAGGTACATGTCTACCTGAACAAAGGGAGCAAAGACATGGAATGAGGATAATGTGTCTGAGTGGAGGGACATGTCTACCTGAACAAAGATGTGGAATGAGGATAATGTGTCTGAGTGGAGGGACATGTCTACCTGAGCAAAGAGAGCAAAGACGTGGAATGAGGATAATGTGTCTGAGTGGAGGGACATGTCTACCTGAGCAAAGGGAGCAAAGACGTGGAATGAGGATAATGTGTCTGAGTGGAGGGACATGTCTACCTGAGCAAAGAGAGCAAAGACGTGGAATGAGGATAATGTGTCTGAGTGGAGGGACATGTCTACCTGAGCAAAGGGAGCAAAGACATGGAATGAGGATAATATGTCTGAGTGGAGGGACATGTGTACCTGAGCAAAGGGAGCAAAGACATGGAATGAGGATAATGTGTCTGAGTGGAGGGACATGTCTACCTGAGCAAAGGGAGCAAAGACGTCGAATCAGGATAATGTGTCTGAGTGGAGGGACATGTCTACCTGAGCAAAGGGAGCAAAGACGTGGAATGAGGATAATGTGTCTGAGTGGAGGGACATGTCTACCTGAGCAAAGGGAGTAAAGACGTGGAATGAGGATAATGTGTCTGAGTGGAGGGACATGTCTACCTGAGCAAAGGGAGCAAAGACGTGGAATGAGGATAATGTGTCTGAGTGGAGGGACATGTCTACCTGAGCAAAGGGAGCAAAGACGTGGAATGGGAATAATGTGTGAGTGGAGGGACATGTCTACCTGAGCAAAGGGAGCAAAGATGTGGAATGAGGATAATGTGTCTGAGTGGAGGGACATGTCTACCTGAGCAAAGGGAGCAAAGACATGGAATGAGGATAATGTGTCTGAGTGGAGGGACATGTCTACCTGAGCAAAGACGTGGAATGAGGATAATGTGTTTGAGTGGAGGGACATGTCTACCTGAGCAAAGGGAGCAAAGACGTGGAATGAGGATAATGTGTCTGAGTGGAGGGACATGTCTACCTGAGCAAAGGGAGCAAAGATGTGGAATGAGGATAATGTGTCTGAGTGGAGGGACATGTCTACCTGAGCAAAGGGAGCAAAGACGTGGAATGAGGATAATGTGTCTGAGTGGAGGTACATGTCTACCTGAGCAAAGGGAGCAAAGACGTGGAATGAGGATAATGTGTCTTGAGTGGAGGGACATGTCTACCTGAGCAAAGGGAGCAAAGACGTGGAATGAGGATAATGTGTCTGAGTGGAGGGACATGTCTACCTGAGCAAAGGGAGCAAAGACGTGGAATGAGGATAATGTGTCTGAGTGGAGGGACATGTCTACCTGAGCAAAGAGAGCAAAGACGTGGAATGAGGATAATGTGTCTGAGTGGAGGGACATGTCTACCTGAGCAAAGGGAGCAAAGACATGGAATGAGGATAATATGTCTGAGTGGAGGGACATGTGTACCTGAGCAAAGGGAGCAAAGACATGGAATGAGGATAATGTGTCTGAGTGGAGGGACATGTCTACCTGAGCAAAGGGAGCAAAGACGTCGAATCAGGATAATGTGTCTGAGTGGAGGGACATGTCTACCTGAGCAAAGGGAGCAAAGACGTGGAATGAGGATAATGTGTCTGAGTGGAGAGACATGTCTACCTGAGCAAAGGGAGTAAAGACGTGGAATGAGGATAATGTGTCTGAGTGGAGGGACATGTCTACCTGAGCAAAGGGAGCAAAGACATGGAATGAGGATAATGTGTCTGAGTGGAGGGACATGTCTACCTGATCAAAGACGTGGAATGAGGATAATGTGTCTGAGTGGAGGGACATGTCTACCTGAGCAAAGGGAGCAAAGACGTGGAATGAGGATAATGTGTCTGAGTGGGGGGACATGTCTACCTGAGCAAAGGGAGCAAAGACGTGGAATGAGGATAATGTGTGTGAGTGGAGGGACATGTCTACCTGAGCAAAGGGAGCAAAGACATGGAATGAGGATAATGTGTCTGAGTGGAGGGACATGTCTACCTGAGCAAAGGGAGAAAAGAGGTGGAATCAGGATAATGTGTCTGAGTGGAGGGACATGTCTACCTGAGCAAAGGGAGCAAAGACATGGAATGAGGATAATGTTTCTGAGTGGAGGGACATGTCTACCTGAGCAAAGGGAGCAAAGACATGGAATGAGGATAATGTGTCTGAGTGGAGGGACATGTCTACCTGAGCAAAGGGAGCAAAGACGTGGAATGAGGATAATGTGTCTGAGTGGAGGGACATGTCTACCTGAGCAAAGGGAGCAAAGACGTGGAATGAGGATAATGTGAGTGGAGGGACATGTCTACGGGAGCAAAGACGTGGAATGAGGATAATGTGTCTGAGTGGAGGGACATGTCTACCTGAGCAAAGGGAGCAAAGACGTGGAATCAGGATAATGTGTCTGAGTGGAGGGACATGTCTACCTGAGCAAAGGGAGCAAAGACGTGGAATGAGGATAATGTGTCTGAGTGGAGGGACATGTCTACCTGAGCAAAGGGAGCAAAGACGTGGAATGAGGATAATGTGTCTGAGTGGAGGGACATGTCTACCTGAGCAAAGGGAGAAAAGACGTGGAATGAGGATAATGTGTCTGAGTGGAGGGACATGTCTACCTGAGCAAAGGGAGCAAAGACGTGGAATCAGGATAATGTGTCTGAGTGGAGGGACATGTCTACCTGAGCAAAGGGAGCAAAGACGTGGAATGAGGATAATGTGTCTGAGTGGAGGGACATGTCTACCTGAGCAAAGGGAGCAAAGACGTGGAATGAGGATAATGTGTCTGAGTTGAGGGACATGTCTACCTGAGTAAAGAGAGCAAAGACGTGGAATGAGGATAATGTGTCTGAGTGGAGGGACATGTCTTCCTGAGCAAAGGGAGCAAAGACATGGAATCAGGATAATGTGTCTGAGTGGAGGGACATGTCTACCTGAGCAAAGAGAGCAAAGACGTGGAATGAGGATAATGTGTCTGAGTGGAGGGACATGTCTACCTGAGCAAAGAGAGCAAAGACGTGGAATGAGGATAATGTGTCTGAGTGGAGGGACATGTCTACCTGAGCAAAGGGAGCAAAGACGTGGAATGAGGATAATGTGTCTGAGTGGAGGGACATGTCTACCTGAGCAAAGACGTGGAATGAGGATAATGTGTCTGAGTGGAGGGACATGTCTACCTGAGCAAAGACGTGGAATGAGGATAATGTGTCTGAGTGGAGGGACATGTCTACCTGAGCAAAGACGTGGAATGAGGATAATGTGTCTGAGTGGAGGGACATGTCTACCTGAGCAAAGAGAGCAAAGATGTGGAATGAGGATAATGTGTCTGAGTGGAGGGACATGTCTACCTGAGCAAAGGGAGCAAAGACGTGGAATGAGGATAATGTGTCTGAGTGGAGGGACATGTCTACCTGAGCAAAGACGTGGAATGAGGATAATGTGTCTGAGTGGAGGGACAAGTCTACCTGAGCAAATACGTGGAATGAGGATAATGTGTCTGAGTGGAGGGACATGTCTACCTGAGCAAAGACGTGGAATGAGGATAATGTGTCTGAGTGGAGGGACATGTCTACCTGAGCAAAGACTTGGAATGAGAATAATGTGTCTGAGTGGAGGGACATGTCTACCTGAGCAAAGACGTGGAATAAGGATAATGTGTCTGAGTGGAGGGACATGTCTACCTGAGCAAAGGGAGCAAAGCTGTGGAATGAGGATAATGTGTCTGAGTGGAGGGACATGTCTATCTGAGCAAAGGAAGCAAAGACGTGGAATGAGGATAATGTGTCTGAGTGGAGGGACATGTCTACCTGAGCAAAGGAAGCAAAGACGTGGAATGAGGATAATGTGTCTGAGTGGAGGGACATGTCTACCTGAGCAAAGAGAGCAAAGACGTGGAATGAGGATAATGTTTCTGAGTGGAGGTACATGTCTACCTGAACAAAGGGAGCAAAGACATGGAATGAGGATAATGTGTCTGAGTGGAGGGACATGTCTACCTGAGCAAAGATGTGGAATGAGGATAATGTGTCTGAGTGGAGGGACATGTCTACCTGAGCAAAGAGAGCAAAGACGTGGAATGAGGATAATGTGTCTGAGTGGAGGGACATGTCTACCTGAGCAAAGGGAGCAAAGACGTGGAATGAGGATAATGTGTCTGAGTGGAGGGACATGTCTACCTGAGCAAAGAGAGCAAAGACGTGGAATGAGGATAATGTGTCTGAGTGGAGGGACATGTCTACCTGAGCAAAGGGAGCAAAGACATGGAATGAGGATAATATGTCTGAGTGGAGGGACATGTGTACCTGAGCAAAGGGAGCAAAGACATGGAATGAGGATAATGTGTCTGAGTGGAGGGACATGTCTACCTGAGCAAAGGGAGCAAAGACGTCGAATCAGGATAATGTGTCTGAGTGGAGGGACATGTCTACCTGAGCAAAGGGAGCAAAGACGTGGAATGAGGATAATGTGTCTGAGTGGAGGGACATGTCTACCTGAGCAAAGGGAGTAAAGACGTGGAATGAGGATAATGTGTCTGAGTGGAGGGACATGTCTACCTGAGCAAAGGGAGCAAAGACGTGGAATGAGGATAATGTGTCTGAGTGGAGGGACATGTCTACCTGAGCAAAGGGAGCAAAGACGTGGAATGGGAATAATGTGTGAGTGGAGGGACATGTCTACCTGAGCAAAGGGAGCAAAGATGTGGAATGAGGATAATGTGTCTGAGTGGAGGGACATGTCTACCTGAGCAAAGGGAGCAAAGACATGGAATGAGGATAATGTGTCTGAGTGGAGGGACATGTCTACCTGAGCAAAGACGTGGAATGAGGATAATGTGTTTGAGTGGAGGGACATGTCTACCTGAGCAAAGGGAGCAAAGACGTGGAATGAGGATAATGTGTCTGAGTGGAGGGACATGTCTACCTGAGCAAAGGGAGCAAAGATGTGGAATGAGGATAATGTGTCTGAGTGGAGGGACATGTCTACCTGAGCAAAGGGAGCAAAGACGTGGAATGAGGATAATGTGTCTGAGTGGAGGTACATGTCTACCTGAGCAAAGGGAGCAAAGACGTGGAATGAGGATAATGTGTCTGAGTGGAGGGACATGTCTACCTGAGCAAAGGGAGCAAAGACGTGGAATGAGGATAATGTGTCTGAGTGGAGGGACATGTCTACCTGAGCAAAGACGTGGAATGAGGATAATGTGTCTGAGTGGAGGGACATGTCTACCTGATCAAAGACGTGGAATGAGGATAATGTGTCTGAGTGGAGGGACATGTCTACCTGAGCAAAGGGAGCAAAGACGTGGAATGAGGATCATGTGTCTGAGTGGAGGGACATGTCTACCTGAGCAAAGATGTGGAATGAGGATAATGTGTCTGAGTGGAGGGACATGTCTACCTGAGCAAAGATGTGGAATGAGGATAATGTGTCTGAGTGGAGGACATGTCTACCTGAGCAAAGACATGGAATGAGGATAATGTGTCTGAGTGGAGGGACATGTCTACCTGAGCAAAGATGTGGAATGAGGATAATGTGTCTGAGTGGAGGGACATGTCTACCTGAGCAAAGATGTGGAATGAGGATAATGTGTCTGAGTGGAGGGACATGTCTACCTGAGCAAAGGGAGCAAAGACGTGGAATGAGGATAATGTGTCTGAGTGGAGGGACATGTCTACTTGAGCAAAGGGAGCAAAGACGTGGAATGAGGATAATGTGTCTGAGTGGAGGGACATGTCTACCTGAGCAAAGACGTGGAATGAGGATAATGTGTCTGAGTGGAGGGACATGTCTACCTGAGCAAAGACGTGGAATGAGGATAATGTGTCTGAGTGGAGGGACATGTCTACCTGAGCAAAGAGAGCAAAGACGTGGAATGAGGATAATGTGTCTGAGTGGAGGGACATGTCTACCTGAGCAAAGTGAGCAAAGACGTGGAATGAGGATAATGTGTCTGAGTGGAGGGACATGTCTACCTGAGCAAAGACGTGGAATGAGGATAATGTGTCTGAGTGGAGGGACATGTCTACCTGAGCAAATACGTGGAATGAGGATAATGTGTCTGAGTGGAGGGACATGTCTACCTGAGCAAAGACGTGGAATGAGGATAATGTGTCTGAGTGGAGGGACATGTCTACCTGAGCAAAGACGTGGAATGAGAATAATGTGTCTGAGTGGAGGGACATGTCTACCTGAGCAAAGACGTGGAATGAGGATAATGTGTCTGAGTGGAGGGACATGTCTACCTGAGCAAAGGGAGCAAAGCTGTGGAATGAGGATAATGTGTCTGAGTGGAGGGACATGTCTATCTGAGCAAAGGAAGCAAAGACGTGGAATGAGGATAATGTGTCTGAGTGGAGGGACATGTTTACCTGAGCAAAGGAAGCAAAGACGTGGAATGAGGATAATGTGTCTGAGTGGAGGGACATGTCTACCTGAGCAAAGGAAGCAGACGTGGAATGAGGATAATGTGTCTGAGTGGAGGGACATGTCTACCTAAGCAAAGGGAGCAAAGACGTATGGCTTGGAATTAGGATAATGTATCTGAGTGGAGGGACATGTCTACCCGAGCAAAGGGAGCAAAGACGTGGAATGAGGATAATGTGTCGGAGTGGAGGGACATGTCTACCTGAGCAAAGGGAGCAAAGACGTGGAATGAGGATAATGTGTCTGAGTGGAGGGACATGTCTACCTGAGCAAAGGGAGCAAAGACGTGGAATGAGGATAATGTGTCTGAGTGGAGGGACATGTTTACCCGAGCAAAGGGAGCAAAGACGTGGAATGAGGATAATGTGTCTGAGTGGAGGGACATGTCTACCTGAGCAAAGGGAGCAAAGACGTGGAATGAGGATAATGTGTCTGAGTGGAGGGACATGTCTACCCGAGCAAAGGGAGCAAAGACGTGGAATGAGGATAATGTGTCTGAGTGGAGGGACATGTCTACCCGAGCAAAGGGAGCAAAGACGTGGAATGAGGATAATGTGTCCGAGTGGAGGGACATTTCTACCTGAGCAAAGGGAGCAAAGACATGGAATGAGGATAATGTGTCTGAGTGGAGGGACATGTCTACCTGAGCAAAGGGAGCAAAGACATGGAATCAGGATAATGTGTCTGAGTGGAGGGACATGTCTACCTGAGCAAAGGGAGCAAAGACGTATAGCTTGGAATGAGGATAATGTGTCTGAGTGGAGGGACATGTCTACCCGAGCAAAGACGTGGAATGAGGATAATGTGTCTGAGTGGAGGGACATGTCTACCTGAGCAAAGAGAGCAAAGACGTGGAATGAGGATAATGTGTCTGAGTGGAGGGACATGTCTACCTGAGCAAAGGGAGCAAAGACGTGGAATGAGGATAATGTGTCTGAGTGGAGGGACATGTCTACCTGAGCAAAGACGTGGAATGAGGATAATGTGTCTGAGTGGAGGGACATGTCTACCTGAGCAAATACGTGGAATGAGGATAATGTGTCTGAGTGGAGGGACATGTCTACCTGAGCAAAGACGTGGAATGAGGATAATGTGTCTGAGTGGAGGGACATGTCTACCTGAGCAAAGACGTGGAATGATAATAATGTGTCTGAGTGGAGGGACATGTCTACCTGAGCAAAGACGTGGAATGAGGATAATGTGTCTGAGTGGAGGGATATGTCTACCTGAGCAAAGGGAGCAAAGCTGTGGAATGAGGATAATGTGTCTGAGTGGAGGGACATGTCTATCTGAGCAAAGGAAGCAAAGACGTGGAATGAGGATAATGTGTCTGAGTGGAGGGACATGTTTACCTGAGCAAAGGAAGCAAAGACGTGGAATGAGGATAATGTGTCTGAGTGGAGGGACATGTCTACCTGAGCAAAGGGAGCAAAGACGTGGAATGAGGATAATGTGTCTGAGTGGAGGAACATGTCTACCTGAGCAAAGGGAGCAAAGATGTGGAATGAGGATAATGTGTCTGAGTGGAGGGACATGTCTACCTGAGCAAAGGAAGCAAAGACGTGGAATGAGGATAATGTGTCTGAGTGGAGGGACATGTCTACCTGAGCAAAGAGAGCAAAGACGTGGAATGAGGATAATGTTTCTGAGTGGAGGTACATGTCTACCTGAACAAAGGGAGCAAAGACATGGAATGAGGATAATGTGTCTGAGTGGAGGGACATGTCTACCTGAGCAAAGATGTGGAATGAGGATAATGTGTCTGAGTGGAGGGACATGTCTACCTGAGCAAAGAGAGCAAAGACGTGGAATGAGGATAATGTGTCTGAGTGGAGGGACATGTCTACCTGAGCAAAGGGAGCAAAGACGTGGAATGAGGATAATGTGTCTGAGTGGAGGGACATGTCTACCTGAGCAAAGAGAGCAAAGACGTGGAATGAGGATAATGTGTCTGAGTGGAGGGACATGTCTACCTGAGCAAAGGGAGCAAAGACATGGAATGAGGATAATATGTCTGAGTGGAGGGACATGTGTACCTGAGCAAAGGGAGCAAAGACATGGAATGAGGATAATGTGTCTGAGTGGAGGGACATGTCTACCTGAGCAAAGGGAGCAAAGACGTCGAATCAGGATAATGTGTCTGAGTGGAGGGACATGTCTACCTGAGCAAAGGGAGCAAAGACGTGGAATGAGGATAATGTGTCTGAGTGGAGGGACATGTCTACCTGAGCAAAGGGAGTAAAGACGTGGAATGAGGATAATGTGTCTGAGTGGAGGGACATGTCTACCTGAGCAAAGGGAGCAAAGACGTGGAATGAGGATAATGTGTCTGAGTGGAGGGACATGTCTACCTGAGCAAAGGGAGCAAAGACGTGGAATGGGAATAATGTGTGAGTGGAGGGACATGTCTACCTGAGCAAAGGGAGCAAAGATGTGGAATGAGGATAATGTGTCTGAGTGGAGGGACATGTCTACCTGAGCAAAGGGAGCAAAGACATGGAATGAGGATAATGTGTCTGAGTGGAGGGACATGTCTACCTGAGCAAAGACGTGGAATGAGGATAATGTGTTTGAGTGGAGGGACATGTCTACCTGAGCAAAGAGAGCAAAGACGTGGAATCAGGATAATGTGTCTGAGTGGAGGGACATGTCTACCTGAGCAAAGGGAGCAAAGATGTGGAATGAGGATAATGTGTCTGAGTGGAGGGACATGTCTACCTGAGCAAAGGGAGCAAAGACGTGGAATGAGGATAATGTGTCTGAGTGGAGGTACATGTCTACCTGAGCAAAGGGAGCAAAGACGTGGAATGAGGATAATGTGTCTGAGTGGAGGGACATGTCTACCTGAGCAAAGGGAGCAAAGACGTGGAATGAGGATAATGTGTCTGAGTGGAGGGACATGTCTACCTGAGCAAAGACGTGGAATGAGGATAATGTGTCTGAGTGGAGGGACATGTCTACCTGATCAAAGACGTGGAATGAGGATAATGTGTCTGAGTGGAGGGACATGTCTACCTGAGCAAAGGGAGCAAAGACGTGGAATGAGGATCATGTGTCTGAGTGGAGGGACATGTCTACCTGAGCAAAGATGTGGAATGAGGATAATGTGTCTGAGTGGAGGGACATGTCTACCTGAGCAAAGATGTGGAATGAGGATAATGTGTCTGAGTGGAGGACATGTCTACCTGAGCAAAGACATGGAATGAGGATAATGTGTCTGAGTGGAGGGACATGTCTACCTGAGCAAAGATGTGGAATGAGGATAATGTGTCTGAGTGGAGGGACATGTCTACCTGAGCAAAGATGTGGAATGAGGATAATGTGTCTGAGTGGAGGGACATGTCTACCTGAGCAAAGGGAGCAAAGACGTGGAATGAGGATAATGTGTCTGAGTGGAGGGACATGTCTACTTGAGCAAAGGGAGCAAAGACGTGGAATGAGGATAATGTGTCTGAGTGGAGGGACATGTCTACCTGAGCAAAGACGTGGAATGAGGATAATGTGTCTGAGTGGAGGGACATGTCTACCTGAGCAAAGACGTGGAATGAGGATAATGTGTCTGAGTGGAGGGACATGTCTACCTGAGCAAAGACGTGGAATGAGGATAATGTGTCTGAGTGGAGGGACATGTCTACCTGAGCAAAGTGAGCAAAGACGTGGAATGAGGATAATGTGTCTGAGTGGAGGGACATGTCTACCTGAGCAAAGACGTGGAATGAGGATAATGTGTCTGAGTGGAGGGACATGTCTACCTGAGCAAATACGTGGAATGAGGATAATGTGTCTGAGTGGAGGGACATGTCTACCTGAGCAAAGACGTGGAATGAGGATAATGTGTCTGAGTGGAGGGACATGTCTACCTGAGCAAAGACGTGGAATGAGAATAATGTGTCTGAGTGGAGGGACATGTCTACCTGAGCAAAGACGTGGAATGAGGATAATGTGTCTGAGTGGAGGGACATGTCTACCTGAGCAAAGGGAGCAAAGCTGTGGAATGAGGATAATGTGTCTGAGTGGAGGGACATGTCTATCTGAGCAAAGGAAGCAAAGACGTGGAATGAGGATAATGTGTCTGAGTGGAGGGACATGTTTACCTGAGCAAAGGAAGCAAAGACGTGGAATGAGGATAATGTGTCTGAGTGGAGGGACATGTCTACCTGAGCAAAGGAAGCAGACGTGGAATGAGGATAATGTGTCTGAGTGGAGGGACATGTCTACCTGAGCAAAGGGAGCAAAGACGTATGGCTTGGAATTAGGATAATGTATCTGAGTGGAGGGACATGTCTACCCGAGCAAAGGGAGCAAAGACGTGGAATGAGGATAATGTGTCGGAGTGGAGGGACATGTCTACCTGAGCAAAGGGAGCAAAGACGTGGAATGAGGATAATGTGTCTGAGTGGAGGGACATGTCTACCTGAGCAAAGGGAGCAAAGACGTGGAATGAGGATAATGTGTCTGAGTGGAGGGACATGTTTACCCGAGCAAAGGGAGCAAAGACGTGGAATGAGGATAATGTGTCTGAGTGGAGGGACATGTCTACCTGAGCAAAGGGAGCAAAGACGTGGAATGAGGATAATGTGTCTGAGTGGAGGGACATGTCTACCCGAGCAAAGGGAGCAAAGACGTGGAATGAGGATAATGTGTCTGAGTGGAGGGACATGTCTACCCGAGCAAAGGGAGCAAAGACGTGGAATGAGGATAATGTGTCCGAGTGGAGGGACATTTCTACCTGAGCAAAGGGAGCAAAGACATGGAATGAGGATAATGTGTCTGAGTGGAGGGACATGTCTACCTGAGCAAAGGGAGCAAAGACATGGAATCAGGATAATGTGTCTGAGTGGAGGGACATGTCTACCTGAGCAAAGGGAGCAAAGACGTATAGCTTGGAATGAGGATAATGTGTCTGAGTGGAGGGACATGTCTACCCGAGCAAAGACGTGGAATGAGGATAATGTGTCTGAGTGGAGGGACATGTCTACCTGAGCAAAGAGAGCAAAGACGTGGAATGAGGATAATGTGTCTGAGTGGAGGGACATGTCTACCTGAGCAAAGGGAGCAAAGACGTGGAATGAGGATAATGTGTCTGAGTGGAGGGACATGTCTACCTGAGCAAAGACGTGGAATGAGGATAATGTGTCTGAGTGGAGGGACATGTCTACCTGAGCAAATACGTGGAATGAGGATAATGTGTCTGAGTGGAGGGACATGTCTACTTGAGCAAAGACGTGGAATGAGGATAATGTGTCTGAGTGGAGGGACATGTCTACCTGAGCAAAGACGTGGAATGATAATAATGTGTCTGAGTGGAGGGACATGTCTACCTGAGCAAAGACGTGGAATGAGGATAATGTGTCTGAGTGGAGGGATATGTCTACCTGAGCAAAGGGAGCAAAGCTGTGGAATGAGGATAATGTGTCTGAGTGGAGGGACATGTCTATCTGAGCAAAGGAAGCAAAGACGTGGAATGAGGATAATGTGTCTGAGTGGAGGGACATGTTTACCTGAGCAAAGGAAGCAAAGACGTGGAATGAGGATAATGTGTCTGAGTGGAGGGACATGTCTACCTGAGCAAAGGGAGCAAAGACGTGGAATGAGGATAATGTGTCTGAGTGGAGGAACATGTCTACCTGAGCAAAGGGAGCAAAGATGTGGAATGAGGATAATGTGTCTGAGTGGAGGGACATGTCTACCTGAGCAAAGGGAGCAAAGACGTGGAATGAGGATAATGTGTCTGAGTGAAGGTACATGTCTACCTGAGCAAAGGGAGCAAAGACGTGGAATGAGGATAATGTGTCTGAGTGGAGGGACATGTCTACCTGAGCAAAGGGAGCAAAGACGTGGAATGAGGATAATGTGTCTGAGTTGAGGGACATGTCTACCTGAGCAAAGACGTGGAATGAGGATAATGTGTCTGAGTGAAGGGACATGTCTACCTGATCAAAGACGTGGAATGAGGATAATGTGTCTGAGTGGAGGGACATGTCTACCTGAGCAAAGGGAGCAAAGACGTTGAATGAGGATCATGTGTCTGAGTGGAGGGACATGTCTACCTGAGCAAAGATGTGGAATGAGGATAATGTGTCTGAGTGGAGGGACATGTCTACCTGAGCAAAGATGTGGAATGAGGATAATGTGTCTGAGTGGAGGACATGTCTACCTGAGCAAAGACATGGAATGAGGATAATGTGTCTGAGTGGAGGGACATGTCTACCTGAGCAAAGATGTGGAATGAGGATAATGTGTCTGAGTGGAGGGACATGTCTACCTGAGCAAAGATGTGGAATGAGGATAATGTGTCTGAGTGGAGGGACATGTCTACCTGAGCAAAGGGAGCAAAGACGTGGAATGAGGATAATGTGTCTGAGTGGAGGGACATGTCTACTTGAGCAAAGGGAGCAAAGACGTGGAATGAGGATAATGTGTCTGAGTGGAGGGACATGTCTACCTGAGCAAAGACGTGGAATGAGGATAATGTGTCTGAGTGGAGGGACATGTCTACCTGAGCAAAGACGTGGAATGAGGATAATGTGTCTGAGTGGAGGGACATGTCTACCTGAGCAAAGAGAGCAAAGACGTGGAATGAGGATAATGTGTCTGAGTGGAGGGACATGTCTACCTGAGCAAAGTGAGCAAAGACGTGGAATGAGGATAATGTGTCTGAGTGGAGGGACATGTCTACCTGAGCAAAGACGTGGAATGAGGATAATGTGTCTGAGTGGAGGGACATGTCTACCTGAGCAAATACGTGGAATGAGGATAATGTGTCTGAGTGGAGGGACATGTCTACCTGAGCAAAGACGTGGAATGAGGATAATGTGTCTGAGTGGAGGGACATGTCTACCTGAGCAAAGACGTGGAATGAGAATAATGTGTCTGAGTGGAGGGACATGTCTACCTGAGCAAAGACGTGGAATGAGGATAATGTGTCTGAGTGGAGGGACATGTCTACCTGAGCAAAGGGAGCAAAGCTGTGGAATGAGGATAATGTGTCTGAGTGGAGGGACATGTCTATCTGAGCAAAGGAAGCAAAGACGTGGAATGAGGATAATGTGTCTGAGTGGAGGGACATGTTTACCTGAGCAAAGGAAGCAAAGACGTGGAATGAGGATAATGTGTCTGAGTGGAGGGACATGTCTACCTGAGCAAAGGAAGCAGACGTGGAATGAGGATAATGTGTCTGAGTGGAGGGACATGTCTACCTGAGCAAAGGGAGCAAAGACGTATGGCTTGGAATTAGGATAATGTATCTGAGTGGAGGGACATGTCTACCCGAGCAAAGGGAGCAAAGACGTGGAATGAGGATAATGTGTCGGAGTGGAGGGACATGTCTACCTGAGCAAAGGGAGCAAAGACGTGGAATGAGGATAATGTGTCTGAGTGGAGGGACATGTCTACCTGAGCAAAGGGAGCAAAGACGTGGAATGAGGATAATGTGTCTGAGTGGAGGGACATGTTTACCCGAGCAAAGGGAGCAAAGACGTGGAATGAGGATAATGTGTCTGAGTGGAGGGACATGTCTACCTGAGCAAAGGGAGCAAAGACGTGGAATGAGGATAATGTGTCTGAGTGGAGGGACATGTCTACCCGAGCAAAGGGAGCAAAGACGTGGAATGAGGATAATGTGTCTGAGTGGAGGGACATGTCTACCCGAGCAAAGGGAGCAAAGACGTGGAATGAGGATAATGTGTCCGAGTGGAGGGACATTTCTACCTGAGCAAAGGGAGCAAAGACATGGAATGAGGATAATGTGTCTGAGTGGAGGGACATGTCTACCTGAGCAAAGGGAGCAAAGACATGGAATCAGGATAATGTGTCTGAGTGGAGGGACATGTCTACCTGAGCAAAGGGAGCAAAGACGTATAGCTTGGAATGAGGATAATGTGTCTGAGTGGAGGGACATGTCTACCCGAGCAAAGACGTGGAATGAGGATAATGTGTCTGAGTGGAGGGACATGTCTACCTGAGCAAAGAGAGCAAAGACGTGGAATGAGGATAATGTGTCTGAGTGGAGGGACATGTCTACCTGAGCAAAGGGAGCAAAGACGTGGAATGAGGATAATGTGTCTGAGTGGAGGGACATGTCTACCTGAGCAAAGACGTGGAATGAGGATAATGTGTCTGAGTGGAGGGACATGTCTACCTGAGCAAATACGTGGAATGAGGATAATGTGTCTGAGTGGAGGGACATGTCTACCTGAGCAAAGACGTGGAATGAGGATAATGTGTCTGAGTGGAGGGACATGTCTACCTGAGCAAAGACGTGGAATGATAATAATGTGTCTGAGTGGAGGGACATGTCTACCTGAGCAAAGACGTGGAATGAGGATAATGTGTCTGAGTGGAGGGATATGTCTACCTGAGCAAAGGGAGCAAAGCTGTGGAATGAGGATAATGTGTCTGAGTGGAGGGACATGTCTATCTGAGCAAAGGAAGCAAAGACGTGGAATGAGGATAATGTGTCTGAGTGGAGGGACATGTTTACCTGAGCAAAGGAAGCAAAGACGTGGAATGAGGATAATGTGTCTGAGTGGAGGGACATGTCTACCTGAGCAAAGGAAGCAGACGTGGAATGAGGATAATGTGTCTGAGTGGAGGGACATGTCTACCTGAGCAAAGGGAGCAAAGACGTATGGCTTGGAATTAGGATAATGTATCTGAGTGGAGGGACATGTCTACCCGAGCAAAGGGAGCAAAGACGTGGAATGAGGATAATGTGTCGGAGTGGAGGGACATGTCTACCTGAGCAAAGGGAGCAAAGACGTGGAATGAGGATAATGTGTCTGAGTGGAGGGACATGTCTACCTGAGCAAAGGGAGCAAAGACGTGGAATGAGGATAATGTGTCTGAGTGGAAGGACATGTTTAACCGAGCAAAGGGAGCAAAGACGTGGAATGAGGATAATGTGTCTGAGTGGAGGGACATGTCTACCTGAGCAAAGGGAGCAAAGACGTGGAATGATGATAATGTGTCTGAGTGGAGGGACATGTCTACCCGAGCAAAGGGAGCAAAGACGTGGAATGAGGATAATGTGTCTGAGTGGAGGGACATGTCTACCCGAGCAAAGGGAGCAAAGACGTGGAATGAGGATAATGTGTCTGAGTGGAGGGACATTTCTACCTGAGCAAAGGGAGCAAAGACATGGAATGAGGATAATGTGTCTGAGTGGAGGGACATGTCTACCTGAGCAAAGGGAGCAAAGACATGGAATCAGGATAATGTGTCTGAGTGGAGGGACATGTCTACCTGAGCAAAGGGAGCAAAGACGTATAGCTTGGAATGAGGATAATGTGTCTGAGTGGAGGGACATGTCTACCCGAGCAAAGGGAGCAAAGACGTATAGCTTGGAATGAGGATAATGTGTCTGAGTGGAGGGACATGTCTACCTGAGCAAAGGGAGCAAAGACGTATGGCTTGGAATTAGGATAATGTATCTGAGTGGAGGGACATGTCTACCCGAGCAAAGGGAGCAAAGACGTGGAATGAGGATAATGTGTCGGAGTGGAGGGACATGTCTACCTGAGCAAAGGGAGCAAAGACGTGGAATGAGGATAATGTGTCTGAGTGGAGGGACATGTCTACCTGAGCAAAGGGAGCAAAGACGTGGAATGAGGATAATGTGTCTGAGTGGAGGGACATGTTTACCCGAGCAAAGGGAGCAAAGATGTGGAATGAGGATAATGTGTCTGAGTGGAGGGACATGTCTACCTGAGCAAAGGGAGCAAAGACGTGGAATGAGGATAATGTGTCTGAGTGGAGGGACATGTCTACCCGAGCAAAGGGAGCAAAGACGTGGAATGAGGATAATGTGTCTGAGTGGAGGGACATGTCTACCCGAGCAAAGGGAGCAAAGACGTGGAATGAGGATAATGTGTCTGAGTGGAGGGACATGTCTACCTGAGCAAAGGGAGCAAAGACGTATAGCTTGGAATGAGGATAATGTGTCTGAGTGGAGGGACATGTCTACCCGAGCAAAGGGAGCAAAGACGTATAGCTTGGAATGAGGATAATGTGTCTGAGTGGAGGGACATGTCTACCCGAGCAAAGGGAGCAAAGACGTGGAATGAGGATAATGTGTCTTAGTGGAGGGACATGTCTACCTGAGCAAAGGGAGCAAAAACGTGGAATGAGGATAATGTGTCTGAGTGGAGGGACATGTCTACCTGAGCAAAGACGTGGAATGAGGATAATGTGTCTGAGTGGAGGGACATGTCTACCCGAGCAAAGGGAGCAAAGACATGGAATGAGGATAATGTGTCTGAGTGGAGGGACATGTCTACTTGAGCAAAGGGAGCAAAGACGTATGGCTTGGAATGAGGATAATGTGTCTGAGTGGAGGGACATTTCTACCCGAGCAAAGGGAGCAAAGACGTGGAATGAGGATAATGTGTCTGAGTGGAGGGTCTACCCACTGACTGTTGTATCAATGTGGTAGCACTAGAGGAAAATCCAACTACCTGGTATGCATGTTGGTCTAGTACCAATGAACTTCATCATCAACTTTTTGAAATGAAACTTGTGTTTGCCATAATATAGCTGAAACAATCACTCACTCAACATTGTAGAAAGCTGAACTAATAATGGAACTGTAAATGAAATCATGATTTAAATTTTCTATGTAGATTCTGCATTTGACATGCCATCAAATTGGACAGCCATGGATGACAGTGAAAATGTAAAAATAGTCACACTTCAGCCCAGTGATCAGGAATATACTGATGTTATCAAAGATTTCCAGACCCAGATGGGAGCAAATTACAGTACCATTGTAAAGGTGAGTTTTTTGGGGGGTTTTTTTTTTACAAGACAATAAATCTATTTTAATTAGCATATTGCTGTTTGCTTGAATTTCATTGGAAGAAACAGCACTTTTTTTATTTCATCAATAATTCTATTCTGTAAACTATTTTTAAAGGTGTTTTCATAAGCAATTCAATTTTTATAAAAGATAGAATATTAATTATTATTTTAAGAGTAACAAAGCAAAATATTTAATCTAAATATATTTTTTTAAATACTAGAGAAATAGCAGTATTATTCAGAGTAAATGCACTATTGGGAAATATTACATAAGGGATACCATTATGAAAAAAATTGTAAAATGTTTGAACAAAAAACGTTTTAAACCTTAAACAACTTGGTTTAAATGATGTGAAAGTGTTGGTTCTTTTGACTTTGACATTATAAGATTTGAGGTAAATATTATATGCTAGCTGCGGAACTGTAGTTATTATTGTCTTTTTGATGGGAATATAATTCTCTTGCTTGGAAAATTGCAGGACTTATACTAATATAGTTGTTGATGCTATGATTTCTCTTAAATGCATATTTTTCTGGTAGGTTGAAAAAATACAGAACAGAACCTTACAGCAGCAATATGTTGCCAAGAAAAAATTAATGGATTCAACAAACCTAGCTGGACATAAAAATGAATGTAAATTATGGCATGGTACAGCAATAGATGCTGTAGATAGTATCAACACTTATGGTTTTAATCGAAGTTATTGTGGCAAAAATGGTTTGTATTATGATTATTGATTTTAATTTCGATTGATTCAGTTTAAACAGCTGATCAGTAAATATATGTGGAATGAAATATAAAAAATGTAGGTACATACAAACTTTTAGTTTTATGTAGAAATTTTTTTTGGGGGAAATAAAACAATCATTTCTTAAAGTATCATTTCAGTGGCATTATCAATAACACTGATCAGTTATCATGCATCAAAACTGGGACCTCCATGGGGTGTATTTGAAAAATAATCGTTTTTATTGGTGGAGAAAATATTATTATGTGGTAATAACACTAATTTACCACAAGTAACTTGACAAACTTTACCAAATATGATTGTCTCAAGTACAACACAAAATCGAAGAAAACTACCGAGAATCTTAACATAACTTGAAATGATTCAACTAAATATGAAATTTATATTTATCGAAAATATTTAGATAATGAAAGTAATTTCATTTGGAAATTATGCAAATATTTAATTTAAATTTCACATAAAAGCTATATTCCTGAAAACTAAACCTAGAAAAAATTTAATTACCGGTAGATTGATAACAATGTCCTTTTTCTATAGCAAATTTGATATGTTTTATTATTATAGCTGTTGCGTATGGTAATGGTGTCTATTTTGCTGTAAATCCTACATATTCGGCACAGTCTCAATATGCTCGACCAGATCCACATGGCAACAAAAGGATGTATATTTGTAAAGTTCTGGTTGGGGAATTCACACAAGGCCAGGGTGGCATGAAAGTACCTCCACAAAAAGTAGGAGCTGCTGGTTCCCATATTTTATATGATAGCGTGGTAGATAATCTAGCAGCACCAGGAATATTTGTGATATTCCATGATACCCAAGCTTATCCAGAATATCTTATTATATTTAAGTGAACCAAGTTTACTGTCAGATTTGAAACATTGTTAACCTGTATTATTGTAACATACATGTATATTACATTCAAGTTGTATTTTTCTGCAAAAAAAACTGGGGGTAGTTGACCATTTGGCTATGCTCACATTTCCTCAAAGTAACATTAAGCCTTTCAATGTGTTTTAATGGAATTGAAAGTATATGATACATAGATTATGATATGGCGATTGTTTGGACCACACAATATAGAAATTCAAACTCAAAGTCAAGTATGCGTAATCTGGATTTTTTAATACAATGTAATAAGATACCATGCAATACACTACGTTACTTTACGATTCTCTGAAAATACATAAATAAAATTCATAAATAACAATGAATAATAATTCCGTTAAACATAAGAAAGTAGGCATATATTCAATTTCTCTCTCTCATTCAATAATAATTGAAACCAATAAATATTTGCAGTCAGTATAAAGTTTGCATAAAAAATGTTACAATTCTTGTACAATAAAAAATGTTAAAACATGTTGAATACAGAAGCTTACCGACTATGATCTTTATAAAACAATCGTGTGTGTCCGAAAACCAATTACAAAATGAAACTGCCGTAAACAACTTAAACGTCATAAAAACATAACATCATAATACGGACGGCAAAGAAAATAGAAGGGTTTAGCGCCGTGAGCGTAAATACAAATGACGCCCGTCCTGACTAAACGGATGCTAAAGTCAAAGCTCTAAGCATAATCCAATCATTACATTTTAAATTAACCAAAATGACCATATATAATAGCTTAATTATAACTTAAATAAATGTACAATTTACATTTTATTCTAACACTCCCCACTATGAAATCTTCTCACAAAAAGTTTCATAAATATCTAGACTGAACATTCAAGTAAACAAAGTTTAGTAATAGGACGATCCACCTGTGACTGACTAGTTTTAACCACACAGCTACGGACATGTCCGTCTCGGCTCTTTACAACATCAATAACTCGCCCCAGTGGCCATTGTCCTCTTGAAATATTGTCATCTGTAATTATAACTATGTCATCGATTTTGATATCTTGTCGTTTTGTTTGCCATTTGTTTCTTTGTTGTAATGTTGGTAAGTATTCTCGTATCCATCTTCTCCAAAATATGTCGGCTAGGTATTGTACTTGTCTCCACCATCTTCGGGCATAATTATCCTTTTTGTCAAATACACCAGGAGGTATCGATATGTTACACTTCATCAGTAACAACATGCTTGGAGTAAGAGCAAGCAGGTCTCTTGGATCATTACTTACTGAAGCAATTAGCTTCTACCATAAATGTAACTAGCTGTCCTTCTGAAAGTAATTGTTCATTGGCTATCGCTTTCAATATTTGGCGTGTTTCACGGATCATTCTTTCCCAAACTCCACCACGATGACTTGCGTATGGCAGATTAAAAGTCCATGTAATATCTCTGTGTGACATATATCTTGATATATTTGCTTGATTCCATTGCTCCATTGATTTCCGAAGCTCTAGTTCACCGCTAACAAGGTTTGTTCCATTGTCACTGTAAACCTTTTCATGTGTTCCGCGCCTGCTTGTGAAACATTGAAATGCAGCAATAAATGAGTTTGTTGTTAATGTATGGGCAACCTCTAAATGTACTGCTCGAGTTGTAAGACACGTGAATATACAGCCATATCGCTTTACGGTTGATCGTCCAATCTTCACATTGAATGGACCGAAGTAGTCGACTCCAACATATGTAAACGGTGGCCTGTCAGGTGACTTTTGATCTTCAATAATTGGTGCCATCTGTTGACTACAAAGAGATCCTTGATATTGTTTACATACTGCGCATTGTCCCAGGACTTTACGGATGGTACTTGGGCCTTTCAGGGTCCAGAACTTCTCGCGTAGTGATGATAATACCTGCAACATTCCTGTATGTCCGTTCCTTTCATGACATGACCTTATTATTAAAGTTGTTTTTTCACGTGGTGAGAATTAGGCAAGATAATAGGGCATTTTTCTAATGGCAAGTCCAGACGTCCCTTGACGCGAAGTAAACCATCATGTAGAACAGGATTTAAGGATACTAAACGACTATCCTTCTTAACTGACTTTCCATGCAATAAGTCGTCAATTTCACCTTGGAACGTTTCTTGTTGTATGTGGTTCATGATAATCTTTGTTGACTCTTGTAAATCATTCACGGTCAAGCTTCATTTGCTAACTTCTTCGTACCATAAGAAGCGATTCTTACATTAAGTTTTGAATCTTATAAGCCATGCTACGGCTCTCTGTAATGCATTCCAATCGGGGAAAATATGTCATCAGATCATTTATAGGTTCAATTGTAGTTGTGTTTATAGTTATCTCTTTCTTGATTTCGGTGTGATCTTTGCTGATAGATGGTACTGATATCTCATTGGGCCATTCGGATGCATATTTCCATAAAAAATCTGGTCCATTGAGCCACATACTCATACGTTTGCTGGATGCCATATAGCGTAACGTAGTGTATTGCATGGTATCTTATCGCATCGTATTAAAAATCCAGATTACGCTTACTTGACTTTGAGTTTGAATTTCGATATTGTGTGGTCTGTTTCATTTTGTAATTGGTGTTCGGACCACACAATATAGAAATTCAAACTCAAAGTCAAGTATGCGTAATCTGGATTTTTAATACGATGTGATAAGATACCATGCATTACACTACGTTACGTTATGATTCTCTGAAAATACATGAATAAAATTCATAAATAACAATGAATAATAATTCCGTTAAACATAAGAAAGTAGGCATATATTCAATTTCTCTCTCTTATTCAATAATAATTGGACCAATAAATATTTGCAGTCAGTATAAAGTTTGCATAAATAAAATTAATTCAATAAAAAGTTACAAAAATGTTACAATTCTTTGTAAAATAAAAAATGTTAAAACATGTTGAATACACAAACAATATGCTTACCGACTATGATCTTTTTAAAACAATCTTGTGTGTCCAAAGACCAATTACAAAATGAAACTGCCATAAACAACTTAAACGTCATTAAAACATAACGGCAAAGAAAATAGAAGGGTTTAGCGCCGCAAACGTAAATACAAATGTCCTGACTACACGGACGCTAAAATCAAAGCTCTTAACGTACTCCAATCATTACACTTTAAATTAACCAAAATGACCATATATAATAGCTTAATTATAACTTAAATAAATGTACAATTTACATTTTATTCCAACAGCAATGTTCATATCACACTCCATATCAACCTGAGACTCATATTAACCAGAGAAACCCATATATATTCTAGTAAGCCAGAGGGCCTTTTCATATCACACTCCTTATATAGAATCAACTTCACAAAACTTCGCAAAACCCAACACGTTATTTCCAGATAAATGTGTGTAAAGTTAAGCTCTGTCCAAAGTCGATTCTATATTTCTATACATTTCTAGTAGTTAAAATGGCGGAATTAAGAACAATAAATATTTATCCCATTTAAGGATATAAACATAAATATTCAGAGATTATTAACTATGAAGCTTGTAGAAAAATATTTATTGAACCAATTGGTATCAATGTATTTTATTAGACAAACTCCACAAATCGGGAAATATAGTACCCAGAAGGACAGATCTCAGTTATAGTCGGAATTCCGCAAGTTTACAAATGGGTGGAATATGTTGCTCTATGGTAAAAAAAAAATGGAATACAGAAATGTTTTGGGAGATGGCTATTATAATGAACATCTTCTTATTGATTATTTGTTAATACATATATAAATATATCTAAAAGCTTAACATTGACTTTTTATGCATATATTTTTTTGTATCTTTCTTGTTTTGTAAATCCATCAATTTATTCATTAATTATTGAATTTTTTGTAATTGAAATGATATGTGATTTTTTTTCAAGATATTTTTAGTATAAGGTTTTTAATCATCACTTATTGCTTTATGATCAAGCTTACGATGACTGCATTGAGTGTAATTAATACTGTTCACTTTCTGATATGGACTAATCATGCTAAATTGTATAATAAAAAAATAAATATAAAATTCTCATAAAATTTTGTTCGATTTCATAGAATTTAATACAGCTTGAAACAATTCTTTAATAAAGAGTTTTGTATACAGAAAAAAACAAATTTGGAAGTAATGGACATACATGGTAATATTTCAGTTGTATCCTATGGCATTAAGATTTTGTTTTAAAAAGAACATTGGGATACAGCTGAAAAGAGGATTGGGAGTGGGATATTATTTTAAACGATTCATTGTAAATTTATGCTCAAAATAATGGTAACAATAAAATTTTCTTTCAATTTAACAGTAGCTAATAAAAGGGGGGGGGGGGGTTTGACAAATATCAATGCAAATTTCAGGTCCATATGATGCTTAAGGTAGTGAAAAGGGGTGCTTGAAGGTAAAGGGCATCAATTGCCATTCTCTGAAAATACTACTGACTTTCCTCAAGTTACTAACAAACTTAGTCACATAATTATAAGCTTGCATCAAGTAACACTTTCTACTGGCAAGTTGAAACAGACAATCCATAGTAGACTTTGAGAGCATATATAAATGTTATATTAATGTAATCACATCCAATGGAGACCCATAAATATAATAAGATTATACTAATAATTATAATATTAAGGTAGGTTATGTTATGGTGTTTAGCACCACTTTCAACAATATTTCAGTTATATTGTGGTGGTCAGATTTATTGGTTGAGGAAACCAGAGAAAACCATATAATATTAAGTATCTGTCAGTGATCATCAAATAATTTTATTGTGATGAGAAGTACATTAATTTATAATTCTTATAGAATTAATGTACAAATGTATATCATTTTGGTGCCTTTTAATTGGACAAGAGCACTGTCACCTGTTTGTTTTTTATTTGTTCACAACTCGATGAACTTTTGCGTTTTTGATCCGTTCATACTCGATGAACCTTTTTTGTATAACCAGCATAAACAATATGGCGACCGATGACGGAAACTACGATAGTGTCAGATTGGAAGCCATATTTACAACATTACACAAAAATAATTAAAATGCCTACCTTGTAAACTTATTTTAGTTAAATTTTATCAAAATTGAAGCATGCACCAAGCCTAATGGTGTCTGATCTTTACGTTTTAAGCTGGAAGTCTTCATATGACGTCATGTTGTTAATGTGCCAACGTCGTCAACAACATTTCACAGAATTTAAATTTTTGTGATTTTTAGACCAGGGATATGCAATAATATATTTTTATGTTCAGTATTGCATTGAAGAATTATAAGGATTAAACAGTTCTTTTCAGGAGTTCATGCATGTGTACACGGTGCCGATGCACTCACAAACTTTACATAGACCTCCGGACGGTTCTTTTCAGGAGTTCATGCATGTGTACACGGTGCCGATGCACTACTCACAAACTTTACATAAACGTCCTTCAGACTTCTATTCAGTTTATGAGTACATCAGCACCGTGTACACATGCATGAACTCCTGAAAAGAAGCATTTAATCCTATAATATTATCATTTTGTCTAAATATGTATATAATATGTTGATCAGTGAAATTCAAGAGCAAAGTGTGGAGGAAAGTGTTTTTAGTCTTGTGTCATTACTTATAGTTTCTTGAAAATATTAGTTACTACAGATAGTGGACAAATAGGTTTTTTTTGTGGAAGTTGGGATAAATTAAAAATATTTTCTTTTCTTGAACTTGCATGTTTTAAATTCTTAGAGTACATGTTTATACTTTAATTATAGTTATAATGTATTCTTCTTTATTATAATATAATTCACCTTATATATGAATGCTGTCTTCTGATTGGTTGATAAAAAGGGGTATTTTTACCAATTCTTAGTTTTTTCCGCAACGCAGGGGTATTTGTCCTTGGGAATTCTGTATAGCGTGGTATTTACCTAAGCAAATACCCCGCTCAAGGGAAAATCCCTTCTTTAAATAGTTTATGAAGTCACAGATGTAATTCCAAATTACTCGGGTTTCTTCTTTCAATGAACGATAAAGTAAAGAAATATGGCAGGCGACAGTGTCAACCGTTCTGTTGGAAATCGTTTTGCCTCAGCCACTTATGATGAGATCTGTGATATCTTTAAGTCATCTTTGGAAATGAATTAGGTTAATGGTTGGTATAAAAACCAATACAATTCATGCAAAATTTGCATACCGGTATCTAAGATAGTATTAACGAAAACAAAAAACCCACAAAATCACAAAAAAAACTCACACTGACTCAAAGGGTGAAAAGTTATAGAAAAGAGAAAATAACATAGCGTTGAAAATGGGATCTCAAATTTGGTATGATAGCTACATGTATACATTTGCTACAGAATTATTTTGATTTTTACAGAGCTAATTTGAATGGTTCCTTGGTTCCAATCTACAATGCTACTTGCATGGCACTGTTAAATATTTAGTGGAATTAAACAAATAAGCCCTGTTAGTGAGGTTATTTGCGAAAAATACCGGTTTGGGGATAGTCAAATTTCCCTTGCCTCTCCTCTCAACCGTTATTTTTCGCAAATATCCCACACTAACAGGATATACACTTACTTGACCAGAGTTATCCCCCTTACTTGGCTTTCACTGTTAACTAATTATACCTTTATTTGATGTTAATGTCATGTTAATTCTATGTTAATGTCATATGTTAATGTCATATGTTAATTCTATGTTAATTCTATGCTCATTTCATATGTTAATTCTATTTTTGCTAAGGGACTGTAACTGTTTTATGAGATAATTTTATTGTGGTGATTGTTTCAATTGATGAATGTGTGCCATATTAAATAATTAACTTTACTATGAATTGATCAATGACCTTTTGACCTTAAATGATATTATCTGAATCAACTTGATGTTATAGTGTTAAGTTTATCAGGAGGAGCATAGGACCTTAATGCCTGTCTTCTGATTGGTTGATAAAAAGGGGTATTTTTTTTACCAATTCTTAGTTTTTCCCACTTTTTCCCCAACGCAGGGGTATTTGTCCTTGGGAATTCCGTATAGCATAGTATTTACCTAAGCAAATACCACGGTATTAGGCAAATACCCCGCTCAAGGGAAAATCCCTTCTTTAAATAGTTTATGAAGTCACAAATGTAATTCCAAATTACTCAGGTTTCTTCTTTCAACGAACGATAAAGTAAAGAAAAATGGCAGGCGACAGTGTCAACCGTTCTGTTGGAAATTGTTTTGCCTCAGCCACTTATGATGAGATCTGTGATATCTTTAAGTCATCTTTGGAAATGAATTAGGTTGATGGTTGGTATAAAAACCAATACAATTCATGCAAAATTTGCATATCTAAGATAGTACTAACGAAAACAAAAAAATATGGAAGAAAAATAAGTTGAATAGTGAAAAGATATCGAAAATATGGAAAAAAAGTCAGTTGAATAATGAAATGATTTAGAAAATATGGAAGAAAGGTAGGTTGAATAGTGGAAAGATTTGGAAAATATGAAATAAAAGTAAGTTGAATAGTGAAATATGGAAAATAGGGAAGAAAAGTAAGTTGAATAGTGAAATGCTATGGAAAATACAGAAGAAAATTGTGAAAATATACGAAAAATATGGAAGAAAAGTAAGTCGAATAGTGAAATGATGTGGAAAATATGGAAGAAAGGTAAGTTGAATAGGGAAAATATGGAAGAAAGCTAAGTTGAATAGTAATAAGATAGGGAAAATATGGAAGAAAAGTAAGTTGAATAGTGAAAATATGGAAGAAAGGCAAGTTGAATAGTAAAAAGATATGGAAAATATGGAAGAAAAGACGGAAAAGATATGAAAAATATGGAAGAAAATAGTGAAAAGATATGGAAAATACAGAAGAAAGGCAAGTTGAATAGTGAAATGATGTGAAAAATATGGAAGAAAAGTAAGTTGAAATGTGAAATGTTATGGAAAATATGGCAGAAAATAGTGAAAAGATATGGAAGAAAATAGTGAAATGATATGGACAATATCGAAGAAAAGTAGGTTGAATTGTGAAATGATATGGAAAATATGGAAGAAAAGTCAGTTGAATAGTGAAAAGATTTGAAAAATACAGAAGAAAATAGTGAAAAGATATGGAAAATATGGAAGAAAGGCAAGTCGAATAGTGATAAGATTTGGAAAGTATGGAAGAAAAATAAGTTGAATAGTGAAAAAATATGGAAAATATGGAAGAAAAGTCAGTTGAAAATTGAAATGATTTAGAAAATATGAAAGAAAAGACGGAAAAGATATAAAAAGTACGGAAAAAAATAGTGAAAAGATGGAAGAAAGGTAAGCTGAATAGTGGAAAGATTTGGAAATTAAAATGATGGCAAACTTTTGTAAGAAATGTAATTATTGAAATAAATAATGTAATTATGAAAATAAAATGGTGGGGAATGGGCAGATAACCAGTGAAAGGGCTAGTTCGTAGAAAATAATAAGGTTATAGGACACGGATAATGAAAATAAAATGGCGGGGAAGGGGCAGATAACTGGAAAATATGGAAAAAAAGTAAGTTGAAATGTGAAATGATATGGAAAATTTGGAAAATACAGAAGAAAATAGTGAAAAGATATGAAAAATATGGAAGAAACCCAAGTTGAAATGTGAAATGATATGGAAAATACGGAAGAAAAGTAAGTTGAATAGTGAAATGATATGGAAAACAAGGAAGAAAGGCTAGTCGAATAGCAATAAGATATGGAAAATACAGAGGAAAATTGTGAAATGATATGGAAAATATGGAAGAAAGACAAGTCAAATAGTGAAAAGATATGGACATTATGGAAGAAACCCAAGTTGAATAGTGAAAAGATATGGAAAATACGGAAGAAAAGTAAGTTGAATAGTGAAAAGATATGAAAAATATGGAAGAAAGATAAATTGAATAGTGAAATGATTTGGAAAATATGGAAGAAAAGTAAGTCGAATAGTGAAAAGATATGGAAAATATGGAAGAAAAGTAGGTTGAATTGTGAAATGATATGGGAAATATGGAAGAAAATAGTAATAAGATATGGACAATATGGAAGAAAAGCAAAGTGAATACTGAAAAGATATGAAAAATATGGAAAAAAGCCAGGTTGAATAGTGAAAAGATATGAAAAATATAGAAGAAAGGCAAGTTGAATAGTGAAAAGAGTTGGAAAATACATGGAAATTATGAAAGAAAGATAAGTTGAATAGTGAAATGATATGGAAAACACAGAAGAAAAGTAAGTTGAAAAGTGAAAAGATATGAAAATACAGAGGAAATGTAAGTTGAATAGTGAAAAGATAGGAACAATATGGAAGAAACCCAAATTGAATAGTGAAAAGATTTGGAAAATACAGAAGAAAATTGTGAAAAGATAGGGAAAATTCAGAAGAAAGGTAAGATGAATAATGAAAAGATAAAGAAAATATGGAAGAAAATTGTGAAATGATATGGAAAATATGGAAGAAAATAGTGAAAAGAATTGAAAAATACAGAAGAAAATAGTGAAAAGATATGGAAATTATGGAAGAAAGGTAAGTTGAATATTGAAAAGATAAGGAAAATATGGAAGAAAATTGTGAAATGATATGCAAAATACAGAAGAAAATAGTGAAAAGAATTGGAAAATACAGAAGAAAAGTAAGTTGAATAGTGAAATGATATGGAAAACACAGAAGAAAAGTAAGTTGAAAAGTGAAAAGAAAGGAAAATACAGAGGAAATGTAAATTGAATAGTGAAAAGATAGGAACAATATGGAAGAAACCCAAATTGAATAGTGAAAAGATTTGGAAAATACAGAAGACAATTGTGAAAAGATAGGGAAAATACAGAAGAAAATTGTGAAAAGATAGGGAAAATACAGAAGAAAGGTAAGATGAATAATGAAAAGATATGGAAAATACAAAAGAAAATTGTGAAATGATATGGAAGAAAATAGTGAAAAGAATTGGAAAATACAGAAGAAAATTGTGCAAAGATATGGAAAATATGGAAAAAAAGTAAGTTGAAATGTGAAATGATATGGAAAATTTGGAAAATACAGAAGAAAATAGTGAAAAGATATGAAAAATATGGAAGAAACCCAAGTTGAAATGTGAAATGATATGGAAAATACGGAAGAAAAGTAAGTTGAATAGTGAAATGATATGGAAAACAAGGAAGAAAGGCTAGTCGAATAGCAATAAGATATGGAAAATACAGAGGAAAATTGTGAAATGATATGGAAAATATGGAAGAAAGACAAGTCAAATAGTGAAAAGATATGGACATTATGGAAGAAACCCAAGTTGAATAGTGAAAAGATATGGAAAATACGGAAGAAAAGTAAGTTGAATAGTGAAAAGATATGAAAAATATGGAAGAAAGATAAATTGAATAGTGAAATGATTTGGAAAATATGGAAGAAAAGTAAGTCGAATAGTGAAAAGATATGGAAAATATGGAAGAAAAGTAGGTTGAATTGTGAAATGATATGGGAAATATGGAAGAAAATAGTAATAAGATATGGACAATATGGAAGAAAAGCAAAGTGAATACTGAAAAGATATGAAAAATATGGAAAAAAGCCAGGTTGAATAGTGAAAAGATATGAAAAATATAGAAGAAAGGCAAGTTGAATAGTGAAAAGAGTTGGAAAATACATGGAAATTATGAAAGAAAGATAAGTTGAATAGTGAAATGATATGGAAAACACAGAAGAAAAGTAAGTTGAAAAGTGAAAAGATATGAAAATACAGAGGAAATGTAAGTTGAATAGTGAAAAGATAGGAACAATATGGAAGAAACCCAAATTGAATAGTGAAAAGATTTGGAAAATACAGAAGAAAATTGTGAAAAGATAGGGAAAATTCAGAAGAAAGGTAAGATGAATAATGAAAAGATAAAGAAAATATGGAAGAAAATTGTGAAATGATATGGAAAATATGGAAGAAAATAGTGAAAAGAATTGAAAAATACAGAAGAAAATAGTGAAAAGATATGGAAATTATGGAAGAAAGGTAAGTTGAATATTGAAAAGATAAGGAAAATATGGAAGAAAATTGTGAAATGATATGCAAAATACAGAAGAAAATAGTGAAAAGAATTGGAAAATACAGAAGAAAAGTAAGTTGAATAGTGAAATGATATGGAAAACACAGAAGAAAAGTAAGTTGAAAAGTGAAAAGAAAGGAAAATACAGAGGAAATGTAAATTGAATAGTGAAAAGATAGGAACAATATGGAAGAAACCCAAATTGAATAGTGAAAAGATTTGGAAAATACAGAAGACAATTGTGAAAAGATAGGGAAAATACAGAAGAAAATTGTGAAAAGATAGGGAAAATACAGAAGAAAGGTAAGATGAATAATGAAAAGATATGGAAAATACAAAAGAAAATTGTGAAATGATATGGAAGAAAATAGTGAAAAGAATTGGAAAATACAGAAGAAAATTGTGCAAAGATATGGAAAATATGGAAGAAAGGTAAGTTGAATATTGAAAAGATAAGGAAAATATGGAAGAAAATTGTGAAATGATATGGAAAATATGGAAGAAAATAGTGATAAGATATGGACAATATGGAAGAAAGGAAAGTTGAATAGTGAAAAGATATGAAAAATATGGAAGAAAAATAAGTTGAATAGTGAAAAGATTTGGAAAATACAGAAGAAAATTGTGAAATGATATGGAAAATACGGAAGAAAAGTGGGTGGTGGTGGTGGTGGCAAACTTTTGTAAGAAATGTAATTATTGAAATGAATAATGTAATTATGAAAATAAAATGGTGGGGAAGGGGCAGATAACCAATGTTAGTTCGTAGAAAATAATAAGGTTATAGGACGCGGATAATGAAAATAAAATGGCAGGGAAGGGACAGATAACCAGTAAAAGGGCTAGTTCGTAGAAAATAATAAGGTTATAGGATGCAGATCATGAAAATAAAATGGCGGGAAAGGGGCAGATAATGATGAGGGCTAGTTCGTAGAAGGTCACAGGACTCGGACCCCCTTGGAGTACTACACAACATATATATATATATATAAATATATATACACTATAAAATATGAAAATGGCGGGTAAAGGGCAGATAACCAGTAAAAGGTCTAGTTCCTAGAAGGTTATAGGACATGGACGTCGTAGAGAACACCCCAACCAACATTTTGTACTACTAATCAGTTCTTTTTTCCTGGCTTCTAATTGGGTAATCGGCCGGAAATAGCGACTTCTGATTGGTTCAATTTCCAGTGATATGATTGGTTGGTACTATAAAAGATTTCAATCCTCTTTTGCTTTAAATAAATTCATTTTTGGTCCCTTCAGATCGCGCATGCGCGCACCCCACCCGTCCATTGGAAGCCCTACGGGTGACGTTTGAATGGATATCTCGCAAGGAACATGAACTTTGTTATAGCGATATGTACTAGAAAAACAACACACTGATATTTTAAAACGTTCGATTTCAAACGGCGCGACTTTTGAAAAAGTACGGGGAAAAAACGGGGGGAAAAATACGGGAAAAAAGTAAGTGACTTTTTTTACGGGAAATTAATACGAGGAAAAAAGTACGGGAAAAAATACGGAAAAAATAATACGAGAAAAAAGTACGGGGAAAAAAATACAGGAAAAAAGTTCGGGAAACAAAAAGTACGGGGAAAAATCTACGGAAAAAAAAACTACGGCCGGTCACGTGACTTTGTCACTTCCGGTGAAAGAGGCCCCACTAGGGCGGATATTGTTCCGGTTGCGCATGCGCATAACATACTTCCGAACAGAGACTTCCGGTCACGTCACTTCCGATCAAGCATGCACAATGGTCCGATCCCCCTCAAATATTAATTTGTAACCACATATATACTACTCACCCCAATGTTAGATATTATATGTTATTCAGCTATCAGACAGGGTATATAATGTGACATTCCCGGCTTAGGATCTATATTCCCCGAGGCGCAGCCGAAGGGAATATAGCCGGGAATGTCACATTATATACCCTGTCTGATAGCTGAATAACAGATATACTACGGATTTAACCATTGTTTTTTTTAAATACAAAATCCAAATGTATTAAATAAATTTGCCTCTTTTATTTTCATTTTTCGTATCTCTAGATGTCCATTTCCGTACCTTTGGCGTCATTCTTCAATGACGTCAAAATATCTGTCGCGTCATATTTCATGTATGGGGTGTCTCATGAAGGAAAATACTGTACTAAATTTCTAAATCAATACAGTTTCATATGTAGTAAATTTTATAAACTTTATAAATATAACATTAATATATCACATAACAAAATAACGGGTTTGCGAAACAGTTTCAATAATTTAAATGTTAACAACATGTAAATAAAACCTTGGTGTGGCCCCATGACGTCGAAAGTTTTCAAGGCTCAACGTTTTGCGTGGAACATAGGAGTTTGCTGGATCGATCAGGTATTTGTGACGGAATTAACCGTTGTAATATTTTTTTGTTCATGCAGCCGTTTTGAGTATAAAAACAGCATTTAATTTGGTAAAAATACATTTATTATTCCGTATTATACCATTGATTCAGTGAAGCGTAGTGTTTTGTCGTCCATGTTTTAATCGTTTTGGGGACTGAAATATATACCCCGTCTGTTTTCCGAATATATGCTGACATTCAGGGCTGAAGAACCAATGAAAATATGTGTAACAAACTAAATTCGTAATATAAGATATTCTTAATCTCTGAAACCACTTTAAGATTTAAATCCAAGATTGTCACCCCAATGTTAGATATAAGATATTCTTAATCTCTGAAACCACTTTAAGATTTAAATCCAAGATTGTCACCCCAATGTTAGATATAAGATATTCTTAATCTCTGAAACCACTTTAAGATTTAAAACAAAACTTGACATGAATGTTATTTGGGTGGCCTTCTGTCAAGTTTTTTTTGTCATTCTAAAATCCAAGAGGGCTGCATAGAAATCTGTGGGTAAATGCAAAAATGTTTTTATCTAATCTACAAATGGTTCATATTGATCATTGGATAGACATGTACACATTTTTTTGTTATGAAAAGAAAGTTTAAACAGTGATGGTCAACAATTTCACCAATATCAACAAAAATGAACAATCATTGAACATAAAAAAGACCACAACATATGACGTTGGAAATCCAGGTCCTGTCTTGGCATAGGCACAAAAATGTGGCGGTGTTAAACAGGTTAAGAAACCTGAGATGGTTGTCACCACATGTATAATTGAACATTGAACTCTTGGATAATTATTTTGAAAGAAATCCTCTAAATAAAGTGAGGTGTACCTGAAAGATAGTTGTTTTAACTTTTGAAAACACAAATCAACCCAAACTTCACCCTCAGTATTGTGCATTGTTCCCTCAATATTGTGCATTGTTGCTCAGTATTGTGCATTGTTGCACAAAGTTACCAGTGTAACATTTGTTTGGTACATTTTACTATTTGAAGTTGGATGAACAATAAACTTTTGAGAGCCTCCATGGTTCATTTGAAGTTTGACGAGTAATACAATATATTGAGAGCCTCCATGGTTCATTTGAAGTTTGACGTCGAGTAATACAAAGTCTTGGGAGCATTTGGTTTTTTACAAGATGTTCAGTCAAGTTCAAGAGATACAAGAGACAGAAGAGAAAATGAACCTCCTGGTTCCTCAGTTGAACCTCCTGGTTATGCAGAAATTGATCCACCTCAAAGGGTACCCATGTCAGGTCAAGGTTATCAACATGTTGGTCAATTCTATCAAGGTCAAGGATATCCACAACATGAAGGTGAACATTGGGAAGCAAAATGGCATCCACCACCATATGACTTGAATAAACCTCCATCACAATCAAATTTGGAGAATATTCCAACTCAACCTGAGTTTAAAAAGCATGAAATTAGCAATACACCAACTCAACAAACAGGACAAAATATGGGATAACAGTTTGTACATATCCCTTATGGACCTCCCCAGAATTTTATGAACAACCACATCCAACAGGTACAACAGGAAATCAACAAAACATCGCAGCTCCAAGCCCTCAACCAATCCAATAACCAGGAGTTGTACCATACTCTCCAGGTTATGGTTAGGCTAACTTTCCTGGTTAACAAGGTTCATATCAGTATCCAAACCATGGAGAACAACACCCCTATTCTGCACTAAAACATCCAAATATACCAGCAGTCTGCAAATAGACAAAACAGAGAAAACAGTTGACAGATATACAGAATATTAGGCATTTTGTTTTTTGGGACTGACATTATCACGGGGGTATATCAGGTGAGCCGGAACGGCGAGCCTGATACACCCCGTGATAACGTCAGTCCCAAAAACAAAATGTGCAATATTCTGTTTATCGGTAATTTATAATCAACTTTCAAAAAAATAATAAAATGAATTATTTAAAACGATATTTTGATGGGATTATTATTTTGTGGATGTATCTGGTTTTGTAAATGTGATTCGGTTCTGGCGCGCGAGGTTTATTCAAAAACTAGTTAACGGGGCGGCAAGATGTGTTTTTTACTATTTGACGTGTGTTATACATTATGATGGTTTTGTTGGATTTGAGTGTGTTTTGGAAATTATAATGTTCGAATATGATACCGGTAAATAATATTTGTCATAAAAACTTGTGCTAAGACCGTATCGAATACGTTTCACTGAAATATTCTGAATGTATGTCAAATCAATTAACATCCATAATAATCCCACTCGGAAGGCATTTAAGATTTTATGTTATTAATTTTAGAAAGTTAATTAATGTATATATATTTGCATATCCAGAATACAGAAGTTTTAGTTGATTCTTCCCGGCCCTGTTACTGATCAGTGCTATGTTGTATTAAATTTGAGCTCTTTTCGGTAATTGGATTGATTTCAATATTAAATCATCATTAGATATTGCAGTGTATATACAATGTAAGCCTAAGGATGTTCAATCTTAACCTATTTCTTGGTTTTCTATAATTTTGGTTTTGAGACCACGACATTGACCTTTTCCCGTATTATTGATTTTGATGACGCAACCAATTTTTTTTTTAAACAAGTATATCATGCGCGGTAGTTGGCGCATGCCTAATATGGACTGACCTAATAATTTTGATATCACGGCCAGTACGTTGAGATAAGCTTGATCAATCGACACACTTCGCCGAGTCTTTTCCCCCGTTTCGCGCCGAATACACATATTTACCTATATGCTTCGACAGTGCACATGTATTGTATTTATCCTGCAATTTTAAATCGTAAATAAACGTTTACTGGACGATGATAAAAGTTTTTGAAATAATTTTGTGTATGTATTTGAAAACAATATCCCCCGATGTGCCCCGATGAGCTTGCCCAGTAATATGTTACGAGCAATCGATCGGGAGTGATTTGGTTTATATTGATTTGCGACGCTTAAGAAAAAGTGCATGAAAAAAATGATACAATGTGTATTTATTAATTAAATACAGCTTGGAATTGAAAAGAATATCAACAACAGGTAATAGTCTTAACATTATATAAACATCATCAACGAGAACTACTGTTTAGTGTCATTTATTTCGAAAGCCGGAAGGTCAATGTCACTGAGGCGGGTTGGCTTGCAGGTTGCATGTACACATTGAAGTTTTGAGTGGGCGGAGCTTATCTTTGTATGTTCTATTTATAACTGACCAATATCAAATAAATATAGGGTAGGCTATATTGGTCGGTAAATGCTGTCATTGCAGGATAAATAAAGATACTGGTGGTAAGCCTTGTACCATATACATTCAACATTCCAGGTCTGAGACAGTGGAGCCACAAAATAATGAAGATATGGAAGTCTTGCAGGAGAAATCAGCAAGGACTGAAGAAAGACGAGGTAATAAATTGATTCTAGTTTAAGTTTAAGCATTTTCTATTGTCATAATGACAAATGGATTAAACACAAGATTTATGATTCTATGTTGTGTACAATAATGTTATTTTTACATTTCCTGTAAAAACAGATTGTATTTCTTTTCCATTTAATTTCAAGTGATTAACATCTTATTATTTTCTTATTTCCAAATTAACGAAGATAAAACCAATGAAAATATATCTAGAAATGGACAATTCTTGTTCCGCTGAAAGCTGTTGGATCTTTCTGTTCATGTTGTACTTTAGTGATATAGTGATAGAGTACACAAATATTTTACGCACAAGTGATAGAGTACGAAATTATTTTAGGTACAAGTGATACAGTACACAAATATTTTAGGTACAAGTGATACAGTACAAAAATATTTTAAATACAAGTGATAGAGTACAAAAAATATTTTAGGTACAAGTGATACAGTACATAAATAGCTTAGGTACAAGTGATACAGTACAAAAATATTTTAGGTACAAGTGATAGTGTACAAAAATAATTTAAGTCCAAGTGATGGAGTACAAAAATATTTTAGGTACAAGTGATACAGTACAAAAATATATTAGGTACAAGTGATAGAGTACAGAAATATTTTAGGTACAAGTGATATAGTACAAAATTAGTTTAGGTACAGGTGATAGAGTACAACAATATTTTAGGTACAAGTGATATAGTACAGAAATATTTTAGGTATAAGTGATAGAGTACAAAAATATTTTAGATACAAGTGGTAAAGTACAAAAATATTTTAGGTACAAGTGATACAGTACAAAAAATATTTTAGGTACAAGTGATACAGTACATAAATAGCTTAGGTACAAGTGATACAGTACAAAAATATTTTAGGTACAAGTGATAGTGTACAAAAATAATTTAAGTACAAGTGATGGAGTACAAAAATATTTTAGGTACAAGTGATACAGTACAAAAATATATTAGGTACAAGTGATAGAGTACAGAAATATTTTAGGTACAAGTGATATAGTACAAAATTAGTTTAGGTACAGGTGATAGAGTAGAGTACAACAATATTTTAGGTACAAGTGATATAGTACAGAAATATTTTAGGTACAAGTGATAGAGTACAAAAATATTTTAGATACAAGTGGTAAAGTACAAAAATATTTCAGGTACAAGTGATACAGTACAAAAATATTTTAGGTACAAGTGATAGAGTACGAAAATATTTTAGGTACAAGTGATACAGTACAAAAATATATTAGGTACAAGTGATAGAGTACAGAAATATTTTAGGTACAAGTGATATAGTACAAAATTAGTTTAGGTACAAGTGATAGAGTACAAAAATATTTTAGATACAAGTGGTAAAGTACAAAAATATTTTAGGTACAAGTGATACAGTACAAAAATATTTTAGGTACAAGTGATAGAGTACGAAAATATTTTAGGTACAAGTGATTGGTACAAAAAATATTTTAGGTACAAGTGATATAGTGCAGAAATATTTTAGGTACAAGTGATAAAGTACAGAAATATTTTAGGTACAAGTGATTGGTACAAAAATATTTTAGGTACAAGTGATAGAGTACAAAAATATATTAGGTACAAGTGATAGAGTACGAAAATATTTTAGGTACAAGTGATTGGTACAAAAATATTTTAGGTGCAAGTGATATAGTGCAGAAATATTTTAGGTACAAGTGGTAAAGTACAGAAATATTTTAGGTACAAGTGATAGGGTACGAAAATATTTTATGTACAAGTGATTGGTACAAAAATATTTTAGGTACAAGTGATATAGTACAGAAATATTTTAGGTACAAGTGATAAAGTACAGAAATATTTTAGGTACAAGTGATAAAGTACAAAAATATATTAGGTACAAGTGATAAAGTACAGAAATATATTAGGTACAAGTAATAGAGTACAGAAATATTTTAGGTACAAGTGATTGGTACAAAAATATTTTAGGTACAAGTGATAGAGTACAAAAATATGTTAGATACAAGTGATAAAGTACAAAAATATTTTAGGTACAAGTGATACAGTACAAAAATATTTTAGGTACAAGTGATACAGTACACAAATATTTTAGGTACAAGTGAAACAGTACAAAAATATTTTAAATACAAGTGATAGAGTACAAAAAATATTTTAGGTACAAGTGATACAGTACATAAATAGCTTAGGTACAAGTGATACAGTACAAAAATATTTTAGGTACAAGTGATAGTGTACAAAAATAATTTAAGTACAAGTGATGGAGTACAAAAATATTTTAGGTACAAGTAATACAGTACAAAAATATATTAGGTACAAGTGATAGAGTACAGAAATATTTTAGGTACAAGTGATATAGTACAAAATTAGTTTAGGTACAGGTGATAGAGTACAACAATATTTTAGGTACAAGTGATATAGTACAGAAATATTTTAGGTACAAGTGATAGAGTACAAAAATATTTTAGATACAAGTGGTAAAGTACAAAAATATTTTAGGTACAAGTGATAGAGTACGAAAATATTTTAGGTACAAGTGATACAGTACAAAAATATATTAGGTACAAGTGATAGAGTACAACAATATTTTAGGTACAAGTGATATAGTACAGAAATATTTTAGGTACAAGTGATAGAGTACAAAAATATTTTAGATACAAGTGGTAAAGTACAAAAATATTTTAGGTACAAGTGATACAGTACAAAAATATTTTAGGTACAAGTGATAGAGTACGAAAATATTTTAGGTACAAGTGATTGGTACAAAAAATATTTTAGGTACAAGTGATATAGTGCAGAAATATTTTAGGTACAAGTGATAAAGTACAGAAATATTTTAGGTACAAGTGATAAAGTACAGAAATATTTTAGGTACAAGTGATTGGTACAAAAATATTTTAGGTACAAGTGATAGAGTACAAAAATATTTTAGGTACAAGTGATAGAGTACAAAAATATATTAGGTACAAGTGATAGAGTACGAAAATATTTTAGGTACAAGTAATTGGTACAAAAATATTTTAGGTGCAAGTGATATAGTGCAGAAATATTTTAGGTACAAGTGGTAAAGTACAGAAATATTTTAGGTACAAGTGATAGAGTACGAAAATATTTTATGTACAAGTGATTGGTACAAAAATATTTTAGGTACAAGTGATATAGTACAGAAATATTTTAGGTACAAGTGATAAAGTACAGAAATATTTTAGGTACAAGTGATAAAGTACAGAAATATATTAGGTACAAGTAATAGAGTACAGAAATATTTTAGGTACAAGTGATTGGTACAAAAATATTTTAGGTACAAGTGATAGAGTACAAAAATATGTTAGATACAAGTGATAAAGTACAAAAATATTTTTGGTACAAGTGATACAGTACAAAAATATTTTAGGTACAAGTGATACAGTACACAAATATTTTAGGTACAAGTGATACAGTACAAAAATATTTTAAATACAAGTGATAGAGTACAAAAAATATTTTAGGTACAAGTGATACAGTACATAAATAGCTTAGGTACAAGTGATACAGTACAAAAATATTGTAGGTACAAGTGATAGTGTACAAAAATAATTTAAGTACAAGTGATGGAGTACAAAAATATTTTAGGTACAAGTGATACAGTACAAAAATATATTAGGTACAAGTGATAGAGTACAGAAATATTTTAGGTACAAGTGATATAGTACAAAATTAGTTTAGGTACAGGTGATAGAGTAGAGTACAACAATATTTTAGGTACAAGTGATATAGTACAGAAATATTTTAGGTACAAGTGATAGAGTACAAAAATATTTTAGATACAAGTGGTAAAGTACAAAAATATTTCAGGTACAAGTGATACAGTACAAAAATATTTTAGGTACAAGTGATAGAGTACGAAAATATTTTAGGTACAAGTGATACAGTACAAAAATATATTAGGTACAAGTGATAGAGTACAGAAATATTTTAGGTACAAGTGATATAGTACAAAATTAGTTTAGGTACAAGTGATAGAGTACAAAAATATTTTAGATACAAGTGGTAAAGTACAAAAATATTTTAGGTACAAGTGATACAGTACAAAAATATTTTAGGTACAAGTGATAGAGTACGAAAATATTTTAGGTACAAGTGATTGGTACAAAAAATATTTTAGGTACAAGTGATATAGTGCAGAAATATTTTAGGTACAAGTGATAAAGTACAGAAATATTTTAGGTACAAGTGATTGGTACAAAAATATTTTAGGTACAAGTGATAGAGTACAAAAATATATTAGGTACAAGTGATAGAGTACGAAAATATTTTAGGTACAAGTGATTGGTACAAAAATATTTTAGGTGCAAGTGATATAGTGCAGAAATATTTTAGGTACAAGTGGTAAAGTACAGAAATATTTTAGGTACAAGTGATAGGGTACGAAAATATTTTATGTACAAGTGATTGGTACAAAAATATTTTAGGTACAAGTGATATAGTACAGAAATATTTTAGGTACAAGTGATAAAGTACAGAAATATTTTAGGTACAAGTGATAAAGTACAAAAATATATTAGGTACAAGTGATAAAGTACAGAAATATATTAGGTACAAGTAATAGAGTACAGAAATATTTTAGGTACAAGTGATTGGTACAAAAATATTTTAGGTACAAGTGATAGAGTACAAAAATATGTTAGATACAAGTGATAAAGTACAAAAATATTTTAGGTACAAGTGATACAGTACAAAAATATTTTAGGTACAAGTGATACAGTACACAAATATTTTAGGTACAAGTGAAACAGTACAAAAATATTTTAAATACAAGTGATAGAGTACAAAAAATATTTTAGGTACAAGTGATACAGTACATAAATAGCTTAGGTACAAGTGATACAGTACAAAAATATTTTAGGTACAAGTGATAGTGTACAAAAATAATTTAAGTACAAGTGATGGAGTACAAAAATATTTTAGGTACAAGTAATACAGTACAAAAATATATTAGGTACAAGTGATAGAGTACAGAAATATTTTAGGTACAAGTGATATAGTACAAAATTAGTTTAGGTACAGGTGATAGAGTACAACAATATTTTAGGTACAAGTGATATAGTACAGAAATATTTTAGGTACAAGTGATAGAGTACAAAAATATTTTAGATACAAGTGGTAAAGTACAAAAATATTTTAGGTACAAGTGATAGAGTACGAAAATATTTTAGGTACAAGTGATACAGTACAAAAATATATTAGGTACAAGTGATAGAGTACAACAATATTTTAGGTACAAGTGATATAGTACAGAAATATTTTAGGTACAAGTGATAGAGTACAAAAATATTTTAGATACAAGTGGTAAAGTACAAAAATATTTTAGGTACAAGTGATACAGTACAAAAATATTTTAGGTACAAGTGATAGAGTACGAAAATATTTTAGGTACAAGTGATTGGTACAAAAAATATTTTAGGTACAAGTGATATAGTGCAGAAATATTTTAGGTACAAGTGATAAAGTACAGAAATATTTTAGGTACAAGTGATAAAGTACAGAAATATTTTAGGTACAAGTGATTGGTACAAAAATATTTTAGGTACAAGTGATAGAGTACAAAAATATTTTAGGTACAAGTGATAGAGTACGAAAATATTTTAGGTACAAGTGATACAGTACAAAAATATATTAGGTACAAGTGATAGAGTACAACAATATTTTAGGTACAAGTGATATAGTACAGAAATATTTTAGGTACAAGTGATAGAGTACAAAAATATTTTAGATACAAGTGGTAAAGTACAAAAATATTTTAGGTACAAGTGATACAGTACAAAAATATTTTAGGTACAAGTGATAGAGTACGAAAATATTTTAGGTACAAGTGATTGGTACAAAAAATATTTTAGGTACAAGTGATATAGTGCAGAAATATTTTAGGTACAAGTGATAAAGTACAGAAATATTTTAGGTACAAGTGATAAAGTACAGAAATATTTTAGGTACAAGTGATTGGTACAAAAATATTTTAGGTACAAGTGATAGAGTACAAAAATATTTTAGGTACAAGTGATAGAGTACAAAAATATATTAGGTACAAGTGATAGAGTACGAAAATATTTTAGGTACAAGTAATTGGTACAAAAATATTTTAGGTGCAAGTGATATAGTGCAGAAATATTTTAGGTACAAGTGGTAAAGTACAGAAATATTTTAGGTACAAGTGATAGAGTACGAAAATATTTTATGTACAAGTGATTGGTACAAAAATATTTTAGGTACAAGTGATATAGTACAGAAATATTTTAGGTACAAGTGATAAAGTACAGAAATATTTTAGGTACAAGTGATAAAGTACAGAAATATATTAGGTACAAGTAATAGAGTACAGAAATATTTTAGGTACAAGTGATTGGTACAAAAATATTTTAGGTACAAGTGATAGAGTACAAAAATATGTTAGATACAAGTGATAAAGTACAAAAATATTTTTGGTACAAGTGATACAGTACAAAAATATTTTAGGTACAAGTGATACAGTACACAAATATTTTAGGTACAAGTGATACAGTACAAAAATATTTTAAATACAAGTGATAGAGTACAAAAAATATTTTAGGTACAAGTGATACAGTACATAAATAGCTTAGGTACAAGTGATACAGTACAAAAATATTGTAGGTACAAGTGATAGTGTACAAAAATAATTTAAGTACAAGTGATGGAGTACAAAAATATTTTAGGTACAAGTGATAGGGTACGAAAATATTTTATGTACAAGTGATTGGTACAAAAATATTTTAGGTACAAGTGATATAGTACAGAAATATTTTAGGTACAAGTGATAAAGTACAGAAATATTTTAGGTACAAGTGATAAAGTACAAAAATATATTAGGTACAAGTGATAAAGTACAGAAATATATTAGGTACAAGTAATAGAGTACAGAAATATTTTAGGTACAAGTGATTGGTACAAAAATATTTTAGGTACAAGTGATAGAGTACAAAAATATGTTAGATACAAGTGATAAAGTACAAAAATATTTTAGGTACAAGTGATACAGTACAAAAATATTTTAGGTACAAGTGATACAGTACACAAATATTTTAGGTACAAGTGATACAGTACAAAAATATTTTAAATACAAGTGATAGAGTACAAAAAATATTTTAGGTACAAGTGATACAGTACATAAATAGCTTAGGTACAAGTGATACAGTACAAAAATATTTTAGGTACAAGTGATAGTGTACAAAAATAATTTAAGTACAAGTGATGGAGTACAAAAATATTTTAGGTACAAGTAATACAGTACAAAAATATATTAGGTACAAGTGATAGAGTACAGAAATATTTTAGGTACAAGTGATATAGTACAAAATTAGTTTAGGTACAGGTGATAGAGTACAACAATATTTTAGGTACAAGTGATATAGTACAGAAATATTTTAGGTACAAGTGATAGAGTACAAAAATATTTTAGATACAAGTGGTAAAGTACAAAAATATTTTAGGTACAAGTGATAGAGTACGAAAATATTTTAGGTACAAGTGATACAGTACAAAAATATATTAGGTACAAGTGATAGAGTACAACAATATATTAGGTACAAGTGATATAGTACAGAAATATTTTAGGTACAAGTGATAGAGTACAAAAATATTTTAGGTACAAGTGATAGAGTACGAAAATATTTTAGGTACAAGTGATTGGTACAAAAAATATTTTAGGTACAAGTGATATAGTGCAGAAATATTTTAGGTACAAGTGATAAAGTACAGAAATATTTTAGGTACAAGTGATAAAGTACAGAAATATTTTAGGTACAAGTGATTGGTACAAAAATATTTTAGGTACAAGTGATAGAGTACAAAAATATTTTAGGTACAAGTGATAGAGTACAAAAATATATTAGGTACAAGTGATAGAGTACGAAAATATTTTAGGTACAAGTAATTGGTACAAAAATATTTTAGGTGCAAGTGATATAGTGCAGAAATATTTTAGGTACAAGTGGTAAAGTACAGAAATATTTTAGGTACAAGTGATAGAGTACGAAAATATTTTATGTACAAGTGATTGGTACAAAAATATTTTAGGTACAAGTGATATAGTACAGAAATATTTTAGGTACAAGTGATAAAGTACAGAAATATTTTAGGTACAAGTGATAAAGTACAGAAATATATTAGGTACAAGTAATAGAGTACAGAAATATTTTAGGTACAAGTGATTGGTACAAAAATATTTTAGGTACAAGTGATAGAGTACAAAAATATGTTAGATACAAGTGATAAAGTACAAAAATATTTTTGGTACAAGTGATACAGTGCAAAAATATTTTAGGTACAAGTGATACAGTACACAAATATTTTAGGTACAAGTGATACAGTACAAAAATATTTTAAATACAAGTGATAGAGTACAAAAAATATTTTAGGTACAAGTGATACAGTACATAAATAGCTTAGGTACAAGTGATACAGTACAAAAATATTGTAGGTATAAGTGATAGTGTACAAAAATAATTTAAGTACAAGTGATGGAGTACAAAAATATTTTAGGTACAAGTGATACAGTACAAAAATATATTAGGTACAAGTGATAGAGTACAGAAATATTTTAGGTACAAGTGATATAGTACAAAATTAGTTTAGGTACAGGTGATAGAGTACAACAATATTTTAGGTACAAGTGATATAGTACAGAAATATTTTAGGTACAAGTGATAGAGTACAAAAATATTTTAGATACAAGTGGTAAAGTACAAAAATATTTTAGGTACAAGTGATACAGTACAAAAATATTTTAGGTACAAGTGATAGAGTACGAAAATATTTTAGGTACAAGTGATTGGTACAAAAAATATTTTAGGTACAAGTGATATAGTGCAGAAATATTTTAGGTACAAGTGATAAAGTATAGAAATATTTTAGGTACAAGTGATTGGTACAAAAATATTTTAGGTACAAGTGATAGAGTACAAAAATATTTTAGGTACAAGTGATAGAGTACAAAAATATATTAGGTACAAGTGATAGAGTACGAAAATATTTTAGGTACAAGTGATTGGTACAAAAATATTTTAGGTGCAAGTGATATAGTGCAGAAATATTTTAGGTACAAGTGGTAAAGTACAGAAATATTTTAGGTACAAGTGATAGAGTACGAAAATATTTTATGTACAAGTGATTGGTACAAAAATATTTTAGGTACAAGTGATATAGTACAGAAATATTTTAGGTACAAGTGATAAAGTACAGAAATATTTTAGGTACAAGTGATAAAGTACAAAAATATATTAGGTACAAGTGATAAAGTACAGAAATATATTAGGTACCAGTAATAGAGTACAGAAATATTTTAGGTACAAGTGATTGGTACAAAAATATTTTAGGTACAAGTGATAGAGTACAAAAATATGTTAGATACAAGTGATAAAGTACAGAAATATTTTAGGTACAAGTGATACAGTACAAAAATATTTTAGGTACAAGTGATACAGTACACAAATATTTTAGGTACAAGTGATACAGTACAAAAATATTTTAAATACAAGTGATAGAGTACAAAAAATATTTTAGGTACAAGTGATACAGTACATAAATAGCTTAGGTACAAGTGATACAGTACAAAAATATTTTAGGTACAAGTGATAGTGTACAAAAATAATTTAAGTACAAGTGATGGAGTACAAAAATATTTTAGGTACAAGTGATACAGTACAAAAATATATTAGGTACAAGTGATAGAGTACAGAAATATTTTAGGTACAAGTGATATAGTACAAAATTAGTTTAGGTACAAGTGATAGAGTACAACAATATTTTAGGTACAAGTGATATAGTACAGAAATATTTTAGGTACAAGTGATAGTGTACAGAAATATTTTAGATACAAGTGATAAAGTACAAAAATATTTTAGATACAAGTGGTAAAGTACAAAAATATTTTAGGTACAAGTGATAGAGTACAAAAATATTTTAGATACAAGTGGTAAAGTACAAAAATATTTTAGGTACAAGGGATACAGTACAAAAATAGTTTAGGTACAAGTGATAAAGTACAAAAATATTTTAGGTACAAGGGATACAGTACAAAAATATTTTAGGTACAAGTGATTGGTACAAAAAATATTTTAGGTACAAGTGATAGAGTACAAAAATATTTTAGGTACAAGTGATATTGTGCAGAAATATTGTAGGTACAAGTGATAAAGTACAGAAATATTTTAGGTACAAGTGATAAAGTACAGAAATATTTTAGGTACAAGTGATTGGTACAAAAATATTTTAGGTACAAGTGATAGAGTACAAAAATATATTAGGTACAAGTGATTGGTACAAAAATATTTTAGGTGCAAGTGATATAGTGCAGAAATATTTTAGGTACAAGTGGTAAAGTACAGAAATATTTTAGGTACAAGTGATAGAGTACGAAAATATTTTATGTACAAGTGATTGGTACAAAAATATTTTAGGTACAAGTGATATAGTACAGAAATATTTTAGGTACAAGTGATAAAGTACAGAAATATTTTAGGTACAAGTGATAAAGTACAAAAATATATTAGGTACAAGTGATAAAGTACAAAAATATTTAAGGTACAAGTGATACAGTACAAAAATATTTTAGGTACAAGTGATACAGTACAAAAATATTTTAGGTACAAGTGATACAGTACAAAAATATTTTAGGTACAAGTGATAGAGTACAGAAATATTTTAGGTACAAGTAATTGGTACAAACATATTTTAGATACAAGTGATAGAGTACAGAAATAATATAGGAGTCCTGATAAATTCTGATTGCATTGTTTGTATTGTGTTCACAGCGTGTAAGTGATTTATGCTGCCCTATACTATTACCTTATACATATACCTTGGTGAATACATGTCTGATCTGTTTACCATATTGGTCATGCAGTAGGAACCTTTCTACTTGACACAGTCTTTCAATTACTTAGCAGATATGCATGATCCTTAAATGAATCGATCCAGTTATGATTTTCATGTGTAAATTAATATACGATTTACATATATCACGGCCACCAATCTCTCTAGCTCATATTCAAATGATATGCCACATACGCAACTATTATCAGCACCGATACTGCGCATGGGTTAATTGATACCATTATCACACTCGATATAAAAATAATAGATTATATAATGAAATATTAAATAATCGTTCGCTGTAATTAAGTAATTAAAGCTGTATTTTCAATCCGCATATATTTGCAAACTACAATTTCTTAGATTTCGAACGGTATAACATATTTCATGAAAGAATATTTCTTTGTCTGTTCCATTTTGATTTTAAAGCAATGAGGGTCCGACCATATAAATAGATCGGTGAAAAAACTTAAACTAGCTGAAAACGCATTTACACGTTAGAATTGCTTTTTTAAGCTTAACTTGTAAATTTCAATCCGCATATATTCATATTGTATACAAAACAATCTGTCAAATGATGTATTTTTCATATTCAAGAAAAAATTGAAAATCTGTTCCATTTTGCTCCAAAAATCAGGTTATGGCGTCTAAGTCAATATAACAAAAAAACATTAAGTCCGTACCACACGGTGGGTAGTATCGAGAATTAGCCTATGTACATTCGTATTGATAAAATAATATTTAAATACATGAGAAAAACAATTGGGTGATTACTTATATTATAATATTTAATCAAATAAATTATTGTCTCGTTTTGTCTTGTATATTATTTCTTTCTTCGTGGCTTAAATCAAATATATTAATAATATTTATGATTTATGAAAAAGTGTTTTGAAGCTAAATTTATGAAAAGTTTGTATAAACAACGTTAATGAGAAAGAGGGAGAGGCGTTAAGGTGCAAAATTGGCCCCACATTTTATAAAAAAAATAATGCTTCACATAGAATAAAAACAATTTACTAATTTAATTGTTATATTTACAAATTTTCAAAAAATATATCTTTCCGTGAGATTGGGTGCGCTATGACGTCATAATGACATCATGATTAGACGGATAATGCTAACAATGGACAATAAACGACATATTCAATGTACATTTTAGCTATTTTATATACCTCCACATTCTTCCACCAACACCAAATTGAGCAGTTGTTTTGAGTATAGAGGGTTAATGATTGTATCAAAATATTTTGTTGGTGGAGGATTGTGGAGGTTGTTAAATATTAATTTATTTATAACCTCGGCCAGACCCTTAAAATCAATATTTTCACTCTTCTGATTGTATATATGATACCATTATGTATATATACACAATCTCTGTACATTTTATGATTTATTTCAAGGAATGAAATTCATCAGTAAATAACTTGTTTCTGTAAATAATTGTATTTATTTTAAATACAGTTTGTATACATTGAAACCAGGAGAAAAACTCAGTTCATGCAGTCCTGTGTCAACGCGATAAAAAGAACTGGGGACTATAAGTTCCATATATGGCCCCATATTTAATGACTCATTATCTTAGAAAATACTTGATTAAAATTTGATGTGTTTTATTTTATAGACGACATCATACTTTTGATGTTAAAGCTTGTTTCCAACAAAATCGATACGTATTTGACGTCATTGTGACGTCATTGAGCGTTATTTGTTTTCTGTATTTCGTGGAATTTTGCCCACGATATTTCGACGGTTTTCGAAGAAATTAAGCACCTCCGTAGTCGTGCACCAGACAATATTTTACCAGATTATGAAAATAAATAAAACACAAATACTGTTAAAGTATTTTTTGGTGCACGAGGTGTTAAATTTCTTGAAAAACGACAGGAAAATGTTCAAATATTACAAGCGCTTAGATGACTTTTTGATGTTTGAGAAGCAATAGTTTCCGTAAAAAACGATGGTATGTCGGCACGTAACAGTTATATAACATAAAAATAAAATAAACACCACTTCATCCAAAATAGTTTTTATTGATTATATATTTTCTTCCGGGATGCTGAAATAGTTATTATTACCGTGATACTGAGGTAGGTTTAATGGTCTATCGATGCTACTTCTAAAATGAATTAAGATAGTTTGATCCAAAAGGAGTAGATATTTTTTGGGCACAATCCAACATATCCTTAAGAAGAGTTTGAAGATACCACAGGGGCAATCAGAATCCGTGTATGCGTTCTGTCATGTGCATAAGTTATTGTTTGCATGATTGACAGACAATATTCATCATATTGTTTTCTAGCTTCTGAATTGTCGATCGAGAAAAAAATAAAATATTCTAGACAGGCAGCAAATAGCCAGTCAATGGGGTTTGCAATTAATATTTCGCATGCACAATAGCGACCCACCACCACAAGGTGTGGAAAATAGAAATATTCTTCTGTGGTTTAATGCGTATTAACTGCATTACATGTAAACTGTATTATTCTGTTTGATAAAGTCCTTTAACTAGAACAGAAAAAAAATTACCCTTGAGTGAAATAGTGTTGTAATAAAATATCGTGAACGTGATGTAAAAGTATGAAAGCATTTCAAGGTATATTTTAAATGAGGTTGAAACATGTTGCCATTTGATATCAATTCGGTTGTATTACATTTTGACGATTTTAATTACGGAAGACGATCACAACCATATTTTTTTTTTCACAATTGCAACTCAGCTGTTTTTTTTCATAGCATATAATAAAATGAAAAAATATATATCACACTGTCGGAACAGTTTCAACATTCAAAAAACAAATCGTTGAAATAATATCATCTAGTGTCCGTCGTCTGTTATCCATAACTTTTCATATTAATATTTAATCTTTTTCTTAACCCGCACCTTGGCATTTTTTTTTTTTTTTATAGATTTATGATGGTTGTCCGTAAAAATGTACTGGAATATATCATAACATTGGTTGTCGTTAAGAATAAAGTACGGTTAAAAAAGTGTTTAAACAAATTTCAAATATGACAAAGTTCTATTCCTCAAATAAATCTATCTATTACTTCTTTAAGGTTAATACCAAAATTTCGGCCAGTTTTCGACAATCAATGTTAATAAGTTTCTGAATTTATATGATCTCAATATGTACATTATCAATGTCATAGCAGACGATGAAACCAAAATTGGTCTGCATGAGATATATTTTTTAAATGATTAAAGCTTTGTTATGGTGACGAAAAAATGAATTACGAAAAAATACAATTTGAACGTGAAATAATAGATGTGGTACATGTACGTAGTTCTTACATTTAAAGATGACATTTTTAGATCAGATTTCCTGAGATCATTCATGCAATTTCAGCATCATAATATAACCTCTGACAAATGAAGCGACCAAAATAATGAGAGATTTTATCACGTGAAACAAACAGTCGAAAACAGGAGACCGTCGAAAATGGATGACGTTGCGACATTACTATTCGTTCACTTTAATTTCATAATACAGTTTCAGAACATGTTTTTATTCCTGAAATCAATCCACATTGCATATTAAGTCAAAGTTATGCTTTGTTTATTGAGTTTTATTATGCTTTGTTTTTCTTTTTCTTTTTTAAAGATATGCATTATAATACAATGATACGTACATTCTGTATTCTGAAAAAAATGACGTTCAGTGCTTTTCATTACCTGACTTTGTCGGTCCGCTGTGAGGAATTAGATACACATATTAACTAACTGTATTTATTTATGAAAAGCACATATTGTGAATACATTTTGGAGAAAATTTTATCGACATCTGAGGTGAGGCCGATTTTGGCTCTTATAGCTCCAAGTCCTTTGAGAATAAAACAATAATTTAATATACCGGTATATCAACTTCAAAGAAAGGCCGAAGCTACACACGCGTACTATTAAATGCCAATTATCACAATCCAATTATCTCTTTTATATATTGTTTTAAATCAATTATTTAAAGGCTGAAGAAAAAGGTAGGAATGTTAAAATTGCATTTAATTACAGTCATTGATTTTAAGTACAAAATAAAGATAAAGTTCTTCTTCACTGAAGGTTTATTTCTCAGCACATCATATATTTACGGTTTATACCCACTTGGTCTACTCCCATTTGATCTACTCCCATTTGGTCTATTCCCACTTGGTCTACTCTAGAAAAATGATTGTGTTGCATTTGGTCTACTCTATGAATTTTAGGGGTCATTCCAAAATGTCTACTCCCAAAATGTCTACAGGTAGATGTTGGCTAATTAGACATTTTTTTCTTAAATTGTCTACTCCTGATTAAAAGTTATTCCCAAAATATCTACAGGTAATTTTCTTATGTTGCTTAAAATATTCCATGAGTTGCTGTATTAAGTACCATGATATAGCTGTGAAATATGATGAAAAAATCAATGTTCTTATATTGTTGGTAGTCTGCAATTTGTATGACGATTTGAGACACAATCTGTTTTTTGAAATTTCTAAATTTGTTGACAATTTTCATACACTTGACATTGATACCAAATTTGTGAAACTGATGACTTGTCTTGATATCCAGCACTATTTTTGCAAAATATTAAATAAATTTTACTTTCGTAGGAAATTATTTTCACAGTAAATTTGTATCCAATTTATTGATATCAGAATTCTTATAAAGGTTTTTACAAGTTTATGGTTGGACACTTGAGTTCTAATATGATGAATATATATATTGGAGTAAATTTTTAGCTATGAATTTTTATTTTTATTTTTTATTTACGACAAAAAGTTTTATAGAATTTTCAAATTGATTTAAATAGATTTTTAACTATGCTAATTAATGTATAAAGTTTTATATTGTTAGTGTCTCGTAAGTCAGATTTTTTGGCTGGATATTGATTGTTTTATATGTAAATATTATATATTATGTAGATTTTTATGACAATCAATAGGTGACACTCAAATAAATAAATTTATTATTTATTTATTATTATTCTTATGTTACTTGTTGGTAGTCTTATATTACTTAAAATATTTCATATTTATTAAAACAATATATTGCATTTTAATTGATTTTTTTTCTTAGATCAAACACGCGCACAAGCTGAGTATTCAAATGAGTAAATTGTAAAAAACAGTTGTCTTTTTGAAATAATAATTAGACATTTTACATAAACAATTATCATGATTATGCTATCCTTTGATCTTTATTCACTTCTAGAAATAAAAAATAAAGTTATCTTTAATGAGGCTTGATTAATTATAAATGTCTACCTGAATGTCTAAATGTTGCGTAAACATTTCAGTTTTCAAATAGTTGTAAGGCTTTAATTTATTGTATAAACCAAGGACGTATATATATATACGTCCTTGTATAAACATATAATTTTATATGGAAATTTTATAAAAAAAAGATTATGAAAAATGTCCTAAAAATTAAATATGTATGATAAAATAATTATTGTAACATATAGAAAAAATTAAAATCTTTTTAGACATTTTGGGAAAAACCTAATATTCTGCAGTAGACATTTTGGGGACATAAACAGTAGACATTTTGGGAGTAGACATTTTGGGCATGGACCGAATTTTATATACAAAAACAACATATAAAAAACAATTTCACTCTATTATGGGAAAATTTTAAGAGAAAGTTTAAAAGTGTCAATTTAAATTTGTTATGATATGTATTTATTAAACAACATTATTAAGAAAAAAAACTGCTGGAACGATATAATCTGGGTCACGGGTCACTGTAATCAGGCGGCTGTATTGAGAAACAGATACGGTGTTGAAAAAACTGTTGATACTCACAAAATATTGATAAATGCAATAACATTTTATGTTTGTCTTCAAGAAATATGATAGACAACACCATGTGTGAAGTTTTATGACGAAATATCTCCGATTTCTATGTAAATTTACGAGTTGAAGTTGCGGCTGTATCGAGAAACAGATACGGTGTTGAAAAAACTGTTGATACTCATAAAATATTGATAAATGCAATAACATGTTATGTTTGTCTTCAAGAAATATGATAGACAAAACCATGTGTGAAGTTCTATGACGAAATATCTCCGATTTCTATGTAAATTTACGAGTTGAAGCGGGGAAACACCCACAGGTAATTTTAGCGATGTATTTTTTATCTTGGACAAGAATAATGAGCGTGCTGATTGGATAACCGATTTAAAACACACTGACAACGCATGGTAAAAAGATGCATGTAAAAGAAATTTATGTTATATTTATTCATTTGTTTGATACACATTTAAAAAAAAAATCAATGTCATATACTTTCTTCATTAAAGGGTAGAACTATTTTTAAAACAGCTATTTTTGAATTTTATATAAAATATTTATTTATTATACAAAACAAATCAAAGTTGTGTATGAAATACATTTAAGCTTGGTGATACAAAAAATAGTTATATTTAAAAATGAGCTTGTAACATAAACAATGGGAATGATTATTAAAAAGTAACATATTCCTCTGTTTTTACAGTGATTAACAGTTTTGATACTTTCAATAGAATGTTTTTTATTTTTGATCTTACAGCTTGACCAAAATTAATAGAGCAAAGTGGCTTCTCTAACAACATAAGCTGATAATATCAGTGATATCAATGCACATAAAATAAGGTTCATGCGTTTGAGACAATTAGTACAAACATGAGCCTTTTTCTTTTGTCTTTTTACCAGATCAAACAGATCTTAATTATTACTTTATATAGGCTATATAAAGCTCAGAAAACTAAACTAGTAATTCAGTCCAATCACAACCCTAATACACTATAATTTTAATTTAAAAGATGTTATAAACCTCTATTTCATAAAATTTCATTAAGTAGACGAAATGGGAAAACAAAATTACTTTGAAACATATAGTACTTGGATACAAGATAGATGATAAAAACTATCTTGCATTAAATTTTTTGATAACAGTTGTAGGGTTTTCCATCTACAAATCGTACTATATATCTGAACAGAAAACAAAGTATATTGATGTTTATAGAATATTTGCCAATGAATATATTAAAAGAATAAATGAAAATAAAACACTTCAAAAGTGTACATTTTTAATGAAAGTAAAAAATTATATAATAAATGCAAAATAAATAAATGTTTTCAAAAGGTATTAAATAGAAATTGTATTTAGGTTGTATTCATGTAATTCTGATTATAGCCCTGGATAATCAGAACAGGATGTAACAGGGAAACACCAAAAGGAGCTTGGACTTTTGGCGTGTTAATTGTAGCAAGCATTTGAATAAAATATATTACGTTGTTAAAGAAAAAATTTCAACAGCAGACGAAATGGGAATAGACCAAATCGGAATGGTCAAATAGTAGACCAAATGGGAATAGACCAAATGGGAGTTACCATATTTAAATCATATCAATAATATAAAAAAACACAATACAATACTCTTATATCACTGGATAAGTGAAATAATAATAAAAACAACTTTTAACAACACTCTCAAGGATGGTGTGACATCAGCTTTGATGATGATGTGTGTAGATTGCTCTGGGTTGTAGTTTTCTCTGGTGAATATACCTAAAATAAAAGAAATTGTTACTCAATTTGTCCTTATATTATCTTCAGAAATATATACCAAAAAAGGCTTCCCTTAATAATAGTAGTCAATGCACAAATAAGTAGAGTGCCATACAACCAATGGTATTAATTTGGGTAAATGGACAGAAAGTTACAGGACATAAAGTCACAACTTTATAGGACAAAAAGTCACAACTTTATAGGACAAAAAGTCACAATTATTATTTTGGGTTAAATAATGTTATAACAATAAAATGTCACAATACACATTTAACATGTATGTGGGACAATACAAGTGACTTTTTAAAAATTATTGTTTATAGCAAGGGCACTCGTGGCACGGAATAGGAATCATTCACCGCTTCTCCCGTTTGGTGACGTTGTTGTTCCATAAATGGTTACATGTGCGTTTGAATCACCAAGACGCTTGTATCTCACGTAAACTTAATGACGGCACCGAATTATAAACTTGGACAGTGCAAACATTGAAGGCTTAACTAGTACAGTGCAGGGTGATATTACCTGTTAGAAATGTAGATTTAGTGGACGATTACATGTAAAATAACAGTATAGTCTTTAAGTCGTAAGAAAGGAGTTTTATTATGAACATACATGTATTAAGAAATACAACGGACGTTTACAAGCCACATCGGCATGCATCTTGCTCTTGGTGTAGCCTAGAGATACATGTTCATAAAAAGTGTACATGATGTACGGTTACTCACACTGCAATACTGATGAACATCAACATTTTAAAGTACCTGTATTTCGGGAAATATACTATATAGCTCCAAGAGAATAAAATAGAATGATAAAGACACCGCCTCCACATACAAATTTTTGAATAAATATATCTAGGTCTATCTATATTTAGGCAATCTTCAAACCTTAATCACACCCTTTAAAATTATTTGGTAGTGTTATTAACTGTTAAAGATTTGAGAACAATCGGATTTATTATAGAATTTATTTTAGAAAGACTTTGAGCATATGTATTATGAATGGTATAATAAGAAAAGTGGTTTCTTACCATTTTAAATTATTTTCGACATATTTTGGTAGCATTCAAATATTTTGTACAATCAGACTGACGGGTCATCGTATATAACCTGGAACTGCCGTACAATGTAAAACTAAAGACTCAAGTTGACACCGACAGAGTTCCGTTCAGGTTTGAAGTGGGATTCGTGCTGCTCAATCTTCAGTTTTCTGTGCAATGTTTTTTAGAACACTGTTTATCATTTTTTTCTTTTGGCCATTGCATTGTCCGTCTTCGAATTATGACTTCCGATAACCCTTTTGGCATCTATAAACTTTTCTTATCTGTTAACCTAGATACGCGGACCACTATATAATCCCAATTATCAAATTTATTTGATTGTAATATATGAAAATATATTGAAGATTACAATTATTTGGCAAAATGAACTGTTTAATGGTAAAGAACTAAAAGCAAAACACATTATTTTTGTGGATTTATTCCATTCAAATGCAAGTAAAAACGTTATTTATAACTTTAGTTAGCCGCATGTTATTTAAATGAACAGTCAAACGATTTGAATTACAATTTCAGAAATGCTACGAAAAAAATCGGGAATTTGCATTAAACCCAGCGTTCTATACAAAAAGATAAGCATACAAATCTAAAAATCTAAAAATAATTTTATTTTGTGTTGCTTAAGCAAAAATTGGAACAAAAATGAGAAAAGGAAAATATGTTTCAAAAATAAAAACTTTCATCATCTATATAGGGAAGGTCAATTAAGTTTTTCCTTCCCTTAAACTGGACATATCATACACATGAAGAATATTTTTTGTTGAACATTTTGGAAAATAATCATAGATGTGTTCCCTTTAGATTTTTTATTAAAAACATAAATTTGTTATTGCTATTAATTTTTTTTATCATTAGCCGTATTTTGATTTATTTTGAATAAGCTCCCATTTAAATGATATAAAGTACCAACTATGTTACTTGAAAAGGTGTCTGTACACACAGAAATTCTATTTGTTTACTGTTACAAGTTTTTTTTATTATTTTGCTCCTTTTCTTTGTTTGTTGAAAATTGTATATTACTGCCTAAAGGTATAAATGAATTTGTTGTGTTCCTGCATATTGTACATGTATGGTTTTGATTTACTTCTTTTTACCCAGATTTTTATTAGGGACAATTTTTCCAGAACAAAAATTCTGCTTCAGAGTGCATTTTTTTTTTTCAGTTACAAAAATGTAGGATTAAAATCTTTTTATAAGAGTAAAATACACCCTTTCCCCCTAATGCTAATATAAAGAAATGAAATACACTGTTAGGAATTTAATTAATAAACCTAATATCCCTGTCGTTCTTTAGTCAACTGTTCAAGTGAAATGGTTGTACGTATAATATACAGTACTATTAAAACAAAATTGATTATCTCGCAATTCGGGCAACTTATTTTGTTTCAATAGTAATTTATCTAACCTGTACAATAATGTTATAATTTATAAAATAAAAGAAAAGTCGTGAGAAGGAGTTTACATAATTTTCCTATTCATGTTATAAGGCAGTAGATATTGACCTGTCCTTGTAACCACCATTGTCTGTATTTAAACAACCTTATTTAAAAAAAACTGCTGAGATCTGCTAATCTGGGTCACGGGTCACTGTAATCGGGCGGCTGTATCGAGAAACAGATACGGTGTTGAAAAAACTGTTGATACTCATAAAATATTGATAAATGCTATAAAATTTAATGTTTGTCTTCAAGAAATATGATAGACAAAACCATGTATGAAGTTTTATGACGAAATATCTCCGATTTCTATGTAAATTTACGAGTTGAAGTTGCGGCTGTATCGAGAAACAGATACGGTGTTGAAAAAAATGTTGATACTCATACACTATTGATAAATGCAATACAATTTTATGTTTGTCTTCAAGAAATAAGATAGACAAAACCATGTGTGAAGTTTTATGACGAAATATCTTCGATTTCTATGTAAATTTACGAGTTGAAGTGGGGAAATTTTATGTTAGATTTCTAAAAATATTCTACTCTGAAACCACAGGTAAATTTACTTTAGCGATGTATTTTTTATCTTGGACAAGAATAATGAGCGTCCTGATTGGATGACCGATTTAAGACACACTGACTCTGCATGGTAACAAGATGCATGTAAAAGAAATCTGTTATATTTATTCATTTGTTTGATTCTGGAATATTGTTGATCATTGATTTAAACAAGAAAAAAGGGAAAAAGAGGGGGGGGGGGGTGAATTTTATTTGTGAATTTTACAGTTAAATAAATGTTATGTTTCGACCGTTTAAAGAGAAAAATAAAAATTTGTTGCGACTAAAGCTTAAATCAGCGTTAAAAATTGAACAAATATCAGTGGTTTGTAAATGAAATTTATTTTAAATAGAAAATCTGAATTTATTATTTATTAATTTATTATTAATGATACAACTTTATATCCCTTGGGAGGAGGAGGGGGGCTATGATGAAAATTTGAAATAAAAACACAGGACCGGATTTTAAGCAAAAATAATAATCCAGGATTAGTTTTTTTATTAAGAAAAATCCAGGACCCTGTGTCCAGGAATTTTTTTTTTTTAAAGTTAATAATATGAAATATTGACATCCACACTTGCCTTTTGGACAGCACATTTCTGTGTCCACACTTGTTGTTTCACAATAAATATGTTCAAAGTAAGCGTCATCGAGACTTATGGAACAGCGACTTTTGTCGTAAGAAGTTTTTTGAATGATCCCCATTGTTTTTATCTGTTGATCTATGCACGCACTACTAAGACGGCATTGTCATAATTTGGTCTTAATTTATGGTACTAGGATGTGCTTTGCAAAGTTTTGACCTTTTCATCTAAGACATTAGCAATGTTACATATCTGGCATGCATCCAGGATATGTACAATGAAGGAAGAACACAGGATTTACACAGACATCATGTTCTTTGTATTTGATTACATATAATACCTTGTCTTTTGTATGAACAATTATTTATATACACGACTATATGGTTTAAAAGGAATATATTACTTGGTTCTATTTTAAGCTTGTCCTGTGTTTACCAAGAAGCTAATTGTATTGATTGGTAAATTAGTACAAATTGTAATATCATACCACTGGTTTTTTCCCTCAATTGAATTCAAAGCTATTGTCAAGTAAATTACGGGATAGATATTCGCGAGTCCGATCTCTGGTTGGATCATAGCAAACATTATGTAATTTGTCTTTATATTTCTTGGCTAAACATATGGTACTTAGGAGTGATCGTATGGTAGTTGGGTTTACAGGCTATTGGCATTTGCTCGCTTCATTTGATTAATGTTTGCATTAAAAAAAATGCAGATAACAATTCTTCTCTTCAAAAATGGGCTTACGATTTACGACTTACGAGTACCTACCAACACTCTTAACTAACTTTGCGATCACTTTTTATCGTAAGTCATAAATCCTATTTATTAGTGAAACGGTCATAACTCTTAAGAGTGCATTTATGTCTACGTTTCCGACTTACGACCTTTAGTTAAACGGTCGCCAGTTCTTTAAAAGAAAGAAAAACTCATTTTAAATCTCAAAACATGTACCTGTTTGTGTAATATTTACACACTTCCGACGTTCGTTTGGCACTTCTTATCCATACATACCTAAAGTTACAAAAATAAAAGGCCGACTCGATATGATTTTCTCTCGATTTCCATCAGTAAATAAATTATTTATTTTCTCCCAACAATCTAAATTACTGATAGTCGAAAAATAAAATAATTTAAGAAGTTGGGAAATCAACAAAAATGGAAAAATTAGAGAAATTATGGGGGGAATAAATATTTGCACTTTGGGAAGCTGATGGGTTCCTATTTGTTTACCAGTTATCAATTTGCAAAGTTCAAAGATCAAATTAATATTGGTCCTGGTTATTAGGTAATACGTGTTAACGGTATGTGCCGATCAAATGTTATTATTTATCAGAATGAAACCAAATTTGAAATATATTGTAATGATAAAACAGAAAGCCACCATATCATCGAAAACATTTTGAAAGTGGCGATAAACACCATAACCTGGGTATGGACAAAGTCACTCATTATACATACTGTGACTTTCCGGGTTATAGTAAATGTGGAAAAAATATATTGTGCCTTATTTTCCTATGACTTTTTTTCTTGTGACTTTTTTTCCAGTGACTTCTTTTCCTACTTGTCTTGTGACTTTTTATCCTGTGACTTTTTTCCTGTTACTTTTCTTCCGTTTACCATTTATGTATTGTATATATAATATCTCATTTATTGGAAGAGATGTACGAAAATCAAATATCCGTTTTATTGAAATTTCATGTCCTCCTATGAAAAGACAAAATATTATCTGCATCAGTGATTTTTGGTAATTAAATCTTATAATGTTGATATATTGCTTCAACAAATATGTACAATGTCAGTATAAACATGAATGACAAATAAAAGTAAAGAAATCACATATTTTTCATTGTTTCTGTTATATTTTTTTTAACGTGGGTTCTATGATAAATAATTCCATTAGATAATACGTGTTTATTAACTACAATCTACACACACAAGTGATTACAAATTGCAAGATCAGCTGTTACATAGAATATTCTGAGCAAAGAGAATTCATTGACATGGGAAAGTTACGCCCCTAAAGTATAACAGGAAATCATGACTGTGAAATACGTTTAGATAAGAAATAAACTGCAGACAGAAAGTTCCGTTGGTTTGTTGATAGTAAATTCCTACTGTCAGTATTAATCATAATCTAATTTAGATAAAGTGCTTAAGTGATAATTGATCTATGAACATTACAATCTCCCCCCCCCCCCCCCCCCCCCCCCTTAGCACAGATGTTCAACATAATGAAACAAAACATGAGAATCATTTAGCGGCAAATTAAACAGTTCACTGAACAATTAATGTCTATATGAAAGTAACCCTACACCTATCATCCTAACATGCCTAACTAAAATATGTTTATTTACAGTTCAACTGTTTTCAATTAATCTCGGTGCCGGATTTCTCACTCTTGTTGAACGGCGTGTCGGCAGATTGTCCTTTTCATTCACTTTAATGTCAGAATTTGTAGTTTCTGCATTGCCATTCTCAACAGTGGATTTCTCGCGATTTGATTTACATGTTGGTAATGCTAGTAATTCCATGTCAATATCGGGCTGTATTTTATTATACTGTTCTGGTTTATTGTCAATATTTTCTTATTGATCATATGCATGATAATCACGAATTTGATCAATGTGTCTTTTCCACAGTAAGTTTCCAACTTGAACTTGATACGTAACTGGTCCAAGTTTGTTCACAATAACGCCTCTTATCCATTTTCCGTTGTCACGATAGTATTTCTCTAAAACAGGTTCACCATTCTCGATTTCACGACGGTACGATTTCTTTGGACTTCTTTGTTGTTTCATTCGGTCTTCCATATCTGGTTTCAGCAGATCTAGTCGCGTACGAAATCTTCTGCCTACGAACAATTCAACGGGTGTTGCTTTTGTACTAGTATGTAGAGTAGTACGATAAGGGTAATAACAAAATTACCGAACTCCGAACAATCTTACAAAGGGAAAGTCAATACTCATAAGTATATAAACAGACAAAATCAGTCAACAACCGGAAAACTGTGAAAACCGTAATGACCCTGACTTGGTACAGGCATTTCTAAAGAAATGGTGGGTTGAATCAGATTTTAAAGCGCCAAACCTCCCGCTTTCATTACGGTTCAAAGTTTCCGGCTGTCACTATAACAGTATTTATAACAATATTTGAACAAAAGAGGTAAACAGTTGTCAAAGCAGCACCAAACTCAGTGAAGTAAATGTCAAAGATACTTTTACGTCACACATTGATAAAAACATATTTTTGACATTTTTGTTGACACCTTATCTTTATACATTTTCACTATATGAAAATCCATCGTTTATAATCTTTTCTGCAGAGACGGAATATATTTCGACAAGATCTTGGTATCGGAATATAAACTTTTTAGGAGATCGAATAAGGCGAATCTTTTCATAGCCCCGGTTCAGTAGCCTGTTTCTCAGATGAAGATGACGTTTCAGGAAATCAAAATAATTGCTACTGACCCTTGCATATCGAATCAATTGCGAGATGTAAACACCATATGCAGGAGAAGCTGATATATTGCTGAATAAATTTGGAAAATTTATGATTTTAAAATTGAAGTCGTCTCGTTTATCATAAATTTTAGTACTGATTTGACCACTGTCGTCAAATTCAAGGTATAAGTCCAAAAATGATGCGGACGAAGCGGTATATGTGGTCTCTTTAACTTCCAGCTCTGGAGTAGAAATCTGGCAATTTTTTCACTAAGTGTCTCTTTTTCCTCCTTCATTGTTTTCATGGCTGTTTTAAAAGTTCTCACTGCTCGTTCTGCCTCTCCATTAGATGATGGATGGTACGGCGCGGAAAGAATGTGTTTAATACCACAAATTCGAACTGTAGAATCGGATTTCAAAACGGGTACGATGGGTGCTGCATATTCAGAAAAATCTTTCTTCTCAATAATTCTAAGCTCTTCCAGACGTTTGATTTCATCCGCCACTTTATCACGGAGTACATACGGAACTGGACGCGGCTTGTATAATTTCAGCGTAGCTCCCTCTTTTAATTTCAGTGAAGCCTGTATTCCTTTAACAGTTCCCAATTCATCATTGAAAACGTCCATGTTCATGAGTTGATTAACCTTGTCTTTAACAGAAAAGCATGCACTAACTGACATGATATGATGCCAATCCAAAGTTAATTTTGATAACCAGTTCCTTCCAAACAATGATGGTCCACTTCCCTTCACTACCATAAGCGGCAGTGTCTGTTTGTTTTCCATGCTGAACCTTGACATGTAATTCGCCAAGTACTGCAATGTTATCTCCAGTGTAAGTCGCTAACTTCACATTACTGGTTTCCAGTTGCAGATGGGAAAATACTTCTGATAACTGTCCTCACTAATTAAACTAAGTGATGCACCTGTGTCTAATTCCATAGTATAATCCACACTTTCAATGTTAATGTTAATCTTGATGTCGCGATTATCTGGTGTTTTAACGGTAAACACAGACCATTCTTGTTCATTCTCGGATGATTCGGAATATTCTTCCTCAACTTAGTGTACTTTCGACGGTTTTGCCTTGAATTTGTTTGGATTGCGTTTCTTCTTCCCGATCTTCTTTTCCTCCTTGTAAGATGTTGAGCTGTAAGCCTTTTTCTTGCATTTACGGCTTAAATGTCCAATTTCTTTGCACTTATGACATTTTGAGTTCTTGTAATAACAGGCATCGGCATAGTGTCCTGATTTTCCACAACAATAACATTCGGTTACAACTGTCACTTTATTTTTCGGTGTCGGAACTTCATTTCTGGACTCGTTGCTTTCTCGATCTGTGGTTTCCATTCCAACTGCTATTTCAAATGTTTTCTTCAGTGTCAAGTCACTTTCGGACAATAATTTCCTTTGTATTGTCTTTGAATAAAGTCCACAAACAAATCTGTCTCTGAGTGCTTCTTCTAGAAAGGCTTTAAAATCACATGTATCGGCCAATTTTCGTAAGTTGGCGAGATAGTCCCGGACTTTTTCATGGCTTTCTTGCTTCCGTTGATGAAACTTGTAACGTTCTGCAATGATCAGTGGTTTCGGCTTTAGATGTCCTATTAAGACTTCTTTCAGTTCATCGAATGTCTTTGTATTTGGCTTATCAGGAGCACATAAATTACGTAGCAAGCTGTAATTCTTTTCCCCACAGACGATGAGAAAAATCTACCTTTTCTTGTCATTATCGTCAATTTCATTTGCAAGGAAATATTCCTCTAATCTTTCAACGTACTCATCGAAATTGTTCTCAAATTTGAATTCTTCAATTCGGCCATACGTCGGCATCTTCCTATTTCAGTTGTGTTATAATTTCAGCAGATTGTCATTAAATAAACTCTCTAAAATTCCACAATCTCGTCGCCAATGTTATATTTTTTTTAACGTGGGTTCTATGATAAATAATTCCATTAGAGAATACGTGTTTATTAACTACAATCTATACACACAAGTAATTACAAATTGCAAGATCAGCTGTTACATAGAATATTCTGAGCAAAGAGAATTCATTGACATGGGAAAGTTACGCCCCTAAAGTACAACAGGAAATCATGACGTTTAGATAAGAAATAAACTACAGACAGAAAGTTCCGTTGATTTGTTGATAGTAAATTCCTACTGTCAGTATTAATCATAATCTAATTTAGAAAAAGTGCTTAAGGTGTGAAACCTATAATTAATTTCTTTAAGGTTTTCTACTAAATTTGAGTTTTTTCGAGCCTACCTGACCATTTTATCTTAAGATTAACATTTCGAAGACCATACATTTTCTGAAACGTCCATGATTCCTCTACGTTCTGTCAAAATATCAGCCATGTTTAAAGTCTTGCAGTGAAATGCCAGGCTATGGAAAATACCTACTCTAAAAATAGCTCTGTCATCCCCCAGAAATTCCCTATTTATAAGTCATGCATCAAATCCTCCATATCCATATTAAAATACAACTAAATCAATCAAATTTGTGCTCAAAATAATTCTTATACATTTAACTTCAATTATCAATTTAATTATTCCATCCCATTCAGTATTTGTCACAATACAACAAAGTGAAAGGAACTTTTTTCTTTAAAAGGGACTATGTTCTTAGCTCTGATTGGTTGAATTAATGGTTTGACAACTTAAGTGATAATTGATCTATAAACGTTACAGTTTCTATAGGTTATGGTTCAGTTGTATCTATCCAGATATGTGTATTGCATACAGCTTTGGTTTTGTTTGGTTGCATTTCTCCAAACATGTGTATTGCATACACTTTGGCTTTGTCTTCTTTGGTAGTCTTTTTATACAAGGTTGTATTCATGATGATCACGAAGCTTTAATTAACAAACATGTCATGATGATACGCGTAACTGATAATATTTAATCAGTGAAGGATGGCAACATTATCGATCATACCACAGCGAATACGTCTAAACATCGCTCAGGACTCCTGAGTGCATTCAGGACCTCCAAAGTGCACTCAGGACATGATGCGGTTATCTTAGCTTGACACAGGACATGTATATGACTTCAGTACATTATAGTTATTGAACTGTCAAAGTTTTGTGCAGATAACTTGAACGATTTAGGAGTTATGAAGGATTTTCTTATATCCCTTTGACATGCCGCCCATTACACAACCGGATGACTGATCGATCATGCATGAAAATCCAATAAACAAATTACTATCCTTTCTTGGCCAAACAAATTACACCATCAAATGGATTTTTATATATTTTATTTAATAAATAATTATTCATAGCAAAACAGGTATACACAATAAATAGTTATATGCATGAAAACTGTTTTGTGTGTATGTACTATTAAAATCAAAAAGTTTAAAAATATTCATGAATACTTTCAGAAAACAATTTTATCAAATTATTTTATAAAGTACATACAATAAGAATTATTTTTATATAAAAAGTACATACTATGGATTTTTTTTTTATTTAAGTACACAGTGTATAAAATAGAATTATTAAAGAGGAGATGATCATTTGTCTGCACATTTTTTAAATGTACATGTACATGTTACTTGTTGAATGCGTATTTAAAATAATATGACAGAAGTAAAACACAACATACAATATTTCAATTAATTCAGTTATAGTTCTAAAAACATAATGAGTTGAAGGATCGAAAAAGGAAGTTCTAATATCTTGGTTGTGTACGATTAGTTCGAGGTCGTTGGTGGTCATACTTTTCGACAAATGAAAACCCCGGACACAATTTGAGATCTAGATACCCTAAAGAACATTTGGGCCAAGTTTGGTTTGAATCCCTTCAGCAGTTTCAGCGGAGAAGATTTTTTTATGTTAACGGACGAAGACAACGGAGTGACGATGGACACAAAGTGATGGCAATAGCTCACCTTTTGGTCAGGTGGGCTAAAAACAATCAGATTGCTTTGAATAATGCTCTGCTACACGGGGAGAAGGATATCAATTATAAGAGGTCTGTTTGCCTTTTGTATGACAAAGTACACATTTCAGAATTTATTTCCAAATTGTTAGTAGGGCCCGTGTGGCTCAATGAATTAGGTAGTTGGTTTACCTAGCAACTCATACAAGCCTATCACCAATACGGCGTGGGTTCGCGCCCGGCTTTGTAAATTACAAAAAAGGCTGCAATCGACTCGCAGCCGCAAGTGATAAAGCTTACCAGTTGCTTGTCCATTGTCGGTGGCTCTCTCCGGGCACTCCGGCTTCTTCCCCTACTAAAAAGTGCTGAAAGTGGCTTTAAACATCAAAAATCAATCAATCAACCAAATTGTTAGTCGTTCAAAGAATATATTTCTGGACAAGAACGAGTTCCAACGTGAAAATAGATCTTACTTTGCGAAACGTGTAGATATATCTCAAAAATAAACAAGGGGTCCTATACATGAAGAATGGTTTTGTTATTTGCTTTAAGAATTGAATGTTTCATGAACTGTTCCATGAACAACAACGTAGAAGGGGTTGACACCATGCATAGTGAGTAAAGAAAAGAATGTTTACATGTACAAGGAAAAGTCACAACCAATACCAAGCATGCATTTCGAATGTATGATGATATCGTATCGTAATGGTAAAAGTTCTTAACGAGATTTACTATATATATGTTTTTCCTTATTTTTTTCCCCTCAGGCCATCGTTATTTAATTTTTATTTTCACAGACTTTCTTTTTCTCAAAGTATTGGTCGCAGCAGGGCATACAATAGAAATAAAAAGAAGAATTTTGCCAATCTTTCCGGTCACATTTTGATGAAACACAAACATGTCATGGCGGTTAAATTTTTTAAATGTTCTCTGACACAAATATCAAGAATTATGCATCCGTAGCTTTAAACTATTGAAGTAAAAAAATCTGAGACAGGACAGAGAAAAATCATAAATTTTCTTTTTCCTGTTTTGATATTTCAAGAAAAAGGAAAGGAGTAGTCTGTGAAACAAAAAGGAAACAACAATGGCCTCACGCCTCAATATATGAAAAACAATATTTGCTGAATATTGTCAACCTCAAACATACAGATGTATTATAATTTTATGTAGACAATTGCTTGGTGGTTTGAGGAGAGTAGTATAAGGGTACGGACAAAGTCGTATTTGTGGGGTGCTACCGGAAGTCACGTGATCGGAAGAGGCCCTGACCGGAAGTGTCCCTGACCGGAAGTGACCGGAAGTATGTTCTGCGCATACCGGGCTTTTCCCCGCGTTTTGTTCTTACTATAGTAGTAGTACAAAATGTAATACATTAGTACAAGTACCATGGCTACCGGAAGTAACCTTACATGACCCCTTCGGGGTTCCCTTGGGTGTGTGGACGTGCAACCAGAAGTTGCGCAATATCCGCCCTAGTGGGGCCTTTTCACCGAAATGACGTCATCAAACGTCACCCGTAGGGCTTCCCCTGGAAGTCACGTGATCGGAAATACCCTTGGGGTGGCGTCCTATTATCGTTTTCTAGCCCTTTCACTGGTTATCTGCCCCTTTCCCGCCATTATATTTTCATAATTACATTATTTATTTCAATAATTACGTTTCTTACAAAAGTTTGCCACCACCACCACCTCTCTAGGACGTCCGCATCCTATTATCATTTTCTAGCCCTTTCACTGGTTATCTTTCCGCCATTTTATTTTCATAATTACATTATTTATTTCAATAATTGTTTTCACCTACGCTGTTTTCGGATATGTTGTGTAGTACTCCAAGTAGTCTATCATGTTCTCACTGTGGGGGTACTAAATAACCTAAGTCAAATTGTACATTTGAAAATTTCCATCTACAAAATGTGTTTTCAATTCATATTTTTACACTTTTAATGTTTAGAAAAACAAATAAGACAACAATTAAAAAAAAAAAAAAAAAAATTCTTATTGGCATACGTTCTTTCCATTCTCGTTTATATTTAGATATTTCAAGGTCTTTCAATTGTCCCCAAATATTCACATATGGTCGGTCTGATTTGTAATTACTTGCGGTCAGTAGTATATGGGTAGAGTTCAGTTAGTATTTGTGGAGGATCCATGTGGAGGATCCAGAGGATCTGACCATTGCGCATGCTTGACCGGAAGTGACGTCACCGGTAGTCACGTGACTTTTCCAATTACTTTTCCTCCGTATTCCCCGTATTTTTTCCCATACATTTTCCCGTACTTTTTTCCCGTACTTTTTTACCGTACTTTTTTATTCCCGTATTTTTTTTTCATACTTTTATTTTTTCTTTTTTTTTTCGTACTCTTTCCCGTACTTTTTCCCCACGTATTTTTTTCAGTAGTAGTAGTACACAATGTTGGTTGGGATCTCCTCTACGACGTCCGCGTCCTATAACCATAGGAAACTACTATCCCTTTTATTTTCACATATTAGGTGTTCTCTACGACGTCCGCGTCCTATTACCATATGAAGCTCCCCCCTTTTATTTTCATATATTAGATGTTCTCTACGACGTCCGCGTCCTATAACCATAGGAAGTTACCCCCCCCCCCCCCCACACTTTTATTTTCATATATTATAGTGTATATGTTGTGTAGTACTCCAAGGGTGACCGCGTCCTATAACCTTCGACGAACTAGCCCTTATCATTATATACCCCTTTTATTTTCATAATTATATTTCAATAATGGTTTTCGGATATGTTGTGTAGTACTTTGCTAAGAGTACATTTGAAAATTTTCACCTGCAAAATGTTTTTTTTTAATATTTTTACACTTTTAATGTTTAAAATAAGATCACAATTAACCAAAATAAAATCGATAAATCGATTTGTAATTACTTGTGGTTAGTTGTTTATTTTTGTTATTGTGAGGATCTATTAATTATACCAGATTTGAAATACTTGTATTGTGACATGAATTACTTATTTAACCCATACAGGCCAAAGAGCCTATTTTTAGGCTTTTCAAACCACCCTCTCGACTGCCAACGTCCTATTTATAAACTTTGTGTAAAACCCCATTCACCGATGACGTCACAGTAAACCTGACGTCACAAGTTCAACGATAGTGTCGTTCTGTAATATATATATCAAAAAGTATTTTTTTTGTAGCTTCGTACCTTTTTCGTAACTTGTAGCCCTTTCATTTATCTACCGATCTATGGTACTTTCAAACCTCTCAGTGACGTCATAAGCAAGCTGGGTTACGTCAATCGATCTTCCTCATTGATAGTATTAGAATTAACTGTTAAGAATAGACATCACCCAGACACTTGTTTTTAGTGTGAACTCTCGCGCCATTGGAGCTCGCCTAGCTTCGTAGTGGACCCTAACCTCTGTTGGCCTAGTTATCTTCCGGCTATGGGAGCTTAGCTCCCATATTAAATAATATGCATCCTATAACCATAGGAAACCCCGCGTCCTATATTTAGCATGGTTACTGACAATTAGCCCTGGTTATCTGCCCCTTTTATTTTCATATAGTGTCTATATAGGTTGTGTAGTACTCCAAGGGTATCTGCGTTCTCACTGTGGTATCTCTAGGAGTCAAATGGTAAATTTGATCCCTACTTGCATAGTCTCTAGCAAAACAAACTATTTCAGGATGATTCTTCTCAATTCTGAAAAAGCAATGTATATACATGTATAAAGAGGGAGGGCGGCGGCGGCGGCGGCGGCGGCGGTGGAGGCGGCGGCGGCGGCGGCGACGGGGTCTCTTTGGGTGTAATTATGACTAACACAGAAATATTCCATATTTTCCATATCATTTCACTATACAACTTGCCTTTTTTCCATATTTTCCATATCTTTTCACTTTTCAACTTACTTTTCTTCCATATTTTCCATATCATTTCACATTTCATCCATATTTTTTCTATCTTTTCACAATTTTCTTCTGTATTTTCCAACTCTTTTCACTCTTTAACTTACCTTCCATATTTTCCCCATCATTTCGCAATTTTCTTCTGTATTTTCCAAATCTTATCACTATCCAACTTGGGTTTCTTCCATATTTTTCATATCATTTCACAATTCAACCTACTTTTCTTCCGCATTTTCCAAATCTTTTCACTTTTCAACTTACTTTTCTTCCATATTTTCCATGTCATTTCACATTTCATCCATATTTTCCTATCTTTTCACAATTTTCTTCTGTATTTTCCAACTCTTCACTATTTAACGTAATTTCCATATTTTCCCAATCATTTCACAATTTTCTTCGGTATTTTCCAAATCTTATCACTATTCATCTTGGGTTTCTTCCTTATTTTTCATATCATTTCATAATTCAACCTACTTTTCTTCCGCATTTTCCAAATCATTTCACAATTCAACCTACTTTTCTTCCGCATTTTCCATGTCTTTTCACTATTCAACTTACTTTTCTTCCATATTTTCCTTATCATTTCACAATTTTCTTCTGTATTTTCCAAATCATTTCACTATTCAACTGATCTTTCTTCCATATTTTCTATATCATTTCACATTTCAACTTGCCTTTTTTCGATGTTGTCCATATCTTATCACTATTCGACTTACTTTTCTTCCATATTTTCCAAATCATTTCACTATTCAACCGTTCTCTACGACGTCCGCGTCCTATAACCATAGGAAGCTTCCCCCCTTTTATTTTCATATATTATAGTGTATATGTTGTGTAGTACTCCAAGGGTGACCGCGTCCTATAACCTTCTACGAACTAGCCCTTATCATTATATACCCCTTTTATTTTCATAATTATATTTCAATAATGGTTTTCGGATATGTTGTGTAGTACTTTGCTAAGAGTACATTTGAAAATTTCCACCTGCAAAATGTTTTTTTTTAATTTCCACCTGCAAAATGTTTTTTTTTAATATTTTTACACGTTTAAAATAAGATCACAATTAACCAAAATAAAATCGATAAATCGATTTGTAATTACTTGTAGTTAGTTGTTTATTTTTGTTATTGTGAGGATCTATTAATTATACCAGATTTGAAATACTTGTATTGTGACATGAATTACTTATTTAACCCTTACAGGCCAAAGAGCCTAATTTTAGGCTTTTCAAACCACCCTCTCGACTGCCAACGTCCTATTTATAAACTTTGTGTAAAACCCCATTCACCGATGACGTCACAGTAAACCTGACGTCACAAGTTCAACGATAGTGTCATTCCGTAATATATATATATCAAAAAGTACCTTTTTTGTAACTTCGTACCTTTTTCGTAACTTGTAGCCCTTTCATTTATATATCGATCTATGGTACTTTCAAACCTCTCAGTGACGTCATAAGCAAGCTGGGTTACGTCAATCGATCTTCCTCATTGATAGTATTAGAATTAACTGTTAAGAATAGACATCACCCAGACACTTGTTTTTAGTGCGAATTCTCGCGCCATTGGAGCTCGCCTAGCTTCGTAGTGGACCCTAACCTCTGTTGGCCTAGTGATCTTCCGGCTATGGGAGCTTCGCTCCCATATTAAATGATATGCATCCTATAACCATAGGAAACCCCGCGTCCTATATTTAGCATGGTTACTGGAACTAGCCCTGGTTATCTGCCCCTTTCATTTTCATATAGTGTCTATATAGGTTGTGTAGTACTCCAAGGGTGTCTGCGTTCCCACTGTGGTATCTCTAAGAGTCAAATGGTAAATTTGATCTCTACTTGCATAGTCTCTAGCAAAAAAACTATTTCAGGATGATTCTTCTCAATTCGGAAAAACAATGTATATACATGTATAAAGGGGGAGGGCGGCGGCGGCGGAGGAGGAGGAGGGTTGCGGTGGCGGCGGAGGAGGAGAGCGGCGGCGGTGGCGGCGGAGGAGGAGAGCGGCGGCGGCGGCGGCGGAGGCGACGGCGGCGGCGGCAACGGGGTCTCTTTGGGTTTAAATATGACTAACACAGAAATATTCCATATTTTCCATATCATTTCACTATACAACTTGCCTTTTTTCCATATTTTCCATATCTTTTCACTTTTCAACTTACTTTTCTTCCATATTTTCCATATCATTTTACATTTCATCCATATTTTTCCTATCTTTTCACAATTTTCTTCTGTATTTTCCAACACTTTTCACTCTTTAACTTACCTTCCATATTTTCCCCATCATTTCGCAATTTTCTTCTGTATTTTCCAAATCTTATCACTATCCAACTTGGGTTTCTTCCTTATTTTTCATATCATTTCACAATTCAACCTACTTTTCTTCCGCATTTTCCAAATCTTTTCACTTTTCAACTTACTTTTTTCTTCCATATTTTCCAAATCATTTCATTATTCAACCTGGCTTTCTTCCTTATTTTTCATATCATTTCACAATTCAACCTACTTTTCTTCCATATTTTCCAAATCATTTCACTTTTCAACTTGGCTTTCTTCCATATTTTCCATATCTTTTCACTTTTCAACTTACTTTTCTTCCATATTTTCCATGTCATTTCACATTTCATCCATATTTTTCCTATCTTTTCACAATTTTCTTCTGTATTTTCCAACTCTTCACTATTTAACGTAATTTCCATATTTTCCCAATCATTTCACAATTTTCTTCTGTATTTTCCAAATCTTATCACTATTCATCTTGGGTTTCTTCCTTATTTTTCATATCATTTCATAATTCAACCTACTTTTCTTCCGCATTTTCTAAATCATTTCACAATTCAACCTACTTTTCTTCCGCATTTTCCATGTCTTTTCACTATTCAACTTACTTTTCTTCCATATTTTCCTTATCATTTCACAATTTTCTTCTGTATTTTCCAAATCATTTCACTATTCAACTGATCTTTCTTCCATATTTTCTATATCATTTCACATTTCAACTTGCCTTTTTCCATGTTGTCCATATCTAATCACTATTCGACTTACTTTTCTTCCATATTTTCCAAATCATTTCACTATTCAACCGTTCTCTACGACGTCCGCGTCCTATAACCATAGGAAGCTTCCCCCTTTTATTTTCATATATTATAGTGTATATGTTGTGTAGTACTCCAAGGGTGACCGCGTCCTATAACCTTCGACGAACTAGCCCTTATCATTATATACCCCTTTTATTTTCATAATTATATTTCAATAATGGTTTTCGGATATGTTGTGTAGTACTTTGCTAAGAGTACATTTGAAAATTTCCACCTGCAAAATGTTTTTTTTTAATATTTTTACACTTTTAATGTTTAAAATAAGATCACAATTAACCAAAATAAAATCGATAAATCGATTTGTAATTACTTGTGGTTAGTTGTTTATTTTTGTTATTGTGAGGATCTATTAATTATACCAGATTTGAAATACTTGTATTGTGACATGAATTACTTATTTAACCCATACAGGCCAAAGAGCCTATTTTTAGGCTTTTCAAACCACCCTCTCGACTGCCAACGTCCTATTTATAAACTGTGTGTAAAACCCCATTCACCGATGACGTCACAGTAAACCTGACGTCACAAGTTCAACGATAGTGTCGTTCTGTAATATATATATCAAAAGTATTTTTTTTGTAGCTTCGTACCTTTTTCGTAACTTGTAGCCCTTTCATTTATCTATCGATCTATGGTACTTTCAAACCTCTCAGTGACGTCATAAGCAAGCTGGGTTACGTCAATCGATCTTCCTCATTGATAGTATTAGAATTAACTGTCAAGAATAGACATCACCCAGACACTTGTTTTTAGTGTGAACTCTCGCGCCATTGGAGCTCGCCTAGCTTCGTAGTGGACCCTAACCTCTGTTGGCCTAGTTATCTTCCGGCTATGGGAGCTTCGCTCCCATATTAAATAATATGCATCCTATAACCATAGGAAACCCCGCGTCCTATATTTAGCATGGTTACTGGAACTAGCCCTGGTTATCTGCCCCTTTCATTTTCATATAGTGTCTATATAGGTTGTGTAGTACTCCAAGGGTGTCTGCGTTCTCACTGTGGTATCTCTAAGAGTCAAATGGTAAATTTGATCCCTACTTGAACAGTCTCTAGCAAAAAAACTATTTCAGGATGATTCTTCTCAATTCGGAAAAACAATGTATATACATGTATAAAGGGGGAGGGCGGCGGCGGCGGAGGAGGAGGAGGGTTGCGGTGGCGGCGGATGAGGAGAGCGGCGGCGGCGGAGGCGGCGGCGGCGGCGGCGACGGGTTCTCTTTGGGTTTAAATATGACTAACACAGAAATATTCCATATTTTCCATATCATTTCACTATACAACTTGCCTTTTTTCCATATTTTCCATATCTTTTCACTTTTCAACTTACTTTTCTTCCATATTTTCCATATCATTTCACATTTCATCCATATTTTTCCTATCTTTTCACAATTTTCTTCTGTATTTTCCAACTCTTTTCACTCTTTAACTTACCTTCCATATTTTCCCCATCATTTCGCAATTTTCTTCCTAATTTTCCAAATCTTATCACTATTCAACTTGGGTTTCTTCCTTATTTTTCATATCATTTCACAATTCAACCTACTTTTCTTCCGCATTTTCCAAATCTTTTCACTTTTCAACTTACCTTTTTCTTCCATATTTTCCAAATCATTTCACTATTCAAATTGGCTTTCTTCCTTATTTTTCATATCATTTCACAATTCAACCTACTTTTCTTCCATCTTTTCCATATCATTTCACTTTTTAACTTACTTTTCTTCCATATTTTCCATGTCATTTCACATTTCATCCATATTTTTCTTATCTTTTCACAATTTTCTTCTGTATTTTCCAACTCTTTTCACTATTTAACTTACTTTCCATATTTTCCCAATCATTTCACAATTTTCTTCTGTATTTTCCAAATCTTTTCACTATTCAACTTGGGTTTCTTCCTTATTTTTCATATCATTTCATAATTCAACCTACTTTTCTTCCGCATTTTCCAAATCATTTCACAATTTAACCTACTTTTCTTCCGCATTTTCCATGTCTTTTCACTATTCAACTTACTTTTCTTCCATATTTTCCTTATCATTTCACAATTTTCTTCGGTATTTTCCAAATCATTTCACTATTCAACTGATCTTTCTTCCATATTTTCTATATCATTTCACATTTCAACTTTTTCCATGTTGTCCATATCTTATCACTATTCGACTTACTTTTCTTCCATATTTTCCAAATCATTTCACTATTCAACTTATCTTTCTAATGTTTTCCAGTTATCAGAAACAAACATTAACAGTTATGATATCTCCTTTATGTACAAACGGCCATGATATAACTGTACTATTGTTGAATGTGGCATTAAACACAAACAACATAATCTTTTATTTACAAAGACATATACCTACCTACCTATCTATTTACATTTTTTTCAGAATTATAGATTTTATTCAATTTTTACTAGTTATTTTCCTATCTTGATGAGTTTCAAATTTCCACAATCAAATTTATTTTACATAACAGCCTAACACAGTGTTCTATTTTTAGAGCAGTAAGAAAACTTACTTCCTGAACAGGGGTTTTAATATATATTTACCTGCCAATGATAAGCAAATATCTGTATATAAGTTTAAATATATCTATTTTCCTGCCAAGGGCAAGTAACTCTCTGTATATAAGTGACCCTACGGCAGTGTTATCCTCACATACATAGATATTCCCCTTCTGCAGTGTTAAACCTCCACATAAAGAGTTATTCCCCCTACTTTAATATTATCCTTGCACATACAGAGTTGTAACTTATTCCCCACATAAAGAGTAATGTCCCCTATTACAGAGTTACCCCTTCAGATACAGAGTTATTCCCCCCTTACTGTAGGGCATAATGTAAACTTAATTAAATTACATGCAGTATTAATTGTTTTGTAAAAAAAAATTACGACTTCTGATTACCCCTGTGGTATCTTAGATTTACGACTTCTGATTACCCCTTTGGTATCTTAGATTTACGACTTCTGATTACCCCTTTGGTATCTTAGATTTACGACTTCTGATTACCCCTGTGGTATATAAGGGTAATAACAAAATTACCGAACTCCGAACAATCTTACAAAGGGAAAGTCAAAACTCATAATTATATAAACAGACAAAATCAGTCAACAACCGGAAAACTGTGAAAACCGTAATGACCCTGACTTGGTACAGGCATTTCTAAAGAAATGGTGGGTTGAATCAGATTTTAAGGTGCCAAACCTCCCGCTCTCATTACGGTTCAAAGGTTCCGGCTGTCACTATAACAGTATTTAAATACAGGAACAAAATAGGTAAAATAGTTGTCAAAGCAGTACCATATTCGGTGACGTAAATGTCAAAAATATTTTTACGTCACACATTGACAAAAAAAATATCCTTGACATTTTTTTACTTCTTTATCTTTATACATTTTCACTATATGAAAATGCATCGCTTATAATTTTTTCTGCAGAGACGGAATATATTTCGACAAGATCTTGGTATCGGAATATAAACTTTTTAAGAGATCGAATAAGGCGAATCTTTTAATAGCCCTGGTCCAGTAGCCTGTTTCTCAGATGAAGATGACGTTTCAGGAAATCAGAATAATTGCTACTGGCCCTTGCATAGCGAATCAATTGCGAGATGTAAACACCATATGCAGGAGAAGCTGGTATATTGCTGCACATGTTTGGAAATTTTATGATTTTAAAATTGAAGTCATCCCGCTTATCATAAATTTTGGTACTGATTTGACCACTGTCGTCAAATTCGATGTATAAGTCCAAAAAGGATGCGGACGAAGCTGTATCGGTGGTCTCTTTAACTTCCAGCTCTGGAGGATATATCAATGGAAGAAATTCGGCAAATCTAGAATTATTGATAGATAAAACGTCATCAATATACCTGTATGTGAAATTAAAGGCTCTTCGTGAATTTTCTTATCTTTTACAAGCTTTTGAAGAAACTCCGACTCATATGAGTATAAAAATTAATCGGCTAGAAGAGGGGCACAATTCATACCCATTGGTATGCCGACGACCTGCTGAAACACTGTCCCTCCAAAGGAGACAAATATGTTATCGATGAGGAACTCCAGCATACTGATCACTTGTTCCTCGGAGTAGCATGTTTTACCTTTTTGAATTTTGTTTGAAAAATATGTGGAATTGTAGCCTAACACAACAAATTTTGAGCCATAGTTTCTATGACTAAAAGCTTTATGAATTGTTTCTTTTAAGCGGGTTTTTAATTTGTCATGCGGTAGGGTGGTATATAGAGTTGAAAAATCAAAAGTTTTGATGGAGGATACCTGAGAGAAAGATCTTGATTTCAGGTTATCCAAAAGATCTTTAGAGTTTTTCAAAATCCACATGTAATTTATGCCACTACGCGAGTAAACAGTTTCACAATATTTCTGTTGTCCCTCTTTTACTGCAGACAGAATCTTTGTCAGGTGAATAGACAATTCTTTCGTCGAACAAGTTGATGATCCCGCTATGTACCTTTCTTTGTATGGTGTCTTATGGAGTTTAGGTATCCAATATAAATAGGGTAAATCCTCAGACTCTTTACCAGAGGGAATGTTTAAACAGGTCATGAATGATCTGTGGTTAGCTAGGATTTCATCTTAGACTTACGGTTTCTGATTACCCCTTTGGTATCTTAGATTTACGACTTCTGATTACCCCTTTGGTATCTTAGATTTACGACTTCTGATTACCCCTGTGGTATCTTAGATTAAAAAAGGAAAATATGGAAGATTTCTGTGTTAGTCATAATTACATCTAAAGAGACCGCCGCCGCCGCCGCCGCCGCCGCCCTCCCCCTTTATACATGTATATCAATTGTTTTTCAGAAATGAGAAGAATCATCCTGAAATAGTTTTTTTTGCTAGAGACTATGCAAGTAGGGATCAAATTTACCATTTGACTCTTAGAAATACCACAGTGAGAACGCAGACACCCTTGGAGTACTACACAACCTATATAGACACTATATGAAAATAAAAGGGGCAGATAACCAGGGCTAGTTCCAGTAACCTTGCTAAATATAGGATGCGGGGTTTCCTATGGCTATAGGACGCATATTATTTAATATGGGAGCGAAGCTCCCATAGCCGGAAGATCACTAGGCCAACAGAGGTTAGGGTCCACTACGAAGCTAGGCGAGCTCCAATGGCGCGAGAGTTCGCACTAAAAACAAGTGTCTGGGTGATGTCTATTCTTAACAGTTAATTCTAATACCATCAATGAGGAAGATCGATTGACGTCATCCAGCTTGCTTATGACGTCACTGAGAGGTTTGAAAGTACCATAGATCGATAGATAAATGAAAGGGCTACAAGTTACGAAAAAGGTACGAAGTTACAAAAAAGGTACTTTTTGATATATATATATTACAGAACGACACTATCGTTGAACTTGTGACGTCAGGTTTACTGTGACGTCATCGATGAATGGGGTTTTACACAAAGTTTATAAATAGGACGTTGGCAGTCGAGGGGGTGGTTTGAAAAGCCTAAAAATAGGCTCTTTGGCCTGTAAGGGTTAAATAAGTCATTCATATCACAATACAAGTATTTCAAATCTGGTATAATTAATAGATCCTCACAATAACAAAAATAAACAATTAACAACAAGTAATTACAAATCGATTTATCGATTTTATTTTGGTTAATTGTGATCTTATTTTAAACATTAAAAGTGTAAAAATATTAAAAAAAATAATTTTGCAGGTGAAAATTTTCAAATGTACTCTTAGCAAAGTACTACACAACATATCCGAAAACCATTATTGAAATATAATTATGAAAATAAAAGGGGTATATAATGATAAGGGCTAGTTCGTAGAAGGTTATAGGATGTGGACACCCTTGGAGTACTACACAACATATACACTATAATATATGAAAATAAAAGGGGGGTTGGCTTCCTATGGTTATAGGACGCGGACGTCGTAGAGAACACCTAATATATGAAAATAAAAGGGGGTCGCTTCCTATGGTAATAGGACGCGGACGTAGAGAACACCTAATATCTGAAAATAAAAGAGGAGGAGTAGTTTCCTATGGCTATAGGACGCGGACGTCGTAGAGAACACCTAATACGTGTGTATATGAAAATAAAAGGGGTAGTAGTTTCCTATGGTAATAGGACGCGGACGTCGTAGAGAACACCCCAACCAACATTTGTACTACTACTACTACTGAAAAAAATACGGGGGAAAAAAGTACGGGAAAAAGTACGAAAAAGAAAAAAAAAGAAAAAAAAAGTATGAGAAAAAAAAATTATGGGAAAAAAGTAAGGGAATAAAAAAGTACGGGGAAAAAAATACGGGAAAAAATACTGGAAAATACGCAATGGTCAGATCCTCTGGATCCTCCACATGGATCCTCCACAAATACTAACTGAATTGTACCCATATACTACTGCGGTCAGTTAGTCAGTTGTTTTTTGTTTCTTTTTTTTTTGTATTGTGATGATATATTTTAAAAGTTCACGTACTGAACATATATTATACCAGATTTGAAAAACTTGTATTGTGACACACACATATATATATATATATATATATATATTAATGAATTACTTATTTAACTCTTACATGTCGAAAGAGCCTGTTTTCAGGCTTTTCAAACCACCCCTCGAGTGCCAACGGGCTATTTATAGGCTTTGCGTAAAGCGTCATTCATCGATGACGTCACAGTAAAATAGACGTCACATCGTGAATCCAGCCATCGTATTTAAACGGCCCTTTTAAACAAATATTTCAAAAAGAATTGCAAAAAAGTGTATAACAATTAAACATCGGACATTGAAAACAAAATTAAAGTGACTTACGCCAAATAGTTATGTCCCCTACGGCAGAGTTATCCCCACATAAATAGTTATGTCCCCTACTGTAGTGTTAAACCTCCACATAAAGAGTTATTCCTCCTACTTTAATATTATCCTTGCACATACAGAGTTGTAACTTATTCCTCCACATAAAGAGTTATGTCCCCTACTGCAGTGTTAAACCCCCACACACAGGGTTATGTCCCCTACGGCAGTGGTATCCCACATAAATAGTTATGTCCCCTACGGCAGTGTTATCCCCACATAAATAGCAATGTCCCCTACTGCAATGTTAAACCTCCGCATAAAGAGTTATTCCCCCTACTTTAATATTATCCTTGCACATACAGAGTTGTAACTTATTCCTCACATAAAGAGTTATGTCCCCTATTACATAGTTATCCCTTCAGATACAGAGTTATTCCCCTTACTGTAGGGCATAATGTAAACTTAAATAAGTTACATGCAGTATTAATTATTTTGCAAAAAAATACTTTTCTTCCATATTTTCCATATTTTCCAAATCTTTTCACCATTCAACTTGCCTTTCTTCCATATTTTCCATATCATTTCACATTTCAACTTACCTTTCTTCCATATTTTCCATATCATTTCACAATTCAACTTGGGTTTCTTTTGTATTTTCCATATCTTTTCACTATTCAACTTGGCTTTCTTCCATATTTTTCAAATCATTTCACTATTCAATCTACTTTTCTTCCATATTTTTCGTATCTTTTCACTTTTCAACTTACTTTTCTTTCATATTTTCCATATCATTTCACTATTCAACTTACTTTTCTTCCATATTTTCCATATCTTTCAGTATTCAACTCACTTTTCTTCTGTATTTTCCAAATCTTTCCACTATTCAACTTACCTTTCTTCCATATTTTCCATATCTTTTCACTATTCAACTGATTTTTCTTCCATACTTTCCATATCTTATTACTATTCAACTTTCTTTTCTTCCATATATTCCATATCTTTTTCACTATTCAACTTACTTTTCTTCTATATTTTCCCTATCTTTTCACTATTCAACTTACGTTTCTTCCATATGTTCCATATCTTTTTTTCATTGCTTCTAATGATTCTTTCAAATCAGAATTTTCTATTCTCCATGTTTGCTGATTTTCCAAGATTATTTCTGTTTTGCTAATTCTGGAAATATAAATGAATGATTACAATCCTAACTTCATACACCATGACTATGATATTGTCGTGTTTACTTTCAGAACAGTGAAATCTATAAAACGAATATAACTTGCAACGTTACTTGTTTTCCGCGTACATGACGTCATGTGTGAATCCTGTTTACGTGACACAGACAACAATAGCAGTGACTATATTACATAAAATACATTGCAGTATAGAGGTTCCCAAAGCAAAAAACGTATTATTGATTTTCAAAATATAATAGGGTTCTTCATCATTACGCTGTGAGTATTGCGGCGGCGGCATGTTAGGGGTTTGATCAGTACTTGACTGTTTTGAGGACCTGTAGGCCATCATAATTTGACAGGATTCACACATGTAATACTATAAACTTTTTAATTGGACACCAGTTATTTAATGATGATTTTTTATAAATGATGGGAAATGTTTTACTACATGGTAGCAGACAAAAATGATGAAATGTATCAACGATCGTACAATGTTATATGTTATCAACCGTAGACGTTCACTGGTGGATGATCAGCAATTGGCCAAATATCAATATATATTCAGCCTGGTAGTAGATTGGTAAGACAATTCATATTTAATCTTCAGCTTTTGTTGAGGAGCTAAGACCATCTCAGTGGACAACATTGTATTAATGTGGTTGCTTTTAGATGCTATAACATGCTGTAGTATTGATAGTAAAAATAGATTCTGGGCCGAAAATGAAAATTTAGGAAAATAATAAAACTTGTAAAAAATAGATTCTGTGACGAAAATGAATTTTTACTGTGACGTCATCATGAATGACACTTTACACAAAGCCTATAAATAGCCCGTTGGCACTCGAGGGGTGGTTTGAAAAGCCTAAAAACAAGCTCTTTGGACATGTAAGAGTTAAATAAGTAATGCATTAATATATATACATGTCACAAAACAAGTTTTTTTTCAAATCTGGTATAATTTATGTTCAGAACTAACGAGTACGTGAACTTTTAAAATATATCCTGACAATGCAAAAAAATGAAACAAAAAACAACTAACTGACCGCAAGTAATTACAAATCAGACCGACCATATGTGAATATTTGGAGACAATTGAAAGACCTTGAAATATCTAAATATAAACGAGAATCGAAAGGACGTATGCCAATAAGAATTTTCGTTTTATTTTTGTTAATTGTTGTCTTATTTGTTTTTCTAAGCATTAAAAGTGTAAAAATGTACAATTTCACTCTTATTTAGTATCCCCACAGTGAGAACGTGATAGACTACTTGGAGTACTACACAACATATCCGAAAACACCCTGGCGGGAAGATAACCAGTGAAAGGGCTAGAAAATGATAATAGAACATGGACGTCCTAGAGAGGTGGTGGTGGTGGTGGCACACTTTTGTAAGAAATGTAATTATTGAAATAAATAATGTAATTATGAAGATAAAATGGCGGGAAAGGGGCAGATAACCAGTGAAAGGGCTAGAAAACGATAATAGGACGCCACCCCAAGGGCACTTCCAATCACGGTGACATTTGATGACGTCATTTCGGTGAAAAGACCCCACTAGGGCGAATATTGCACAACTTATGGTTGCGCGTGCGCACACCCCAAAGATCCCCGAAGGGGTCACGTGACCTTCTGTCACTTCCGGTAGTCATGATACTTGTACTACTGTATTACATTTTGTACTACTACTATAGTAAGAAAAAAACGCGGGGGAAAAGCCCGGCATGCGCAGAACATACTTCCGGTCACTTCCGGTCAGGGCCTCTTCCGGTCACGTGACTTCCGGGGAGTATTTGGGTAAATCTATGAAACGTAAGTAAGAATCATAAGAAATAATACCTCTGTCAATCTGTCGAGAGACTCTTGATAGTTGTAGCCGGATTCCGGTTTAACTGCTATTTCACAAATGGCTCGGAAAAGACCAGAATGGGTTCTTTTTCCAAAAAAATTATCATTTTACTCAAATGTTTCATTGTGTAAGATGTCTTTCGTTTTCTTAGCAATTTTGTAAGAAACAATAACGATTAACATTTTAACTAATTATTAGTTGTTGTAGCTGTTATGTGTGTCCATGCTTAAAAGTCTTCATCACGAACATCAAAAGACACTGGAATAATAAATAAAGTTCAAACAATGTGAATAAATTTTTTTTGTTTGTTTTTAAGGAAGGTCCAGGTGAACTATTCCCATCACTTGGCGTCCGTCGTCTGTCGTCTGTAAATTTTTCACATTTCAAGCTTCTTCTCCAAAACCACTGAGCCAATTGGAACCAAACTGGAATGTTCCTTGGATGGTCCTCTACAAAATTTCTGTTTTTTGTTCCAGTCGGATATTCAACATGGCTGCCAGGGCCAATACTATGCTCTGATTGTCTGAAATTTCAAAGATCTTCTTCTCTAAAACTAATTAACTGACTGAACCCAAACTGTAAGTGAATGTCCTTTACCAAGTTTCTGTTTTTTATGCCGATCTGAAATCCAAGATGGCAGCCACCGCAGGACATAGATTAATATTGGACCCTATGGGAAAATGTTCAAATGCCTTCTTCTCAGAAACTACAAATATGAAGAAAGCTAAATTGGACATGAATGTTCATTGGATGGTTCTCTACAAACATTAGGTATTTTGTCCCGAAATGAAATTCAAAATGGCGGCTACGGCAGGACTTATTTTAACATTGGAGCCTACGGGAAAAATGCTTCAAAACGCATCTTCTCTGAAACCACTTGGACAATTGAAACCAAACTGCCCAGGAAGGATCATTGGAAGGTCCTCTACAAATTTTCTGTTTTTATGCATTTGGAATTCCAAGATGGCCGCCACTGCAGGACATAGATTAACATTGGACCCTGTGGGAAAATATTCAAATGCCTTCTTCTCAGAAACTACAAATATGATCAAAGCTAAACTGTGCATGAATGTTCATTGGATGGTCCTCTACAAACTTTCGATTTTTTTATTCCGATATGAAATCCAAAATGGCGGCTACGGCAGGACTTAGTTTAACATTGGACACTATGGGGAACATGTTTCAAAACGCTTCTTCTCTGAAACCCCTTGATCAATTGAAACCAAACTTCACAGGAACGATCATTGGAAGGTCCCGTACAAAGTTTCTGTTTTTTACGCCGATCAGAAATCCAAGATGGCCGCCACTGCAGGACATAGATTAACATTGGACCCTATGGGAAAATGTTCAAATGCCTTCTTCTCAGAAACTACAAATATGATTAAAGCTAAATTGTACATGAATTTTCATTGGATGATCCTCTACAAACTTTAGGTTTTTTGTTCCAATATAAAATGGAAGATGGCGGCTACAGCGGGATTAGTTTAATATTGGACCCTATGGGAAAAGTGTCTCAAAACGCTTCCTCTCTGAAACCACTTGGACAAATGAAACCAAGCTGCCCATGAATAATCATTTGATTGTCCTCTAAAAAAAATATTTTTATGTCGATCCGAAATTCAAGATGGCTGCCACCAAAGGTCATGGTATTAACACAGGACCATATGGGGAAAATAGAGAAATATGTTCTTCTTTGAAGCTATTGCACTGATTGAACGTAAACTGTGCATCAATCATTGGAAGGTCCTTTACAAACTTTGTGTGTTTTATGTTGATCGGAATTCCAAGATGACTACCACTGCAGGACATAGTTTTTACATAGGACCAATTGGTTCTTTTTATAACTAGGTGAACGATACAGGCTCTTGAGAGCCTCTGGTGGGTTTTTTTCCTGCAAATTTCAATAATATTTCCTAATTTCAAACTTTATAAGAAAATTCTCATTAAAATTTAAAAATGAAAATTTCTTGTTGCAAAATGAACTTAAATGAACAGATAGCAAGATATGATTATAATCTAACGATTATGAAGTCTCAAGTCTCCCAAACCAGCCACTGACAACAGGTTAAAAAAATAAATCAAAAGCTACCTTTGAAATCGAACAATGTTGAATATTTGCAGTATTGTGGTGGCCATTTTGAAAATGGCGACCGGTAGAAATTGTTCGATGTCAGGGACCAATTCGGGACATCATAATCTACCTACATATGAAATGTCGTTGAAATCGGACATTGTTGAATTTGTGCGGTATTGTGGCGGCCATTTTGAAAATGGTGACCGGTAGAAATTTTTCAATGTCGGGAATCAATTCGGGATATCATTATCTAATCACATATCAAATTTTGATGATATCGGATAATGTTGAATTTTTACGGCAATTTTGAAAATGGCGACCGCTAGAAATGTTTCAATGTCGGGAATAAATTCGGGACATGATAATCTAACCACATATGAAATGACGTTGAAATCGGATAATGTTGAATTTGTGCGGTATTGTGGCGGCCATTTTGAAAATGGCGACCGCTAGAAATTGTTCAATGTCGAGAATCTATTCGGGACATCATGATCTACCCACATATGAAATGTCGTTGAAATCGGACAATGTTGCATTTGTGCGGTAATGTGGCTGCCATTTTGAAAATGGCGACCGCTAGAAATTTTTCAATATCGGGAATAAATTCGGGACATCATAATCTACCCACATATCAAATTTAGATGATATCGGACAATGTTGAATTTTTGCGGTATTGTGGCGGCCATTTTGAAAATGGCGATCGGTAAAAAATGTTCAATGTCTGGAATCAATTCGGGACATCATCATCTACTAACATATCAATTTTTTATGATATCGGACAATGTTGAATTTTTACCGCCCATTTTTTTATGCCGTGTTTTGGCGGCCATTTTGAAAATGGCAGACGTCTTGAAAATTTTGAACCGTAGAATTGCTTCACTAATGGTGACCTTTCACTATGTCAAATTGTATGTCTTTATCATTATCCATTTAGAAGTTATCAACATTAATGTACGAAATTTCAACTTTCCCATAGGATTCTATAGTAATTCCCACCCCCTTTGAGTCCCTCAAAATATGATTTTGACCCCCTTTACCACAACGCTGAAACCTTTAGGACCAACTAGATACATATATCTATAACTCCACCAAGTTTCACGAAATTCTGTCCAGCAGTTCCTGAGATCTGCCGTGGACAGGTTCATGTGCCAAAGAAAGAAAGGAAGGAGGAGAAGAATAATAATGATAACTAGAATTGCCATTGCAAAGCAATATCGGACATCACCCCACCCCATTATTTTGGTACCTCAGTTTCCATGGTAACGCCATTTTGAATTTCATCAACACGCCAAAAGCTTCCACACACTACGGTGAATATTCCTACGATGTTTCATGAAGTTTGATGAAAGAAATCAAAACAAATTTAAAATCCCCCCTTTTTTTATTTCCATGGCAACTGCAGCAAAGTTTGTCCTACTAATTCCGATTTTTTGGGCTTATCTCGTTCCACTAGATGTGGATGTGACAGGAAACAATACTGCAAAACTTTGTGAAGTTTGGAGTGAATTTAACATTTTTTGCACCTTGGATACCATTTTGAATTTTTTCAACCCCCCCCCCAAAAGCTGCCACACACTACGGTGGATATTCCTACAAAGTTTCATGAAGTTTTATGAAAGGAATCCGAATTATTTTTAAATCCCGCCTTTTTTGTTTCCATGGCAACTGCGGCAAAGTTTGTCCAACCGATTCCGATTTTTTTTTTGCTTATCTCGCTCCACTAGATGTGGATGTTGTTCCTATCAAGTTTCATCAATTTCTGTTCGTTCCTACGATGTTTCATGAAGTTTGATGAAAGAAATAAAAAAAAAATCCCCCTTTTTTATTTCCATGGCCACTGCGGCAATGTTTGTCCTACTGATTTCGATTTTTTTGGCTTATCTCGTTCCACTAGATGTGGATGTGACAGGAAACATTACTGCAAAAAATTGTGAAGTTTGGAGTGAATTTAACATTTTTTGCATCTTGATTACCATGGCAACGGCCGCCATTTTGAATTTTTTCAACCTCCCAAAAGCTGCCACACACTACGGTGGATATTCCTACAAAGTTTCATGAATTTTGATGAAAGGAATCCAAAATTGTTTTAAATCCCCCCTTTTTTTGTTTCCATGGCAACTGCGGCAAAGTTTGTCCAACCGATTCCGATATTTTTTGCTTATCTCGTTCCATTTTGGCCGTTTCCATGGCAACGGCAGCCATTTTGAAAATATCAACCCTTAACAGCACAACTTCACATGGCATATGATATTCCTACAAGGTTTCATAAAGTTTGATCTATGCATCTCCGAGAAATCGAGCGGACAAAAATGTGTGGAAGAATAATAATAAGAATTAGAATTGCCATTGCAAAGCAATAGCGGACATCACCCCACCCCATTATTTTGGTACCTCGGTTTCCATGATAATGCCATTTTGAATTTTATCAACACGTCAAAAGCTTCCACACACTACGGTGAATATTCCTACAATGTTTCATGAAGTTTGATGAAAGAAATCAAAAACAAATTAAAATCCCCCCCTTTTTTATTTTCATGACAACTGCGGCAAAGTTTCTTACCGATTCCGATTTTTTTTTGGCTTATCTCGTTCCACTAGATGTGGATGTGACCTTAATTTCCCCGTGTTTGCCACGGGGGTACGTATTTTCAGGGCTAGTAACGATGTAGGGCCTCTATTTCTGGGTCCTGGGTTCACACGAATACTAGAAATAAACACAAGGTAAGCAACAAAATGGCGGGTACTGCTAAATTTCTTATTATTGTCGATTTCCCCGATTTCTGAAAAATAAACGGATGGAATGCACTAACCTTGTGGACCCCCATCAGCTGTTGTGCACCTGGTTTGCTGTCTTATTCGTACTATTTTGCATATATACCCCCGACAACCTGTTCCCAAGACCGATTGTCAACTTAGTCGGAGGTCTATTTTGGATTCTCTCGGACTCCAACGTGTCTTTTGATGGCCAGTCCAGTTTTTTTCCCGGGGTTTGTCAAATATCGTTCCATTGTGGCAAAGGATTGATATTTGTTCACCTGTTGTTTTTATACCCACCATGTGATTAAAAAAGACATTTCATTCTGTTTTTTGTTTTTTTTTCTAAGTTTGAAATAGTCCGCCAAATAAATGCATTCGGTAAGCCAGATGTGTTCTTCTAAAGACACGTTGGAGTCCGAGAGAATCCAAAATAGACCTCGGACTAAGTTGACAATCGGTCTTGGGAACAGGTTGTCGAGGGTATATATGCTAAATAGTACGAATACGACAGTAAACCAGGGGCACAACAGCTGATGGGGGTCCACAAGGTTAGTGCATTCCATCCGTTTCTTTTTCAGAAATTAGGGAAATCGACAATAATAAGAAATTTAGCAGTATCCCGCCATTTTGTTGCTTACCTTGTGTTTATTTCTAGTATTCGTGTGGACCCAGAAATAGAGGCCCTACATCGTTACTAGCCCTGAAAATACGTACCCCCGTGGCAAACACGGGGAAATTAAAGTCCATCGGTCAAGTGCCTGTGGTTAAGCCGGGACTGCCTGATCCGTCAAAAAGGTATGTTTTTTACCGTTTTTTGCTAGGCTTCACACTAGGAGTCAAAACTTAAATTATAATTCTTTGCACTCTACGGGAACATGACATGCCATAAATGATACATATAAAAAAAGTTGTATTAAACGGTAAAGAAAAAAGGTGTGAAATTTTATGTCACAGTATTTAACATCACGTGTCAACAAATTAAAATCCTGTCCTCCGGGCGTATGTGATACCAGTATACCGCCCGTTAATCCGATTATTATCACCAATAAACTATGATTGTCAATCAAAATGTTTACACAGCAATTATAAAAGGCGTCAATAATGTTAGTATTATCGATTGAAATTTTACCAAAAATGTTTTGTATTTATTTGTATTGATGTTATATAATATGTACAAGCAATTTAATTTTTGTTCCCCTAATTTATCCTTTATTTTTTCTTTATTAATCAACACTTCATTAAACAATGCAAAAATACCGGTCGCTACATTAACGCCTGGATGCATTCATCATTCATCATTCATTGAAAAATATCCGTCAAACCGGAAATAGTAAATCGCTAGGACTTATGAGTATTACGACATGAAATAGGAGGAGCTAAAGTGTTTGTAAATAATGTCCAATGGAGCGATCAGATGATGTAATGTTGTATGCAATACACATATCCGGATAAATACAACCAAACATGACATAAAACTTAAATGAATAATTACTATTTTTTAAATATTAGAACATAATGATTTTTATTTCAAAGTTGGAAAGTAAATAAAAGCTTGAATTGAATTCACTCTTATAATAATTTTCTAATTTCATTTAAAATAAAGATTTAAAAAAATTGTTATTTTATGATACTGATGGCTGATTAAAATTGTTTGTCATGCATTAGCTGTCAGTTGTAATATGCAGGATGTAACCAATATACAGGAAGAGCTCCTACTGTGAAGCCATCTATTTTGAGATGCCATTCAATGAAAATAATAACCTGACCATATTGTTACATAATAAGAATAAGAATTAGATAAGAAATTAAAATTGATAGAAGGCAAGGATTTATATAATTAACACATTAAGTCACATTTAATTTATTTAGTCTAACTTGGGTCAGTTATCAATTAAAGACAAAAATAGGTTTAAAAAAAATCAGTCTAATAAGTATTTACCTAAATAACGATATTGTGATGTGTATTTCATTATAAATTGTATTAAAAATCATTTTAATTTATGAAATAATCAACTTTCTGTTTACATATTTATTTTCAGTAAAATTTCTTTATTATTTCATCCCATTTTCCTTAATTTAACTTGTGCATATCCATATTTATACAATCTTATGTTAACGACAAGTTACGTCACTCGTCGCAACGTCGGCTGATTCCGTACCTTCATCAAACCTCGTCCGTATTACGATAGCTCCCATTGGAATTACTTTCGGAAATCTTCAATGCAGGAGGTATTAAAATAATTTCACTTTCGAATATTCGTCCAATAATAATATATTTTCATTCGTCGCAATGTCGGCTGATTCCGTACCTTCATCAAAGACCAATATTTTTCAAAGCAAACTCTATACACTCATCTATTGTCGCCATTTTAGAACTTATTCGCGGTGCGCAATGTTTGATTGAAGTGATACGGTCTTCCGGCGAAGAAATGTGACGCGTAGACGCATATCAAATACCGTATTACAGCCGAGGTATTGAGGAAGCGAAGCGGACTCACCCGAGGTTACGTGTGTCGACCCTATTATCCACAATAAATTCACTTTTATTGTCTCACATACATTACAAAAATACATGTTAGATGTGTATTGTGACATTTTAGCAAATTTAGATTAAAACATAAAAACTTCAAAAAATGATTACACGGTGTTTTATTTTTTTTAAATCTTTAAAGATTTGTGAATCTATGGCAATTTAAATCATAATTATGAGAATAAAGGTGTATTTGTTTTCTAAATATGCAAAGGTACGTGCACAATCATTCTCCGTGTTTGTTTTGTCAATATTTACAAACGGAAGTAAAGGGAGTCACTAATGCGCATACGCGCTAATATCTGACATTTGATTGGTCGGCTGAACCAGCCAGCAGCTGACGGATTTTTACCACTAAGAGCGTTCAAGCCCTCATCCAGCGATAGTGCCGATAGAGGGCGCAGTATTATTCAAGTTACGGAAGTTATTACCGCAATTTTTTTTATATATGTCACAATAATAAACAATTTATTCCAAGAGTTTACATGTTTATCAATCACAAAATGACACACAGGTACATTTATTTTAGATTTACAAGACATGCATTACAATTACATCATGCAACAATGTTGAATTACCTACATGGCTACAAACGTTTGCGTTGTCAAAACCTTGCTTACCGCCAAACGGAAATCAAATGGTCATTTTTCGTCGAACATTTAAATGCGTAGTTTGCTGGCACCCACGAAAACCACGAAAATTGGTATACGACGAATAAAAATGAATTCACAGTATGTAAATCTCAGCTTCAAATAGTAGGGTTTTTTTACTGAAATGTTTGCTTGACAAGTCATAAGACCTGTTATTCAATGGGGTTCACCTACGATTTTTACGCTAATAGGTGGCGCATGTGTTCCATCAGTTATTACTTTCGGAACTCCTCGGCTAGCATCAATAACGTAACTAATGTAAACTACGATATTGATTTACAAAAAATGTATATGTATTCGTGTAAAATGCCACAAATGCTGTGTTTAACAAGATGAGGGTAGCTATCAAGAAGACTGACCATGCGACGAGAGTTCCTTGGACGCCAGGGAAATACGACGTGGTTTGTTCGGCACATAATGACATCTCAAGCCCAATCAAGGACATCGGCTTCTCAGTGTCGGGATTATTATGTTAGATGTCTTCCAGTGTTGATTCAATAAAAAGTTTATAATATTTTTACTTAAGGAATGGCTCCTCTAAGCATAGTGTTCAATATATTTAATAAGACATAAAGCACTAACCATTGTACTACTGAGGGGGGGGGGGGGGGGTAGAATAAAAATCGTTTGTTTTCCACTATGTCCAAATTTTAAAGTAGACCTGAATACACCTCAGCTCTAAAAAATATTGCTTGTTTAAGTTAACTCGACCCTACCTAAAATTTAGTGCCTATAAGCTATTTTATTAGTTTTTCTCAACAAGCACAGTCTTGGAACATCTCCATGCCCAATATATCCAATGCAAAAAAAAAAATCCCGGTCACCTTTACCTAACCTTTTTCACAGGGTTACCGGTAACCCTAAACACACAATTATTTTTTAGGTCTCGTCAGGGAATTATAATTCCCTGGTCTCGTATGCATGTATCTTTTATCTCATGTATGTATAAAAATATTTTTGATCTACCCGATGCTTGAAAAAAAAATTGGATTCTCTACTGACAGACATAAAAAATCCCATGCCCCCCTCCCTCTTTCACTAATAAAATTGTTGGTGTCTAATAAAGAAAACAAGTGAGTGGGAAGACATGTCACTCCACTCGGGCACACTAATTAATATTCCGATTCCTAGCCGGCCAGTCTTTGTTCTTACTTGCTTGCTTTAATAGTAGAGAAGCAACAAATACCAATTTTATCGTCTAGTTTGACCATGGATCTAACACACTCAAGGCGAGAATGCTAACCATTACACCACCGATGAGATAGGAAACCATTTTGTCTACAGACCAATAACATAATACCATCACAACAAAATTTATGTGGTCGTATAAAAATCACACTGAAAAAGGAGCAGTCCTTCAAAACTTTCATAAAGCAAGTGACTTGTGCCCAAGTTGCTTAGTTGAAGTTAGTTAATACAGTCAATATCATCAAACAAACATTAAAAAGATCATAGATTAGCTTCCAGTCAGATTTGAACTGACATCTTTTCAACTTTATTGAAATGTACTACCTTGTACTATAGAAGCCATAATGATTGTAATGTTACACAAAGTACACATACAGATAAATAAACCACTCAAGCATCTTGTACAAAGGACTGTATTTACGACATATTATTAACTACAGATGTACATGTATTTTAATCTTCACCATAGGATAGTTAAATGTTTAAATTGTGTATTTATTGACACTGATTACATCAGGTAATAATATTCATTAAAAAGTTGTTAATGTTTTCGTAATTCATGAAACCTTTTTTTCTCTCTAGCTACTGTTAGTAGCGACTAGCCCCTTCGCTTAAATAGTCTTAAGCTTAAAGGGTCAATATATTACTTTAATAACAATATATGATATAAATATACAAGTATAACATGACAAAAAGACAAATATTTAATGGCTGACACAAAATTACGAATACCCAGAAAACTGAAGACTGAGACGCTCAAACAACTAAAATTCCGAACTGACATGAACTCAGATGCTCCATATGAGTCTGCAGTTCGAACTTCACTAATACCACTTCATGGGCGAAAGAGCTGGGGGCAATTGCCCTCCCTACTTTTAAAAATTGAGGGAGGGGGGGAATAGTTTTGCCCCCTTTTTGGCATTAAATTTAAGAAAAAAAAACTGTTTTTACTATAGTATGGAAGCATATATTGTCCATTTAGCCAAGGGTATAAGGATATTTGGACAAGGGTATGCTTTGAAACCATGGTGACTATTTTTTTTTTTATTGCTGCAGTTTTGAAAATATACCAGACAAATAAGGAATACATTTTTTGTACAAATTTCATAAAGATGTATACCGAATGTAATGAGCATCATTTAAATTAGTATATTTATTGAGGTAATTACACATGATTGTGTATTTATATTTCAAAGATAAAAAAAATTGTGAAAATAATAATGTTTTTTTTTTAAATGTAAAATGTTTCTTAAAAAACGTATGAGGGTACTCCTATTGAAAGCCCCATAATTTTTTTCTATTGAAAATATGCCCCGTTTTTTCACATTCTGAATGATGACATGTATATGATGCTTTCAGTGTGTTGTTTTTGAATATTTAATAAAAAGAAAAGGTGTGTAAAAAGTTGGGTCAGTTTTTTTAATAAAAATGATTTGTTTTCCTCACCTATGCCTGGATATGAATCCCATCTGGTTATATAAAGGCAGTTAACTTCAAAATCTTCTTTTTCAATTATAATGGATAGCATAAATATGACAAATTCTCCTGGTCTTGTCTCTGAATCCTGTCACGAAAGCACATTCAAACTGATTCGTCATCATCATTTTAATGATGTTTTCTTTTCAGTCGGGGCAACTTGGACATTCAACAAATACAATAATATTGAAAAGTAACGAACATAAATCGTATGCTTAGGTTTTCGGTATAATATGTACCTTTCAATCAAGTCAGTTTTTCGAACGTTTGTCGATGCATTTCGGCGTAGTAGATCATATTCGAGCTTCGGCACTGACCACAGCTGATCGCCGTCCGCCATCTTGGAATCGAATAACTGATAGTACACATGCGCCACCTGTCGGGAATGGGATAGGCGAACCCCATTCGTCCCGGTCACAAACTTCCACATGTTTGAGAAACGGAAATTGATAAAATACGAGTAATAACCGGAAACGGCATCGATATTAGATTCCGGTCAAATATCAACAGTGCCAAAGTTCCGATGATCGTTTATTTGAAGAGTTTTATATTTTTAGCCATTTTAAGGGGTAATTTAGGAAAATCTACTCACAAAACTTGAAAAGAATAAATTTTAGCATCTGGGTAAAAGAAAATTTCAGGTCGTCACTCGGACAACTTTGTTACATATTCAGGTCGTCCGTAATCGTTTTTGGTCGTTATTGACGATCGGACGACACGGAATTTCGAACACTACATATGAAATGTCATTGAAATCGGACAATGTTGAATTTTTGCGGTATTGTGGCGGCCATTTTGAAAATGGCGACCGGTAGAAATTTTTCAATGTGGGGAATCAATTCGGGACATCATAATCTACACACATATGAAATGTCGTTGAAATCGGACAATGCTGAATTTGTGCGGTATTGTGGCGGCCATTTTGAAAATGGCGATCGCTAGAATTTTTTCAATGTCGGGAATAAATTCGGGACATCATAATCTACACACATGAAATGTCGTTGAAATCGGACAATGTTGAATTTGTGCGGTATTGTGGCGGCCATTTTGAAAATGGCGACCGCTAGAAATTTTTCAATGTCGGGAATAAATTCAGGACATCATAATCTACCCACATATGAAATGTCGTTGAAATCGGACAAAGTTGAATTTGTGCGGTATTGTGGCGGCTATTTTGAAAATGGCGACCGCTAGAAAAAACTTTCGGACCAACTAGAAACATATATCTATAATTCCACCAAGTTTCATGAAATTCTGTCCAGTAGTTCCTGAGATCTGCCGTGGACAAGTTCATGCGCCAAAGAAAGAAAGAAAGAAAGAAAGGAGAATAATAATAATAATGATAGTAAGATATGATTATAATCTACCGATTATGAAGTCTCAAGTCTCCCAAACCGGCCACTGACAACAGGTTTAAAAAATAAATCAAAAGCTACCTTTGAAATCGAACAATGTTGAATTTTTGCGGTATTGTGGCGGCCATTTTGAAAATGGAGACCGGTATAAATTTGTCGATGTCGGGAATCAATTCAGGTCATCATAATCTACCTACATATGAAATGTCGTTGAAATCGGATAATGTTGAATTTGTGCGGTATTGTGGCGACCATTTTGAAAATGGCGACCGGTAGAAATTTTTCAATGTCGGGAATCAATTCAGGACCAATCGTAACTACTCCGCCATTCTCGCTACCCTGCAAATAACCTCGTACGTACATAGTAGAAATTCTTCTTAAATTGGTTGCCGGAAGTTAAGTTAAGTTAAGCTGCACAACAATATAGTCCTCGAAAATCCAATATGGAAGACATACTAAGTAAAATCTAATCATGCAAAACTAATTAAAACTTTAAATGAAATATAGAAAATTGTTTAAAATATAACTTTATCAAACTTTCATGTAACTGACATGTGAAAAGTAGTGCGATTTCTACGCCTAATGCATACGAGGTTATTTGCAGGATAGCGAGAATGGCCGAGTAGTTACGATTGAATTCGGGACATCATTATCTACCCACATATCAAATTTTGATGATATCGGAAAATGTTGAATTTTTGCGGCCATTTTGAAAATGGCGACCGCTAGAATTTTTTCAATGTCGGGAATCTATTCGGGACATCATAATCTACCCATATATGAAATGTCGTTGAAATCGGACAATGTTGAATTTGTGCGGTATTGTGGCGGCCATTTTGAAAATGGCGACCGCTAGAAATTTGTCAATGTCGGGAATAAATTCGAGACATCATAATCTACCCACATATCAAATTTAGATGATATCGGACAATGTTGAATTTTTGCGGCATTGTGGCGGCCATTTTGAAAATGGCGATCGGTAGAAATATTTCAATGTCTGGAATCAATTAGGGACATCATTATCTACCCACATATCAAATTTTGATGATATCAGACAATGTTGAATTTTTACCGCCCATTTTTTATGCCGTGTTTTGGCAGCCATTTTGAAAATGGCAGACATCTTGAAAATTTTGAAAACACAGAATTGCTCCTCTAATGGTGACCTATCACTATGTCAAATTTTATGTCTCTATCATTATCCATTTAGAAGTTATCAACATTAATGTACGAAATTTCAACTTTCCCATAGGATTCTATAGTAACCCCCACCCCCTTTGAACCCCTCAAAATATAACTCCACCAAGTTTCATGAAATTCTGTCCAGTAGTTCCGGAGATCTGCCGTGAACAAATAATAATAATAATAATAATAATAATAAGAAGAAACGGTGCAAAAACAATAAGTCTCCAAACGTTGTTTGGGAGACTTAATTATTCTCATCTCATTTGCAATATTTGATAAACAAAAATTCTCATTTTATATGTGCAAATGTAAATTAAAAACAAATCACATTTTATATTGGGATAAATTCATTTTATTTAGTTCCAGGATAAAAAAATCTCTTGGAAATATGGATACAAAAAATAAATTTCATATTGAAAAAAAATAATACTCATTTTATTTCCGTATAGATTTGAATAAGTTTTCATTGCATATCTAGTACACAACAATGTATTTATTTTGTATATATCATTTTTCGATTCTTCGTTTTCACGTTGTCAATCTAATTATTTTGTTTATTGCGCGATTGATGGCCATCTCCGCACCAATGGCTACAATAAACATGCGTTCACGCACGACGGACTACACAGCTATGGCACGTGTCGCACACAACTGGTTACAACTTAAACAATATTGATACTATCGATTTCAATCCTATTGCATGCGATTGCAAATCAAATTTCGAATAAGATGATCTACTTTAATATCTGATAAGCCCTTTTTTTCCTGTCCTGAGTGCACATCGTATGTCCTGAGTGCACTCAGGAGTCCTGAGCGGTGTTTAGACGTACCGCATCACAGCAGGCCGTCTGATAAGACGTAGCATTATCCATACAAGATAAAAACTTGACAAAAGAAAACACTGAAATTATGCGAGATAACTCGAACTGGCTTCTACTGAGGAAAATAGTTGGACATGTAACGGTAAAGTTATCGGGATTTCCGGAAATGCATTGGCGGGATCTTTTCACGTCTACAAGGAAGCAAGTTGCACATCATTATCTTGTATTCAAGCACTTTTTAGAAAAAGGGCCATGTAATTCGACGCAATTTAAAAATTCCTATTGCCAGAGTAAGCCGTTTCGTTGACTGATATGCCGTAATGACGCTAGCATCTTTCTCCTGCGTGTTTTGTCAATCAAAAGAGTTCGATCGTGTAACTGATTGACTGAAGCACAGTCTACAAGCAATTGTGGTGTATGTCAAGTATCTTTTTATGTTCCAAAATGATTATAAAAGACTTGGCCACAGTGTAATTTGTAGCATTGACTATTGATTGTTGTATGTGAATCGAAAATTCAAATGATATGAGTTATCGGGATCAGAAATCAGTTAGTGGTACCAGATATGAGTCAATGAAACGGCTTACTCTGGCATTAGGAATTTTTAAATTGCGTCGAATTACATGGCCCTTTTTCTAAAAAGTGCTTGAATACAAGATAATAATGTGCAACTTGCCTCCTTGTAGACGTGAAAAGATCCCTCCAATACATATCCGGAAATCCCGATAACTTTACCGTTATTAGCATATCATTTGAATATGAGTTAGAGAGATTGGTGGCCGTGTATATGATATATGTTGTGTCTTGTAAATCATGTATGACATTTTTGTCTGTGTAGATCTAATACACTGACAGTAATTGTGTCTGATTTATATCATGATTATCTATATATATAATATAAATTCATGATTTTGAATCGAACCAGTAAATTAAAATTTTCATTTCGAGGACTGCAATTAATTAAACATTCTCTCATATTTAATACCAACCTACCATTATTTTTTTTCAATGGATTTGATCATTGCAGAATCTGTAGACAAACAGCAGAGTGTTAAGATGATAAAAGTTACTAACATACCCCCTGGTACCTCATCAGATTCTATTACATTTTTCTTTGAAAACAAACGTAAATCTGGAGGAGGTGATATTGGCGATCTGGATTATGATGAAGAAAGCCAAACTGCTATTATAACATTTGAAGAGGAAGAGGGTTGGTATTTTAGTAATTAATTTAGCAGGGTACTGTTTTGTCAAGTCTCATTCTGTGTTAGACTCACACATTTAATTTAGCAGGGTACTGTTTTGTCAAGTCTCATTCTGTGTTAAACTCACACATTTTAATTTAGCAGGGTACTGTTTTGTCAAGTCTCATTCTGTGTTAGACTCACACATTTAATTTAGCAGGGTACTGTTTTGTCAAGTCTCATTCTGTGTTAGACTCACACATTTTAATTTAGCAGGGTACTGTTTTGTCAAGTCTCATTCTGTGTTAGACTCACACATTTAATTTAGCAGGGTACTGTTTTGTCAAGTCTCATTCTGTGTTAGACTCACACATTTAATTTAGCAGGGTACTGTTTTGTCAAGTCTCATTCTGTGTTAGACTCACACATATAATTTAGCAGGGTACTGTTTTGTCAAGTCTCATTCTGTGTTAGACTCACACATACACACATTTTAATTTAGCAGGGTACTGTTTTGTCAAGTCTCATTCTGTGTTAGACTCACACATTTAATTTAGCAGGGTACTGTTTTGTCAAGTCTCATTCTGTGTTAGACTCACACATTTAATTTAGCAGGGTACTGTTTTGTCAAGTCTCATTCTGTGTTAGACTCACACATTTAATTTAGCAGGGTACTGTTTTGTCAAGTCTCATTCTGTGTTAGACTCACACATTTAATTTAGCAGGGTACTGTTTTGTCAAGTCTCATTCTGTGTTAGACTCACACATTTAATTTAGCAGGGTACTGTTTTGTCAAGTCTCATTCTGTGTTAGACTCACACATTTAATTTAGCAGGGTACTGTTTTGTCAAGTCTCATTCTGTGTTAGACTCACACATTTAATTTAGCAGGGTACTGTTTTGTCAAGTCTCATTCTGTGTTAAACTCACACATTTTAATTTAGCAGGGTACTGTTTTGTCAAGTCTCATTCTGTGTTAGACTCACACATTTAATTTAGCAGGGTACTGTTTTGTCAAGTCTCATTCTGTGTTAGACTCACACATTTTAATTTAGCAGGGTACTGTTTTGTCAAGTCTCATTCTGTGTTAGACTCACACATTTTAATTTAGCAGGGTACTGTTTTGTCAAGTCTCATTCTGTGTTAGACTCACACATTTAATTTAGCAGGGTACTGTTTTGTCAAGTCTCATTCTGTGTTAGACTCACACATTTTAATTTAGCAGGGTACTGTTTTGTCAAGTCTCATTCTGTGTTAGACTCACACATTTAATTTAGCAGGGTACTGTTTTGTCAAGTCTCATTCTGTGTTAGACTCACACATTTTAATTTAGCAGGGTACTGTTTTGTCAAGTCTCATTCTGTGTTAGACTCACACATTTAATTTAGCAGGGTACTGTTTTGTCAAGTCTCATTCTGTGTTAGACTCACACATTTAATTTAGCAGGGTACTGTTTTGTCAAGTCTCATTCTGTGTTAGACTCACACATTTAATTTAGCAGGGTACTGTTTTGTCAAGTCTCATTCTGTGTTAGACTCACACATTTTAATTTAGCAGGGTACTGTTTTGTCAAGTCTCATTCTGTGTTAGACTCACACATTTAATTTAGCAGGGTACTGTTTTGTCAAGTCTCATTCTGTGTTAGACTCACACATTTAATTTAGCAGGGTACTGTTTTGTCAAGTCTCATTCTGTGTTAGACTCACACATTTTAATTTAGCAGGGTACTGTTTTGTCAAGTCTCATTCTGTGTTAGACTCACACATTTTAATTTAGCAGGGTACTGTTTTGTCAAGTCTCATTCTGTGTTAGACTCACACATTTAATTTAGCAAGGTACTGTTTTGTCAAGTCTCATTCTGTGTTAGACTCACACATTTAATTTAGCAGGGTACTGTTTTGTCAAGTCTCATTCTGTGTTAAACTCACACATTTAATTTAGCAGGGTACTGTTTTGTCAAGTCTCATTCTGTGTTAGACTCACACATTTTAATTTAGCAGGGTACTGTTTTGTCAAGTCTCATTCTGTGTTAGACTCACACATTTAATTTAGCAGGGTACTGTTTTGTCAAGTCTCATTCTGTGTTAGACTCACACATTTAATTTAGCAGGGTACTGTTTTGTCAAGTCTCATTCTGTGTTAGACTCACACATTTAATTTAGCAGGGTACTGTTTTGTCAAGTCTCATTCTGTGTTAGACTCACACATTTTAATTTAGCAGGGTACTGTTTTGTCAAGTCTCATTCTGTGTTAGACTCACACATTTAATTTAGCAGGGTACTGTTTTGTCAAGTCTCATTCTGTGTTAGACTCACACATTTAATTTAGCAGGGTACTGTTTTGTCAAGTCTCATTCTGTGTTAGACTCACACATTTAATTTAGCAGGGTACTGTTTTGTCAAGTCTCATTCTGTGTTAGACTCACACATTTTAATTTAGCAGGGTACTGTTTTGTCAAGTCTCATTCTGTGTTAGACTCACACATTTAATTTAGCAGGGTACTGTTTTGTTAAGTCTCATTCTGTGTTAGACTCACACATTTAATTTAGCAGGGTACTGTTTTGTCAAGTCTCATTCTGTGTTAGACTCACACATTTAATTTAGCAGGGTACTGTTTTGTCAAGTCTCATTCTGTGTTAGACTCACACATTTAATTTAGCAGGGTACTGTTTTGTCAAGTCTCATTCTGTGTTAGACTCACACATTTAATTTAGCAGGGTACTGTTTTGTCAAGTCTCATTCTGTGTTAGACTCACACATTTAATTTAGCAGGGTACTGTTTTGTCAAGTCTCATTCTGTGTTAGACTCACACATTTAATTTAGCAGGGTACTGTTTTGTCAAGTCTCATTCTGTGTTAGACTCACACATTTAATTTAGCAGGGTACTGTTTTGTCAAGTCTCATTCTGTGTTAGACTCACACATTTAATTTAGCAGGGTACTGTTTTGTCAAGTCTCATTCTGTGTTAGACTCACACATTTAATTTAGCAGGGTACTGTTTTGTCAAGTCTCATTCTGTGTTAAACTCACACATTTTAATTTAGCAGGGTACTGTTTTGTCAAGTCTCATTCTGTGTTAGACTCACACATTTAATTTAGCAGGGTACTGTTTTGTCAAGTCTCATTCTGTGTTAGACTCACACATTTTAATTTAGCAGGGTACTGTTTTGTCAAGTCTCATTCTGTGTTAGACTCACACATTTTAATTTAGCAGGGTACTGTTTTGTCAAGTCTCATTCTGTGTTAGACTCACACATTTAATTTAGCAGGGTACTGTTTTGTCAAGTCTCATTCTGTGTTAGACTCACACATTTTAATTTAGCAGGGTACTGTTTTGTCAAGTCTCATTCTGTGTTAGACTCACACATTTAATTTAGCAGGGTACTGTTTTGTCAAGTCTCATTCTGTGTTAGACTCACACATTTTAATTTAGCAGGGTACTGTTTTGTCAAGTCTCATTCTGTGTTAGACTCACACATTTAATTTAGCAGGGTACTGTTTTGTCAAGTCTCATTCTGTGTTAGACTCACACATATAATTTAGCAGGGTACTGTTTTGTCAAGTCTCATTCTGTGTTAGACTCACACATATAATTTAGCAGGGTACTGTTTTGTCAAGTCTCATTCTGTGTTAGACTCACACATACACACATTTTAATTTAGCAGGGTACTGTTTTGTCAAGTCTCATTCTGTGTTAGACTCACACATTTAATTTAGCAGGGTACTGTTTTGTCAAGTCTCATTCTGTGTTAGACTCACACATTTAATTTAGCAGGGTACTGTTTTGTCAAGTCTCATTCTGTGTTAGACTCACACATTTAATTTAGCAGGGTACTGTTTTGTCAAGTCTCATTCTGTGTTAGACTCACACATTTAATTTAGCAGGGTACTGTTTTGTCAAGTCTCATTCTGTGTTAGACTCACACATTTAATTTAGCAGGGTACTGTTTTGTCAAGTCTCATTCTGTGTTAGACTCACACATTTAATTTAGCAGGGTACTGTTTTGTCAAGTCTCATTCTGTGTTAGACTCACACATTTAATTTAGCAGGGTACTGTTTTGTCAAGTCTCATTCTGTGTTAAACTCACACATTTTAATTTAGCAGGGTACTGTTTTGTCAAGTCTCATTCTGTGTTAGACTCACACATTTAATTTAGCAGGGTACTGTTTTGTCAAGTCTCATTCTGTGTTAGACTCACACATTTTAATTTAGCAGGGTACTGTTTTGTCAAGTCTCATTCTGTGTTAGACTCACACATTTTAATTTAGCAGGGTACTGTTTTGTCAAGTCTCATTCTGTGTTAGACTCACACATTTAATTTAGCAGGGTACTGTTTTGTCAAGTCTCATTCTGTGTTAGACTCACACATTTTAATTTAGCAGGGTACTGTTTTGTCAAGTCTCATTCTGTGTTAGACTCACACATTTAATTTAGCAGGGTACTGTTTTGTCAAGTCTCATTCTGTGTTAGACTCACACATTTTAATTTAGCAGGGTACTGTTTTGTCAAGTCTCATTCTGTGTTAGACTCACACATTTAATTTAGCAGGGTACTGTTTTGTCAAGTCTCATTCTGTGTTAGACTCACACATTTAATTTAGCAGGGTACTGTTTTGTCAAGTCTCATTCTGTGTTAGACTCACACATTTAATTTAGCAGGGTACTGTTTTGTCAAGTCTCATTCTGTGTTAGACTCACACATTTTAATTTAGCAGGGTACTGTTTTGTCAAGTCTCATTCTGTGTTAGACTCACACATTTAATTTAGCAGGGTACTGTTTTGTCAAGTCTCATTCTGTGTTAGACTCACACATTTAATTTAGCAGGGTACTGTTTTGTCAAGTCTCATTCTGTGTTAGACTCACACATTTTAATTTAGCAGGGTACTGTTTTGTCAAGTCTCATTCTGTGTTAGACTCACACATTTTAATTTAGCAGGGTACTGTTTTGTCAAGTCTCATTCTGTGTTAGACTCACACATTTAATTTAGCAAGGTACTGTTTTGTCAAGTCTCATTCTGTGTTAGACTCACACATTTAATTTAGCAGGGTACTGTTTTGTCAAGTCTCATTCTGTGTTAAACTCACACATTTAATTTAGCAGGGTACTGTTTTGTCAAGTCTCATTCTGTGTTAGACTCACACATTTTAATTTAGCAGGGTACTGTTTTGTCAAGTCTCATTCTGTGTTAGACTCACACATTTAATTTAGCAGGGTACTGTTTTGTCAAGTCTCATTCTGTGTTAGACTCACACATTTAATTTAGCAGGGTACTGTTTTGTCAAGTCTCATTCTGTGTTAGACTCACACATTTAATTTAGCAGGGTACTGTTTTGTCAAGTCTCATTCTGTGTTAGACTCACACATTTTAATTTAGCAGGGTACTGTTTTGTCAAGTCTCATTCTGTGTTAGACTCACACATTTAATTTAGCAGGGTACTGTTTTGTCAAGTCTCATTCTGTGTTAGACTCACACATTTAATTTAGCAGGGTACTGTTTTGTCAAGTCTCATTCTGTGTTAGACTCACACATTTAATTTAGCAGGGTACTGTTTTGTCAAGTCTCATTCTGTGTTAGACTCACACATTTTAATTTAGCAGGGTACTGTTTTGTCAAGTCTCATTCTGTGTTAGACTCACACATTTAATTTAGCAGGGTACTGTTTTGTTAAGTCTCATTCTGTGTTAGACTCACACATTTAATTTAGCAGGGTACTGTTTTGTCAAGTCTCATTCTGTGTTAGACTCACACATTTAATTTAGCAGGGTACTGTTTTGTCAAGTCTCATTCTGTGTTAGACTCACACATTTAATTTAGCAGGGTACTGTTTTGTCAAGTCTCATTCTGTGTTAGACTCACACATTTAATTTAGCAGGGTACTGTTTTGTCAAGTCTCATTCTGTGTTAGACTCACACATTTAATTTAGCAGGGTACTGTTTTGTCAAGTCTCATTCTGTGTTAGACTCACACATTTAATTTAGCAGGGTACTGTTTTGTCAAGTCTCATTCTGTGTTAGACTCACACATTTAATTTAGCAGGGTACTGTTTTGTCAAGTCTCATTCTGTGTTAGACTCACACATTTAATTTAGCAGGGTACTGTTTTGTCAAGTCTCATTCTGTGTTAGACTCACACATTTAATTTAGCAGGGTACTGTTTTGTCAAGTCTCATTCTGTGTTAAACTCACACATTTTAATTTAGCAGGGTACTGTTTTGTCAAGTCTCATTCTGTGTTAGACTCACACATTTAATTTAGCAGGGTACTGTTTTGTCAAGTCTCATTCTGTGTTAGACTCACACATTTTAATTTAGCAGGGTACTGTTTTGTCAAGTCTCATTCTGTGTTAGACTCACACATTTTAATTTAGCAGGGTACTGTTTTGTCAAGTCTCATTCTGTGTTAGACTCACACATTTAATTTAGCAGGGTACTGTTTTGTCAAGTCTCATTCTGTGTTAGACTCACACATTTTAATTTAGCAGGGTACTGTTTTGTCAAGTCTCATTCTGTGTTAGACTCACACATTTAATTTAGCAGGGTACTGTTTTGTCAAGTCTCATTCTGTGTTAGACTCACACATTTTAATTTAGCAGGGTACTGTTTTGTCAAGTCTCATTCTGTGTTAGACTCACACATTTAATTTAGCAGGGTACTGTTTTGTCAAGTCTCATTCTGTGTTAGACTCACACATTTAATTTAGCAGGGTACTGTTTTGTCAAGTCTCATTCTGTGTTAGACTCACACATTTAATTTAGCAGGGTACTGTTTTGTCAAGTCTCATTCTGTGTTAGACTCACACATTTTAATTTAGCAGGGTACTGTTTTGTCAAGTCTCATTCTGTGTTAGACTCACACATTTAATTTAGCAGGGTACTGTTTTGTCAAGTCTCATTCTGTGTTAGACTCACACATTTAATTTAGCAGGGTACTGTTTTGTCAAGTCTCATTCTGTGTTAGACTCACACATTTTAATTTAGCAGGGTACTGTTTTGTCAAGTCTCATTCTGTGTTAGACTCACACATTTTAATTTAGCAGGGTACTGTTTTGTCAAGTCTCATTCTGTGTTAGACTCACACATTTAATTTAGCAAGGTACTGTTTTGTCAAGTCTCATTCTGTGTTAGACTCACACATTTAATTTAGCAGGGTACTGTTTTGTCAAGTCTCATTCTGTGTTAAACTCACACATTTAATTTAGCAGGGTACTGTTTTGTCAAGTCTCATTCTGTGTTAGACTCACACATTTTAATTTAGCAGGGTACTGTTTTGTCAAGTCTCATTCTGTGTTAGACTCACACATTTAATTTAGCAGGGTACTGTTTTGTCAAGTCTCATTCTGTGTTAGACTCACACATTTAATTTAGCAGGGTACTGTTTTGTCAAGTCTCATTCTGTGTTAGACTCACACATTTAATTTAGCAGGGTACTGTTTTGTCAAGTCTCATTCTGTGTTAGACTCACACATTTTAATTTAGCAGGGTACTGTTTTGTCAAGTCTCATTCTGTGTTAGACTCACACATTTAATTTAGCAGGGTACTGTTTTGTCAAGTCTCATTCTGTGTTAGACTCACACATTTTAATTTAGCAGGGTACTGTTTTGTCAAGTCTCATTCTGTGTTAGACTCACACATTTTAATTTAGCAGGGTACTGTTTTGTCAAGTCTCATTCTGTGTTAGACTCACACATTTAATTTAGCAGGGTACTGTTTTGTCAAGTCTCATTCTGTGTTAGACTCACACATTTTAATTTAGCAGGGTACTGTTTTGTCAAGTCTCATTCTGTGTTAGACTCACACATTTAATTTAGCAGGGTACTGTTTTGTCAAGTCTCATTCTGTGTTAGACTCACACATTTTAATTTAGCAGGGTACTGTTTTGTCAAGTCTCATTCTGTGTTAGACTCACACATTTAATTTAGCAGGGTACTGTTTTGTCAAGTCTCATTCTGTGTTAGACTCACACATTTAATTTAGCAGGGTACTGTTTTGTCAAGTCTCATTCTGTGTTAGACTCACACATTTAATTTAGCAGGGTACTGTTTTGTCAAGTCTCATTCTGTGTTAGACTCACACATTTTAATTTAGCAGGGTACTGTTTTGTCAAGTCTCATTCTGTGTTAGACTCACACATTTAATTTAGCAGGGTACTGTTTTGTCAAGTCTCATTCTGTGTTAGACTCACACATTTAATTTAGCAGGGTACTGTTTTGTCAAGTCTCATTCTGTGTTAGACTCACACATTTTAATTTAGCAGGGTACTGTTTTGTCAAGTCTCATTCTGTGTTAGACTCACACATTTTAATTTAGCAGGGTACTGTTTTGTCAAGTCTCATTCTGTGTTAGACTCACACATTTAATTTAGCAAGGTACTGTTTTGTCAAGTCTCATTCTGTGTTAGACTCACACATTTAATTTAGCAGGGTACTGTTTTGTCAAGTCTCATTCTGTGTTAAACTCACACATTTAATTTAGCAGGGTACTGTTTTGTCAAGTCTCATTCTGTGTTAGACTCACACATTTTAATTTAGCAGGGTACTGTTTTGTCAAGTCTCATTCTGTGTTAGACTCACACATTTAATTTAGCAGGGTACTGTTTTGTCAAGTCTCATTCTGTGTTAGACTCACACATTTAATTTAGCAGGGTACTGTTTTGTCAAGTCTCATTCTGTGTTAGACTCACACATTTAATTTAGCAGGGTACTGTTTTGTCAAGTCTCATTCTGTGTTAGACTCACACATTTTAATTTAGCAGGGTACTGTTTTGTCAAGTCTCATTCTGTGTTAGACTCACACATTTAATTTAGCAGGGTACTGTTTTGTCAAGTCTCATTCTGTGTTAGACTCACACATTTAATTTAGCAGGGTACTGTTTTGTCAAGTCTCATTCTGTGTTAGACTCACACATTTAATTTAGCAGGGTACTGTTTTGTCAAGTCTCATTCTGTGTTAGACTCACACATTTTAATTTAGCAGGGTACTGTTTTGTCAAGTCTCATTCTGTGTTAGACTCACACATTTAATTTAGCAGGGTACTGTTTTGTTAAGTCTCATTCTGTGTTAGACTCACACATTTAATTTAGCAGGGTACTGTTTTGTCAAGTCTCATTCTGTGTTAGACTCACACATTTAATTTAGCAGGGTACTGTTTTGTCAAGTCTCATTCTGTGTTAGACTCACACATTTAATTTAGCAGGGTACTGTTTTGTCAAGTCTCATTCTGTGTTAGACTCACACATTTAATTTAGCAGGGTACTGTTTTGTCAAGTCTCATTCTGTGTTAGACTCACACATTTAATTTAGCAGGGTACTGTTTTGTCAAGTCTCATTCTGTGTTAGACTCACACATTTAATTTAGCAGGGTACTGTTTTGTCAAGTCTCATTCTGTGTTAGACTCACACATTTAATTTAGCAGGGTACTGTTTTGTCAAGTCTCATTCTGTGTTAGACTCACACATTTAATTTAGCAGGGTACTGTTTTGTCAAGTCTCATTCTGTGTTAGACTCACACATTTAATTTAGCAGGGTACTGTTTTGTCAAGTCTCATTCTGTGTTAGACTCACACATTTTAATTTAGCAGGGTACTGTTTTGTCAAGTCTCATTCTGTGTTAGACTCACACATTTAATTTAGCAGGGTACTGTTTTGTCAAGTCTCATTCTGTGTTAGACTCACACATTTTAATTTAGCAGGGTACTGTTTTGTCAAGTCTCATTCTGTGTTAGACTCACACATTTTAATTTAGCAGGGTACTGTTTTGTCAAGTCTCATTCTGTGTTAGACTCACACATTTAATTTAGCAGGGTACTGTTTTGTCAAGTCTCATTCTGTGTTAGACTCACACATTTTAATTTAGCAGGGTACTGTTTTGTCAAGTCTCATTCTGTGTTAGACTCACACATTTAATTTAGCAGGGTACTGTTTTGTCAAGTCTCATTCTGTGTTAGACTCACACATTTTAATTTAGCAGGGTACTGTTTTGTCAAGTCTCATTCTGTGTTAGACTCACACATTTAATTTAGCAGGGTACTGTTTTGTCAAGTCTCATTCTGTGTTAGACTCACACATTTAATTTAGCAGGGTACTGTTTTGTCAAGTCTCATTCTGTGTTAGACTCACACATTTAATTTAGCAGGGTACTGTTTTGTCAAGTCTCATTCTGTGTTAGACTCACACATTTTAATTTAGCAGGGTACTGTTTTGTCAAGTCTCATTCTGTGTTAGACTCACACATTTAATTTAGCAGGGTACTGTTTTGTCAAGTCTCATTCTGTGTTAGACTCACACATTTAATTTAGCAGGGTACTGTTTTGTCAAGTCTCATTCTGTGTTAGACTCACACATTTTAATTTAGCAGGGTACTGTTTTGTCAAGTCTCATTCTGTGTTAGACTCACACATTTTAATTTAGCAGGGTACTGTTTTGTCAAGTCTCATTCTGTGTTAGACTCACACATTTAATATAGCAAGGTACTGTTTTGTCAAGTCTCATTCTGTGTTAGACTCACACATTTAATTTAGCAGGGTACTGTTTTGTCAAGTCTCATTCTGTGTTAAACTCACACATTTAATTTAGCAGGGTACTGTTTTGTCAAGTCTCATTCTGTGTTAGACTCACACATTTTAATTTAGCAGGGTACTGTTTTGTCAAGTCTCATTCTGTGTTAGACTCACACATTTAATTTAGCAGGGTACTGTTTTGTCAAGTCTCATTCTGTGTTAGACTCACACATTTAATTTAGCAGGGTACTGTTTTGTCAAGTCTCATTCTGTGTTAGACTCACACATTTAATTTAGCAGGGTACTGTTTTGTCAAGTCTCATTCTGTGTTAGACTCACACATTTTAATTTAGCAGGGTACTGTTTTGTCAAGTCTCATTCTGTGTTAGACTCACACATTTAATTTAGCAGGGTACTGTTTTGTCAAGTCTCATTCTGTGTTAGACTCACACATTTAATTTAGCAGGGTACTGTTTTGTCAAGTCTCATTCTGTGTTAGACTCACACATTTAATTTAGCAGGGTACTGTTTTGTCAAGTCTCATTCTGTGTTAGACTCACACATTTTAATTTAGCAGGGTACTGTTTTGTCAAGTCTCATTCTGTGTTAGACTCACACATTTAATTTAGCAGGGTACTGTTTTGTTAAGTCTCATTCTGTGTTAGACTCACACATTTAATTTAGCAGGGTACTGTTTTGTCAAGTCTCATTCTGTGTTAGACTCACACATTTAATTTAGCAGGGTACTGTTTTGTCAAGTCTCATTCTGTGTTAGACTCACACATTTAATTTAGCAGGGTACTGTTTTGTCAAGTCTCATTCTGTGTTAGACTCACACATTTAATTTAGCAGGGTACTGTTTTGTCAAGTCTCATTCTGTGTTAGACTCACACATTTAATTTAGCAGGGTACTGTTTTGTCAAGTCTCATTCTGTGTTAGACTCACACATTTAATTTAGCAGGGTACTGTTTTGTCAAGTCTCATTCTGTGTTAGACTCACACATTTAATTTAGCAGGGTACTGTTTTGTCAAGTCTCATTCTGTGTTAGACTCACACATTTAATTTAGCAGGGTACTGTTTTGTCAAGTCTCATTCTGTGTTAGACTCACACATTTAATTTAGCAGGGTACTGTTTTGTCAAGTCTCATTCTGTGTTAGACTCACACATTTAATTTAGCAGGGTACTGTTTTGTCAAGTCTCATTCTGTGTTAGACTCACAAATTTAATTTAGCAGGGTACTGTTTTGTCAAGTCTCATTCTGTGTTAGACTCACACATTTAATTTAGCAGGGTACTGTTTTGTCAAGTCTCATTCTGTGTTAGACTCACACATTTAAGTTGGAAAAAGGTGTGAAATTTGTTTAATTAAGGAAAACTATTGCAAATTCTGTAGATCTGACACAATTTCAAAAACTGATGATATAATTTTATCATAGAGTCACCTAGGGATCCACAGGGTACTGAAATGGGACTTTCTCTGATGAGGGTGGGGTTCAATGAAACCAATGAAATATTTGAAAATAAATTCAGCTGGAATATTTCTGCTATAGTTTTTATGTTGATTAGAAATTAAATACAATAGTCCCTCTATTGCTAAACTGCCTCCCCCCAACAAGAGGGCCACATAATAGATCATTTCATAACAAACTGATCATTTATAACCAGCTGTGCTATCAGTTTTATATTTTATTTTAATTTGAACGTAATGTTTGTAAGTGGCGTTAAACATCATAAATGACCTAAACTAAACCAAACCTATAAGAAGATGATCCATAGATTTTTATTTTATTCTATAAATCATTTCAGTTGCTGAAAGAGTCCTCAGTAAAATGCCACTGTTGTTTGAAAAGAAATTGATAAATGTAGAATTATACATGCCAGAGACACAAATTGAAGAGGAGGATGAACAGTCAACAGGGGACCAGGAAATTAGTGATCAACCAACGGAGTACGCTATAGAAGTAAGAGGAACGAAACTAACTACAACAGAAGATGCAGTAACGTTTTATTTTGAAGGACGCCGAGGAGCAAATGCTGATGTTGTTAAAATTGTTTTTGTGGAAGAAGAGAACATGTACATGGTGTGGTTTGAAGAAGAAGAGGGTATGTGTCATGTCTTAATTACAACTGTATTTATGGTGGTTTTTTATATGTATAAAAACAGCAGTGATTTTCCTGCAGTAATAAATAAATAGATTACAAACTGTCATTTGCAGGCTCAAATATCTAAACTGTTATGAGAATGCTACTTGGATGATCAATCTTTAATAAAAAAATAAATTATTTGGACATCTAATTCTACTGCTACAGGATAATAGTATAAAAAAAATATTTTATTTATATATGAATACATTACACATCTTCTAAACAATATGGCTGACATAAATAGAGCTCTCAAACATCGTTAATTTATTGGATATATATATATTTATTGTTGAAGTTTACAATTCCTAAAGAATTCACTTATTCTGGCAGAGGTGACCTTATCAGGGGCGGATCCAGGATTTCAAGTTAGGGGGGGGGGGGGCATACTTAAATTTTGTTTGGGGTATTTCGTGTGAAAAAACACGATTTTACGCCAAAAAATCATATTCTTTTCAATTGCGGAGGGAGGGGCGAATAATTTTGGGGTATTTCGTGTGAAAAATCACGATTTTACCCCAAAAATCATATTTTTTCCAATTTAAGGGGGGGGGGGCACGTGCCGGGTGCACCCCCCCCCTGGATCCGCCCCTGCTTATATAATTAGCCAGTTCTGGCTACCCTGTTAAGGCACAGGTGACCTTATATAATTAACCAGTTCTGACTACCCTGTTTAGGCAGAGGTGACCTTATATAATTAGCCAGTTCTGACTACCCTGTTTAGGCAGAGGTGACCTTATATAATTAGCCAGTTCTGACTACTCTGTTTAGGCAGAGGTGACCTTATATAATTAGCTAGTTCTGGCTACCCTGTTAAGGCAGAGGTGACCTTATATAATTAGCCAGTTCTGGCTACCCTGTAAAGGCAGAGGTGACCTTATATAATTAGCCAGTTCTGGCTACCCTTTTAAGGCAGAGGTGACCTTATATAATTAGCCAGTTCTGGTTACCCTGTAAAGGCAGAGGTGACCTTATATAATTAGCCAGTTCTGGCTACCCTGTAAAGGCAGAGGTGACCTTATATAATTAGCCAGTTCTGACTACCCTTTTAAGGCAGAGGTGACCTTATATAATTAGCTAGTTCTGGCTACCCTTTTAAGGCAGAAGTGACCTTATATAATTAGCCAGTTCTGGCTACCATGTTAAGGCAGAGGTGACCTAATATAATTAGCCAGTTCTGGCTACCCTGTTTAGACAGAGGTGACCTGACATAATTAGACAGTTCTGGTTACCCTGTTTAGGCAGAGGTGACCTTATATAATTAGCCAGTTCTGGCTACCCTTTTAAAGCAGAGGTGACCTTATATAATTAGCCAGTTCTGACTACCCTTTTAAGGCAGAGGTGACCTTATATAATTAGCCAGTTCTGGCTACCCTGTTTAGCCAGAGGTGACTTTATATAATTAGCCAGTTCTGACTACCCTTTTAAGGCAGAAGTGACCTTATATAATTAGCCAGTTCTGGCTACCCTGTTTAGCCAGAGGTGACTTTATATAATTAGCTAGTTCTGGCTACCCTGTTAAGGCAGAAGTGACTTTATATAATTAGCTAGTTCTGGCTACCCTGTTAAGGCAGAAGTGACTTTATATAATTAGCCAGTTCTGGTTAGCCTGTTAAGACAGAGGTGAGCTGATATAATTAGCCAGTTCTGGCTACCCTGCTAAGGAAGAGGTGACCTTATATAATTAGCCAGTTCTGGCTACCATGTAAAGGCAGAGGTGACCTTATATAATTAGCCAGTTCTGGCTACCCTTTTAAGGCAGAGGTGACCTTATATAATTAGCTAGTTCTGGCTACCCTGTAAAGGCAGAGGTGACCTTATATAATTAGCCAGTTCTGACTACCCTTTTAAGGCAGAGGTGACCTTATATAATTAGCCAGTTCTGACTACCCTGTAAAGGCAGAGGTGACCTTATATAATTAGCCAGTTCTGGCTACCCTGTAAAGGCAGAGGTGACCTTATATAATTAGCCAGTTCTGACTACCCTTTTAAGGCAGAGGTGACCTTATATAATTAGCTAGTTCTGGCTACCCTGTAAAGGCAGAGGTGACCTTATATAATTAGCCAGTTCTGACTACCCTTTTAAGGCAGAGGTGACCTTATATAATTAGCCAGTTCTGACTACCCTGTAAAGGCAGAGGTGACCTTATATAATTAGCCAGTTCTGGCTTCCCTGTAAAGGCAGAGGTGACCTTATATAATTAGCCAGTTCTGACTACCCTTTTAAGGCAGAGGTGACCTTATATAATTAGCTAGTTCTGGCTACCCTGTTAAGGCAGAAGTGACCTTATATAATTAGCCAGTTCTGGCTACCTTGTTAAGGCAGAGGTGACCTAATATAATTAGCCAGTTCTGGCTACCCTGTTTAGACAGAGGTGACCTGACATAATTAGACAGTTCTGGTTACCCTGCTTAGGCAGAGGTGACCTTATATAATTAGCCAGTTCTGGCTACCCTTTTAAAGCAGAGGTGACCTTATATAATTAGCCAGTTCTGACTACCCTTTTATGGTAGAGGTGACCTTATATAATTAGCCAGTTCTGGCTACCCTGTTTAGCCAGAGGTGACTTTATATAATTAGCCAGTTCTGACTACCCTTTTAAGGCAGAAGTGACCTTATATAATTAGCCAGTTCTGGCTACCCTGTTTAGCCAGAGGTGACTTTATATAATTAGCTAGTTCTGGCTACCCTGTTAAGGCAGAAGTGACTTTATATAATTAGCTAGTTCTGGCTACCCTGTTAAGGCAGAAGTGACTTTATATAATTAGCCAGTTCTGGTTACCCTGTTAAGACAGAGGTGAGCTGATATAATTAGCCAGTTCTGGCTACCCTGCTTAGGAAGAGGTGACCTTATATAATTAGCCAGTTCTGGCTACCATGTTAAGGCAGAGGTGACCTTATATAATTAGCCATTTCTCGCTACCCTGTTTAGACAGAGGTGACCTTATATAATTAGCCAGTTCTGGCTACCCTGTTTAGGCAGAGGTGACCTTATATAATCAGCCAGTTCTGGCTATCCTGTTTAGGCAGAGGTGACCTTATATAATCAGCCAGTTCTGGCTATCCTGTTTAGGCAGAGGTGACCTTATATAATTAGCCAGTTCTGGCTACCCTGTTTAGGCAGAAGTGACCTTATATAATTAGCCAGTTCTGGCTACCCTGTTTACGCAGAAGTGACCTTATATAATTAGCCAGTTCTGGCTATCCTGTTTAGACAGAGGTGACCTTATATAATTAGCCAGTTCTGGCTACCCTGTTTAGGCAGAAGTGACCCTATATAATTAGCCAGTTCTGACTACCCTAATTAGGCCTTTTGATGTTCTTGCCCCCAATCACTATTTTGCTTTTTATTTTTTGACTTTGAGTGTTATCCCCCAAAAAATGTCATCCTCAGTAAATTATATACATGTTTATACTTTTTCATATGGAATAATTATTTAATTGAATTTTATACTTAAAACTCTTGCACAGTTTACTTCAAATGTTAGATAAATAAATGTTTAATTGAAAATTGCTCAAAGGGCTTGGGATTTCTGTCACGAGAAATATGGATTCTTAGTTATTACTAAAATATTTAACAATATTAATATACTAATCTATAGATAATGTTATTCATGTAAACCACAAAGATATAACTGAAATATTGTTGAAAGTGGTGTTAAACACCATAAACCAAATATATTCATGTCACCTTGTTGTAGTTATTGGAGTGGCTGTATTTTTAGAGTGATTTCAAATAACTCATTTCTTTGGATAAATCAATTACATAGCATTTTAGTTGATTTGATGTTCATGTATCTTTATCATGAGGTCATTTAAATACAGTGAAATCTGTCTAAATTGAACCCTGAATAAAATGGAATTCCGTATAGACAATTTATGTCATAACTTTAAATATAATCCCAATTTTTTGTAGGAAATCTTTGTTAATTTTACCTATATAAACCAAACACCTGTTTATTCCAAACACAAAAGTTGGTCCTGAACATGTTCAGTTTAGACAGGTCTCGCTGTACCATGATAAATCTTTTATTTTGACACAACAAGGTTTCACAATATTTAAAACAATTGTTCAAACATGTCATGTGATGTATATTTCAAAATTTCATTTTTAGCCATTGAAGTTATTTTAAGTAAGTCGTCCCACAAACTTGATGGGCAGATTCTGGAAGTAAAGAAATACATTCCGCCACCCCCACCAAAACCTGTTCCAAAGTATGATAATAAAATCTTCCTCACAAATGTTAGTCCAACCACAACAAAAGAAGGATTAGAAAATTTTCTGGAAGCAAAATCCAAGGTCATGCCAACAGAAATTATTTTTGGAGAGGCAGAAGGCACAGCTTTAGTTACATTTGAAAATCCACCAGGTATATATGCTTAACAAATGGTATATGATTTAATGTTGTGAACTTCATTAAAGAAATAGACAGTAAAAACTGCTCCATCATTGGATGTTTTACATATTCCCTGTAACTCTGAAATCAATGGGGGTCTTCATGGTCGTCATTGTAGGGGTGTTGGATTAACAACTACCTATGCAATCAGTGCCTATCATCACTAAATCCTGCTCATGGCGAGGTGTACACGATACAACATTATATGATAAAGTTTGTCAGTTACTTGATGCAGGTCAGTGGTTGTCTTGGGGTACTCTGGTTTCCTCCACCAATAAAACTGACAGCCACGATATAACTGAAATATTGTTGAAAGTGGCGTTAAACACCATAACCATAACCCCTGAAATCAATGCCTACATGGAAGTTTGTGAGTTTGATATATATGTGTAGTTGATATAAAGTTTATCAGCTAAGTATGTAATGTAAGTGGTTTTATCAGAGGACTCAAGATTCCTCTTCCGTTAAACATACAAGACATTTGATTAGCAAAATTAAACCACTGAAACTCAACATTCATTTATGGATGGTTCACTAAAAAGATTTACTTCCAATCCAACAAGAGAATAGAATACTGTAGGACCCAATGGAACAATGATATACAATGATTGTCTGTTTTACAGGAATGTTCAGCATAATAATGTTTAAATAGAAAGGAACAATGTATTGTTAGTGTAGGACTAAAGTAAATATATATAATATTGGTCAAAATGCTGTACATTGTATACTATTGTACATAATTATATAAGAATGCACATAATACAACTATATTTCTCAAGTGAGCATAGTAGTAGCCCATCTTCTCATTACATCTCTATTTTGCTCTGAGAAATCCATTCTCATAAAACGAATCAACGGTAGCATGTATGTATTGGCTGATTTATTCACGATTACTCTTTCACTCATATTTTTCTTAGGAGCCGTTATGGCCGTGATCATAATATGATCACATGGTAGTTGGATTTATAACTACCTATGCAATCGGTGCCTATCACCACTGATGTTGTGAGTTCGAATCTCGATCAGGACGAGGTGTAAAACTTTATGTGATAAAGAGGGAGAGGCGTTAAGGTGCAAAATTGGCCCCACATTATATTAAAAAATAATGCTCGACATAGAATAAAAACAATTTACTAATTTAATTGTTAGATAACAAATTTTTCAAAAAATATAACTTTCCGTGAAATTGGGTGCGTTATGACATCATAATTAGACGGATAATGCTAAATATGGACTACAAACGACATATTTAATGTACACTTTAGCTATTTTATATACCTCCACAGTATTCCACCAACACCAAATTGAGCAGCTGTTTTGAGTATAGAGGGTTAATAATTATATCAAAATATTTTGTTGGTGGAGGATTGTGGAGGTTGTTAAATATTAATTTATTTATAACCTCAGCCAGACCCTTAAAATCAATATTTTCACTCTTCTGATTGTATATCTGAGACCATTATATACACAATCTGTACATTTCATGATTCATTTCAAGTAATGAAATTCACCAGTAAATAACTTATGTTTCTGTAAATACAGATATTCATTTTAAATACAGTTTGTGTACATTGAAACCAAGAGAAAAACTCAGTGCATGCAATCCGGCGTCAATGCCATAAAAAGAACTGGGGACTATCAGTGCCATATATGGCCCCATATTTAATGAATCATTATCTTAGAAAATACTTGATTAAAATTTGATGTATTATAGACCAGATCATATTTTTTATGTTAAAACTTGTTTCCAACAAACTCGATACGTATTTGACGTCATTGTGACGTTATGAGCGTTATTTGTTTTCTGTATTTCGTGGAATTTTGCCCGCGATATTTGGACGGTTTTCGAAGAAATTAAGCACCTCCGCAGTCGTGCACCAGAAAAATATTTTACCAGATTATTAAAATAAATAAAACACAAATACTGTTAAAGTATTTTTTTGGTTTCACGAGGTGTTAAATTTCTTGAAAAACGACGGGAAAATGTTCAAATATTCCAAGCGCTTAGATGACGTTTTGATATTTGAGAAGCAATCTTTGCCGTAAAAAACGATGGTATGTCGGCACGTAACAGTTATATACAAATGTAAGATAAAAATAAAATAAACACCACTTCATCCAAAATAGTTTTTTTTCATAAGCCCCCAATTATTGATTATATATTTTCTTCCGGGATACTGAAATAGTTATTACTACAGGGATATGGAGGTAGCCGTTTAATGGTCTATCGATGCTACTTCTAAAATGAAATAAAATAGTTTGATCCAAAAGGAGTAGATATTTTTTGGGCACAATCCAACAGATAGCTCTCACATTATGACCCAAAGGTGTTTTATGCTATGCACTACATACACAAACTTTTGATCCATCATTTGTCCATTTGAGGTTATGTGTTTAACACCACTTTCAAAAATATTTCATTTACTATTTTTGTGGCGGAAATTGGAGTACCCAGAGAAATCCACAGACCTGTCGCAAGTCACTGACAAACTTTATCACATAATGTTTTATCGAGTACACCTCGCCATGAATGGGGTTCAAACTCACAACTTAAGTGGTGATAAGCAATGATTGGACAGGTAGTTATAAATTCAACTACCATACGACCACGACGACTCAAGTTCAGTTAAGATGAAAGGTAATTGTTTTATTGATATTGATGGAATTGATGATTATCACTGTTTGTAAACTTTCTTTTCATATCAATCAATGACAAGAATTGGTTTGCTGAAAGTATGTTTTTTGTTGGGGTTCATTGTATGGAATTTGTACCTCATGTGAAGTTCCGTCAATTGCAGACACAACGTTAGGCATATCAGAACAATACCTTTTCTTTTGCCATCAGACTGGGATGGTTGGCCACTGAATTCACATAACATTTTCATAAATTATATAAAGTTTCCCCTTTTGCGCCCAAATTAAACTTTTAACTTCTATCAGTTCCATTCTCTTAAATCAACCTCCAATGGACAAATGATGGATCAAAAGTTTGCATATGTAGTGCATTAAAAATGCGTTCTGTCATGTGCATAAGTTATTGTTTGCATGATTGACAGACAATATTCTTCATATCGTTTTCTAGCTTCTGAACTGTCGATCGAGAAACAAATAAAATATTCTAGACAGGCAGCAAATAGCCAGTCAATGGGGTTTGCAATTAATATTTTGCATGCACAATAGCGACCCCCACACCACAAGGTGTGGAAAATAGAAATATTCTTCTGTGGTTTAAATGCGTATTAACTGCATTACATGTAAACTGTATGATTCTGTTTGATAAAGTCCTTTAACTAGAACAGGAACAAAATGTTCACTTGAGTGAAATAGTATTGTAATAAAAGATCGTGAACGTGATGTACAAGTATTAAAGAATGTCCAGGTATATTTTAAATGAGGTTGAAACAAGCCACCATTTGATATTAATTCGGTTGTATTTCATTTTGACGATTCTAATTACGGAAGACGATCACAACCATATTGTTTTTGATTGGATTAAAATTATAGCTGTATAATAATGTATAATATCCTATTATTATTAGAATCCTAACATGACTGCGAATTTGACATGAATAAAATAACAAATGGCTTTCTCTAGGAAAACGCCGACTTTATGTGAAAGGGACACCAGACAGCTATGAAGAACGAATTTAATACATCCCTTAGAGCGAGATTTAAAGGACACACGCCTTACACGTAAAAGACAACTTTCAGCAGATTCTGATAGCAACAGTTTATTAGGAGTGTTGTTGTTGGTTTGTCACAAAGGAAAATAATATCTACCATCTCCTCTTTTTCTAGTGACAATCAAAACAATCATACATAGACTCATGGCAACGACACACATTTTACCTACACGATTAATCATATGGTTGCAAACTTGTTCTCATCATAAATATATATGAAATACTTGATTGTAAAACAATTATCTATCGACAACCACTTTCTATGGTTATCTGATTCCAAGGCTTGTTATCAGTTTATCAAAAAAACAAAAATAATTCACACCATTTCCCAAAATATTTTCATATTATGAAAAAAAGCGGTCTTTAAATATTGGACCTTTTTTTATTGATTTGTGATGGTTGTCCGTAAAAATGTACTGGAATATATCATCGCATTGGTTGTCGCTAAGAATAAAGTACGGTTAAAAAAGTGTTTAAAAAAATTTCAAATATGACAAAGTTCTATTGTCCAAATAAAACTATCTATTTCTTCTTTAAGATTAATACCAAAATTTCGACCAGTTTTCGACGATCAATGTTAATAAGTTTCTGAATTGATGCCCCAGGGACGGATCCAGCCCCCCCCCCCCCACCCCCACCCCCACCATAAAATTGGAATAAATATAAATGTTTGGCGTAAAATCGTGATTTTTCACACGAAATACCCCAAAATTTTTCGCGCCTCCCACCGCTCAGCGCAATTTTTTTTAATTCGCCCCCCCCCCCCCCCCCCCCCCCGCTAACTTGAAATCCTGGATCCGCCTCTGATATTAACCTCAATATGTACATTATCAATGTCATAGCAGACGATGAATCCAAAATTGGTCTGTATGAGATTTAAGGTGACGAAAAAATGAATTACGAAAAACTACAATTTGAACGTGAAATAATAGATGTGGTACGTAGTTCTTATATTTAAAGATGACATTTTTAGATCAGATTTCATGAGATCATTCATGCAATTTTAGCATCATAATGTAACCTCTGACAAATTAAGCGATCAAAATAAGGAGAAATTTTATCACGTGAAACAAACCGTCGAAAACAGGAGACCGTCGAAAATGGGTGACGTTGTGACATTACTATTCGTTCACTTTAATTTCATAATACAGTTTCGGAACATGTTTTTATTCCTGAAATCAATCCACATTGAATATTATGTCAAATTTATGCTGTGTTTATTGAGTTTTATTATGCTTTGTTTTTGTTTTTGTTTTTTAATGATATGCATTGTAATACAATGATACGTACGTTCTGTATAATGAAAAAAATGACGTTCACTGCTTTTCATTACCTGAATTTGTCGATCCGCTGTGAGGAATTAGATACACATATTAACTAACTGTATTTATTTCTGAAAAGCACATATTGTGAATACATTTTGGAGAAAATTTTATCGACATCTGAGGTGGGGCCGATTTTGGCCCTTATAGCTCCCAGTCCTTTGTCTGTGACTTGCGACAGGTCGGTGGTTTTCTCCGGGTCATCCTGTTTCCTCCTCCAATAAAACTCACCGCACACGATATGACTGAAATATTGTTGAAAGTGGCATTAAACACCATTCAACAATCAAACAAACATGTTTTTCTTAGTAAGATCAACTTCAGCTTCAACACAAGGTACAATGATATTTAATTGTATGATATATGGTGAGCATGTAGATGTCACTACAGTCAAACCTGTATTAAGAGTTTACCTGTAGGACAAAGAGAAATTGGCCTTATAAGACAGGTGACCTCTTAAAAGAGGTTCAATTCATATGAAGTTTTCTATGACAGGACAAGAAAATGTGACCTTTTTATACAGGTGACTGCTTAATAGAGGTGATCGCATAGACATGTTTGACTGGAGTATTATGGTAATAAACAGCAGATTATCGTAGTTATTTCTATAATAATAAATTTGTTTATACTTCCAAGAGTTGCTACAGTAAGAAATTATATTCCATATAAGCAGTTGTCGGATATGACTATTCATTTTTACAGTAAGACTATAGGCATAGTGTGTCTTGTATGAAAACCATATATCTTACAATACTAACAAGTTTGTGGTTTATAGTATGTTAGCTTGGTGTGCTTATGACAGCTGTTTTGCTATGCTAACAATTTATCAACCTTAGTTACTCTTGACATTTAAGATCTGCATTATCATATATTATCTATTTTATTTTATTTTTTTTAGATATTGCAAAATTACAGGCTGCATGTACAAAAAGGTCATTAGATGATAGTCATCTGAAAATACATTCAGTAACTATAACAAACTGTGTTGTTGTTACTGGTTTCACAGAAAACACATCACAAGATACTTTAGAATTTTACTTCGATAACAAAAGACGATCAGGTGTAGAAGGTGTTACAAGCATTAATTTGAAGAAAGATGAAGGACAATGCTTCATTTCCTTCAGTCATCATGATAGTGAGTAAAATGTCTGTGATTTACACCTTGTCATAAATAATGGTAATAACAAAATTACCGAACACCGTATCATTTCAGCTTGAACTTGGCAGATTGCTTTTACAATATACAGTCAAACATGTATTAAGAGGTCACTTTTGGGACAAGGAAAAATGGCCTTATAAGACAGGTGACCTCTTAAAAGAGGTTGAATTCATATGAAATTTGTTGATGACAGGACAAGAATAAGGTGACCTTGTAATATAGGTGACTGCTTAATAGAGGTGACCGCATGGGAAGGTTTGACTGTATGTTAATATGGGGATTATACATAACATCAGGGTCATACACTATGGATTATAATGATACAATTTATTTTGCCCATTATTTATGTTCTGTGGTATACAGTAGTCCCCCTCTTATAAGGCCCCTCCCAACCAAGGCAAATACTATTATCAAGCCAATTTTCAGATACACTGATATAGTAAAATACTACTAAATTGTTCCCCTTCAAAAGAGGTCACCCCACTTATAAGGACATTTTTTCATTGCAGAAAGAAAGGCCTCATGATAGGGAGACTTATATGATAATATCATCAGTTTAAGTGCAATTTTCTATAGAATGCTCATCAAACAAAGGTTCTCTTTCTGTTCCAGTTTGTCATCCAATATGGCAGCCATGTTACCTTTTAGTTTTTAATTTGATGGGAAAATATCACCAGAAGCACTTTGTCATTTAAACTCAAACCTTGATGACAATGACATCTGGATGGTTGAAAAATATTCTATTTCTTTCTGTTCAAGTTTCCATTATGCCTACCATAGGTTATATTAGTTTCTGATGGGTTGATATTGGAAAAAAAGTCCTCTGGTTAAAATATATTGGATGTTCCTTACTTTTGCTTGTGCCTCTATACACACCTCAATTGTTAAGATTCCCAGACGTCTACACAAGACCAGGAATTACATTGGTCAATTTGTTTTACCTCTCTCTCTGTATGCTTTCGTCATCCAAAAAGTCTGGAAGTCACAATATTATAGCTGGAAAATTACTGTATGTAATGATAAACATCAGTAACCTACTTAATGCACCTACCTTATTTTTATGGAATACTAACACAAATACAAACTCTGTGTTTTTTTATATTGCCTTTTTAGAAAGAGTATACCAGAAATTAACAAATTAATCTGTGTTAGATCTAAATTGTACCATATCTTTTTAAACCAGTGAGTGACTGGTTACCAGGTAAATGATTATTCAAGTCACTAGAAATACCAATGATCTGGAAAAAATAGATGAATGACATGTCTGACTTATGTAACCAATCACTTTTTGATGAACACGACTACAGGGCAATTATCAGTTTTTGTACTGTATACTGACTTTTAGATCATTTGCAAATTTGAGCAAAATTGTTTGTACGCGTGTATCTGTGATCTTTAATTATCATTAGGTAGAACATTGGTCAATCCAATAAATGGTGCGTGCTGTGATCAATTTCCAGATAGGGCGACTCTCTATACAATCCATTATTGTCTCCTGACTAGTTGTGGGGGAGAAATGTTAAAAGATTCCATATGTCTTTTGTTCAATCTAATAACTGTATCCGTGGTGTAATGATAAGTGTGCATAACTTGAATATGGTAGATTGTTAATTTTATCCCAAACCCGGTGTCATATGGTATTTTGACCCCCATGGTATATTGACTCCGGGGTAAATTTGCATATGATATATTGTCCCCGGGGTCAAAATACCATATTGTATATTGACCCCGGGGTCGCTTTTTCGTCATTGTATTTTGAACCCCCTCATCGTAAATTGACCCCCCTCATTTCTGCCAAAAGAGAGGGGTTCATAATACCATAAGAGAGGGTTTGATATACCATGGGTAGGGGGTCAAAATACCATGGGTAGGGGGTTCAATATACCATGGGTAGAGGGGGTCAAAATACCATGGGTACGGGGGTCAAAATACCATGGATAGGGGGTCAAAATACCATGGGTAGGGGGGTCAATATACCATGGATAGAATTATATATACCATGGATAGGGGTTCGATATACCATGGGTAGGGGGGTCAATATACCATGAGTAGGGGTTCAAAATACCATAGGTAGAGGGTTCGATATACCATGGGTAGGGGGGTCAAAAAACCATGGGTAGGTGGGATCAAAAGACCATGGGTAGAGGGGTCAAAATACCATGGGTAGGGGGTTCAATATACAAATGTACCATGGGTAGGGGGTCAAAATACTATGGGTGGCTGGGGGGGTAAAAATATCATGGGTAGGGGGTCAAAATATCATGGGTAGGGGGTTCAATATACCATGGGTATGAGGGGTCATAAAATCAAAATTTAAACAAATCTAAGTTTTCAAATAAGTTCAAAATTTCAAAAGAATCATAAAATTTAAAAAAAAAATCTAATTTTCCAAAAAATCTAAATTGTCATAAAACTTCAAAACTAACAAATTTCATAAGATTTCAAAAATTTCCAAAAAAAAATTCAAAATTTTCATAAAATTTTCTAAAATTTTCAAAATTTCAAAATTTGCATATCATGAATCTGATGTTTTTCTTATAATTACACCTTATATAAGAATGCTGGATTCTGATTGGTTAATAGCCGTGATATTTTTTACAAATTCAGGCCCTTGCATTGTGAATTTGCAGAATTTTTACTTCATATAGGTTTATTTGCATAAGATTTAACTTTATTTCATGGTATTTGCAAAATCGTATTTGCCGTTTTTAATCTTCACCGAGACGCTTGTAACAAAATTTGTAAAACGTTATCAGTTGTGCGTTTTATGTAGCAATCGTATTTGCCGTTTTTACCCTTCACCGAGACGCTTGTTACAAAATTTGTAAAGCGTTATCAGTTGTGCGTTTTATGTAACATCACTCGGTAGAATTAAACAGATACATCATGTTAGGTTCTGAAAACGACAAACTAAAGGTATTATTTATTTAGCCAGTGTTCTAAATAATATTCGGTGAAATTAAACAGATATATCATGTTTGGGAAGGGTATTTGCGAAAAATACCAGTCTTGAGACTAAATTTCCCTCGCCATTCGACTCGGGAAATTTTTCGTCTCTCGACTGGTATGTTTCGCAAATACCCCTCCCAAACATGATATATCTGTATAAAATTGGATTCGCTGAGATTCTCTATATAAACAAAGGTTTACTTGTTTACTTAATATTTTCAATCTTTTGGAATGATATGTTGTTAAATAATAATTCATAAAATAATATTGAAAAATGATACAACAATTATAGCCTCCCATGGATTTATAGACCTAGAAACATATATTGACCTCAGTCAATATCTATTTATAGGTCTATAACACCATGTATTGACCTCAAGGGAAGGCTATATTTGTATAATATACATTGTATAATGTATATGTTTTTAATAAAATTTAGAAATGTTTATAAATAGAGAATATTATGTGGCTCTTTCCGTATCACATCCCGTATCAACCCGAGACACCAATATCATCCCGAGAGAGCTCTTTCCGTATCACATCCCGTATCAACCCGAGACACCAATATCATCCCGAGAGCTAAGCTCTCTCGGGATGATATTGGTGTCTCGGGTTGATATGGGATGTGATACGGAAAGAGCCATATCATATTATGTTTATCATATACTTAGACATGAGAGTCTTGTTCTGTATTATGAATTGTGACGTCGACGTAGTCACGTGATCAATATCATTTTAAGGGGTATGATAAAGCGGTGATGATATTGATATCAGTCACGGCAGACAAATACAATCGTAATGTTCTTTCAGTATTATATGCAGTATGCAAATTTCCTTTATTTAGTACTAAGTATATGATAAATATAAATAAGAAATAAAGATGTTTGCTATTCAAATGTTAAAAAAAGTCAAATAAATTATTGATTAGAATATTACTCTTCATTTCCATCACAAAATAATATTAAGAAATTATTCTACAGTTTTCTAATATTAATTTACATCAAAACTATACTGATGTAAAAAAAATAATGGCTTCATATGATTGTATATATATTTGTAAACACAAATAATATCTCATTTAAATATTCTAGTTTTCCAAATTTCAGTGAAAACAGTTTTAAGACTGTAAAACAACATTCTTTCAAAATCATACATTGTCTTATCATGAGACAACTTTCAAAATTTCATTTATGGTATGTCCTTTCCACATAACTTTTTGTTTAATATTAAAGAAAAAAGACATTACAAGATTAAATTCAGGGAAATCCTTTTTAAGCTCGCGTGTACGAAGTACAGAAGAGCTTATGTCGTCACCTGTTCGTCGTCGTCGTCGGTGTCGTCGGCGGCGTCGGCGTCCAATGTTACTGTTTGCGTTTAGGTCCAATGTAGACAAACTACTTGGTCCAGGTTGATGAAACTTCACATGTGAGTTTGTCGTGGGCAGATAAAAACACCGCACACAAATATAGGTCACCGTGACCTACTGTTCCTGCCTGAATGACTTCGACATTTTTGCATTAATGTTTGCGCTTAGGTCCAATGTAGACAAACTACTTGGTCCAGGTTGATGAAACTTCACATGTGAGCTTGCCTGAATGACTTCGACATTTTTGTTAAGACCTGTTTTACTATTACATTTGTATGTCCATTTTGAATACCATTAAATGGTTTTCTTTTGGTTAAATTGAAGTATTGTTCTTAACCAAATTAAATACTAACCACATGGTTATGACATTCACATGTAACTATAGATTGCACAGGCGAGATGGATGCTTTAATTACACATATTTTATTTGTCAAAAAAGAATGATACGTTTTACTAATAACAGATTAATCCATTGAAAAGGTGTGAAAGTAGAACTGGTAATTATTGGTGTCATAATAAAACTTTAATTACCTTTTATACCTGTGGCACAGGTTAACTGAACTACACAAATGTAGTTTATCATCCACAATAAAAAAAATTGACAGGATGTTTGAGATTATTTGATACATTTTTAAGATGTGTTAATACATGTAATAATGTTTACTATATGTATAAGACTGAATGAATATTAGAAGGGAGCTCTAATTGCTGTCTTAATTTTGCATTACATTATAACAGTAAATACTGAATTGGAATTCTACACAAGGTATTTTGACCCCCTATCCATGCTATTTTGGTCCCCCTGCCCATGGTATTTGACCCCACCCCATGGTATATCGACATTCATACTCTTGGTATATCGACCACCCTACACATTGTCTTTTGACCCCCTCTTCCTATGGAATATCGACTCTCCTATCCATGGTATTTTGACCCCGCTGACCATGGTATTTTACCCCCTATCCATGGTATTTTGACCCCACTACCCAAGGTGTTTTGACTCACCCCCTACCCATGGTATATCGACCCTCCTACCCATGGTATTTTGACCCCCCACCCATGGTATTTTGACCCACCACCCATGGTATTTTGACCCCCTAACCATGGTATATCGACCCTCTAGCCATGGTATGTTGACCCCCTAACCACGTTATTTTGACCCCCTACCCATGGTATTTTAAACCCCCTACCCATGGTATTTTGAAACCCTACCCATGGTATTTTGACCCCCTACCCACGGTATATCGACCCCCATACCCATGGTATTTTGACCCCCCTACCCATGGTATATTTACCCCCCTATCCATGGTATTTTGACGCCCCTACCCAGGATATTTTGACCCCCTATCCATAGTATTTCGACAGCCCTACCCATCGTATATCGAACCCCCTACCCATGCTATTTTCACCTCCTTGCATATCTCTTGATTAGAAATGAGGGGGGTCAAATTACCATGGGGTTCAATTTACCACTCATGGGGGGGGTCAGTTTTCAATAAGAGGGGGCAACATACCATGGATGAAAATTGATCTCGGGGTCAATTTACCATGGGGTCAATTTTCATATGGTCGTTTTTTCGTCATTGTATTTTGAACCCGCTCATGGTATATTGACCCTCCTCATTTCTACCAAAAGAGAGGGATTCATAATACCATGAGAGGGTTTCATATACCATGAGTAGGGGGTCAAAATACCATGTGTATGGGGATCAATTTTCCATGGATAGGGGTTCAATATACCATGGGTAGGGGGGTCAAAATACCATGGGTAGGGGGTCAAAATACCATGGATTGGGGGATGAAAATACCATGGTTAAGGGGTTCGGTATACCATGGGTAGGGGGTCAAAATACCATGGGTAGGGGGTTCAATATAGCGTTGGTAGGGGGGTCAAAATACCATGGTACGGGGGTCAAAATACTATGGGTAGGGGGTTCAAAATACCATGGGTATGGGGGTCAACATACAATGGGTAGGGGGTCAATATACCATGGGTAGGGGGGTCAAAATACCATGGGTAGGGGTCAAAATACCATGGATTGGGGGATCAAAATACCATGGTTATGGGGTTCGATATACCATGGGTAGGGGGTCAAAATACCATGGGTAGGGGGGTCAAAATACCATGGGTAGGGGGTCAATATACCATGGATAGGGGTTGGATATACCATGAGTAGCGGGGTCAAAATACCATGGGTAGGGAGTTCAATATACCATTGGTAGGAGGTCAAAATACCATGGATAGGGGACTCAAAATACAATTGTTAGGAGGTCAAAATACTATGGGTAGGAGGTTCCAAATACCATGGGTAGGGGGGTCAAAATACAATGGGTAGGGGGGTCAAAATACCATGGGTAAGAGGGTCAAAATACAATGGGTAGGGGTCAAAATACAATGGGTAGGGGGGTCAAAATACCATGGGTAGGGGGGTCAAAATACCATGCGTAGGGGCGTCAAAATACCATGGGTAGGATTTCGATATACCATGGGTGATAAAATTTAAAAATTTCAAAAAAATCAAAATTTTCAAAAAAGTTCAAAATTTCAAAAATTTCATAAAATTTCAAAAAAATTTAAAATTTTCATAAATTTTCAAAACTTTACTGAAATTTCAAAACATTTCAAAAATTTCAAAATTATAAAATTTTCAAAATTTCAAAATTTGTATATCATGAATCTGATATTTTTCTTAATATTGGATTCGCTGAGATTCCCTATATAAACAAAGGTTTACTTGTTTACTTAGTATTTTCAATCTTTGGTATGTGGTTAAATAATAATTCATAAAATAATATTGAAAAATGATAAAACAATACGGTTGTTTCGAATCATTTTCAATCGTCAAAATTTTGTTATTTTCGTCCGCCACATCACGTGATTTCGATGGAATGTACAGCACTGGACTTCCGGTGTCAATGTACACAACAATAACTCCAATCGATATGTGCCGTTTTAACGTTCGATCCTCAACTTAAAAACATCATAACATTTTCTGTAAAAGACAGATTTCAATTAAATTATTTTATTTGTATCAAAGACTTCAATGCAGAGACATAAATGATCTAACACTGGTAAGAGGGCAAGACGCAAAAATTTCAGACACCCAAGGGAAAGATTTCTGGTCTCAGACGAGACTCCGCCGAGTTGGAGACCAATAGAAATCTTTCCCGCGGGTGTCTGAGATTTTTCCGTCTTGCCCTCTTACCGGTGTTTGATTCTTTTTCTCTCTAATTTCCCTATCTTGTACGTTTTCTGGTGTTTGATTTTATTTCTCATTAAACATCTTTGTTTTGCTTACATTCCATCGAGCGTTTTCCCACTAAATTGTTTTCCGTTGGTGAAGTTAATTGTCGATTTATTGATATACATTCGTGTATTGGCAGTATTTTAATTGTATTTCATAATAAAATACAATGTATTTAATAAATATATTATATATGCTACTACAACCGCGATAAATACCTGTAAAAATTATTTGACTTTCGTCAAAGGGAGGTAATTTCTTTCTTTACGTTAGTTACTAACAAGGGAGAGTACTCTATTTTTTGCTCAAGGGAAACAAACATTGACACGGTAGAAAGGGGTGAGAAAAAGTCAAGCGCAGTGAAAGGTGCAATATCGTTAAATCGTTAGAAAGCAGAATAGTATATATAGATTAATAAAAAAATACTTATGTGCTAGAATCGTGGTTTAATTGATGAGAATAAAGACGGAACTGTGGGGAAGAGCTATTGTGCGAAACGTAACATTTTTACGGGAAAAGTAGCGTGAAATCTTATCTCACCCACGGGTTGAGACAAGGATATCTCACACGGCTAAAAATAGGAACTGTGCTGTCTCATTAGTGAGAAAATTACTTCTTTAAAATTAAATTTGCTTTCTTTCTTTGTTTGCGGCGGTCAGCATCATGAAAGGAAAACGATCTGTCTTTATGTATATATTTCTGATGTCAGACAGACAGTGGGGTACCGAAAACCAGTATTTATTCAGCCGTTTCCTTGGCGTCTCCATATTACAATTACTTATAATTTACCGCATCTACGACTATGATATACTGACGTTGTCACAGTAATAGCGTAAACACCGGAAGTCGTCTGCAGAGCAGCTCAGACGTCAAGACACGAAAAAGACGGAACTAGGTCGGAATTGACATGATTCGAAACAACCGTATTATAGCCTACCATGGATTTATAGACCTAAAATATGAGTCGACCTCAGACTTCGTCCTCGGTCCATATATATCTATAGGTCTATAAATCCATGTATTGACCTCAATAGAAGGCTATATTTGTATAATATACATTGTATAATGTACATGTTTTTAATAAAATTTATTAAAAAATAATGTAGAAAGGTTTATAAATATAAATAAGAAATAAAGATATGTTTTCTATTCAAATGTTAACAAAAGTAAAATTAAATTTTGATTAAAATATTACTCATTTCAATCACAAAATAATATTAAGAAATTATCCTACAGTTTTCTAATTTTAACTTAAATCAAAACTATACTGTTGTAAAAAAAAATAATGGCTTCATATGATTGTATATATATTTGTAAACACAAATAATATCTCATTTAAATATTCTAGTTTTCCAAATTTCAGTGAAAACAGTTTTAAGACTGTAAAACAACATTCTTTCAAAATCATACATTGTCTTATCATGAGACAACTTTCAAAATTTCATTTATGGTATGTCCTTTCCACATAATTTGTTGCTTTATATGTAATGGAGAATACACTCCAACTGTAGATTCTTACAAATAATCAACGAGACCCGTAAGGGTCGAGTTGATTATTTTTAAGAATCTACAATTTGGAGTGTATTCTCTTACATATATACATTTCCATCTGCAAAAGTGTTTTTATTTTATATTTTTGAACTTTTAATATTTAAAAAGCCAAATAAGACAACAATTAACAAAACTAAAACAACAAATTTTATCGGCATTCGTGCTTTCGATTCTCGTTTATATTTAGATATTTCAAGGTCTTTCAAGTGAAAAGAATCGTTTATATTTAGATATTTCAAGGTCTTTCAAGTGAAAAGAATCGTTTATATTTAGATATTTCAAGGTCTTTCAAGTGAAAAGAATCGTTTATATTTAGATATTTCAAGGTCTTTCAATTGTCCCAAATGTTCACCTGATTTGTTATTACTTGCGATCGGTTCGTTAGTTGTTTTTGTATTGCAAGAATACATTTTAAAAGTTCACATACTCGTCATTTCTGAACATAAATTATGCCAGACCTGGAATACTTGTATCGTGTCTTGTATATATTGATCTATTGCTTTTTTAAACAAATTGTTAGTATTTTTTTTAACAAAGCTTACTATCAAGAGTCATATATACTAATTATAACGTATAATAGTCAACGTAGCCGAGTGGTTAGATGAAAGTTTTGAAAGTCGAAAAGCCCAGCAGTGGTTCGATACCCGAAAGTCCCAAAATATGTCTATCACGTTTTTAAGCCTAAAACAGTAAAAGGTTAAAGTTCATATATTCAGGAATAAAAGAATAAACTAGATTCTTAAAATTAATCCACTGTTCGAACAATAGTGTGACGTCAGAAAAATGTATTATTAAGGAAGAAAGACATTACAAGATTAAATTCATGGAAATCCTTTTTTGTATCTATATGCTTTAATTACATATATTTTATTTGTCAAAAAAGAATGATACTTTTCACTAAAAAAAAAGTATTAATTTTTTGATTAGAATAACGAAAATTTGAAATATCTTTTAAACTGTAGATTTTAAAGTAGAAGTGTAAACGAGAGTTGTGTAGAGAATCAAGGGTGCTAATTTAATTTGTAAGTTTGCAGACCAGAACGTGAACGTATTTGGCCCTGCTCATATAGAAATATCGCATTTTAAAGGAGTTTTTGGATGTATATTTTGGCAAAAGTTTTATGAAATACGGAGGGAATAAGTCTATAAAAGAGAACAGCCTGCGGCCGTGGGTTTAAACCCCTGAGGACAATAGACACTCGACGGTCACCCGAAGGATTCCATTGTTCTCCGTAGAGCTCGTCACCATCTCCTACACGCACTATTGAGTTCATTGATTTTTACCTGTAAAATATTTTACCTGTAAAAATTGCTTGGACTGGGACATTTTTCATTATCTTTATTGTTTCACTAAATATATAGCACTTCTGTCTTTAATAGTGAAAAAAATGAAGTCTTCATATATCATATAATATGAAGAATGTATCATTGTCGTTTTGTGCGATTCTGTATGACATTTTTAATTTATATACATGTAAGAAACGGAACGAAAAATTAGTTTTGAGATTGTGCAACTTCCTAATTAAAAAATGCTCGTAAAATTAGTACATTTTTAAATGATAGAACCTCAGAGATCAATTGGAGGATTCTTTGTTGGGGGGGGGGGGGGGGGGTAGATTTTGACATTGAGCACTGTCATTTTTTTAGCTATTTTTTACCAAACCTTCAACTTAACATTGGTAAAAAATACCTAAAAACTGCAAAGATTATTCATTAATCATTGATACTTGCAATTGTTTTACGTAACTATTCTACTAAGCCAACTCAAACGTGAGCTAAAAGTTTGGAAATATATATTTAACCTATTCCACCTCGAAATGCTTATCCAAATCAGGAATCCGAAGTTTCGACCATTGTGTTTGTTTGTTTTGATTTTTCATGAATACGAGGCCCGTTTTGTGTTTGGTTTTCGGTTGGATTATAAACTGTCCCAGTTTATCTTTTTCTTTTTTTGTGTCAAGTTGTTTTGTGTATTATTTATGTGTTATAATCAATATAAGTTAAATAATTCATCTGACCCCAGATAGTTTCAACAGTTACAACTGTTCTTAAACCTGAATGAATTGGCAGACACATGTTCCAAATATTTTCGGCATTGGCTTTAATGTGACATTTATTAGATTTTTACATTTTTTCTCTGTCTATCATACTTAATATGATTATACTTCAACCCGTGTCATCATCCGAATCATCACCACAAAAATCAATGATAATAGGTTATATGGCACTTCTATCTATACAGTTTGCTTTGCAGTATTATACTGCAAAGAAAACTGTATAGATAGAAGTTAACTGTATTCTTTTTCAATTTTGACCACATGTTCTTCTGCTTTTGTTCACACATCTTTTGTAATTTTTCCGAAAGCGGCGTACGTGAGTTCTTTAACATCTTTTTATCGGAAGGTGGTATTGTTTTTAGCCACGAAACCTTTGACTTGCTCCCATATTAATCATATCGGGTTAAGTTCAGTGTCGAACGGGGGTTCTTAATACTTCATGTCCGTGTAAATTAGCAATTTTATTTGTTTTAGAAACTACTGGGGTCTTTTTTTGTTTTATTTTTTCATATAATACTTTTTAGCTCACCTTGCCAAAGGCAATGTGAGCTTTTGTCATCACTTGGCGTCCGTCGTTCGTCGTCTGTTGTCTGTCGTCCGTCATCTTTTCACATTTTAATCTTCTCCTCTGAAACCCCTCAGCCATATGAACTGAAACTTGGTAGGAAGCATCTATGGAAGGTCCTCTATAAAGATTGTTCATTTTGTCCCGATCCATTAACAAACATGGCCGCCACAGGCGACACTTGTTCCTGATTGCTTGATTTTTTAAATTCTTCTCTTCTGAAACCGCTTTGCTAAACGAACCGAAACTTGGTAGGAAGCATTTATGGGCAGTCCTCTATAGAGAGTGCTCATTTCGTTCCGATCCATTAAAAAATATGGCCGCCACAGGCAATTCTTATTTCTGATTGGTCGATTTCTAAAAATCTTCTCCTCTGAAACCGCTTTGCCAAATGATCCGAAACTCAGTAGGAAGCATCTATGGAAGGTCCTCTATAAAGATTGCTCATTCTGTCCCGATCCATTAACATACATGGCCATCAAAGGCGATTATTGTTTCTGATTGGCTGATTTTTAAATTCTTCTCTTCTGAAACCGCTTGGCCAAATGATCCGAAACTTGGTAGGAAGCATCTATAGAAAGTCCTCTTATAAAGATTGCTCATTTTGTCCCAATCTGTTAACAAACATGGCTGCCACAGACAATTCTTTTTTCTGATTGGTCAATTTCTAAAAATCTTCTACTCTGACACAGCCAAATAGACCGAAACTTGGTAGGAAGCATCTATGGGAGGTCCTCTATGGGAATTGCTCATTCGTTTTGATCCGTTAACAAACATGGCCGTCATAGGCAATTCTTGTTTCTTATTATTCGATTTCTAAAATAGCTTTTACACTGAAACCCCTCAGCCATATGAACTGAAACATGGTAGGAAGCATCCATGGAAGGTCCTCTATAGAGATTGCTAATTTCGTTTTGATCCATTAACAAACATGGTTGCCACAGGCAATGCTTGTTTTAGATTGGTCGCTTTCTAACAATCTTCTTCTCGGAAACTGCTTTGCCAGAACGAACCGAAATTTGGTGTGAGCACCTATAGGCTATGGAAGGTTCTGTATTAAGTTTTCTCAGAGCAGAATGAAAGGTGAGCGACACAGGCTCAGCTCAGTGCTGAGCCTCTAGTTTGGTATCAGTGGCAGGAAAAGGAATGTTGTGTTGTGTAAGATAGTTTTGGAGAACAGTTTTTTTCTGACTAAAATTTGGGCACACCGTATCTTCTGTTCTAACATTGTGATAACTTGCATTATCTAACACAACCAAGCTAGGATCTTTCGGAGCAGGCATCAATTGATTTTCAAGCCACTCAAGAAAGACAACACTATTCATCTCCTGGTGATAGTCACCATCCTTTGATTTGGCCAGAAACACTAAATCGCAGCCGTCAATCAAACCCTCACTTCGCGTACCTGCATGCAAAACAATCAAACGTTTGTCTTTCCCCGAGGGTATCTTTGGGGCATCAGACCCATCATTCGGAAGCCACATATAATCTGTGCAGTGATTTTGGTTAGCCCTTGTTTCATCCATGTACACGATATCATACCCTGCTTCCCTAAAAGATTTGATCTTTCTCAGATAATTACACCTATCATTGATAATAGACTCTAAATGGTACAGAACTCTTCGATTATCACCTATTTTTCTATAAGTATATCCAAGATCAATGAGAGTTAGAGTAAGTTTAGACTTTGATATTTTAATGGAATCTTTTATTTCCTTATGTATTATTGAGACGGTCAGAGAAATTTTCCGTGAATATAAACCGTGGATTGTTCTTTTAATAACACAATGATCAAAGTCGTCCAACATTTTAGCTCTTTCTTTGGGTCTATTTGACTTACCATTCATAATACGGTGCACTGAAGTGTAAGACACACCCAAAGCTTTAGATGTCTTTTGATATACCCTATCAAATGAGACAATTGGCTTCTTCGTTGCCTTTTCCTTACTAAAAAAGGCAAACAACTTCTTTACAAACTTTTGGCATTCCGGAGATATGTCAGACTTTTTACCCATTTTACAAAAAAAGCAAAATATAACGATAATTTATGAGAGAAATGCTTGTCAGGTTCGTCTAAAGTACATGTGGCTGAGAGAAAGATTTTACAGGTAAGATACCTGACGTACGGATGGCTTTTCTATACAGTACATCTACTCCCACCCGAAAAATGACAATAAAATAGCACTTCTGAGTGCAGCCTTAGCCAAAACAATAAGAAGCATTACTGTAACATTTTTCAGTTAGCAATCCTAATTCTAAATAAAACTCTCGTTTATTTTGCTGTTCAAAAATCTATAGTTTAAAAGATATTTGGATTTTTCGTTATTCTAATCAAACAATTATTACTTTAATAACAGATTAATCCATTGAAAAGGTGTGAAAATAAAACTGTTAATTATTGGTGTCATAATAAGACCATAATTATCTTTATACCTGTGGCACAGGTCAACTGAACTACACAAATGTAGTTTATTATCCACAATAAACTTTTGACAGGATGTTTGAGATTATTTGATACATTTTTAAAATGTGTTAATACATGAAATAATGTTTACTACATGTATAAGACTGAATGAATATTAGAAGAAAGCTCTATTTTGACCCCCTATCCATGGTATTTTGACCCTCCTACCAATGGTATTTTGCCCCCCCCCCCTACCCATGGTATTTTGACCCCCCTACCCATTTTATATCGAACCCCCTACGCATGGTATATTGACCCCCTACCCATGGTATTTTGACCCCCCTACCCATGATATATCGAACCCCTACCCATGGTATTTTGATCCCCTACCCATGGTATTTTGACCCCCCTATCCATGGTATAAAGACCTACTTACCCATGGTATTTTGACCCCCTACCTATGGTATAAAGACCCCCTTACTCATTGTATATCGACCTCCATACCCATGGTATATCGATCCCCCTACCCATGGTATTTTGACTCGCCTATCTATGGTATTTTACCCCCTACCCATGGTATTTTGATCCCCTACCCATGGTATTATATCGACCACCTTACCCATGGTGTATCGACCCCCATACCCATGGTATATCGACATCCCTACCCATGGTATTTTGACCCCCTACCCATGATATATCGACCCCCCTATCCATGGCATTTTGACCCCCTACCCATGGTATTTTGACCCCCCTATCCATGGTATTTTGACCCCCTACTCATGGTATATCGAACCCTCTATCCATGGTATTTTGAGCCCCCTATCCATGGTATTTTGACTCCCCTGTCTGTCTCTTGATTAGAAATGAGGGGGTCAAAATATCATGGGGGTTCAATTTTCCATACAGGGGGGTCAATATATCATGGATGGAAATTCAATTTACCATGAGGGTAAAAATACCATATGACACCGGATTTGGGATAAAATGAACAATAAAAAAATAACTTGTTCTCATCATGAAATTGCTGAAGCATTGACCAACAATCACACACCAATTTGTTCTGTCTGTCTGTCATAAATTCTTGTTTGTGTAATTTGAAAATATTTTGCGGGATGATTGGCTTGTAATGCCTTGGATGTGTTCAAACATTAAGAAAATCAAACTGCTAATATTTTTTAATTGTTGTAAAAAACAAATGTATCTATTTTTTTAAGTCATAGATTTTGAGATTTATACATTTTTTATACACTTACTCAAATGATAATTATCATTTTTAAGAAAAGAAATTTACAGGCAGACTTGTCAGGGTAATACCACACATTTAAATCCTCATATTTAACCAAAAAAAACATTTTGCAAGAATTTACCAGGGTAATACTCTGCTGCAGTTCAAATAAGAAGAATGTGTAGGGGAAGATTGGACAACAGTACATACAGGAATACTCCATTCATCTGTATGTACAAATGATGACCGACAACAATAGTTTGCATCTACTTTTGTCAAACTTACCTGACAGAGTTGCCTATCTTACTCAATCCCTCACTCTCCTCGAACTTCGGATAAGTCGAAATTTTGCAACGGTCCTGTGAACTTCGAGATAACGGGATTCAACTGTAATTGTTTAACTTTTACAGGTGCCCTTGAAGTTTGCAAGAGAGAACACAAAGTGGAAAGACGTGCACTTCAAGTACAAGTGTACTATGAATGCTTAGGTCAGGCAGCAATAGATGAGGATGGTCCAAAGTTCAAACCAGTCAAAGAATTGTTTATACCAAATCTAAGTCTCAAAAAGATAGAATTTATCGTGAATTGTAAAATGAATAAGAAAGCTTTTGAAAAACAGCTTTCAACTCATTATGCCGAGTGGTACAACATTATGTTATAAAGTTTGTCAGTGACTTGTTGTAGGTCTTTGGTTTTCTCCGGATCCTCTAGATTCCTCCATCAATAAAATTGACTGCCACAAAATAACTTATAATATCGTTGAAAGTGACATTAAGCACCATAAAACCAAACCAAACCAACCAATGAATTGATAATATAGTGCTAAGATGCAATGAAATCCATAGGTCTTACAAAGGTACTTCATTATGACCTAATTTTCAAAATACAGAAATTATTGATAAAATATTTAGAAGGGACTAGAAAAGAAATTTATTCTAAATATAAATTCAATATTTTATTTTTCATTTAAAGCAAGTTTTGCTATTGTAATGACTTCTCCTGTGATTCAACTGAGTGGCAGTTAGATTCACATACATGTATACCAGTGAAAGCAATGCATATCACTCACTAAAATTGTGAGTTTGAATCCTGCTCATGTGCGGTGTGCTCGATACAACATTATGTGATAAAGTTTATCAGTGACTTGCAACAATTCAGTGGTTTTCTCTGGGTAGTCCGGTTTCCTCCATCAATAAAACTGACTGCCACTATATAACTGAAATATTGTTGAAAGTGGCATTAAACAACACAACAATTATCCCCTATCCCATTGCGTGATAACACTACGTTGGACTATTGTGGCGAATTTTTGGTTCATACATGTATTTGTATAGTTAAAAACAATGTTATCAATACAGACTTCTGCATGTCTCTTGTTAATACATTCAGAAGAATTACACAATAACTCTTTTTATTTTGAGTAAGCGTCATGAAGTATGATTTTTATTTCTGTATCAAATTTTAATTTTGGTTTTACAGCACTGGATAATGAAAACAAGCATGGTCGTGGTCCTTCTCCAAAAAGACATACATCAACAGCTAACAGTCACATTTCTATTACCATTGTCAAAGGACAGATTGCCAGTCAAGAGGTGTGTGAATTTTGATACACAGTCAAACCTGTATTAAGAGGTCACTTTTGGGACAAAGAAAAAGTGACAGCATAAGACAGGTGACCTCTTGAAAGAGGTTCCATTCATATGAAATTTTCTATGACAGGACACGAAAAAGGTGACCTTTTAATACATGTGACTGCTTGATAGAGGTGACCTCATGGGCAGGTTTGACTTAATAGAGGTGACCTCATGAGCAGGTTTGACTTAATAGAGGTCACCTAATGGGCAGGTTTGACTTAATAGTGGTGACCTCATGGGCAGGTTTGACTTAATAGAGGTGACCTCATGGGCAGGTTTGACTTAATAGAGGTGACCTCATGAGCAGGTTTGACTTAATAGAGGTCACCTCATGGGCAGGTTTGACTTAATAGCGGTGACCTCATGGGCAGGTTTGACTTAATAGAGGTGACCTCATGGGCAGGTTTGACTTAATAGAGGTCACCTCATGGGCAGGTTTGACTTAATAGCGGTGACCTCATGGGCAGGTTTGACTTAATAGAGGTGATCTCATGGGCAGGTTTGACTTAATAGAGGTGACCTCATGGGCAGGTTTGACTTAATAGAGGTCACCTCATGGGCAGGTTTGACTTAATAGAGATCACCTCATGGGCAGGTTTGACTTAATAGAGGTGACCTCATGGGCAGGTTTGACTTAAGAGGTGACCTCATGGGCAGGTTTGACTTAATAGAGGTGACCTCATGGGCAGGTTTGACTTAATAGAGGTGACCTCATGGGCAGGTTTGACTTAATAGCGGTGACCTCATGGGCAGGTTTGACTTAATAGCGGTGACCTCATGGGCAGGTTTGACTTAATAGAGGTGACCTCATGGGCAGGTTTGACTTAATAGAGGTGACCTCATGAGACGGTTTGACTTAATAGAGGTCACCTCATGGGCAGGTTTGACTTAATAGCGGTGACCTCATGGGCAGGTTTGACTTAATAGAGGTCACCTCATGGGCAGGTTTGACTTAATAGCGGTGACCTCATGGGCAGGTTTGACTTAATAGAGGTGATCTCATGGGCAGGTTTGACTTAATAGAGGTGACCTCATGGGCAGGTTTGACTTAATAGAGGTCACCTCATGGGCAGGTTTGACTTAATAGATGTGACCTCATGGGCAGGTTTGACTTAAGAGGTGACCTCATGGGCAGGTTTGACTTAATAGAGGTGACCTCATGGGCAGGTTTGACTTAATAGAGGTCACCTCATGGGCAGGTTTGACTTAATAGCGGTGACCTCATGGGCAGGTTTGACTTAATAGAGGTGATCTCATGGGCAGGTTTGACTTAATAGAGGTGACCTCATGGGCAGGTATGACTTAATAGAGGTCACCTCATGGGCAGGTTTGACTTAATAGAGGTGACCTCATGGGCAGGTTTGACTTAATAGAGGTGACCTCATGGGCAGGTTTGACTTAAGAGGTGACCTCATGGGCAGGTTTGACTTAATAGAGGTGACCTCATGGGCAGGTTTGACTGTAGTTCAATTTATTTGTATATTTCCTGCATTAAATTTCTTATCTTTCTGAGGAAACCGATAGAGCCTCAGCTTCATTTCTAGTTCACCCTTGAATGTGTCTCTTGTTTTCTGGTCTGAAACACCTAAAATAAAATTAGAAACCTTTCATAATTTATCAAAATTATGTAAAGTAACTTAATAAAAAGACACAAACATTTTGATTTATATTTTTATCTCTATCACTAAGATTTGAAATAATAAAATTTGTTGTCATGGTAACGATCTTCTTATTTGTTACTAAAATTAGGTAGATGTGTTAGTAAATACAACATCTAACAGTCTACAGCTAAACCAGGGAGCAGTATCACAGTCCTTATTGAAGGTGGGAGGACCAGGCCTTCAAAGTGAATGTAGCCAAAAGTATCCCAATGGTATACAAGTTGGAGAGGTTGCAGAGACATCAGGTGCCAAACTTGAATGTAAATTGGTCTGTCATGGTGCACTACCAGGTTGGTGGAATGGTGATTCATCAGCCAAGGTATACATGTGTACAAATAGAGGTCAAATCTGCATGGTCAGAATTAATATTGTTCTATGAAACTCTTGCATACTGTATATAATTTTGTGCAGATTACATGTAAACATTTTCATATAAAGATTCAATTATTACCAAAAATATCATATAGAATTCTTCTCTGAATCCACTGAACCAAATTAAAACCAAACATAGCTATGCTAGTCTTTTGATGGACCCATTTCAAATTTGCATCCACAGCCCTGTCCTCCTTCAAGATGGTCATCTTTACTAAAAATCCAAATTTTAATTAATGTCCAAAATTGTTACATTTTAATGGTAAGATAGGTAAGATAGAATATATTTATATGATAATGAGTTGTTACTATGTCTTCTCCTTCTGGAGAGACATAATGTTTTTATCCTGTATATCTGTCAGTCAGTCACAAAAGTTTGTACATGCAAATCCTAATCAGTAATTTCTTGATACTGTGCATGCTTACATATTACCTTATGGAGAATCACAGATCCTTGCAGCTTTATGATCAGACAATTTTTGAAGCAGTTATTGTCCTTTTTTAACTCAAATATTTCATCAAACATTTTGTTGCATGCAACTCCTTCATTTTAAAAGGGAATCCCTTAAACCTTTACATGCTTGCTCATTACCCTATGAAGATATATATAACTACCTATGGAATCAGTGCCTATCGCCACTAACGTTGTGAGTTCGAATCTCGCTCAGGCGATGTGTACTTGATGCAACATTATGTGATGAAGTTTGTCAGTGACTTGGTGGGTTTCTCCGGGTACTCCAGTTTCCTCCACCAATAAAACTGACTGCCATGATATAACTGAAATATTGTTGAAAGTGGCTTTAAACACCATAACCCTAACCCATATTGTTACAGCAGTGTGATTGGACCAATATTGAAGGGGTTATTGCCCTTTTGAAATAGAATATTTCATCAAAAAGCTTGTAAATGCAACACCTTTATTTCAAAAGGGAATTTAACATTGAATTAGCAATACAATAATGATTGGTAACCATGACAACAAAGGAACACTTTATTTCATAAACAAAATACAATACTGAAACTAATACATAGCAGACACAGCACTGAGATATATGATTAAGTTGATATATATATGTAGTAGTATTTGACAAACTGTTTCCAAGTCATGAAATGAAATATTTGGCCAAATCTCCAGATCCAGTAAAATAACTCTAAAATGCATCTTTATATTTATCAAAACATATAATCTTGCTATAGGTGATGGAAAATTTTATGAAGGCTTGTCTACAGAAAACCAGTGACAAAGGATTTGGATCTATTGCCTTCCCTGCCCTTGGAACAGGAAACTTAGGATATCCTAAAAATGTGGTTGCCAGAAATATGTTCTCCTGTGTTGAACGGTTTTATACAAGTAATCCTGGAACTTCAGTTTGTGATGTTAGATTTGTGGTATATGAGGGAGACATGAATACTATTCAGGTAGGACTTTTTTGTTAAATAAGAATGTTTGGCCCGGTAAGACTATTAGCCAGGTAAAAATATCTAGCTAGTTAAAAGTGTTTGGTCGCATTGTTAAGAATCCAACAAATTTCTATAAATTTAGTTACAAAATAAGTGTTAGAAATAATGTAGGAGCTACTGCCCTTCATTAGAAAATAGTTTGTTTATGCAACTCATGCTTTGTAATTATCATATGGAGATATACATATTATTATAACAGTTTGATTAAACCTTTTTGAAGGAAATATTGCCCTTTTTGACAGAGATATTTCATTAAAAATAGTTTGTTTACACAACTCCCCCTACATTTTAAGAGGGAATTCCTCAAAACTTTGCAGTGCTTGTTTCTTATCATATGGAGATTCACGTATTGTTACTGCAGTTTGGTCACACCATTTGTGAAGGAGTTACTTCCCTTTTTGTCTCAGAATATTACATAAAATAGATTTCAGCTGCAATTCCTCCTACATTTTAAGTGAGTCTTTTTTTGTGTCCGTGTAATATGTACATTTTTTCAACCTCCCACAACTTCTTATAGATTGCACATAGTTTCCCCAGAAGATGAAGAATGTGGGGTAGCAGAGACATATGTTTTTAGGTCAAACAAACAAATGATAACTATATTGATCATTTATTGACTAGCCTTTTATCAGTATAATTTAATTAATCATTATTTAAAGTCATTTGAAGAGGAACAAAGGAAACGTCAAGCTGGTGAATACACAAGCAGAACAAATAGAAACTTTGACTCAGAAAAGTCAAAGGATTATAGTGAAGGTATATAGTTTTATGGTATTTATACGTCCTTCCTGTTAAGTTTTATAAATGTCGAAAAATTGAGAGGCCTCTTTTGTTACATTGGTTTGGTGTTTTACACCTATCAGTTATATCAGTCATATAGCACTACAAAGGTCATATGTTCAACTCTGGAGAAGTATAAACAGTCAAACCTGTCCATGTGGTCACCTGTATTAAATGGTCACCTGTTTAGCCTGTCATAGAAAATTTCATATGAATTGAGCCTCTTTTAAGAGGTCACCTGTCTTAAATGGCCACTTTTTCTTAGTTCCAAATGTGACCTCTTAATGCAGGTTTGACTGTATATGTGTTCTCCCTTGTCTATATATGACAGGTGTTGTCATCATGTTGTTTCCTGCACTGTTGTATGTCTGTTGACATTTCATATTTCAATCATCAAAAATTCTCTTTCTGATAAGAAACGAATTGATTTTCAATTCTCAGTGGATAATTTTTTATGGGTAAAGAAATACTGTCATCATTATACCAGTCATCACAACATAAAATTTGAAGAAAACAAAAATAATTATCAAACTTCGGAAATAAGAAACAAACAATAAGTTATTATGTCTAAACTTATTTCTTAAAGTATATATTACTTTGTATTACAATTCAGGCATAGAAGTTTCTGAAGGATTGAAACATGAAAGGATGGATACAGACAAACAGGCCAGTGTTGACATTGGAGATCTGACATTAAAAATGTATCAAGGGGACATAACTGAAGCATCAGTTGATGTTATTGTGAATGGAACAAACAAAGATTTAGATCTAACTAGAGGTAATTGTATATATATGTTTTAATTTCAAGGACTTAAAACTACTATCAGTCTGTTATTCTTAGTGTGTTTAAACAGTTAAATTGTAATATTTTTAATCACCACAGTAGATAAATTTCTGCATGAGAATTCCTGTCAATTTCTTTTCTACGGTCATTAACAACGAAAATTAATAACCTGAAAATATTTTTGACGTTTTTGGTCACAAAAGAAACAGATTTTCCTTCTCTTGATAGGTAAATTTTAAATATCTCAAGTTGAGAAATATTGTAATGGTAGAATATTGGCTTGAGAAATATCGTAATGGTAGAGTATTGGCTTGAGAAATATTGTAATGGTAGAGTATTGGCTTGAGAAATATTGTAATGGTAGAGTATTGGCTTGAGAAATATCGTAATGGTAGAGTATTGGCTGGAGAAATATTGTAATGGTAGAGTATTGGCTTGAGAAATATTGTAATGGTAGAGTATTGGCTTGAGAAATATTGTAACGGTAGAGTATTGGCTTGAGAAATATTGTAATGGTAGAATATTGGCTTGAGAAATATTGTAATGGTAGAGTATTGGCTGGAGAAATATTGTAATGGTAGAGTATTGGCTTGAGAAATATTGTAATGGTAGAGTATTGGCTTGAGAAATATTGTAACGGTAGAGTATTGGCTTGAGAAATATTGTAACGGTAGAGTATTGGCTTGAGAAATATTGTAATGGTAGAATATTGGCTTGAGAAATATTGTAATGGTAGAGTATTGGCTGGAGAAATATTGTAATGGTAGAGTATTGGCTTGAGAAATATTGTAATGGTAGAGTATTGGCTTGAGAAATATTGTAACGGTAGAGTATTGGCTTGAGAAATATTGTAATGGTAGAGTATTGGCTTGAGAAATATTGTAATGGTAGAGTATTGGCTTGAGAAATATGGTAATGGTAGAGTATTGGCTTGAGAAATATCGTAATGGTAGAGTATTGGCTGGAGAAATATTGTAATGGTAGAGTATTGGCTTGAGAAATATTGTAACGGTAGAGTATTGGCTTGAGAAATATTGTAATGGTAGAATATTGGCTTGAGAAATATTGTAATGGTAGAGTATTGGCTGGAGAAATATTGTAATGGTAGAGTATTGGCTTGAGAAATATTGTAATGGTAGAGTATTGGCTTGAGAAATATTGTAATGGTAGAGTATTGGCTTGAGAAATATTGTAACGGTAGAGTATTGGCTTGAGAAATATTGTAATGGTAGAATATTGGCTTGAGAAATATTGTAATGGTAGAGTATTGGCTGGAGAAATATTGTAATGGTAGAGTATTGGCTTGAGAAATATTGTAATGGTAGAGTATTGGCTTGAGAAATATTGTAACGGTAGAGTATTGGCTTGAGAAATATTGTAATGGTAGAGTATTGGCTTGAGAAATATTGTAATGGTAGAGTATTGGCTTATGATGCAAGAGGTTGCTGGATCAAATCTCATCAGGAACATTTCCTTTTTTTCTTTCAGCTATGTTATTTTCAAAGCGTTATATATTGATTATTGTCATTTAAATTTAAACATTTACAAATAATACAGCTGTAATGAATATTTACTATGACAAAATCCATTCTTGGAAATGAAACAAAACACATGATTGATAAACAAACTTATAAATATTCTTGAATTTATTTGGATTACAATTCAGATTCATTGATGAGAATCATTTGAGCACATTATAATCTTCATTATTTTTATACAGGTGCTGTGTCTCAGGCTATTGCAAAGAAAGGTGGTAATGAATTGCTTAAACTGTTACATGTTCCTTCTACTAGTAAGTAGTTGTCTATTACAAACAAATAGTCCGTGGGCTAACAAAACTCCCGTGCACCCCCCTCCCCCTTACACCTTCTATGTTAACATAGTTTTCTAAGTCCTACTATATATCCTCTTGAAGAAATAGCATGTTAAATTTGAAAATTTTGGGACGAACTTGCCGTTTGAGGCTAATATTTACACCCTGTCGCAGCTTTTTGAGGATTTTTTGATTTTTTTCAAATTTTGTCTTTGCGAGCATTAAATGTATACTAAACAGTCTTGAAAGTATATCAATATGGTATCAAATGTATGCTGATCGTATTACCTTTCAATTGAATACAAGATATATACACTTTGTGGCTATTAAATTTTGTCAGACGTAAAAAACCTACCCCTCCCCTTTCCTGAAATGAAAAATAAAGACATGTTTTCCCTTAAAAGTTTAGATAAAAAAATATTTCGTACTAAACTGCGATCTTTTTTATACTAAGCCAAACAAATATATCACATTTAATAAATCTAGCACTAGTAATCCTTTATGAAGTGATCTTTGTGGTCAAAATACTTGAAAAATGGGATATTTTCAATTTTGCAGATATTCACAGGATTCTGCATATATCTTAATTTTACTAATAAAATAAAGGATACCGCATCATAATGACGGTTGATTTTTGTATCTGGGTACTATAAAAATGTAAAAAGGGAATAATTATGTTCCTTCTACCTACTGATTAACAAAAAAAATAGCAAAATATTAGCCCTACCTCTCTAAAAAACACGTAAAATTTGATGAAACTCGGTTTATTTCCTTAGAAACATGGTCGTGCATGGTGAAAGTTGTATTTGCCCTGTAAGACCTTTCAATTCTTTATTTAAGCAAATCATATGAACATCATCTACGAGGGTTCAATTCTACCAATGTCAGAAAACATGGAAAATTGGTAATTACTGATTTTCAGAATTTCTACAGAATATTCCTTATTGGCCAGGTTACCGTAAGCTGCTTTATGGGAATTTTTGTCCAATCAATATAGTTTATCTGAATGCTGACTGTATTAGCATTTATTTTAAAAACCATTAACCCTCATATATGCATATTATGATGCCCATTTTAGCCAAATTCTACCCCTTCCTCTACTTGAAAACTAATATACATGATATACTCAATATTTCCATATTTCAGTTTCATTTAAGAAATAATTATTTCGATTCTAATAGGACAATTACGGAACATTTTCAAATCGAAGCAGCCACGGTTATCCAGTGCTTTTGGCTGTTCCGTTAATTGACCCGACTTAAATGTTACAATAATATTCCGTTTTTTTCCAAAGATGTTTTAAATGACAACTGAAAAGGTGTTTCATGCCGATGACAAATATGTTTTGAGATTACTAAATGTTGTCATTCATGAACATCAATTCAAAAGAAAGGGAAAATACTACAAATTCCACTTCGACAAGGAGGCGCACACGAAGCCAAAAAACGTCAGGATCTTTATGTTCTAAACTGGAAGTCTTCATATGACGTCATGTTGTTTACGTGCCAAAATCGTCAACAACATTTCGCGGAATTTTAATTTGTGTGATTTTTAGGCCCAGGGATATGCAAGAATATTATATGTTATTCGGGATCTTCGTAAGGGATGTGGGTATATATTCCCTGTCTGTTTTCTATATCGCCTGAGCCGATTTCCAATACACGAATGCTTAGTTATTTTGTGTATTGCATACTTATCATTGTGTAACTTTTACAGGGGAGTGTCATGGAACAGCCGCCTATAAAGCACAGACCACGTCTATCTATGACGTAACCGGTCATAGATAAATATTATTTTTACAACGGGTTTGAACTCAAAGCGTCTGAAGGACGTCATATTAGAATCTTCAACAAATGACCTGAACAATGAGTATTGCAAACGGCCAAACAGTATTGAAAATTGGCGAAAAAGTTCTCACTAGTCTTCCTCTTCACCATCAATCAACAAGTATAAAGCATTGTCGAATTCATCATCACTTTCATCGCTTTCTGTCAAACCTGCAATATTTTCCTCGACAAAAACGTCGGCGAGTTGTTGTGGAATGAAATCACCAGACACCCATTTTGGTTATAACATCCCATCAACACACTGCCAACCATTGTCATGAGTAGGCTCCGGATATACTGGTTTTGCAATATGGACTCTTTTCCAAATTCCTACCTGATATTTAACTCTTTTCAGATGTTCTCTCAGACAGTTTCTGCATGGAGGCAATACACCTAGATCAATATTTGTTCAGGCATCAAACGTTTCACCCATTGAACAGCACTTTCCTCTGATCTTATTATAGTGCAAATAATTCACACAGGAGACCTCTTTACCGCCATACAACAAGCAGGTAAAAGCCTCCATCTGCAGAAACAAATCCTCTGAAATTTGCCAGGAATTTCCAATTTGTGCAAGAGCACTTTGGAATTGAGGTGACTTTTGTAATGTCTTAATTGGCTTGACTTTTCCAATCCCCTTAAATGCGCTCGTATCACAGCGTGTGAACGCGTGCAGGCCTAACAATGCTGTACACAATTCCTGCTGGTACTGCTGTGCTAAGTTGGTGATATCTATCAACCTTTTCTTTTTCCAGTTCCAGTATCAAAGAGAATTGTCACTCCTTGTAATTCCAACACGTAGTGAAGGAGGATAAAGAATATATCGGTATCCGGACTACGAATTCTAATATTTCTGTATCCTTGTTGTTTTCCATAGAAACAATAAAGAACAACTCGTGAATCAGTTTCTTCCTGTGTCGATTCAATTGATTTAATTTCTGTGCAACATACGCTGGTACCATCATAACTTGTGAAAGGCATGCTCATCAGAAACGGTTATTACGTTCTTGCCCAATAGCTTAGGGGCGAAATTATCTGTGCTCCAAACACGACAAAGAATTTAAATGAGCTGCCTTTTGTTTTCTTCATTGGCAGGGAAGATCTTCCAGTCCGGTGTCTTTTTCGTATTTTCAACAGTAACAATCAGTTTTTCACTGCAACCTCTGCGCTTTCGTTTCATCGACTGTATAGAGTTTTTTAGATACATGTTTGTGCTAAAGATAATATCCGACTTTCTGACTACGTATCAAACAGTCTGGCACAGATGTCTCTGAAATTGGGTGGCAAATCTTTCAGATAGTAAAAAGCCGCATTGCCATCCTCTATCACTATCGTCTGATCATCTGGAGGAGGTGGAACATCCTCCACATATTTAGTCAAAAAGTGATAGCCTTTGGATTTATCTGCCTTGTTCAGAAAACCATCGGGAGTCGCAATACTTTATGGAACTGGAGTGAGGGGATATGCTAGAAGTTCTTTCAAATTAATCCTGAGATCATCACATTGTGAACGAACAAGAAGCTGAAATGCAATGTTACTTTGTTGGCGATATTCGAAAATTTTGTTTTGAGATGACTTGATTGTCGTTTTCTTTGCCAACTCAGACAACGTTTTCAAATTTAATCGTTTGATCGGATCAAAGAACTTATCGTGCTTCTCCTAGCGTTTTGAAATGAAATCAACTTTAGCGTCAGCACCGAATGCTTCTGTAAGTATAACGTCGCGTTCCATCTCTGAGGTAGCAGACGCACCAGATGAAATACAGTACAACTTGTCTTTTTGTTCCATTTCGAATGGATTAATGAAACCAACAATTTCTTCAGCAACTTTTACGACATTTCTATCTCGGTTTTGCGCAGATCACGATGTTTCTTTACGTCAGAATCGTCCACCAACATATCAACCATGGCTAAAGCTCCCTTCACAAACTGTACTCTTTCATGGGCTGCTCGCACCCATTTTTTATATGCGTCATAATTACTAAGTAAACCAGACAAACCTGCACTGCCACCTCCAGCACCTCCATGTGACTTAGAGTGCTTCATAAAAGTTTCCTCTATAGTTTTATCTACTGGACATCTAAAACGTCAGATATCGAGCATAATATTGCCCTCAAAAACTGAAAAAGAGATCACACATCAGTAAAAGACACCTGGCATAAAGAAGGAAGTTGTTAGTTTTAACAGCTTTAGTCAGTTGTAAAACGAGCCAGATGTGATCCATGTATGACACCCAAAGCTGTGCCGTGTTTCCAAGATGTCCTGTGCGCGCGTCGTGTCGGAACTTGGCATAGGCATCAATATAGAATGAGATGTCTTCATTGGTCAATGCCGACTCAAATGAAGCGTTATCTGGTTCATCGACAAGAGTCTTTAGTAATTCGAAAGCATCATCTGGAAGAACCTATCATTGACCTTTCTTCGCCTAAAGAAAAACAAAACTCCTCAAAAAGAAGTCTTTCTAAAGCCTCTAGTAGTATTTTGTGACAGTGCATTGTTCTGCTATAATGTTTTCCTGCCATTACACCCGTAACAGAACCCGATCCAATCAAACCTGCTTCTAACAAAATGTCTGACAATCCAGTTCCTTCCATTTTCTTCACGATCATCTTGAAGTACGTGCACACAACATGGAATGTTCCAATCATATTGATATGATCCTCAAACTTTTTAGGTTGATTCCAAATGATTGGGTATGCTTTCATGCATACGCCCAGATCAAAAGTTGTTACCACATACTTTTGTCCTACTTTCTTGCTCCTTGTTCTGATTAACGAAGGCATTCCTGGACTGCTTTGTTATCTGTAATGGGTTGGTCTATAACTGAACAGTAATCTAGTATCATCAGTCTGGGTGGTTCATCTCCTAGTACTGACCAAAATCCAGCCGATCCAGGTAACTCCTGCTCTAAATAGGAACTAAGATACCTTGCCATAACCCACAAAAAATCCTTCTTACATTCAAGCTCAAACAAACCTTCCGTTCCAGACATTTCCGTCTTCTCGATTTCATAACTAGGACTCCTTCTATGGGTCAAATAACAGTCAGGAAGAACTTCCTGCGTTTCAAGTTTCAATGATCTAATACCACTCTTGTGAACAACTGGAATGCTAGGCATATCACTCTCTACCTCCTGATCTGCTGGACAAGAAAAATCTTGTAGCATAATTCCATGTGAGGTGTGTACAGAAGCCATCCCGCAAAGATCATTTAAACAACTGATCAAAGTTATCAAAGTCTGAATGGAATATGAATGGAACATTTGGATTTCTAACAATTTGGGGTGACAATAAAGTGGATGTTGTTTCAACTGCTATGGCAATAGAAGTCTCAAGTTCCAGGGAAAATGAGTACGTTTCTGAGTGGCTGAGCCTGAAGTGTTGTGATCTCAGCACTTCGAAACCAGTGACGAAGTGCCATGCACAAGAGAATGTGCTAGGGCAATTTCCAGCTTCCATGCGTTACTGCTCTACATATATCCTGTCCAATGGAATTAACTAAACGGGCAACTTTTGGAGTTGGAACCTGGGGTTTTTTTCCAGTAAGAAGAGAAGTAAGAAATTGATCTAGCTTTTCAGGCAAAGAAAAATTCAGATCGTTCAGGTACTTTGCTGTCGGGGGCAATGACAAACTGCTTCCTTCACTCTCGAACATATCGTTAATTTCCTGTCTGAGAAGAGAAGCGGTATCACCAATTTTGTCCGCACTACCAAAGTCATAGGCACATCTAATGGCAGATTCTAAATCAATATCAGAACGGGTTACCAGGTAATACTCAAATTTCCCGTGGGTCTCCATCTTTATAAACATTATCTTATTTATACCCCAGCTCCCCGAAGGGGGAGGAGGTATACTGTTTTACCTCTGTCCGTCTGTCCGTCCTTCCGTCCGTCCGTCCGTCCAAGATATTCTTCGTCGCATTTTTCTCAGTAACTGTTGATGGCAGAAATCTGATATTTTGGTCACAAGCGTCATATAGGTATACCATATTGTGGGTAGCGTTTTTGGACCTGTCAGAATCCTACTTCCTGTTTGCCGACTTTGTTGATTTTTATACACATTGACCATATATGCACATGTTTCGTCACATTTTTCTCAGCAACTATTGATGGTAGAAATCCGATATTTGGTCACAAGCTTCATATATGTACCCCATATCATGGGAAACATTTTTGGACCCATCAGATTCCTACTTCTTGCTTGCCGACTTTGTTGATTTTTATACACATTGAACATATATGCTCATTTTTCGTCGCATTTTTCTCTGCCACTATTGATGGCAGAAATCTGATATTTGGTCACAAGCTTCATATAGGTACCCCATATCGTGGGAAGCGTTTTTGGATCCATCAGATTCCTACTTCCTGTTTGCCGATTTTTTTGATTTTTGTACACATTTAGCATACATTTGTATATGCAAATTTTTCGTCGCATTTTTCTAAGCAACTATTGATGACAGGTATCTGATATTTGGTCACAAGATTCAAATAGGTATGCCATATTGTGGAAAGCGTTTGTGGACCCATCAGATTCCTACTTCCTGTTTTCCGACTTTGTTGATTTTTATACACATATATGTTCATTTTTCGTCGCATTTTCTCAGCAACTATTGATGACAGGAATCTGATATTTGGTCACAAGCTTCATATAGGTACCCCATATCATGGGAAGCGGTTTTGGACCCATCAGATTCCTGCTTCCTGCTTACCGATTTTGTTGATTTTTATACACATTGAACATACATTTGTATATGCACATTTTTCGTCGCATTTTTCTAAGCAACTATTGATGACAGGAATCTGATATTTGATCACAAGCTTCATATAGGTATGCCATATTGTGGGAAGCGTTTTTGGATCCGTCAGATTTTTACTTCCTGTTTGCCGACTTGGGTGGTTTTTATACACATTGAACATATATGCACATTTTTCGTCACATTTTTCTAAGCAACTATTGATGGCAGAAATCTGATATTTGATCACAAGCTTCATATAGGTACCCCATATCGTGGGAAGCGTTTTTTGACCCGTCAGATTCCTACTTCCTGTTTGCCGAAGAGCGGGGGTATCATAAGTGAGCATTAGCTCACAGTTCATCTTGTTCCATAAGTTTTTTCCAAATTAACCTTGAGATTTTCGCTTCTATAATTCGGATTTGAAAACTCCGTTTCTGCTAATTTAGAGACATATATTTCCCTGAGTTCATTCAATTTAACAACTGATTTGCCTAAAATAACGAATCTTTCAATGAACGATTTCACTATATCGAAAGCCTCTCTGTGCGCCTTCTCAGTGTGACTTTGTCGCTCTTTGGAATCTTCATCTTTACTTCTCCATTTCTCAGGGTTTTGGCAGTACTTATTTCTGCGAGATGGATGGTACTGCGCTTCACAGGCAAACAGGTCAACACCTCTTATTCTAGTGAACAGATGATCGTCATGCTTTTCCTGTGCAATTCTTTGTCCAGCAACCCTTCACTTTAACTTTCTTTCTCCTTTCCTTTTCACAAAATATACAGTCTGGTCTGAATATTATTTTGTCAGGATCAAGAGACCTACGGCGTCTACTTTCAAAATCACTACTGCCTGCAATGGATGGTGGCGGTGCTGGCAAGCGACTAAGGTTCATTGTGAACTTCTGGTAGCAATCCCTGTGATAACCCAATCCCTCAGAAAAAGTAGATGGGATTTGGACACAGACATCCGCCATCCTAAGAGCTTCTGCTGTGCTTTCAAGACGTCGCCGCTTTATGTCTAACAATTTTTCAAAACAATCAACCGAACATGATACCAAATTTTCATTGTTCGATTTTGCTCCTGTTGTGCTTTTCTCTTTTTTCTTGAACTCATTTTATTTTAATATCAAACTAATTTGGTATTAAACACTTGAAAACTTAAAGTCAAAGACTTCTGTGCAAGTATCTGAAACCAGAACTTCACGGATAATGTCGGTGACGGAAGAACGCCAAAACTATTTTTTTGTTCTTTATAATCTTGATCCGCGTAAATTTATTAAATACAGTTAACTGGACTATAAAATGGGGCAATATTGCGAAATTAATTAATTTAATGTTTCTTCCGTGTTGTTTAAGAACATTTATCTAAATTAACAACAGGCAAAACTGTAAATTTGTCCTTATCTATACTGATGAGAAAATATTATGCGATTTTCGGCAGGGTAAGGGGTAATATTTTGCCGCTAGAAGCACAGGGGCTTGTTACGATTTTTTTCCCTTCGAGTACTCTTAAAAAACCACAAGGGAGGAATCTAAAATGTCAAATTTTCATACAACACTTTTTCAAAATAGTTTTGTATTGGTGTCTTGACCTCATTTGCCATAATATTGGTACCCAATTGAAGCTTAATAAATATATTTTTGATATTTCGGTTCCTTTTTGTCATCATCTTTACCTATCTTCAACTTTAAAGCAATATTCCCAGAATTTGCAATCTCCTAAGACATCCTCCATCATGTTTACATGTCAGTACGAGGTCGATTTCCTACGTGCGATTTGATTGGTCGTTTCTTTTTAGGGTCAGAATTGTAAAGAATGTGTTGATTTGCAAACCTGACCCTAAAAATAATAAATATAAAATATGTAAAAAAAACTCGTAATTAAATAGACCTTTTGTTAAACATCATTTGAAAATGAGAAGTACTTCTTCTTTATTTATGTGACCAACAGCAGGTACTCGTAATTAAATAGACCTTTTGTTAGACATCATGTGAGAGTGAGAAGTACTTCTTCTTTATTTATGTGACCAAAGCAAGTACTCGTAATTAAATAGACCTTTTGTTAAACATCATGTGAGAATGAGAAGTACTTCTTCTTTATTTATGTGACCAACAGCAAGTATTCGTAATTAAATAGACCTTTTGTTAAGCATCATGTGAGAATGAGAAGTACTTCTTCTTTATTTATGTAACCAAGAGCAAGTACTCGTAATTAAATAGACCTTTTGCTAAACATCATGTGAGAGTGAGAAGTACTTCTTCTTTATTTATGTGACCAACAGCAAGTACTCGTAATTAAATAGACCTTTCGTTAAACATCATGTGAGAATGAGAAGTACTTCATCTTTATTTATGTAACCAACAGCAAGTACTCGTAATTAAATAGACCTTTCGTTAAACATCATGTGAGAATGAGAAGTACTTCTTCTTTATGTATGTGACCAACAGCAGGTACTCGTAATTAAATAAACCTTTTGTTAGACATCATGTGAGAGTGAGAAGTGCTTCTTCTTTATTTATGTGACCAAAGCAAGTACTCGTAATTAAATAGACCTTTTGTTAAACATCATGTGAGAATGAGAAGTACTTCTTCTTTATTTATGTGACCAACAGCAAGTATTCGTAATTAAATAGACCTTTTGTTAGACATCATGTGAGAATGAGAAGTACTTCATCTTTATTTATGTGACCAACAGCAAGTACTCGTAATTAAATAGACCTTTTGTTAAGCATCATGTGAGAATGAGAAGTACTTCTTCTTTATTTATGTAACCAAGAGCAAGTACTCGTAATTAAATAGACCTTTTGCTAAACATCATGTGAGAGTGAGAAGTACTTCTTCTTTATTTATGTGACCAACAGCAAGTACTCGTAATTAAATAGACCTTTCGTTAAACATCATGTGAGAATGAGAAGTACTACATCTTTATTTATGTAACCAACAGCAAGTACTCGTAATTAAATAGACCTTTCGTTAAACATCATGTGAGAATGAGAAGTACTTCTTCTTTATGTATGTGACCAACAGCAGGTACTCGTAATTAAATAAACCTTTTGTTAGACATCATGTGAGAGTGAGAAGTACTTCTTCTTTATTTATGTGACCAAAGCAAGTACTCGTAATTAAATAGACCTTTTGTTAAACATCATGTGAGAATGAGAAGTACTTCTTCTTTTTTTATGTGACCAACAGCAAGTACTCGTAATTAAATAGACCTTTTGTTAGACATCATGTGAGAATGAGAAGTACTTCTTCTTTATTTATGTGACCAACCGCAAGTACTCGTAATTAAATAGACCTTTTGCTAAACATCATGTGAGAATGAGAAGTACTTCTTCTTTATTTATGTGACCAACAGCAAGTACTCGTAATTAAATAGACCTTTCGTTAAACATCATGTGAGAGTGAGAAGTACTTCTTCTTTATTTATGTGACCAACAGCAAGTACTCGTAATTAAATAGACCTTTTGTTAAGCATCATGTGAGAGTGAGAAGTACTTCTTCTTTATTTATGTGACCAACAGCAAGTACTCGTAATTAAATAAACCTTTTGTTAAACATCATGTGAGAATGAGAAGTACTTCTTCTTTATTTATGTAACCAACAGCAAGTACTCGTAATTAAATAGACCTTTCATTAAACATCATGTGAGAGTGAGAAGTACTTCTTCTTTATTTATGTGACCAACATCAAGTACTCGTAATTAAATAGATCTTTCGTTAAACATCAAGTGAGAGTGAGAAGTACTTCTTCTTTATTTATGTGACCACAAAGCAAGTACTCGTAATTAAATAGACCTTTTGTTAAACATCATGTGAGAATGAGAAGTACTTCTTCTTTATTTATGTGACCAACAGCAAGTACTCGTAATTAAATAGACCTTTTGTTAGACATCATGTGAGAGTGAGAAGTACTTCTTCTTTATTTATGTGACCAACATCAAGTACTCGTAATTAAATAGACCTTTTGCTAAACATCATGTGAGAGTGAGAAGTACTTCTTCTTTATTTATGTGACCAACAGTAAGTACTCGTAATTAAATAGATCTTTTGTTAGACATCATGTGCGAATGAGAAGTACTTCTTCTTTATTTATGTGACCAACAGCAAGTACTCGTAATTAAATAGACCTTTTGCTAAACATCATGTGAGAGTGAGAAGTACTTCTTCTTTATTTATGTGACCAACAGCAAGTACTCGTAATTAAATATACCTTTTGTTAAACATCATGTGAGAGTGAGAAGTACTTCTTCTTTATTTATGTGACCAACATCAAGTACTCGTAATTAAATAGACCTTTTGTTAGACATCATGTGAGAATGAGAAGTACTTCTTCTTTACTGATTTATGTGACCAACAGCAAGTACTCGTAATTAAATAGACCTTTTGTTAAACATCATGTGAGAATGAGAAGTACTTCTTCTTTATTTATGTGACCAACAGTAAGTACTCGTAATTAAATAGACCTTTTGTTAGACATCATGTGAGAGTGAGAAGTACTTCTTCTTTATTTATGTGACCAACATCAAGTACTCGTAATTAAATAGACCTTTTGCTAAAGATCATGTGAGAGTGAGAAGTACTTCTTCTTTATTTATGTGACCAACAGTAAGTACTCGTAATTAAATAGATCTTTTGTTAGACATCATGTGCGAATGAGAAGTACTTCTTCTTTATTTATGTGACCAACAGCAAGTACTCGTAATTAAATAGACCTTTTGTTAGACATCATGTGAGAATGAGAAGTACTTCTTCTTTATTTATGTGACCAACAGCAAGTACTCGTAATTAAATAGACCTTTTGCTAAACATCATGTGAGAGTGAGAAGTACTTCTTCTTTATTTATGTGACCAACAGCAAGTACTCGTAATTAAATATACCTTTCGTTAAACATCATGTGAGAGTGAGAAGTACTTCTTCTTTATTTATGTGACCAACATCAAGTACTTGTAATTAAATAGACCTTTTGTTAGACATCATGTGAGAATGAGAAGTACTTCTTCTTTACTGATTTATGTGACCAACAGCAAGTACTCGTAATTAAATATACCTTTTGTTAGACATCATGTGAGAGTGAGAAGTACTTCTTCTTTATTTATGTGACCAACATCAAGTACTCGTAATTAAATAGACCTTTTGTTAAACATCATGTGAGAGTGAGAAGTACTTCTTCATTATTTATGTGACCAACAGCAAGTACTCGTAATTAAATAGACCTTTTGTACATTCTCAATTAGATTCTAAAATTTTATGTTTCTCAAGAGTTATTTCCCTTACGACGGCCAAAATTCTGCCAGGATAAGAAAGAACAACGGAAAGGACAACAAATTTGAGTATAATAGGAATCATTCACCGCTTCTCCCGTTTGGTGACGCTACTGTTCCATAAGTGGTTAATTGTGCGTTTGAATCACAAATACGCTTGTATCTTAACGTTAACCTAATGACGGCACTGAATTATAAAACTTGGATGGTGAAAACATTGAAGCTTAACTAGTACAGCGCGTGTGGTATTACCTGTTAGAGGTATAGATTTAGTTGACGAGTATATGTAAAATAAAAGTATTATCTTTAAGTCACAAGAAAGGAATTGTATTATGGCCATATTAAGAAATAAAACGGACGTTTACAAGCCATATCGGCATGTATCTTGATGTAGCCTATGCATGTTCATAAAAGGTGTACATGATGTTTGGTTACTCACACTGCAATACTGATGAACTTCATTCCAACATTTTAAAGTATACCTGGATTTCGGGAAATACTACCTCCAAGTGAACTAAATAGAATGATAAAGTCCCTGTCTCCACATACAAAATGTTTAATTAATATATCTAGGTCTCTCTATATTTAGGCAATCTTCAAATCTAAATCACACTCTTTAAAATTATTTGGTACAAAATTATACAGATAATATATTCCTTCTCAGGGACGGATCCAGGGGGGAACACCCGGCGCCCCCACCCCCCCCCCCCCCCCCCCCCCCCCTAAAATTGGAAAAAATATGATTTTTTGGCGTAAAATCGTGATTTTTCACACGAAATACCCCAAATATTTTCGCGCCTCCCTCCGTTCGGCGCTAATTTTTTAATTGCGCCCCCCCCCTAACTTGAAATCCTGGATCCTCCCCTGCTTCTTCGTGTAGTGTCATTAACTGTTAAAGATTCGACAACAAGCGGGTTAATCATAGCATTTACTTTAGAAAGATTTTGAGCAGATGCATTATGAATGGCATAATAAATACTTAAAGGGGCATTATCTGCCAAAATCGTAAATTTTTGTTACCCATAAAAACTATCAGATATGATTGATGCCTTAATAAAACGTGTGTCTGTAACTTATAAATGTTATGAAATGTACGCGCATCGGGGGAAAAAGGTGCAACTGCTCGTGTTTTGAGATCGATCAAGAAATGGACGCCATCTTATTAATTATCGGCATTGTTTACGGGGTGTGCCGAATCGTCATTAAAGCAGTACAACAATGCACTTATTTCTTATTTTCGGTGAATCTGCTTTTAGTCGGCGTTAATTACGGACAAAGAACCATGCAAGTTTGCAGTTAATAAGCGGCAAAATACAAATTATTCGTTTTTATCTGTCACTAGTAAGGTCAGTTGCATACGGAGAAAGCGAAGTCAAATAATTTGCTTGCAAGGAAATAATAAATCGATGGTAATTTTAGTTCTCAAAAGGCGAAAAGTGGTTCGATAAGCTGTTTAATGTGAACTATTAACCTTTATTTCATCATTTTAAAGCTATTTACCAATTTCCAAAACTTATAATTTTGTTAGTCAAAATCGTAGCTAATGCCTCTTTAAATAAAGAAAATTCGTTGTTTCTTACTGTTTTAAATTATTTTCGACAAATTTTGGTAGCATTCAAATATTTTGTACAATCAGACTGGCGGATCATCGTAAAAAACCTGGAACTGCCATACAATGTAAAACTAAAGACTCAAGTTGTCACCGACAGAGTTCCATCCTGGTTTTAAGTGGGATTCGTGCTGCTCAATCTTCAGTTTTCTGTGTAGTTTTTTGTAGACCACTGTTTATCATTTTGTCCTTTTTCGTTTGGCCATTGCATTGCCTGCCCTTCTTCGATTTATGACTTCCGACAACCCTTTTGACATCTACAAACTTTTCTTATCTGTTGACCTATACACGCACAACTATACTATCCCAATTATCAAATTTATTTCATTAAAATATATTGAAGATTACAATTATTTGGCATAATGAACCTTTTTAATGGTAAAGGACTAAAGGCAAAGCACATTATTTTTGTAAGTTTATTCCATTCTAATGCACTGATGCAGGTAAAAACGTTATTGATAACTTTAGTTAGCTACCTGTTATTGAAATGAACAGTCAAACGATTTGAATTACAATTTCAGTAATGCTACGAAAAAAATCGGGAATTTGCATAAAACCCAGCGTTCTATACAATAAAAAAAACCATAAAAAGATGTAAACATACACGATTGGAAACGTACGGAACACTGGGTTTGGTGTTTAACACCACTTTCAACAAATTTCAGTGGGGGTCAGTTTTATTGGTGGAGTAAAATGGAGAGCACAGAGAAGACCACGGACCTGCCACAAGTCACTGGCAAACTTTATCACATAATGTTGTATGGCCTGAGCTAGATTCGAACTCGTAACGTTAGTGGTGATAGGTACTGATTGCATAGGTAGTTGTAAATCCAGCTACCAAACGACCACGACCACAAAGGCCCCTTACGGACTACTGAGTTAAATATTGTAGAATTAGATACATATGGTAACTATCGTGATAGAACATTACATAATAAAAAAAAATATACTTTATTTGGAATACTGATACCCTAATGATGAATTTGTTAAATTTTGAAAATGAATTGATTGAAAAGAGAAAATCGTGAATTTAATGGTAAAAAGTGGAAAGGGAGGGGATGGGAATCTAAAAAGATTTTTTTTTGTGTGGCTTAAACTAAAAATTTAAACAAAAATGAGAAAAGGAAGATATGTTTCAAAAATAAAAACTGTGATCATCTAGGCAAGGATTTGCATAGTAGAACTATTATATAAATCCTTGATCTAGGTAGGGAAGGTCAATTAAGTTTTCCCTTTCCGTAAACTGGATACATATATCATACAAATGAAGAATATATTTTGCTGAAATTTTTTGAAGATAATCATAAATGTGTTCCCTTTGGATTATTAATTACAAACATAAATTTATTATTGCTATTAATTTTTTTTTAATTATTAGCCGTTTTTATATTTATTTTGAATAAGTGGAACGGGAGGGGATGATATAAAGTACCAACTATGCTACTTGAAAAGGTGTCTATACACACAGAAATTCTATTTGTTCATTGTTACAAGTTTTTATTCTTGTTCTTTTTCTGTGTTTGTTGAAAATTGTATATTACTGCCTATGAGGTATATATGAATTTGTTGAGTTCCTGTGTATTGTACATGTATGGTTTTGATTTTTTATCCTTTTACCCAGATGTTTATTATTAGTCATAAAGGGACAATTTTTTCCCAGAACAAAAATTCTGTTTCCGAGTGCATTTTTTTTTTCAGGTACAAAAAATGTAGCATCGAAATCTTTTTATCAGAATAAAATACACCCTTTTCCCCACAGGCACTTGTTTCATTCAAAAAATATATGCCCCCTCCTCTTCCTATATTTTTTTAATGAAACAAGTGCCTGTGCTTTTCCCCTAATGCTAATGATAATGTAAAGAAATGAAATGTGATACACGTATACACCGTTAGGAATTTAATTAATAACCTAATATCCCTGTCGTACTGTAATCAACTGTTCCAGTGCAATGGTTGTAAGTATAACATACAGTACTATTAAAAAAGAAAGAAGTGGCCCGTATTGAATATCTCGCAATACGGGTAACTTTTTTTGTATCATAGTAGTTTATCTAACTTGCACAATAATGTTATAATTTATAATATAAAAAAAAGTCGTGAGAATAGTTTTGTTTGTGAACGAAATGTACAGAATTTTCCTATTCATGTCATCGAGATTAAAACGGTCCGCTAACCACTTATCAATCGTAACTACACGGCCATTCTCGCTACTGACCACTTATGGAACAACAGTGACGTCCAGTGTCGAAAGAAATTTGGTGAATGATCCACATTTGTATAAAAATCAAAGAATAAGTTCATAAGCAAATAGAAAATTCACAAGTTGTCACAATTAAAATTTGGAATGGATTATGGGGATGATATATGTTATTTTCATTGAATTTTGCATGAAAGGGGTTCCTTTTACCCACCTACTCCTGTAAAACATATCATTTTAGAATCAAAGTCAGAAATGTGCAAATGATCTATTGTTTCATTGTTCATTAGGAGTTGTAAAAATATGTCTTTTATGTCCAAGGAGCAACAAATCCTCCAAATATAAGACAATCATTATGTCATGTTCTTAGGGCCATTTCTCAATAAAGGGACAATAACTAAGTTAACAGACTAAGACTCGGTTACTGACGGAAATGGCACCTAGTTGAAGGGTTTAGGCCTCATTGCAACTTCAAGATGAAGAACAGCAATTATAAGGTGCTGTTCCTGTATAGCAATCACGAACTTAGTCAGTATGTTCAAGTTTATGTGTGATTTTGTCTAATGCAATCCATAATATTTTTTAATCGGCAATTAACAAAGTTTCTTGGACTAAGTTGTACATGCTAGATGACCATTATGAATGTACCCTGTACCCCACTGGGGGCTTCATGCATCCCCCTGACCCCCTGCCTCGGTAGAATAACATAGTAAGCTACGCCCCTGGGTAGGTCACACAGTTGAAAATATAGGTCCTATTTCTTTAATTCAATATTTCCTTGTGAGTGAAATAAACCAGTGACTAACTTAATGAACTGAAGACATTTAATGTCCACAGTCAGATAATTGTAAAACAGTTTTTTTCATCTGTGTGTATTTAGTATATTTCTTTCGTGCTGAATAATATGTGTGGAATATTTGCCACTGGACGTTAAGAAATCACCAATTGATCAATTGTTCTGTATTATTCTTATATGTAGTAGTACATTAGACGCTGTAGTTGTCAAAAAACATTTTTTTTAATAATAAATATAATTCAAATACTTACTGGTTTATAATGTATATAAATCTTACAAAAGTTTATAAGGAGACGAATTGTTTTCATCTTTCCGCTTTGGTATCTTTATACTGTTCATACTTTAAACTTATTTTATTGAAAAAATAATAATAAAAGGAAAAATGGATATGACACAAGTATAAACTTATAAAGTCTTCTCCGTATACTATATAGATATATAATTTCATTGACAGAAAAAGAAATGAGACATGAAGGTATTACTATAACATCAGCAGGAGGTAGATTAAACTGCGAGTACATCATACATGTCAACATGGAGAACATCCGTCTAGACCTTAAAGCTAAATTTAAAGATGTATTGGAGAAAGTAGATGAGTTTAAGACGGAGACAGTTGCCTTACCTGCTTTAGGTATGAACTTTAGTCAGGAGACAATTACCTTACCTGCTTAAGGTATGAACTTAATAGGGAGACAGTTATCTTTACTTGCTTCAGGTATGATCTTAGCAAGTAGATAGTTAGTTACCTTACCTGTATTAGGTATGAACTTTCAAGGGACACAGTTACCTTTACCTACTTCAGGTGTGATCTTAGTAGGGAGACAGTTAGTTACCCTACCTGTGTTAGGTATGAACTTTCTAGGGACACAGTTACTGTACCTACTTCAGGTATGAACTTAGTGGGAGACAGTTACCTTACCAGCTTTAGTTATGAATTTTAAGTGTCTCAGTTGTCTCCCATGTTAGATGTAACCTTAGTAAGCAGATATATATCAATGGTTACCTTACCAGCTTTAGTTATGAATTTTAAGTGTCTCAGTTGTCTCCCATGTTAGGTGTAACCTTAGTAAGCAGATATATATCAATGGTTACCTTACCAGCTTTAGTTATGAATTTTAAGTGTCTCAGTTGTCTCCCGTGTTAGGTGTAACCTTAATAAGCAGATATATAACAATGGTTATCTTACCAGCTTTAGTTATGAATTTTAAGTGTCTCAGTTGTCTCCCATGTTAGGTGTAACCTTAGTAAGCAGATATATATCAATGGTTATCTTACCAGCTTTAGTTATGAATTTTAAGTGTCTCAGTTGTCTCCCATGTTAGGTGTAACCTTAGTAAGCAGATATATATCAATGGTTACCTTACCAGCTTTAGTTATGAATTTTAAGTGTCTCAGTTGTCTCCCATGTTAGGTGTAACCTTAGTAAGCAGATTTATATCAATGGTTACCTTACCAGCTTTAGATATAATATTAGTAAATAAACAGTCACCAACTTAAGGCAATATTTCCAGATTATAGTATCATTGATATACACCCACATTTTTGAATTTTTAAATCCTGTATTGAGAAAGTATTCTGAAACCTTTCTCATCTATTATTCTAAATATTCACCAATCTCAGGGACGGTTCAGTTGTGGTCTTGATCGTATGGTAGTTGAATTTAAAATTACCTGTGCAATCAGTGTCTATCACCTCTAAAGTTGTGAGTTTGAAACCCGTTAATGGTGAGGCGTACTCGATACAACATCATGTGATAAAGTTTCTGAGTGACTTGCGACAGGTCGGTGGTTTTCTCCAGGTACTCCCGTTTCCTCCACGATATAACTGAAATATTGTTGAAAGTGGCGTTAAGCACAATAAACATTACCTATCTTTCGTCAATCTGTTTCAAATATTGTTGAATTCACTGGTGAATAGATTATTATGCGAGCGTCAGTGAGCTCTTTATGGTATAAAATGTGTACTTAGGATTTTTTGACAAATATGGCTGTGCACATATTGACGAATAAAAAAAAATTGACGCTTTATAAACACGTTCCGTGTAACACACTCAACTAATGAAGATCTTCTTAACATAAAGCGCAAAGGTGATCCTGAAGTCTTGTACCCTCTCTCGTACGTCCGATACCACTGAAACCCGGAACCTGTGTGTAATAAAAGTTATTTTGTTAGCTTGTTTTACTTATATTGATATTTTTTAATTTATTAAATCTCTTCTGACATACTGACAAGAATTTTTGTTTCTACGCGGAAGTTAACTTTTGAGATTTCGTAAGGAACGATAACTCGAATAAAGGAACGACAGCTCGATTGAATATGACGTTCATAGATTAGGAGTAAAACGCCCTGGGCAAAATCGCCAAATCATTGTGAGGTTTATGAACACAACTTTGAAGATTAAATTTTTGTCTGGACGCAAAAACCTGAAAAACACTGATTACAAGAATGTCTTTATTAACGAAGATCTGACCAAGTTGCGATTTAAATTGTTTCAAATGGTGCGTAAATGAGAAGAGGTCAAGTCGGCCTCCACGCGGGATGGAAATATTATCTGTTATTTGCAGAATGGTACTAAGGCAGTGATTAGTTCACCAGATGATTTATTCAAAATAGGATTTCAGGATGTAGATTATCAGAAGTTGGGTCTGGCCGAGCTGTAGGGGGACGATGGAGGGGAATATAGTGATGGTGGAATTCAGTTGTGTGAAAATGTGTCTAAAAAAGCAACTAAATTAATAAAAAATAAAGTTGTAAATGATTCATTTTGTAAATTGAAGGTTTTAGCTCTAAATGTATGTGGGCTTGTATCAAAGTTAAGAAATCCTGATTTCAGAGAATTTATTTCTCTTTATGGTATTATATGTCTAACTGAGACACAACTTGATAATTATGATGAGGTTGAATTAGATGGTTATAAATTGTTACCACCTGTAAATCGGCAAAATTGTAAAGCAAGGTCGGGTGGAATCTGTGTTTTTGTGAGAGATTTCTTTTGTAAATATGTTCATGTTAATGACCCTTTTACTAATTCTAGTCATTGTGTTTTTTGGTTTACGATTGATGAAAGATTGTTATTGCAAAAAACCTTATTTGGAGTGGTTTACATACCACCTGATAATAGTATATATAGCAATATTGATATGTTTAATGACATTGAAAATACACTACTTGATAATGATTTACAGGCTTGTTTAATTGGTGATTTTAATGCACACACTGGTAATGTGAGTGAATATGTTGTTATTGATAATAATATTCTTGATGTTCTCAATCTACAAGATGATGATAAGTTACCTTTGAATAGTTTACATATTTTAGAAGAATGTAATATCCCTACTATAAGATGTTCACAGGATAAACATAAAATTGACAAGTATGGTAATAGGTTATTAGACTTATGTAGAAGTTTAGAGCTCTTCTTTGTAAATGGTAGAGTTGGTACTGATTGTGGTATTGGCCAACCAACTTGTAATAACTCTAACTCTATGATTGATTATGCACTTATTTCACCAACATTATTTAGGTCAGTCATTGATTTTAACGTTTTAACATTTGATCCATTATTAAGTGACATTCATAAACCTATTTGTTTGCATTTATGTACTAATATTGTGAATAATTCTAATTTGACTGAAGATACAGACATTGATAATGAACTAAATAGCTCTGATATTGTAATCACTCATGTGGGTGAATCGAAAGACTCTCATATTGTAATCACCCGTAAGGGTGAAGCTGTTATTAAACCAAGATGGTGCGGTGACCGTATTCCAGTATTCAAGGACAGCCTAGATGAGAACAGCATAGATGAACTGTTAATTAGTCTTAGGGCTGTTAATCCTCAAAATACTAATATTGTAACTGTTAACAAGATTGTAAATGATTGTAACAATATAATTAAGTCTGCCACAGATAAGGCGGGTATGATTGTGTACATAAATCCACAAAAAAGTGTTCAAACAAGCATAATTTAATAGTGATTGTTATACGAAAAGAAAAGCATATCGCAAGTCTAAAAAGTATTATTATAGAGTACGTAGTAATGAAAATTATTGTGATATGGTATGTAGAAGTAAAGAGTACAAAAAGACTATACAAAAACAATTTAATGAGTTTCAAAAGTCATTTGTAAACAAATTAAGAGGTCTGCGTACCTCTAATCCTAAGGCTTATTGGTCTTTACTGAATAAAGGTTGTGATAAAAGTAAAACTGTTACCCAGAAAGTTGCATTGAATGTATTTTTTAATCATTTTAAAGAGTTGAGTAATATGCAGAATGATGTCGATAATATTGTTTTGCCTGATAATATTAGTGAGTACAATACTGTTATAAATGAAACGATCTCTGAGAAAGAAGTTACTGATGCTATTAAATCTTTGAAAAATAATAAAGCATGTGGTGGCGATATGATACTTAACGAATTTTTGAAACATGCAGCTGATAAGCTAATGCCTGTATTTGTTAAAATTTTCAATATTATTTTTGAGAGTGGTATCGTACCAGATTCCTGGTCTGAAGGCTATATTTGCCCTATATTTAAAAACAAAGGTGATCCAGCAAATGCTGATAATTACATAGGGATAACTATACTTAGTTGTTATGGCAAATTGTTTACCTGTATTTTGAATAACAGATTGTTTAATTATTTAGAAAGTTTATGTTTACTGCGTGAAGAACAGGCTGGTTTCAGAAAAGGGTATGGTACAATTGATCACATATTTAATCTTAAATGTCTTATTGACCTGTATCTGTTTAGACGAAAAAAATTATATTGTGCTTTTATAGATTACCGTAAGGCCTTTGATTCTGTTGATAGAATATTGTTATGGCAAAAATTATTACGTACTAGTATCGATGGTAATATGTTAATTGTAATACAAAATATGTATAAAAATGCAAAGTCTTGTGTTAGAGATGGCTCCAATTGTTCAGATTTTTTTCCATCAAATATTGGTGTAAGGCAGGGGGAAAATATATCCCCTCTGTTGTTTTCAGTGTTCTTAAATGACTTAACTGAATTCATGTCACATGCTTACAATGGTCTTAATGATGTTTGTAATATTCCACATTTGTTATTTGACAACGACGATATTGAAGTATATTTTAAATTGTACTTGTTACTGTATGCTGACGATACAGTTATATTTGCTGAAACTGCAGCTGAATTGCAGTCAGCTCTTAATGCAATGTATTTGTACTGTGAAACTTGGAAATTGAAGGTGAATACAGCCAAAACTAATGTAGTTATATTTTCCAAATGTAGACAGAGTGAAAATATAGATTTTATATATAACAATGAACGTTTAACAGTTGTAGATGAATTTCAATATCTTGGTACTATTTTTTCTAGAAAAGGTAATTTTGGTAGAAACAAAGCCCGACTTGTACAACAAGCTAGAAAAGCCATGTTCTATGTGTTAAGAAAAGCAAGAAAATTGTCTTTACCAATTGATATATTGTTGCAATTATTTGATGCAATGGTTGCACCAATCTTGTTATATGGTGCTGAAGTTTGGCGTTATGAAAAAAATGATATTTCTGAAACATTGCATTTAGAATTTTGTAAATATATTATGAAAGTTAAAAAATGTACACCAAATTATATTGTATATGGTGAACTAGGTCGAGTGCCTATGTCTGTTCATATAAATGCAAGGATGATTGGTTTTTGGGCACGTATTGTAAACGGAAAAAAAAGAGAAAATTTCTAGAACACTGTATGATATTTTGTATCAATTAGATCTTTGTGATGTATACCATTCTAAATGGTTAAATTGTGTAAAAGATATATTGAACAAATGTGGTTTTATAAATTATTGGAATGATCAATTTGTTCCTAGAAATTTTAACCTATCTAAGAAAGTTAAGCAGTACTTTTATGATTCTTATGTTGAGTATTGGAAATTGCAAATCTTTAATGCACCTAAATGTATTAATTATAGAATGTATAAATCTGAATTTGGTTTGGAAAAATACTTTACTATATTACCGCCTAATTTAATGTATAACATGTGTAAATTTAGATGTGGTAGTCATAAATTGCCAATAGAAATGGGTAGATTTTTTAGTATTGACAGATCAGAAAGAATTTGTGATTTATGTAATAAGGAAGAACTGGGTGATGAATTTCACTATCTGTTTAACTGTACTTTTTTCAAAGATGAAAGGAAAAAAATTATTCCTGAGTATTTATATAATGTTCCAAATACAATTAGTTTTAGTGAGTTAATGAACAGTGATGATAAATATGTACTCATTGGTTTATCAAAATATGCTAAAATAGTCATGTCTGTATTCAAATAATACTTACAAGTGTTAATATTGCCTTGCAATTTGAATTACATAAATATGTCTTATATTTATATATTGCCTTCCAACAAACATAAATATGTTTCATAATTTGTATATATGTTCATGCATTACATGTTGTTTAATTGTTTATAATTATTTGTACTATCATGCCCTATGTGGGGCCTTTAGTGAAATAATAAGTTTCAAGTTTCGAGACTAGATTCGGCCCTAAAAAAAAGTCGTCCCCAATATATCTCGGCCCAAAAAATCTCGACACTTTTTGATGCACTGGATGAGCGTGAAATTGCCAGATATTTTTCAGATGCGCGAGTATTCATGGCCGTGCCCGTTTCATATTATATAAGATATATGAGATAAGACTCTGTTCCAAAATTTTAAAGCATATATACAAGTCATTCTCTATCAAGAGTTGTCGTTCCTGCTATGCTACACTCCAATTTTAGCGTAGCAGGAACAACAACTCTGGATAGAGAATGATATACAAGTTAAGTTTTCTTTCATCCATTTTTTTAACAACTTCTATTTGTTTGAAGCTTTGTCTTTTTTACGAACTACAAATAAATAAATAAAATAATAGAAAGGGATAAAAGAGTTATAGAAATATATATATATTTTAACAGGTGCTGGAATTAGTGCAATTTCCATAGAAGAAGTAGCAGAGCATTTATTTGAAGCATTAATCAGCTTCCAGAAGAAGAAAACTTATGTTACAGAAGTTCATGTAGTTATTTTCCAAGGAGACATGTTATCTAAGTTTTTGTCTGCCATGCAAGGTTGTCTGTTATCACATAATGCCAGATCTCAAGGTTTGCTAAACAGATTTAAAGGCTTGTTTGGATACAGTAAGTAGATATTTAGATACATTAGAAATACAGTCATACCTGTACATGTGATCACCTCTATTAAGCAGTTACCTGTATTTAAAGGTCACCCTTTTCTTTCTTGTCCCATCATAGGAAATATCATATGAATTGAACCTCTTTTAAGAGTTCACCTGTCTTAAAAGACACTATTTTGAATCTCAATTTAAACCTATACCATGCCCCCACAATCTGTCATATAATCAAGACTTGTTATTTGGTATTTGACCAAGATAGATTAATGTCAATGAACGACAGTTTTTTTTTCTTTAGAAATTTCAATTACACGTAGAAAATCAATTTTAATTGTATTATATAACCATTCTGATCAAATATTTTTATTAATCCACAAAATACTTGTTTGAGGCAACATGAAGTTTTCCCTCTTTTTTCACAATTCTGTATGAGGAAAAAGATTTTGATGAATTGGAATTCTGCCTTCTAATTCTTCAGAGGTTGTAATCCAATGTTTGTTTTAATGAAATTGTAAGGGAGGAATATTCGCAATGATACAAACCTTTGCTAAAGCATTCAAAAGACCCTGCAGCTAAAATACATTCTGCAGTGACATTGCCCATATAGATTGGGTAAGTCAATATTATCTGGAGCTTTGGCTCCTAATAAAGTGAACATAGATTTGTCCTAAGTAGGAGTTAAATTTTTCAACAGCATGTAGAGTTAAAGGTGAAATGCAAAGGTCATAACTTTTTTTCAGATTTACACATTTTTCGATAGTGATAGAAAATAATAATAATTTTAAATTTTGGAAAGACTTCCATATGGCACCCCCACTTAAAAAATGTAAAATCCCGGATAAAAAAGATTCTGAAAAGGGTTTATTTTAAGGGGCCTATTAGAAAAATTGGGGTGTGGCTTTTTGGGGAATAATATTTAAAAAAAAAAAAAATTGAAGTAAAAAATATCTTTAGCTCCATTCTACTTTGGCACCCTCCTTACCTTATTTCGTTTCTTACCATTTTTAGACTTCTAATTTCATATCTACTTACCAAACTTACCTTGAAAAATGCCGTGTGTCCAGTGAGACTTGAACCAGAGACCTTAAGGATTGTAGCCAACAGCGCTAACCACTGAGCTACGCTAAATTGATGACAAATGGCAATAAATTTGAGGTCATACTTGGTAATGATCAAACATGTGATAAATCGTTGTAGTTGAAGCGGTTGAATTGATATTTGCAAAGCGTTCAATAGACGCGTTCAATAGACAAACTAACTTGTCGTCGATAATAAATAAATAAATAAATAAAGGTAATGGAAATTGCCGATTCAAGTCCAGAGTGTGGAGGAACATATAATTTACGTGCAAGGAAGCGAAAGTATTTCGAGAACGATTCAGCCGGATAGCTCACCAATTCAACGTGGACAACGAAACACAAAAAGTTCAAGTGAAGGACACTATACTCAGATAAAATTAACTTGTTTGAGCATTTCTTACATGACATTTGTAAAGTCTACCCACTTGATGATTAAAATGTGAACATATTTGTATATGTTTACAGAGCTCCAGATAAGCTGCGTATTTGCGTTTTTTACGCTATGAAAACGAGTAAAAACGCATGTATTATCAGATCAGAGTGTACACATTACGCATACATATTGCTGTGTAAGCAAACTTTCCAAATTCGGAGCGTACTTGTACAGTCGTGTACATAACAATACATTTTTGTCTTTGAGAAATTCCCCGTAATTACTTCCCTTTATACTTTTCGAAGGAGAGAGCGCATACATCCGAGGGGTACAGAATGCTTGCCTTTCTAAGCATCGATGTCAAAAAAAATCTGATTGGATGTTTAGGATAAATCATCCAATCGCGGTCAATATTAAAAATAAATGCGGTTTACGTAATAAGTAAGAACTAAAACGAAAGTAAATTTGGGAACACGTTGTTCGTTGAAAATGAGCAAGAACATGAATAAGCGCGCTACGGAAAATTATATACTTAAGTTCCTGACAGTTTCATCTGTGTCAAGTGACAGTATAGTTAAAGGAATCATTGATGACATTATCAACACGGCTGTGAAAACTGCCGAAGTCGAAGAGCAAAAAACAAAATATTTACAACATTTTATTAATAAACATGACACAATCGTGTCAAATTAAACAGAGATATACATTTCACTTGCATCCTGCGTTTATTGAATAACACTTGTGTCAAACATAATTTTAAACGTGTACATGTAAGCAATCGTTTCTGAAGTAGAGAGTACAACAGTGCAAAGGAAATATGCAAATACGCATCATTTTCAAAAGTAGGGGGTAATTACCCTTTGGACTTGAAAATTATCTGGAGCTCTGTGTTTATGATATATGTATGTATTAAATATTGGCACTATTACATTCTATTATATTGCTAATTTAACCTGTATAGCAACATGGCCAAAATATACCATTTTTGGATGGGGGTGCCATATGGAACTCTAATTTTTTTTTTAAATCTTAATTTAACAAGGTTTTTCTTATTATTAAGAATTGGCGTAGGAAATTAAGAAAAACATTCTTCTAGTGAAATGACAGACACAAGTCATGTAAAATGGCAGAAGTTATAATAAAAAAACACATGTTCTATTTGAAAGTATCCTATGAGACACCTTGCTGAATACTATATGGGGTTATGGTATTAAACGCCACTTTCAACAATATTTCAGTATTGGCGGTAAGTGTCATTGGTGGAGGAAACCGTATTACACAGAGAAAACCACCGACCTGTCCCAAGTCACTGGCACACTTTATCACATAATGTTGTATCGAGTACACCTCGCCATGTGCAGGACTCGTAACTTTAGTGGTGATGGGCACTGATTGCACAGGTAGTTAATCCCACTACCATATATGATCATGACAACCCCCTGAATACTGGAAATTCAGAAGTCATTGCTTGCAATTATTATATTTTTGCAATGATCATAATGTTTTTATTGTTTATTCTACCACACAGTTCAATCCTTGCTGCTATGATTATTGCTTCACATACAATATTATATTATTTGCCAATATAAAACATTAAATAGTGCATCAATTATTCACTTACTCATGAATCTTTTCATGATTTTGAAGAGAGCCATTGTCCTGGAGGTACTCATAATATGATATTTCCAAAACATGAATATTCAGGAAGTTTGGATGAAATCCTTCATGATGCGTGATACAACTAATACCTGCCTCTTTAATTTTCCCATCTACAATGTTAGTTTCCTGGCAACATTTAGACTCTTGAATGGATGGCATAAGAGCACAGTTTCCACAACTACACCTGTAATGTACACAGAATAAATATATGCAAAAAAATCAAGAAATATAAGTACACAAGAGGTGGTATAAAAAAGTGAAGATATTTCCTTTCCAATATCTATACTGTAGTCATAAGTAATACATTTGATGTAAAAATGCATTAAAGGGGGGAGAATGTGAACGTAATATTTCATGTACAAATAACCAGTTACTAGTATTTGGCATTCATATTTCATATACAAATGTACAATTTTTTTGAGAGAAGCATATTTATAAATTTCCCTAGTGGATGGTCTAAATGTAGGCAACAGCTATTGGTCAGGACCAATTATTGCCAAGTAGTGAAGTACCAATATTATCGGCAAATTGCACTGCACCCACGATCGCATATGAATTTTTTAACAATTTTTTGAAGAAGACCACTGTGACAAATTTAGAGCTAGACAACAAAATAATAAGTTTGTATCTTTATATTCGAAAGAAATCCAATAAAACCCAAAAAGGTGCCGAAATTCTACTTTCACTTTGGGCAGCAAAAAAAGTGTCCTCCCTTCTTCTTTTAACACATACCTGGTGATGTGAAAATATAACTGCGAGCCCCTGTGCTTGACACCTGATGAATAATCCCTAATCCTATTTTCCAAATATTATCATTATTTAGCACATGTATCCTAAATGCGCACAAGTCCTCATGTTTGTTTCGTGGTTTCTATAATTATTTTCGTTTTTGTCACAATGGGCCTCTGCATTTTTGCCTCGTTTGAAAGCACAGGCACTCGAATTCCGGACCCCCCCCCCTTTTTTTTCCTCATTTGGTCCCTCCTGCGATTATGGTATGGATTTTTGTCTGGAAGTATATCTTTGAGCCATTTATCCATATTTTACAACATTTCGTGTTACAACTCTCTCGTTCTACTAACTTTTGTTTCTAGGTATAGCTGCCGTTTTACTTATAAATATATGCATACCATGGCTATTGAATGTTTTAAGATTTTAAACAAACTTTCACCATCTTGTTTACATGATTTAGTTGTTTTTAAAGATTGTAAATATAATTTTAGATATTCCAATATTGTAGATATACCTAGGGTGCGAACATCTACCTACGGTAAGAATAGTTTTAAATATGCAGCAGCTGTTTTATGGAATGACCTACCTGATGATTTTAGAAAAATTTCCAATTTTAATCAGTTTAAGAATATTTTAAAATCTTGGAATGGAAATGTATGTAAATGTTCAGTTTGTGCTGACTTTTAAATTTGTTTAAATTTCTACCATCTAGGTCATATCCAGTTTTTATTTATTGTGCTTATAAAATTTTTATGCTTTGCTCATAATATCAGCTTTTAGTTGTTCATAGTTTGCTACATTAGCTCTTGGTATGCTTAGCTTATAACATCAGCTTTTAATCTGCTTTTTTGCTTATCTTGTAACTGTTAGTATTTTACATGTAGTGCTTACTTAGTCTTGTATTTTAGCTGTATGCTGCATGCTTGTTATTTGTTATTTATTCTGTGTCTGTGTATGTCGGTTAAAAGCTCAACAGAGCTTATGTTGTATGTTGTTTTAACCATGCCGACTCTAAATAAAGCTTATTTATTTATATTTATTTATTTATTATAAACATAAAGGTAAGAAACAATCGTCAAAATACGAAGAGGGAATCCTCGCTTCGACTTTATATTTTACAATAACGCGCCAGTTTTAAAAAGGACCTTCGCTTGTACTGGTCCCAAAAATGATTTCCCTTCATTCCTATCTAGTTTATACATACGAACAACAAATTTTTATTGACGAAATTAAAGTTTATTTTCGACGACACATCCAACTTTCCTCCACTCGTGCCCATTCAGGAGGTCAACCGAGCATAGTTTGTTTCGCGCTATTTCATTGGTCGGAAATATTTTCGGAACTTTTTTAGCTTGTTCTTCGCTACGCACGGCCAATCCATTTCGTATCGAGAGGCCTATTAAGCGGGAGTTTTAAATAAGAATAAAAGTGGAAAGTAAACCTTTTCAGCCAATGTGTTATATAGGCACCAGAGAAAAAATGAGGAACCTAGTGACATGGTAAGAATATTGTCTGAAATGAAAAAATGAACTTCAAACATAAATTTTGACGGATGACCATTTGATCACTGAAATGATCATAGAGAAAGGGACACTAGTTATCATAAAGCAAACAAATCTCCTTTTTAAGCTTGTCAAAAAATAACCAGAGGCTCTCAAGAGCCTGTATCGTTCACCTGGTAATAAAAAAAACCAATTGGTCCTATGTAAAAACTATGTCCTGCGTCATCTTGGAATTACGATCAACATAAAAAACACAAAGTTTGTAAAGGACCTTCCAATGATTGATGCACAGTTTAGGTTCAATCAGTGCAATAGCTTCAGAGAAGAATATATTTCTGTATTTTCCCCATATGGTTCTGTGTTAATACTATGACCTGTGGTGGCAGCCATCTTGGATTTCCGATCGGCATAAAAAACAGAGGACCTTCCAATGATCATTCCTGGGCAGTTTGGTTTCAACTGTCCAAGTGGTTTCAGAGAAGAAGCATTTTGAAACATTTTTCCCATAGGGTCCAATGTTAAACTAAGTCCTGCCGTAGCCGCCATTTTGAATTTCATATCAGAATAAAAAACGTATATTTTGTAGAGGACCATTCAATGAACATTCGTGTACAGTTTGGCTTTAATCATATTTGTAGTTTCTGAGAAGAAGGCATTTGAACATTTTCCCATAGGGTCCAATGTTAATCTATGTCCTGCGGTGGTGGCCATCTTGGATTTCCGATCGGCATAAAAAACACACACCTTGTAGAGGACCTTCCAATGATCATTCCTGGGCAGTTTGGTTTCAATTATCCAAGTGGTTTCAGAGAAGAAGCGTTTTGAAACATTTTTCCCATAGGGTCCAATGTTAAACTAAGTCCTGCCGTAGCCGCCATTTTGAATTTCATATCGGAACAAAAAACATATTGTTTGTAGAGGATCATCCAATGAACATTCATGTACAGTTTGGCTTTAATCATATTTGTAGTTTCTGAGAAGAAGGCATTTGAACATTTTCCCATAGGGTCCAATGTTGATCTATGTCCTGCGGTGGCGGCCATCTTGAATTTCCGATCGGCATAAAAAAACAGAAACTTTGTAGATGACCTTCCAATGATCATTCCTGGGCAGTTTGGTTTCAATTATCCAAGTGATTTCAGAGAAGAAGCGTTTTGAAACATTTTTCCCATAGGGTCCAATGTTAAACTAAGTCCTGCCGTAGCCGCCATTTTGAATTTCATATCGGAACAAAAAACGTAAAGTTTGTAGAGGACCATCCAATGTACACACATATGGACAGTTTGGCTTTAATCATATTTGTAGTTTCTGAGAAGAAGGCATTTGAACATTTTCCCATAGGGTCCAATGTTAATCTATGTCCTGCGGTGGTGGCCATCTTGAATTTTCGATCGGCATAAAAAAACAGAAACTTTGTAGAGGACCTTCCAATGATCATTCCTGGGCAGTTTGGATTCAATTGTCCAAGTGGTTTCAGAGAAGAAGCGTTTTGAAACATTTTCCCCATAGGGTCCAATGTTAAACTAAGTCCTGCCGTAGCCGCCATTTTGAATTTCATATCGGAACAAAAAAACCTAACGTTTGTAGAGGACTATCCAATGAACATTCATGTACAGTTTGGCTTTAATAATATTTGTAGTTTCTGAGAAGAAGGCATTTGAACATTTTCCCATAGGGTCCAATGTTAATCTATGTATTGCGGTGGCGGCCATCTTGGATTTCCGATCGGCATAAAAAACATAAAATTTGTAGAGGACCTTCCAATGATCATTCCTGGGCAGTTTGGTTTCAACTGTTCTAGTGGTTTCAGAGAAGAAGCGTTTTGAAACATTTTTCCCATAGGGTCCAATGTTAAACTAAGTCCTGCCGTAGCCGCCATTTTGAATTTCATATCGGAACAAAAAACATATTGTTTGTAGAGGATCATCCAATGAACATTCATGTACAGTTTGGCTTTAATCATATTTGTAGTTTCTGAGAAGAAGCCATTTGAACATTTTCCCATAGGGTCCAATGTTAATCTATGTCCTGCGGTGGCGGCCATCTTGAATTTCCGATCGGCATAAAAAAACAGAAACTTTGTAGATGACCTTCCAATGATCATTCCTGGGCAGTTTGGTTTCAATTATCCAAGTGGTTTCAGAGAAGAAGCGTTTTGAAACATTTTTCCCATAGGGTCCAATGTTAAACTAAGTCCTGCCGTAGCCGCCATTTTGAATTTCTTATCGGAACAAAAAACGTAAAGTTTGTAGAGGACCATCCAATGAACATTCATGTACAGTTTGGCTTTAATAATATTTGTAGTTTCTGAGAAGAAGGCATTTGAACATTTTCCCATAGGGTCCAATGTTAATCTATGTATTGCGGTGGCGGCCATCTTGGATTTCCGATCGGCATAAAAAACATAAAATTTGTAGAGGACCTTCCAATGATCATTCCAGGGCAGTTTGGTTTCAACTGTTCTAGTGGTTTCAGAGAAGAAGCGTTTTGAAACATTTTTCCCATAGGGTCCAATGTTAAATTAAGTCCTGCCGTAGCCGCCATTTTGAATTTCATATCGGAACAAAAAACGTAAAGTTTGTAGAGGACCATCCAATGTACACACATATGGACAGTTTGGCTTTAATCATATTTGTAGTTTCTGAGAAGAAGGCATTTGAACATTTTCCCATAGGGTCCAATGTTAATCTATGTCCTGCGGTGGTGGCCATCTTGAATTTTCGATCGGCATAAAAAAACAGAAACTTTGTAGAGGACCTTCCAATGATCATTCCTGGGCAGTTTGGATTCAATTGTCCAAGTGGTTTCAGAGAAGAAGCGTTTTGAAACATTTTCCCCATAGGGTCCAATGTTAAACTAAGTCCTGCCGTAGCCGCCATTTTGAATTTCATATCGGAACAAAAAAACCTAACGTTTGTAGAAGACCATCCAATGAACATTCATGTACAGTTTGGCTTTAATAATATTTGTAGTTTCTGAGAAGAAGGCATTTGAACATTTTCCCATAGGGTCCAATGTTAATCTATGTATTGCGGTGGCGGCCATCTTGGATTTCCGATCGGCATAAAAAACATAAAATTTGTAGAGGACCTTCCAATGATCATTCCTGGGCAGTTTGGTTTCAACTGTTCTAGTGGTTTCAGAGAAGAAGCGTTTTGAAACATTTTTCCCATAGGGTCCAATGTTAAACTAAGTCCTGCCGTAGCCGCCATTTTGAATTTCATATTGGAACAAAAAACGTATTGTTTGTAGAGGATCATCCAATGAACATTCATGTACAGTTTGGCTTTAATCATATTTGTAGTTTCTGAGAAGAAGGCATTTGAACATTTTCCCATATGGTCCAATGTTAATCTATGTCCTGCGGTGGCGGCCATCTTGAATTTCCGATCGGCATAAAAAAACAGAAACTTTGTAGATGACTTTCCAATGATCATTCCTGGGCAGTTTGGTTTCAATTATCCAAGTGGTTTCAGAGAAGAAGCGTTTTGAAACATTTTTCCCATAGGGTCCAATGTTAAACTAAGTCCTGCCGTAGCCGCCATTTTGAATTTCTTATCGGAACAAAAAACGTAAAGTTTGTAGAGGACCATCCAATGAACATTCATGTACAGTTTGGCTTTAATAATATTTGTAGTTTCTGAGAAGAAGGCATTTGAACATTTTCCCATAGGGTCCAATGTTAATCTATGTATTGCGGTGGTGGCCATCTTGGATTTCCGATCGGCATAAAAAACAGAAAATTTGTAGAGGACCTTCCAATGATCATTCCTAGGCAGTTTGGTTTCAATTATCCAAGTGGTTTCAGAGAAGAAGCGTTTTGAAACATTTTCCCCATAGGGTCCAATGTTAAACTAAGTCCTGCCGTAGCCGCCATTTTGAATTTCATACCAGAACAAAAAACGTAAAGTTTGTAGAGGACCATCTAATGAACATTCATGTACAGTTTGGCTTTAATCATATTTGTAGTTTCTGAGAAGAAGGCATTTGAACATTTTCCCATAGGGTCCAATGTTAATCTATGTCCTGCGGTGGCGGCCATCTTGAATTTCCGATCGGCATAAAAAAACAGAAACTTTGTAGATGACCTTCCAATGATCATTCCTGGGCAGTTTGGTTTCAATTATCCAAGTGGTTTCAGAGAAGAAGCGTTTTGAAACATTTTTCCCATAGGGTCCAATGTTAAACTAAGTCCTGCCGTAGCCGCCATTTTGAATTTCTTATCGGAACAAAAAACGTATTGTTTGTAGAGGACCATCCAATGAACATTCATGTACAGTTTGGCTTTAATCATATTTGTAGTTTCTGAGAAGAAGGCATTTGAACATTTTCCCATAGGGTCCAATGTTAATCTATGTATTGCGGTGGTGGCCATCTTGGATTTCTGATCGGCATAAAAAACATAGAATTTCTAGAGGACCTTCCAATGATCATTCCTAGGCAGTTTGGTTTCAATTATCCAAGTGGTTTCAGAGAAGAAGCGTTTTGAAACATTTTTCCCATAGGGTTCAATGTTAAACTAAGTCCTGCCGTAGCCGCTATTTTGAATTTCATACCGGAACAAAAAACGTAAAGTTTGTAGAGGACCATCTAATGAACATTCATGTACAGTTTGGCTTTAATCATATTTGTAGTTTCTGAGTAGAAGGCATTTGAATATTTTCCCATAGGGTCCAATGTTAATCTATGTCCTGCGGTGGTGGCCATCTTGGATTTCCGACCGGCATAAAAAACAGAAAATTTGTAGAGGACCTTCCAATGATCATTCCTGGGCAGTTTGGTTTCAACTGTCCAAGTGGTTTCAGAGAAGAAGCATTTTGAAAAAAAATTCCCATAGGGTCCAATGTTAAACTAAGTCCTGCCGTAGCCGCCATTTTGAATTTCATATTGGAACAAAAAACCTTAAGATGGTAGAGGACCATCCAATGAACATTCATGTACAGTTTGGCTTTAATCATATTTGTAGTTTCTGAGAAGAAGGCATTTGAACATTTTCCCATAGGGTCCAATGTTAATCTATGTCCTGCGATGGCGGCCATCTTGGATTTCCGATCGGCATAAAAAACAGTAACTTGGTAAAGGACATTCCAATGATCATTCCTTTACAGTTTGGGTTCAGTCAGTTCATTAGTTTCAGAGAAGAAGATCTTTGAAATTTCAGCCAATCAGAGCATATTATTGGCCCTGGCAGCCATATTGAATATCCGACTGGAACGAAAAACAGTAACTTTGTAGAGGACCATCCAAGGAACATTCCTGCTACGTTCGGTTCCAATCGGCCAAGTGGTTTCGGAGAAGAAGCTTGAAATGTGAAAAGTTTACAGACGACAGACGACGGACGCCAAGTGATGGCAATAGTTCACCTAAAAATGAGTTAACGCTCCTCAACCCCTATCCCAGCAACAACAAAAAGACAGTGTACATAAGTAAACCCCTTGTAAATTGTAACTTTCATAATTCCCCTCCTCTGCCTTAGAAACAGGTATATGTAAATATGCCTCAATAGAAATGTTTGCATTAAAGGGATTAGAACTACTCTTTGTATTTCTTTTCTGTTTAGGGAGATACGTGTAAAATTCCAACTGTAATGGCCTTTGCAAAAAACATAGGAAAGAAAAAAATATTCTTTAATTTACATGGGGGGCTGGAGCATCAACATTTTTGTACCTAGGCTCATCACAAATAATTAATGACCCCCCCCCCCCCCCCTCCAAATTAAAAAAAAAAAAAACTCTTAATGCAATTTCTGATGCCCAGTTTTGATTTAAGCAGTTAAAATAAGTAAAACATGAAGGTGTGCATTTTTAGTAGTTCATATTTCCTGAAACGTCATCTTCATCTGAGAAACAGGCTACTGGACCAGGGCTATAAAAAGATTCGCCTTATTCGATCTCTTAAAAAGTTTATATTCCGATACCAAGATCTTGTCGAAATATATTCCGTCTCTACAGAAAAGATTATAAACGATGGATTTTCATATAGTGAAAATGTATAAAGATAAGGTTTCAACAAAAATGTCAAAAATATTGTTTTTATCAATGTGTGACGTAAAAGTGTTTTTGACATTTGGCGCTGATTTGACAACTGTTTTACCTGTTTTGTTCAAGTATTGTTGTAAATACTGTTATAGTGACAGCCGGAAACTTTGAGCCGTAATGAAAGGGGGAGGTTTGGCGCTTTAAAATCTGATTCAACCCACCATTTCTTTAGAAATGCCTGTACCAAGTCAGGGTCATTACGGTTTTCACAGTTTTCCGGTTGTTGACTGATTTTGTCTGTTTATATACTTATGAGTTTTGACTTTCCCTTTGTTAGATTGTTCGGAGTTCGGTAATTTTGTTATTACCCTTATTTTCTATTATGTAGTGTGTTATGTGTACACACTTGTAAATAAAAAAAGATCTCTGTTAGTAGTGGTTACAAGATGTAAAGCGCTTTACCGATTTTAAGGATATGTCCACAGTTTAATTGACATCTTGTGTTTAATTTATTCATGACTACTAGCACTAAGTGAATGTTTATTTACGTTAGACCTATGTATGTGCTGAAATCATGTAATATTATAACTTGTGTAGATCTGCGGTGAAGTTTCCGTCGTCTTTAGTAAAAAGGTTGCGCCGAAGAGATGTGTAAACCCGTTTGAAAGGATATAAATATTTTGAAATTGAAAGAGATTTTTTTAAATAAACTTGGTGTCCTGATTGATGGGGATTTTAAATTTGGTGTACTGCTACTTGTTTTTGTTCGTTTCCTTGGCGGTGATACAGGCAATCTATATCGAAATGAGTTTTTGTAAAGAGTCAATGTCAGTCCCCTTTTCCTCTTTCCCTTGAATCCTTGCATCTCCTGAAAGTGGACAGAGAATAGTTTATTTTGATTAGAGTATTTATCAGTTTTGTGTTTAAAAGTGTCAATTTAACAATTTTGCAGAAAACAATTAACAAAACTAACAAATCTCCTCATGCATTCGCAATGTGTTCTATCAGAACCGATCTCCTCAAGCAGGAAAACGAGAAAATTGACAGCTTGTAGATTTATCTAGACTTCAGTTTACTTCTGACGAATCGGAATTTATGCCCGATTACATTTAGACTCCCATGATGAAAAATTAATGAAAATTTAACTTGCATCTTTGTCAAGAACAACTTAGAAATGTAAGAGTGTCACAATTTTCGTCATGTTTTTCGTGGGACGATTGATTTTGCGAGAGTTACACTTCATATACAAGAATAAACTATACATGTTTCTAATCGTGAAAGCATTCGCCACAGCATAGCATTCTCTGATTTTGCAATATTCGAGCAGTAAAAAAGAAAATTTCAATTTTTGACATGTACATACCTTGCGAAGCGTCTTCGTGAACTCTCCTCCACCAAAACCGGAAGTTATCCTCACGAATTTCTTTGCAGAACCAACTGTTCTGCTTGTGCCGATTACCAGCCGTGCATATACAGATAAATACATTACATGATGACCATTTCTGTACCATATGCAAAATCTTATGCAGATAGTACATTTATCCTTATTTTACATCATATTCAAATAAATGTTATACCCAAGTACATGCTGCATGTTGGTACCGTAAAAAGTATGTATTTAAAACGAAAAAAAAATATACATGTATATATACATATTATCAATTTTATTAAATGTTCAGTAATTTCAACATTATTTATTATTTTATTTAATAAAGATAATTATTTCGTTACAACTTGTAGAACCTTTGAAGTAATAAAGCTTTTTCTGCATTAAATTTATTATTTGCTTAACAGTTAATCAACGATGGTAATTAAAAAATAAAAGAACTAATCATTGTCCATTTGCTTTTATTGATATTAGATCAAACCCGGGTAGTGTTTAGGAAATGAAATGAAAGGAAGTCCAAGCTCGTATCGTTTGAAGAGAAATTCGAACAAAAGTTACCCAAGCTCTTATTTTCTAAAGAGAAAGCCATGCACTTTTTTTGTTTTTACAAATATTTTCTGGTAGTTTATCCTATCAAATTACTTGAATTTTTTTGAAAATTGGCTCAACCAATAATTTCATTTTTGATTAACATGAACAACCTTAAAAGTGAATTTTTTATGAATATAACTCATATGCAAAAATGACGGGTAACGAGTATGTGGTACTAGTAAGTGTTAATTATAATTATCAGTAATTAATGTCTCTTTTCCGTACAGCGGATTGCAAGTGACTATGATCTCTATTAAAAAAAAATGGCGTCTGCACTATAATTGTTAAAGTACATTAAAACTTGTAAATTACCAGTAACAGGCTTAAAGAGTGTGTAGTATTTGTAATTTAAATGTTGTTGAAGATGAATATCATTTTATTCTACAATGTGAACAATATATTGATGTAAGAAGAAGATATCTTAAGAAATATTATTGGCAAATGCCGTCATGTTTTAAATTAATACAATTACTGTCTGTACGCAATATTAAAGAACTTAACAATCTTGGTAAATATTTGTTACTAGCTGAAAAAAATCGCAACGCTTAGTTTCATTTCATTTCGTATTATTGTATTGCATATATATTATCATGCTCCGCTGTTATTATCATAATTGTATACAATGTATGTATTTTTACTGATGCATTGAATAATTGTATATTGTATGTTTATTTCTATAAGCAGTACTGCTTTTGAATAAAGAATTTGAATAATTTAAAACAATTAATGATAGAAAGTGTCAACACACATCACACACGTGTAGATAATTAGTAATCATGTCATGACGCGTGCATATATAATCTGGCTTTACAATCATTAATTGTGAAAATCTTCTTTTTAAATTGAGACCGAAATCGACATAATGTATATACTACCATATGGTACGAATTGGTCATAGTGTAATCTATTTCTATATGGTACGAATTGGTCATAGTGTAATCTATTTCTATATGGTACGAATTGATCATAGTGTAATCTATTTCTATATATGGTAACAGGGGCGGATCCAGGATTTCAAGTTAGGGGGGCGCATTTAAAAAAATTGCGCCGAGCGGAGAGAGGCGCGAAAAATTTTGGGGTATTTCGTGTGAAAATTCACGATTTTACGCCAAAAAAGCAGATTACAGAATCTCCCTCCTACCCCTAACCTCCAATTCTAAAAATAAAACCATGGTGAGAAAACTACATTGTATGTCAAATTTGTAGTTTAAGTTTCACTTCAATCCATTGAGTGGTTATTTAGGAGTTGCGGGTTGCAGAATCCTCCTCCTACCCCCTCCACCCGGCCTTCAATGAAAAATCTAAAAACCATTGTGTACAACTACAATGTATTTCAAGTACATTATATAGTTTAAGTCAATCAATTGCGTGGTTACAATCAGGGGAGTTGCGATTGCAGAAATCTTACAGACGGACGGACGAACGGACGGACGGACATCAAGTGTTTGAGCAACGGGCGTAAAAACCTCATTACACTAAAAGATCAAACTAGAGGCTCCCAGGAGCCTGTATAGCTCACCTGGGTATAATAACAACATCAGTCAATAAAACTTGATAACTTCGGTAAAAAAAATTAACAATTGTAGCCTTCGTCATTTTTATAAATTTGATGAAAAAAGGGCAAGAACTCCAAGATGGGTAATCAGATTTACTTCAAAATTGCAGGTAAAAAAAAAATTGATCGAAAGGTCGAACCGCCAGACACATTTTTGGAAGAGAACCATCCAATGACTATTTCATCAAAATTTTGTTCTTATTGAGCAAATGGTTTCAGACAAAAAGATTTTTATGGGAATTTCCCATAGGGTCCTATGTTAAATTAAGTTCGGCTGTGGCGGCCATCTTGGTCGGTGTTCTGAAATGCTGGACACAATTTTGGAAGAGGACCACCCAAGAATCATTTCAGCAAAGTTTGGTTGAGATTGGCTCTGTAGTTTCAGAGAGGAAGATTTTTTTAATTTCATCCCCCCTTTTTTTCTAATTTGCATAATCGGTCAAACTCGGTAAAAGTTTTAAGTTCATAAAAAATCCCGTAATATATGTTAAAAAGCTCATCATTATGCTTATACAGTTCAAATTTGGGCACTTTCTGGCTTAAAATAGAGCAGTTTTGGCCATTTGAAGAACTTTCTATTTTTAGTAATGGTGGCCATCTTGGATACAGGACGGTGCTGACGGACACAATTTTGAAAGGGGACCACCTAAGGATCATTTCAGCAAAGTTTGGCTGAGATTGGCTCAGTAGTTTCAGAGGAGAAGAATTTTTTTTAATTCCATCCCCCCTTTTTTCTAATTTGCATAATCGGTCAAAATCGGCAAAAGTTCAAAGTTCATAAAAAAAATCTCATAATATATGTTAAAAAGCTCATCATTATGCTTATACAGTTCAAATTTTGGCACTTTCTGGCTTAAAATAGAGCAGTTTTGGCCATTTGAAGAAATTTCTATTTTTAGTAATGGTGGCCATCTTGGATACAGTACGGCGCTGACGGACACAATTTTGAAAGGGGACCACCTAAGGATCATTTCAGCAAAGTTTGGTTGAGATTGGCTCAATAGTTTCAGAGAAGATTAATTTTTAATTTCATCCCCCCTTTTTTCTAATTTGCATAATCGGTTAAAATCAGTAAAAGTTCAAAGTTCTTTAAAAATCCCGTAATATATGTTAAAAAGCTCATCATTATGCTTATACAGTTCAAATTTGGGCACTTTCTGGCTTAAAATAGAGCAGTTTTGGCCATTTGAAGAAATTTCTATTTTTAGTAATGGTGGCCATCTTGGATACAGGACGGTGCTGACGGACACATTTTTGAAAGGGGACCACCTACGGATCATTTCAGCAAAGTTTGGTTGAGATTGGCTCAGTAGTTTCAGAGGAGAAGATATTTTTTTTTATTTCATCCCCCCTTTTTTCTAATTTGCATAATCGGTCAAAATCGGCAAAATTTCAAAGTTCATAAAAAATTCCGTAATATATGTTAAAAAGCTCATCATTATGCTTATACAGTTCAAATTTTGGCACTTTCTGGCTTAAAATAGAGCAGTTTTGGCCATTTGAAGAAATTTCTATTTGTAGTAATGGTGGCCATCTTGGATACAGGACGGCGCTGACGGACACAATTTTGAAAGGGGACCACCTAAGGATCATTTCAGCAAAGTTTTGTTGAGATTGGCTCAGTAGTTTCAGAGGGGAAGATTTTTTTAATTTCATCCCCCCTTTTTTTCTAATTTGGATAATCGGTCAAAATCGGTAAAAGTTCAAAGTTCATAAAAAATCCTGTAATATATGTTAAAAAGCTCATCATTATGCTTATACAGTTCAAATTTGAGCACTTTCTGGCTTAAAATAGAGCAGTTTTGGCCATTTGAAGAAATTTCTATTTTTAGTAATGGCGGCCATCTTGGATACAGGACGGCGCTGACGGACACAATTTTAAAAGGGGACCACCTAAGGATCATTTCAGCAAAGTTTGGTTGAAATTGGCTCAGTAGTTTCAGAGGAGAAGATTTTTTTTTAATTTCATCCCCCCTTTTTTTTTTATTTCATAATCGGTCAAAATCGGTAAAAGTTCAAAGCTCATAAAAAATCCCGTAATATATGTTAAAAAGCTCATCATTATGCTTATACAGTTCAAATTTGGGCACTTTCTGGCTTAAAATAGAGCAGTTTTGGCCATTTGAAGAAATTTCTATTTTAAGTAATGGTGGCCATCTTGGATACAGGACGGCGCTGACGGACACAATTTTAAAAGGGGATCACCTAAGGATCATTTCAGCAAAGTTTGGTTGAAATTGTCTCAGTAGTTTCAGAGGAGAAGATTTTTTTTAATTTCATCCCCCGTTTTTTTAAATTTCATAATCGGTCAAAATCGGTAAAAGTTCAAAGTTCATAAAAAATCCCGTAATACATGTTAAAAAGCTCATCATTATGCTTATACAGTTCAAATTTTGGCACTTTCTGGCTTAAAATAGAGCAGTTTTGGCCATTTGAAGAAATTTCTATTTTTAGTAATGGCGGCCATCTTGGATACAGGACGGCGCTGACGGACACAATTTTAAAAGGGGACCACCTAAGGATCATTTCAGCAAAGTTTGGTTGAAATTGGCTCAGTAGTTTCAGAGGAGAAGATTTTTTTTTAATTTCATCCCCCCTTTTTAAGCTCACCTGACCCAAAGGGTCATGTGAGCTATTCTCATCACTTGGCGTCCGTCGACGTCGTCCGTCGTCCGTCGTACGTCGTAAACTTTTTCAAAAATCTTCTCCTCTGAAAGTACTAGACCAATGGAGACCAAACTTGGTCTGAATCATTACTAGGGTATCTAGTTTCAAAATTGTGTCCGGTGATGCCGTGCACCAACCAACATGGCCGCTGTTACTAAAAATAGAACATATGGTAAAATTGCAGGTTTTTGGTAATAACTCAAAAACCGTTAGTAATATCAAAAATCTGACATGGGGTAAAAATGATCAGCACATCAAGATCTACCTACCCTGCAATTTTGAAGTAAATCTGATTACCCATCTTGGAGTTATTGCCCTTTTTTCATCAAATTTGTAAAATTTTAATGCTTTTCGTCTTATATTTCAAAAACTATAAGAGATAAAGGTTAACTTTAAATTGCAAAAATGTGCGGCATATCAAGATCTACCTACCCTGCAATTTTAAAGTAAATCCCATTACTCATTTTGGAGTTATTTCCCTTTTTTCATTAAATTTTCAAAATTTTAATACTTTTCGTCCTTTATTTCAAAAACTATAACAGACAGATGGTAAGTTGAAACTGCAAACATGCTCAGCATGTCAAGATCTACCTACCCTGCAATTTTGAAGTAAATTTGATTACCCATCTTGGAGTTATTGCCCTTTTTTCATCAATTTTTTTTTTTCATTTTAATACTTTTCGTCTTATATTTCAAAAACTATTTAGAGATAGATGTTAAGTTTATTGCAAAAATGTGCAGCATATCAAGATCTACCTACCCTGCAATTTTGAAGTAAATCCCATTACCCATTTTGACCGATTATGCAAATTAGAAAAATGGGGGGATGAAATAAAAAAAAAAATCTTCTCCTCTGAAACTACTGAACCAATCTCAACCAAACTTTGCTGAAATTATCCTTAGGTGGTCCCCTTTCAAAATTGTGTCCGTTAGCGCCATCCTGTATCCAAGATGGCCGCCATTACTAAAAATAGAAATTTCTTCAAATGATCAAAACTGCTCTATTTTAAGCCAGAAAGTGCCAAAATTTGAACTGTATAAGCATGATGATGAGCTTTTTAACATATATTACGGGATTTTTTATGAACTTTGAACTTTTACCGAGTTTGACCGATTATGAAATTAAAAAAGGGGGGATGAAATTTAAAAAAAATCTTCTCCTCTGAAACTACTGAGCCAATCTCAACCAAACTTTGCTGAAATGATCCTTAGGTGGTCCCCTTTCAAAATTGTGTCCGTCAGCGCCGTCCTGTATCCAAGATGGCCACCATTACTAAAAATAGAAATTTCTTCAAATGGCCAAAACTGCTCTATTTTAAGCCAGAAAGTGCCCAAATTTGAACTGTATAAGCATAATGATGAGCTTTTTAACATGTATTACGGGATTTTTTATGAACTTTGAACTTTTACCGATTTTGACCGATTATGAAATTAAAAAAAGGGGGGATGAAATTAAAAAAAAATCTTCTCCTCTGAAACTACTGAGCCAATCTCAACCAAACTTTGCTGAAATGATCCTTAGGTGGTCCCCTTTCAAAATTGTGTCCGTCAGCACCGTCCTGTATCCAAGATGGCCACCATTACTAAAAATAGAAATCTCTTCAAATGGCCAAAACTGCTCTATTTTAAGCCAGAAAGTGCCCAAATTTGAACTGTATAAGCATAATGATGAGCTTTTTAACATATATTACGGGATTTTTTATGAACTTTGAACTTTTACCGATTTTGACCGATTATGAAATTAAAAAAAAGGGGGGATGAAATTAAAAAAAAATCTTCTCCTCTGAAACTACTGAGCCAATTTCAACCAAACTTTGCTGAAATGATCCTTAGGTGATTCCCTTTTAAAATTGTGTCCGTCAGCGCCGTCCTGTATCCAAGATGGCCACCATTACTTAAAATAGAAATTTCTTCAAATGGCCAAAACTGCTCTATTTTAAGCCAGAAAGTGCCCAAATTTGAACTGTATAAGCATAATGATGAGCTTTTTAACATATATTACGGGATTTTTTATGAACTTTGAACTTTTACCGATTTTGACCGATTATGAAATAAAAAAAAAAGGGGGGATGAAATTAAAAAAAAATCTTCTCTGAAACTATTGAGCCAATCTCAACCAAACTTTGCTGAAATGATCCTTAGGTGGTTCCCTTTTAAAATTGTGTCCGTCAGCGCCGTCCTGTATCCAAGATGGCCGCCATTACTAAAAATAGAAATTTCTTCAAATGGCCAAAACTGCTCTATTTTAAGCCAGAAAGTGCTCAAATTTGAACTGTATAAGCATAATGATGAGCTTTTTAACATATATTACAGGATTTTTTATGAACTTTGAACTTTTACCGATTTTGACCGATTATCCAAATTAGAAAAAAGGGGGGATGAAATTAAAAAAATCTTCCCCTCTGAAACTACTGAGCCAATCTCAACAAAACTTTGCTGAAATGATCCTTAGGTGGTCCCCTTTCAAAATTGTGTCCGTCAGCGCCGTCCTGTATCCAAGATGGCCACCATTACTAAAAATAGAAATTTCTTCAAATGGCCAAAACTGCTCTATTTTAGGCCAGAAAGTGCCACAATTTGAACTGTATAAGCATAATGATGAGCTTTTTAACATATATTACGGAATTTTTTATGAACTTTGAAATTTTGCCGATTTTGACCGATTATGCAAATTAGAAAAAAGGGGGGGATGAAATAAAAAAAAATATCTTCTCCTCTGAAACTACTGAGCCAATCTCAACCAAACTTTGCTGAAATGATCCTTAGGTGGTCCCCTTTCAAAAATGTGTCCGTCAGCACCGTCCTGTATCCAAGATGGCCACCATTACTAAAAATAGAAATTTCTTCAAATGGCCAAAACTGCTCTATTTTAAGCCAGAAAGTGCCCAAATTTGAACTGTATAAGCATAATGATGAGCTTTTTAACATATATTACGGGATTTTTAAAGAACTTTGAACTTTTACTGATTTTAACCGATTATGCAAATTAGAAAAAAGGGGGGATGAAATTAAAAAAAATCTTCTCTGAAACTATTGAGCCAATCTCAACCAAACTTTGCTGAAATGATCCTTAGGTGGTCCCCTTTCAAAATTGTGTCCGTCAGCGCCGTACTGTATCCAAGATGGCCACCATTACTAAAAATAGAAATTTCTTCAAATGGCCAAAACTGCTCTATTTTAAGCCAGAAAGTGCCAAAATTTGAACTGTATAAGCATAATGATGAGCTTTTTAACATATATTATGAGATTTTTTTATGAACTTTGAACTTTTGCCGATTTTGACCGATTATGCAAATTAGAAAAAAGGGGGGATGGAATTAAAAAAAAATCTTCTCCTCTGAAACTACTGAGCCAATCTCAACCAAACTTTGCTGAAATGATCCTTAGGTGGTCCCCTTTCAAAATTGTGTCCGTCAGCACCGTCCTGTATCCAAGATGGCCACCATTACTAAAAATAGAAAGTTCTTCAAATGGCCAAAACTGCTCTATTTTAAGCCAGAAAGTGCCCAAATTTGAACTGTATAAGCATAATGATGAGCTTTTTAACATATATTACGGGATGTTTTATGAACTTAAAACTTTTACCGAGTTTGACCGATTATGCAAATTAGAAAAAAAGGGGGGATGAAATTAAAAAAATCTTCCTCTCTGAAACTACAGAGCCAATCTCAACCAAACTTTGCTGAAATGATTCTTGGGTGGTCCTCTTCCAAAATTGTGTCCAGCATTTCAGAACACCGACCAAGATGGCCGCCACAGCCGAACTTAATTTAACATAGGACCCTATGGGAAATTCCCATAAAAATCTTTTTGTCTGAAACCATTTGCTCAATAAGAACAAAATTTTGATGAAATAGTCATTGGATGGTTCTCTTCCAAAAATGTGTCTGGCGGTTCGACCTTTCGATCAATTTTTTTTTTTACCTGCAATTTTGAAGTAAATCTGATTACCCATCTTGGAGTTCTTGCCCTTTTTTCATCAAATTTATAAAAATGACGAAGGCTACAATTGTTAATTTTTTTTACCGAAGTTATCAAGTTTTATTGACTGATGTTGTTATTATACCCAGGTGAGCTATACAGGCTCCTGGGAGCCTCTAGTTTTAATTTCATAATCGGTCAAAATCGGTAAAAGTTCAAAGTTCATAAAAAATCCCGTAATATATGTTAAAAAGCTCATCATTATGCTTATACAGTTCAAATTTGGGCACTTTCTGGCTTAAAATAGAGCAGTTTTGGCCATTTGAAGAAATTTCTATTTTTAGTAATGGTGGCCATCTTGGATACAGGGCGGTGCTGACGAACACAATTTTGAAAGGGGACCACCTAAGGATCATTTCAGCAAAGTTTGGTTGAGATTGGCTCAGTAGTTTCAGAGGAGAAGATTTTTTTTAAATTTCATCCCTCCTTTTTTTAATTTCATAATCGGTCAAAATCGGTAAAAGTTCAAAGTTCATAAAAAATCCAGTAATACATGTTAAAAAGCTCATCATTATGCTTATACAGTTCAAATTTTGGCACTTTCTGGCTTAAAATAGAGCAGTTTTGGCCATTTGAAGAAATTTCTATTTTTAGTAATGGTGGCCATCTTGGATACAGGACGGCGCTGACGGACACAATTTTGAAAGGGGACCACCTAAGGATCATTTCAGCAAAGTTTGGTTGAGATTGGCTCAGTAGTTTCAGAGGAGAAGATTTTTTTTTAATTTCATCCCCCCTTTTTTAATTTCATAATCGGTCAAACTCGGTAAAAGTTCAAAGTTCATAAAAAATCCCGTAATATATGTTAAAAAGCTCATCATTATGCTAATACAGTTCAAATTTGGGCACTTTCTGGCTTAAAATAGAGCAGTTTTGATCATTTGAAGAAATTTCTATTTTTAGTAATGGCGGCCATCTTGGATACAGGACGGCGCTAACGGACACAATTTTAAAAGGGGACCACCTAAGGATCATTTCAGCAAAGTTTGGTTGATATTGGTTCAGTAGTTTCAGAGGAGAAGATTTTTTTTTTATTTCATCCCCCCTTTTTTCTAATTTGCATAATCGGTCAAAATGGGTAATGGGATTTACTTCAAAATTGCAGGGTAGGTAGATCTTGATATGCTGCACATTTTTGCAATAAACTTAACATCTATCTCTAAATAGTTTTTGAAATATAAGACGAAAAGTATTAAAATGAAAAAAAAAATTGATGAAAAAAGGGCAATAACTCCAAGATGGGTAATCAAATTTACTTCAAAATTGCAGGGTATGTAGATCTTGACATGCTGAGCATGTTTGCAGTTTCAACTTACCATCTGTCTGTTATAGTTTTTGAAATAAAGGACGAAAAGTATTAAAATTTTGAAAATTTAATGAAAAAAGGGAAATAACTCCAAAATGAGTAATGGGATTTACTTCAAAATTGCAGGGTAGGTAGATCTTGATATGCCGCACATTTTTGCAATTTAAAGTTAACCTTTATCTCTTATAGTTTTTGAAATATAAGACGAAAAGCATTAAATTTTACAAATTTGATGAAAAAAGGGCAATAACTCCAAGATGGGTAATCAGATTTACTTCAAAATTGCAGGGTAGGTAGATCTTGATGTGCTGATCATTTTTACCCCATGTCAGATTTTTGATATTACTAACGGTTTTTGAGTTATTACCAAAAACCTGCAATTTTACCATATGTTCTATTTTTAGTAACAGCGGCCATGTTGGTTGGTTGAAACTAGATACCCTAGTAATGATTCAGACCAAGTTTGGTTTCCATTGGTCTAGTACTTTCAGAGGAGAAGATTTTTGAAAAAGTTTACGACGTACGACGGACGACGGACGACGACGACGGACGCCAAGTGATGAGAATAGCTCACCTGACCCTTTGGGTCAGGTGAGCTAACAACAAAAATGTATCAAAGTTCTCGAGAAATATGTTTACGGAAATCAGGTGTGAGATATCCATACACCATTTTGTCGAGATTATTTTCACACTTTCATGTGCAATTGTAGATATTAATTTATTACAAATAAATTGTAGTCAGAATTTTTTGTTAAAAATGTATAAAAAAAAATTGTACAGACATCCATTGGTAGATATAAATAATATAAACGTACCCGGACAAAGGATTTGTTCACACTTTCTTGTGCAGATACCCCGGGCAGATGCAGATTGTTACAAATAAATTGCGGCTAATTTCTTTTTTTATTATTAATATGTTACTTTTGTATTTTAATGTACAAGATACCAACGCATATTTTTACTGATCTTTACTTGAAAAGTAAAAGGCAACATTTTCGGGTATTTGTATACAAATCAAACTTATTTTTTTTTTCATATGAAATTGCAGAATTTCGAATTCAAGAACTATTTGAACCATTATTTAAAGAGAAGTGACCATTTTCTTGGGACACTCAAGTTTCTACACACTGTCTCAGTTTCATCATCTGATTCTCTCGTTATAGGTTTTCGTTGTATGTTTTATAAATGAGATCAATTGTAAAATTAATTATTCGAAGTATTGATTGAATTTACTTTTTAGTTTACCTTTGACTTTTCTCGTCTCGTCGAGGAATAAGAAATGTATCCAATCTTGCTTGTTTTCTTGGCCTAGAATTTTCGTCCATTTTATAATTTCTAAATAGCACGTGTACATGTAGTTGTAAAATTGACTGCAGAAATAATGTTTAATTAGCGTGAGAAAATAGTTGATGTCTGGTACCTCGGAACCAATCAGAATGGAATAATCTTTGAACTACTGACGGCGAATACATATATGAATCAGCGAACACATCCAACGTGTATTTACAATGTGTAAGAATATTTTACTACAGGTCACGAGTTAACCATTCATGAAAAAGTTATTTATCGAACTGCTTAATTAACGTTGTATAACATATGCTTTGCGAATTTTAGGGGGGCGCACGCCCCGGACGCCCCCCGCCCCCCTCTAAATCCGCCACTGGGTACGAATTGGTCATAGTGTAATCTATTTCTATATGGTACGAATTGGTCATAGTGTAATCTATTTCTATATGGTACGAATTGGTCATGGTGTATTCTATAGCAAATAGTTCATGGCACTGAGGGTCATATGGCAGTATATGGACCGGTCCGTCACCAAAAAAATATTATATGGACCGAAGCTGGCAGTATATGGACCAGTCCGTCACCAAAAATATTATATGGACCGAAGCTGGCAGTATATGGACCGGTCCGTCACCAAAAAAATATTATATGGACCGAAGCTTCTGAGGTCCATATACTATTTTTTTGGTGACGGACCGGTCCATGTACTGCATATGACCCGAAGTGACATGAACTATTTGCTATATTATACTTTTTATCTAAAATAATAATGCAGGTATCGTTCCGGAACCGAATCGAAAACGAGGCAGTCCAGTCCTGGTCCATATATCGTTATATTGACCGGCTGCGCTAACAAAGACAAATAGGGAAAATAAAAACGTAAAGTATAATATATTTCTATATGGTACGAATTGGTCATAGTGTATTCTATTTCTATATGGTACGAAATGGTCATAGTGTACAATTTTATTTCCAAAATGGCTACTGAGCAATATTACATATGGTACGAAATGGTTATGGTGCAAAATACAGATGGTACGAAATGGTTTCTGGTTATGGTACGAAATTGCAATTGTGTGGTACGAAATGGTAAATTATGGTACGAAATGGCAATGGAACGAAATGACTAGCTTGGCATGTGTGCAGAAAAATTAACATATTTGCATCGAAGATTAGTCTAAGGGTAACATTAAAAATAACTGGAAATTTAAAAGGATGTACTGAATGATATAGAAATATTCCTACGAAAAATAAATTAAAAAATCATCGACCATTTCTCGGTATCTAGCCGTGCAAAAGTAAGGCATATTTTTTTTTATTTTGATATCAAATTAAATGTTGTTGTTTTTTTAAATATAAATATTGCAAGAAAACCTGATTCAGAACAAAAAACGAACCATTCCAGGGAAACTAGTCTGGATGTCGACAACAAATCAACTGCATGGTTTGCATCGTCGTTGTTAGTCGGAGATTCATCTGCCGTGTGACGGCTTTTATGGATTTGCTGTAGCCGTGGGATGTCAGAGAGCTATACATACGGAAAACAGCGGATTTGCTTCTCCAACTCTGGGTCAGCACATTTCCACGTTTCGTGGCTATCGGATTTTATTTTCTATCAGAAACCCTTATATAAATCGCTTCACCAATCATTTTTCTGTTCATTCATAACCATCTTACCCTCAGAAAGTGGAGTTACACTCCATTACAGCACGATTTTGCCTTAGATCCTACGCTTCCGCCATTTGTCTTCCATTTTTCAAACATTTGTCACGTGACTACGAGAAAACCACGATTACCGCAATGTATCATGGGAGATGATTTGCATATAAATAAACAAACAAATATTTTTATTGCCAATCATAGTATGATACACACCTGTTAAGGCAGAACAATTAACATAAAATTTAATACAGTAGATTATATTGATTGGTAATGATTTTAACAGCAATAGTGAATTACAGATAACCATAAGAAAAAAAAATGATGTAGTACCTTGTCCAAAAAGGGGGGACGTAACACATGCTCTTTCCGAAGCCCGTTGGTAACACTCTGCCATTGAATCTTTTCTTTCCAACATATTCTGTATTATTTCCTTCTGCTCTGCTTTGATCTGTAGATGGACTGTTTGTCCTGCAGAATACGCTTAAATGTATCGTCTTCCATGTGATTTGAATATTGATTACGTATGCAAATAATGCTCAAATAATTTGGCGCGCTGCATTAAGTAGCTCCCATCATGCAATGCGTTACTGTCATCATTCAGTTAGTCTCGCGAGATCACGTTTGTAGATTCGAAAATGGAAGTCAAATGGCGGAATAATAGGATCTAAGGCAAAATCGTGCTGTAATGGAGTGTAACACCACTTTATGAGGGTAAGATGGTTATGAATGAATAGAAAAATGATTGGTGAAGCGATTTATATAAGGGATTCTGATAGAAAATAAAATCCGATAGCCATGAAACGTGGAAATGTGCCGACCAAGAGTTGGAGAGGCAAATCAGCTGTTTTCCGCATGCATAGCCCTCTGACGTCCCACGGCTACAGCAAATCCATAAAAGCCGTCAGACGGCAGAGGAATCTCCGACTACGTCGTTGTCTGATCCTTCACTTTCTGAGTCGGAGACAGCGTGTGTTCTGTTGTTTCCCGAATTAGAAACCGGTTCATACATGTACGGTTGAATAGTGTGTTGAATCTATAGTAAATTAGCTATATTAACTAATAACTACCTTGTAAGTACTGCTAATATTCAGTCTATTCAGTCTTCTTGGATTCAGTTGTACCGCGTCTATATGGTTTGAGCGTGGTTATATTTCTGTCCAAGCGTGGGCATTTCTGGTGCATCATGGGTGCTCTTCAGAACTCCTCGGCCCCCATCCCCCACGATTCACTACAAATCTATATTTGGGATGTCACTTGGATCACTTTCATCATCAGAATATCGAGAAGCCATGTGGTATTCTTACGTTTGTTTACGTTTTGCGGCAGACCGAATGACGTCACGTGTTAGTTTTATCAAAGGTACCGTAGATAATCATGTTAAACCTCGGCAATCAACCGTAAATTTATCTGTGTTTACAGATAAACGGTGACACACTGGGCGACGTAAATTTGTTTTTTCAGTATTATTTATGTATCTGTATCGAGTAAAACAATAAAATCAAATACTAAGAAACCTTTGCATTTCACCTTTAAGGATGTTAAAAAGCTACCAAAGACTTGTCAATAAAATCAAGCTTGACAGACTTCTAAAAGAATGGTAGCCTTTGATTTATCTATAGGCCTATTTGACATTTGTAGACTGGTATCATCGGATTTTGCTCCATGTTATGTAATTTCACATTTTATAATGATCCTAGGATATTTAATCTGGAGGACAGTAGACAACAATTCACAGTCACAATATGTCTATTCCTAATCTTGTCTACTTTCTCCATGCATGGAGCAATAAAGATGAGAATTATTTTTCCAACCTACGTTATATATTTGTTTCACTTAAATTCAAAATGTTCTATTTTCATTTTTTTTTATTACAGCAAATTCAAAGTTTTCATTTTTTATATTTTTCAGGAGCAGGATAAAAAGAAAAATAGAAAAACAAAATCACATTGAAATCTGAAAGGGACAATGACTTTTACGATTTAGCAGCTTCATCGGGAGGAATGTATGATTTTGACGACGACTTTATATAGCAAACATCGTAGTACTTTTTCTCTCTACATTTGCCTTTCATAGTAATCATAGAATTTTAAACAGAAACAAAAATAAATTAAATTTGGCAAAAATGGATTTTTAAATGAAATGGGTGTGGGTTAACTTCCAAATTACTTTGATTCAAATACTCTGTAAACAAATTCTCAGGATTTTATTGTTGCTCTTGGAATGATTCAAAATTTTTATAAAAAAGGATAAAATGTATAGGTACTAGATTTTTTTGCTCATACTGTATAATAGAAATAATGTACAAACATGTGTATTTTTATCTTTAATTGCATGTTAATTCAAACATTTATGCATGTGTATATACTGGTAAATATATTTCATAGGGAAATATTGATGCAGACTATTTTTGTTTTTGAAAAGGCTCTACAGATCAGCTATATATTTCATTGTAAACAAACTGAATTAGAGAAATTTAATACAGTCTGAAATCTGAATTATTATAAAATTGTTTTCTCGTTTATATATAAATTATTATCTTAAACTTTTCTGTGGACAAATGCTCTGTATACATACTTGTACAATTGTTATTTATTGAGGAAGAAATTAACAAAACCAATTAAAAAATAAAAGCCTTGAGATTCTTGTTTTTTAATTGACCCTTTCACGATAACTGTGGTCCTACATTTATCCAGGACATTTGTGATTGGAAAAATGACAATATCGTGGAAAAACCGTGATGTCATAAACACGTTTAATTGTTCTATGACGTCATTTTACAGGAAAAGGTATTATTACCACTCACAAATGTCTTTGATGAATGCAGGACCGCAGTTATTGTGAAAGGGTCTATACCATGGACAAGAGCACTGTCACCTGTTTGATTTTTATTTGTTCATAACTCGATTAACTTTTGTGTTTTTGATCCGTTCATAACTCGATGAACCTTTTTTGTATAACCAGCATAAACAATATGGTGACCGATGATGAAAACTACGATAGTGTCAGATTGAAAGCCATATTTACAACATTACACACAAATAATTAAAATGCCTACCTTGTAAACTTATTTTAGTTAAATTTTATCAAAATATAAGCCTGCACCAAGCCTAATGACGTCTGATCTTTAGGTTTTAAGTTGGAAGTCTTCATATGACGTCATGTTGTTAATGTGTCAACGTCGTCAACAACATTTCATGGAATTTTAATTCGTGTGATTTTTAGACCAGGGCACTGTTAAATATTTGGCGGAATTAAACAAATAAGTCCTGTTAGTGAGGTTATTTGCGAAAAATACCGGTTTTGGGGATAGTCAAATTTCCCTTGCCTCTCCTCTCAACCGTTATTTTTCGCAAATATCCCACAGTAACAGGATATACACTTACTTGACCAGAGTTATCCCCACATACTTGGCTTTCACTGTTAACTAATTATACCTTTATTTGATGTTAATGTCATGTTAATTCTATGTTAATGTCATATGTTAATTCTATGTTCATTTCATATGTTAATTCTATTTTTGCTAAGGGACTGCAACTGTTTTATGAGATCATTTTATTGTGGCGATTGTTTCAATTGATGAATGTGTGCCATATTAAATAATTAACTTTACTATGAATTGATCAATGACCTTTTGACCTTAAATGATATTATCTGAATCAACTTGATGTTATATTGTTAAGTTTATCAGGAGGAGCATAGGACCTTAATGCCTACTGTCTTTCCCATACAAAGTAGTGTTGGTTGTGACAGTGTGTCTGTAATTATTATTGGAAACTTGAAGTACTAGTGTAATTTTATTGTTTGTATGTTTGTTTGATGGTGTTTAATGCCACTTTCAACAATATTTCAGTTATATCGTGGCAGTCAGTTTTATTGTTGGAGGAAACCGGAGGACCTGCAGAAAACCACCGAACTGTTGCAAGTCACTGACAAACTTTATCACATAATGTTGTACACCTCGCCCTGATTGAGATTCGAACTCACAAGATCAGTGGTGATAGACATTAATTGCATTTGTAGTTGTAAAATCCAACTACCATACGATCACAGCTACGACGGCCCCTAGTATGATTTGAGTGAGTGATTGTTGTTTAACACAAATTCAGCAATTTTCAGCTATATCATGGCGAGAACAAGTTAATTTTCAATGAGATGATGATGATGATGAGGTCAGCTTTGTTCTAGACCAACACGCCGAGTTGGATTTTTATAGTGCTAGCTCACTGAAACAATAGTCTGCGGTTAGACATGTTGCTCCACTCGGACAACCAGTCTTTACTATTTCTCCTTAAAGCTGCGTGCTTAGCGGAGAAGCAACAAATACTAATTCTATTGTCTTTGGTTTGAACCGACCAGATCTCGAACCCACAAACTACCACACTTGATGCAGTTAGTATAATTTGAAGGTGCTCTTCAAAGTGTAATTGTTGAGCTATACAAAAGTTACTTCAGGAGTAGCCAGAAGGACTACAGCATGTTTAAATTCAAAATAAAGAGTTGCAATGCTTAATGATTTCAGCAAAATTTCAGAATAACAAATATTATGGAGGAAAAATTATAAAAAAACAAAAAAGGCTGCATGATACATTTTTCCTATATGACTCGTATAACTGGCGTAAGTATATTATGGAGGAAATATTATTTAAAAAAAAAAAAGGTTTGCATGATACATTTCTCCTTTATTACTCATATAACTGGAGGAAGTATATTTATTTAAATGCATGGTAAGTAATCAATGACAAGTGCAGATAAGCAATCTATTGTTCTAATTACTGTCAATTGGTCCTACCAATGTCTTGGTGAGAGCCCTGTGTGCATTTCATTGTATTTTGTGTTTTATTGTGGGTTTTACACACTGGTGTAGTTTTACCATACTAAGATTACTCTATATTCTAACATGACCTCCTTCTTTCGCTTTGTTAACAAACGAGCGAGTTATCCATTCGGTATAATCTCTTTAGCACATGCGCCGGTGAATGTGACTGACTTTTCCATTGGTAGCATAAATTGTGTGCGACATTTTCCACAAACGTAAATATAAATTACCGTCTTCCAATCAAAGTATACTACCGTATTTGTACTCTTAGACATATCAGAATCGAAATAAATCATGGAAGTCAGAATGTGTTTTGAGTTTTAACATGGATTGGCAGATATTAGTAAATTTTATCCCTCGCTTCTGACTCGGGATAAAATACTGATATAATACTGATATCTGCCAATCCATGTTAAAACTCCCAACACATTCTGGCTTCCATGATTTATTTCTTAATTCTAACATGACGTCCTTCTTTCGCTCTGCAAACAAACGAGCGATTTATCAATTGTGTATAATCTTACTAGCACATGTGACTGACTTTCCCGTCGTAAATCTACATGTTGATGAATTATCGTCTGCTCGAATTTGGCAGCATAAATTGTGTGCGACATTGTCCGCAAACGTAAATATAAATTACCGTCTTCCAATCAAAGTATACTACCGTATTTGTACTCTTAGACATATCAGAATCGAAATAAATCATGAAAGCCAGAATGTGTTTTGAGTTTTAACATGGGTTGGCGGATGTTAGTAAATGGTATCCCTTGCCTCTGGTTCATGATGATAACGACATGTAGACCATTTGCACATTTCCTATTTGGATTCTATGATTTTATGTCTAACCGGATTTATTTCCCTTTAAGGTGGACAAAGGGCCTAGGGTACCTTTTCAATGAATTTATATTATTATTATGTAAAACTGCAACTTGTGAAGCTTTGTGCTGTAAAACTATCCTCTGGTTTTTTACAAGGTTCAAACTTATATACAAACTGTGAGTATGAGAAGAGTATACTAAACTTCGTATGTATGATTGTGCACACCACATAAAGGAAATAACTCATATACGTTTAAAACGTAAAAAGGTATAAATATAAAAACGTAGAATTCTAGAATAAATTCAGTAATGTGATAAATGTATATTGTTAATGTAGTGTTTCTTAGTGTTCATGTCTCATATGTATCTTCAATGGTAAAAATTAATTGACTGGCCAATATGGGTGTGTGTGGTTTTTTGGTTTGTTGTTTTTTTTTGTAATTCAACTTTTGTAGACTTTTCGTAAGCACGACGGGTTTCACCAGTGGAGCAGGAACTGCTTACACTTCCGGAGAACCTGAGTTCACCACCGGTTTTTAGTGGGGTTCGTGTTACTCGATCTTTAGTTTTATGTGTATGTTTTATAGGTAGTTGTTTGTCCTTTTGTACTTCGTCTAAACATATTTGTACAGAATTTTAGATGACAACAATTAAGATACAATTGTTTCTAAGAGAACATAAAAGTTATGTCCGGAGTGTGAATAATATATATGTACTAAAGTTTAAAGTACATAGTTGAACTGTCAGATTTTTTAAATTATTAATGGGTGACCCTCCGATCAACCTTTCTCTATTTTCTGCGTTCAGTGGGCACGTGATCAAAACAACATGAAGTATTTTTTCGATCAGCGAACTTCGTCAGAAAACGGATAGTTATAGATATGATATGGAACTTATATTTCGCAAACGTGAATATATTTACTTTCGTTATATTGTGTTATAAGTAATTTGATTATCGGGAGTTTCTGAAATCCATAATTTTGCTGGTGTATTTTGTTCATTGAGACCCACCTTGATTATTCCCTGGGGCAAATCTACGAATATCAAAACAGTTCACGACGCTTTGAATGGAGTTGGACTTTGTACCCTATAGTAAAATCAGCTGACTGCGTAGTAAATTTGACCTCTGAGCTTTGTGAACAATGTCAATCAATGAAACATGTAAACTTATTGCGGAGACTCGCAAAATTATTGAAGGGGGACATGACGGCCCTGCTAACATTACGGATTTACTTAATCTGATACTACAAGTAGTCACTAACATCGACACAAGTGTGAATAGAATGGAAAAAAACATGGACAGTCGCATTAACGAACTCCACCAATCTATGTTGTCAGTATCTTCAAGAGTACGATCATTAGAAACTCAGACAACTGAATTAAACAAAAAGCTCCTAGAGTGCGAAACGAGCTGCCAAGGAGTTAGCAACCTTTTTGATGAAGTGGAAGAACAAACCAAATCAAACACAAGAAATATCATACATCATGATAGTAGAATAAAGAAGCTTGAAACCTTCGAAAAACAACCTGCACAAAACCAAGATCAACACATTGATGAGATAAATAGATTGAAAGACTCTATCTTAGACCTACAATGCAGATCTATGAAAAACAATCTGATTTTTACGGGTATTTCGTATTCAAAGTTCGAAAACTGCGAGCAAAAACTGAGAAATTTTCTATATGAAGAACTTGAAATAGAATACCCGGTTGGATTCGGAAATGTCCATAGATTCGGAAAGAAAGGTCGCAATGGAGCCCGACCTATTGTAGCGAGGTTTATATACCGACGCGAATTCGAAGATGTTCTTAGAAATGCCTTCAAGCTACGTGGTAAACCTGTCAGTATTCACGAACAGTTTCCAGCGGAAATTGAGAATCGACGAAAACAGCTCTACCCAGTTATGAAACAGGCAAAAAGGGATGGGAAAATGGCTACCATGACCAGAGACAAACTATTTATTGATGGCGAACGGTACATGCCAATAAACGAAATGGTAAACCACCCTCCTCAAACTCAAGATCGAGCAGGAAAACATAGTGTTGAGAACAGGGGCAATACTGGCTATCGAGATGCAATAATGACTCCACCAAACAACAATCAAAACAGTGGGAAAAGACCATACAAACGTCAGCGTGCAGGGTCAAGCCCTGGGAACTCTTCTGCATAGGAATGCCGAGGAGAACATGCAAGTCCTAGAAGTCTGAACGACGCAAATTGTAACACTTGTAATATTTCTGATAATGACATTAGTATTGATAATAAAAATGTTAATTGTACAAATGTTAATAATGTATTAAATATTATAGGTCTTAACTGTTGTGGGATTAAGAAAAGGTTGAACTATCTAGAATTTGAACAAATGATAAGGAAATATGACATAATATGCTTAGTTGAAACAAAAACTGACGACATTGACATAGTTAAATTAGAAGGGTATGAAATTCATATGAAAAATAGAAAGATTGTAGCTAAGAATAGATCTGGTGGCATTATACTCGATTATAGACAAGAAATTGCAAGTAAAATAAAACCATTACATACAAATTCTAAATACGTTTTTTGGTTTAAAGTTTCTTCAGACTTAGTAAATCTAGATCAAGATATTATTTTTGGTATTGTCTATATACCCCCTGAAAATACTGTCTATTCTTCTCAAGATGCGTTTAGAGAAATAGAAAATGAATATAATAATTTTTCAATAAATTACAAGTATATATCTCTAATTGGAGACTTTAACGGACGAACGGCAGACGAAAACGATTTCTTCTTTTCTTCAGAAAATCACGGATATGATGCAGCGCGATATATAGAAAATGATGTACTGACGCTTGACGAACTACATATTCCGCGCAAAAGGAGTAGCTCTGACCCTATAAAAAACGGGTATGGCAAAAAACTTATAGATTTTTGTAAGGGAAATAACTTATTTATTGTAAATGGACGAATAGGGGATGACAGAAATAAAGGTAGATTAACATGTAAAAATGCCAGCATAGTGGATTATTGTATTAGCTCTGTATGTTTGTTAAAATATTTTTCAAATTTTGCTGTACTTGACTTTAGTCATTTTTATTCAGATGTTCATTGTCCACTTGAGATATCGATGTCGTGCTCAGCTTTTGAAAATGCTTTTGAAAATAATGAAAATATTAATCTTTACACACATTCTGAAAAAATACATAAATGGGATCAGGGAAAATGTTCAGAATTTCAGAACCAAATCGATCTCAGAAAAATTGAAGAATTGAAAAAGTTATTATATGAAGTTACAAGTATGAATTTAAATATTACTGAAGCTAGCTCGTCTGTCGACAAATTGAAAATTAATTCCTTACTAGATAATTTATGTAATATATTATTAAACTCTGCGAAATCCACATTTGGAACTTCTGAATATTCTAAAGTGAAACACATAGGAAAAAAGAAATTGGGGAAATTAAAGAAAGATTGCTTTAACGACGATTGTCACATTGAGAGAAGAAACTTTAGAAAACGTAAGAGAATATTCCAAAAAAGTAGAACTAATGAAAATTTCGACGACTTCAAATTAGCAGAAAAGAGATATAAAAAAGTGATGGATGAAGCTATTCTTGATCACAGAAGAAAATTATCAAGGGAAATAAATAATCTGAAATCGAGTAATTCACAGGAATTCTGGAAACTATTGAAAAAGGGTAAAACTAGAGAACAACCAAACATTCCAATTGATAAACTATTTGAATTTTTCAAAACGTTAAACGAAAAACCAGATGCAGACCCCATAAATATTCCTTTATTAGACCCGGGTAATGTAAATGAACTAAATGAAAACATAAACATGAAAATTTCAAAAGAAGAAATACTTAAATGTATTAAAAAATTAAAAAACAATAAAGCCTGTGGGGAAGATTTAGTAATAAATGAATATATCAAATCAACAACAAATACATTTATAGACATTTATGAGCAATTATTTAATATTATTTTCGAAACGGGCATTGTTCCTGATAACTGGCTTATGGGTAATATAAAACCCATCTACAAAAACAAAGGTGATAAAATGGATCCAAAAAATTATAGGCCAATTACAATACTTAGCTGTCTCGGAAAACTTTTTACCGCAGTCCTGAGTGAACGTCTTACAAAATATTCCGATGATTTTTTTATTCTAAATGAAAACCAATGTGGATTTCGGAAGGGTTACTCTACGCTTGATAACTTGTTTGTACTTTTTAACTTTTTTGAAATTCTCAAAAACAAGAAGAACAAAATGTTTTGTGCCTTTATTGATTTTGAGAAAGCATTCGACAAAGTTTGGAGAGATGGTCTTTGGTACAAGTTACTCTTGAATAACATGAATGATAATATGTATAATATAATTGTAAATATGTATAGTGGTACAAAATCTTGTATTTCTTATAATGATTGTAAGTCAGAATTTTTTCCATGTAACAATGGAGTACGTCAAGGGGAAAATTTATCTCCCTTTCTTTTTGCCGTGTTCATGAATGACCTTGAATCATACTTGACAAACTGCAATTTAAATGGATTACAAACGATTTCTAATGAAATTGAAACCCAACTTGGTATATATCTGAAACTTTTTGTAATTTTATATGCTGATGATACTGTACTCATGGCAGAATCATCAGCTGATCTTCAAAATCAACTAAATTCATTCCAAGATTATTGTTCTATCTGGAAGCTTAAAGTGAATACAGATAAAAGTAAAGTTATGGTTTTTTCCAGAGGTAAACTCCCAAGGAATCTCAATTTTTCATTAAATGGAGAAAAACTAGAAATAGTCAATAGTCTTAATTATTTAGGAATAGAATTATCCAGGACTGGTAACTTTAAAAGAGCAAAGCAATCTATAGCTGGCAAGGCTACTGTTGCGTTTTACGAAGTATTAAAAATGGGCAGAAAACATGGTCTTTCAGTAAAGATTCAACTTGATCTATTTGATAAGATGGTTAAGCCAATTTTACTCTATGGATGTGAAGTGTGGGGTTTCAGTAATAACGATATAGTTGAAAAGGTACATTTAAAATTCTGTAAATTACTACTTCATTTAAAATCATCTACACCATCATATATGATATATGGTGAACTTGGGAGATATCCTTTGGAAATAGACATAAAAAGTAGAATTATATCATTCTGGGCTAAATTGCTATCTGGAAAAGAGTTAAAATTGTCAAAAATAATTTATAATTTATGTTATTGTATGTCAATCAAAAACGTGGAACATTTTACGTGGCTAGATAATGTTAAAAAAATTCTAAATGAATGTGGATTCGCGTATATTTGGAACACACAAACCTTTGTTGACCCAAACTGGCTTCGACTTACAATTATTGGAAACCTACAAGATCAATTTGAACAATATTGGCATTCTTTATTAGATAATGCATCAAAAGCTATAAATTACAGATTGTTTAAAGATTATTTTGGCATGGAAGTATACTTTGATATTTTAGATAACAAAAATGTTGTAGAGTTATGCAGATTTAGAACAGCAAATCATAAATTACCTATTGAAATTGGAAGATGGAATAACACCAATAGAAATAACAGAATTTGTACGCACTGTAATAAAAATGAACTCGGTGATGAATTTCACTATATTTTAGATTGCCCATTCTTTGAACAAGTTCGAAACATCTATATACCAAAGTATTACTACAGTAGGCCAAATGTTTTAAAATATAAATTACTGTTATCTTCCAAAAAGAAATCAGAACTGATAAAACTAAGTAAATTCATTAATCACATAAATAAAACTGTATGTACTCCGGCTTAACCTACTGAATTGTTCATCTCTGTACATTTCTTCATTACTTACGTACTTAGTATAACATGCTATTGTATATTGTATATATTGTACATATGTATTTCTCTATACCTTGTCAAATTATGATGGTTTATTGAGAATAAAAGATATATACAGTTTTAAAATAAGTTTGATGATTTGTGATTAATACTTGTTTCTAAGGGACAAGTTTTATTTATAGTCAGCATGTTAAAATAACAATACAACACAAGCCCTAGTGGGATTTTGACCCACATACACAACACAAAAATAATTAACAGTTAAAAACAACAAAAGCATGCACACAAATTAATAATTTAAATAAAAGCACTCATAGTAGCAAAATATAGCAAAATAAGTTAAAGCACACATATAGCACAGAGAAGGTAAGCATATACAATAGTAAAGTTAATCAGGCACAGCAAGTATTTGTATAGTAGACTATACTATACAAATCCTTGTGCACAGTAATAAAAGCTTATGATCTAAAAAATGAAGCTGGTGTTATAAGCTAAAAGCATGTTATACTGCTAAAAAATAAAAAAAATATAAATAATATAAAAATTGAAAATACCTTGATGATATTAAAATTGTTTACAAGCATTACATTTGCATTCATTGCCATTCCATGATAGCAACGATTTGTCTACTATACAAATCCTTGGTGATAGTAAAATGTTTTTAAATTGGTTAAATTTGGCAATTTTTCTAAAATCATTCCATAAAACAGCAGCTGTATATTTAAAAGAGTTCTTACCATAGGTAGTAAGTAGTCGTTACGGGGTCCGACCTATAATCCGACAGTCCGATAGTCCGACGGTCCGATAATCCGACAGTCCGATAAATGCTTTATTTCTTTGAAAGTTAACACTATAACATGTGTAATATGGGACCAGAAACCGAACCGTTTACTCACCAAAGAAAGGTCCAGAACATCGGAAACACGATATCATAGACGGACAAACAATTGGCAGGGCCACACAAGAACTAAAAAAAACACATATATGAACAACACGGACTCCATAAAAACCTGGATCCAGTCGTGATGAACCGGTAGTGTCACAGGCACTTGGGTCCATGATTTTTTTTAAATTTTTTTCGATTTTATCAATAAAATGTGCATCTACAACGTATATGAACCCGTTTGACATACGAAGCATGTCAAACGGGTTCATTGACGTTGCAGATGCACATTTTATTGATAAAATAAAAAAAAAAAAAAAAAAATCCTGGACCCAAGTGCCTGTGGTAGTGTAAGGGGTCGGCCATTTAACTTAAAGGGGGGGGGGGGGTTATGGTTTTTTGTTTCGTTCAGAATTTTTTTTTCGGACAACACAAGAGTTAGAATATTTATTTTTTTTTTGTCGCGCTAAGAGCGAAATTTTTTTCCAGAATTTAACATTAAGTTATATAACAAAAACTCTGAATCAGATTATTTTTTTTTTCCTCCACCAAAATTAGAATATTTTTTTCAGCAACATTGGGAATCAGAATATTTTTTTAGAAAAAAAAACATAACCCCCCCTTCAAGTTAAATGGTCGTTCCCTAAGTAAAGTATCCCGTATATTTTTTAGCAGCGACTACTTCAGGCTTTAGTAGCGTGTGGCCGAGTCCAGCCAAGAAAAGTCACTATTGAAAAAAAAGATGAAATAAATGAATACAAAAAAAAAGGAAAAGACAAACAGAAGAGCGTACCAGTGTCCCCCGGCCTTTATCATGGAATATTTATGTTAAAAAGCAATGTCGACACATCAATAGAGCTGGATACAATAATGTGTGCGAATTGATTGATTGATTGATTGATTGCTTAAGGTCCAGCAAGCAATATTTCAGTCATATTCAGCATGAGAAAAGTTTGTAAACAATTGATTGATTGATTGCTTAAGGTCCAGCAAGCAATATTTCAGTCATATTCAGCATGAGAAAAGTTTGTAAACAAACAATCAGAAAGAGGGGACTCTGGGATGGATCAACATGGGCAACCACTTAACACGGGAACTTGTTTTTCTGTCTCTTCCGACGACAGGTTAGTCTTATTTTTATTCCCCGGGATTCCGACGGGTGACCCTGCTATAGTCGCCTTCTACGACAAACGCATATATAAAAAGTTACGATTGAAGGAATTGTCCCTAAGTGACCCCTTATATCACGGAAAGAAACAGCATCGGAATATGACAAAATAAACAACTGTGCCATGAACGGCCCATATCCTGAAATTACGAATATATCATTTTTGGCCAAATTATTTTTCAAAACTTTCATCAGTTTAAAGCATTTGTCGGACTATCGGACCGTCGGACTATCGGACTGTCGGATCATAGCTACGGCCCCGTCGTTACTCTAGGTATCTCTACAATATTAGAATATCTAAAACTATATTTACTATTTCTTAAAACAACTAAATCATTTAAACCTGGTGGAGACAGTTTATACAATATTTTAAAACATTCTAATGCCATAGTGCGCATTCTCCTTATTTGCAGAGATGGTACTTTTGCTATATGTAAAAGTTCTTCATATGTGCTATTGTAATCTTCATAGATAAAACGTAAAGTATTTGCTTTTAAATTAAAGTGCCAAGCCAAAGGACAAAAATTGAAATTAGACAATATAAAAGAATGAAAAATTGTTAGCTTATTAAGCTTAGATAAAAAGGGGAAAAAACCAATACGTTTTAGTACACTCAATTGCTGTGAAGCTTTACGACAGATATTTGTTATATGTTTATCAAAATTTAGCTGATAGTCTACATCAATACCCAATAATTTTACAACTTCATCACATGATATATTAACAGACTCAATATTAAAAACAGGTTCTTTTGCATAAGTTTTCTTGCCAACAGCAATAGCTTGAAATTTATCTGGGTTGGCTTGCATACAATTAATATTAAACCATTCAATTAAAATAGAGCTTTCTTTTTCTAAAACATTAATTAAGGTACTAATATTATAATCTTGATCTGCATATGATAAGGTGTTGCCGTCAGCATAGTTGTACAATGTACCATGTTCAATGAAGTAAAAAATATCGTTTATAAAAACGTTAAAAAGCAAGGGCCCCATTGTGGACCCTTGGGGAACACCTTTCTGTAAAATTTCCCAATCACTGACCACCCCCTGAAGTTTGATTTGTTGCTTACGGCCTGTCAAATAATTTTCTAGTAATTTTACTGATTGGGATGACAGTCCATAAGCAGCCAATTTACTGAGAAGAATGTTATGTGGCAGACAATCAAAAGCTTTCGAAAGATCCACCAAAATAGCTGCCACATAACAATTCTTGTCCAGAGCTGATTTCCAATCTTCAAGGCGTCTCAGTAGTGTGGTCTGACATCCATGGCCCTTTCTGAAAGCACATAGAAAATCATGGAAAATATTAATAAAAAATTCGACTTAAACTGAACTGGACGATAGCTTTTTTGTTTGTCTAGAGGATCATTTTTTTTGTGCAGAGGTACAACTTGTGCTTCTTTTAGTCTGTTTGGAAATTGGCTGTGTTTTATTGTGTTATTTAAAAGTGTGGTGAGATGTTTGTTGAGTACAGATGCACCAGCTTTGAGAAGTTTACATGATATTTGGTCAACACCAGTAGCTTTCTTGATATTAATTTTGTTGACCAGTTTAGTTATAGTGTCTGTGTTTGTTGATTTGAAATCAAAGTTAAAGTTGTTTTTGGAGCGTTTTTTCTGATGCGGTCTATGCTAGGGTGGTTGTTTTCATCAAAGATAATTCCTTTACCAATATCATTTGCAACATTTACAAAAAAAAGAATTAAAAGTATCACATACATCTTTTTAGTCATTTAATACCGGTATTACATCGTTTTCCATTAAAACAATTTTTTGCTGACCACCTGCCGATTTTTTTGACAAAAATGGTTTGACTGTAGGCCAGAAGTTATTTGCCTTATGACCTCCTATACACCTCTCTAAAAAATATGTTCTGACTGATCTTTTTTTCAGCTTTGTAACAAGGTTGTGTTGTTTTCTGTATGTCTCCCATGTTTTGTCTGTATGGTATTTTTCATATTTATTTCTTAGCATTTGGTTGCTGTACATTGCTTTTCTTAATTCTCTGTTCATATATGGGATTGAGTTTTTTCTGGGGTAGTGGTGTTTGACTGGAACATGTTTATCAATGACCTTAGACTTAGAGACTTCACATTCAAAGTGATCATATTCTGTATCTATATCTGTAACATTATCGCAAGATTCATTTAAAAGATGAATCTTTGCACGGATAATCATCGGGCGGCAGGACAGGACGGGCTGATACTGGCACTACTCACTTTAAAACATCAGAGTTGATGACTTAGGATATTACTCTAGCAGAGACTTAAATTTGCTGCCAAAATGTGACTATGTATTGAAAACTTTGTGCCTTGACCCTGCCGGTAACGTAAAAATGGCCGACCACAAACATAAGAACAAAGCTGCCATTAGTAAAAACTCTTTACACAATGGACTCATAATAATAATTTTAATGAGCGGAGATATCAGGGGCGGATCCAGGATTTGTGGTTAGGGGGGCGTGAGTAGGCGAGGCGTCTGGGGACCGCTTAAGGTCCCCAGCGGGTCCAAGGCAGAGCCCTGGCAGGGGAATAGGGGGGCTAAGCCCCCCGGAAGCTCTGGGGTTTGAGGAATTACAGACATTTATTTGAACGACAATTTTGAACCAACCACACCATTTTTATCAGACCAAAAAAACTTGACTTTGAGTCTTAATTTTATCGGATAATTGTTAACAGTATGTTTTTGTCAGATTATAAGAAGGCATACCTTATAAGAACCTAAAGTAAAAAAAATTCTTTAACAACCGTGATGCGAATTGTTCAACTCATGACTGATCGATCACGATATTTTAACCCTTCAAAGAACTATTGGTTTAGTTTTAACGCATTCCTCATTTCACTAATTGATCTGTACTTTAGGTGCTTGTCCTTTCGGGTGGTTCTAGTTAATGCTGCCCGTCCGGATGGAGCTTTTCTTTTCGTCGTTTGATTCATTCATTGAAAACGTATGATTCGACCGTTCTTGTTTATAGACAAATAAAAGCGGAAATTGTCAATACATGAACTTGTTGTTGATTTCTGATAAGCTAACGTAACTAAATTAGATGATCAGAATCGTTTCATGCAGCATTAATGTTAACATATTAGTCTTTGTTTGTCTATAAACAAGAACGAATCATACGTTTTCAATGAATGAACCAACGGCAAAACGAAAAGCTTCAACCGGACGGACAGTGTATACTGATCATTTATCAATGGGTAGAGCTTTTTAGAATGATATCCCAAATTTACTCCTAATATCATTACTATTCATTTTGACTTACAGGTCACGAGTTAACCATTCATGAAAATGTTGTTTGTTGAACTGCTTAATTAACGTTGTATAACATATGCTTTGCGAATTTTAGGGGGGGGCGCACGCCCCCCTCTAAATCCGCCACTGGTTATAGCCATTAACCCAGGTCCCATAAAATTTCCATGCGGGCAATGTGGTAAATCTGTGAGGAGTAATCAACGGGCTATTCGATGTGAGGAATGCCTATATTGGCAACATATAAAATGGAATACATGTCAAAACGCCCCCACTACCAAAACGCCACCACTTTATACCAAAACGCCCCCACCTTTTTATTGCCAAAAACGGCACATTTAATAAATGTTTTCTACTCAAGCGAAGATACATGTATCATGTGTGATGTCTTGTAATTCAAGATTTGTCCAGTAAATTTATATATTGTATATGTATACATGCTTATCTTACATCGGACGACAACGAACTTGTATATACATGTATACGCTCCGGTAATAGTGTTTATAAGTATATAAAACTGACTTATATTCTAGGCAAAGTTTATAGGAGTTTATAATGTAAAGGGGGCAATTCAAGTGGGACTGAAAGAAACAATAAGCCATGGTTTGATTTAGAATGTAGAAATGCACGTCAGAAGAGAAAGAGTCAACCTCAGCCCTCGGGTCAATACGTCAAAATTATTTGAATTAAAAAAAAAATTAAATGCCGCTCCGGATGCGGGAGAAGATGATCTAGATTTCAATATTGACTCAAATTTTATGGATAATCTCAATCAATTTTTATATATCCAGAGAAGAGAGTTTTGATTGTATCAAAAGCTGAAAAACGATAAAGCATCTGGAGAAGATGGTATAATCAATGAGTACATTAAATCTACTGCTCATCAATTCATAAATATATACGAAAAGCTATTTAATCTGATATTTGATTGTGGAATTATCCCTGAGAGTTGGGTGATTGGCAAAATTAAACCTATTTACAAGAACAAGGGTGACTCAAGCGAACCTAAAAATTATAGACCCATCACGATATTAAGTTGCTCGGGGAAACTGTTTACATCTGTTCTGTGTAACAGACTTTGTACCTATTCGGAATACGTTGCTGTATTCACTAAATATTACTTGAAGCCATATAGCCACATCAAGCCATTCTTTTGTTGGCTTTGTACATTTGTTTTTCACAATACCTTGGCTTGTGTGTTTTTTTACTTTCTTACCGGTAATAAAGCTCCTAAAAGACCGTCGGCACGGATAAAGGCATATAATTATTGTAATAATTAATGAAACATATAAATTTAATTAAATGCAATCATCATTAATTAAATGTATAACTTTAATAAATAGATTAATAAAAATATAATAAAACAAAAACAAAATATTCGAACAAAAACGAATCGTGGGAAGCCTAATAAACATTTGAATCACATAAAATATTTTTTTTATAATGATTTATTTTGGAAAAAAGGTGGGCGTTTTGGTAAAAAGTGGGGGCGCTTTGGTAAAAAGTGGGGGCGTTTTGGTAGGGGGCGTTTTGGTAGTGGGGGCGTTTTGACATGTTACCGACAATACCATAAAATGCATAGACCTACCTTTAAAGGAATATGATAGGTTTTTTTTGAAAATCTAATAAAAGCAAGGAGATGTAATCCAAAGAGCTTGATGTGTGGGTATTTAAACATAAATAGTACACGTAATAAACATGAGTATATTCGAGATCTACTTCAACGAAATTTAGTTGACATATTATTTCTGTCAGAAACAAAAATTGATGCATCTTTTACGAGTTGAAGTTGCGGCTGTATCGAGAAACAGATACGGTGTTGAAAAAACTGTTGATACTCATAAAATATTGATAAATGCAATAAAATGTTATGTTTTTCTTCAAGAAATATGATAGACAAAACCATATGTGAAGTTTTATGACGAAATATCTCCGATTTCTATGTAAATTTACGAGTTGAAGTGGGGAAACACCCACAGGTAATTTTAGCGATGTATTTTTTTTTTATCTTGGACAAGAATAATGAGCGTCCTGATTGGATGACCGATTTAAAACACACTGACTCCGCATGGTAAAAAGATGCATGTAAAAGAAATCTATGTTATATTTATTCATTTGTTTGATTCTGGAATATTGTTGATCATTGATTTAACAAGAAACCAGAGGGTCCCAGGGGCCTGTAATCGCTCACCTGGATCAAAGCTGCTTTCAATAACAACGCAACTGCACTGTTGCGGCCATATTGGTGGGAGAGCGTGACTGCCGGACACAAATTTGGAAGAGGACCATCCAATGACTATTGCATCAAAGTTTGGTTTTAATTGAGCTATTGGTTCCAGACGAGATGGTTTTTATGTGAATTTCCCATAGGGTCATATGTTAAACTAAGTACAGCTGTGCAGCCATCTTGGTCAGAGGGTGGGACCACCAGACACAATTTTGGAAGAGGACCATCCATTGACTATTTTATCAAAGTTTGGTTCCAATTGAGCAACTGGTTCCAGACAAGAAGATTTTTATGTGAATTTCCCATAGGTTCCTATGTTAAACTAAGTTCGGCTGTGGGGGCCATCTTGGTCGAAGGACCGAACCGCCTGATATATTTTTGGAAGAGAACCATCCAATGACTATTTCATCAACATTTAGTTCTTATTGAGCAAATGGTTTCAAACAAGAAGATTTCTATTGAAATTTCCCATAGGGTCCTATGTTAAATTAAGTTCGGCTGTGGCGGCCATCTTGGTCGGAGGTCTGAAATGCCAGACATACATTTGGAAGGGGACCACCCAAGGATAATTTCAGCAGAGTTTGGTTGAGATTGGCTCAGTAGTTTCAGAGGAGAAGATTTTTTTTTAATTTCATCCCCCCTTTTTCTATTTTTAGCTTGGTGGCCATCTTGGTTGGAAGTCGGGATCACCGGACACAATTTTGGAAGGGGGCCATCCAAGGACTTTTCCACCAAAGTTTGGTTGCAATTGGCCCAGTGGTTTCTGAGGAGAAGATTTTTATGTGAATTTCCCATAGGGTCCTATGTTAAGCTAAGTTCGGCTGTGGGGACCATCTTGGTCGAAGGGCCGAACCGCCTGACATATTTTTGGAAGAGAACCATCTAATGACTATTTCATCAACATTTAGTTCTTATTGAGCAAATGGTTTCAGACAAGAAGATTTTTATGGGAATTTCCCATAGGGTCCTATGTTAAATTAAGTTCGGCTGTGGCAGCCATCTTGGTTGGAGGTATGAAATGCCGGACACAATTTTGGAAGGGGGCCACCCAAGGATCATTTCAGCAAAGTTTGGTTGAAATTGGCTCAGTAGTTTCAGAGGAGAAGATTTTTTCTATTTTTAGCTTGGCGGCCAACTTGGTTGGAAGTCGGAATCACCGGACACAATTTTGGAAGGGGGCCATCCAAGGATCATTCCACCAAAGTTTTGTTGCAATTGGCCCAGTGGTTTCTGAGGAGAAGATTTTTATGTGAATTTCCCTTAGGGTCTTATGTTAAGCTAAGTTCGGCTGTGGGGGCCATCTTGGTCAAAGGGCCGAACCGCCGGACACATTTTTGGAAGAGAACCATCCAATGACTATTTCATCAAAATTTTGTTCTTATTGAGCAAATGGTTTCAGACAAGAAGATTTTTACGGGAATTTTCCATAGGGTCCTATGTTAAATTAAGTTCGGCTGTGGTGGCCATCTTGGTCGGAGTTCTGAAATGCCGGACACAATTTTGGAAGAAGGACCACCCAAGAATCATTTCAGCAAAGTTTGGTTGAGATTGGCTCAGTAGTTTCAGAGGAGAAGATTTTTTTTTAATTTCATCCCCCCCTTTTTCTAATTTGCATAATCGGTCAAAATCGGCAAAAGTTCAAAGTTCATAAAAAATCCTGTAATATATGTTAAAAACCTCATCATTATGCTTATACATTTCAAATTTGGGCACATTCTGGCTTAAAATAGAGCAGTTTTGGCCATTTGAAGAAATTTCTATTTTTAGTAACGATGGCCATCTTGGATACAGCACGGCGCTGACGGACACAATTTTGAGAGGGACCCACCCAGGGACCATCCCTGCCAGGTTTGGTTTCATTTGGTTCAGCGGTTTCAGAGGAGAAGATTTAAATGTGATCTTTTATCAAAATATGCCAAATTTGCATAATTGGTATAAATCGGCTGAAAGAAAAATTTCAAACAAAAACCCCGAACATATGCTAAACTACTCCTTGCCATGTAGCTGCAGTTAAAATTTGAGCTCATTTTGACTTATACTAAAGCAGCAATGGACAATTGAAGAAATTTCTATATTTAGTAACAGCAGCCATCTTGAATGGAGGGCGGGGCTGTCGGACACAATTTTGAAAGGGACCCACCCAGGGACCATCCCTGCCAGATTTGGTTTAATTTGGTTCAGCGGTTTCAGAGGAGAAGATTTAAATGCGATCTTTTATCAAAATATGCCTCATTTGCATAATCGGTATATATCGGCTGAAAGAAAAATTTCACAGAGAAACCCGGAATAAATGTTAAACTACTTCTTGCCATGTAGCTGCAGTTAAAATTTGAGCTCATTTTGACTTACACTAAAGCAGCAATGGACAATTAAAATTTCATCCCCCCTTTTTTCTATTTTGAGCTTGGCGGCCATCTCGGTTGGAAGTCGGGATCATCGGACACAATTTTGGAAGGGGGCCATCCAAGAATCATTTCAGCAAAGTTTGGTTGAGATTGGCTCAGTAGTTTCAGAGGAGAAGATTTTTTTTAATTTCATCCCCCCTTTTTTCTAATTTGCATAATCGGTCAAAATTGGCAACAGTTCAAAGATCATAAAAAATCCTGTAATACATGTTAAAAAGTTCATCATTATGCTTATACAGTTCAAATTTGGGCACATTCTGGCTTAAAATAGAGCAGTTTTGGCCATTTGAAGAAATTTCTATTTTTAGTAACGGCAGCCATCTTGAATGGAGGGCGGGGCTGTCGGATACAATTTTGAAAGGGACCCACCCAGGGACCATCCCTGCCAAGTTTGGTTTAATTTGGTTCAGCGGTTTCAGAGGAGAAGATTTAAATGTGATCTTTTATCAAAATATGCCTAATTTGCATAATCGGTATATATCGGCTGAAAGAAAAATTTCACAGAAAAACCCGGAATATATGTTAAACTATTCCTTGCCATGTAGCTGCAGTTAAAATTTGAGCTCATTTTGACTTACACTAAAGCAGCAATGGACAATTAAAATTGCATCCCCCCTTTTTTCTATTTTGAGCTTGGCGGCCATCTTGGTTGGAGGTCGGGATCACCGGACACAATTCTGGAAGGGGACCATCCAAGAATCATTTCAGCAAAGTTTGGTTGAGATTGGCTCAGTAGTTTCAGAGGAGAAGATTTTTTTTTAATTTCATCCCCCCTTTTTTCTAATTTGCATAATCGGTCAAAATCGGCAAAAGTTCAAAGTTCATAAAAAATCCTGTAATATATGCTAAAAAGCTCATTATGCTTATACAGTTCAAATTTGGGCACATTCTGGCTTAAAATAGAGCAGTTTTGGCCATTTGAAGAAATTTCTATTTTTAGCAATGGCGGCCATCTTGGAAGGGGGCCATCCAAGGACCATTCCACCAAAGTTTGGTTGCAATTGGCCCAGTGGTTACTGAGGAGAAGATTAAAATGTGAAATGTTGACGGACGGACGACAGACGACAGACGAAAAGTGATGACAATAGCTCACATGGCCTAAAGGCCAGGTGAGCTAAGAAGGGAAAAGGGGGGGGGGATTTTATTTGTGAATTTTACAGTTAAATAAATGTTATGTTTCGACAGTTTAAAGAGAAAAATAAAAATTTGTTGCGACTAAAGCTTAAATCAGCGTTAAATATTGAACAAATATCAGTGGTTTTGTAAATGAGATTTATTTTAAATGGAAAACCTGAATTTATTATTTATTAATTTATTATTAATGATACAATTTTATATCCCTTGGCTATGATGAAAATTTGAAATAAAACCACAGGACCGGACTTTAAGCAAAAATGATAATCCATGATTAGTTTTTTTATTTAAAAAAATTCCAGGACCCCTGTGTCCATGATTTTTTTTTTTTTTTAAGTTAATAATATGAAATATTGACATCCACACTTGCCTTTTAGACAGCACATTTCTGTGTACCACAAAAAAGAAAACAAAACTTACAAATTTGATCATTGTACCATAGCCGTGATCGCAGTCGCTGCTTCGCGACCCCTGCAGATTTACACTGAGAGTGCAAATCCTATCGGAGCAGTTTTGGCTTGTTTTTTGTTTTTTGGTTTTTTTTTTTGTTTTTGCTTTGGTTTTTTTAGCAACATAATGTGTTTCGTTATTAATTTCGGTTAAAGTGATAAAAGTGGAGGCTATATTTATATTAAGTTTTTTTTTTTTTACATATTATAAGAATTGTGAGTGTATACAGTAGATTTGTATTGATTTTTCGAAAGCCGCACAACGAATATTTCCTTACATATGAAATCATAACACGAATATACATGCAAGCTGTTAATTTCATATTTTTCTTTATCAATATTAACTATTCTGTCGTTTTTTTTCGTTTTTTTCCCCCCGAACATCACGTAAGCTGTCATAATCACTTAAAATAAAGCAATTTAGCACATTTAATCGGAAGCAAACCATCAGAGCCTTTTTTATATTTTGCTTTGGGCTTGGTATTTATTTTCTTAAATCTGCAGTTGAGAAATCAAATCGTCTGCTATGTATACTAATTCGCATTTTACCCCATCACTACTCTAAGTAATAAATTTCCTTGACTAAATGCGGGAGCACAGTAGTCATGATCGTATTGGCGCTGCCTTGTGATGGAATGGATAGTTCTAGAAGGTGGTTCGAATCCCATCAGTCCTTTTGTTTGTTTGTCTACATTGTTAAGGTTGACTTCAGAACGGCATTTTTGGCTGTAAGATTATGAGACTGTAAATGCATTTATTGCAAAATAACCTATTTGTCGTCAGTTCTTAGACGGTATCCGAAATCATGGGTAGCGGTCGAGAAGTGCATATGTCTAAAAATACATCTTTAATATGACAGATAAGTTTCAATGGACAGAGGTGCGATCTCCAAATACACCATTGTTTTTTAAACGATAGACCGATTGCTTGTTCTTGATATATTAAAAACAGAAAAAAGCCGCGTTCGCGATCGTTTTATTTCCTATTCAAAATATTCCAGACGAGGCACATTATTCATTCAGAAAAAAGTGGGATCTGCTCTGACGGAAACCGAAAATTGGGATTTGCTTGTTGACTACAAGTCGAGATGGTCGGCAAATGTTAGATGCAGGTGTTCACCTATCTGATAAGCGCACATTGCTAATGAACCCCGCGGGAACCTCGGGGTATAGAAATGGGACCGAGAGCTTCTTCGGCTTGAAGGGGCGTCCGTCGGTTGTGCGGGAGGTATAAATACACAACCAACCCGTCCTGCGGATGAGACGTAAATAAAACCGAGGTCCCGTGTTGAGAGATTTCCACCCTCTCCGCACGTTTAAGAACCCAGTGAAACAGCTCATTATGAGCATTATGTTCATGATGAGTGGTCCATAAGAGACCTGTTGCACTGGCTAAGTTATCCGTCCCTACCCATCACCTTTCCTTGTTTCGAGTCCCGTGGCGTTTAATTTTTTTAATGTTCTCGTCCTGAATATAGCTGAAAAATTGCTCGCTGGACGTTAAACACCAATCAATCAATCAATCACATTGCTAATGAAGACGCACATACCGTTTCAAACACAGTACAACATATTCTACCGAATCCGCTTCTGCTTTTACAAATGGTGAAGAAACAACAGATTCTATTATTTCTAAAATGCTTTCAAATTTATCTTGCCTTGTCTTCGACCGCTCGAGTGTAATGAAAAAAATCAAATACGCTTTTTAATGAAAGGAGAGAAAACCTTTTCTAAAGAAAATATTCCCGCTTTCAGTGTACAAAGATAATAAAATCTGGTGACAATCATCCAAAACATTTCAGAAAGTTAATTATGTAACATGTTCATTGGTATTATGAAAATACAGATTTGGAGTTATTTGTACAATTTGTACAAATCCAGAGAAAAATATGTTAAATAAGTAAATCATTTTTTTTTATAGAAGTTTAAAAAAAGGGAATGTCGTGTATATAATTTTCTTTATAAAAGTTAAAGCCTCTATTGAACTGTCTATAGCAGCTCATTTTTTCATTGTCATCTGACCGGCTTTTTAAAAGATACGTCTCTACATCTTTGTCGGAGGGCAAGCTCATTCTCGTTACCACTGATTTTTTCATTACATTTCCGTAAAAACTGTACAAGTTCAGTCTTTTTTTTAAAGTTAGGAAGTCTTCAAGTGTTGCCTTGGAATCTACGTCAATTAATTTCATATTTTTTCGCACTTGTTATTTATTCAATCAATTTATTAAAAACCGACAGGAAAACTTTTGCAACCGGAAATGCTATATATACCCACTGCCAAGGACGATAATTCAAATTACGAATGCTAACTCCATTTTCCGCAAAGAGGGAATAACCACCAACACCTGTAAATTGAGGCTCTTTGAAGGGAATTCCTTTTTAAATAACATTTATTTTTACAAATAAAATTAACCGCAATTGTTGCTGTATTTAAAAAACAAATACATGAGTTTCCGTTTTGAAAATATATGAATACAGCATATTTTAAACTCTAAATGAAAATATAAATACATTATAAAATGATTAAAATTAATTAGAAATGAAATAGCTATATAGACCAAGGCCGTAGCCAGGGGGTGCACGTGCAAAAAACAAAAAAACCCTTGTGTATACTTGATTTTAACGTCAATATTACGATTTTATTTTCTCTGTGCACATCAGATGGTTATCATTTTACCATAGATAAACAGTAAATGTAATGTTAATTGACATTTGAGAGTTAATCCTCTTGACCTAATGGTCTGTTTCTGATGTTGACTGCTTCACAGTATGTCACTATGTACTGATATTTTCTTGCATTTTGATCAATTGTTTCCTTGATTATACTGTTTGTAAAATGCTAAAACCTCAGAGCTTCCGGGGGCTTTGTCCCCCAGGGCCACCTACTGCCGCTGGGGGCCTAAAGCGGCCCCCAGACCCCTCGCCTATTAGTTGTGCACCCCCTTTCAGAAAACCTGGCTACGGCCCTGTAGACTAATCAGATTTTTCCCTGCTATTGTTCACACCCTTGAGCACTTTACAAAACTGCCAAAATACACATATATACACCAGACTGAGAGCAGCTGATGTAACTTCTTTGTTGTATTCCATTTGCAACTTTGATTTTGTCGTAACCATTATTGTTATTGTTCAAATGTGCCTGGCTTTTAAGAAATCACTACAAGAGAGATCACTTGACATTAAGGCAGAGCCTTAAAAAGGGTAACTTAATTTAGTTCAGAGCTCATTAGATTGCAGATCAAATGTTGAACAATTCAACCACCAGTGTTTTGAGAGGAGTGTTAACATATGTGAACCACCAGACATATAGGTTAAAAAACCTAGAATATGCGGGAGACACATAATGAGAGATAATGTTGAAGCAGAGGGTCCGGAAGACTACTTTAGGAAGGCACCTGTTTTCGACTATGCGCTAAATGAAATGAAAACAAGGTTTACCGACCTACACGTCAGAACCGCTTTTTTGGGACTACAGTTGGTTCCATCTATTATTGAAAATATTGCTCCATAACTCCATAACTCAGCTCCCCCCCGCCCCCCCCCCCCCCGTCAACAGAGTCTCTGGATCCGCCCCTGAATATTTGTTAAATAATTTTTTTTTTAAATAAAGTACTGAAAATGGTTATTAAATCTAGATTGATAAGACTTAAAACTATGTAAAACGTAGATTTTGGTTTCTTCTCTTCATGTGGACCTGCACATCGTCGCGATTAGGAAAAGAAGAATAGTGACTATATATATATATATAGAACTATATCGTTTTTCTCAATTTTTTATTTATTTTTGTATTCAATATGATTATTAATGCATAATATTGTTATAAATAACACATAAAGCAACATAAATAAAACCATGGCCGAAACGTCTTTATAAAGTGTGACCGAACTAGTACTATGGACGAAACGTCCTGTACCCGTTTTCAATTGATAACTTTACGATTTGGCGCGCCGACAGGAATAAATTTGGATGAGGAGTAATGGTCTATATTCGATCTGACCAAGCAGCAGACAGGAAAATACAATATGAATTTAGAGAAATCGAATCAATAGGTGTTCAGTAGATACGATAGCGTAGCCCTCAGTCCGCTTTTGCTCCCAGCGAGGGTTACGAATCGGTCCCATTCAACGTATGGGAGCAGCGCACGGAGTGATTCACACCGGGCGGTTTTTTGTCCTGATTCCGTTGTAAGTGGTTGGGAAAATCAACGGGGGTGAAAGATAAATATATTTAGGTAAACCTTGAGGTGTTAAGTAAACGCTGCATCAATCCATGATAGACTTATATCCATCTGAAAATTTGAATGCATGAAATCTTCTTTCTGTCCGACATTTTGTTTACAAGTTGCTATTTCACGTGCACTTGCCTCGTTTTGGAGATATCCTTATTTGGATCAATCGTAGTATAAACATCGTAGTAAAAGTTTTTCATATTTGGCATTCAGATCCATATATGGATCGGCTACGCCCATCACGAGAGTATACGTAAGGTGCCATGGCGGACAAGAAACAATTTTCGAATACGAAATCGACCATGAAGGTAGAAACAGGTATTGTAACACTTATTTCGTATCACCATTACTTAAAAATTGTAGGGAATAATAAGTTATGACCAGAGATGCAAAAAGAAAGTTGAAATATTCACGGAACGAAAATTTTAATTTGCTCCCATACGTTGAATGGGACCGATTCGTAACCCTAACTGGAGCACAAGCGGAATGAGGGTTGCGTTATCGTATCTAGATGTTGAGGCAACATCTGGAAATGAGAAATGGTTTGTTGGTGGAGTCTATAAACCTCCCAGTATATCCAATGAATACTTTTACACTGAGTTTGGCCAGACAGTTGATAAAATAATTTCAAGACGATAAATATATTTTTATTGGTGATTTTAACTATGATATGCTTAACTGTGAAAAGAGTGCAATGTTACGAGATATCTGTGATATTTTTAACATGAAAAATATTGTTCAAAAAGCTACTTGTTTTACTAAAATTGCCAAGGCAACTCTTTTAAGACTTAATTTTAACTTGTCAAGAGTGTGATTTTAAAAAGGTGTGTAATTTTGGTACTGGTATTAGTGATGTGCATAATTTTATTGCGGTTCAATTGTGATCTGCCAAAAATGTTTCCGAAGAAGAAACTTTGTCGAAGTTTTAAAAATTTTGATGTTACAAATTTTTTACAAGATCTAGAAAACCAAAATTTAGATATGTCAAATTTTGATAATGTAAATTCAGCTTATGATCATTTTAGTAAATATTTTGATGAGGTAGCTGATAAGCATGCACCTTTTAAAGAGAGGAATATTTTTATACCAAATCAGGTTCCATATATCAGGCCTCGACATTAACGTTTGTCCGATTGTCCGGTACTAGTGAAAACTGACGTCGGACAAGTAGATCTTGTGTTACGGTGTCCGACGGGACAATTGAAAAAGTCAGATTCCCAAACGTGCCGGTACGACGGACAAATCTATTTCCACTGGTATAAAATACTGGGTTTGTTGTATAAAAGAGCCCTGTTTGATCTCCAATTTGTCCATAATTTATTTTGATTAAAACTAAAGCGAAACGCCAGATCAAAACTCTTTTTATTGTATCATTTATCGTTCTCCATGTAGCTGTAATAATGTAGCTCCTGTGACAAACTTGTGTCTCGGCGGAGCTACAAAGCGGTCCCATTCGTCACAATGGAGCAAAAAATAAATTGCAGTTGAAACATAAAAACTCACTATTTACGCTTCAAACATTTCATTATAACTATTACTGATGATCACAGTCCTTGTTAAATCGGTTTGGCTGAGAAATGTATGCTTTTCAAAGGTAGCAACAACCTTGCTCAAATTTATCGATCGTTCGCCATAACCGGAAACTACGGAAGGCGGAGCTTTTCTAAATAAGATATTTCTTACTACGGCTGATGTAAACATTCACGCCTCAAATTGCCAAATATGGTATCGACATCCAAATAAGGAAAATACCAAAGTGAGACCGGAAATGACGAAATTCAAAATGTCCAGAGAAAGTAAACATGGATTTTTATTTTGTGGGAATTACATTCTAAAATACTGGTAGGTGATAAAAACTTGTTATAATAGTGGACAAAAGGAAAGGTTATGTCTTATTATTGATAAATGCAGGCGTCAGAAACTCTGTAAGCGAGCGCAAAAAATCTCGGTGGTTGCTCCATTACGTGTAATGGCATCCCCTTAAAACCCTTGCGAGTAAGCGAGCATTTAGGGTTTATTATTAGAATTATTCTCCATGCTGTGATGAAGTTCAAGGACATTGACAAAATTAAAGTCGCAATCTCAGAAACACTTTAATGAACGAAAATATCAATATTTGAAATAATATGAGACAGGCAACCTGTTTGAAGGACGAAGTCCTAAAATTTCAATAATACAATGATCCGTACACGTTAGCCTCACCGCCACCGGACGCAATTACGAACAATTTCGATGATATTGACCGTGGCATTTGATAATAATTTATAAATTTGACCAAATTGATGAAGCTGATTGCATGTTCATATTTCACATTAAACACCAATATTCCATTTGAATCATAGCCCATATATTATTCAATGCATTGTTACGGGTTTTAACTTGGAACATATTTTCATGACCCCGTTCTAGTCACTCTGTGACCTAGATCCGGACATAATTTCGAACGACATCATAATAACCTTTCTAGTGTAAATTATTTAATGACAACTGTTAAAATTGAAAAAGCATTCATTCATTTACGTTCACATATCCATTTGTATATAATACACATGAAATAAAAACATTTCCTTTATTCATACCATAAATGTGTGCCAGTTTGCATTCGGAATTCCTTTGACTCTTCAATGAATAAGGTACATCACGGATTTTGACATTTTGGGATAGATCAAGGTAAGGAAAATGTATTATATTGACTGTTTTTGTTTTAATTTCAATGTGTTCTACATATGCATAGAACCAGGAGATCATATTCTTTCCAATTACAGGCATAAGATAACAAAATATGCGAACCTCAATGAATTTCAGCGATAGATTCCAAGTGCAATTGTCGATCGTTTTCTGTTTACAAATATGAAAACCCGTCTGCAACATTCAACAACTGCGCATGAATAATTTTCTCCCAAAATACGAGTAATTTAGCGGGGTATCTATTTATAAAAGCATTTTTTTAATTCATGTTTTGAAGGAACAATTAGGGGACATACTTTTTATTTCGATCGTAATTGCGTCCGGTGAGGCTATTATCTTTTATTTTGAATGAATTGTGTAGCCGATTTGTTATGGCGTTCATTTTACCTACGCCGCTCTTCCATCGGTAAACTGACGAGTTCTGTCCCCTGGCTCGTACCTTGGCTAGATTGAGACAAATTGAGTCAGTCTATTCCATCGGGAGTTTCGTAGAGATTTTTTTATTAGAATTTTATTAAAAGTTTATTTCGATTTTGCATAGAGTCAATAATCAAAGAATTGGGAATTTTTCATCAATTGATCTATTTTTTAAACTTCCGGTGAGCAGATTTTTAGCTATCAATATAGAAGGAAAAATCGGACAGCTTACCGTTAGAAGGACTTCGTCCTTTATAAGAACAAGAATCACTCCGGAACGGACACGTAAAAATTATCGGATATCAATTTGGCGCCAAATTTAAACTTGTCTTTTGTGCAATATACGATAGTGGACTTGATTTAGGCTTTTGGGAAATATTGAAACCTTTGAAATGGACAAATATTACAAGCTTTTTCCTGATCTGGTTGAAAAGATCCACTAAATTTTTTATTTCTCTATGAATTTAAATAAAATACTTTGTTTTATTTATATCACAGGCACTTGTTTCTGGTAAAAAAAATATACCTAGATACTGGCATATATAGTATCTAGGTATATTTTTTTTTTACCAGAAACAAGGATTCATATAACACAAATATGAGTTATTACAATTTGTGTGGTATTGGATCACAACACAGTAATATTTCAAAAGGAAAAGGGGGGGTACACATAAAAATCAGTGGTATGCAAGACTCCAATCAAGATAGACAGAAATAAAAATGTGACATTGAATATATGTCCTTAAGGTAGTTATGAATAAAAAAAAAACCCAGAACAAATCAGTTCAGGCAGCTTTAACTATTTACTTAATTTGGGCAGGGTAACGTCAGAGGCCTGAGGTGTCGCGAAACAATGTTTCGATTAATCGCAATTGACTTCTCCCAGAAGTCTCCCCACTTCTCTCTGTTGTCTCCCACTTCTCCCTGTGAGCTCTCTGAAAGAGAAGTCACTTCTCCCTCTAATTTGAAAGTAGTGGGAGCCCTGGATAATTATTCTCTAGTTTTTGTAATTTTTATTAAATTTTTCGGACAACTAAAAGATTGAGTCGGACTAGTACTTTTTTAGTTAGTTGTCCGAAGGGACAAGTTGAAAAATATGTTAATGTAGAGGCCTGTAATAAGAACTGGGAAGCATACAGACGTCAACGAAACTATGTCACTAAACTTAAAAGTAAATCTATAAACACATATTTTATAGAAAGGTGTGCTGGGGGCCCTAAATCCAAGGATTTCTGGCCAACAGTTAAGCCTTTTTTGACAAATAAAGGTAATGTAAACCAAAAAGATACTATTTTATCAGAAAATGATGCTTTTATAAATAACAAAACAAGATGAGGTTTGTGAAATTTTTAATAATTTTTTTGTTAATGTGGCTAAAAGTATTGGAAACAATCAAATAAATGTTGATGGAGACCATCCTAGTATTTTGGAGATAAAAAATAACCATCCAGAATTACTCGAGAACAGCTTCTCTTTTTCTTCAATAAATCCTGACTTTGTCAAAAAACGTATTAACAAAATAAATGTAAAAAAGGCTACAGGTATAGATGGCATTTCCCCTAAACAACTCCATTTTGCAAAATCGATTATTGTTAAACCACTGACTGATATTGTAAATTTATCAATATCAACATCAACTTTCCCCCGACCGTCTTAAGGAAGCTCAGGTCGCTCCTATTCATAAAAAGAATAGTGTTTTAGAAAAGGGAAATAATAGACCAGTAAGTGTCTTACCTGCTATATCAAAAAATTTTGAAAATGCTATTGAAGCACAATTAGTAAATTATTTTGAAAATATTTTTAATCCATTTCTAGCAGCTTTTCGTTCCGGTTTTGGGGCCAGACTTAAAAATATTTCTGTTTGCCCAAACCCTACCCACCATTCAAAATTATTGTACCTTATAACGTTATAAATGTTTTAATAATGATAGGCTAAGTTTGGTATTGACACATATATAGATCTATCTGTACTAAGATCCATTTCCACTTCAATGTCCCGATTTTCTTTTCTCAATGTTTACATTGTAAATACAGATTGAAGAAGATAAATTCAGACAAATGTTTTAATTGAGTTTATTTGAATACAAAATTCAAATGCAAAAAACTTGAAGCAAATTTTAACGCCGAGTCAAATTCTTGAACGACTTGGATTGGTTCCTCCAAATCGGGCTCAAACGAGTGTCCCGATCGATCCGAGCAGGTTATGGAAACGATTATCTCCCTTGGCTATATACTCAGCCATTACAACCAAAAGGGGGGTGCTAATGTGTGTATCGTGTTAGGTAAATGAGTTTGCCAGACATTTATTTATGGATATATTGTGACAAAATATGGATGTAATTGTTTGAAATATACATTTCCCAAGGAGGTTTGTATTATTTTACATTCAACATACGTCTTCTTGTAAAATTTTAGATGTGAAGTAAAATGTAATCTTATTTTGGGCCAAATGTTACCAGCGAGCTGCTGGTGAGATCAGGATCAGAATCAGAAAGATTTTTAGTTTGACAAATTTTTCTGAATGGTTTTTTGTTCTTTTGTATGGTATTTTTACCTTAATAATTATATATAAAAACAGAAAATATTGGTTATATATTTTTATAAAATAAATTAATTAAAAAAAACACGTGTTTTCTTAGAATATGGTAAATTCGAGGATTTATGATATGCAAAGCAGATGTTTGTTATTATATATATATATATAAGTGTATTTTGTAAACAACTAATGGTACGTAGATACATTGTATCTAACATAGTTAACACTTAATCCAAATTTTATTTAGCATATGCATTTTGATTATTTTATTTTATGAATATAAATTGTTAATAAATACAGAGGATCTATTTAGATCATAGACGGGCTTCATACTCCTACAGGAGTACAGACAGTATTGTAAAATATTTATTTCATTTTTTTTTAATCACTATTGGTTCATTTTTTTTTTACAAAAAGTTTTTTCAGTAGTAATTTTATAATACTATACAGTACTATGATTATCTCCCTTTATTTATATTCCTTAAAAAGCATTTTCCCCAATAATTACTGTTAATTCAACTTTTTGCATTTAATTGTTATATTTTGAAATTTTTATCAATATTAAACAATAAAAAAAATTTATGTTCATATTTATATGAATATTATAGTTGCAATTATTTAAATTAAATATACCTACCTTGAAGAACTTTCGATTTATTTATATAATCAACGCCCACTTTATTATAAATATATTGCCGAATTTCCTTCGATATTTTCCGTATATTATAATTATACTTCGGTATTTTCCGATTTAATTCGGTCAATTCTAAATTTGCATAGACACTTCAAATACGTCAAAAAATTATTCAATGAAAAGGTTCTCGATACACGAGAACTAGACGAGAATTTCCTTACTTATTATAAAATCCCGAGATACATCGAATGGTATAATCGGCCATTTTCTAGCATCATTATTTGCTGATTCCATCCCCTTTCCCTATGATATCCCCTGATCCGAGACAGTCACACAAATTTCATCAGTTTTCCTCAGAAAGAAATCGTCGTCACATACTTCGTGCCATGTTTTTGTGTTTTCAAAACGATAGTCTGTTGGAAACTATCGGTCTTGATTTCAATCCAATTTTTACGTGCACAGATGACGAGAGGGTAAAAACCGAAAAGCCATTATGTCATGCTTCATCCGTATCAATTAGATGCTTTACATAACACAAATTGTCGTGTGATAAAGCACTGAAAGGATAAGGTTAAATTATGTAACAAAATCAATACGGACACGGATACGAAAAATATCCGTAAAAAAAATTCCGCGATTTTTTAACCAAAAAAGATTTTGAGTCGGGCGCTTTCTTATGAGTCGGTCGGGTTCGGGCAAACAAACATATTCTTTTTATGGCCTGGATGCCACTCTACTCTTTTACGTGTAACTGAGGACTGGAAACATGCATTGGATAAAAATGAATACCTTGCAGCAATCCTTATGGACTTATCAAAGGCCTTTGACTGCCTCCCTCATGACTTGCTGTTATTGAAATTAAATGCATATGGTCTATCAAAGTCATCTTTAGACCTACTTTGTAGTTATTTAACAAACAGGAAACAGACTGTTTGTTACAGTGTGTAAAACTTAACCAGAATCTTAGTAATATGCTCCCAATTTTTAAATGGGTACCTCAAGGCTCAATACTTGGGCCAATTTTATTTAAAATTGTTATAAACGATCTGTTCTTTTCTGTAAAAAAACTGTTCTATGTATAATTACGCTGATGATAATACTTGTTAAAATCTGATAAAACTTTAGAAAAAGTAATTTCTGCTTTAGAAGAAGACAGTAACTCCCTGATTAATTGGTTTTCTGCAAATAAAATGCAGGCTAACCCTGAAAAATTTCAGGCCATCTCTGTTGGTAGAAAAATGCATGATAGAAATGTAATGTTTAATTTAAATGGTATTACTTTATCTTGTGAAGATGAAGTAAAATTACTAGGTGTGACCATAGAGTTTACAAAACTTTAATACATGTACACATATCTCTAATATCTGTAAGAAGGCTGCAAGGCAATTAAATGTTCTAAAAAGAATAGGTAAACACTTAAATCGTCTTGGTAAACTCACAATTTATTATTTATTCATTATGTCAAATTTTAGCTATTGTCCTTTGACTTGGCATTTCTGTGGTGAACAAAACACTAAAAAGATAGAAAAGATACAAGAACGCGCACTTCGTTTCATTTATGATGATTTTCAAAATTCCTATGAATTTCTGTTAGAAAAGTCAAAGTTGCCCTCTCTTGAAACCCGCAGAATGCGTACTATTTGCTTTGGAGACCTTCAAAATAATAAATAAAAAAAGCCCCCTTTTCATTCAAGATCTTGTTATAATCAAAAACAATTCATATAATTTCAGATACACGAATACTGCTGAAGTACCCAGACCCAGAACTTCAAACTATGGTAAAATATCTTTCAGATATGAGGCAACACAGGTATGGAACTCACTACCAAATGAAGCCAGAATTATGACCTCATTTGACCAGTTCAAAGAGTACATAAACAGCTGGTGTGGAGGACAAAAATGTACATGCAGTGCATGCCGTATCCAACCAGTGCTGCCTCACACCTGAAATGTTTGCTACCGCTTTTTGTTTCTGCTTATATATGCATGTGCTGTTTTTATTTTAGTGCTGCTTATGTCTTAATGTGCTTCAATTTTATTTATCTGCTTTTGTGTTTTGTGCTCTGCTTTTATATATGATTTTGAATAGCCTTCCGGTTCATTGCAGGAAGGAAAACGGCTTCTCCCAGTTCAGAAGCTTGATTCAATCCTGGGATGGCTCGAAATGTCACTGTTTCGCATGCATTTTGTTCTGCTTTCAGCTTCTTTTTATTTATATATGATCTTTGCTTTATTTTTATTATTTTGTGTTCTGATATTTTTTTAGCATATCATTTTGATTTATTTTAATGTTTTTCCATTTGATTATTCTTAACATATTTTTGCTCTTTATTGCTACTAATTTGCTGTTGGTGATTGTAAACAGCTGTATAGAGAGGCACTTGCCACATGGATTTTCTGTTTGTGATTGCCAACAGTACATCTATTTTGGATGCTTGTATAGAATGATTCCTTGTATATGATCTTTGCTTTATTTTATTATTTTGTGTTCTGATATTTTTTAGCATATCATTTTTATTTATTTTAATGTTTTTCCATCATTGATTATTCTTAACATATTTTTGCTTTTTTATTGCTACTGAGTTGCTGTTGGTGATTGTAAACAGCTGTCTAGAGAGGCACTTGCCACATGGATTTCTGTTTGTGATTGCCAATAGTACATATATTTTGCATGTTTGTTTAAATGTAATTGCTATGATTTTATGTAGTGCTTGACATAAGTTGTTATGTTTATATCTGTATAGTCGGTTTAAGAGCACTTTAGGGCTCGTGTTGATTTGTTGTCTATGTATATATATACGGGACTCTAAATAAAATTCAACATCATAAATTTTATTTTTATTTATATTTCATTTTTATCATGCTATGTTGTTTATAAATATGTCATTATCAGGGGCGGATCCAGGATTTCAAGTTAGGGGGGGGGGCGCATTTAAAAAAATTGCACCGAGCGGTAGGAGGCGCGAACATTTTTGGGGTATTTCGTGTGAAAAATCCCGATTTTACGCCAAAAAATCATACATCAATATCAAAAATTTTATTTTTATTTATATTTTATTTTTATCATGGTATGTTGTTTATAAATATGTCATTATCAGGGGCGGATCCAGGATTTCAAGTTAGGGGGGCGCACTTAAAAAAATTGCACCGAGCAGAAGGAGGCGCGAAATTTTTTTTGGTATTTCGTGTGAAAAATCACGATTTTACGCCAACAAATCATATTTTTTCCAATTTTAGGGGGGGGGGGGGACGTCTGGATCCGCCCCTGATTATAATATCAGGGTGCCTCGAAATAACCAAGCTAAGAAAAACAACTAAAGGTTGAGAAATTGTTGATATCGTGGCAGTGTACATGTAGCTAATAAAGAGAGTCCACTTAAGTCAACAATTCAGGTTGTGAGTCCTGGATCATTTTTACTTATGTTTATCCTTGCACAATTCACTCTCGTTATTGTCATTATTTCAAGATTTCCTCACCCCCATCCGACAACTGTGAATCTGTTGAAACATAAAAATACATATTAAAAGAAATCAGTTCAATATAATATGAAAACTCAAAAGCTTTCTTTAGTTTAAAGGGATATTAAAGCTCGTTTTAACATATATTTTTTCAACTCGTGACGAAGGTTGTTTCTTTTCAATTTAATTGTAAAAACAATCCAAAAATACTTTGCACGCCCATATAATCCCTAATAAAGGACGAAGTCCTTCTAACGGTAAGCTGTCCGATTTTTCCTTCTATATTGATAGCCAAATATCTGTTCACCGGAAGTTTAAAAAATAGATCAATTGATAATTTAGAAACGCAAAAGAAATATATTTCAATGAAAAATTCCCAATTCTTTAATTATTTACTCTATGCAAAATCGAAATAAACTTGAAATAAAATTATAATAAAAAAAAATCTCTTTCTACATAACAAATCGGCTACAAAATTCATTCAAAATAAAAGATAATAGCTTCACCGGACGCAATTACGAACGAAATAAAAAGTATGTCTCCTAATTGTTCCTTCAAAACATGAATTAAAAAAATGCTTTTATAAATAGATACCCCGCTAAATTACTCATGTTTTGGGAGAAAATTATTCATGCGCAGTTGTTGAATGTTGCAGACGACGGGTTTTCATATTTGTAAACAGAAAACGATCGACAATTGCACTTGGAATCTATCGCTTGGGGTACGCATATTTTGTTATCTTATGCCTGTAATTGGAAAGAATATGATCTCCTGGTTCTATGCATATGTAGAACACATTGAAATTAAAACAAAAACGGTCAATATAATACATTTTCCTTACCTTGATCTATCCCAAAATGTCAAAATCCGTGATGTACCTTATTCATTGAAGAGTCCAAGGAATTCCGAATGCAAACTGGCACACATTTATGGTATGAATAAAGGAAATGTTTTTATTTCATGTGTATTATATACAAATGGATATGTGAACGTAAATGAATGAACGCTCTTTCAATTTTAACAGTTGTCATTAAATAATTTACACTAGAAAGGTTATTATGATGTCTTTCGAAATTGTGTCCGGATCTAGGTCACAGAGTGATTAGAACGGGGTCATGAAAATCTGTTTAAAACCCGTAACAATGCATTGAATAATATATGGGCTATGATTCAAAAGGAATATTGGTGTTTAATCTGAAATATGAACATGCAATCAGCTTCATCAATTTGGTCAAATTTATTATCAAATGTCAATATCATCGAAATTGTTCGTAATTGTGTCCGGTGAGGCTAACGTGTACGGATCATCGTATTATTGAAATTTTAGGACTTCGTCCTTCAAACAGGTTGCCTGTCTCATATTAAAGGACGAAGTCCTTCTAACGGTAAGCTGTCCGATTTTTCCTTCTATATTGATAGCCAAATATCTGTTCACCGGAAGTTTAAAAAATAGAACAATTGATAATTTAGAAACGCAAAAGAAATATATTTCAATGAAAAATTCCCAATTCTTTAATTATTTACTCTATGCAAAATCGAAATAAACTTGAAATAAAATTATAATAAAAAAATCTCTTTCTACGAAACTCCCGACGGGGAAGAGCGGCGTACAATAGGTAAAATGAGCCATTACAAATCGGCTACAAAATTCATTCAAAATAAAAGATAATAGCTTCACCGGACGCAATTACGAACGAAATAAAAAGTATGTCCCCTAATTGTTCCTTCAAAACATGAATTAAAAAAATGCTTTTATAAATAGATACCCCGCTAAATTACTCGTGTTTTGGGAGAAAATTATTCATGCGCAGTTGTTGAATGTTGCAGACGACGGGTTTTCATATTTGTAAACAGAAAACGATCGACAATTGCACTTGGAATCTATCGCTTGGGGTACGCATATTTTGTTATCTTATGCCTGTAATTGGAAAGAATATGATCTCCTGGTTCTATGCATATGTAGAACACATTGAAATTAAAACAAAAACAGTCAATATAATACATTTTCCTTACCTTGATCTATCCCAAAATGTCAAAATCCGTGATGTACCTTATTCATTGAAGAGTCCAAGAAATTCCGAATGCAAACTGGCAAACATTTATGGTATGAATAAAGGAAATGTTTTTATTTCATGTGTATTATATACAAATGGATATGTGAACGTAAATGAATGAATGCTCTTTCAATTTTAACAGTTGTCATTAAATAATTTACACTAGAAAGGTTATTATGATGTCGTTCGAAATTGTGTCCGGATCTAGGTCACAGAATGACTAGAACGGGGTCATGAAAATCTGTTTAAAACCCGTAACAATGCATTGAATAATATATGGGCTATGATTCAAAAGGAATATTGGTGTTTAATCTGAAATATGAACATGCAATCAGCTTCATCAATTTGGTCAAATTTATTATCAAATGTCAATATCATCGAAATTGTTCGTAATTGTGTCAGGTGAGGCTAACGTGTACGGATCATCGTATTATTGAAATTTTAGGACTTCGTCCTTCAAACAGGTTGCCTGTCTCATATTCTCGTTAAAATATCACTTAAAAGGGTTGAAATGAATTTTTGTCCAGGAAACAAAAATTCAATTATTGGCAAAGACCGCAAGATATGACAGAATTATCAACGAACTATGTCACTTTTACAAAGTTTCATTGATAAAAACCGGGTTGATGTTTCATAAATATCATTTATTTAACCAATGCAAGTTTTCATGAGATACAAAAAATTACAAAAATGAGCTTTAATACATTTGATTTGATTATACAGTTCTAATTTGTATTTGTATCAATCAGATAATTTATATAATGTTCGATATTTGCAATGAATAGTCGACTGTCTTGCCTTTTACTTTTAAAGAAATGACATACTGAATGTCCGATTTTGAAGCTGAATTGTCCACTGTCCTGCCACGATTTCTCAAAAAGTATATATCCAAAAATAATAAACTATACATATTATTAATCCTTGAGATATAGGCTTTAAAATGGAGATACATTTATTTGACAGACATTTAATTTAAAAGTGTTATACGTGATCAAAACAAATATTTTGATACAAATTATCGTCATTTCCGCCATTGAAAAATACTGTCCTGCCACGATTTAGGGTATCAAATGTCAATATTTTTTTAAAAACTGTATATCAAATTAAAGCCTTTAATATCATCTTTATAATGGAATTTACATCATGAAAATATCTCATTCCGTTCAAAAGTTATACCTATAAACGTACTGGAAAATACCTGTCCTGGTTTTAAACCCTCCCCGATGACTACATGACGTTTCATCCCATAACCAAAACGGACCATTACCAAAACAGACTACACTAAAACGGACCATAACCAAAACCGACTACCAGAAAAAAATATGTATTGCAAGAATCTTTATTTAGTTTTTTTTTCATTGTACGTTGATTGGGTTTTTTTTTTAAACTTGTCTTATTTGTGATAAGTACTTTTTAGATTTATGAATAACTCAAATTAGTACAGGTAATGAAGCCAAGTAATTATTGGTGTTTTAAGGTTGAGACTGACACTAGTCACATGACTTTTAAGAATAGTTAATAAAATGTGGTAATAATTATTAATTATGTTTGCAGTATTTCTTACGAGGTATTTTGCTTTTTGAATTTTCTAGATATGATTTGTGCAAGTTCTCAAATTAAACTGAAATACAAATTTAATACAGTAATTTCTTGGCAATAATACATTATATGTGTAAAATGCTATATGAAGCATTTCGTCAAGGGAGGTAATCATGTCTCAAATGATATTAGAATATGATGAGTTTTGCATGTTTTTGTTAAATATTGAAGTTTTTAATATTATGACCCCAGACTTTCCTTACACTTCTGAAAATGAAACAAAATGCACCATATTATATTTTTGCATGTTTTATTTTCATTTATTTAATGTCTTATTCATTGACACAATTTTTTTCTATTCCACTTTAAAATCATTTTTTTTTGGATTTCACCAAAGCCAGTTACAGGCTATATTGCCATTAAAGGGTAGCCATTTTGAAAAAAAAATGAAAAAAATTATAAAAAATTATGTCTTAGATATTCCAAAATATTCTTTTATCATATTATACTCAGATAATTAAAAATAAATTATATGCTATTTTTTGGGGGTACCTTAATGACACAGTGAAGTGAAAAAAATGACCTTTTTTTTGGACATCAGAGGGGGGTAACTCTTTCAGGGAATATTTTTAAAATAAGCCTGGAAACCTATTCTCAAATTTTGATATTTTGTTAGGTACATCCCAAAGAACAATATATATGAAATTCAAAAAAATTCATTGACTAGTTTTTTTTTGGCCCATAGTGTCCTTCTCTACCTTAATTGGTTTATGACACCCAAATCACTTTTAATTAGATTAATTGATTTGATTATCAGGTGATTGTATAATAATCACTGAAGTGTGTGTTGTCTTGAATTTACTTTTCTGGAGCAATCTGAACAGTGGTCTGTCCCCATTGTGAGAATGATAATGAATGAAAACAAACTCCATGTTCTTTTATTGTCTATGAACCAAAGATCAAAGAAATTTACTCGTTTTTGTAATGGAATTTATGTACTGCAATCGGTTGATTATATCTTAATTACTATGTACATGCTCTTTTTTCTTTTTATCAACCCAAGCCCATATTCTTTGGGGGGAAACTAAGATTAAAGCATTGAGGGTTTAATAATCTTTGTAAATTAAAGTTAATTACGTTAAACCAAATTCTTTAAAATTAATTTACTTTTAATCAAATAAAAATCAAATTAATCATAATTGTAATTAAGTGTGTAACAATTAATGGGATGATTTTACTAAATATGTGCTTGCAATGTTTTTTTTTTTTGCAAATTCATGTGCAAACGAACATATGTTTATAATTAAAACACACTAAACAAATTAATACATATAAAATCATAGAAATAATACATAAAAAATATTATTTTAATTCAAGAAATTTACATTTTTTATTTCAATAGTCCGTTTTTGTTATGGTCCGTTTTGGTAATGGTCCGTTTTGGTTATGGTCCGTTTTGGTTACGGGATAAAACATCCGGTAGCGCTCCCCGATTTGACCAGGGGATGTCATAGGGAAAAGGGATAGAATCAACAAATAATGATGCTAGAAAATGGCCGATTTTACCATTCGATGTATTTTTTATAATTTTTTTACATTTTTATGTACAGGATTTTATAATAAGTAAGGAAATTCTCGCCTAGTTCTTGTATATCGAGAAACTTTTCATTGGATAATTTTTTGACGTATTTGAAGTGTCTGCAAATTTAGATTCGGCAATATATTTATACAGATACAAATTTTATTTAAAGTCGGAGTATAAAAACATACAATATAATAAAGTGGGCGTTGATTATATAAATAAATCTAAAGTTCTTCAATGTAGGTATATTTAATTTAAATAATTGTAACTATAATATTCATATAAATATTAACATAAAAAAAATGTATTGTTTAATATTGATAACAATTTCAAAATATAACAATTAAATGCAAAAAGTTGAATTAACAATAATTATTGGGGAAAATGCTTTTTAAGGAATATAAATAAAGGGAGATAATCATAGTACTGTATAGTATTATAAAATTACTACTGAAAAACTTTTAAAAAAACTTTAAAAAAAAAATATTTGAACCAATAGTGATTAACACAGTTTGTCTATAAGTTTATATTTAAAAAAAAATGAAATAAATATATTTTACAATACTGTCTGTACTCCTGTAGGGGTGTGAAGCCCATCTATGATCTAAATAGATCCTCTGTTTTTAATAACAATTTATATTCATAAAATAAAATAATCAAAATGCATATGTATAAAATTTGGATTAAGTTGTTTACAAAATACACTTATATATATAATTATTGTTTGTAAACAAACATCTGCTTTGCATATCATAAATCCTCGGATTTACCATATTCTAAGAAAACACGTGTTTCTTTTAATTAATTTATTTCAAAGAAATATATAACCTATATTTTCTGTTTATATATATAATTATTAAGGTAAAAATACCTTACAAAAGAACAAAAAGCCATTCAGAAAAATTTGTCAAACTAAAAATCTTCCTGATTCTGATCCTGATCTTACCAGCAGCTCGCTGGTAACATTTGGCCCAAATTTTGATTGTATTTTACTTCACATCCAAAATTTTACATGAAGACGTATGTTGAATGTAAAATAATACAAACCTCCTTGGGAAATATATATTTCAAACAATTACATCCATATTTTGTCACAATATATCCATAAATAAATGTCTGGCAAACTCATTTACCTAACACGATACACACATTAGCACCCCCCTATATTTTGTTATGGCTGAGTATATAGCCAAGGGAGATAATCGTTTCCATAGCCTGATTTGACCTGATTTTTGCCAGTTACGCGCTGTTACGATAGACAGCTGATTCAAATTCAAGGAGGATTTTTTTTGTTTTTAAGGAGTTTTAAGTAATTTAAAACGTAAATTTTGTGCAACATTGAATACATTTTAGACACAATTAAATATCTGTGAAGTTATTTTGAAGACTTTCAGTTAAGTTTTGAAAGAATTTTCAAGTTGAAGTGTCATAGGAGTACCACAGGGGCTAGGTGCGTCCGAAAAAAAAAAAAAAAAAAAAATACTATATAATACTACAAGGGGGCGAACTCACTTGCTTCCATTTTTTTAAGTCGTCGTGTTAAATTGATCGTAACTTCGGAACGCCTTAATATTTTCAAAAAATGTTTCCACCAGTCGAAAGTCAAGTAATTTTCCTTTCCAAAGAGACCCCAATTGTTAGTATAGGCCTCCGAACTGCTGAGGTATCATACACGAACCAAAACAAAACGGCGTGAAAATCCGAAGTCGTACACACGTTGGGTTGACCACTTCCCATCTGTGTACAGACTTTCCCATGCGTAAACGAGTCATTTTGACTAGCTAAATACTTTCATCCATTCAAATTATGATAAAATTTCTTACCTTAAGCCAATTTATATGTCCTTTAAGTCTGTTTTTGAAAGAAATCCCATTCGCATCCTTGACAAACGCCATAGACGTGAAAATTGAGAGAGTTCTAACGGGCGTTTTGATTGGCTGAACAATCTGTTTCAGTGTCAAGGATGCAAATGGGATTTCTTTCAAAAACAGACTTAAAGGACATATAAATTGGCGTAAGGTAAGAAATTTTATCATAATTTGAATGGATGAAAGTATTTAGCTAGTCAAAATGACTCGTTTACGCATGGGAAAGTCTGTACACAGATGGGAAGTGGTCAACCCAACGTTTGTACGACTTCGGATTTTCACGCCGTTTTGTTTTGGTTCGTGTATGATACCTCAGCAGTTCGGAGGCCTACACTAACAATTGGGGTCTCTTTGGAAAGGAAAATTACTTGACTTTCGACTGGTGGAAACATTTTTTGAAAATATTAAGGCGTTCCGAAGTTACGATCAATTTAACACGACGACTTAAAAAAATGGAAGCAAGTGAGTTCGCCCCCTTGTAGTATTATATAGTTTTTTTTGGGGGGGGGGGGTTTCGGACGCACCTAACCCCTGTGAGGAGTACCACAGGGGCTAGGTGCGTCCGAAAAAAAAAAATAATAAATACTATATAAATCTACAAGGGGGCGAACTCACTTGCTTCCATTTTTTTAAGTCGTCGTGTTAAATTGATCGTAACTTCGGAACGCCTTAATATTTTCAAAAAATGTTTCCACCAGTCGAAAGTCAAGTAATTTTCCTTTCCAAAGAGACCCCAATTGTTAGTGTAGGCCTCCGAACTGCTGAGGTATCATACACGAACCAAAACAAAACGGCGTGAAAATCCGAAGTCGTACAAACGCTGGGATGACCACTTCCCATCTGTATACAGACTTTCCCATGCGTAAACGAGTCATTTTGACTAGCTAAATACTTTCATCCATTCAAATTATGATAAAATTTCTTACCTTACGCCAATTTATATGTCCTTTAAGTCTGTTTTTGAAAGAAATCCCATTTGCATCCTTGACAAACGCCATAGACGTGAAAATTGAGAGAGTTCTAACGGGCTTTTTGATTGGCTGAAACAGATTGTCAAGGATGCAAATGGATTTCTTTCAAAAACAGACTTAAAGGACATATAAATTGGCGTAAGGTAAGAAATTTTATTGGGGTCTCTTTGGAAAGGAAAATTACTTGACTTTCGACTGGGGGAAACATTTTTTGAAAATATCAAGGCGTTCCGAAGTTACGATCAATTTAACACGACGACTTAAAAAAATGGAAGCAAGTGAGTTCGCCCCCTTGTAGTATTATATATAGTATTATTTTATTTTTTTTCGGATGCACCTAGCCCCTGTGAGGAGTACAACGGTTTAAGAGAAATGAATAATTTTCTGGAAATGAGTTAAACGCGTAGTGAGGATTCAAAGAAAGGATAGAAGGTTCAACAGAAATTTGGTAAGATCTAACCATTACTTGCACAACACACAATTTCCATTGAAAAGGTAAATTTTAGCCCCCAAAAAATTGTTGTTTACACAAATCGCCATAGAAACATTAACTTCCGGTAAAATAAAGATGGAATCTGATCATGTTTAGGAGAAGCGAAAGAACCAAGAAAACGAAGGAAATTTATAGTCCTAATGATAAAAAGAAGGTAAATAACACTAAACACAAACAATATCCCCGTGGAACCAGTAATGACGCACCTAAGCAGATAATTGTTTATTACCGTTTGACGATAGATTGTTGTTTTAAAATTTCTGCATAAAAATAAAGAATTTATTCTTTTCTATCGATTTAATTTGCAATATGATTAATAATTATTTTGTTTTCATGCCATTTTCAACGTTTTCTTGGTACACAAGTAATGTGTTTACATTTTGTTCAGGGACCGAAAATGACGCACTCCTATTCTATCAATATATTATCAATACAGCTTACCTTGCTAATCGAAAAATGCTTCCATTCGAAACCACTGTCTTTTTACGAATGTCCAAAGTTGTAAAATCCAAACAACATCCAAATTAACAACTTAAATGTCAAATCCAACAGCACTGTCCATAATGAACGTCCATTTTTTTTTTTGTAAGTTACAGTATGGTGAAATCTATTAATTCAATATTTTAGACATGTTTAACATGATATATTTTAGATACTGATCAGTGAAAAATGTCATAACTGTATTAAAATAATTTTCAGTTCTATTCATTAGTTCTTAATTGCTCCAAAGAAAAGATTTATTTAAACAGTTCTTAATTCCTGTTTGCAATAATTCGTTATATTCATTGAAAATCATATAAGCGATTGTCACACTTTGACAGTGAATATTTTTTTAGTATGGAATGCTCACCACATGACAGTTGAGTGACCTAATATGCCCAACCAGCCTGTCAGCAGACGGAAACTTTTGACAACACTTTGAAGGGTTTTAGGCCAATCGTGGGTCTATTTTAGTATACGATCTTTTGGACGTAAGGAAAAATGGCGGTTTTATATGGATAACAAAACTAGATGATTTCTAACCTTGTTTATGGGTGATTTCCTCATGTTGTGGGATACAACAGCGAACACTGCCGTCAACGTGAAGAAACCTCAAACCTCTGAGGTCACAGGTTTTGCGGTTCATAAATAAAACCTGAATGCATCTCGGTGCGTCATTTCTGGTCTGCGTCAAAATAGGTACCAGCACGATATAAACAAGCCCAATATGACAGTGATATAAACTCAAACTCTGACAGTGAAACAGGCCCTAAAATATATGAATGTTGCACTGGTTGTGGAAAAGACAAAATAGATAAGAAAACTGAATGGATAGAATGTAGTAAATGCAGAGGATGGTGGCATTGTCTATGTGCAAATATTTCCAAAACTGACTCAAACAAATTAGACATTTACAGAGTAAATTATACATGTGCTTTCTGTGTGATTAGACAAACAAACATTGGAGAAAGAGCATCGAAAATCATAAAATCAAAAACTGAATCTTTGGAGAAAGACAAATCAAAAGAAACTATACATCATATGTATAATTCAGATAAGGAAATAAAATCTACAACAACAGTAGATATATGTAACAATCAAGAAGATTATGACTCAACTCTTGTGTTAATAGCTGATAATATTGATAGTGATAAAGCAAAAGTTTTAGAAAATAGCAAAGATATCAGAAAGGAAATTACAAAATCAGATAACCTCAGAAATATAGTAAAATTGGCCTATAAATTGCCTCTTGGTGGAATAGCATTTCATTTCAAATCAAATAAGGAAAAAGAACAATTCCAAAAAAGAGACAATATTGAAGAATTTGGAACTAAAACAGTTTGGCATGAGCCAAAAGTTATACATCAGAATCTAGAAACAATTGGATTTGCCAAAAATATACAATTAAAGGAAAACCTAGAAGTAGTAAAAGAAATAATAGAGAGAGAAACCAAAACAATCATTAACAACATCACTAGACTTAGGTACTGGGATACCAAGAAACCTATGCCGGTTGTAAAAATAGAATTTGAATGTCCTGAAGATCTAGATAAAGCAATTAAAACAGAAATTATAATCTTAGCAGAGGGAAAAAAAGAAATTGTCCTTGAAAGGAAAAGAAATAGTAAAATTGTACGGTGCTTTAATTGTAATCGTTTTGGTCATAGGGCAAGTTCTTGCAAGTCACAAAGAAGGTGTTACAACTGTGGAAGTGAAGATTGTGCAGATAGTAATTGCACAAAAACAAGTAAATGTTCAAACTGTGAAGGACAACATAAAGTTTCTTCGTCAAACTGTCCTGTATTCAAGAAACTCAAAAACCAAAGACAAATCAACAGAATCTTACAAACATCCAGTTCAGATAGTCAAAATGAAAATTCTTTTCATTAATTGTCAATCATTTAAGACAGCATATGGACTTTCAGACACAATTGAAAAATATGATATTGACGTCTTATGTCTGAATGAAACTTTTAAAAAGGATAAAAATCGTTTATTTTACAAAGATTGGAAAATATATTCATCCCCCCGACCAAATCAAACCAGAGGTGGAGCTGCAATTTGCTTGAAACCAAGCATAAACTATGTCTCTCAACAAATTTTTAATGAACAGATGCAAACTATTGAGATGACTTGTGTAAAAATTAGTTTCAAAGATCAACAAATTCTTAACATTTGGTGTCCTTATGTTCCACCAGAGAAACCAAAACTAATGGAAGAATTATGTAATCATATAAATAGAAAGATGTCAGAAAATACCATTTTAGTAGGAGATCTAAATGCCAAAAGTTACCAGTGGAATAACGGGAATGAAAACAGTCATGGAAGATTATTAGAGGATTGTATGACTCAAAATCAGTTAATTTGTTTGAATGATGGACAGGCTACCAGACGAAATAGTAACAGTATAATAGATTTGGCTTTAACTACCCAAACCACATACAAAAAGTCTTTGGAATGTACCACGTTAACACATGAAAATGTTAAATCAGACCATATAGGAATTTATGTGAAATTACATTCTTGTATTACTGACTCTAAAAGAGAAGATGAAGACCCAAAATGGAACATTCACAAATGTGATTTAGGATTATGGAAACAAACAACAAAAGATCAATTTTCAAATGTACAATTAAATGATGACCAAAATTTAGAACATATGTACCAACAATTTGAAGATAATTTCCTAAACTGTATGGAAATAGCTGTCCCAAAAATTTCAAAATCAAGCAAAAAATTCAACAGACCATGTTGGTGGAATCCAGAAGTTGGAAAGAAAAAACATGACCTAAATAAATCTCAAAGAACTTTTAAACTCAAGAGTTCACCAACCAATCTATTATCTCTAATCAAAGCTGAAGAGGAATTTATAGAGGCAAAAGAAGCTGCACTAGAGAAATGGTCAGAAAATATTTGTGCAAATATCAACAATGCAAGAAATATAAAAGATAAATGGATGGAATTTAGAAAGTTCACTAACAAGAAAAGCAATAACACAATACTACCATTTATTCAACCAGATAATACAGTTATATTCGAAGAAAACAGCAAAGCAATTGAATTAGAAGAAACATTCTTTAAAGGAAAACACTTAAATATTAATCAATTTGATGAAAATTTTTATGATGAAGTGATGGGTGAATATATAACAATGACACTAAGTGATGATGAAGGAGAAGAAGATTATTACAACAAAGAAATTAGCATGGATGAATTAGAGGGAGCAGTATCCAGATTGAAAATTGACTCAGCACCAGGACCTGACAACATATTTTCTAAATTACTTATCAATGCAGATATAACAGTTTTGGATTTTCTACTACAAATTTTTATCAAAAGTTGGAATGAAGGATACTTACCCAAACAATGGAAAAAGGCAAATGTAAAATTTCTAAAAAAAACAGGAAAACCTAATTACAATAACCCATCATCATATCGACCTATAAGTTTAACCAGTATCATTGGCAAACTAATGGAACGAATAATTACAAGTCGTCTAGAAGGATTTGTAGAAACAAATGACATATTAGATGAGGAACAGGAAGGATTTCGACATTATAGATCAACAACAAATGCTCTTTTAAATTTAACACAATCTATAGTGGATGGTTTTAATGAAGAGAAATTTACACTAGCAGTATTAATTGATTTCGAAAAGGCTTATGACAGTGTCTGGAGAGAGGGGTTATTAGTAAAGTTGTTTAAATCAGGAATACAAGGGAAAATGTGGAAGTGGATACAAAACTTCTTAGATGAAAGACTAGCAAAATGCTTAGTCAACGATACAGAGGGAGAATGGTTTAAAACCAACATTGGATTACCTCAAGGTGCAGTGATTTCTCCAATATTATTTAATATATATGTCAAAGATTTGTTTGAAAAAATTGTTTCACAAAGATGCAAGTTTGCAGATGACAGTACAATGTGGAAATCAGGGAATAATTTAGTAGAAGTTTCTGATTGTATACAAAAGGACATCAATGAAATTATGGAATGGAGTAGAAAATGGAGAATCAACATCAATGCAGATAAAACAGAATATAGCATATTCTCTAGATTAAAACAACATCCTGGACATACAATCTTAAAATTAAACAACAAAATTCTAAAATACAATAGAAATCCAAAATTATTGGGAGTAACACTAGATGAAAAGCTTAACTTTGGACAACACATTCTGAATATTGAGAAGAAAGTAGGAAATTCATTAGGAATGCTGAGAGAAATCAAAGGACTAGGCCAAATAAAGACAAAATTTGTATTGCAAATTTACAACAGTTTAATTGGTTCAGTTTTACAGTATGCTAGCTGTGTATGGCAAATCGGAAATAAAGACAATCTAGATAAGTTAAACACAGTACAGAGGAAAGGATTGTCAATAATCCTAGGCTTACCATCGACTGCCAGTCTAGAGGCAATGGAAGTAATGTCTGGGGTAATACCTTTAGACTTTAGGAGAGAGGAAATCGCCATCAGAGACATTGGAAAAATTTACTCATATTCTGCAAAAATTCCTATTAAGAACCAACTAGACAAATGGAGAAGAAAAGAAAATACTGATAGGCATATATCACCATTAGGATTGATGTGTTTACAAGGGGAAGAAATGAAAAAAGAAACGAAAATAGATGTTAAAAATATAGAAGGAGAATTTCAATTCCATGGCTTACAAGCAAGCAAATCACCACCAGAATATTGGAAAAATTTGGGATCATCAAAAACTAGAACAAAGGAACAGGAAATCAAAGGTAGAGATTTGATACTTCAAAAGATCATTGAAACAACCAATAATACAGCAATAGCATTCACCGATGGTTCATGCCTTAATAATCCTGGACCATGTGGAGCAGGGGCAATAGTATTTGTTGAGGAAGAAACAACAGAGCTAAAACAACCGGTTTGTAAAAGAGGATCTATATTATTAGGAGAGTTAATAGCAATCAAAATAGTATTAGAATATATAGATCAACCAGAAATAAGAAGAAAAATAGAACAACTTACAATATTTTCGGACAGTCAAACAGCAATTGGAATACTTACCCTACATTGGAAAATTGAAAACCACAAAAGAATTACACTCGAAATTTTGGATAAAATGAAAAGAATACAAAAAAATGGAATCGAAATAAAAATTCATTGGACACCAGGACATGCGAATGTTAATGGAAATGAAATAGCTGACAGATTAGCTAAAGAAGCTGCAAAGGAAGCAGAACAAAATCAATTAGACTCTCATAATACTATAACTAAACAAGATGTGAAAAAAGCAGCAAGGGACCACATTACAGAAAAATGGCAAAACAGATGGAATTTCAGTAATAGAGGAAGATTCTACCACAATTTCCATCCTCAAGTAAAAACAAAAAACGTTCATGATTTTCCAAACAAAAAAATTTCAACAATAATTTACAACCTCAGATCAGGATATGCCAAACTTAATGATTACTGCCACAAATTAAACATCACAGAAAGTGCAAACTGTCAATGTGGTGAAAGGGAAACCGTAGAACATTATATTCTTCATTGTGACAAATATGAAGAAGCAAGAGAAAAACTGATTCATGACATGTTTTTATTGTCTGGCTCAATGCACCTCAGTCTGGAGGTGCTCCTTACAGTAGGAGCCGATGAAGAAATTTCACTAACGGAAACGGAACGGATTCGACTTCTTGCGGATTATATACAGGAAACCGAACGCTTCGATTTATAATTTATTTATTATTTCTACCGTAATTATTTTATTTATTTTAGTTTTATTTTATTTTATATGTCAGTGTCCGTCCACCTATCAAAAGTACAAGTGTGTTTAAGTTAATTAACAAGAAAAACAAGTTATATAAAAAGAAAAAATGTAATCCCAAGTATAAAGAACAATATCAGAAAACTAAAGCCAAGCTCCAGAACGAAATGAGAAACTCATACTGGCGATATATAGAAAACATGATTTTTGATATTGAAATAAATGAACCAGATCAACCAAGCTTCAATAATACACCCAAAAAACTTTATTCTTACATAAAAAGCCAGAAAAATGAAAACACCGGCATAGCTCCCCTACGAAGTGAAGGTACCCTACAGTCACATCCATCTGAGAAAGCAAATATACTAAACAAACAGTTTCAGTCTGCTTTTACATCTGAAGCAAACACTAACATTCCAGATAAAGGTCCTAGTACTCATCCCACAATGGAACCCATAAAAATCTCTAGGGATGGTGTTTATAAACTCATCAAAAACATAAACCCTAGTAAAGCTACTGGTCCTGACACCATCGCAGGCAGAGTACTGAAAGAAAATATTGATATATGTACAGACATCCTCACATTATTATTCACCAAATCATTGGAAACAGGCAAAGTACCATCTGACTGGAACCACGCAAATGTCACGCCTGTTCTCAAAAAAGGAGATAAACACAACCCAGGTAACTACAGACCTATATCCATAACATGCATAGCTTGCAAATTACTCGAACATATTTTTGCCAGCAACATGATGCAACATCTAGAAACCAACAACATACTTTATGAATTACAGCATGGATTTAGGGCAAAACGATCATGTGAGTCACAAATAATTTCTTTAATACATGATTTATCACAAAACAATGACAAAAATATACAAACAGATTTGATAATAATGGACTTCGCAAAAGCTTTCGACAAGGTACCACACAAAAGACTGCTGTACAAAATGAAATACTTTGGCATATCAGAACAAATCATAAACTGGGTTAAATCTTTTCTCTCAAACAGAACTCAAACAGTACTTTTAGAAAATATGACATCATCAAAAATACCAGTCACATCCGGTGTCCCACAGGGTACAGTTCTGGGACCAATACTTTTTCTAATCTACATTAACGACCTCCCTGAATACATCAAACATAGCCGTATCCGACTTTTTGCAGATGACAGTATGATCTATCGACAAATCAAATCACAAAGCGACTGCCTCAAGCTCCAAGAAGATCTCGAAGCTGCCATAAAATGGGAACAAGACTGGCTCATGTCATTTCACCCAGACAAGTGTAACATCATGAATATAACAACCAAGAGAAATCCAATCCACTTTTACTATAACATGCATGGCCATATATTAGAATCTGTTCAACACGCAAAATATCTAGGTGTCACAATCTCAACAGACCTAAAATGGAACACCCACATCCAACAAACTGCCGCCAAAGCAAACAAATCATTATGTTTTATCAGAAGAAATCTAAAAGTACAATCACAAACGATAAAAGAACGAGCATATCAAACCCTAATAAGACCCAAATTAGAATACTGCTGCACTGTTTGGGATCCTCACACAAACGAAAACATCAACTCGCTAGAAAAGGTACAGCGACGGGCAGCCAGGTATACATGCAACAGACATCATAACACCAGCAGTGTGTCTGAGATGTTAAACACCATGAATTGGCAAACTCTACAAGAACGCCGACTAAGAACTAGGCTCATAATGTTTCACAAAGTAATAAATGAAAATATCGCTATCCCTACACAAAATATATTACTTCAGAGCCAGTCTACGACAAGATCTTCCCGAAAAGACTCCTACAGACAAATCCAATGCAATAAAGACAGTTATAAATTTTCTTTCTTTTGTCAAACCATTAAAGACTGGAACAAATTATCCCCTGACATAACCAAAAACACCACTACAGAATCCTTCAAGGGTGCACTCACTCACAATGTGCTCCTTGATACTTATCCACACAGAATAAAATAAACAGAAATCATGTTTTTATCTTAATAAATGAAAAATAAAAAATAAAAAAAATTGTAAAAATCCTAAATTAAAAGAAAAATTGTAAAAACTGATAATATAAAACTAAAAAATAAAATAACAATTATATCAAATAGATTATCTATGTTCTGAAATTTTTTATAAATTTGAAAACATTTTACCAGGCATGCGCCGGAAAGTAAACATCAGTACGTTGATGGTTTTCCGTAACCAAAGAAGAAGAAGAAGAAGTTACCGAGTGTAAATTGTACATGCGCGTAGACGATACCAAAAATTACAAGAGAGACAATCCAGTGTCTATGACACGAAGAATACAGAATTTGTCAACAATGTAACAAATACCGAAATAGTTAAAAGTACAATCGAAAGTGGTATTTATGACTTATATGAATGATATCTATCTCACATTTACAAACGACTACATCGAAATATGATTGTATCTTGAGTTTTGGTTGACAGACTACTTTCTATATTTAAACAAGGACGTCAAAATTCTGTTTCAGTTTCATGTGCGTGATCAAACTAAACACACAACTGGCACAAGTTTGTTTTATGCACAGGCACTAGGCGCATATATATACATCACACACACGACGCAGTGACAGTCTTCAATACTGGTCAGCAAAGGAGTCCATCAACTTTTGAAAAACCGGAAACTTCATAAAGCTACTGCCGTACTGCACTACTGGTCCAGATTCAATACCATCTTTTATTTTGAAATTAATTTATATCAATGACTTTCTGGAATATCTTACACACAGAAAACTAAGACTCTTTGCAGATGACAGTATCATTTATAAAGAAATAACATGTCGGGACGACTGCAAGAAACTACAATCTGACCTTGATGCAGCTGCAAGGTGGGAAGCCGATTGGCTTATGGCTTTCCACCCAGATAAATGTACAGTACTCACCATCACTCAAAAGAAAACACCCTTCAAACATGACTATATACTTCACAATCACATTCTCGAACCAGTAACTTCAGCAAAATACCTTGGAGTTACACTACAATCTAACCTTAAATGGAACACCCACATCACAATATCACTTCAAATGGAAATAAATCTCTCGGATACTTAAAAAGAAATTTACAGATATCAAACCCTGAAGTAAAATCTCGGGCATATCAAGCACTAGTGAGGCCAAAACTTGAATACAGCTGTAGTATCTGGAACCCTTATACACATGACAACATAAACAAACTAGAAATGGTTCAAAGACGAGCTGCCCGCTATGTTCAAAACAATTACCATAATACTAGCAGTGTCACTTCAATGATTGACACTCTAGGTTGGCCAACTTTAGCTGAGCGCCGTCTTAAAACCAGATTGATCATGTTGTTTAAAATAACACACGCTTTAATTGCTATCCCAAACATCATACTGATCCCAACTGACAGCAGAACTAGAAAATCACACAATCAGACATTTAGGCATATAACAACACAAAAAGATACATACAAATGGTCATTTTTTCCACACACTATAGTACAATGGAACATCTTACCACAGACAATTATCTCAAGTCCATCTATAGACTCTTTCAGAGAACAGCTAACACCCGCTGTTCTCTTAAACATTTAAATTTCAAATACAATTGTACATAGTTTTAAATTTTTTGTTTTGTTTTATTCACACTTTTGATTTCACTTTATGTAAATATTTTTGTAAATACCCACGCATGCAACAGTACGTAATCTTCAACGTCTTGAAGGAGTATTGTATACCTAAAGAAGAAGACCAACTCGTCCCAGTTCTTACAAAACAATACCAAACATCACTCAACAATGGAGTAGTACCACAACAGTCAAGGAAATTAGGAATTTGAATCCACAGGACATTCGGTCCTGTGAACTGTGAGGAATTACAGGACCGAACTAGATTTTACAGGACTGACAATAAAATAATGATTTTTTTTTTAAATAATAAATTTATTTTATTTAAGTGTCACATATTGATTGCATTAAACTTACAATTAGACAGCGGCGTAAAGGTTAGCGTGCGAGTGCTCATGGGTTCGTGCTCCGGTCGGGTCAGACCAAAGACTACACAATTGGTATTTTTTGCTTCTCTGTTAAGTACGCAGCATTAATGAGAAAGAGCAAAGACTGGTTGGCTCTGAATCAGTATAATGTGTCCAAGTGGGATGACAATTTGACACTATGTCCATAAATATATTATTGCATACAGCATGATCATATCCATTAAAGTATATTTCCACTCTAAAATTACAAAACTATTTGTGACATTAAAAATTACTAAAAGAAAAATAGAATGAAACAATAGCTCTATGCTACCAGAAAAAAAGTATAATTAGAAACCAGAATTTAGAATTACAAAAAAATATATTTATAGCTCTTTTGGTCCATTGGCTTCGATGCACCAGTTGGTGTGAGTTGCAGACCATAACATTTTGTTCAACGTTGTGACGAAGCCAGGGTCGGTCCTGCTTCCAAGAATCAATAAATTTACGTTCTCGGTCTTTTTCATACTGTTCTTCCGTTCTCTCATCTCCTCTTGGGTTACTTTTCTCTTTAATGGCTTTCCTTGTATGGCTTCTGTCTTATACTGCAAGAAAGCCATGACCACCGTGTTTTGAAGTGATAAAATTATCCGAATTAACGACGATTGTTAATGAAGAAAACTCTAGAAAATAATATTTTTCCGTAATACCACGATCACTGTAGTCACACGAAATATTTCCTTACAAGTTGTTTCGGCCTTATGACAGATTCGGCCGTAGTTGATTCGGCCTTACGCAAATCCGGCCTTATATAAAATTGATGTTCCGGCCTTATCATATATTTATGCGGCCTACGGCAAATCCAGCCTTATATCAAATGGAAAAGAATAATTAAAAAATAAAAGTTCTATTTAAATTTAAAATATTATTTAAATATTCATGGATATGATGAATAAAATATTGGAACTTGTAGTGTTTTCACAAGGTTTACTTGTAACTCAATATGAAAAGCCATAATAAATCGTTATTATTTTAACAATTTTTTAATTAGTAATTTTTGGTAATAATGACGGAAATCATTTCCATTGAAGTTGATGATTAGAAAAACAATTCAGGTTGATATACCAAGCTGTCAACAAGCGAAATTCCTTAGATGTTCTCTTGCAATTAATTATCATTTGCTTAATAGTCGTATAATTGCACTGGCAGTATGATTATAAGGGCTACCAAAAAGTAAAAGGAAGCCATACTATAAATTACTCAAAAAGTACTCCAATTCTTTTGATGAAACCGCACTAATATATGCATATTTTGGTGATGGTCCTACTATTTTCAAAACTATCAACTATGTCGTTTCCTTGTATTGTGTGTGAGCAGAACGTCCGTCCAAAGCAGCATGCTTTAGAGTGTGACAGTTGTTTCTAGTGGCAACACAGACTATGTAATAGTAGGACCATCACTTAATTATTTACTCAAATCATCACAATGTGTCGTTTTATTGTATGTATCATATATATCCATAGATACACATCATTCTTAACCAAGGCCGTATCAACTAAGGCCGCATTTGTTTAAGGCCGGATTTGCATAAGGCCGAATAGTTTTCAGGCCGGATCAACTCGAAAGCGAAATATTTTACGACATCAAAGTATTACGACAATAACTGCCGTAAATAGTGTCCTTGCCAAAACTCGTGATTATTTTAGATTTTTCTTGATCTAAAAATAACAAATGAAAGAGAATTTGAAATATTTTTAAGTTGAATTTACCGAGAACCTCGATTTATCTATTCTTAAAGGCAGCGGCTGACAACACAATTTACCGGACAGTTGGTCCGGTGAGTTAACGAAAACTACCGGACCGCAGGGAAATTTATCGGACGCGGTCCGTCGGTCCGGTGCCAATGAAAGGTACACATGTATTAGCACTTTTCAAGAAAGATGAAAGACATCTTGGGAATGCTCAACATGGATTCTGCAAACAACTCGTGCAAATCCCAACTCATTGTAACCATCCATGATATAGCATCACAATTGGAAAGAGACTTGCAGTTGCAAGTCGATATCATCCTTCTAGACTTTGCAAAGGCATTCGACAAATTTTCCACATCACCACCTTCTACACAAGTTAGAATACTATGCCGTCAACCCCAAAACCAACATGGATTCGCTCCTTCCTAGAGAACAGAAAGCAAACAAGTTCCAGTAATCTTGGTGTACCCCAAGGCACTGTTCTTGGACCTCTACTGTTCCTGGCCTACATCAACGACATGTCAGAAACAGCAACTTCATCAGAGACCAAATTATTTGCAGATGGACATGACAGCCTACTTTATCGGACCATTAACAACCAGACTGACAGTGACCTATTGCAGAGAGACCTTGCAACTCGAGAAGACTGGGAAAACAAATGGCAGATGAGTTTCAATGCAAATAAATGCATTGTCATCAGAATAGTATCGAAAACAAAGAGATGAGGCAAGCAAGTTACAAACTACATGGACATACTCTGGACAATGCGGAAGCCAGCAAATATCAACAACAACTTATCCTGGGATAGACTTATAGACAACATCGTTGGCAAAGGAAACAAGACGTTAGGATTTATCTGCCGAAACCTTAAAGACTGCACAAAACCTGTAAAGTCAGCAGCATACAAATGTATACAGCAATGGTTAGGTCGACAGTGGAATATCAAACCAAAAAAAGATCAAATCCATAGAACAGGTACAGAAAAGAGCAGCGAGATATGTGCACAACAACTACACAGACCGAACAAAGCTGTGTCACAAAATATGGTAAATTCATTAAAATGGGAAAACCTTGAAGATCGAAGGAAATCAGCAAGACTATGCATGCTATTTAAGATCCAGCATGAACTTATCGACATAGATAGGCAGCAATACCTAACACCAAATGACAGCCGAACCCGAGGTAAAAGCCGCTTCTACCCAGAAAGATCAAAGACAGATACATACAGACATTGAGACAATCATTCTTCCCTAAGACCAACAGAGCATTATCAATGTTTCAGTCAATACTACTGTCCCTTGGGCAGTCTATAAATCATGATATTGCCCTAACATAAGTAACTATTATATAATTGATTTTACTCAAAAAGGTATAAATGTAAGTGACGTTAAAATTACATTGTTAATTTTTAAAAGATTGTTTTGTTATTTTGTAATATGTATTTTTTTCTTTTTTGGGTTTTTGCCAGTTGAATCAATCAATCATGGACACCATACATTTTCTGAGTGAAATGCCATTAACTGACAGGAAAAAGGAAACACTATAAGATAAAATGGATTACATCCCTGAGAGTCCATATGAGCGTATGCAACCTATGAGGGACAACTTTCAGTTAAGATTAAATACTTTTTCAAATTGGCCACAGAATAGCCCTGTGAAGTCGTTGGACCTTGTGCGAGACTATTTTTATTACATTGGTATTGATGATAAATGTCAGTGTACATATTGTGGTGGTGTTCTAGGGGGTTGGATGATAGGAGATGTAGTCCACCGTGAACACAGAAAACATTTCCCAGACTGTCCATATATTCAACAATGCTCGCAACCAATAATGCACCCACAGTCTATAAACCAGAGTGATAATTCTCAAGACTTTAACTTTGGAAATCAAAATTCTGAAGCTCCTCCATCAAGTAGAAATGTTTGGATGGAAACAAGCCAACCACAGACACCCGCTGATAAACCTGGTGTAACTAGACCAAAATACAGAGAATATTCTTTAGAACAGACAAGATTTTCTTCGTTCACTGGATGGCCATCACAAATGAAACAAAAACCTGAAGTTCTTGCTCAAGCTGGATTTTTCTATCTTGGTATGTATCTTTAAAATATATAAATTGAACAAAACCCTGGTGTACAATTATATCCTACAACATTCGTGATATAATGGTTAGCGTGGTTACATTGAGTGCGGTAAATCGTGGATTCAAGACCTGTTCTTGTCAAACCAGACTGTAACATTGGTATTTGTCGTTTTTCTGCAAGAAAAGTTTGAAGATATCAATGGGGTAAATAATCAGAAGTTGTAAATCTAAGTACAGACAATATAATGGCCAAAAGGACAAACAACAATCTACAAAACACTTGACGGTAAACTAAAGATGGAGCAACAAGAACCCACTAATAACTAGCTGAAAAATACCTCACTTGGTGTTAAACAACAATCACTAATCACTTACAATTACATATGTGTACATGCTAAATTGGATTTCATGACAAATGTAACTAACATCTAAGTTGTTGACCAGTACAATGAATTCTTATCACCATGATTTCATACTCAATATTCAAGACAAATTTTATAGATTGTAATTAATTCTTGGGTATGATAAAGATTTATTACTTTAGCATCATAAAGTAAATCATAGTTAGGATGAGGATAATTGGTGGACAATGACACATGACATATATATTAGTTTATACATGTAGGTCATCTGGCCATAGACCATGTATGTGACCTTTTGTCATCACTTGGCATCAGTCGTCTGTTAACTTTTCACATTCTCCTCTGAAACCACTCGTTTTGTCCCAATCCATTAACAAACATTGCTGCCATAGGCAATTCTTGTTTCTGGTTGGTCATTTTCTACAAATCGTCTTCTCTGAAACCACTTGGTCAAATAGAGCAAACTTTTACAGGGAAGCATCTATGGAAGGTCCTCTATAAGATTTCATCCCAATTGGTCAAAAAACATGGTCATCATTGGCCAAAAAACGTGGTCGCCATGGCCATTCCTGTTTCTGATCGGCTGAAATTAAAAAAAATCTTCTCTGAAACTAGAAGGCTTAATGAATTGTTATTTTGTAGGAATTATGTATGTTAGATCCTGTACAAAATTTCATATTTCTTGCCGATAGGACAACTAATATGGCCACCATAGGCAGTTCTTGTGATTGGCCAACTTAATTAACAAAATTTAGGAGGCACCTATGGAAGGTTCTGTATAAAGTTTCCTCATTTAGTCCAGATTGGAAAACAAACATGGCCACCATGGGAAATTCTTGTTTCTAAAATGACTGGAATTGTTTTAATATTCTCCTCTGAAAGTACAAGGATCAATGAATTATTATTTTGTATGATTGACGTAGGCGAGGTTCTCAACAAATCTTTCTCATTTTGTGCCAATTGACAACAAACATTGCTGCCATACTAAAGGCAGTCCTTGTTTTATTCATTGTCTATATAAACCAGTTGAGCGATACAGGCTCTTGAGAACCTCTTGTTTTTTTATGATTTAATGAACAGGACAAGGTGATAAAGTAAAGTGTTTCTTTTGTGGTGGCATTCTATGGGACTGGGATCCAGAAGATGAACCTTTTACAGAACATGCTAAATGGTTTCCTAAATGTCCATGGTTAACACTCAGTAAAGGAGATCCATTTATAGAAAGCGTTCAGAGGGTCAGTAACAAATTTCATTACTCATAACAGATAGTTTGCATCTTGTTATAATCATATTACATGTATTACGATATACAGAATTGGATATACATAAATGTATCGTTGGAGCATTTTCATTGGCCTCTTTTTGAAGGAGTTATTGGCTTTTTCTTGCTTAGGTTACTCCATTAAAAGTTTTGCACATGCAATTCCTCCTTATTTTAAAATGGAATCCAAAATTTTGTATCCTTGCTTATATTGCCATATAGAGAATCACTTATATCATTATGGTAGTTTGATCAGACCATATTTGAAGGAATTGTAACATTGTCCCGTTCGACTTAAAATATTTAATCAAACAGTTTGTGCACATAACTCCTCCTTTATTTTTAAAATGGAATTCTTAAAACATTGCATACTTAATAACCCCTGGTATTACTATATTAAAATGTGTATACCATTTCAACAGTTTGGTTGCACCATTTCTAAAGGAGTTGTTTCTCTTTTTTTGACTTTATATAAAAAAAAAAATATTGTAATACATGTAGCAATTCCTCCTGCATTTCACATTATTTTAATAATCATTAAAACTTGGTAAGTTGATAGAATCTGTGTTGAAGGTGTTGTGTTACTGTCCTCTGGGCAAGTTGATAGAATCTGTGTTGAAGGTGTTGTGTTACTGTCCTCTGGGTAAGTTGATATAATCTGTGTTGAAGGTGTTGTGTTACTGTCCTCTGGGTAAGTTGATAGAATCTGTGTTGAAGGTGTTGTGTTACTGTCCTCTGGGTAAGTTGATAGAATCTGTGTTGAAGGTGTTGTGTTACTGTCCTCTGGGTAAGTTGATAGAATCTGTGTTGAAGGTGTTGTGTTACTGTCCTCTGGGTAAGTTGATAGAATCTGTGTTGAAGGTGTTGTGTTACTGTCCTCTGGGTAAGCTGATAGAATCTGTGTTGAAGGTGTTGTGTTACTGTCCTCTGGGTAAGTTGATAGAATCTGTGTTGAAGGTGTTGTGTTACTGTCCTCTGGGTAAGCTGATAGAATCTGTGTTGAAGGTGTTGTGTTACTGTCCTCTGGGTAAGTTGATAGAATCTGTGTTGAAGGTGTTGTGTTACTGTCCTCTGGGTAAGCTGATAGAATCTGTGTTGAAGGTGTTGTGTTACTGTCCTCTGGGTAAGTTGATAGAATCTGTGTTGAAGGTGTTGTGTTACTGTCCTCTATTGATATGTCATAAAAGAAACAGAAGCTGCCTCTGTGTAGGAAACACTTACATTTTGTAGATTAGTGTTTTATTGTGTCAGTTTAGTTTGTACATATTTTGAACTTCCTATAGATTGCACATAGCTTTCCTAAAAGATGAAGAATGTGTCAAACAAAGACTTTATTCATGAATCCTATTTAGTTCAACAAAAGAAGGTACAACATAGAATGATAAAAATCGCTACAGAGCTCACCACACTTAAAAAAAACAAGGAGACTTGACTTCTCCCTCAGAAAACATGAGGGAGGAGTGAAGGCATACATAGTTCTGCAAAAATGTTATTTCTTTGCATTATTTTTTAAAATACTTGCATTTGAAGTGTGCCTTTGCTAATATCTTGTCAATATCCTTCACATTTAACTTTGAATTCATGTTTTGTACTTGTATTATTGTTGTTGATCTTATATTTGTCGATTTTAGATTTTATTTGTTTCATATTGAAATCTATAAGATACATATTATATAAGAATGTGAGTTCCCTCCCCTTGTTTCTATTAAAATGCTGCCATGTTTAAAACTTGACAACTTGATTGTTTACCTTTGAAAAAGCTACAAATAACAAATAAAAGTTGTATTAAAATAATGGAAAATATAACACAATCCAACAACACATTTGGTACAGGAAGTGTCTGTTTGATTATTTTTAGATATAGATTTAATTTTCACCTGGAATTTTGTCAGTTCTAAATTTGCAATGATATTTTTGTCTCAACAAGTTAAATTTTCTATATTGCTTGAATAAAGCCTTTTTCTCTCATTTTTAGCTCACCTTGCCAAAGGCAATGTGAGCTTTTGCCATCACTTGGTGTCCGTCGTCCATTAACTTTTCACATTTTAATCTTCTCCTCTGAAACCCCTCAGCCATATGAACTGAAACTTGGTAGGAAGCATCTATGGAAGGTCCTCTATAAAGATTGCTCATTTTGTCCCGATTCATTTACAAACATGGCCACCACAGGCAATTCTTGTTTCTGATTGGCCTATTTTTAAAAATCTTCTCTGAAACCGCTTGGCCAAATGAACCGAAACTTGGTAGGAAGCATCTATGGAAGGTTTTCTATAAAGATTGCTAATTTCATCCCGATCCATTAACAAACATGGCTGCCACAGGCAATTCTTGTTTCTGATTGGCCTATTTTTAAAAATCTTCTCCTCTGAAACCACTTAGCCAAATGAACTGAAACTTAGTAGGAAGCATCTATGGAAGGTTCTCTATAAAGATTGCTAATTTCATCCCGATCCATTAACAAACATGGCCACCACAGGCAATTCATGTTTATGATTGTATGCTTTCTAAAAAAATATTTTTGTGTGTGGAAAGGGAGATAACTCTAATTTAAATATAGATACTATGAATTGAATTACAGATAAATATGCCTCTAAAACCATTCAACCAAATGAACTGAAACTTGGTAGGAAGCATCTATGGAAGGCCCTCTATAAAGATTGCTCATTTCGTCCCGATCCGTTAACAAACATGGCCGCCACAGGCAACTTGTTTCTGTTTGACTGATGTTAAAAAATCTTCTCTTCTGTAACCGCATGGCCAAATGATCCGAAACTTGGTAGGAAGTATCTATGGAAGGTTCTCTATAAAGATTGCTCATTCCGTCCCGATCCATTAACAAACTTGACCACCACAGGCGATTCTTGTTTCTGATTGGCTGATTTTTAAAATTCTTCTCCTCTGAAACCGCTTGCCAAATGATCCGAAACTTGGTAGGAAGCATCTATGGGCGGTCCTCTATAAAGAGTACTCATTTCGTTCCAATTCCATTAACAAACATGGCCACCACAAGCGATTCTTGTTTCATTGGTCTATTTCTAAAAATCTCCTCTGAAACCGCATGGCCAAATGATCCGAAACTTGGTAGGAAGCATCTATGGAAAGTCCTCTTATAAAGATTGCTCATTTTGTCCCAATCTGTAAACAAACATGGCCGCCACAGACAAATTCTTTTTTCTGATTGGTCAATTTCTAAAAATCTTCTACTCTGACACAGCTTGGCCAAATAGACCAAAACTTGGTAGGAAGCATCTACTGCTTTGCCAAAACGAACCAAAATTTGGTGGGAGCACCTATAGGCTATGGAAGGTTCTGTATTAAGTTTCCTCATAGCAGAATGAAAGGTGAGCGACACAGGCTCAGCTCAGTGCTGAGCCTCTAGTTATGTATTTTAACATTGAATACAATTGCTTTGTCAATCAGCTTTACCATATAATGCAGATTATTTGCATGAAAGGAGCGACTTGCAAAAGGAAACAAGGTGACTTTAATTTCGCTTTGAAGTCCAAGGAGGGCGATTTCAGCTAACAATTTCGCCCACCTCGCCTGGTTTAATGATCTATTTAATTGAAATTTAGCTTGAAACAAACTTAAAGCCACATTAAAGAAAATAATGAGATGGACATTATATGTTGGACATTGTAATCAGTACATACTTTGTATATTGTAACAAATGTTTGTTGAAGACTTAGTTTAGTGGTTAGATATACAATGTATACTACACACAAAATCTTTTATTCTAGTATACCAATAATAATAATCATAGTATCATTATTGATTACTCGTTAAAGTATTTTTATGTGTGTTTTTTCAGGAACTGATGCAAATAAGTATAAGTAAGTATTATTAAGCAGCTTGTAATTTTGTAACTATAAGTCTAAGTGTCGGCAAGTACAGAAAAGTATGTACAGTATTGGTAATGATGTGTAGTTGATCATTATCCCTCCATTTTGATTCGACGATTTCTATAGGAGGTATGGGACTTTAACATATACATGCAATTTTAATATAGCAAATTAGCTATACTATGTGAACACAACTCCTCTGAGCTCCTTGGTCCAAAAGCTTTTTTTAGTAGGATAGTTGGTCATGATGTGTAGTTGATGATATTATCCCTCCATTTTGATTCTACTATAGTGTTTATAAACTGTTATATGTAAAAGGCATACTGTTGATACAACATTGTCTTGTTTTGTCAGAAATAACTGTAGCAGATGGAATGGAACTTGACAGAAATGCTACCTGTATGGTTCTCAACATTATTTAAAATATCTTCTCTGAAACTACCATGTGTTGGATGAAATTGTTACATGACAGGAATGTTCCCTATATGACACTCTAGCTATAAATATAAGCTTGTGGGTTTTTTTTCTGAATCCCAAGATGGCAGCCACTACAGGACATTGCTTAACATTGAACCTTATTCAAAATGAATACTTTTTAGCTCACCTGACCAAAGGACATGTGAACTTTTGCCATCAGAAACCACTTGGCCAATTTCAACCAAACTTTGCCTGAATGATCTTTAGGTGGTCCCCTTTCAAAATTGTGTTCGTTAGTGCCATTCTATATCCAAGATGGCCACCATTACTAAAAATAGAAAATACATCAAATGGTCAAAACTGCTGTATTTGAAGCCATGATGGACTCAAATTTGAACTGTATAAGTATAATTGTGAGCTTTTTAGCATTTTTACAGGATTTTTTATGAACTTTGAACTTTTCGATTTTGACCGATTATGCAAATTAGACATAAATAAGCCAAATATCATTGAAAAATCTTCTTGTCAGAAACCACTTGGCCAATTTCAACCAAACTTTGTCTGAATGATCCTTAGGTGGTCCCCTTCTATATCCAAGATGGCTGCCATTACTAAAAATAGAAATTACATCAAATGGTCAAAACTTCTGTATTTGAAGCCATGATGGACTCAAATTTGAACTGTATAAGTATAATTATGAGCTTTTTAACATATATTCCGGGTTCTCATATGAACATTTAACTTTTGCTAATTTTGACCAATTATGCAAATTAAGAATAAATAAGCAAAAAATTCATTTAAAAATCTTCTCATCATAAACCACTTGGTCAATTTCAACCAAACTTGGCCTGAATGATCCTTAGGAGGTCCCCTTTCAAAATTGTGTCCGGCAGCTCCATCCTATATCCAAGATGGCTTCCATTACTAAAAATATAAATTATGTCAAATGGAGCCATGATGGGCTGAAATTTGTACTGTATGAGCATAATTATGTGCCTTTTAGCTCACCTGACCATAGGCCATCTGAGCTTTTACCATCAAGTTTCGTCCGTCGTCCATTATCGTCTGTCGTTAGCTTTTCACATTTTAATCTTCTCCTCAGAAACCACTGAGCCAATTAGACCAAACTTGGATGGCCCTCTTTATTTACAACATTATTGTCCCCTTTCAAATTTTTTTACGACAGTTTATGCCTCTCGGGGAAAGGCCACCAGGGTAAAATTAATTGAATATTTAAAATCTTCAGAAGCAATATTTAATATAGAACACTGATAAATCATGAGGATTCAAAATTGTATCAATGAAGGTCCTAGGATCAATGGGGTCCGAGACCTATGGGTCCAAAGTCTTACATAGGATTCAATGGAAAAACACCTATCAACTGTTTTGTCTGAAACTGTTAGGCCAATTTGAATGAAACTTTGCTAAAATGGTCCCCATTCAAAATTATATCCAACAGTTTCAGCTTGCTAGGGGAAATGCCAACAAGGGGCCCAATAGGATAAAATTGATTAAATATTTGAAAATCTTCAGAACCAATAATGTCAGTCAGAGCTCCAGATAAGTTGCGTATTTGCGTTTTTTACGCTATGAAAACGAGTAAAAACGCATGAATTATCAGATCAGAGTGTACACATTACGCATACATATTGCTGTGTAAGCAAACTTTCCAAATTCGGAGCGTACGTACTTGTACAGTCGTGTACATAACAATACATTTTCGTCTTTGAGAAATTCACCGTAATTACTTCCCTTTATACTTTTCGAAGGAGAGAGTGTATACATCCGAGGGGTACCGAATGCTTGCCTTTCTAAGCATGCATCGATGTCAAAAGACATCTGATTGGATGCTTATGATAAATCATCCAATCGCGGTCAATATTACAAATAAATGTGGTTTACGAAATAAGTAAGAACTAAAACGAAAGTAAATTTGGGAACACGTTGTTCGTTGAAAATGAGCAAGAACATGAATAAGCGTGCTACTAAGCGCAAGAATGCTACGGAAAATTCTATGCTTAAGTTCCTGACAGTTTCATCTGTGTCTAGTGACAGTATAGTTAAAGGAATCATTGATGACATTATCAACACGGCTGTGAAAACTGCCGAAGTCGACGAGCAAAAAACAAAATATTTACAACATTTTATTAATAAACATGACACAATCATGTCAAATTAAACAGAGATACACATTTCACTTGCATCTTGCGTTTATTGAATAACACTTGTGTCAAACATAATTTTAAAAGTGTACATGTAAGCAATCTTTTCTGAAGTAGAGAGTACAACAGTGCAAAGGAAATATGCAAATACTCATCATTTTCAAAAGTAGGGGGTAATTACCCTTTGGACTTGAAAATTATCTGGAGCTCTGTCAGTGCAATTATATTTGGTGTAGAACACTGATAGATCATGAGGATTCAAAATTGTATCAATGAAGTCCTGGGGTCAATGGAGTCCAAGACCCATTGGTCCAAAGCGTACATAGGATTCCATGGAAAAACACCTGTGTAAACTAACTCCCATCAACTGTTGCCATCGCTTAGCGTCTGTCATCTGTCCATCATCCATCCATGCGTTGGTAAATAATACTATTCTCTAAAACCACACGGCCAATTTGAGCCAGGTGAGCGATTACAGGCTCTAGTTCTCAGATGCTAGAAATTTGATTCAAACAAAACTGTGCATTAATAATTATTTGATGGTTCCTTACAGAATTTTGTATCTTTTTGTGTCGGTAGGAAATGCAAGAGGGCGGCCAACACAGAACATAGTTTAACAGCATCACTATGGGAAAAATATTTTATCAGATTTCTTTCTCAGAAACAACTGAACCATTTGAAATTAAATTTGATTTTATTGTTATACCAAAACTAATTAGAAGAGTATTGCTATACAACTATTATACAAATGTTTATGTACTGGCAGTAATTGCCTCAATCAGAAGCAGTAGTGTTCAACCAGTGTGGCATTCAAATCAGTAGTGTACATAAAAATCAGGCTTAGTCTATAATATCAACATACAGTAGAAAAAAACTTGCTTCTAGTCATCAACTTAGATATGGACAATGTGTAATCTCTAGTCATCAACTTAGATATGGACAATGTGTAATCTCTAGTCATCAACTTAGATATAGACAATGTGTAATCTCTAGTCATCAACTTAGATATGGACAATGTGTAATCTCTAGTCATCAACTTAGATATGGACAATGTGTAATCTCTAGTCATCAACTTAGATATGGACAATGTGTAATCTCTAGTCATCAACTTAGATATGGACAATGTGTAATCTCTAGTCATCAACTTAGATATGGACAATGTGTAATGTGATAATGATTGAATTGATTATCTCCCCTGAGTAGACACTAGGGCCATCAAATCCTTAAATTCCTTGGGAGATCCTTAATTTTCTTGGTAAATCCTTAGATTTTAAGCATTTATAGCTGAAATTCAGTGTGACCGTAAAGGATTAAGGATGACCGCGTGAATTTAAGGATGGCCACATGAATTTAAGGATTTACCAATTTTATCGATAATCTTATCTTATCTATCTTACAAAATTATCGATTTTTTACGGATGTGTACGTATACGCGAACGAGTTGAGAAAACGGGGATGTTTGTTTTCATTTAGTTATGAATTTGTATGGTATCGATAGTGTATTCACCGTTGACAGAAGTAAAAAACGAATACACATTTCTTCACGGTCAAGTTTTAAAATAAAGTCTGTATTAATGAATATATGCAATCAAGTATTCACGGCTGACAAAATATAAAAACGTAATTTACACATTTCATCAAGATCGAGTTTAACAGCCGGTTTTCATGAATTAAATGATGAGATGAATGTTGTATTAAAAATTCCTTTGGTGTTATTACGTCATGTTTTTAACATGTTTGTGTACTGCATGACAAGTACAAAACATGGTAGCACACAGGTAAATTATTGTACATAGCTTAGCTGTATTTCTTTTATTTTACAGACATTTCAAGAAAAGGTTTATATAAAATCGTTTGTTTTGTGTTTTTTTTTGTTTTTTTTTTACTTTCCATAAGATACTTTTATTATTTTCTGTTAAAGTAATATGAAATGCCAAAATCATTATTTTCAGTTTTCTAATAATTTCTGATATATATAAAGATTAAATATATAAAGAACGTAAACCATTCACTTTTTGAGAGCTACGATGTATAATTCAGGAGAAAACGTCATTTTATTCTGTCTTCGATAATTCTTGCTACCCGGACAATAATGCAAATCATATGCTATTGCCCTCGGATTTGAACTCATTCGGTAGAGATTGTGCGCATGCTCCATTGTAGTTTTGACAGGTAACATCATTTTCGTTTCGATTTACATTCCATTATTTTCCATTCAATCTACGATTAAAAATAATTTTCCCTTAGCGAAACAAAAACAATGATCTCTTTACCTGGAAAATAAATATATATCGCCATCTATGATCTAAACTGCGGTAAATGTCTTTTAACGGCATTATGTGTATAATCAAGGACGTATATAGAATCTTATCAAATCAAATTTCGTGGGGCCCAGTAAGGGGACACTGCATACGCAACTTGTAATTATGTTAAAACATTAGGGTTTTTTTTATATTAAAAGTGAATACTACTTTGTTTCAAATCTATTTAAAATTTATTTGGCCTAAGAGACAAGAATGTGAAAGAAAGCACACATTCTTTATCTCATAATAATATATAGGCAAATAATTTGATTCTGAGAGGGCCTGGCAAGATTAGTCAGGTTAGAATATTTGACAGAAAATTCATCCGACACATAGTGCAGGATAGGTTATAACATTGTTTACTCAGTTCAGGCCAGATTATTTATTATATTTACAAAAACTGCCAGAAATTTAACTTCTTTCAAAACCAGAATGATACATGTGCTCACCTGTTTACGTTGGTGATGAAATTTCATGATCGGTAATCATCGGGACGGTGCATCCGAAATTTAATTAGCCACCATTGTCTTGACAAAACACGTATGAGATGGAATGATTTTCTGCTCTTAATCACAGATGATCGCGATTTTCGTCCTCAAACATGCACGATTGGTTTAGTTTTTAGGGAATGTAAACATATCAAGAATATTTTTGAAGATGTTTATTTCACCAAATACTCGTTTCATATTACTTTTTATCATTTATCATTATCAAGTATTTATCATTTATTTTTTTTATTAAACTTTATTATTATTGCTGTATTACTTTTATTAACAACTGTTTTCACTAACAAAACTATTTCTTTTATAAGTTAATTGTTAACTTGTTTTCATTGTTCCTGCTTGCACTAGAAAACGACCCTGTCGTCACGAAATGTTTTAAAATAATGAATTTTCAATAGTTGAATTTGACTGCTACTTATGCGAGAGAACTGTCCCAATACTGCCGTCTTTCATTAAAAAAATCAAATGTCAGTTAGATTTTAATTCCATAATTTGTCTCGATTTTTGTTCAGAACAATAAAAACCAAAAACGAGATCAAATAGTAAAATAAATTCTGAAATGTTTAATTTGATTCCTACTTGCACTAGAAAACGGTCCCTATCCTGTCGTCATCAATTAATCCTTCCATCCATCATTCTTCCCACCCAAAATGTTTTCAAATAGTTGAATTCCTAAACTTTTAAAGTAAAATTTGTTTTTATTAAATAAATACTTACCATCATAAATTCTGAGTATATCCTATTGCATCATTCTAACAGCCGGAAAAAAAAACCTATAGGCTAATTATAGCCTCCATTCGGAAACCATCGGTTGACATTACCCATCCTAATCATAACTTTTCTAGCAAGTAATATAACTAGATCAGGGATGAAGGGGAGGACGGATGGGACCTATAATTTATGATGGTAAGTATTTATTTAATAAAAACAAATTTTACTTTAAAAATTTAGGATTTTATAACAATAAATACGTTACCATCATAAATTCTGAGTAACTCAGAATCTAACAGAGCTGAATCCCAGAATCAGAAGAAACTGGGGGAAAATTGACTCTTTGAGCAGAAACTATAGGCCCAAGTGAAAATAGATTGTCCGCCTGAACAGACATAGATCTCAGATAATGAGATAAGAAAGAACTTTCACCTCTCCAAAAACCTGCAGATAGCACTTCATTAAGTGATGCATTATTAAATAATGCCCAAGAAGATGCAAGAGCTCTAACATCATGAGATTTGACCTGGAATTCGTCAAGTATAACTTGACCCGAAGATTCGTATGCAAGAGAAATAGTCTTGCATATCCAGGTAGAAATGGCTTTAAGAGAGAGATCAGAGACACCCTTCTTAATAGGGATAAAAAGTCTTTTATTGGTACTAGAACGCAAAGAAGCTGTCCTAGTCAAATAAATAGACAAGATTCTTACCGGACACAGAAACAGAATCAGAGTCTTGGGACAGTGCTGGTATCTGGTTTTTGCCTAGAAAAGCTGGGTCCATAAGCAAAGTAACCGAAGACTTGTCTCTAGAGAATCTAAGGCAAGAATTAGAAGAAGAGAAAGCATGAACTTCACTTCGTCTCCTGCCTGAAGCAAGTGCCAATAAGAAACAGCATTTGTAAGAGATGTTCGACCAAAAAAGATGGAAAAAGACCAAGAACATAGGTAAAATCCTCCCAATACTATCTTTTACGGAACAGTAAAATACTTAATTGCAACAACTTTGTCACTGAATTCCATAGTAATCCTACAGTTTTCTTTAAAATCATGAAAAATTTGAAGAGTGCCTTTGTTGTTGGAGCAAATATGTGAAAAAATAAGCCAAATGTAACTGATTCGGTCATGTAAGTGTGTTATTCTTTCAATACAATACATGTTTCATCTACGATATGTGTATGTTCAATGTTTTATAGGTGAAATAGGCCTTAAAATCAATTTTTAAAGAAAAAATTGTCAATGCCTCCTTTTGGCTCATCGAAAATGATCAAGCATTTTGGCACCGATTCCTTTCAAACCAAAGAACTTGTACTAAATATTCAATAAAATGTTCTTTTTTTTTTTGGCAGAAAGCTCAATAAAAAACGAAAAAGATCTACTCTTTGGTTGCGTCATCCAAAACAACGGAAAGTTGCGTGTGATTTCTCACTTTATTGAATGCAAATTCACCAACTCCGATTTATACATGTATTACTGTATTTGTCACGAAAGAAAGGAATACGTGCCATTCACTTGAAGGAAGCGTTATTCAATATTGCAACTAAAACTACGATTTTCGTTGAAAAAAATGTGATCACATGTAATATCGCAGTTACAAAGTATCAATAATGACCAGACATTTCGAACGGAAAAGTGTCTTCAGTAAAGGAATTCTCTTTCTACTTCAAATTCGTGTATTTCTATCGCCGGTTGGCCTGTTTCACACGATCTTGTCACTTTGTTTTGTTTAATGCTGCATTACACTTTCATTAGAGTGCGTAAAACTGATTTTCCAAAATAAACACATTATTAAAGAGTTCCGTGATCTATCAATTGAGTGATAAATACTTACATTTCAGTGGTTAATAACGAAAAGAAGGTCCGGTGTTAATCAAACTTACATTGTTTTTACTGGAAGGAGTCGTTGTAATAACCGAATAACGCCGATTTTTACCGAAAGGAATTTATTTGATCCTACACCGTGTAGATACATACATTAATCGGGTGAACTCTTTTGTCTTCCAATTGGGATATTGATTTATAAATCAACAATTTTCAATTATAAATTACAAAATTGGAGTTAAATATACGAACAGGACACTGTTTCACTCTTGCGATCTCCTTACATACGTTTCACTAATCTAGTAAGAGTTACGACTAACGACATACGCCAAGTAACAAGACATCTCCTGTAAACAGTATCCATGCTCGTGGGAACATCAATAGCTCAGAAGCAGATTACATTAAAATTCACATTAAAAAAAAATTCATACATTTTTAATATTCACCTAATTCTTAGATAAATATGTCTTAAGTGATTTTTTAAAGATAAATAAACCACAGCTATTATGTGAAAACGTATTTGTTAAGTGTAAAATTTTACCGATATTTGAGAAGAAATTTATTTTATAGAATATAGTTTAACAAGTTTCATGCAATATGTAAGGGAAATTTTCAAAGGTGTGACCATAGATATGGCAATACATTCATATTCTGTTTGCGGTGCATTACATTTGCACAGATTATTTTTTTACCTTTTTTAAAAGAATATTTCGTATTTTCATAATATTTTATGGTTTTTATAATCACTGATGCTACAATTATTTACCTCTTCCGTCAATCAGAAATTAGTTAATATGTTACCCCTCTCCACCACTGGGGGCAAAGGGGCGGGGGGGGGGGTGTGGTAGTAGGATTTTGGACAGAATCCATATTTTATATTCACACATATAAAATAACATGTTTCAGCATCACATAAATTTTAAAGACTGACGAAAGAGGTGAATAATTTATTTTGTATCATTAGTCATGCAGATAATATTATAAATAAATTAAATATATACTAAATAACATGTAAGAAAAGCTTGGGTACATTTTACGGCCAATTGTAATGCACTTTATCTTGGCAAATGTATTACCTGTTGATCCCAAAATACACACAAATGTAATGCGCCCTCTGTTTTTTGTTTAACTCTATTTTTGAAGCAATGTTTGTCAGGGTCCGGATTAGTCTCTGGCTTATCATCTACAAGAGCCCACCTGATTTTCCAACCTCATCCACAACATCTACTTTCCTTGGTAAATCTGTCTGATAGGCATTGAACAATCTATCAATTATTTCTGGTGTTGGGTTTAGAAGACTTGCAAGGTTCAGATAAGATTAAAAAAACCGCTCCTTGTTGCTTAATACTCGCTTTGATATCTCTTCCACTAAATGATCCAAGAAGACTATGTATATGGATATGGATATTTTCCAGTAGTCAAATGGGTTGTCTACAAGATAATTCGCTCTACAATTATATTATATATATTATAGATTTAATCATGGAACATATCAACATGCGTATTCCAGTAGGAAAGTGCATGGAGCATTGATTTATTTTTAAAAATTTCAAAATTTAAATGTATAACCAGGTGCCTACTTGAACCTAACTAGCTACGCCCATGAAGACAGTATTATTCTGAAATGGAGTACAATGGAAATTACAGAAGCCTGGAGGGTTATAGCAGCATGTGTAAGAAAGGTCTATGACAATCAATGTTAAAAATATTATACACCTTGTTCGGACGCCCCCTAGCTATAGGTAAATCCGGCACTGATGTTTGTACATGTACCCGATATAGTTCTTTTCCTGAAATTTCTTCTAGGTACCCACGTTACTAAAATATGTTGATACTGTAAATGTGGAACTGATAGAAAGCACACTGAAACAAACAAACAAACATTAATGTGTAGCTGTTTTAATGATTTTTTAGGGCTTTCAAAATATAAAAATTGTTGCCTGCATCTAATATGTATTGGCATTTGCTTGCTTCATTTGATTAATGTTTGCATTAAAAAAATGCAGATAGTAATTCTTCTCTTCAAAAATGGGCTTAACTTTGCGATCACTTTTTTATCGTAAGTCATCAATCCTATTTATAAGTGAAACGGTCATAACCCTTAAGAGTGCACTAACATCTACGTTTCCGACTTACGACCTTTAGTAAAACGGTCGTCAGTTCTTTAAAAGAGAGAAAGAAAAAAAAAATCTCAAAACATGTTATTGTACCTGTTTGTGTAATATTTACACACTTCTTATCCATACTTACCTAAAGCAAGGATTTATATAGTACTATATAAATGCTTGCCTAAAGTTACAAAAATAAAAAGCCGACTCGATATGATTTTCTCTCGATTTCCATCAGTAAATGAATTATTTATTTTCTCCCAACAATTTAAATAACTAATAGTCGAAAAATAAAATAATTTAAGAAGTTGGGAAATTGACAAAAATGGAAAAATTAGAGTCCCTATTTGTTTACCAATTATCAATTTGCAAAGTTCAAAGATCAGATTAATATTGGTCCTGGTTATTAGGTAATAAGTGTGGAGGGCATGTGCCGATAAAATGTTATTATTTATTAGAATGAAACCAAATTTGAAATATATTGTAATGATAAAACAGAATGCCACCATATCACCGAAAAATTGTTGAAAGTGGCGATAAACACCATAACCTCTAAAGATTAGGCAGATCGTGATCGCCATAAAGTAAGTTTCTTATTAATAAGGGCGACATGATAAATTGGTATTAAAAATCAGTGACACAGACAGGATTACATTGTCATTTTTGTGGGGTTGGATATTGATAAATTGACCAGCATGTCAAGCCCCTATAATTCTACACATGAAATGGAGTTTGTAACAGTATAATAAGGAACATTTCAGCCCAAGTACAGTGTGTAGAAATACATTTTAAATTGTGGAAATCAAGTCTTGGGATTAAAACTGGGTACTGCCAAAGGCTTCCAAGACTCAATCCCACTACATTTTTCATTGCTACCCAACTCTCCATACTTGTGGCAGTCAAAAAGTAAAAACAACTGTGGTTCAAGTTTATTATACACAAGGCAATAATATTGTCAATACACCCACCCCTCGATCGTAAAAAAAAACCCAGAACAAAGTAAAAAAAACAACAAAAAAAACCAGACACACACACACACAAACATATATCTATCTTTATTCTCATAATCCAAAATACAATACAATGGTATAGAGAAATGCACAAATTACTAATACAAGAACTCTTTCCTCTTACTTTTTGTAAGACGAAAGAGCTTTGTAATACACATTTACAAAGCCGATAAGAAAAGAAGACATAACTATTACACATAGCAAAAGTAGACATTTTTGGCTATCCTGTCTTAGTCCTGAGGTTTTCAAACTTCCAAAACACTTAAATTATATTAGCTTTCTCTATAATCTTTATAACTTGGAACATATCTGATGCCATACTAATAAGAACGATATTTTTCCTGGTAGTAATATAACATACTCACCGATCACAGAGTGTCCCTGTTTAAATGCAACAAAAATTGATATATTTAAAAGTATGCATGGCTCATAAAAGTTAGTTGAATGTGACAAAGGTTTGAAAATGAAAACATACGAAAATATATTTTTCAGATTGAAAATTAAGATACAATAAATGACAAAATCAGCAGACACGTTTTAAAGAAACTTTATTTCAAACATGGTATATGAATCAGTGAGTAATGAATTTAAGTTAAGGCCATAAAAATGTCAGAACCCCCAGTGTGATCATTTTCTGTATCATTGCCTAGGTATACTATCAGTTCACACACTTTGAATAAAATAATTCTATCATTAAAAAGCAAACAGAAGAAAGAAAAAAAATATATATATATATATAACCACACACACACAAACAAGTTAACAATTAACTTATAAAAGAAATCGTTTTGTTAGTGAAAACAGTTGTTAATAAAAGTAATACAGCAATAATAATAAAGTTTAATTAAAAAATAAATGATAAAAACTTAACAGAAAATAATAAAAATAACTTAAGGAAAGTAAATAAAAAAAAAACACAAAACAAACGATTTTATTATTTGATACCTTTTCTTGAAATGTCTGTAAAATAAAAGAAATACATATAAATATACATTTCGGGTGGGAAGAATGATGGACGGGCAGACTAATTTGGCGACGACAGGATAGGGACCGTTTTCTAGTACAAGTAGGAATCAAATTAAACTTTTCAGAATTTATTTTAATATTCGATCTCGTTTTTGGTTTTTATTGTTCTGAACAAAAATCGAGACAAAATATGGAAATAAAATCTTAATGACATTTGATTTTTTGTATGCCCCCGTGACGAAGAGTCGGGGGTGCATATTAATTTACCCCCTGTCCGTCCGTTCGTCCGTCCGGATATAGATAAATGGTTTGTCCGGCTATCTCCTCCTACAGTTTTGGAGCTACAGCTTTAATATTTTGTAGGATGTTTATACACATAATGGAGGTGTGCATGTCCACAGGATTTTGATTTTCATCAAATATTCTCAAAATGACAGGTAGTTGGACTTAGTCATTTTGTTCGTCCGTCCGGATATAGATACATGGTTTGTCCTGCTATCTCCTCCTACAGTTTTAGAGCTACAGCTTTAATATTTTGTAGGATGTTTATACACATAATGGAGGTGTGCATGTCCACAGGATTTTGATGATCAGACGGGGGCATCATTTGTGTCTTACAGACACACTTCATTTTTTTTAAATCACTCCTAACAAAACAACTTTGTCCATAATTATCAAGTGTGGGGGCATACTTCTGTTCTAGTTAATGAAAGACGGCAGTATTGGGACAGTTCGTGATGACGGGATAGGGGTCGTTTTCTAGTGCAAGCAGGAACAATGAAAACAAGTTAACAATTAACTTATAAAAGAAATAGTTTTGTTAGTGAAAACAGTTGTTAATAAAAGTAATACAGCAATAATAATAAAATTTAATTTAAAAATAAATGATAAAAACTTAACAGAAAATAATAAAAGTAACTTATGGAAAGTTAAAAAAAAATAACACAAAACAAACGATTTTATATATACCTTTTCTTGAAATGTCTAAAATAAAAGAAATACAGCTAAGCTATGCACAATAATCTACCTGTGTGCTACCATGTTTTGTACTTGTCATGCAGTCTACAAACATGTTAAAAATATGGCGTAATAACACCGAAGGAATTTTTAATACAACATTCATCTCATCATTTAATTCATGAAAACCGGCTGTTAAACTCAATCTCGGTGAAATGTGTAAATTACGTTTTTATTTTTTGTCAGCCGTGAATACTTGATTGCATATATTCATTAATACAGACTTTATTTTAAAACTTGACCGTGAAGAAATGTGTATTCGTTTTTAGTTCACCTGGACCAAAGGTCCATGTGAACTATTGCCATCACTTGGCGTCCGTCGTCTGTAAACTTTTCACATTTCAAGCTTCTTCTCCGAAACCACTTGGCCGATTGGAACCGAACTTAGCAGGAATGTTCCTTGGATGGTCCTCTACAAAGTTACTGTTTTTCGTTCCAGTCGGATATTCAATATGGCTGCCAAGGCCAATAATATGCTCTGATTGGCCGAAATTTCAAAGATCTTCTTCTCTGAAACTAATGAACTGACTGAACCCAAACTGTACAGGAATGATCATTGGAATGTCCTTTACTAAGTTACTGTTTTTTATGCCGATCGGAAATCCAAGATGGCCGCCATCGCAGGACATAGATTAACATTGGACCCTATGGGAAATGTTCAAATGCCTTCTTCTCAGAAACTACAAATATGATTAAAGTCAAACTGTACATGAATGTTCATTGGATGGTCCTCTACAATCTTAAGGTTTTTTGTTCCGATATGAAATTCAAAATGGCGGCTACGGCAGGACTTAGTTTAACATTGGACCCTATGGGAAAAATGTTTCAAAATGCTTCTTCTCTGAAACCACTTGGACAGTTGAAACCAAACTGCCCAGGAATGATCATTGGAAGGACCTCTACAAAATTTATGTTTTTTATGCCGATCGGAAATCCAAGATGGCCGCCACCGCAATACATAGATTAACATTGGACCCTATGGGAAAATATTCAAATGCCTTCTTCTCAGAAACTACAAATATGATTAAAGCCAAACTGTACATGAATGTTCATTAGATGGTCCTCTACAAACTTTAGGTTTTTTGTTCCGGTATGAAATTCAAAATGGCGGCTACGGCAGGACTTAGTTTAACATTGGACCCTATGGGGAAAATGTTTCAAAATGCTTCTTCTCTGAAACCACTTGGACAGTTGAAACCAAACTGCCCAGGAATGATCATTGGAAGGTCCTCTACACGGTGTGTGTTTTTTATGCCGGTCGGAAATCCAAGATGGCCACCACCGCAGGACATAGATTAACATTGGACCCTATGGGAAAATATTCAAATGCCTTCTTCTCAGAAACTACAAATATGATTAAAGCCAAACTGTACATGAATGTTCATTGGATGGTCCTCTACAAACTCTACGTTTTTTGTTTCGATATGAAATTCAAAATGGCGGCTACAGCAGGACTTAGTTTAACATTGGACCCTATGGGGAAAATATTCAAATGCCTTCTTCTCAGAAACTACAAATATGATTAAAGCCAAACTGTACATGAATGTTCATTGGATGGTCCTCTACAAACTTTATGTTTTTTGTTCCAGTATGAAATTCAAAATGGCGGCTACGGCAGGACTTAGTTTAACATTGGACCCTATGGGAAAAATGTTTCAAAATGCTTCTTCTCTGAAACCACTTGGACAGTTGAAACCAAACTGCCCAGGAATGATCATTGGAAGGTCCTCTACAAATATTATGTTTTTTATGCCGATTGGAAATCCAAGATGGCTGCCACCGCAGGACATAGATTAACATTGGACCCTATGGGAAAATGTTCAAATGCCTTCTTCTCAGAAACTACAAATATGATTAAAGCCAAACTGTACATGAATGTTCATTGGATGGTCCTCTACAATCTTAAGGTTTTTTGTTCCGATATGAAATTCAAAATGGCAGCTACGGCAGGACTTAGTTTAACATTGGACCCTATAGGAAAAATGTTTCAAAATGTTTCTTCTCTGAAACCACTTGGACAGTTGAAACCAAACTGCCCAGGAATGATCATTGGAAGGTCCTCTACAAAGTTTCTGTTTTTTATGCCGATCGGAAATCCAAGATGGCCGCCACCGCAGGACATAGATTAACATTGGACCCTATGGGAAAATATTCAAATGCCTTCTTCTCAGAAACTACAAATATGATTAAAGCCAAACTGTACATGAATGTTCATTGGATGGTCCTCTACAATCTTAAGGTTTTTTGTTCCGATATGAAATTCAAAATGGCGGCTACGGCAGGACTTAGTTTAACATTGGACCCTATGGGAAAAATGTTTCAAAATGCTTCTTCTCTGAAACCACTTGGACAGTTGAAACCAAACTGCCCAGGAATGATCATTGGAAGGTCCTCTACACGGTGTGTGTTTTTTATGCCGATCGAAAATCCAAGATGGCCGCCACCGCAGGACATAGATTAACATTGGACCCTATGGGAAAATATTCAAATGCCTTCTTCTCAGAAACTACAAATATGATTAAAGCCAAACTGTACATGAATGTTCATTAGATGGTCCTCTACAAACTTTAGGTTTGTTGTTTTGGTATGAAATTCAAAATGGCGGCTACGGCAGGACTTAGTTTAACATTGGACCCTATGGGGAAAATGTTTCAAAATGCTTCTTCTCTGAAACCACTTGGACAGTTGAAACCAAACTGCCCAGGAATGATCATTGGAAGGTCCTCTACAAATTTTATGTTTTTTATGCCGATCGGAAATCCAAGATGGCCGCCACCGCAGGACATAGATTAACATTGGACCCTATGGGAAAATGTTCAAATGTCTTCTTCTCAGAAACTACAAATATTATTAAAGCCAAACTGTACATGAATGTTCATTGGATGGTCCTCTACAAACTTTACGTTTTTTGTTCCGATATGAAATTGAAAATGGCGGCTACGGCAGGACTTGTTTAACATTGGACCCTATGGGAAAAATGTTTCAAAACGCTTCTTCTCTGAAACCACTTGGACCATTGAAACCAAACTGCCCAGGAATGATCATTGGAAGGTCCTCTACAAAGTTTCTGTTTTTTTATGCCGATCGAAAATTCAAGATGGCCGCCACCGCAGGACATAGATCAACATTGGACCCTATGGGAAAATGTTCAAATGCCTTCTTCTCAGAAACTACAAATATGATTAAAGCAAAACTGTACATGAATGTTCATTGAATGGTCCTCTACAAACTTTAGGTTTTTTACTCCGATATGAAATTAAAAATGGCGGCTACGGCAGGACTTAGTTTAACATTGGACCCTATGGGAAAAATGTTTCAAAACGCTTCTTCTCTGAAACCACTTGGATAATTGAAACCAAACTGCCCAGGAATGATCATTGGAAGGTCCTCTACAAAGTGTGTGTTTTTTATGCCGATCGGAAATCCAAGATGGCTGCCACCGCAATACATAGATTAACATTGGACCCTATGGGAAAATGTTCAAATGCCTTCTTCTCAGAAACTACAAATATTATTAAAGCCAATATGTACATGAATGTTCATTGGATGGTCCTCTACAAACTTTAAGTTTTTTATTCCGATATGAAATTCAAAATGGCAGCTACGGCAGGACTTAGTTTAACATTGGACCCTATGGGAAAAATGTTTCAAAACGCTTCTTCTCTGAAACCACTTGGATAATTGAAACCAAACTGCCCAGGAATGATCATTGGAAGTTCCTCTACACGGTGTGTGTTTTTTATGCCGATCGGAAATCCAAGATGGCCACCACCGCAGGACATAGATTAACATTGGACCCTATGGGAAAATGTTCAAATGCCTTCTACTCAGAAACTACAAATATGATTAAAGCCAAACTGTACATGAATGTTCATTGGATGGTCCTCTACAAACTATACGTTTTTTGTTCTGATATGAAATTCAAAATGGCAGCTACAGCAGGACTTAGTTTAACATTGGACCCTATGGGAAAAATGTTTCAAAACGCTTCTTCTCTGAAACCACTTGGACAGTTGAAACCAAACTGCCCAGGAATGATCATTGGAAGGTCCTCTACAAAGTTTCTGTTTGTTATGACGATCGGAAATCCAAGATGGCTGCCACCACAGGTCATAGTATTAACACAGGACCATATGGGGAAAATACAGAAATATATTCTTCTCTGAAGCTATTGCACTGATTGAACCTAAACTGTGCATCAATCATTGGAAGGTCCTTTACAAACTTTGTGTTTTTTATGTTGATCGTAATTTCAAGATGACTACCACTGCAGGACATTGTTTTTACATAGGACCAATTGGTTTTTTTTATAACCAGGTGAAGAGCCTCTGGTTTACTTCTGTCAACGGTGAATACACTATCGATACCATACAAATTCATAACTAAATGAAAACAAACACCCCCGTTTTCTCAACTCGATCGCGTATACGTACCCATCCATAAAAAATCGATAATTATGTAAGATAGATGAGATAAGATTATCGATAAAATTGGTAAATCATTATATTCACGTGGTCATATTTAAATTCACGAGGTCATCCTTAAATTCACACGGTCATCCTTAATCCTTTACGGTCACACTGAATTTCAGCTGAAAATGCTTAAAATTTCCCAAGGAATTTAAGGATTTGATGGCCCTAGTGAGAGGTTTTCAATGGACTTATTGTCGCTTTGCCACAAGTATAAACAAAATTAATATTTTTGAAACAAGCATACTGGAATCAATAAAGACATCAGGAGTTTTCCTTGTAGTGATTTGTTAAAAGCATGTGGTAACTATTATTTGATTTATCATGATATTGACCGCATCTGTGGTGTATTAATGGTTAGCATGCTCGTTTGTGTGTGGTAGATCGTGGGTTTGAGCCCCGATCAGGTCAAACCAAAGACTATAAAATTGGTATTTGTTGCTTCTCCGCTAAGTATGCAGCATTAAGGAGAAATACCAAAGACTGGTGGGCTTGGAATCAGGATCATGTGTACAAGTGTGGTGACATGTCTACCCTCTGACTGTTGTTTCAGTGAGCTAGCACTATAAATATCCAACTAATAGTGTTGGTCTAGTACAAAGCTGACCTCTTCATCATCTCATTGAAAATTAATTTGTTCTCGCCATGATATAGCTGAAAAATTGCTGAGTTGGCATTAAACAGCAACCCACTCACTATCATGATATAATTCATTATTCTTCTCTTTGATGTAGGTGCACCTGCTGATGAAACTTCTGTGAAATCTGTAGAGGAAACACAACCCAAAGTTGTGCCTGAACCACTAAACTCTAACCAATCTGCTGCTACTGGTACAAGTAATGTGAAAAATTATACGTCAGAATCAACACTAAATGAAACAGAACATCTGAGTAAGATTAAGTTTTAGAACAATATCAGAAATGTTATTACATATATATTATTATAAACCAGTGATATCATAACTTTTTTGTTGGTACCAATAAATTTTAAATATACCACAGTTAAATCTGTCTTCTGGGTACTATATAAACCTCACAGACCATCTATCTTACAAGGCCAATATATATGGTTTGCAGAAGGTGTTGCATTTGAAGACAGATTTGTTATTAACACAGTATGATGTCAAGTTGAGACTATTTCTTAACAAACAATTATGACAAACATTATCTTATTGTAAACTGTGATGTGATACATGTGATAAAAAATGTAATAAAATATTTCAGTGTCTGTTTTATGCTTTTTCTGCAAAAAGCAGCCAATAACAACACTGAATTTGGTGATGAGAGTTACACCTCAAAAGTTGGGAAATATAAATTTTCTTTACTTATTAATCCTGTAATTGATGCTTTATATACTGATTGTATTGTTCCGGTTGATTGATTTTGAGTATACATACACAGATGTTATGTAAATGAAGTAAATGAAAAACAAAAAATACCACTCTGTCAAGTCTGTCAAAACAGTAAGTAGATCCATTACCAAATCACAGAAAAAGACAAAATCAATACCCCTAACACACAAATACATGACTGCTCACTTTCCTGGCTTGGTACAGGCACTTCAATAAAAAATGGCAGGATTAAACTAGTTTTATGGACCCAAACCTCTCAAATGTCCTATTCAATATTCCATACTTAGCAGTGTTTTAATTGTTGTTCATCATACATGCATCACTGTAACCAAAAGTCACTTCTCATTATTATTGAGCAATGAAAATATATAGTCATTTATATACTTAAATATGTGTGTAGAAAAATTGAACATCCTTCAGATCAACTTTTTTTCCATGATAGACTGGTGTTCTGATCATTGAACATCCTTCAGACCAACTTTTATTTCACGATAGGCTGGTGTTCTGATCATTGAACATCCTTCAGACCAACTTTTTTTTCTACGATAGGCTGGTGTTCGGATTTTAGATTTTAAGTCTAAATATTTTATAATTTATCGTAACACAATTTTAGTTTATTCAAGGTTCTTTTTGATGGATAAAATTTTACATGATATTAAAAGTTTATTTTTTATTTGCAGATGTCAAAGAAGTGATAGATGAAAACAGAAGAATAAAGGAAGAGAAAATGTGTAAAATTTGTATGGATGAACAAATCAGTGTTGTTTTTCTTCCATGTGGACATTTAGCATGCTGTCCTAAATGTTCTGTTCTTTTAGACAATTGTCCTATATGTAGGAAACCTATTGAAAAACAACAAAAGATATACATGTAAAATATACAATATAAATTTAAATTTGGAAGAATAAATAAATAAATATAAAATATATACAAAGTAGAATACCTGGTAGGAGTCAAATTGTGTCTATTGTTATCCTTTATTACTCACGTGCACTAAAGGGGGGGTCTTGATATCCAATCTTGACACATTGCTTCTAATTTAAAAGAAGGCCTGAACATTTGTGAAAACAACCTTGACTAGGATAACCTTAGAACATTTTCTTTTAAAGGTAGGATTTTTAGCATCATTATGAATTTTGACATAGGTTTTTAGACATTTCAAGCCCATCATTAGCAGATGTTTTATTCAAAACAACTAAAATTTACAAAAATTGGGGAAGGATTTATGTTGAAATATTGTTGATTTTTTATTTTCAACATCGCAAAAAAATTATAGAGATGATTGGAAAAATTATTGAAATTTTTCACAAAATTTAGAAATAATTTATAATACATTGTATATATTTATGGAATGGTTCTGAAATATGGAAAAATAAGATGCCTACAATATTGTGATACATGTACAAAATAGTACTTGATGATAGAGAAGACTGATAGAGAGGTATGGCCAGAAGATTCTCTACAGAAGACTGATAGAGAGGTATGGCCAGAAGATTCTCTACAGAAGACTGATAGAGAGGTATGGCCAGAAGATTCTCTACAGAATCTGTAAGTGATTGGCACAATAAAAACAAGATTAGTATGTGAATGACAATTGTTTAAAAAATATTGTGTTATGGAAACACATCTTTTGTAATAAGATACATGTCTAAGACAAATACTGCAACAGAGATATGAGAAACTGTAGCATGGGAAGCAGGCTGATATACAATAAACTATTGATTTTTATTGGTTTCATGTAATCTGAATGCTAGAACTTGTAATGTTTCGACTGTTGATATTAATTATGTTATACCATATCAAACAATTTTTTGCAAAGTAATACAAATCCATAATACAGTCAGTTGTCAAACATATTTGGAAATTTTCCCCATTTATTTCATATGAAACTACAATTTTTTCAAAAAATTATCCCGATTCAATTCATGTCCGATTTTTATAAAAAAAAATTCAACAAAAGCAGAATTAAATGCAGTTTTACTCTATAATTTCAATACAATTTTATAAACTAAAAAAATGAAAATACACAAATTAAACACAAAACTGAATTAATTTTCTATAAAACACAATAGATTAATTTTGTTTTTGATTTGACTATATTTATAAAAAAAAAAAAAACATGTAATGTAATACCAGGCACTCGCTTCGTTAGTTTAAAATGTATGTATTCACAGAATGTTGAGAGTGAGGTGTTATTATATTGAGACACTTGGCATGCATAAAAGTTTAAAATGTTTTATGCAATTTTTTGTGTGTGCATGTATTAGTGAAGTATTGCAGGAAATAATTCATGTTTATAGATTGGAATTATGGGTATTTTCGTTTGTCTGTAATTACACCTTATATAAGAATCCTGGATTTTGATTGGTTAATAGCCGGTGTATTTTCATACCTAGCAGACTTCCCGAAACTTGCTGAGAAGTTGTCAGTCATTCGGACTGACAGACATGAAGATCTTGTCAGACCGAAAAATATTTTGCCGGTCCGAAAAAAAAGCCCCAAAAAATTCACGGTTATGTGCATAGTGTTTTGTTGGCCTTTTTAGAGTGTTTTACCATAGTATTAGTAATTGGGCATCTGATTTCACATCTGGGTTTTATAGAGGTTAAAGTAATTCAATTTTTAGTTTTCAGTGTTGTTCATAATTGTATATGTTATGTCTTTTATAGTGTGTGTCTTGTCTTTGGCCTCAGTTCATTTTTGGCCTTGTTTCAATCAATCGAATGCAAGTTTTTTACCATCAGACAGTATCTTTGACAACATTCTGATTGTGTAAAATTTAATAATTCAAATATTATATTAATAACATCAATCTCTGAAATAAAACAATAATTGTTCAAAATTGAAGTCCTTATCTTGGAAGTCATAGCACTCATCATCTATACCATCATCTTCTGAAAAATAATCAAGAAAAACCACAAAGCATCTTTTTCTAAAACCTTACAATTAATGTACATGATTAACAACACCTATGAAAAAATGTTTTAGAAATTACAACTTTTTCTTAAGTTTTTGCCAAAAGAAGTGTGTTGGGGGGGGGGAATGGGGGAAACATATAGGTTCCATTATGTCAATGCTAGGTAAAAATTGTCAATGGGTAATATATGTTGTATTTTCCAGCATACCTACATACACGTATGTATTTATATACATACAGTACACAAGCCTTTTAATAAGGGGAGGTACCATGTAAAATTGACCTTTTCTTTGTTGTTAAAGTATTGAGTGCTTTTTACTTGGTGTAGGGTACTACCTTTGGTAGAACCCTGCAGTTGGTCAAATTAACACCGATGCATGATACCATCACAATATTTTCTTTTGCGATCCATGAATCGATACGTGTTCCCGGAAACGATTCCGATCCGATACCGATTTTTAATTAAACTGCGCCAAAAAAATCAGTTGTTTTACAAGTGAGGTAGTAAAAGTATAATAAACAAACATGGCGTAAAAAAAAAAAACTTTTGTTTCCGTGGGTTCAACTTCAGACAATTCTCCCGGACATTCAGTCTGATATATATTTTGAAATTGTCGGTCCTACTGCATTTCTGTCGGTCAGGACCAACGGTTTTCGGGAAGTCTGACTTAGGATTAATTTCGTTCATTTTTACCGCTGCCGGGGTATTTGCATGAGGATTTAACTTTTTTTTCCCTCTGTGCTGTGGTATTTGCGAAAACGTATTTCACTTTTTTACCCTCGCGTGCCTCAAGCCGCCAAATTCATTCGGAATAATTCTTCGTTACCTTTCTACGTAAGGTAACGTGATTAATCAAATTTGAAACCAGGAAGTGTTCCGATGTAAACGTTTATAACAAGTTAAAACGTTCCTGAAACAAACAATAAAAACAGAATATTCCTGAAAACGACAAACAAAAGGTATTATTTATTTAGCCAGTGTTCTAAATAATATTTGGTGTAATTAAACAGATATATCAAATTGGGAGGGGTATTTGCGAAAAATACCAATTTTGAGACTAAAATTCCCTCGTTTATTGGTTCGGGAAATTTTCCGTCTCTCGACTGGTATTTTTCGCAAATACCCCTCCCAAACATGATATATCTGTTCATAATCTATACATTTTAATTTTGATTTCGTTAAGTGATTTAGTCAGTGTCAACTGTCAACACACTGACTCTGACACTGAAAATTAGTGGTCATTGTGATGTCAAGCATATTATGACAGCCAATAACACAATAAGTTATGAAAGTATCAACCTACATTATCACAAAATAGTATAGCTCATCCTATTGGACTCACTGTGGTACTAGTGATAAGGCCTGTCTTGACCTTCATAACTGATGTTATTCTATATATATTTCAGTGGTACATCGTGACTGTTTTTTTTGTTGTACACAGAGAAGACTGCCTACCTTCCACAAGGTACTAACAAACTTTATCATACTATGTTATATCTAAGTACCCCTTTGTAGTTGATGGAAAATCTCAGACAATAGTGCAGAAATGAAAGATTTTCTGTGATCGGCAGATTCCTCTTTTTTTTAACAAAACATTTTGAAATATTATGTGTCAAACTTGGCCCAAGCAGCTAGAAAATGACGGAATTTGGGCATTGTATAGGAGGTCTCCACTTTTCTGACCAGTGAGCACTTTCATCTCTTGTTAGTGGTAAAATGTTCTGTTTGAAAATAAAGAGTAATGCTTAACACTATAAATAACCACAATATAAAGAGTAATGCTTAACACTATAAATAACCACAATATAAAGAGTAATGCTTAACACTATAAATAACCACAATATAAAGAGTAATGCTTAACACTATAAATAACCACAATATAAAGAGTAATGCTTTACACTATAAATAACCACAATATAAAGAGTAATGCTTAACACTATAAATAACCACAATACAAACCACTCCTTTATCTCACCTCAAACTTCTAAATAAAGAAATAACAATAACAGAAAAGTTCTTTGTTGCACATAAATTCACACAGAGGTCTCACTTTATGTCTTTTAATGGGTACCAGTCAGTATCCAGAATTGCTCTCTATATATGATTGTATATATTGAATGTTTATATTACTAATATTTAATAAGACATATAATTGTTAGGTTTAGCTTTTGATGTTATATTATTTTGTTTATGGTAAATATGTATATAGTATATTAGGGCAGCAATCATTTTATTTATTTAAATCAGTTGTATATATAGCTGATGGCAATATAAACAAAGCTGGTAACAATATAAGCAAAACATTTCCGAAATTCATTGAGGGATACAGTCAAACTTGTATTAAGAGATCACCTTTGGAAAAAGAAAAAGTGGTCTTCTAAGACAAGCGATCTCTTAAAAGAGGTTCAATTCATAAGAAATTTTCTATGACAATTACAAGAAATTCAATTTCTATGACGACAAGAAAAATGTGACCTTTTTAACACAAATGATTGCTTAATAAAGGTGACCGCATGGGCAGGTTTGACTGTAATATGGGAAAGTATAAACATAAAGACAGATATAAGCACCACAAGTGTCTATTAATCTGTGACTCCATTGAGTGATTAAGATAATCATGTACTAAGTAGTTTTCACTTCAAAATTTGGAATGACATGAATTTTGCACAAAGAAAAGTTACAGAGTTTAGTCCCCTAAAATCCTTAAAATGGTCAAAACAGTTTTAAGAACAGCAGAAGAAAAGCAAATTTTACACTGGATGTCCTTGTTATTTTTATCTTCATATTTCAGGTGCTAGATCCTCCCCCTCAAAATCAAGGTACTTCTGTACTGTATTGTGCATGTATACAAATTGTAGGGCTTTCATTGATATTACCAGTATATGTTAATTTTTCATAGGCTTATAATACATGTTATATTTTTTAAGGTACTGTAGTTTTGACCTATGGTCCAAATTATTATACTCGTGTAGTGTAGTGACTTAGTATTGTTCACTTGTTGAAATGTTGTTGTCGTTTGGTTTATTTCTGTTTTGTGATTAAAAAATAGAAATTGTCATGGTAACAAATACCTGGTAATATAGTTGAATTGTTTGTACAATCAACTTAAGTAAAACTATTTAGAATGTTGAAAGTTATGTTATTTGAATTCAATGTATATGTTACAGTAAATAATCGTAACCAGTAATTACACGTAAAAACTGAAAAACAGTAATTACGTGTAATCCCTACTTGTCTTAGTAATTACGTGTATTTACTCAAATTGTTCAGGAATTACACATAATTACTAGCAAAAAAGTAGAGTTTTATGCTTATTTACTGACTGATCCTTACATATTTTAAACAATGTTCTAAGCATCTATTAATATAGAAAAAATAGGGCTATTATTTATTTTACTCACATTTTTTAATCTGACATTTAAAATGTTGTACTTCTTAAAAGGAACTCGTATTCATCAAAATTTAGTTAAAGACTAAATTCAAGATAATATGAAATGAACAACGATGTGCGTTCTTACTCGCTTATATAATAAATGTGGAAGTATTAGTTATTATTATGCTTCAGTATCTTTTTTCCTTTATAAAAACATGACAGTAGTTTTGCTATAGTGGTGGTAAAAATTTTTAGGACTACATGTATTCCCCTCTGTGGTAATTTCAGCAATCATATTTCCTGGACTTTTCTAAATCATTCATCTCATTGGTTTATATTAAATGACGTATATAATGGAATGATCCTATCACCCTCTAATAGAGGACAAATGTCAATATCCATACAAAAAAGAACGAATTAAATAAAAAATGCTTTTTTTGTTAATTTTTTCTTCAAATACACACACATGAAAATGTATTAGTTTTAAAAAGCACTAATAAAAATAGACTAGATATCCATCAGAAAAGGGCCTACAATTTAGAATTTTGAATTGCAGAGTTGTTCAGTATAATAAAACACTTGTAGACTTGATATTCGGATAATAACACTTTTATTGTCCCCTCTGTACCAACTATTGTCCTAGGCATTGCCTTGGACAATAGTTGGTACCTTGGGGACAATAAAAGTGATATTACCCTCATACCTAGTCAATAAGTGTATATTATTATGCTTCAGTATCTTTTTTCCTTTATAAAAACATGACAGTAGTTTTGTTATTGCATTCTAAAATTAACTGCATGACTATTCCCCCCGGTGATGCCGGTCAATAGTTTTAGAACTATTCCCCCCTGTGGTAATTTCAGCAATCAAATTTCCCAGATTTTTCTAAATCATTCATCTCATTGGGGTTTAAATTAAATGACGTCATATGCAAGTCCTCAGACTTTTTCATTGCGCGAGCTAAACTACCTAGACGGCAGACGACAAGGCAGAGGGAAGCAGATTTGCTTCCCTTGAAGACGATGATATTTTGAAAATTATTGATGATAAGGATGCGAAGACTACCAAAAATGTATTAGTTTTATAAACCATTAATAAAGTAGACTAGAAATCCATCAGAAAAGGACCTACATTTTAGAATTTTGAATTGCACAGTTGTTCAGTTTTATAAAACACTTATAGATTTGTTATTCGGGTAATAGCACTTTTATTGTCCCCTCTGTACCAACTATTGTCCTCAGCGTTGCCTCGGACAATAGTTGGTACAGAGGGGACATGAAAAGTGCTATTATGCTCATACCCAGTCAATAAGTGGATAATGAGACACAATTTTTGTTGGTCATGAATGTACACAGTTGTACATAATGGCACAAATCAATTCAAAAGAAAAAACATTTGCAGACGAATTGTACCAATGTTTTAATAGCAACAAATCCGACAAGTTTAATTGCAAGAGAAAAATTGGAAGAAATTATGCAACGCCTAGGCATGAATAATGCACCTGATAATACAAATAGTAATGTTAACTCCGTCCGTAAATGATAACAATTTAAATGATATTTCGGTACCTATGAAGTGTGAACACGAATGCACTATATGCAATTCTCTATTTCAAACAAATGAACAAGACGAATACCCATGTGAACTTTGTACATGATCAAACCAAATTCAGAGAGAATGGGTAGAAAGTGGCAACAATTTTTAAAAACAGGCAGAAAGAATGGTATCCAGAAGTAATCAGATTTTATGACCATAGGGATAATGTCACCATACCAATGCCTAGTGTCGACAGAGGAAGTGGCGATCTGCGGAATATTTTATGCCTAGTAACACATTTTAGTTCGGTTAATTGATTAATTGATTGATTTTTGGTGTTTTAATGCCACTTTCAGTAATATTTCAGCTATATCATGGCGACCAGTTTTAGTGGTGGAAGAAGCCGGAGAGAACCACCGACCATGGGCAAGCAACTGGTAAACTTTATCAATTGCGGCAGCGAGTCGAGTGCACCCTTTTTTGTAATTTACAAAGCCGGGCGTGAACCCACGTCGTATTGGTGATAGGCTTGTATGAGTTGTTAGGTAATCCAACTACCTAACTCATTGAGCCACCCGGGCCCCATTTTAGTTCGGACTCTGAACAATATAAGGTGGGAACTAGACATATACTACTAAATTCAACTTTTTCAAGGAACCAATTCATGCCATACACTTTTCATTGTTTGTCCGAAGCCGAGGTCGATTCGAACACTGCAGTTGCAAAACGAGTTGTGCAAGAAAAACTTGTAAATGTGGGAGATCAAATGTTTTATGTAATTCAAGGTGCCATAATAGATCTTAACTCGTGCAAAAATAAGTGATAAACTTTTTAATATTGATTTTTAGGAAACATAATTTCTTATTTTACATGTAAATAGATGATGTTTTGCTTATTCATGTCTTTTAAAATACATATATTTTAGAATCAGCGTAATTTACTTCAAAAGTATATTCTATTATGTATTTCATATATTGGTTGGGTGAGTCTTGTCTGTTACCAAACATTCAAAATTAGCAATCAGTAAATAAGCATAAAATCATCTAATTATTTTAGTTATTACTCGTAATTACTGACAATTTATACACCTAATTCCTAAATCTATCAGTTATTACGAGTTTTTACTGAAATGTTTAGTAATTACTGGTTACATTTATTTACTGTAACATATACATGCTAGTTCTGATAAAGATTTACTTTTATTTAAATACAAAATGTGTGTTAAATCATATTTTATATCTATTTTATAACAATAACATAGGTTGTAGAATTTTAATTCTTAATTAGATTTACATATCAACCACATATTCTTGTAAATGCACATTAATGATCTTAACAAAAATGGCCTATTCTTAACAAGATGTTGTATTTATGGACATTTAGTCAGGAAATTGAATATAAAGTTATGAAAATGAAGCTCTTCATTTTTGTCATCATATTGTCAAATTTTTATTGTATTTTTCATTCTACCATAATGGATCAAAAAATAAAATGTCCATTCCTACTGTGGAACAACATTGTACCATAATGGATAAAAAAAAAAAAATATTCTACCGTGTTGTATGTGTAAAATTCCTCCTAATACCACTGTGTACATCTTTGTTTACATTGACAGGTTACTTTTCAATTGCAACTGTTTCTAGTATTTGTCTACTGCAAAAAACATTTGGTGCATTTAAAGATAATTTTATGTTGATATATTTAGAGAAGATGAAATGTGTTATAATATTTCATTGCTATGTTAGAGTATTTATCTTTATGCTGAAAATAGATAACACAAACACTAACTTTACTTTACTTTTATATATAATTTTGTAGAGAATGAGGTTTTTGTATAAATTTGTACATTGAGCAGAAATACAATATAATACTTTAAAAAACTGGATCTGCTCCGTTTTGAACTAACATGTATCTATATTTGATGTAAATTATTATAAAGAAATGGTGTATTTAATTTTGTGTTATTTGATTAAAAGAAACTTTTTTTATAAGATTATGGTTCCAAAAATAAATATTTTTATTGTTATTAGTTATATATACATTTTTTGTATATTACAAAAGGAGTTAGTTCCCCTACCTTGCACATCTACCAAAAAATTATGCAAACATAAACTACCAGAAAATGTTTGTTAGGCCAATAAATAGATATCAATGTTTAAAACAATACTTTATAATGATACAGGTAGTAAAATGAAATTGTCATGGTTTTTTTCAGAGCTTCTTCACAGAAATTTGCAATTTGTAAGAAATTTACCATGTAGGAATAAATTCTATATTTACCATCAATACACCAATATTGTCTTTATCCTGCAATAAAATTTGCAAAGAAAATGTTATTTGATTTAATAATAATAAAAAAAGATAATGGAAACCCCATTGATACCTCAATAGTAGTTCTGGTAAGGGGCATGGCCTAATAGCTTTACGATATAACTTACCTAGTTGATAAAATCGAGAAAGTACAAATGGAGTCTTCTACCTGATCGCATCAAGTCTAGCACTTCGGTCAATTCTTTCAAATATAATCTGAAATCCAATCACCCACAAAAACCGCCCTATTATTATATTAGAAAACGACTTGGTCAAATTCTACTCTAGACTTTGTATGCATTGCAGCTCTTTAAACCAGCATCTTTACTCAAAAAATATTGTCGACTCCCCACTTTGTCAGTGTGGTGCTATTGTAACAACAGAACATTATTTGTTATACTGCCCTCTCTACAACGTACACAGACAGCTTTTTATTGAGCCTTTTTTTGACGATCCTCTGATTTCATATCATCATTATCTTTTTGGATCGCCCGAGTTCAGTTACGAACGAAACGTTGAAATTTTCTTGGCAGTGCAATCCTTTATTATCAACTCGAAACGATTTAACAGAAATTAGAGTTGTCAATTGAAACCACGACTTGTCTTTTGACATATGACACAAACAGTGCATGTGCTCACTTTATTTTCTCTTTATATCATATTTCTTTTCATTATTTAATTTCACATGTATAACTGTATATTATTATATCAAGTTTAATTTGTCTTAATTATTATATTAATTCATTATAATTTCTACCATTATTATATATTATTATATCAAGTTCAATTTTTCTTAATTATTATATTAATTCATTATAATTTCTACCATTTGAGCATATATTCTGCTTTGTAAATTTAATTTCTTCAGGAAACGGATTAATATAAGTTTTATAACTTGTTTCCGAATCCTATTAATGATTCATCCGAATAGTTTGTACATATTCATGCTTGTATTGTCTTAATGAATTACTTAATAAAATATGTTTACACTAATAGCTTCATTAGGCTAATGTGAAAAGTGTTATTATGACAAGGGTGTGGCTCAATAGCTTTATTAGGCTAATGTTAAAAGTGTTATTATGACAGTCATAATAAAGCAACAGTTTATTTCAACCCATTTATTATGACAAAAAATAACCCAATTGCAGGATAATACAGAAATTCCTATATTCATTCACTATAATTTATAGAGTACAATTTACTTTTCATGGATTGTGATACAGGTACTCCTTATTCTGTACAAATAAGTTGTTAAATTATTTAGTTGATTATTTATTTATAAACTATATATATTGTTTGTATATACACTATACAGTAAGACCTCATTGTGTCAAAGTTGAAGGAGCTGATGATTTGACTTTAAACTAGTTTAATTTTTTAGTTATCTTGAAAAAAGGTAAGCTAATGACTCAGGAATTTACTATATTTTTATCTCACCTTGCCAAAGGCAAAGTGAGCTTTTGCCATCACTTGTCATCCGTTAACTTTTTTCACATTTTAATCTTCTCCTCTAAAACCCCTTAGCCAAATGAACTGAAACTTGGTAGGAAGCATCTATGGAAGGTCCTCTATAAAGACTGCTCATTTCATCCCGATCCGTTAACAAACATGACCGCCACAGGCAATTCTTGTTTATGATTGGTTGATTTCTAAAAAATCTTCTTCTCTGAAACCGCTTGGCCAAATAAACCGAAACATGGTAGGAAGATTCTATGGAAAGTCCTCTATACAGATTGCTCATTTCGTCCAGATCCGTTAACAAACATGGCCGTCACAGGCAATTCTTGTTTCTGATTGGTTGATTTCTAAAAAAAATCTTCTCCTCTGAAACCACTTGGCCAAATGAACCGAAACTTGGTAGGAGGCATCTATGGAAGGTCCTCTATAAAGATTGCTCATTTTGTGACGATACGTCAATAAACATGGCCACCACAGGCAATTCTTGTTTCTGATTGGTTGATTTCTAAAAAATCTTCTCCCCTGAAACCCCTTAGCCAAATGAACTGAAACTTGGTGGGAAGCATCTATGAAAGGTCCTCTATAAAGATTACTGATTTTGTCCCGATCCATTAGCAAACATGGACGCTACAGGCAATTCTTGTTTCTTATTGGTTGATTTCTAAAAAATCTTCTCCTCTGAAACCACTTGGCTAAATGAATTGAAACTTGGTAGGAAGCATGTATGGCAGGTCCTCTATGGAGATTGCTCATTTCGTTTTAAACCGTTTAAAAAACATGGCCACCACAGGCAATTCTTGTTTCTGATAGGTCGATTTCTAAGAAATCTTCTCCTCTGAAACCTCTTGGCCAAAATGAACTGAAACGTGGTAGTAAGCATCTATGGAAGGATCTGTATTAAGTTTCCTCAAAGCAGAATGAAAGGTGAGCGACACTGGCTCAGCCCACTGAGCCTCTAGTTTTCCTTTCCTACTACAAAAAAATGTATTGGGAACAGGCTATATTTTTTCTTCCAGTTAACCAAGGAAATGTCTTATCCAAGTTCGAGATAATGAGGTTTGACTATAGTTTTTTTTTTTTTAATGTTTTGTAAACAACAACTTCTCTGTGAATTATTTCCTCGTTTATTTATGGCAATTTGTATCTATATAATATATTGTTTATTTGATATTTTAATTCATATAAAAAATAAGTTAGAATAAATGATTTTATTTATTTTGTTTAACGCCACTTTCAGCTATATCATGGCGACCCGTTTTAGTGGTGGAAGAAGCCGGAGAGAACCACCGACCATGGGCAAGCAACTGGTAAACTATCACATGCGGCTGCGAGTCGAGTGCACCCTTTTTTATATGCCCGTCTCGAGACGGGCTGTATTATGTGATTGAGTATGGCAGGTGACAGGCGGGGCGTCCACACAGGTTTCCGCACGATAACTTTAGTTCTGTATATCGGATCTTTACCAAACTTGGCCACATGATTCCCCGGTGGAAGAGGAAGAACCCTATTTATTTTGTGGTCATTAGGTCAAAGGTCAAGGTCACCGTTACTATAAATAGAATTTTTGACAACAGGATTGTTTCCGCACAATAACTTTAGTTCTGTATATTGGATCTTTACCAAACTTGGCCACATGATTCCCCTGTGGAAGGGAAAGAGCCCTATTTATTTTGGGGTCATTGGGTCAAAGGTCAAGGTCACTGTTACTATAAATATAATTTTTGACAACAGGGTCATGTCCGCACGATAACTAGTTCTGTATATTGGATCTTTAACAAACTTGGTCACATGATTCCCCTGTGAAAGGGGAAGAACCCTATTTATTTTGGGGTCAAAGGTCAAGGTCACTGTTACTATAAATATAATTTTTGACAACAGGATCGTTTCCGCATGATAACTTTAGTTCTGTATATTGGATCTTTACCAAACTTGGCCACATGATTCCCCTGTGGAAGGGGGAGAACCCTATTTATTTTGGGGTCATTACCATTATACCGTTTGATAATTTATATAGACGGGTGTATTATGTGATGCACACATTTCTTGTTTTAATTTACAAAGCCGGGCGTGAACCCACGCTGTATTCGTGATAGGTTTGTATGAGTTGTTAGGTAATCCAACTACCTAGCTTATTGAGCCACCCGGGCCCCTAGTAGAATAAATGAAGATTATCATGTAGTATATGACCCTCAACAACAAAGGTATTCCAATTAAGTTTTATTTATAACCTCATAATCTATAAATAGAGATAATTATAAAACTCCAACTAAGCATGTTGGTCTAGTACAAAACAGACCTCATCATCATCTCATTAAAAATTAACTTGTTCTTGCCATAATATACAAAATGTAGCTGAAAAATTGCTGAGTTGGCATAAACAACAATCACTCATGCAACAAATGGCATCAGAGTGCATCTCCTGCAAATCTTAAGTTTTCAAAATTTTAATGAGAATCTTTTCCTCGTAACGGTCCCAGAGTGTTGTAAGACGGCCTTGGGCTTTCCTGTATGTCTGTCTTTGATATCTGGTAAGTTGTTGCTCATCAACCAAACGGAGGGTGAGGCCTACAGTGTTAGCTTCCTGTCGCAGTGCCGGTACTAATCTGTAAAAGTGCAGCTGAGCACCACCGGCTTTACCAATAAAACGACGATGCCATCCTACAAAATGTTAGAAATAAATAGTTAATACCGTATATTTTTAGTTTTTAATGCAAATTCTAAGAAATAATATTTTACATCCATACGACAAATTGTTAGAAATATTATTGGACTCACATTGTGACATGTCCATTTCTGCGAGAATATAAGTCCTATATTGGAATAAGATATAACTTCAATATTGTTGAAATAAATTTTAAAGTATAGCAACATGGAACATTATTTCACTATTTTGCCAATCTAAATAAATTAAACTTGTTTTCAATATACTTTAAAATGAGAAAATGAGAGAATTTTTAAAATAAAGTTAAAATTACCTAAGTTGCAAAGACGGTGTTGCCATCTTCTTCTTTTGTTTGTATTATCCACCATTAGATTGGTGCACCTATATATAGTTATAGTCACAGATACTTGAAAAACTAAATAAAATCATGAAAACTAGTTCTTCGACATTCCTGAGTTAGTTATATGGAGTCTACCACAATGTAAAGCATAGCATAATCTTCTGGTACAGTTCTCTATTTTACTAAATATTTCATCATTGCATTTTAGTAGATTTCGTCTAATTAGTATATCCGGCTCTAAGATTACATTAGTCAGTAGATTAAAGTCATTTGACAGAATTCTCCAGACGGATTCATCAATGTCACTAATAATATCTTTCAGTTCCTTCATGGATTCCTTGCGATAGGCATAGAGAGCATTACATTTAATGAGAAAGTGAAGTGTGTCCTCATCTTCCAGTTGACAGAGAGGACAAGTCGCATTTACCACCAGAAACAGCCATCGCACTCTAAGGCACGCTGTCTCGGTCTAACGTGAATCTTGCATACAACACAAGGATACGTAGCCATCGTTGAATGTTTTAAGTTCATGAAGCTAATTAATCCTCTGCTTGTATTTTGAGTTCTTTTTTCTGTGATTACAATATTAACAATAGTTCTTGTATGCTTAGATGTCAATTCATTGAGTTGAATATGCCTTTACGGTAATATATTTGTTATTGGTCGCTAGAAATCTTTAAAAGTACATTTTACTATTATTAATATTTTTGGTTTTGAGACATATCGCCTTACTGGTCGTTAGCTTAGTGGTCGCTGGAGCCTGGTTCTGTGGTTGGATATTTATAGTACCAGCTCACTGACACAGTCTGCGGGTAGACATGTCGCTCCACTCGGACACATTATTCTGGTTCCGAGCCAAACACTCTGCTCTTATACTCCTTAATGCTGCGGTCTTAGTGGAACACATTCTAATTCTACTGTCTTTGGATTGACCCGGCCTGTGATCAAACCCATGATCTACCGCATTCGAGGCTAAAAATGAGATCATATACATGTAATACCTACTAGTTCAGCAATAAAATTAAGTGTATTTTTTTTTAGCAAAGACAACTACGTATATTACTGCTGTCACATTATTTAGCCTGTGCGAATAATAATTTTCAAAGATGTAGGTTAATAAATCTAGACTTGTCAAACTTGATAATTAAATAGTCGGTTTGAACAGAATCCCCATATTTGTATTAGTCTGGTACTCGTGACCCCTCGGATTTTTTTGTTTGATATAGGACTTAGTTTAACATTGGACCCTATGGGGGGGAAAATGTTTCAAGATGCTTCTTCTCTGAAACCACTAGGACAGTTGAAACCAAACTGCCCAGGAATGATCATTGGAAGGTCCTCTACAAATTTATGTTTTTTATGCCGATCGGAAATCCAAGATGGCCACCACCGCAATACATAGATTAACATTGGACACTATGGGAAAATGTTCAAATGCCTTCTTCTCAGAAACTACAAATATGATTAAAGCCAAACTGTACATGAATGTTCATTGGATGGTCCTCTACAAACTTTACGTTTTTTGTTCCGATATGAAATTCAAAATGGCGGCTACGGCAGGACTTAGTTTAACATTGGACCCTATGGGAAAAATGTTTCAAAACGCTTCTTCTCTGAAACCACTTGGACAGTTGAAACCAAACTGCCCAGGAATGATCATTGGAAGGTCCTCTACAAATTTTAGGTTTTTTATGCCGATCGGAAATCCAAGATGGCCACCACCGCAATGCATAGATTAACATTGGACCCTATGGGAAAATGTTCAAATGCCTTCTTCTCAGAAACTACAAATATGATTAAAGCCAAACTGTACATGAATGTTCATTGGATGGTCCTCTACAATCTTAAGGTTTTTTGTTCCGATATGAAATTCAAAATGGCGGCTACGGCAGGACTTATTTTAACATTGGACCCTATGGGAAAAATGTTTCAAAACGCTTCTTCTCTGAAACCACTTGGACCATTGAAACCAAACTGCCCAGGAATGATCATTGGAAGGTCCTCTACAAAGTTTCTATTTTTTTATGCCGATCGAAAATTCAAGATGGCCACCACCGCAGGACATAGAATAACATTGGACCCTATGGGAAAATGTTCAAATGCCTTCTTCTCAGAAACTACAAATATGATTAAAGCCAAACTGTACATGAATGTTCATTGGATGGTCCTCTACAAACTTTACGTTTTTTGTTCCGATATGAAATTCAAAATGGCGGCTACGGCAGGACTTAGTTTAACATTGGACCCTATGGGGAAAATGTTTCAAAACGCTTCTTCTCTGAACCACTTGGATAATTGAAACAAAACTGCCCAGGAATGATCATTGGAAGGTCCTCTACAAAGTGTGGGTTTTTATGCCGATCGGAAATCCAAGATGGCCGCCACCGCAGGACATAGATTAACATTGGACCCTATGGGAAAATGTTCAAATGCCTTCTTCTAAGAAACTACAAATATGATTAAAGCCAAACTGTAGATGAATGTTCATTGAATGGTCCTCTACAAACTTTACGTTTTTTGTTCTGATATGAAATTCAAAATGGCGGCTACGGCAGGACTTAGTTTAATATTGGACCCTATGGGAAAAATGTTTCAAAACGCTTCTTCTCTGAAACCACTTGGACAGTTGAATGATCATTGGAAGGTCCTCTGTTTTTTATGCCGATCGGAAATCCAAGATGGCTGCCACCACAGGTCATAGTATTAACACAGGACCATATGGGGAAAATACAGAAATATATTCTTCTCTGAAGCTATTGCACTGATTGAACCTAAACTGTGCATCAATCATTGGAAGGTCCTTTACAAACTTTGTGTTTTTTATGTTGATCGTAATTCTAAGATGACTACCACTGCAGGACATAGTTTTTACATAGGACCAATTGGTTCTTTTTATAACCAGGTGAACGATACAGGCTCTTGAGAGCATCTGGTACTTCTATCAGAGAGGAACAGGGCCTAAATATGGAAGCGGTGTACCCTATCTATCACTCAAGAAACGCTTGGTGTTGGACAAACTCATTTTATAGGACAATGAGTCATGCACCATTCTAAAAAGATGACAGATTTGTGACACCTAGTACCTTGTAACTTTTTTTTACTGTAAAAGATATTTATTTTTGACATTTTCCTTCTTTATATCATACTGCAACCATTAATAGATGTAAAGGATTGCACACATTATTGTGGGGCACATGTACAAGTTAAGACCACAGGAGTCGGAAGTTCTATCAATAATAAGGTATAGGGGCACCTCGAAGATCGCTGGGCAACTATAAAAAAAACACCAGGAGTGCAACGCATTTTTGGGGGGTTGGCCTAAATCTATACCTACAGGTAGATCAGCATGGAATAAAAGGTTGAATCCTACTCTTGGATGTTTAAACTAAATAAATATCATGTTTTCTTGTACTTACCACACGGTTTTGTAGCAGTTTCGTACATTTTACCCTTCTAAACCACCATCTCAAGATCCATGACCGGAAGTGGGGGAGTGCAGCTCTGCAGTGAATTTTTAAGGTCAGTATAACTATAATGTACAAAACAAATCCGGAACTTTTTTTTCCCGGACTTTTTTGGTTTTTATTATATATATCTCAGTCACAGCATGTCGCAAGAAGAAGTTTTGGAATTGGCTTTAGCGGGCCACAATATTATATTAACTGGACAATGTGGTACAGGAAAGACATATCTCTTGAAGTATGCCAATTAATACAATGTCAATGATTTTATTAATAATATGTATCTGTATCTGTATCAATACATATGGGCTGTTTAAAAAAAAAATGGCTCCAACATGTGAAAAAAATGTCCAAATTAAACTCACTCCTAAAAACTTTCTGCTGATAATTTTCAATGTTGTATACATTGAAGTAAATGAAACAAGAAAGAAACTATGAACAGATAAGCAATAAATTTTCAAGAACCTTTTATTGAACACAAATTGGCATGAAAAACATGTAAAACACATACTTATTCTATATCAGTTAAACAATCTTTAGTCTCAATTATTTTGTATAATGGTTCCTCAAACAATGCAACTGATATAAATGACTTTTTGTGTAAAATATTGGGTTATTGGTAGTTATAGTTTTTCTTAAAAGCTATTTTTTATGAAAAATTCTCAATATTTTTGTCCAATCTACCTTATAAAGTTTTTATTATCAAAATAATAACGAATATTTTTACTTAAGACAGCCAAATTTTGAAACTTTAAAGATAAGTAGCCATTTTTAAAAAAAATCACATTGATTCTTTGAACCATCGCAAAATAATTGGTTATAGAAAAAACATGTTGTCTATTTTTGTTGCACTCCAGACATTTTATAATAAAGAAAAAAGAAGAAAATTGATATATATAATAATATAAATGTTTATATAATTTAACTTTAGTTTAAATTACAAATTTGAATTAGCCGCCTTGTAAGGTTTTTCGTTGTGGAGAGTTACCTCCCTTGTAAATTTTTAACCATGGCAAAATAAATACAACAAACAATTGGACCTTATTTTTGAAGTAATATTTTATTATATTTAAATCATATAATATATCACAAGATGTTTCATAATTTATCAAAAGAGATAATTTAATTATACTGACCTTAAAATTCACGACAGAGCTGCACTTCCGGTCATGGATCTTGCGATGGTGGTGTAGAAGGGTAAAATGTACGAAACTGCTATAAAACCGTGTGGTAAGTACAAGAAAACATGATATTTATTTAGTTTAAACATCCAAGAGTAGGATTCAACCTTTTATTCCATGCTGATCTACCTGTAGGTATAGATTTAGGCCAACCCTCCAAAAATGCGTTGCACTCCTGGTGTTTTTTTTTATAGTTGCCCAGCGATCTTCGAGGTGCCCCTATACCTTATTATTGATAGAAATTCCGACTCCTGTGTTAAGACAATGGAGACAAGTTGTGAAGTTGTACTTTCCTAAGTACATTGACAAGGTAGTAATTATTGAGATAAAACAGACGTGTCATACAGTTTGGTTACACTGGGAGGATATTTCAATATGTTTTTATTTGTTTTAAAAACATTTTCGGGTTCAGACAATGTTTAGATTGGAGAAATGGAGCGCTGGAGATGGTGTGTCGTGATAACCACCCCCCCCCCCCCCCCCCCTTTTTTTATTGTAATGTGACCAAAAGTACATTTCCGCGTGATGTCTTCAACCTCTAAAATAACTAAAAGGGACAAACAAATGTATCTGATGTGAACTGTGCCAATTACCCACTTAAGACACGCCTTCATTCAATGCTGTGCATCATTTCCTTTGCTGAGATGGGAATATCTGTACACAGGAGTCGGAAGTTCTATCAATAATAAGGTATAGGGGCACCTCGAAGATCGCTGGACAACTATAAAAAAACACCAGGAGTGCAACGCATTTTTGGGGGGTTGGCCTAAATCTATACCTACAGGTAGATCAGCATGGAATAAAAGGTTGAATCCTACTCTTGGATGTTTAAACTAAATAAATATCATGTTTTCTTGTACTTACCACACGGTTTTGTAGCAGTTTCGTACATTTTACCCTTCTACATCACCATCGCAAGATCCATGACCGGAAGTGCAGCTCTGTCGTGAATTTTAAGGTCAGTATAATTAAATTATCTCTTTTGATAAATTATGAAACATCTTGTGATATATTATATGATTTAAATATAATAAAATATTACTTCAAAAATAAGGTCCAATTGTTTGTTGTATTTATTTTGCCATGGTTAAAAATTTACAAGGGAGGTAACTCTCCACAACGAAAAACCTTACAAGGCGGCCAATTCAAATTTGTAATTTAAACTAAAGTTAAATTATATAAACATTTATATTATTATATATATCAATGGCTGGCAACATAGACATAGCTGCATGGTAATAGTTACTAATACACATAATTATTTTCCTTTGAATATTGTTTAACATAGTCATATTGGGAACAAAAAAAAGAGTGGGGGGGGGGGGGGGGGGGGTTGTACACATCACATGTGAGCAATATGATAATGAGACCCTCTTTGACACTAATAAGAGGCAGGCCTTACATGTAAAAAAGGACAAACAATCTGGCAATTTTGGGAAAGGTGTCCAGTCTAATTTAAAACAGAAAGAAAAGGGCAAAGGATCTGGAATCTTGTGAAAGGTTTCAGTCATATACACAATTTGGTATCCCAGTTTTTAAAATGTATTGTGTGAATTTGATTCAAAAACTAAATAATTTTAAAAATTAATTACATTAATCATGTTAACCCTTTAATTACTGCCATACAAACATGCTGTGACTGTGAGATATATATAATAAAACCCAAAAAAGTCCGGGGAAAAGTGTAAAATTCCGGAGAAAAAAAAGTTCCGGATTTGTTTTGTACATTATAGTTATACTGACCTTAAAAATTCACGACAGAGCTGCACTTCCGGTCATGGATCTTGCGATGGTGGTGTAGAAGGGTAAAATGTACGAAACTGCTACAAAACCGTGTGGTAAGTACAAGAAAACGTGATATTTATTTAGTTTAAACATCCAAGAGTAGGATTCACCCTTTTATTCCATGCTGATCTACCTGTAGGTATAGATTTAGGCCAACCCCCCAACAACACAGGGGCTAGGTGCGTCCGAAAAAAAAAAAATAATAATAAAAATACTATATAATACTACAAGGGGGCGAACTCACTTGCTTCCATTTTTTTAAGTCGTCGTGTTAAATTGATCGTAACTTCGGAACGCCTTAATATTTTCAAAAAATGTTTCCACCAGTCGAAAGTCAAGTAATTTTCCTTTCCAAAGAGACCCCAATTGTTAGTGTAGGCCTCCGAACTGCTGAGGTATCATACACGAACCAAAACAAAACGGCGTGAAAATCCGAAGTCGTACAAACGTTGGGTTGATCACTTCCCATCTGTGTACAGACTTTCCCATGCGTAAACGAGTCATTTTGACTAGCTAAATACTTTCATCCATTCAAATTATGATAAAATTTCTTACCTTACGCCAATTTATATGTCCTTTAAGTCTGTTTTTGAAAGAAATCCCATTTGCATCCTTGACAAACGCCATAGACGTGAAAATTGAGAGAGTTCTAACGGGCTTTTTGATTGGCTGAAACAGAGTGTTTCAGCCAAGCAAGAGTGTTTCAGCCAATCAAAAAGCCCGTTAGAACTCTCTCAATTTTCACGTCTATGGCGTTTGTCAAGGATGCAAATGGGATTTCTTTCAAAAACAGACTTAAAGGACATATAAATTGACGTAAGGTAAGAAATTTTATCATAATTTGAATGGATGAAAGTATTTAGCTAGTCAAAATGACTCGTTTACGCATGGGAAAGTCTGTACACAGATGAGAAGTGGTCAACCCAACGTTTGTACGACTTCGGATTTTCACGCCGTTTTGTTTTGGTTCGTGTACGATACCTCAGCAGTTCGGAGGCCTACACTAACAATTGGGGTCTCTTTGGAAAGGAAAATTACTTGACTTTCGACTGGTGGAAACATTTTTTGAAAATATTAAGGCGTTCCGAAGTTACGATCAATTTAACACGACGACTTAAAAAAATGGAAGCAAGTGAGTTCGCCCCCTTGTAGTATTATATAGTATTTTTTTTTTTTTTTTTTTTTTCGGACGCACCTAGCCCCTGTGCCCAACAATGCGTTGCACTCCTGGTGTTTTTTTATAGTTGCCCAGCGATCTTCGAGGTGCCCCTATACCTTATTATTGATAGAACTTCCGACTCCTGTGATCTATACGCTATGGCGGCCGCCATTAAAAACATGGATTCAGCCGTTACCTGACCCCGATATCAAACAAAAAAATCCGAGGGGTCACGAGTACCAGACTATATTTGTATCTGTATACGTGTTTCTGCCAATCAAGGCACACCTCGAAATGTGAGGAAATATCCTAAAACCGGAACAGTTCACCATAATTCAGGAATGTACACATAGCTTTAATTTTACACATAATTTCCTATCACCAATAAGTATACGTGCGTAGAATGATTGAGATTATATACAACGCAATTTAAATTAAAATAATAGTATTTTTTTTTAAATAAAAAATATTGTATCATACAATAAAGTTTATATATTATTCAAATCTAAAAAATATTAATAATAATCGCCATCAATATTTAACTAAATTAAAACCGTTTACTTTTAAAATTGAGTATGCAGTCCATGTGTACATTCTTTGAAGTCCTTAATAAGCTAAGCACATTGTAATTATGTTTTTCTGCATTTTTGTTTCGTTTTTCCCATCTTTTCTAATAGCTCATATCTTGCATAGTAGTTGTCTACATAGCGGTTCTAAACATTTGGAAACAGCTAGAGTCATTTCATTTTCTATTTTACTTAATATATAGTCGAACGGATTAATAATTAATTGTAGTAAGTCTATTGATTGAGCTCTCTGATCTTTAGCAAATACAAATAATTTTGTGAAGTAATGGAGCCCTGATCGTTTGTAGGACATCACAGGACAACACAAAGTGTTGGAGGTTTTCATCATTTTCATGGCATAAGGTACATAACGGATTAACTGCAGTACCATTTGAGTATTTTGCACTGTGGGTTTTTAAAATGTAAGTTTTAGTAACAATTTTCAGACGGATAGGAATTCTACGCACATCTTGCATGTTGGCACTATAAGATTTCAATAGGGGATGTATCCTACCTATATTATACATTGCAGGGGGGGGGGCGCACCCGGCGCGCCCCCCCTAAAATTGGAAAAAATATGATTTTTTTTTTGGCGTAAAATCGTGATTTTTCACATGAAATACCCCAAAAATTTCGCGCGCCTCCCCTAAAATTGGAAAAAATATGATTTTTTTTGGCGTAAAATCGTGATTTTTCACATGAAATACCCCAAAAATTTCGCGCGCCTCCCCTAAAATTGGAAAAATATGATTTTTTGGTGTAAAATCGTGATTTTTCACACGAAATACCCCAAAAAATTTCGCGCCTCCCTCCGCTCGGCGCAATTTTTTTAAGTACGCCCCCCCCCCTAACTTGAAATCCTGGATCCGCCCCTGCATTGGGTTATCGGAAACTTTAAAGTGGAGAATGTAAGACAGCCCTCTTGTATTTTTTCCCGCCAATAAGAATGTACTTGTTTTTTAATTAGTTTCTCCCATTCAATTTTCGAAAAGTGGGTTTTCCAAATATTTATATGGGTCAAGTATACCATATTTGATATGTACAGATCTTTTTGATATCAAAAAACCAGCTGTTGCTAGAGTACGATTTGACTTGTAACTGTCTTTCTGCTAGTCTCCATTCAATCGACGAGCGATCAGATCTTGCAATATTTCCAAATAGTGTTATTGCTTTAATGTGGATTTCTGCTTCAATAGGTAATAATCCTGAGGGTATATAAATGGCAGGATCAGCAACATTTGTATATAAGGATAGCATTATAGATCTTTATTGCGGTACTAAAAACGTTTTCAAGTTTATAGTGGTGTTAATGTTTCTCCGCAATGATGAGATTCCGTTCAGTTAAGTAAGACTGATCACACCAAATACGTGCAAAGCGAACGATAGCTGATAAATAGGTATCTACATATATATAACCATTGTTGAATAAACTTGATAAGCGGGTGTTTTGAATGCTCTTTTAATTGGAATTCCTGATAGTGATAAATATAACATAGCAAGCTGAGGAGCACATGTAGTTATCAGTGGAATTTCAAAGTCTGACAACAAACAAACAAACTTAAAGCAAGCAAAAAGGTTTTATAGCAAAAACTAGAGGCTTACATGATCCTGAATCGAATTGATTAACTACTGTCTATCCTAGCACACCTTAAATTTGTATCCCAATAGATCATGGGGCAGTCACTGGTACACCATTTTATCTTCATATCACAATGCCCTCTGGTGCAAAATAGAATTACCCACGTCAGTCATATTTGCCAGATCAAGATGATATGTCTGCAGAGAACATCAAAAACATTGTTGGTACCGAGTTCTAAATCATTTTCACTACCATATATAAACGCTGTATAAGGCTCTACATCGCCCCCATCCCTACAAAATCAGGAATTATGTGGAAGACATCGCGTACATTATTTGGACCAACTAACATTTGGATTTGTAGTTTCAGAGAAGATAAATTTTCAGCCAATCAGAACCAAGAAATGCCATGGCAGCAAGAACAAGACAAAAGGAGAGATTTTTGTAGAGAACCTTAGAAAAACGTCCTGCAAGAAAAGTTTGAAGATACCAAAGGGGTAAGGAGAAGTCATAAATCAATGATAGAGAGACAATACAATGGTGAAAAGGACAAAGAAGGATCTACAAAACATTACATAGAAAACTAAACGTTGAGCAACAAAAATCCCATTTCTGGTACCAGTGGTTTTACTCTTGTTACAAACCTGGTGATAAATCATGAACGAGGAAAGGGTCAGATTATGATTACGACAAACAGAATATATCATTGTGAAACAGGTAAGGAAATCATGGTGGCGACCATAAAACTTTTGAAGTGATGATTTCAACTTAATCACTAGGAACCCTTTGCTCAGTAGTTTACCAACACCCTATCAAGGAAATCCTGATAGGAACCACAAGCTCTAGAATATCATATGAAATGAGATATATATATATATATATATACACCTTATGCAGGCGCTTCTTTCTGGAATGTTGCTACATATAACGATGAATGGAAATCATCTCTTTTGTCTTGAAGTTTCATTTTTGACCGGCCTTCACGGTCAGTTTCTAGGTGTAGGTCAAGACCTAGCTGTATCTGTGTATCTTTTATTTCAAGTTCAATATATATGGGATAGATGAGATCTTCAAAATCATCAAACTTAGAATGGTGAATGGAAGTCATCATCATACAGTTTGCTTCCAATTGGCAAAGCACTTTGAGGAGATTTAAAGATTCTGCCAATCAGAATCAAGAATTGCCCATGGCATTTATGTTTTTCTGAGATCAAGGAGAAATGTAATTTTATATTGAGGACCTCACATACATTATTTGTAACAACTGACAAATCATGTGGACATTAGGTTCAAAGGATAAATTTTCTTAGGTTTCAGCCAATCAGATCCAAGACTTATACATGGCAGCATTTTTGTTTACAAGATCAAGACGAATGAGAAATTTCATAAGTGGAAATTTTGAAATTCATGCATTTTCTTCTTAAAGAGTTGAATTTGCTCATAACAAATTATCAGACAAAAAACTTGGCGAATGTCAAAAATGTGAATATTGATATCAATTTGTCCCGACATGTTCCCAAAAAGAATCTACATTAAACCTTTTCATAAATCTTGCCGATTTTATTTTATAGATTTTGTTGGCATGATCTGGAGCACCCGAGATCACCCTCGTTATTTTAGTGGGGTTTGTGTTACTCAATCTTTAGTTTTATAGATCGTTGTTTGTTCTTTTGTACTTTTTCTTTTGGCCACTGTGTTGTCTGTCCTTCTTGATATACGGAATCTGATTACCCCTTTGGCATCTTCAAACTCTTTTGTTATTGTGCAGTTCACCATTTTCTCTTCCTTTATTTTAATTGAATAATGATTTTTGTGTTAAAAATAAAACAATTAACAAAAAGTTTATGTACAAATTATATTTCTCTTCATGTCACATGATTTACAATGATCCAATGAGATAACAACATGAAACAGACATGTACAACATGTGACCATATATGGTCATCCCACACTGACATTTCTGGTTGAACAACAACATGAAAAACATGACTGTTTCACACATATGACCTTGTAAAAGGTCAATTATTACACATTCATTTGACACAAAATTCATGTTCTTAGTGACCTGGAAATGCTATATTTTTTCTATGTACACATAAGTTGACTGATCAAGATTGCTATAACATACATCTTCTGAATGCCTGTTTATGGAATAAAAACAAAATTTCACATGCAAGTTGTACAAATGCTTGAAAATGAAAAAAAATCATATCCATTTTTCCTGTAGGATTTTTTAAATTTGTAGTATTAAAGCATCTACTTTCCAATTTTTTTTTTAAACATATTTGGAGTAACAGCATGGTGTGTTGACAAATCAATTACACATATACAATATATTGAAAACTCAATTAAGCAATTTTTATGCATTTTTATCTTTTACATTTTTTAAATGTTGCATTATAACATATATCTAACACTACATGATACAGGTAACACAATTAAATTCTCACATCTCCATCTCATTTCAAAACAGTAGCAAGGTTTTTGTCACTGATTTTCACCCTATAAAAATAAGAAATGGCATATATTTTTCCTTTCTTATACATGAAAATTTTATACAACAAATTTATTTATCTTTTGTACAATTACTTAAATATCTTATGTACACAATAAATAGGACAAGTAACCATGGGTACAAATATACATCAATCTTGAAATTATCTAAAACAGTTCAAATGGCATCAGCATATACAAACTCTACCATAGATGATGTATCTATATTATATCTCATCATTAACTCTTAAAGAAAATGTTATTGGCAAAACATTGTAAACTGTATTTAATTTTTGTTGATTTTTGCTTTAAAATAGACTATACAGAAAAAATTAAAATTTTCAAGATTACAAATCCAGTTCTACCAAACATACTGGTAAATAAAAAATAATGGTGATGTTATTACGTACATTAAAAACATTTATTTTCAATTTCATATATAATTTAACCTTTCATTTTTAAAATTTAAATTTGACAATAACACCATGACAAATTTAATTTTATGCTATTATTGTATGGAAGTCATTCCCTGTATCTGCCATTGTAGGCCCATCACCTCACGTAGTCAATTCTACCTTAATTACCCAGTTTAATGATCCAATTACAGGATAGCTGATAACCTGAACAAATCATTGTATTAATTATCTTATGTGTTAATGTTTAATTATGCTTTGGTCCAAGACCTTAAATAATTGATACATGATCACAATCTAAGAATTGAATTTATTTTTGATGTAATTCAGGGAAAAAGTTATCAATACATTGTTTTCAGATAATTTCAAGATTCAACAATGATAAAACAACATCTCTTGTCTCACCATCACACACAAGGGTGTATAAAAATGTTGTTTTTATTAAAATCACTCGTATCAAAATCAGCACTATAACTTATCAGTCACACAAATAAATACAACAATTATAAAATGTAGTACCACCAGTTTTATCAGAACATATTTCCCCCCGCCTGTAATACGACCATTTGACAAAGCTTTACAACGAAAGTGAATTGCAATTAATCTTGGAAATACTGTTTAAAAAAATTTCTCCCCCCGTAATACGATCACTTGACAAAGCTTTACAACAAAAGTAAATTTTGGAAATTATTTTTTGAAAGCATGTGTACATGTACCAGAAACAGATATTGTTATTGTGTAATCATGTTCCACCAGGATATACAGAGTTATCTCCCCTAGATTACATGATAAGTGGTGTGGTGGTCAGACGTTTAATTGTGTATGAATTGGATGACAGTATTTAAATCAAATGAATTATCATTAAGATTACTTGGCAAGACTTGTGTAATGTTGAATTATGGGATTTAATTATCTCCCTTAGTTTAACAGTGATGGTCAACAATTCCACAAATTAGCATGGTGTAAATGAATAGTAGGCTTACATACATGTATCAAAGTGGAATCAAACTCTTATAATTCAATAATGTAGAATTTTATCTTAACATGTAGCATATCATACAGTGCTATTCTTTGAATCTATAATTAAGGGTGCTGTATAAGGTATTCCATTGTGGTAATTGACAGGAATTTATCATTACTTCAGGGTTTTCAATAAGGGGTGGTGGTACCTCCTGATTTTAAAGAGTGCTGTATAAGATATTCATGAAAGTTTTTCAAATTTGAATAAAAAGTACTGCCTGTAAATAGTGAAGTACTGGTAGACTTGAAAAATATTGAAAGCCCAGTGTACTTTTAAATTTCTTTTGATATGAAAATAAACATGTTTTCTCAAGACTGAGCAAATGGTTTAAAAAAAAACAACATGAGATATTTCTGATATATTTTTTTTATAATCATTCTAAGTGTGTAATTTCATTACTAATGTCAATCACTTTGCTAAGGATATTCTGACTTTATTTTTTGTAAACATTCATTTTGTAATTTGTGTCTTATCTATTCAGTCTATACAAATTGTTTGACAATAAAATATGTTTAAGGTATTAAATTATCAGCGTATTACAAATAGAATTGAATTACTGCAACAAAATCACATGGATTGAAATCTTTATATGGTAACATAAATTTTATGCATCGTAATCTAATTGTATGAATATCAAATGTTATAGCTACAAAATATTTGTGAACGTAAAACTTCAAACTAATTTTATTATCTTCATCATGGAAGACATTGTTCCATATGTGTCTGATAATACATCAAATTATATAATGTGGTCTTGAAAAATCAATATTATCTTTAAGTATTTTCACTGCTCCTTTTTTTCAGATGTCATCCTTCTTCATTTCAATATATAATTTTACATTTAATTGCAAAGTTCTCTACCTTAATTTAATAGTTTTTTTTAAAGAAATAAAAACTGGCCGAAATGATTAAACATGAGAATTTATCCAGGGTAATTATTAGCCGAATTTGGTACAAAAATACAAACAATTGTCGATTTTTTTTCAGCCGTATAAAGTTATATTGATAAAATTACAGCAATATGACTACAATGAGAACTAGTTTAATGAAGCACGACATTAGTTTGGAAGCGTTTTCATTTTACAATGACCTTTTACCCTCCGATGCTCTATATACAAGATGCAATAGAATGATTTCTAGTAAAATGGGTGATATTTTTTGGTTCAACAGAGACAGTTAACATGGCAATGTGTATTTAAACAATAATACTTTTCTATTAAAAAAAAAATCACAAAAAAAATGGTTTCAACATATCATAAGTGCTTTGTAACAAATCGTAGAAAACATCCTTGATTTTATAACAAAAATCATAAATCTTGTCAATTTACAAATAAAACGATTTTTTCCAAAATAGATTTTAATTACAATTTGTTTTCATATTAACAAGATTTCAACAACGTAACATTTCACATCAATCATTCATTTCAAATCATTTAAAGATTCCATGTTTAAAAATAATTTCCCTCTATTTCTGAAAAAAAAATAGGGCACATGTTGCTGTGGAAACACTTGTGAAGAAAAAATTACCAATTTTCAAAAATTGGAGATTGAAAGAATATCAAAATCATGTTGTTTCCTCAATTAATATGAAAAGAAATATATGACAGATTCATGATCATTATAAAATGTTAAAAATCATTTCTAGAAAATTTACAATTTTCACGGTAAAATCAGCAACAAATTTTTAGGCAAGATTTTTAAACTCTATTAGCACTTTTAATCTTATATTTCAGTAATCAGACGTATACTATTCATATTTTTTCACATGGAATCGTAATTATTATTCATCACACACACATCCAAATCATTAGCACATTTAAATCACAGTATTATCCCAACACTATTTTACTGAGCAGATTTTGAGATGTACTCATGAAAAAAACCCAATGAGAATACTTCTTCTTATAAGTTTGTCTATCAAATTCTCCCAAGGACTTGTATGTATTAACCTGCCCAATTCCATATTGTATTCACTGTGTACTGAATTAACATTGAATTCATCGCTAAAGTTAAACATTTGTTTTACTTACCACCTTTAAAAATGATGTATTAATGTAAGTTTTTGGTTTGATATATGAAACACCAAAAACATGTCATTCATGTCTCATTGACATTAACCTGATTATAGACACTGAAAACATTGATAAAACAATAGATAACTTTGTAGAATACAAGTATTCAACATTTCTATTTCAACAAATGTCTACAGCATGTCTTTATTCAATAAACAGAATGTTTACAATTGACAAACCTTAATTAATTTATACATTTATATTAATATATTTATTACATTTTTGTATTTGTTGACTATGTTGTCAGTAAAAAAGAAATATTTGATTCGATCAGCTTAAAATGAAGTTAAAATCAGCATCTTCAACGATAAAAACAAGTACTCTCAGTTAAAATGATTCATGAATTGTGCACCATAGAAAATTATCCCCCCAGTCCCTGCTGACTTCTTATTTACATATATGTACATTTCTTCAGAATGTCAAATGTTATTCTGTTCCAATTCTCTCGCTAGCTCTGTTGTACATTTCATGTACTATATTCCTTTACCAATCTGAAAGAATATAAATAAATAAGAAATTAATTTAAGTATTTAATCAAACCAATCAAAAGGTGTTGAAAAAAATAGGTGTACTTAGATAGCGAGTGATTGTTGTTTAACACCAAATGAGTAATTTTTCAGCTATATGATGGCGAGAACAAGATAGATTTGATGAGATGATGATGATGTCCACTTTGTACTAGACCAACAAGCTCACTGAAACAATAATCTGCAGATAGACATGTCGCTCCACTCAGACACTTTATTCTGATTCCTAGCCAACCAGTCTTTGTTCTTACTTTTTAATGCTGCATGTTTGACGAAGAAGCAACACATATCAATTTAATAGTCTTTGGTTTGAACTGACCTGGGCTTAGACATTTAAATATATAAATATTAGGGTTTGTCTAATATCACTTTCTGTAATTTATCACACTGGACACTGGTGAAGGTTACAAGGGCCCACACCCACAAAGCTGCTCAGTGCATCCCCACGTGGTGGATAGGTGAAGCCTGCTCGTCAGGTTATAACACAGAAAGTCTGACCGTTGACCATAGCGACCACTGTGTTTGGAGAGTGCCACACTTCTTGCATGTCAAAGTCGTCAGGTTATAACACAGAAAGTCTGACCGTTGACCATAGCGACCAGTGTTTGGAGAGTGCCACACTTCTTGCATGTCAAAGTCGTCAGGTTATAACACAGAAAGTCTGACCGTTGACCATAGTGACCACTGTGTTTGGAGAGTGCCACGTTTCTTGCATGTCAAAGTCGTCAGGTTATAACACAGAAAGTCTGACCGTTGACCATAGTGACCACTGTGTTTGGAGAGTGCCACGTTTCTTGCGTGTCAAAGTCGTCAGGTTATAACACAGAAAGTCTGACCGTTGACCATAGTGACCACTGTGTTTGGAGAGTGCCACGTTTCTTGCATGTCAAAGATCTCTTTTGTAGATTTAAAAAAAAGAGTAGGTGCATTGTAGCCACTAGAAAAGATTAAATTTTTCGTCCTTTTTCAATTCTCCATACTTTTCCAGAGGCAGTTAAATATCATTGACCCATTCCTCTCTCCATTCTATCTAGTTTGTATATATTGTTGTACTTGTTCTCATCCTGAATATAGCTGAAATACTGCTCGCTGGATGTTAAGCAATAATCAATCAATCAATCTATCACAGCATTGTAAATAAGCAGAACACCAACAAAGTACCAATATGTGAAATTAAAAATATCGTCAATTTATCTTTACTGTTAATACCCAATATAAACTTTTTGAATTTTTCTCACATAAATTTTAATACGTGCAAGCGTAAAGTTCTCCTTGTCCTATCTTTTATTAGACTAAAAAAAAACAATACATAGAGGAAGATCTAATCAATTTCTTAGCCACGAATAAATCTGTCGCAACTGAACATATTTCCGTGAGATTATATCTCTGACAAGTCTTCAATATTTCTAACATGCATCAAACCAATTTAAATTCGCTAATACCTTTTAAGATATCTGATAAGACAATGGCAATATTTACTTAGGGGAAATGTTTTACTTTCTTCTTGATTCAAATTTTCTATAGAAATCATGCCTTAGAGACAAGTTCAAAAAGATTCTAGTGTGTTTAATTGTTTATATAACAAGTCTAGGAAATGAAAAATTACCTACAAATGGGAGATAGCTTACCGACAACCACTTAAAACAAGGATTTAAATGTACCATACTAGAAATCACATTACTTCTTGTCCTATTTAGATAAATTTCACATGTCAAAGTAGATTTGGGTTTAGGTTTATGGTGTTTAAAGACACTTTCAACAGTATTTCAGTTATATCACATACCTGTTAACCATCCCCCTTTTCGCGGGAGTCTCCCGCGTAAGAGCCTTATCTCCCGCATGGACTGGGTCTCATGCGCGGGAGACATTAATCTCCCGCACAATATCCCCCCAACAAAAAAATCAAGTACAATAAAATCTTGACCTACATTTTGCGATCAATATTTCTGGAAATTCCCCATTTGGAACTCCCGCGCTGATGAAAAACGGTGAGAGATACGAATGTAAATGATATCCGGTTATTGATCTGTTTGACACCTTTACAGGTAAATTGGGTCATGGAGATTAATTAAGGTGTTGATGATTATACAACAATTATCCACTGATTGACAGTTAATTGGGGATAAGGAAGTGGGTTTGTGGCACACGCTTAGATGATTAGAAGTGTGATAGCGGCAATTAAAAATAGTTATAAACCGTTGTGCAAACAGGAGTCGGACAACCTTTGATGCCGAGGAAAACTTCTTATTTCGATCAAACGTGCAATGAATTCATCTCGGATTGAGTTGCTATGCCTATGGCTTGTTTGGGGCCAAAGCCGATCAAAGTATTATTTAAGGACTAAGTTCCAGGATGGAATTGATAAACCACAAAAATGCCAAAACGTATGCTATCACCCAACGCACCAGCAGCAAAGTGACTTTTTAATTTTAGTGCTCTATGACTTTATTGTTCAGAGCATTCTGTCTTCATTGTTATTGCTTTGTTATAACCTTATGATTATGAATGATTATGAATAAATTATAAATACAGTTTTTATCCTTCATTCATCATATGAAACACTACTAATAAGACAGAAATGTAAACAATATATATTGAAATGGGATGCAGTTGGTTCAATACTGAAACAAACAAAAAGAAAACATCAATTAACAATAAAAACATGCACCAAATACGTCGATAAAAAATCTCCAGTTATGAAACCAAATCTCCAACCAAATATTTACAAATCTCCAGTTGTAGCATAGCAACTCTATCACATGTATGCAACTACAAGGTACAATTTTGTGCGTTTAAAGGCCACGCACAAAATCTCCCCCTTAGAAGAGTTGGTAGGGGGGAGATCTCCCCCCCTAGCAGTTCCCAGAGGTTAACAGGTATGATATCATGGCAGTCAATTTCACTGGTGGAGGAAACTGGAGTGTCCGTAGAAAACCACTGACCTGTCGCGTCACTGACAAATTTAATCACGCAATGTTGTATCGAGTACACTTTGCCATGAATTGTGTTCAAACTCACAACTTTAGTGTTGATAGGCACTGATTGCACAGGTAGTTGTAAATCCAACTACCCTACGATCATGATCACAACAGCTCCACATGTAATAGTAACTAGAGGCTCAGTGGGCTGGGCCTGTGTCGCTCACCTTTCATTCTGCTTTGAGGAAACTTAATACAGAACCTTCCATAGGTGCTTCCCACCAAATTTCGGTTCATTTGGCTAAGCAGTTTCAGAGATGAAATATTTTAGAAATTGACCAAGCAGAAACAAGAATTGCCTATGGCAGCCATGTTTGCTAACGGATCGGGACGAAATGAGCAATCGCTATAGAGCACCTTCCATACATGTTACCTACCAGGTTACGGTTCATTTGGCTAAGCAGTTTCAGAGAAGAAGATTTTTAGAAATCAACCAATCTGAAACAAGAATTGCCTGTGGTGGCCATGTTTGTTAACAAATCAAAACAAAATGAGCAATATTTATAGAGGACCTTTCATAGATGCTTCCTACCAAGTTTCATTTCATTTGGCTAAGCTGTTTCAGAGGAGAAGATTTTCAGAAATCGACCAATCAGAAACAAGAATTGCCTGTGGAGGCCATATTTGTTAATGGATCGGGACAAAATGAGCAATCTTTATAGAGGACCTTCCATAGATGTTTCCTACCAAGTTTCAGTTCATTTGGCAAAGCGGTTTCAAAGGAGAAGATTTTTAGAAATCGACCAATTAGAAACAAGAATTGCCTGTGGTGGCCATATTTGTTAATGGATCGGGACAAAATGAGCAATCCTTACAGAGGACCTTCCATAGATGCTTCCTACTAAGTTTCGGTTTACTTGGCTTAGCGGTTTCAGAGGAGAAGATTTTTTAGAAATCGACCAATCAGATCTGTGGAGGCCATGTTTGTAAACGGATCACGACAAAATGAGCAATCTTTATAGAGGACCTTTCATAGATGCTTCCTACCAAATTTCGATTCATTTGGAAAAGCGGTTTCAGAGGAGAAGATTTTTACAAATTGAGCAATCAGAAACAAGAATTGGTTGTGGCAGCCATATTTGTTAATAGATCGGGACGAAATGAGCAATCTTTATAGAGGACCTTCCATAGATGCTTCCTACCAAGTTTCGGTTCATTTGGCCAATCAGTTTCAGAGGAGAAGATTTTTTAATATCGGCCAATCAGAAACAAGAATTGCCTGTGGTGGCCATGTTTGTTAAAAGATTGGTACGCAATGAGCATTCTTTACAGAGGACCTTCCATAGATGCTTCCTACCAAGTTTTGGTTCATTTGGCTGAGGGATTTCAGAGGAGAAGATTAAAATGTGAAAAAATAACGGACGACGGACGCCAAGTGATGGCAAAAGCTCACACTGTCTTGGGCAAGGTGAGCTAATAAAAGGCTTCAAGGTGAAACTTATGATGTAATATTCTCTACTTGCAAGTCTAAATTTCAGAATGTTTTGAAAGTTTGATTATAATAATGAGATTTGCATTTGATTTGTAAAACTATTTTATCAGAATTCTTCGAGGAATAAAATTTGAAAACAAAACTAATATTCTTGACTTGTATATCATAGCAAAGTTTAAACTAGAGGTTCACATGGTAAGGAAGATTTTACTGCCTTGAAGGGGTTTTCTGACAGACTTTTAAAATAACAAATCTGTAACCATAGTAATATGTTTGTGTCTATATAGCATGGATACTTAAGTTGTCATGTTATATTAATGATATAGAATGGTGCCCACATATATATCAACAGAATGTCTCATACAATGGTAGAACTAATTCTAGGAAACAATGACATTACTTACTGTCATTAAGATTGGGGCCTAGGTCTGGACTTGCATCATTCTGAAAAGACAATGATTACATTTCAGATTTTTCAAAGTCAACAAGAATTAAAAAATAAAGAAACAATATCACAAAGAAAATTAGTTTGAGATCTTGTATCAATGTATCTATTAACATTTTATGTTTTGGTTTTAATATGAGAATTCTTTGAATAATATTCCCATAATGGGACATAAAATGTATAAAAATATGAAAACTGAAAACAAAATAAGATTTTGAAGTCAATAACACAATTTGTTTCTAGGTGGTGGTGAAAATCAATAACATCAAGTTGAAAGAAAAATATTTGAGGTTGTATTTAATGTAGACATTTTCTTAGATTCATCTCCATTTAGAATAAATTCTTATTTTAATCTTAAACTAGAGGCTCCCATGAGCCTGTAATCGCTCACCTGGTTTTCAATTTGACATCTAAAGTTGATAGAAAATGGGGGTGTTACACATAATTTTGAAAGTGGGCCACCCAAAAATCATTTCAAATCAAATTTTTGAGCAAAAGATTTAGATGTTATTTTTATCTCATAATATTCCTAAACGGAATAAACTGGCTGAAAAAATCTCACAGAAAAACCCAGAATATATGCTAAACTACTCCTTGCCATGTAGCTGCAGTTAAAATTTGAGCTCATTTTGACTTCTACTAAAGCAGCAATGGACAATTGGAAGAAATTTCTATTTTTAGTAACAGCAGCCATTTTGAATGGAGGATGGGCCAGTCTGACACAATATTGAAAGGGGACCACACAAGGACCATCCCAGCCAAATTTGTTTTAATTTGGTTCAGCGGTTTCAGAGGAGAATATTTAAATGTGATCTATTATCAAAATATGCCTAATTTGCATAATCGGTATAAATCGGCTGAAAGAAAAATTTCACTGAAAAATACAGAATATTTGTTAAACTACTCCTTGCCATGTAGCTGCAGTTAAAATTTGAGGTCATTTTGACTTATACTAAAGCAGCAATGGACAATTGAAGAAATTTCAATTTTTAGTAACAGTAGCCATCTTGAATGGAGGGTGGGGCTGTCGGACACAATTTTGAAAGGGACCCACCCAGGGACCATCCCCGCCAGGCTTGGTTTAATCTGGTTCTGCGGTTTCAGAGGAGAAGATTTAAATGTGATTAAAATTTGAGCTCATTTATTTTTAGTAACAGCAGCCATCTTGAATAAAGGACAGGGCTGTCGGACACAATTTTGAAAGGGACCCACCCAGCTAGGTTTGGTTCAGCGGTTTCAGAGGAGAAGATTTAAATGTGATCTTTTATCAAAATATGCCTAATTTGCATAATCGGTATAAATCGACTGAAAGAAAAATTTCACAGAAAAAAACCGGAATATATGTTAAACTGCTCCTTGCCATGTAGCTGCAGTTAAAATTTGAGCTCATTTTGACTTCTACTAAAGCAGCAATGGACAATTGAAGAAATTTCTATTTTTAGTAACAGCAGCCATCTTGAATGGAGGGCGGGGCTGTCGGACACAATTTTGAAAGGGACCCACCCAAGGACCATCCCTGTCAGGTTTGGTTTAAATCGGTTCAGATGTTTCAGAGGAGAAGATTTAAATGTGGAAGTTTACGACGTACGACGGACGCCAAGTGATGGCAAAAGCTCACATGGCCTTAGGCCAGGTGAGCTAAAAACAAATGCAAAATTAAAAACAACATACATTATATATATGGTAAAACCATAAATTTTAGTGAAAAAAAAATAAATACTGAATCATTCACAAAAATCAATATTAATGTCACATTTTGTAAGTTGCTGCAAAATCAATTTCAAGATGAACAGATTTCATGGAAAAAAAAGAACAATAGTCAAAAGATCAAGAGAAAATTGTTGGCTTTGATTGAGCAGAAAATTTCCACTGAAAGATAAATTCACTAAGAAAATTTCTACAATTGTCGTCTCAACTTCTCTCGAGAGGAATAAAAGCTGATTCAAAATACATTAACGATATATATGTGATCTCAAAAAGCTATTAAAATCATTTGTAGAAGCAATGGTTTTCTCATAGATTTTAAATATATAAATTGTAGCTCTATGTCTTTCTTTTAAATGGTATTAACTATTTTTTACATAAATGTTCTAAAATAGATTAGGATTTGTTATTTTTTAACTGTATACTAAATTTGAAAATAGTACAATTTTACACCTAACAAGGTATTATCCTTAACTATATGTCTAAAATCATGAATATTGCACAAAGAAGTGTGTCCTGCATCAAAAAATAAAATGTTGAAATCTTGAAAAATGTTCCTTACTCAGAAGAGCATGTGGAAACCTAAAAGAAGTCAATTTCAGGAAACCAAAAATAGGAGGATCTGTAGTTTAATGATAGTATAGAGTAAAGTTAGTTAAATTCACATGAAAGTATGAGGTAAAGTTTTGGTATACATTTGTATGAAAGTATGTGATAAAGTTTTGTTAATTTCATATAAAGGTACATGTATGTGGTAAAGTTTTAGTTAAATTTAATATCAGTATGTGGTAAGTTTGGTTAAATTTAATATTAGTATGTGGTAGAGTTTGGTTAAATTTTATATCAGTATGTGGTAAAGTTTGGTTAAATCTAATATCAGTATGTGGTAAAAATGGTTAAATTTAATATCAGTATCTGATAAAGTTTTGGTTAAATTTAATATCAGTATGTGGTAAAGTTTGGCTAAATTTAATATCAGTATGTGGTAAAGTTTGGCTAAATTAAATATCAGTATGTGGTAATGTTGGCTAAATTTAATATCAGTATGTGGTAAAGTTTGGTTAAATTTAATATCAGTATGTGGTATAGATTGGCTAAATCTAATATCAATATGTGGTAGAGTTTGGTTAAATTTAATATCAGTATGTGGTAAAGTTTGGCTAAATTTAATATCAGTATGTGGTAAAGTTTGGTTAAATTTAATATCAGTATGTGGTATAGTTTGGTTAAATTTAATATCAGTATGTGGTAAAGTTTGGTTAAATTTAATATCAGTATGTGGTAGAGTTTGGTTAAATTTAATATCAGTATGTGGTAAAGTTTGGTTAAATTTAATATCAGTATGTGGTAAAGTTTGGCTAAATTTAATATCAGTATGTGGTAGAGTTTGGTTAAATTTAATATCAGTATGTGGTAAAGTTTGGCTAAATTAAATAACAGTATGTGGTAAAGTTTGCTAAATTTAATATCAGTATGTGGTAAAGTTTGGTTAAATTTAATATCAGTATGCGGTATAGTTTGGTTAAATTCAATATCAGTATGTGGTAAAGTTTTATTAAATTTAATATCAGTATGTGGTCAAGTTTGGCTAAATTTAATATCAGTATGTGGTAAAGTTTTGTTAAATTTAATATCAGTATATGGTAAAATTGGTTAAATTTAATATCAGTATGGTAAAATTTAGTTAAATTCCATGTTAGGGGTTGTGGATTATCAAATGTAACATTGTCACTGACAACATGGACAATAATACAAAACTACAGATAGTGACTCTCTATGTCATCACTACAGGTGACCAACAAATGACAATTTATACACACAATATTAACAAGTTTTTGATAAAAATCATATACCCTTTCAAAAGTTGTGACACAGTTTTTAAGACCATTTATAATTTACAGCAAACAATATTTGATTTTGCATGCATGTCTCAGAATTAACATAATGAAAATTGTTCCCATGGTTCTTAACATTTATAACATGTACAAATGCACTTAAATGTATTGGATTATGTCAAACTGATTGTCACGCACATCTAGTGTATTTTATCCTTTGGGAAGTATAAAATAATCCTTGGTAAAAACAGAAGTTGTAATGTAAATCACATCATCCAGACATTGTTTTCCCTTCCCAGGTTTAAATTACTTTATTTTTATCAACTACTATCACTGTTATAAAAAATATCCTGCAATTGCCTTTACAATTCAATAAAGCAAAAAATATTTTTTTTTATCTCAATTGTCTATACAAAATTCTATTTATTACAGAAAGTCTACATGCAACAATCATGATGTGGACAATATTTTCTTTCAATTTTTGTTAAATAATGTAGTTTTCTGAAGTAATGGAAGCTTCGATCATTTCCCAAAATTTCAAATATAACATCATTTTTGACAAATTTTTCTTCTTCTTCCCTTTAGATATAAATTTACAAATTGTAATACATGAGGAAAATAATTTGATATGTCAGTATAGAATTTAATACACAAATATCTAAAAACTACTTCAAAATACATTTAAATAAGATTTCATAATATTGTCTAATAAAAGACAAAAAACAAAATAGTAAGACTATAATAATAAAAATTGGAAAAGTTGAACAAAAAGTCCAACTCACCCCACCGATAGATAGCCGATGTCCAATCATGGGCTGGACTTGATATAACTTAATGCCATCACACTGCCAACACCTGCCCAAGATTATATACAAAATGTTAAAATTACTTAACTATAAATCTGATTCAATCATATATTATTCATTTTTATAAAAGAGAGCATCAATTTTTTTTAGTTACCGTAATGAGTAAAATCAAAAACTTACAACCTCCCAGAAAATTATATGACAAGCAAACACATGTTTTATACACAGGTTTTTTATAACCAGTTAATGAGTGTGTCAAGGGGTTTGTATTACAACTCAATACAGTTTAAGGTATATATAATCCTGTACCTTTTTATGTCATATGTAATTTGATTGAATTTAAATTGTTGAAATTTTTGGTTGTATTTTTTCAGCTTAAAAGTATGGATTGATTATTCAGTGAAGTCATCAATGAATACATTTTCTGCCAAAAACACATTGAAATTTATAAACAAGATGTATTATTAAACACAAAAATGGATACCAATCTTTTTAAAATATGTGGTAGTATTTATTTTTATTTCCACAAACATGTAAGCATAATTTTTTTAAATTCTGTGTATAAAAATGAATTTCTGGGTACCAAAAAATCATGATGCTTAAATTTCAACATAAAAAAAAAATACCAAGATCATGAATAAAACAGATTTATAGTTTATAGTTTAATTATCACATGTAAACATTAAGCTAAAGCAAATAGTATTAGTAAAGATATTATTATTAGTAGTTTTCATAATTTGCAAAATTGTAAAAATTAAAATGCAACAATTTGATCATGGCTTTTCCATCAGCAGGGTTAGGTTTTGAATACATTAGCTAAAAAAAAACCAGTTCACCTTGTTTACAGAATTTCAGGAACACAAATTCAAACAATATTTCTATGAACAAGGTTCAAGAATGTTATAAAATAAAGTTTGAGAAAGGTATGTCTCTATGGGGTATAAAACACTATCTTTTATAAATATAATACAGAAAATTATAAGTAAAACTCCTCTGAATGAATGAGCAATACACAGATTTATCTGTTCTACTTTATCTAAATAATTAATTTGGCCACTTTCATCAATATTGATACATTGTACTGAAGCAATCAGATATAAGAGTACAATTGACCTCTGATAATTAACTGATAAACTTTGATCATATAAATTACATGAGCAGCATTCAAAATGTATAATCTTTGTATTGATAAGACTACCGACTGCACAGTTAAGGGGTGTTAGGGTTAGGGTTATGGTGCTTAACGCCACTTTCAACAATATTTCAGTTATATCGTGGCGATCAGGTTTATTGATGGAGAAAACCGTAGTACCTGTAGAAAACCCCCGACTGTCACAAGTCACTATCAAACTTGATCACATAATGTTGTATCGAGCACACCTTGCCATGAGTGGGATTCTAACTCACAACATTAGTTGTGATAGGCACTGATTACACAGGTAGTTGTAAATCCAACTACCATTCGATCACAACCACGACGGCCCCTCACAGGTAAAGGTAAAAAGGAAGTACCCATATATGATCATGGCATGATCACACCTGTAAATCAGGTACCAGAAAATCGAAGTGTAGATTATCATATTTTCCCACCTTCAAAAACTGTCACATCTACATTTTGTTTAATTTCCCAGATCTGTTATTGATGATTAGCATATCAGTCATGTAATGCTACTTCCAGCTTCAAGTAACAGTCTAGTTTTGTAGTTACATGCCAGTCAATATTATAAATTTATCCTGCAATCAGTACATTTACTGTACAAATATGCTATACAAATAAATGTTTGCTTTATTCGTACTAAACGAATAAACTTTTCGTACTATACGAATAAACTTTTCAGCCTACGAATAAACTTTCCTGGTACCCTGTAGCTATGTACAGCGGAGGGCGTAGACAAGTATGAAACTGGTACTAATGTAACGCGGACCACGAAGAAGACACCCTTGACAACATTTATGAAAGGCGAGGAATGACACTTGTTTCTGTCCTTTTTGTTTAAATCTGACAAGTTTTCTGACTTTTTGACATTGCAGGATAAACACAATATACGTACATTGTCGTTAAATATAAAATTCATTTGTACTTGCTGCGAAACAGGCCTGAAAAGCTTGCCAAAGGCTCGCTATTCTGCCTGTTTCTAAAGCTCGTACAAATAAATTTTATATTTACCGACAATGTACGTATATTGTATATATATTTCCTATAGTTAGTGTAAATATTGTTGATTATATCAATATTTATTGGGAAGCTCAGGAGATATGGAAAATACAAACTTTTTTTTAAATATTAAGGTTGGATGACAATTAATATGACATAAAAATTAAAGTTTTTGTGAACTAATGCTTAGTATGTACATTATAATCCAAGACGTGGATTCCTGAGGTACACAGGGACTGGGTAGTCTATTTTAATGCATAAATGTCTTAAATACAGGCAAACCAGTATTAAGAGGTCACCTTTGGAACAAAAATGTGGTCTTATAAGACAAGTGACCTCTTAAAAGAGGTTCAATTCATATGAAATTTTCTAAGACAGGACAAGAAAAGGTGACCTTTCAATACAGGTGACTGCATGGGAAGATTTGACTGTAGTTAAACTGTTCACTTCTTTCACATCAATACAATAAGATTAATTGGTTTTTCTCTCCTCTTATTTTTTAACTTTCATTTCAGAGAAGTTTTGCTATAATTAGAATATACAGTTATATTATTTTAGAACAGATGAGCACCATCTATGATACATATATTAATTAGTGATATATAATTAATGTCCAACACACTTAGGATTATGATATGTCCATATACCAATATAATGTGTAAAATCTTGAATAATTAAACTAATCTGGCCAAACATAGAAAACTCACATAAAAACAAAGTCAGATAAATATGCAGAACATAATTCTTAAAATAAACTTTTAATTAAAATGATTCATAATAAAAAAAAAATAGAAGAATTTGTCCACTGACGTGATGCCCCTGCTTCTAGGAAACCAGGACATGACTTCAAAATCAAACTCAGCCTGTATTTTGTAGTCCCTGACCTTCTGTTGAAATTTCAAATTATTTGCTAAAGTGATACTTAAGTCATTGAATGGAAAACCAAAGAGGCACTTTCGTAATGGACATGTGTAAAACTGAATCCTCCTGACAGCTAGCGACAGGGGCATAAAAATACCTCTTTTTCTTTTCTTTTCTCTGTTTTGGGTGGGAGGGGGAGTTGGGGGGCTAAAAAATCTGACCCCACAATCAACACCTTTTTATATGTGTCATTGACAGAATGAGCAGAAGAGAAATAATGGCATATATTTTTCTACCCCATCAAAGGACATTAAAAAACACATGTCAGGATTCTTGTAAATGAGAAAATAAAAAGTGCCTTTAATAATTACTTTGTCTTGAAGCTAAATTTTAATATTTTCCCCCAGTTCCATATCATTTCTTATGATTCATTTATTAAAGAAAAAGAACAACAGTCACTTTACTAATGATTACTTGTTTTGGTCCTTGTTTGATAGTTGACGCGGTTAATATTAGATATGTTCTGCATATTTAATTAACTTGTGCTAATTATATCATCAAACCCTTATTGAGCTCTGAAGAATAAATCAATATTATTTCTCAATGAGATTCATATATTAAAGATTGGTACTAAATTTTTCTACATACATAAAAATCCTGGAAATTGTCCAGTTAAAACTTTTTATTCAAATTATTATATTCCAAATTGAAATAAACCAATAATTTAAAAAATATTTTTTTTTGGTAATACAAATGTAAGAATCTAATTTTAGAATTGAAACCAAAAAATAATTATCTGTTACTTTAACTCAAATTGAAAGAAAAAAAAAGTACAAGTGATTTTTGATATTGTTTGGTAAACAACCAAATCAACATAGCTCAATAAAGCATGCTGTTAGCTAAGCTGTACACACGTACCCTGCGGCATTTGGTATCCCATCATACCTTGCTGTTGTCCGTTAAACTGTTGACCGGGAGGCATCTGCATTTGGCCCCACTGTTGCATTGGCATATTCATACTAAACAATATAAAATAAGATACAATGTTACTATGTTTGTTTGTCTGTTTGATGGTGTTTAATGCCATATTAAACAATATTTCAGTTACATCATGGCGTTCAGTTTTATTGGTGGAGGAAATTGGAGTATCTGGAGAAAATCACAGACCTGTCGCAAGTCACTGACAAACTTTATCACATAAGGTTGTACATCTCGCTCTGATCGAGATTCAAACTCACAACATCAGTGGTGATAGGCACTGATTGCATAGGTAGTTATAAATCCAACTACCATACGATCACGGCACGATGGCCCCCCAATGTTACTATGTGATACAGCAGTAGATATAATGTTACTTTATGGTCACATTAGTTGTTTAACAACACTTTCAATAATATTTCAGTATTATAGGTAATTTGGACATTTTTCTTTTGTTCTCACAGAACGATATTGTCAGAATCAACGAACTGACTCTGATAATGGGAATCAATACACATTATCACAGTTAGTCCTATCAGATTCTCTCCAATACTACAGATATTCCATAATGTCTGTCTTTACCTTCATATCTGAAGACGTTGTATTATATATATATATTGTGATCATTGTAGAAACCACTCACTTGCAAAATTTCTGACAAATTTTATAACATAAAATAATATTGAGTACACCTCATTACATGCAGAAAATTCAGACTCACAAACTAATTCACTAATTGGCTTTTTTTTACAATGAAAGTAGTTTCAACAACTTTCTATAACTGATATTACAGTTGAAGTAAGTAACTTTTAATTCTACCCAATTTAGTCCTAGAGATGAAAAATTGAATTTACTGGTCTGAATCAATTTTCTTGAATTTATTTATATATATATATATATATATATATCTAAATAAAAACTGAAAATTTACTGGTCCAAACAAAGTTTTACTGGTCTTGGGCCGGAGGAACGGTGCTCATCATAAGGACTGCAGCATCCTTGTATTCCTTTGATATTTATTGTTTTTAAGCCTGACCCTTATCTCTATATACAACTAAAATGATAGTATATCAATTGTAAATTATCACCATATTTATTGTTAAATGTTAAAAGCATGACATTTTTTTTGCTGTTGTAAAATTAATATCATTTCAAATTCTTCTCATCCCTATGTACTATTGAATTAATCAGAAATCTATTTCTCTATAGCGAATAACATTTCATAAATTTACCACACAAAAAAATAATCTGTAAAAAAAACCATATTAGTTATTTCTCTAATAGTATATCTAACCTTTAGAAAGCACATTTAATTTGTCATTAAGTGCAGAATATTTTTCCCCTTCTGTTTTCAGTGCAAGATAAAAAAAAAATTCAACACTTTTGAGTTGATTATCAATTGACATATCAATCTAAATGTATTACATATAACAGACAAAACATTGTTCATGTGAAAGTTAGATGATCAAACTAATCAAATCAAGGAAAATTTGTTTTAAATGGAACACAACAAGAATAAATTAAGTCATTTTGTCTATAATGACAATAGTAAATCTAGGAATGAGTTTAGTCTGAATGACATATCAATATGACAATAGACAACACAAAATATATTATCACTTACAACCAAGATTCAGTAGTTTGAACATAAATAATGGCAAAAATATTATAAACTTTTATGTTTCTACAACAGCACAACATAAATAATGGCTAAAATATTATAAACTTTTATGTTTCTACAACAGCACAACATAAATAATGGCTAAAATATTATAAACTTTTATGTTTCTACAACAGCACAACATAAATAATGGCTAAAATATTATAAACTTTTATGTTTCTACAACAGCACAACAAATTCTTGTAATTTAACATTTAAGTCAGAATTGACGAATTCCATCTTATAAAAGAAAGTTAACCACTTTCATGACCTATTAATTAACCACTTTCATGACCTATTAATTAATCACTTTCATGACCTATTAATTAACCACTTTCATGACCTATTAATTAACCACTTTCATGACCTATTAATTAATCACTTTCATGACCCATTAATTAATCACTTTCATGACCCATTAATTAATCACTTTCATGACCTATTAATTAACCACTTTCATGACCTATTAATTAACCACTTTCATGACCTATTAATTAATCACTTTCATGACCTATTAATTAACCACTTTCATGACCTATTAATTAACCACTTTCATGACCTATTAATTAATCACTTTCATGACCTATTAATTAATCACTTTCATGACCCATTAATTAATCACTTTCATGACCTATTAATTAACCACTTTCATGACCTATTAATTAACCACTTTCATGACCTATTAATTAATCAAATTAAAAACAAAATATGGAAGAATGTGTCCAGCTACAGTAAGCAGAGGCATAACTCTAGAACAGAAAGAGTAGTGAAGGCCATAACTGAACTTGTCCTTTTCTTTTTGTGCATAAATCTAAAATGATTTGTTTAAGGGGAACAAAATGTGGGAAGCATGGACAGACATATATAGCTAAAACTTAATGTCCCGGATGCCTATGCTTCAGGGGCATAACATGTTGATATTTGGTTTCCATACTACAAACATTTCAAATGCTTAAGAAACTGTCAGAAATTTATTTTATTGGTATCTTCCTAATTTATTATATCATATCACATGACATATCATCAACAATCTGACTAAGTAACATACCCGTATGGATAATTGCCATATCCTGCAGGGTACCCTGAAGGCATGTTGTATCCTTGTCCCACATTCTGGTATGCTCCAGGGTACCAGTAACCCATATTGGCATAATACTGTCCATACGACCCCGGTGAACTGGAATATTGCTGTTGTGAAGGCTGTTGTTGTGTTGGTTGACTAGCCTGAAAAGTACAAATATATAACATTAGTGGCATATGGTAGTTGGAGTTACAACTACCTATACAACCAGTACCTATCACCAGACTTTGTGAGATCCAATCCCGCTCAGGCGAGGTGTACTCAACACAACATTATGTGATAAAAGTTTGTCAGTGACTTGCGACAGGCAAGTGGTTTTCTCTGTGTACTCCGGTTTCCTCCACCAATAAAACTGACTGCCACGATATAACTGAAATATTGTTGAGTGGCATTAAACATCATAAACTATAAACCAAAACCATATAAAACATTGGCATCATGACTGAATTGAAACACTTTACATTAATGAGATATAAAATTACTGATGGATTCAGTTACATTGTGTACTCAAGATTTAATGTAATAAAAAATATACTAGTATGACAAGAATAATTCTATTCTCACAAGGGAGTTATTATTAAGTGCATATATGAATATAGGTTTATAGCTTCTCTAATGATAGTATCAATTTTTCCATCCATCTACCACTGTTTTTTTTTAGTTTCTATACAATATATACTGAATACACTTTGCTCTGATACCATTATATCTATAAAGTCCTATAGAGGGTAATGGCAAGTTCACATGGAATTTGCTTTTTGTTACCATTATGAATTAGAAGGGTCATGTGCTTAGATGATCAAATTGGTACCAATCACACCCCCTTCCAATATTTGCTGGACCCATCAAACGTCTTTGTCTGCATATTTAGACGGTCAAATTTTTGTTCGCAAACAGGTGCCCAGATAAAGTTTGAACTGAATTTGAAGGGAAAATTTGACCATGTAAATGTACCATATGAATTATTGTTGTTTCATACTCCTTTCAACAATATTTCATTCATTGTATCATGGCATCAGTTTTTATTGGTAAAGGAAACATGTGCAGAAGTGTCCACAGAAATCCATCAACCTGCTGCATGTCACCAACAAACTTTATATAAGTTGTAATGAGCATAACATGCCCCAGATGGGAATAAATTCACAACTATAGTGGTGATAGGTACTGAATACTTAGGCAGATATAAACCATACATCACAAAAGTCATAAGACAAATATGTAGATAAATATTCTCAATATATCTGTAAAGCAAGCCTCATTTTTGCTTTCATTTCTGCGACACTGATGAAAATGAAATCATTTTTAAAAGGTATGTTATCGATTTATTATCATTAATATTTCATAATAAAAATGTTTGTAAAAATTAGTGATCTTGTTTTTGACACAATAATCAAATGATGTAATGTTTGTGATTTATTTTTGACAATAATAATGCTATTAGTTGACTTGTTTCAAACAGTTTATTGCCCTAAAAGTTTTCAACTTATATCCCCAACTTATTATAATTAGTGTATTGACAGGCAAAAGGAGAACAGATCGAAACAGCTGATTAGAGTTAATATATGGAAGAATGTGTTCATGCAACATGGCCATTAAATCAAACTTGGCCATTCTTTAATTACATATGTGTTTCTTAAGAAATTAAATTATTGAGCGGAAATCCCACATGGGACGTACAGACATGGGTAAAACTTAATGGCCTCAACTCCTCCGGTGGGGACATAAAAATGACTGTTGGTGGCCCTATACAGATATCAACACCATTAAATATTTTTTCTAAAAAATCCAGAATTATTATGGACTGCAAGCATTTACGTTTCCCTATTTGGTCCATCATATTTTTTTCATCAGGTAAATATTTTGGAGTTGTCTTTCTTTTTTTTTTTTGTTCAATCTGAATACACCAATCTTTAATGATACATGTAGCATCAAAAAGAGAATAAATTTATGCATCTTTTCCCCTTAATCTCAAAATTCTTGCAAAATCATTATACCCATGGGGTCCTTACAAGTAATAATAATTTAGTGACTGATATTATAATGTAGTCTGATATTTACAGTACTCTGGCTAAAATAACCTTTTAAGCCTTTTCGTAACGTTATTTTAAACAATACATAGAAAAAGAAATAATATTCATACACTGAGGATACCAATTTCATTTTAACCTTAGCAGGAAATGTACAGTATTACCATATGACGTTCAATTTTTTTTCATTTCATGCTAAAGCATGAAAGTCAGTTCGTAATTTGCATGTGCAACTTTATCAGTTAATCTGATGTAAAATCATTATGACATCACCAATATAAACAATAACGTCAGTTCTGAAGGCCTCAACAGACGTGATCACAAACCAGATATTAGTGATAATGTCTGTCTCAACCTTCAAAACTGCTGTTATTTTATATGTCTTAGACGTACCATCTGATGTGGTGTACCACTACCACTCCCCCCTCCAGCAGAAGAATTTGTCTGACTAGGTTCGTTAGATTCCTTCCCCCATGAACATTTAACTTGTTGGTCAGCTACCATTGTACCGTTTACTGAACATATTGCTTGAGCTGCTGCCTGTTTTTCAGCAAACCTGAAATATTAAAACGTAAAATTGATTCTTTAGTACATTTCTTGAATATCATGTTCTTCTATTGCTTTAAAAAGAACAAAATTTGTATTTTTCAAAATGTTTCCTTCCTAGCAAAACCCTCCAATAAATATATTATGAATCAAGTTGTGGATCTTTCATTGAACTAAACTGCATCAAAATTGTGTAAGCTGTACAATATATATATATATATATATATATTTTGATTCTCATAGCTTTGTGAATTTGTTCTATCCTATTCAAATATTAATACACTGTTGATTCATACTTTTGGTAACTAGTTACTGACAGGTTATAATGATTTCAAGGGTAAGAATAGCAATTCATTACCCTTTACAATTACTTTTATTAGTAAACTGCATGTATGAATTACAAACATAAATAAAACTTTCTCTTAATGACACTAGAATGTGGTCACAAAATAACACAAAAATAGGGCAAAAAGTGGCACCTAATAAAATGCACGCTTTGTACTGTTATTTAGACATCTTTGAATTGTATTGATCAATCAAGGTTTTTTAGCTCACCTTGCCAAAGGCAATGTGAGCTTTTGCCATCACTTGGTGTCCGTTGTCCGTTAACTTTTCACATTTTAATCTTCTCCTCTGAAACCCCTTAGCCAAATGAACTGAAACTTGGTAGGAAGCATCTAAAGAAGGTCCTCTATAAAGCTTGCTCATTTTGTCCCGATCCATTAACAACCATGGCCGCCATAGGCAATTCTTGTTTCTGATGGGTCGATTTTTAAAAATCTTCTCCTCTGAAACCGCTAAACCAAATGAACCGAAACTTGGTAGAAAGCATCTTTGGAAGGTCCTCTGTAAAGATTGCTCATTTCGTCCCGATCCGATAACAAACATGGCCACCACAGACAATTCTTGTTTCTGATTGGTTGATTTCTAAAAAATCTTCTCCTCTGAAACCGCTTAACCAAATGAACCGAAACTTGGTAGGTATTATATATGGGCGGTCCTCTATAAAATTGCTCATTTCGTCCCGATCCATTAACAAACATGGCTGTCACAGGCGATTCTTGTTTCTGATTGGCTGATTTTTTAAATTCTTCTCCTCTGAAACAGTTTGGCCAAATGAACCGAAACTTAATAGGAAGCATCTATGGCAGGTCCTCTGTAAAGATTGCTAATTTAGTCCCGATCCATTGACAAACATGGCCGCCACAGGCAATTCTTGTTTCTTATTGGTCGATTTCTAAAAATCTTCTCTGAAACCGCTTTGCTAAATGAACCGAAACTTGGTAGGAAGCATCGATGGAAGGTCCTCTATAAAGATTGCTCATTTCGTCCCAATCCATTAACAAACATGGCCACCACAGGAAGTTCTTGTTTCTGATTGGTCGATTTCTAAAAAATCTTCTCCTCTGAAACCACTTGGCCAAATGAACCAAAACTTTGTAGGAAACATATATGGAAGGTACTCTATAAAGATTGCTAATTTTGTCCTGATCCATTATTAAACATGGCTGTCATAGGCAATTCTTGTTTCTGGTTGGTCGATTTCTAAAAATCTTCTTCTCTGAAACTGCTTTGCCAAATGAACTGAAATTTGGTGGGAAGCACCTATAGAAGGTTCTGTGTTAAGTTTCCTCAAAGCAGAATGAAAGGTGAGTGACACAGACTCAGCCCACTGAGCCTCTAGTTTTTGTTTGATATAAAAACCTTTCTATTTTCTAAGACATCTTACCTAATAAATGAATAACCTTTGTCTTTAAAAACTCTAATTTCTTGTATCTGACCAAACTGATTAAATGTCTGTCGCATTATTTCCTCTGAAATATATCCAGTTAACAATCAGTATATATTACAAAATCGTTAAAAAAAATTGTAAAAGTTTAATTAAATATAATGTGTAGACTAGGATCCTATTTAATCATAAAATAAACTCATAATGATGTTGCTTTCTATTACATTTTTTTTCCCAGTCTTTTTCACCTATATTTGTTTTACCTTGAAACAGTAATGGGGAATTTTCTTATTATATAGATTGAAAATCTCAAAATATGGAGTTTAAATAATATCAATTTGTCTTATTACACATACCTAAATTCTCAGAAATATGAAGTTTATAAAATATCAGTTTGACAAACTAACATTTAATCTCTGAAACATGTAGATGAAATAGTTACCTGTTAAATTTTGAGTTAATCCACCACAATAAACTGTACAGTTGGTAGAGCTAGACTGACTATACACTTCATCATATGATAACTGTTTAACTAAAAATATAGGAAACATACATTATGGTCAATTTAAACCAACATTCAGTTTATAGTAAATTCACAGTTTTGATCTAAACCAGCTGGACAATAAACCATGTTATAACCAGTAATGGCAGTATCATAAGAGCTGGTTTAACAGTTTACAATACAGCATTATCTAACCCAGAGCTAAAGGGTTTTTTCCCTCTCCAAGTCAACATTTTGCATATGAACTGTTCAGATGACTATGTATAATATATAAACTGACATTCGCTTTTACTGTTATTCTTATCTATTGAAAATGAAAAATTACACAGAAATGGTAACCGAACGATGATAATTCACTCATGCGCTAACGCCAATTTATGATTTATTTTTTTTATATTCTGAATGCAAAGAGTAGTTATATTATAATTAATTGTGGTATAGAGGTATTGTCAAATATTAGCTGTAAATATGAAGCCTTACCAACAAGCCAGCAAAATTTATTTCCTATCAAGGAGCTTATATATATATGTCAGAGGTAAGTCATAAGTTCTTTGGCTTGTATAGAAGGTTTAAAACAAGCTGATACATTCATTAGGAATGCAATAAGCTTAACATATCAAGGCTTAAAGGTTCTGTTACTTTACTGGCTAGGACCAGATGTTCATATATCAATACACATTCAGTATCGGTAACAAGAAAACTAGAGGCTAACCTGGTCATAAATTATCTATTTATTATACAATAAAAACTAGAGGCTAACCTGGTTATAAATTATCTATTTATTAAACAATAAAAACTAGAGGCTAACCTGGTTATTAATTATCTATTTATTAAACAATAAAAACTAGAGGCTAACCTGGTTATAAATTATCTATTTATTAAACAATAAAAACTAGGCTAACCTGGTTATAAATTATCTATTTATTAAACAATCAAAACTAGAGGCTAACCTGGTTATAAATTATTTATTTATCATACAATAAAAACTAGAGTCTAACCTGCTTACAAATTATCTATTTATTAAACAATACAAACTAGAGGCTAACCTGGTTTCTATTTATTATACAATCATCACTTATGTCCAGTTTTATATTTCTTTAATTTAAAATATTTTAACATTTTCTCATCTGTTCAAAACATTTGTAGAGGATCATAAAACAAACATTTCAGACAAGAATATTTTATGGTATCTTCCATTAGGATCCTATGTTAATTTTTCTTTCCTATGGCGTCAACTATCAAATTCTCATTGTCAAATAAAACACAAACTTTGTAAAGGCTTAAACAAGGAACATTGCTTCTAAGAAACAAACAAATTCCATCATTTATTTTGTTTCAGTGGACACAAAATTTTGATTTATTCCATTTCATCCTGTAGTTTCTTCAAAAGAGTTTGGAATATGAAAGGTTTTGAAGGAGATTGAAATATGAAAAGCTTACAAATGATATACACTGATCATACCTCTATTGGCCCCATGTGAGCCTATAACATTTCTACTTACTAAACATTTTCTAACAGAGTGCTCTATCAAATTATTATTTTCTATGAAACTACTTAAATAATTATAAATTTTTAAACTGCCACCATCACATAATTTTTTTTCTCAATAGACCTTTTCTCTTCGTAACCATCAATAATTCAATATCCAATTTCAAAAACACAAAAAAATTGAATAACATCATGGTGGGAACACCTTTTCAAATTTCTTAATTATATCTAAATGTACGAAGTAACCTTCCACTAATGGAAAATAGAAAAAAAAAAAGAGGAAAATTATGTACATAAATTTTGTTATGGTTCCTAAATTTCTGTTGGTATTTAAGAGGATTCATAAAGACCCCTTGATAATATTTACACAAACAAATATAACTGATTGATGGTAAATTACTTTTTCAACTTTTGATAAATCTCTTCTGTTGAAAATGGTAACAGCCAATATAACTGAATGCAGGATATTTCTTTAAAATAACGTTCAATTATTCATTTTAACAATGTGCACTGTTGGCTGACAGCTCACTTTCCTGACTTGGTACAGGCACTTTCACGAGAAAACCAGTCTAAAAATCTTAACTTTTAATGAACAAGTAAAAAATTTAAATGAATCAAGTTATAGAGAACATGTAATACAAGTTCATTCAACCAGATTTGACCACACTAGTTCAGGGTGAAGTATACTGCAGGAAAAGAAGACAACTGTTTTGATTTATCTCTATATTAATACAAAAATCAAATTCTAATGCTATGATCTGAAGCGAAAAAATGCAAAAACCAAACATGTATCAACCTTCTTTAGGTACAGGAGCCGGAGGTTTCCGCGTGGCCCAGTTGGTTCTGATTGGTCTACTTCCTAACCACTGTCCATTCATACTCTGTATGGCGTTTTCTGCATCCTGTAAAACAATATCATGTTTAAATTGTCGTTAAAAGGATTAATGTTGCAAGTTGCATACAGTATTAACAGTAAAATTGAAAAAAAAAATATAGATGGACAATTCTTTAACAAATGGAACAATAACTAAATAAACATCAGTTTGAAAGAAAGGCAAAGGTTTAAATTTCAAAAACAATTTTTGTCTTCAAGAATGTGATACACAAAATGAATGATTAGCCATTATGTTGTGATTCAAAAACTATTAATCGTAAATTTTTAGACCATTAGAAGTTTATTTTCTGTCAATACATTATTGTATACCATTCTACCACAGAAGTCAATTGAAGTAGTAATTCCATCCTTTCAATTTCAATATATTTTTCTCTTTATTGTTATAAGCTAATAATGGCTTTGATAGAAATTCAATTTTCCTTTTGTCATTATATTCCGTAATGACATTTTAGAGTTAAATGGAAGCTTATGAGCTGAGCAATTCTATAAACATCTTGCGAACTAAATGAACCTTTTGTCATTTTACTAAAAAAAGACAAAACAAGATAAAAACAAATAACAAGCAGTTAATGACAATTTTCTGTTCATTTTAGCTACAAAAGTAAATCAGATGGGTTAATAGATAAGATTGACAAGACAATTCAAACTTCAATCAAATCTATTGGTATTGACCTTCTTATAAAGATAAAAGTATAATCAACTTTATCATTTCCGATATACAACATTTTTGAATTTCTAACGGAGAAGATTTTCATAAAGCATGACATTTCTATGCGATTCATCTGTGTTTATATTAGTTACAAATCCATATGTTAATTTCCTGTTCCCGTTAAGTGCTTTGAAAGGCAGATTATTTTTCCTTAATTATGTGAAGCATGCTCAGGAAGATTACAAGTACATTCCATTTACACGGTCTTCCCTTATATGTATCTTTCACGGAGATCAATTTCCTCGATTTACGAGGTTCCTCGTAGCGGTAATCAAAGATTAGCTAAGGTTGTGAAAGAATCTATTCCCAGGACAAAATTACAGTAATTTGTTGACATGTGGACTGATTAAAACTAAATGAGTTGCATAATAATCAAGGAACCAAACATTGTAAATAAGTCCTGATTAAAATTACTCTCGTCATGTAACTTTAATTTTAAATGAGGTCATGTTCTTCTTTGAAATCAAATTTGAATTTTTTTTCTTTAATTTCATCAAGAACTCTTGCACTACCATTTACAGAAAACAGCTTTTTTTTTTAATGCAGTAAAACATGATTTCCAAAATTTAGACATTATTATTTCCTACATCATCATTTGTTTTTACAATATCAAGCCATTTATCAATTCAAATTAATATCAGATCTTTAATACTGCTCCTATTTTTTCATATATTGCTCATAAGAATGCACAACATATCAGAAAACAGGAGCAATTAAGATAAAATATTATGTAAATTGGATATTTAATTGCTCTAGTTTTCTAATATGTCACTCACAAGGGTACCCGAAATATCATAAACCAGAAGCAATTGAACATCAAACATTAATAACATTGACTATTTATTATTATTGTACTTATTGAAGTCTTTAAGAATTGATAACATTGAAGTGAAAATGACATTATGTGGATGTACCTGAACATGAAAGAAAATATATATTGTTTTTGTTTAATTATATTTGTATTGATCTATTAAAAAATTATAAATTTTATTAAAGATTGATGATTGCAAATTAAATTTATATGTTTCATCAAGGACGTATTCTATATACGTCCTTGGTTTCATTAATTATGACACTTATATGTCTTGATCCTGCCAATGGTCTTTGATGAGTTTAATTACTGGTAATAAAGTAAAAAAAACACACAAGCCAAGGTATTGTGAAAAAGAAAAGGACAAAGCCAACAAAAGAATTTTTGAGAAGTTTAAGCTTTGATAACAATGGCTTGGTCAAGCCTAGCTGCGAAACCGTAGCTCTTTATGGTCCTTTTGGTTTTTTATCAGATATGGCAGACTATCTATGATTAATCTTGGCTGAAGTCTGTAAACTGAAATATTCAATAAAGAAATCCAGGCATTATGCATGGTCTTCACTCTTGGTGAAATCTGAACTTTAAAGTTAATGGGATTTTTCTTTCAAAAACACTTAATGTTTTGCAGTCTCTGAAGTACATTTTTTGGTCCACAAAATGCTAGATTTCAGGAGCTTCCTCCCCCTGGACCCCTTACGGCCCTCAGCCTAATTTTTTAAGGTACCTCCTAAAATTTAAGAAGTACCTCCTATTATAAAAAACTTTGAAACCCCTGAACTCGTACCAAAAAGTTACTCATTAATAACTTGCACATCAAAGGTATTCAGTAGTAGCTCATACTTCAGAGGTACTCATTCCTCAAGTGTACTCCGTAGTAGTTATAACTCAAATGTACTTATTATAGTATCACCATGATATAGGTGAAAAATTGCTCACATTAAGGAACAATCACTCGTTCACTTACATGCACTCATTAGTAAACTCATAACTCAAAAATATTTATCAGTAACTATAACCTCAAAGTTACTCATAATCAAATACCTTGAAGGAAAAAATGAAGGAATGAGTCTCTTGTCCATAAAATCTTCCAAAATTGTACACATAATGAGCATACACTTTAGCAAAACGGAAAACTTTGACCACGTCCCTAATATATATTTCCAGTATAAAATAATGGAACTGATGTTCTACAAAATTCAATGGTGGTGTAATGCATGGTGAAAGAGTATGGATTGTAATCTGTATGAGGCATCAATTCTGTCTTATATAAATTAATTACTTACAACTTTTTTAACAAATGAGACAAAACCATAGCCTTTGGATTTCAGTGTCTGTGGATCTTTTATTATTTTACAATCTCTGAAAAATAAAAGGAGAAAGTTGTAAACATTCAAAGAATGCAAATAAGATTTTTCTTTTCAAGATATATTTTTGCAAAACATCAGAAATTTCAAATTTTGATCAAAATGGTGACCATTTAATACAAGAATAAGATTGTTCAAATGAATGTACTAGTTATCTTTGATAGCACTTTATTTTTGCTAATTTGTTTATGGATGAAATAAGAAAAAAACAAATCTCTGTAAAATAGATACTGATTACTATGTAATTAAGGATCCCTAAATTATGTAGTAACAAGAGAGATACTACTGATGCCATCTTGTTTAACATCACAAAGAAGCATAGTCAAACCTGTAAGTAAAGGGCACTCAATGGAAGCCGAAAATATGCCCTTTATGAGCAGTTGCCCTTTATATACAGGTTAAATTATATGCACTATTCATTAATGAGGAAAATGAGACTGCCCTTTATAGACGGTGATTTGTTATATAGAGGTGCCCTTTATAGACGGTGATTTGTTATATAGAGGTGCCCTTTATAGACGGTGATTTGTTATATAGAGGCACCCTTTAAAGCAGGCTTGACTGTATGTACAGTACAGTATTCAAATCTAAAACAGCTTGATTCTTTAAATTCCTCAAAAAATATTAAAATCTTTCTATATATTTTTGGAGGCTTATAAATCTTTATCATTTAGATATGTATAGTTTTGTTAAGAGTTTTGACTAAAACTTTCTAGAATGTAAAATTTCAAAGCTAGGTTGTTGTTCTCTGTCTTTTTTTATAGGAATTTATCTTGTTAACATTGAAATTCCTTCAATCCATTTTCATTATGAAAAATGTAACAAAAAGTTTCCTTTTGTATTATTTAAACAATACAAAACACCTTGAAAATAATAATAATACCCTTGTCTATCGTTTGGCAAATTACATGCCCATAAAAAAAAAACAAGAGTGAAACAAACTCGTGAAATGCATCATTTGAAAGACACACTGCAAAGGCAAAAATTGTGGTGAAAGAAAAAATGCAATATGTTGCAACTAAATAAACAATGGATTTTATCTATATAATTGAAACAGCACAGTTCAGATCAATCAACTATTTGTATGATACAAAGGTACCATGAACAATTTCAAACTTACTTTCAGTACAAATTGACGTATTTTCGTTTTAAACCATGATTTTTAAATCGATTTGTAAAGTACATTGTAGAGATTAACAGCACTATTGTTTCTTTATTAACATGACAATATGTCTTTTCAACTAAGACTACAGGTCATCATTTACAGCGTAATAGTATTAAATTCTGATGGAATTGTACATGTAATCAAAGCGTTAAGCTGATGATTCTGATGTTGCCAATCCATTTCCATTTTATCATTTCAATTAGGAAACTAAGCATATAATCGTAGTTAATTATGAAGGTCTTGGGTGGCAGACCTCCTGTTTTAATGGTTATAAACTATTGATTTCTCCAAACCCCTTCTTTAAAACGTAGAAACAAGTTTTCTGTTACATGACACAACTACTCATCATTTTGCTCACGATAAAACATTTATATGCCCAAGATTAATCACTTGCATCTTCCCGGGACGAACATGAATCCTTAATGTCAGCTGCTATCGCTGGGAAAACTCTAATACATCACATCTAAAACAGCTTCACACAATAACTAGAAAACAATCTTGCTAGGGGCTATAAAATTTCACCTGCTTGTTGTGTATCACACACCTAAAGCTATATAAATATACATATATTACTCAACAAATATATATTGCAAGAAAAAACATTTTGTTGATTCAGCCATCTTTTGATTGATGTTAGCAAGAATAATGCTTACGTAGCGATTTTTACCAATAATTCACCTAATCTACAGAGCTTGTTTATTGACTGATTTAAGTGATATTAATTCTTTTGGCTAAAGATTTGTCACATAATTAAGAACCCTTGGGGATGAGTTTTTCTTTCTCCAATTTCTAATCTAATTCCACCATAATTTACTGTCCTTTCATGAGTTTTATTTTCTACTGCAGATTCTAATCTTGTATTAATGAGGAGATATAAATCAAGCAAAAGGATCTGTGTTAAAATATTTGTTTACAATTCCTGTCTACCATAACAACAAATTCTTGTACACTATGACCATATATGTGTATCTATGCTGAATGTATTTTACTTTCTTACTACCAGTTATTATTATAGTGACACCTGTCTAAACTAAACCTCATTGGTACCAGATTTTGTTTTCAGTTTATATAGGTTAAACTGACAAAGATTCCCTACATTGTCACTTTAAAAGTTTACATAGGTTAAACTGACAAAGATTTCCTACATTGTTACTTTAAAGTTAGGTTTCCACAGATTTCACTGAATTAGTATTATCATAATTATTTTACCCCCCCAAAAAAGGGGGAAAATGTCTTTAAAAGCTAATTTTGGTTCATATAAATATGGTGTAGAAACATATTTATTATTATTTCTATTTATAGAAGTGCCTGTAGCAAGTGGTTATGTATATGTGTGTTGGGATATCTCGATTTTGCCTATTTCTACATTATATCTTTTCGATATTGGAACTGTTCCAACAGTGTGGTATCTTATATATAAAAACTGTACCCAAAACTTAAGTCAAGTTTTTAGCTAGTGTAAACAAGTGCAAAATATTTTTTATAGGGTCGAAACATACAAATGAAACAAAAATAATATTTAATCCCATGTAAAAAAAATAATAGCTTTAATTATTACAGCAGTCAAACTTTATTTTGTCAAAGTCAAGGACTTTGTAGTGAATTAACTGTGTATTCACCATATATATGGTAATTAGAGCTAATTGTTACTGCTAAAGAATCATCTTATGCATGAATATAACTTATTCTATTACGACATTCAAGGTTCTACTTTTGAATTGGAGAAATTTACCAAAACTGTCATGTATATTTGAACATTAGGCTTGTGTATCGTAGAGTCACCTGTTCTCGATAGTTATGCGTGTGAGAGTTTTGACATAAATCGGGAAGACGCATGTGTCTTCTGTTCGCCAGGATTTTACCAACGGAACACCACCTCGCTTCGCAAGAAGGAAGAAATGGCTATGCTACGTATCAAGGTATGTATGAACATAATCTTTATAGTCTCCGATATTTATGCACATTTTCTTATTCCAAAAATAACTCTAAATTCACCGGGTCATTGCTTAAAACATACATTTGTGATGTAAACAAAACTTTGCTGTCAATGAAGGTCAAGTACGTCATACAAAACCGGAAATATACAGGTGGCACTGTTCAAAAAAAAATAATTTGGAACACCGTTCGGGTCATATCTTATCAGTTTTATCTTTATATCAACGTTATTTCTGTATTGTGTAACCCCAATGGAACACTTTTTTAAACATGCATAATTTTACATGTATGGTTGAAATCAATAATCTTGGTGTTAACAAATGTCTTAAATACATATTTTTCTTTTCTTCCTATAATTTTTATTAGTAAACATGCCATCCATAATTGATTTTACAGGGTTTTACACACTTATCGAGGACTGGTGTCGTAATACACAAAGTGTCAGAAATAAGGTCATACACAAAAATTATGTTTTCTCCGTAACTTCTAGGAGTAGACCTTTTAGGTTTGGTAGAAATAAACAACTAGTTTTGACAAACAAACAAAAACAATTTTGTAAAAAATTATTGTTTCTAAGGTACACGTGGGAGAAATGTTTCTTACGCTATCGAGAACTGGCAACACTAGGATATGTCAAGAAGAAAATGTTCAAATATAGGAAATTTAAATCAAGTTGTAACAAATAACATAAACTACAAAATGGGAAGTTGTGTTTTATCTACACTTTAAAGTCTTCATGGGAAGTTGTGTTTTATCTACACTTTAAAGTCTTCATAACTGAACATATTCATGTAAAACATTGAGGTATTTTTTTACCATTTCAAAATTTATTATTAGAAAAAAAAATTCTTAGCAATCCTTCAAATCTTATGAAGAAACAAAAAATTCTTCCATGTGATAAAGGGTAACAATGCGAAAATGGAGACTATGAAAGATTTAAGGCTGTAAATCTTATACTGTCAATTAAATAAACAAGTCTATCACAATGAGCATATGTAAACTGTGAAAATGACAAATGAAAAAGTCTTCTAATTTGGTAGAGTTTATTTGATGAAGTACATGTAAATATATCTATATTGACGACAAAGGTTTCATCTTTACTACACAACAAAGACTGTTTCAACATAAGAAACAAGGGTTTCAAGCCATGACCATTGTACATCTTTAGACAATTTCTGGATGATGCATACAATTTAAGAAAGAAAAAAAATGCAGGTTCAAGTCAGTAAAAGAAATTTTTGAGATGACTTTCTAAAGCACTATTTCTATTTCTATCAAAGCAAAACTAATTGCTAAAATTATTGTTGTAACAAAATTTTTTGTCAACTTAAAGTCTTTCAATCTCTTAAAGAGAATTCAATAACAAATGGGTAATCTATCATGCTGGTCTTCTTCAGATCTGTGAATAATTGAAAGCTTTATATCAAACTTTCTCTCTCTCTGACATAGGACAATGAGCTATGGCATCCAATGATAATCAATGCACAACAAGGAAAAAGGCGAGATTACTACTATTTAAATGAAATATATGGATAATAATTGAAAGAAAATTTGAAAAGGTAAAACCAGTTACTTAACCCACTGTATAAATTTTGTAGATTTGTATATATGTCTAGATAATATGAATAGAAAAAGATAAAAATTTGAATATCCCATATTTTTTAAGCATATATAAAATATAAATAAATAAAAGTTAAGAAAAAGTGAAAAGTCACTAAAAGTTTCCTGATTTCTGAATAATGCATACAGTAAAGAGAGAATAATATAACAAAAATAAAAAAATATAAAAAAAAAGTAATAGAAAGAAAAGGCATACATGGCCTGAAGCTTGACTCTAGTTGACATCACATCCTTTTATCTGTAGAAAGATGAATGGTTTAATGTAGTTAACAATACTTCTAAAACTAATAGTTAAAATAAACAGATAATGAACAGACTTATCTCCCTTGGATCTCAAAGCAGCTTGCTAAAGGGAGATAAATCCAACCTGATTTTTTTCTTCAGATTTAACTCTTCACTTTAACATGTCTTGTTCTTCTGCGCAGACAAATGTGGAGTTTATTCTTCTAATTTTATGAGTATGCTTAATCCTATAGATGGAGGCAAAGTAAATATGGGTAATTTTTAAGAATGATAACAATTTTACTTTTACATTACTCAATGGATGAAATTGAAAATTGGCATAGTAAACTTGTGTCACTAGCAGTTTCCAATATGACTTTCAAAGTCGCAAATTAAAAAAAATTTGACTGCATAGGTGGTAAAATTAGCTAGTTTTTACTTGCGCGATTGTGTTTACATAAAAAAATATCAACACTTAATAGTGCTATTTCCGTGGGTTTTTATTTTCACAAATTTAGTCCTCATGAAGTAAGCGAAAATAAAAACCCTCTCGTATATAACCACTGATACAATAGTTTTTAACAAAAACACTTATATTTTAGATATTTATGAAATATCTACTAAAACTTTACTTTCTAATACTTAATCAATTTTTTTTTTTCCTGCAAAGAAAAAAAAAAAAAAAAAAATGAGAAGTAAGACCATTACTCAGTTCAAGCCTGGAGAAGAGCTTAGAGTCTTAACCTTAACACAATAATGCTTCATTTAAATGTAAATTGCAGCTTTTGATAGCTTAATTTCCATTAAATCCAATTAATATATTCTGAATACATTTTTTTTTTTTTTTACATATTAGTCTAAAAGCTACAATCAGATCTATGTGTAAACCTTGTGTTTATAATGATAACCTATCTACACTACAGTTATTTAATGACTAATGATGGCATTGAAAATATATTTCCTGTTTGGCAATCAGAAATAAATCCCCATATAGACCCCAGCTGGACATTTCTAATGTCTTAATATTTGATCTCTGTAACAAATGACCACTGAATAAGGCAGAATTCAGGAGCTTTGTTACAGGTATACTGTACTATAAATCATAAGACAGAATTCAGGAGCTTTGTTACAGGTATACTGTACTATAAATCATAAGACAGAATTTAGGAGCTTTGTTACAGGTATACTGTACTATAAATCATAAGACAGAATTCAGGAGTTTTGTTACAGGTATACTGTACTATAAATCATAAGACAGAATTCAGGAGCTTTGTTACAGGTATACTGTACTATAAATCATAAGACAGAATTCAGGAGTTTTGTTACAGGTATACTGTACTATAAATCATAAGACAGAATTCAGGAGTTTTGTTACAGGTATACTGTACTATAAATCATAAGACAGAATTCAGGAGCTTTGTTACAGGTATACTGTACTATAAATCATAAGACAGAATTCAGGAGCTTTGTTACAGGTATACTGTACTATAAATCATAAGACAGAATTCAGGAGCTTTGTTACAGGTATACTGTACTATAAATCATAAGACAGAATTCAGGAGCTTTGTTACAGGTATACTGTACTATAAATCATAAGACAGAATTCAGGAGTTTTGTTACAGGTATACTGTACTATAAATCATAAGACAGAATTCAGGAGCTTTGTTACAGGTATACTGTACTATAAATCATAAGACAGAATTCAGGAGTTTTGTTACAGGTATACTGTACTATAAATCATAAGACAGAATTCAGGAGTTTTGTTACAGGTATACTGTACTATAAATCATAAGACAGAATTCAGGAGCTTTGTTACAGGTATACTGTACTATAAATCATAAGGCAGAATTCAGGAGTTTTGTTACAGGTATACTGTACTATAAATCATAAGACAGAATTCAGGAGTTTTGTTACAGGTATACTGTACTATAAATCATAAGACAGAATTCAGGAGCTTTGTTACAGGTATACTGTACTATAAATCATAAGACAGAATTCAGGAGTTTTGTTACAGGTATACTGTACTATAAATCATAAGACAGAATTCAGGAGTTTTGTTACAGGTATACTGTACTATAAATCATAAGACAGAATTCAGGAGCTTTGTTACAGGTATACTGTACTATAAATCATAAGGCAGAATTCAGGAGTTTTGTTACAGGTATACTGTACTATAAATCATAAGACAGAATTCAGGAGCTTTGTTACAGGTATACTGTACTATAAATCATAAGACAGAATTCAGGAGCTTTGTTACAGGTATACTGTACTATAAATCATAAGACAGAATTCAGGAGCTTTGTTACAGGTATACTGTACTATAAATCATAAGACAGAATTCAGGAGCTTTGTTACAGGTATACTGTACTATAAATCATAAGACAGAATTCAGGAGCTTTGTTACAGGTATACTGTACTATAAATCATAAGACAGAATTCAGGAGCTTTGTTACAGGTATACTGTACTATAAATCATAAGACAGAATTCAGGAGCTTTGTTACAGGTATACTGTACTATAAATCATAAGACAGAATTCAGGAGCTTTGTTACAGGTATACTGTACTATAAATCATAAGACAGAATTCAGGAGCTTTGTTACAGGTATACTGTACTATAAATCACATCTATTTTAGTGTACAAGATCTTAACGGATAGAAAGAAGTCTTTTGCTTTAAAAAAAATAATCTTGCAAAATAAATTCAAGATTTTCAAAGTTTGACAGTTTGGGCGAGTTATGATGGCATATACTTGATTCATAACAGTATTTACAAATGTCATTTACGTCATTTGATTTTTTTTCTGTCTCCTTTTTTCAGGTAAATGTTTACAGACAATAACAAAGTCACATCTGGAAGACAAAATTAATGTCCCACTTAGTAGTAATTATTTTCCTTGGTTAAAAAGACTATAAAACATGTTTTATCCTCGGTAATACAATAAGCTCATTCCCATACAGACAACAGACACATTTTATTGGCTGAAGAAGAAATTAACACACAATTATCCTGTATTTATGGAAGTTATTCAAAATTGGTGTTAGGTTAATCAGGGAGACATCAATGGTGTCAAGCAAATCAGGGAGGCATCATACATGCTTTGTATCCAACAACAAAAATTCTTGGTACAAATATGGAAGTGAGGGTAATCTAGTAGATCTTAGATTTATGAATTTAGTGGGTAGCTAGCCCCGATCTAACTCATAAATATCAAGTGGATTACTGTTTTATTCTATAGATTACTTGAAAATTGCTGAACAAAATTTATGTCCAAATGTCATCAGTTTTAATGACAAGTCAGAATACTGTTGGTGGTCATCTTTATAAACAACACAAGCAGTTGGGTGGGGGACTTCCTTGCTATCTGTCTAAACTTTTATTCCATTGTGATAAAAGATAGAATCTAATGGAGGAGTTAGGGTGTTTAATGCCACTTTCAACAATAGTTCAGTTATATCGAGGCGGCCATTTTCATTGGTGCAGGAAACGGGAGTACCCGGAGAAAACCACCGACAAACTTGATCACATAATGTTGTATCCAGTATACCTTGCCCGAGTGGGATTCAAACTCACGTTAGTGGTGATACACACTGATTGCATAGGTAGTTGTAAATCCAACTACCATATGATCATGGCCCTCACTTGTAACATTACCTGTCACTTTTTCTGATTGGATAGAGCATAATACAACTTCACTAATATGTATACTATAGAATGTGTTAAAAATCCACAGGAAATATGCTTTATATATTTTTTATGACAACTTTAGCAGTAGTTTAGTTATATTGTGGGGTGTTTTTATTTTGCGTTGTCAAACATAATAGCATTCAATTATTTGCCATTTATTTCCTATACTGCAATATAGAATCCAAATTTGATTACTGACGAAACTACCAGTTACACAGCATCTCGTTTAACTCACGAAAACTTTAATTTTGACAGTGAAAGCGTGTCATCAAGAAATTTACCATAATTATATTTTGTACTGTTGCTAAATTTTATCAATGAAATAATACAATAAAAATTTCATGACAATTTATTAACTGAATTTGGACGGATAACAAAACTTTTTTATGTAGATATCGTTACCACATCTACATCACAATTAGAAATAAAAATCTACTTTTACATTAACTTAATTTACTTAATCAAATTGATTTCAAAAACCTGCTAAAACAAGCAGTGTCAGTTGTTAAAATGTGTTTTATTTGTGTCGGGTGAAATGTAAGGTAATATATAAACACAACACTTTCCTTTATGATGTTAGCCAGTATTCCATCCACAAAGGCGAGCAAATTGCTCCCAAGCGACAAAGCTTCCAATATAATTTCTTAATTTGTGGCACGGCAAGATGAGTGAGATAAACCAAAATTGACTTTTTCTCTGTGCTGCCTTGGCAAAATATCTCTCACGGGACTAACCTCTGAATTGATAATTGTTAAATTAGTCCTGTCAAGTCCCACACTATGGAGATAAGGGCAAAAAACTAATTTGAAAATTGCTCTAGGAATAATGATCTATATTATGATATTGTACAATATGAATTCATCAGGAATTGAATTCCAAAATAATAAGTTATTACGTAGGGACACTGTGAAATGAAACAATAAATTATATTAATTTCACTATGGAGACTTGTACAACATGATTAGGTTTATCGTCAGATATTGTGAATAAGAACTACTGTGTTCACTGTATGATTTGTACAATTGGTAGAAAGAAGGAAGGTTTTTATTGGTCAAGTGGGAAACATCCACATTTACAGATACGCCATTTTCATTTCTTTTTCAACAAGTTTCTAAATTTTGTCTCAGCCAAGTCAAGAGTAATCTGTATTAAAACAATATTTCCATAATTACAGTCTAACTATTTTCAGCAATGTCATTCATGATAAATGTTGATATTCAGAAATAATAGGAATGAGACACAATATTGAAATCTATTTTGTAATCTATAGAAATAGTGAAAAAAACTGACTTTGATACAAATGGTCTGTTTAAGTTTGAAAAAAGTATTACATGAGTTTAAGAAATATTCTTACTGAGTAAAATATCCATCCTACAAGTGGTTTTTGAAAAAAAGATACTGAAATTTCAGCTTTTCAGAACACAAGTGTTGAATTACTGAATGGAGCAGAAATCACATATAGTGCTTAGGACCGTCCATTTAGCATTTCAACCACGCTTGGTGCCATTTTCATCCAGTTAGTTGTTGCTGAGAGTAATTAAAATGTGGATTTTTTACTGATGACATACACAAAGTAAAGATAATAATATCTCAGATGGTACCCTTTTCTCCAGCTAAGTCAAGGACTTATCTCAGATGGTACCCTTTTCTCCAGCTAAGTCAAGGACTTACAATGCAACTCAATACATTTTTTTTTATTGCATTTAGAGGAAATACAATGCATTTCCGTCAAGATTTTCAAACATTTCTCTCGTTTCCATAAAAATATAAATTTCTTGACTAATATAACAATCTGTAATAGATATCCTTAACAAATAGTCCTTTTAACCTTGTAAAGAAAAAAACAAAGCTAAAAAAACATTTTAAGACTAATGAATAAGAGCTGACTGGCAGGTTGACATGCCAAACATACAACAAACCTACTTCACATTAATTCCTGCCATTTCTACAAAATGGATTTATGAAAATGGACATGAGTTTAGTAGACGAAATCTACAGTTATATCCTGTCTTCAGAGTTCTACAATCAAGCTACAATAGTTGTAATGCACTATGGACTTTCCTACTCGTAAAATAACAAGCCATCCATCGCTTCAATTTCAAGCCAATTCCTTTAAATGCAAAAAACAGTAAGAAATCACAGAATTTCTATAATGTAATTACATTTAATCTTGTGTTGATCAGACAGATTTTCGTTAATAAAAGTTCCATTGATGTTAAAATATATTGCCTTTCTTGTCAATACAAACATACAATATTTTTTAGGATTCTAATTTCCTTTCCTCAATTTAAAATGTCAGACATGCATTAAATTGCAACTTTGACGAGGAAAGCATTGATCTGAACTTCTTATACTTTTCAGAAACAAGCATGAAAGACTACCGCTACTTATTTTTCCACTACAGTGTTTTAGTGTTGTTTTGATTGATGTTGAACTAAGTATTATTCCACCTAACAAGTGTTGAAGGTCTTAATACCGGGATACAGTTTTAATATTGCTAAATTACACTGTCATGTCCTGGAGTTTTTATTTCCACGTCTCTTGTACATGTATCATGATCGTTGGAAGATGAAATGAAGGATGAAGATTGATTGATTGATTGTTATTTAATATTTCATGCACATTCAGCAAGTTCAACCATGTCTAAAGACTATACAGAAAGGAGAGAGGAACGGAACAACCAGGGCAAAGACTTGGCTACCACTGAAAAAGAATGGACAGTTGGGTAGAGACGAACAATGTAGTCTTCTGTAGTGGCTACAATGCAGCTACTTTTTTTAAAATATCTACAAATGATGTCTTTAGCTTGCATGGAATAAGGAACTTTTCCCACTATGGTCAATGGTCAGGCTTTCAGTATTATAACCTGACAATGTGCAGTCATAATTGTCATCTACCCCCTACTTAACCTGCTCAGGTTGAAACTAAAAGTATTTTTTTAATTAGAAGGAAATATATTTTCTACTATTTCTTGTACCTATCAATTATCTAAATTCTGAAATATGTAAATTATAATAGAAAAAAATTATTGGACCTTCAATTAAATTTGTTATTTAATTATATGTGGACTACTGGTGACAGTTTGAGAGAAAAAATCTATATAATTAATTATACAGTAATCTATGTTAAATTTTACCTGTCCCATTCTCTGAAATAATTATTAAAGCTATAGTGTCATATTAATTTTTAATTGATGATATTCTTTGAAATTTTCACAGTAAGAAAATATTGATCTTTTTCAATCATAAGCTATTCTGGAGTAGGAATTAAAAGAAAATCTACAATATAATTCAATTCGAAATTATTACACTAGAAAATTATAGCTCCTCCATCAAAATCAACAACGTACAATTTGATGTGTTTATTTTACCATTGTATATAATAAGTTAGACAAGATTTCAATACACCAATAATCTAAATATATATTAAACTTGCTTATAAAATGATTGAAAGTTGGATAGAAATATATAAACACATTTCAATATCTATAATACTAATATAAAGCATCTTTGAGTCACTAGTTTGAACCTATTTCTAGCAGACTGATTGAATGCATCTGACAAATATGGATTTAAAAAGATTTCATTTTTGATCAATCAACCGTTCTTAGTTTACTTAATACAGAATAGTTTCAACTGTCACAGCAGAATGAATATTAAAAACTGTTACTATGCAAACATAAATATGTCACTGACACTCTTGTATACGGCCTGTCGATTAATTTAATTGTACAAAAACATGGATCTAGACAATTTTGATCCATATATGATATGATTTGGAGTTCACGGAGCTGTGAATGTCCTGATCTCGTGCTGTAAATATGACAGAAAATTGTTTTTTAATCTGAGATGACTCAAATGCAGGAAAATTGGGTTTAACATACCAAATGGAATGACAACTTGTGGTATGATATCGTCACAACGTTAGAACAATGTCAGAATTGTAGAATGAAATGAAACAATAAAAAGACATCAGGGATCAAATTTAACTTTTTTTTTACAAAAGAAAAAAATAGCCAGTACAAATTTTTTCCACCTAGCTAAATTACATTACTACTAGCTAAAATTTGAAATCAAAATTTAATGGTTATATTTATTGGACAAGAATATAATAGAATTTAGGCATGGAATTAGCTCTCAAAAGAGCATCATAAATAAAATATTTCCATCCTAATATTTTTTTTACTTCATTTTTTATTTAAATTGTCCCATATTAAAATGAAATGGTGGTTGTTCCCTTATTTATTATACTAAAGGACATTTCACTGGCTTTTAAATTTCTATTTGCTTCAGCTGCACAAATTCATGTTTAAGTTGAGCCACAGATATTTTTATATCATCAATGTGCTTCCTGCTTAAAAAAAAAAATAAAACTTCAAATTAAAACGTAAATCTTCCAAAAAAGTGATCACATCGAGACATTTATATTTATTATAATATGCAAATCGCCTTTGGTTATATGTTTATTTTTAACATCACAGACATCCAATCGGTATATACAGAAAGGTTAACCGGGTGTCAAAATGTAACACCTTTTTCCATTTTTTTTTAGTTTTCACAGACAACATAACACTTACACATTTATTGTTATTATTTGAGTCTTCTGTCTGTAATTTCATCATTTGTCTTCTCTTTTTTGTTGTTTACACTGAAGAAATCGGTAATTTGGTGCATGGTTTCACTTTGACACATGCATAATTAATGGAGGTCAAGAAAGCATAATGCAGTTGAATGTCATACAAACGCTTTAACTGCATGGATAAAACATTAAAGTGCCTATTAGACGTAATTTTAACAGTCACAGTCACTAAAATGTTTTTGACAACTACGATTTTATACACAAAACTGAAAGTAGAAAAATTTAGCACACTCACAATTTTTTTCGAGTTCTCTTTGGCTTTTACTCGCTAAATTTAATCTTTACTCACATTTAGCGAGTATTTCCCATTAAATTTGATCCCTGATCATGTTTAAATATTATTATTTTAAGAGACAAATATTGAATTGTATTTTAAACATTTTAATGAAACATATGTTGCATGTTCTCTATTGACAGTTGTAAACAAAATTGATTAGGACCGTAACTGAAACAAGCATGAGGAAACCTATACTAATCAATTTCTATTAGGGGAAAACATGAGAACGTAACGTGAGTTGAAACAAGCATGAGGAAACCTATACTAATGAATTTCTATTAGGGGAAAACATGAGTAGGTTATGAGAAGGTAACGTGAGTTGAAACAAGCATGACGAGGAAACCTATACTAATCAATTTCTATTAGGGGAAAACATGAGTAGGTTATGAGAAGGTAACATGAGTTGAAACAAGCATGACGAGGAAACCTATACTAATCAATTTCTATTAGGGGAAAACATGAGTAGGTTATGAGAAGGTAACGTGAGTTGAAACAAGCATGAGGAAACCTATACTAATCAATTTCTATTAGGGGAAAACATGAGTAGGTTATGAGAAGGTAACATGAGTTGAAACAAGCATGACGAGGAAACCTATACTAATCAATTTCTATTAGGGGAAAACATGAGTAGGTTATGAGAAGGTAACGTGAGTTGAAACAAGCATGAGGAAACCTATACTAATGAATTTCTATTAGAGAATAAAAAAAGTAGGTTATGAGAAGGTAAAGTGAGTTGAAACAAGCATGAGGAAACCTATACTAATGAATTTCTATTAGAGAATAAAAAAAGTAGGTTATGAGAAGGTAAAGTGAGTTGAAACAAGCACGAGGAAACCTATACTAATGAATTTCTATTAGGGGAAAACATGAGTAGGTTATGAGAAGGTAAAGTGAGTTGAAACAAGCATGAGGAAACCTATACTAATCAATTTCTATTAGGGGAAAACATGAGTAGGTTATGAGAAGGTAACGTGAGTTGAAACAAGCATGACGAGGAAACCTATACTAATCAATTTCTATTAGGGGAAAACATGAGTAGGTTATGAGAAGGTAAAGTGAGTTGAAACAAGCATGAGGAAACCTATACTAATCAATTTCTATTAGGGGAAAACATGAGTAGGTTATGAGAAGGTAACGTGAGTTGAAACAAGCATGACGAGGAAACCTATACTAATCAATTTCTATTAGGGGAAAACATGAGTAGGTTATGAGAAGGTAACGTGAGTTGAAACAAGCATGAGGAAACCTATACTAATGAATTTCTATTAGAGAATAAAAAAAGTAGGTTATGAGAAGGTAAAGTGAGTTGAAACAAGCATGAGGAAACCTATACTAATGAATTTCTATTAGAGAATAAAAAAAGTAGGTTATGAGAAGGTAAAGTGAGTTAAAACAAGCATGAGGAAACCTATACTAATGAATTTCTATTAGAGAATAAAAAAAGTAGGTTATGAGAAGGTAAAGTGAGTTAAAACAAGCATGAGGAAACCTATACTAATGAATTTCTATTAGGGAAAACTAGTATTACTGTGAGCACAGCTCACTAAGATATACCCCCCGCTCCCCACATCTGTCCAACCTATTTCCATAACCAAAACATTACTGATTGTTCCGACCAAAAATGAAAGGAACCCTCCTCTCTTCACAGGTAAGCTGCTGATAAAATTTCAAAACATTCTAAAAACACTACTCAAGTTATCATACGACATAGGGTAAAAGTCCTATTTTCCGTCAAATCAAGTCCAATAACTCTGGAACGGCAAAAGTGAAAATCGTCAAAAAAGAAAGGGATCCTCCTCTCTTCACCAGTAAACAGCTGATAAAATTTTAAAAGATTCTAAGAAACACAAAGTTATCGTACGACATAGGATTTGTCTACAGACGGGCGGACATGGTGAAACCAGTATACCCCCCTACAACTTCGTTGCGGGGGGTATAAAAAAAAGTAGGTTATGAGAAGGTATAGTGAGATAAATTCTATCACAGGTGGAAAGAAGTTGTTGTGTGTATACAGCGGTGTGACAACACATAATATGGAGAAGTGATCTATATATCGGTATTGCAAGAAGGCAACAAAATATAAACCATTACTTTGACATAAAAATTAATAAACTGAGTGATGGAGGAACATCTTCCAATTATTTCATCAGTATATGAAGTACAGCATAAAATGAGGGATCTGACATCATTGATCAAATCTATTGTTTCAAGGATACTTGGTGAAATGTAATTTTTTTATCTTTTAAGACTGGCAGTTCCTGTTAGTATCCTAAAGTCTAATGATTCATTTCGAACTTAATGTATAACTCCTATGCAGTCTTCACGCTAACCTACTTTTTCTAAATTTCGCTTTCGGGCAAGTAGGTGATATTAAATCAAATCTACTATAAGTCAAAGGTCAAATGATGAAAGCAACCACTGACAAGATAAGACTTAAAAACTTTTACACCTTAGAACCATATTATCTGATGTTCTGCAGAAAATAGAATTTTGATTGGCTAACCGTCAATGTATTACATAATTTTTGTTTACATCATACCCTTCCTTTATACCAGACCTTTTTGTTTGTAAAATTCAAAATGATCTCCCCTTTCTACAAAATCACCAGACAATTTTCCCTTTGTCAACTATTACAGAAGTGAAAAAAGCAGACAATTACATAAAATTGGTGGAAAGTGTGTTCTGTATTTAGGTCAAACGTAAACATTGTATATGATGGCAAAATTCAAAAATCAACATTCCAGACTGACATTTTGCACATCATTACACATCTTTACATACATAATACATACTGCTGCTTTTTCTACTTAGAACATATGTATTAATATTAAAACATTAGGACATATGTATTAATATTAAACCTTTTAAAAAATTGTGATCAGTCTAGGAAGGTTGAATATAGCCCTGTACAGCTGGAACTTTTAAAGGGCTCAGCTGACGCTTCACTTTTAACAGGATCAACTGTTTGTCAGAGCAGGAAATCCGATCTCTCTAAACTGAAATGGTATATATTATATTCCATCTGATCAAAAATAGAATTTCAGTTGATCATGTGGATTGGTTGAAAACATTCATCCTGTACAGTACAAGCACAATTGGATGATAATTACTTATCAATTTAACACTGCATGTAAGTCTTAACAGATCTATAGATCTGAGACCAGATGTCAAACATACATGCAATAGGGACTGCAACATATCAATAATACATGGTGCACTTTGGCTCTCTCAAAAGCAGCAGACGGATGATTGCAGACAAAAGTTTGATATCCGCTTGGGACCTAGTGATCTTAAGTTTTATGTACATGTATTGCTAAGATAAGACTTAAATATCATTGCAGACATTGAATCATTGTGTTAAATTTAGGACTCTGAAGGCTCCAATATGGTTCTAATGTATTTATAGTCATGTCTGGTGTCATTCAAAATCATAATGGGGCCTCAATTTGTATTTTCAGATCATCTTTAGTTTTTTGGTTTGCTGTATAACAACCGATAATTGATATTCTAAAGAAAAATATAATTTGTCTATCTACCGACTTTAAAAATTGTATGTCAGGGAACAGCAGACCAGAATTGTTTTAAGGATGGCTAAGCTTAGCCATAATTGACAGAAGAAAAATTGCCTGAGCTTATTCAAAAATAGACTAATCAAGAAAAATTACCTTCTTTTCTTTGTGAACAAGCAAGAAATAAAAAAGTGTCTTAAGTATGAAAATGCAGACAGCAATATGGTATGACGGAATTACATATCACTTGGGATTGGACAAGATATATTTATAAAATTATGTACAATGACAAACAAAGCTATAAACAATAGGACTCAAAATTTACTGACAGGCATATATCAGTAAAATTTATATAATGGTTCAATCATATGATTATAAAAGTACATGTAGACCTGATTAAGGATTGGGTACCTGTATAGTATTAGATAAACAAACATTTCCTCCCACCTCATATGACAAGACAATATCGATCGGCACAAATGTTTAGCATATAAACGCAATCATTTACATGCACACACTAGTAATTGATGTGGTTATAACAATCAAAATTATGGAATAAAAATGTGGATATCTAATCTAGTGTGTACAACACGTTTCTAGAATAACCTTCATCAGGTATGCTCAACATCAAAAGATTGGAAAGCCAAGTAATTCAAGTCTTTAGGAGCAAGAAAACCAAGGGGTCTAAACGGGACAGCCATTATCGGCAAAGGTCACCTATGCTGGAGGCAGAATCTTATTTTAATAATTAAATTGATTAGAAACTGTAAATTTCAACAATAAATTTATCTAACAAACCAACAGCATCGGTGGTGTAATGGTAACCATGTTCTCCTTGAGTGTGGTAGATCGTGGGTTCGAGTCCCAGTTTGGTCAAACCAAAAACTATAAAAATGGTATTTGCTGTTTCTCCGCTGAGCACACAGCATTAAGGAGTAAGAATAAAGACAGGTTGGCTTGGAATCAGGATAATGTGTCCGAGTGGAGCGACATGTCTAACTGCCTGTTGTTTCAATGAGCTAGTACTATAAAAATTCAACTTAGAATGTTGGTCTAGTAGAAAGTGGACATCATCATCATCTCATCTAAGGTAATTCGTTCTTGCCAGGATATAGCGGTAGCTAGAACATTGCTCATTTAGCATTAAATATCAATCACGCAGTCACTTTAACAAACCATGTCAGTATAGAAAAACTGACTACTGGACAGATGAAATGTTTTATTTGACTGTCTACTACTGCAGGGCTATATATATCACAACTTTCAGACTGTTTCCAGATATTATTCTAGTAAGTCTGACTTGTATCACACAGCCATAAAGTCTGACGTATCAAAACAGATCTGTCTGAACATCAATTATTGATAACCAAATTTGAATCCAGTGAAAATATTATAATAGGAGTCCCAGGAGGAACATTTAATAAACAATTTCCTTTCAAGAGTTAATAATAAAGAGAAGAGTCAGACATATATAAAACAAAAATTTACATATAAGTTTTGAATATTTTATATGATCAATACAAACATGCAATTCTTGCTTGATTGGTCCTCAATGAACTGTCTTTTGGGATATGATGTAAATGAACAATAGATGAATAGAAAATAATATAAAACTGGTATTAGTAACCATTCATCAATTCATCAAACATCAGAATGACACAGACTAACAATAAAAACATAGGAAGGACCATGGGGAGCATGGACATTATCATTTTCCTACAGATACAGGAAATGTGTTGGTTTTTGTTATTCTACAGCTCACAATATTAACACACAATGTACCTTTTTTTTTAATTCTTTTTCTTTAAAATAATTAATCAGGCATAGTAAGATTGCCATGCACATTTTCAGTACTCTATACATGTTATATATGATTTGAATGAACACCTAGATCAGAGAAAATCCTAATAACATAAAGTAAGAATTGTTTTTTATAGAAACATTAAAAAATACATGTAGCTATATTATTTATCATGTTTTACGCTTGCGAATCATAGATAGTTAGGGTTTCCAATGATTCTTCCAAAATGACAGATTTATGGTGTTATATCCTAAAAATGGCTTGGTTCATGTACATTACACGCTACAAATGTGATAACAAAATGTTCTTAGAATTACAATGTGGCAGAATGTTTCCTGCGTGTTTCCGCTGGGACAATTTGTCTGCATGATCCATTCAAATTTAAACATATTTGGATTACATCTTCAATAGGTAGATGCTTTAACGACTGGAAATCAAATGTATTAGTCTCAGATTTATGACATTATTTTATGTCGAGCTTTTAAAATACGACAGGAAATTTTATGTGTTTGTTTTGTTCATTTTAAGTCATTATATTGAATAAAATTCTATTAATGGATTCAGTCAACCGGATTTTTTGCAGCTAGGTTGAAAAGTGAAAAATTATTCAACAGTATACAGTGAGAAAAATAAAATAATGACATTTATTTTCTAATGTATGGAGTCAATGATGTAAAAATATCCTTTTATGATCAATGGCCTTAAACTCAAGGATTCTTTTGGTTTATGTCAAAGTCATGTGAAAATTTCAATACCATGTTTGTACATTAGACATATAAACATATTTAGCTAAATCTATGGTGATAAGTCTAGCCTTGTAGTTCAGGTATTATCAAAGAATATTTAAGCAAATTTGAACTTGTCTGCAGCTATTTAATGAAATCAATGAATTAAATGTTCATTTTGAAATAAAAATGTAATCTTCCATTAAAAAGACAAGCCATATCTACTAGTGATTAATCAAGTGAAACCAGAGGCTCACATGAGTTTGTATTACTCTCCTGCTAATATTAAATCAGGATTTACTTAATTTTCCTCTTTTAGGTCCCCAGCTAACTTCATTTGTACAAATCTAAAAAAAATAATTTCTTAAGTATCATCTCTGTCAAGTTTGGTTTCATTTGTTTGGGTAGTTTAGTAGAAGATTAAAACGTGAAAAATGTGACGAACAGCAAATGCTACTAAAAGTTCACTTGACCTTTGGCCAGGCAAGTCAAAATTATATTTCTTGTTTATTAATCCTTGCTGTTTCTACATCTTCAGTGTTAAAAAGAAGCATAATTTGTGAGACAATTGACATTTTATTCTTTTCCTAATTTCCCCCCATATTAAAAAAAAAATACATGTATATAAAGCAAACAGCTCATCAAAGTTTCTTTTATGTGTTTAAGAGTATTTTGTCAGACAAATCACTTTCTAAATACCTCTAAGCGAGGATAACATAGAAATCTAGTGTCAGGAGACATTTATTTTGGATTTCAGTTATTTTGAAAACCAAACAGCTGACAATAAATGTCATATAATGTCATAAACAGTATTACCAGGTAGATCCTTTATTTTTTGGGGAAGGATCAATTCAAAAGCTCTTGAGGTTATATAATTACTATATTAACAGTCTATCCCCCCTATTTGTTTCTTAAAATTTGTGGCAGCTCATTATCTTTCAATAAATCTTGAGAAAAACATTTTTGCGTTTTATATTCATCAATACAGAAATGAGCGGGTAATATATGTTGGCCTTTTAACACACAGTACAACAATATCAAAGGAAACCTAAGACTTAAACGTATAAATTTCCATAATATCTTCCGGGATTGATTGTTTCATTCATTCCACGGAACAAAGTAGCAAGACAGAAAAGGAATTTGCCAGGTCATTAAATAACGGATACTTTTCCAATTGTTCTATGCCACAAAACCTTTTACAAAGTAATGTGATGAAAGAACTAGTTAACTCGTCAAGTCTCTCAAGATTAGCGAAATGCCTTCGGACAATAAAGTCCACCATTGCCCGCGAGAGTTGGATGCTATCTACAGATGCTAACACAATCGACAAAGACAATGTTACAATTTATTTTTTCTATTTGACATAAACTCAAGTAATTCATGTACATTAAGAGAGAAGATAGTTTGAATGACAGTAACTTATTATCGTATCAATTCCAATTCTAGACGTGTCTTCATCGATCTAATTCACGATAAAACGCAAGGAAATCTGGCTGTGAACGTCTTTTCTAATGAACACAAATAGATAACAAATTGAAATATAATGGAATCAATTGGTGTGCAATTGATATTAAGAAACGTAGAAAATAATGCAAAACTGATATTGAGTAATACAGATATAAATGACAATCAAATCTGTCAATAATCTAGTATCATGGAATACAAGATTTCACTGATAATTGTAAACAAGTTCTCAATCTGGAAACGTAATACTTTATATCAGAATCTTAATAGTTATATTTAATGTTAATCAAATAGAACACAAACTTAAATTCGTAAGAAAGTATTAAATGTAAAATATTTGCTAAAATAAATATACATGTAAATTATTACAGAATTATTTAGAATGTCAGAGTTGTACAATTTGTAAAGCAAGATTTGCAAAAATGGTGACATTTTAAACTGTCATTCAACACAGTGATACTTGCAACTTGTCTAGGTGAGCCCTGGACTCTTTATTTGCGTTTGGGACTCACCATATTTTTTCTCCAAAAATGCACTAGTGAGACTTTTTTTGGTTTCAGACGGGTCAACATTTTATCCTACAAGGATCACTGTAGTTCAATTGATACTCTTATTCTCATCATCATATATTTTACATTACTTAATTATTTTTTTTTCCCTTTTAACAAGACAGAAATGTCAACAAATATAAAAGCTAGGTGTACCTAACCTTTTCTCCAACATCAAGTACTTGCTAGTTAGATCTAACTTACACAAAGTTCATCATGTACATTTAACCTCTTCAGTTTTATCGGTCTGTGTCACCAAAAAGTTACCATTTAAAATACTTGAACAGCATCCAAAATCATTTAGATTCATTATATGATATTTATAAAAGGGTAAAGCATGTTTGTCAGAATGACAAATCTAGACAGTTTTAACATGTAGGTGCAGCAGGCATTGACAGACACCTTGCATACTCTATCCCCTACTCCTGTCTTCTCTTCACATTCATTAAGTAAACTTTAGAAGGGGACACTTCTAAACTTAAGGTAACTATCCAGTCATACTAAGTACAGTTACAGTCAAAACTACCCATGGGGACCTTCCAAGGGAACATTGAAATACGGTCACATAAAACAGGTAGTCGCTAAATACAGGTTTGATTAATATGAAATGTATTGTTAAGAGAAATTAAAATTAAGCTAAAACAAGGGCAACGCAAAGCGTGGCATATCCCCTCGCCTAAAAATTTGACCTGGTGACCTTGAAAATCCATAGGGTTCCAGATTCTCTGAAGGACTAAGTATGTACCAAGTTTGGTCAAAATCCATTGAAGGATGTTGATTCTAGTGTTCACAAGGATGTTATGCGGTAAAAATTTGACCTGGTGACCTTGACCTTTGACCTTGAAAATCAATAGGGTTCCAGACTCTCCTAAGGACTAAGTATGTACCAAGTTTGGTCAAAATCCATTGAAGGATGTTGATTCTAGTGTTCACAAGGATGTTACACGCTACAAATTTGACCTGGTGACATTGACCTTTGACCTTGAAAATCAATAGGGTTCCAGACTCTCCTAAGGACTAAGTATGTACCAAGTTTGGTCAAAATCCATTGAAGGATGTTGATTCTAGAGTGTTCACAAGGATGTTACATGGTAAAAATTTGACCGTGACCTTGAACTTTGACCTTGAAAATCAATAGGGTTCCAGACTCTCCTAAGGACTAAGTATGTACCAAGTTTGGTCAAAATCCATTGAAGAATGTTGATTCTAAGAGTGGTCACAAGGATGTTACGGAAGGACGGACAGACGGTAGCATTACTTTATCTCTTCGCAACTTCGTTGGCGAGGGGATAATAATACAAGTTATTGCTTAATAGAGGTGGTCACTAAAGCAGGTTTGATGGTACAAAATATGTAGGTTAAAAAGAGTATTGTTTGGCACACAAAACCATGTTTCAGGTTATGGTTATGGTGTTTATCGCCACAATATTTCATTTATATCATGGCAGTAAGTTTTATTGGTGGAGAAAACCATCGACCTGCCGCAAGTCACTGACAAACTCTTTTCCACTTCCAATATTGTGTTTCCCTTCTTATTAATTCTGATTTATATATATGGCAAAATATGGATAAACAGAGAGTCGTAAAGCAAAAATTATATAGATGAAATTCAATTTTTCCATTGAACTTAATCAGAGACAGACGAAATTACATGTAATCAGATTAAGAAGAGCTTGATTAGAGAAATCATCTACAATTTTTACCAATTCCTTTTTTTCCGTTTTCAAATTGCTGCGTAAATGAGTAATATTAACTTAATTAGTGAAATGGAGTCAATATATTGCTTTTTAAGGTGCATCGTGTTTTAATAAAGAATATAATTTCCAGAGAAACAATATAATTTCCACATCTTTAAATGTGATTAGCTCAAACATATTGAAATAGATCGGAATTAATCTGAAATAAACGAAGATAGACCAAAACATATCAACATCTACAATGGTTATTACAAAACATACTATTAAAAATAGAATGTAATAACACTAACCCTATTTATTCAATGTCACCGGATACAATATCATTAGGTGACCAAAAAAGAAAAAAACAATAGTAATTCAAAAAAAATATTAAAAAGGGAATTATAAATGGGGGAAAATGTCAACATTTCAGAAATTTGTTTACATATATTTCCTTAAATTAAGTTATTTTTTAAATTGTGATCCAATTTTGAAACAAACCTATTTGGTGCTCTTGACTTTCTTTTATTATCAGTGTGGATGTTTAACGTCACTTTCTACTTAACAATATTTCTATTATATGGTGTAGATAAGAACTGAGGACTGTAACAGACATTGTATACTTACGAAATTTCACCAAATGGTTGAAATGCTTCCCGTAACTGTTGCTGTTCCATGTCCATACTTAAATCACCCACAAATATATGGTAGTGTTCTGAAAAAAACCAAACAAAAAAAAACTGTATTGATATTTTTGAAAAAAAAACAACCCCACTGTCAATATCTAATTCAGTGTGCACAACATTTTTTCTGGAATTACCTTCATCAGGTACGCTCATAGTAAAAAAAACTACCTTCATCAGGTACGCTGTAAACCAAAAGGCAGAAACAGAATAACAAAAAAATGGCCAATGTTACCAAAATGGTAAGGAAAAGTTTTGTTTAATGAGAGTCAGAGGAATGGTTTGTGTTGTAGTTGGCAAGAAGTTCTAAATCAATGTTTTAATTGTTGGATGAAACACTCTGGTTCCTAGCTTTGTTTTTGTTATGTAGTGTAGTGTTGAAAGGTCAGGTAATGACAGTATTTGTCAAATTATTTCATCCTCTGCTTGTCTTTATGATCGCACCTGATATTAGAGAGCAACCCAGCAATCATCTAACATTTGTATATTAATACTGGTACATGTTTACTGTTGACATACAGGTTTTTCACCTTAGGGTACAAGTCCTTATTAACCGACGACCACACAGTGAACGTCACCTGAAGAACTACATTTCCAGTAACATTCTATTCCTGTGTAATGTTACCTAAGACACATCAATCATAGCATTGCTGAACATTACTTTATAATCTGTTACTGATATATGGTAAGTAAAATATAGGATTGTCTTTGGTCTTCATTTACATCCTTCCTTTTAAAGCTGTATAAATATGACTTATTCTTTCTAATTAACTTTTAAAACGTAGAACATGGTTAAGTAGAATATGGTTATTGTTAATAATTCCACAGAGTATTATTGTGAAATAATCAGGAAAAATTGAAAAGTTTATTGAATAAAACGTCTGTTTCTCAAACGTTTGACGACAAATTTGATTTCAGCTTTCGTTAAGAAGTAGGGAAAACTTATGTTGTTAACATTCTTTGTATTTATGGTTCCTTATAATTAAAATAAGACATAGTAACAGACACATAAAGGACTCCACATGATATCACTGCTGCTGTCTGTAGCATACTAAATATAGGTAAGAGTAATAGTGGACTGTTACAAAAGTCTGTAGAACATTCAATACCTGTTTGAACTACTAAAAGATGTACCATTAGGAGTCCAAGCACAAACACTAAATATTTTATGACCAATTTGACATTGATGACTAAAACACTGAAATAATTTTAACTACATTTAAAAGATAAAAGGATAATAATGAGAATAATAATAAGAAACAGACCAAGACCAACAAAAACAGTCTTCAAACATTGTTTGCCAATTCGCAATGGATCTAAAACAAGTAAATCCAAGTATTGCTTTATATAGCATAATTTCACATCAGTTGATATATAGCTAAATTTGCATACGGTCATAAATCATCTAAAACTGACTTCCCCACATGTTAAATACCTTGCTTGAATTCCAAACTAGAATATAACTATCTACCAAGTTATTAAAAGGCCAAATGATCAATTTTATGTCATTTAAACCTTGATGATAACGCCAATTAAATGATTTCACACCTCCATTATCTGACTGTCACTAATTACAGAAAAACATCTATACTGATGATACATATATCTGATACGGATCATGTCTTGTTCCTGATGTTAACAAATGCATTCCTTCAAATAATAAATTGCATTCCTTTAATTCACTTTATCTAGGTGTTCAAACAGTACCAAACATGTAAAAAAACAACATACTTTTATCCCAGTCTGTCTTATTAATACCTGCCATTCATTTCAAGTTTTTACTTGACTCCATCTAGCGCCAAAATCGAAATGTCACAATCCTGCTGAAGTTAACCAATGGTGGCATTATGACGATGTTTTACTGTACTTGCCGCAAAATGCATAAAGTCTTCCTGTCCTTTTATTTATTAAACAAGAGGTTCACTTAATAATACTACCGAAACTCTCCTGAGTGATTATTTATTAAATCAATATCCATATTGAAAAGGGACCACTCAAAGACAATCTCAGCCAATTAATTTTGGTTTTAACTGGATTAGTGGCTTCTGAGGAGAAGATAGGAAGATTTTGCTAAAAACTGAAATATTGAAGTATCAATTTATATTTATATCAATGGACAGACTTAGTGTTTACGAAATTAGCTTTAGATGCTCAGAGCATAGGTCTGCTTGCATACCGGGGGCGGTAGGTAAGAAAGGTGGTTTTCTAGCTATATCAATTATCAGGAGAAGTTAATTAAGAAAACTTCATCACCAAGTTAAGGAAGTGACAGTACCATACATTTCCTGGCTAGATAGATTGTTTTTCTATGTTCTAGTGTGCTTTAAACCTTCCTCCTCCTACAACAATTTCTATCAATCAACCAGATGTAAAGTTGTAATTTTCACAAACCATTCATTATTAAAGATTTTTATTTAGTCTAAGCACTTCATTACATTTCTTTGTGGCTTCCTCGGTTAAAAAAAAGTCATTTAAAAGAAATCTTATAAACTCCAATTTATTCCCATATTTCTTCAAGCATATGCAGAAGGATTAATCTGTAAATTAATCAAGACAAGAAACCTGATCACGCTCCAGACAACAATATATAACGGCAAAGATCACACGACAAAAAGAAGATGTTGATGATTTTTCACAATGACAGCATGTTCATTAGTACAGTCAAAGACTAGATAGTAACGGCTACCTTTCCATTATTGACTTCCTGCGTAAGCAACATGTTCGTGTCTTAATAAACTACTTATTTGTTGGTATACAGATGTGTCCCCCAAATTAAGGGTAGCAAATGGGGAGGACAATTTCACAATTGCAACATATCATAAGAATGCAATGATTTTGCAACTGATATAATTTAAAAACACACTTACTGATCTTAATAAGAAATTTGAGATTTAAGATACAGCTGAATATCGACTACCATGTACAAAAATTAAAACAGAAGCAAGTATTTATCCCTGTCGTGCACCCCTTCTATTTCAGAATACTGAGCCCATCTATCCCGATTCATTATGTTTTTAATAACAAAGGATTTTCTTTGATTAACACAGAATTAAGCTTGATTGAAGAGCATTTTACCATCCAATCAATGTTGTCTTTTACTGGACAAATAATTACACTCTACAATGCTCTCACATAATTACAACCAAAATGAAGCTGTCAGGGAACTGTACTTATTTCATTTTTCTAGTTATAGAGGTAACATTTTACAAAATTCTATCTCATCGTTAATCTTAGTTAAAAGTCTGTACTTTCTAGAGTAAAATAAAACGGGTGTTGAAATTAGTGGGAATTTTACGTTAGTTCTGGACCTTGCTGAAATTTTTGTAGACAGGTCCTTGTTCAAATTTGCCAGGTCCCATGTAAGACAAAATTAAGACATACTTTTCAAATGGTCCTGAGATACAAGTTTCCAGATATTTATGTCATATTTTGCATCATTGGAAGAGGGGCCTTAACTATTCTTACTTTTCACATTTCCTTCTATTACAGAAGCAATTAAACTTATAATTGATTCCAAATTTAAATATATTCATATTTATGTGGGTTCATACAACAATTACACACCAGCATGTCAGTTGAATTTCTGAAAATGATAAAAAGGGAAATATTGATATGAAAACTGGTTCATGACCAGAACTCACAGTCACATTTGTCCATTATATCACGTTGTTTACACTTAGAACTGTATTTTTACCCCCCAAAAATGCTTATATTTAAGCTACTGTAAATTAATGTTATGACAGAATTATAGGGTTGTTTTTAAAAAACTCTTGTATGAAAATTACCCGAGTCAGGACGTCAAACTTCTCCTATTTTCAGTCTTTGTGAATTACTGAAAAATGTGAATTTTTCTACCTGCTTTCATTTCTTGTAAATTGAATATTGTGTAACCTTATTTCAAGGATAAGTCAAAATTCCACTTTGTTCTTTTGCCTCGAGTCTTAATTTTGATTTTAATGATTGTTGTTTTACTAATATTACAAAGAAAATGAAACCACAAAGAATATTTCTAAGTATAACTATGTCGAACATTTCGGAGTCAACAAACACATAAACCTAGAACCTTGGGAATATTTAGGTGGCTAGTATTTTTCACATCAATGCCGGTATAAAACACAAATCCATTTTAATCAGGAGGTGGGGACTGAGGCCTAAATTAAAATATTGTTTGTTTGCCATTCTCCGACTCAGATTTGTTTGTGTGGGTAGGTAGGTAGGTATATTATTTTATTTTTCTGAACTAGACATACATTTTTTGCATGTTTAAAATATTAAGTATACAGTATGAATATACATGTACTGAGCATGCATGAAGCTAAATAGACATCTGTGCATGTTTCTGTTTCAGATTTAGATACATGAACCTTGCACTTTTTGGGCTATATTGCATGTGTTCTGTGTGTTTAGCGGAGAAGCAACAAAACACTACACGGAAAACTAAAAATCGTGCAACTCGAATCTCACTCAAAAAAGGGAAGGGATTAATACAGGTGTTCAGAAAGGGTAAGCAGTTTCTATTCACTAGTGGCACTCCTTATATTATCTCTCATCACAAACTCAGTGATATGTCATGAATGAGGAAAGGACAGGATTGTGATTACATCAAAAGGAACATATATGTGGTCATTTGTGACACAGATATTATGTAGCGGTTAATCAAGTCATAGTAGTGATAGATATTAATGAGACTTGTTTTGATCAAATATCGTAAATTTTGCATAAATGGAAGAAATTGTATATTATTTTAGAATATCTATTTTCTTTACTTTAATATATTCATTTCTTCTATTTTCAATTATTTGACAATTAGCTGCCTATAATATGTAACCAGAAATTGTTATTATTTATTTATAGTTTGTAAATTGTAATGTTTGATTACGTTTTTGATATCTGGGTTGAGGACAGACACTGAAATGGGGCAGGATTAATCAGTCAGTTCAGCATGCTATCTAACGTTCCTAAGCTGCAATATCATTTGCATGATTTATGTCCTAGATGCTTAGATCATTGACTTTGATGGATATCTTGTTATTTTCTTTTAGGGCCAGGTTTTTGACGTTCGTATTTGTCTTTGCACAGGTAAAATTTAAAAAGTATTTAATATTAACGGCTGTTATCGACACGAACTATGGAAAGACTACAAGAATTCCGAAAAAACGGCAATAAAATCTTTTGAGTCGTGCGGATTTTTTTGGGTCAGTCGGCTGACGGCAAACAAACAACATTTTAATTAATGCCTGAGTTTATCTCAGAAACTGTTAGAGACAGAGGAAATCCATTCTTCTCAGCACAACAATTCAAAAATAAAAATCAAAGTTTGTTTTTGCCCGCAAAAACGTATGTCTCCCCCGTCCCACAAACTGTAGTCATAGGTAAAAAAATCGATTTGGGTAACAAATAAAATTAAGCTTCAATGAATAACAAAAAAAACCTGTTTTTAATCCATGAAACACAAATTCTTTTTTATCAAAAGTGCTAAAGCAAGGGTTACAGGTACTATTCCATATTGTCATGGCAAAGTTCCCCATTCCAGAAAATTGCTCAGCCTATGTTCCAATGATTTTAAAGGAGTTTTGTTCTTCTAAAATCAATGGATTGGTGATGAAAACTTTTTCAGGAAAATAGTGACATTATGATAAACTCTTGTACATATATATATATATACAAGTTTCAGTAAGGGATATTACACTAGAGTGTTTGCAATAACTCCCACAAAATTTAGGGGATCAACATTTCCTGGTAATATGCACAATTACATATGGTGTCCTTACTACCTACCAAATTTCATGAAATTATGTTCAGTAGTTTCAGAGGAGTTGCACTGACAAGCTGCTTCAGTAGTAAATTTCGGGAAATTTCTAAGTTCAAAGGGCCATAACTCCCACAAAATTCAGGAGATCAAAATTTCCTGGAAATATGCACAACTACATATGGTGTCCTTACTACCTACCAAGTTTCATGAAATTCTGTTTAGTAGTTTCAGAGGAGTTGCACTGACAAGCTGCTTCAGAAGTATATTTGGGGAAATTTCTAAGTTGAAAGGGGCATAACTCCCACAAAATTCAGGCGATCAAGATTTCCTGGTAATATGCACAACTACTTATGGTGTCCTTACTATCTACCAAGTTTCATGAAATTCTGTTCAGTAGTTTCAGAGGAGTTGGGGGGAGACATAATAATGTAAACCTTCCAAATATGGAAAATTTAATAACTTGGGGCCCTATTAGACAACCCCCTTTCGAAATAAAATACCTAAAAAGATTTTGGAAAAAAAAAACGGAAATAGTAACATAAGGCCACACCAAATCAATTTCTTGTTCGTCGGACCGCCCGCACGTAAAAAGGCTTCGTCAAGAATTTGTTGTTCTCTTAAACCCGCATCAGTCACGGAGCCGCCCGCATCTGTTCCGATATTTACAAAACAAAATTTTTAATCTTTAGAGTGCTTTTATGCAGCCAATTATGCAGTGATTTTTAAGCGTAAAACCAATTGTTATTGAGAAAATTGTGCATCCGAACACCATGGCCGAGGTGTTTGTGGCCTTGGTAGTGTCTCCAGTGAAAATACTATTGTGTAACATGGCAGTAGAGTGTGACTTCAGTTACTTCAGAAAAGACAATCGGACAGTAGTGATTCCATCCGTAGTTTGAACTACGATAACATTTCTAGTATCAGAATTAAAGAACACCCAAAAGAAACCGAGGGTATAGAAATGACGATAGATATGCAGTTGAAACTCCGCAAAGACTTTAACTGTAAATACATAGAATACAGGGTTAATGTTTCACAGGTTTCTGATGCAACACAGGAACAAACTTTATCTGGGAAAACAAACGCCTTTGCCATCATGATGTCAGCACAACAAACATTAAAACTGCCCCCAAAGCATATTTAGATGTAGAACATTTATTATTGGTCAGATTTGTATGGGGTTTCTTTTATTATGTTCCTTAGAAAGTTCCCCATCTTACTTCTATTAAGTTATAGCAAAACCTGGTTAATAGTTTTAATACAGGTTCAATACAGAGAAAACACAAATGTATGACACAAGATTATCAAACTTAACATATTAAAGTGTTTTCCGAACTCACCAGAAAATTAAATTAAAACAGCATTTCACAAGAACAAAACCATATATTAAAACAGTAAGAGACACACAGACGATTTAGTTTTACCCTGTTGCAATTCATCAATAGAACAATACTAATGTTCCTCTTGAATTGCAGATATACAATAGGCATCCCTGTCAAAGCAGATGTAGTCTGGGACACTGAACACTGGCTGTTTGTACAATTATATAAATCCAAACAACATTATCAAAAAAAAAATTGTGTTAAAATCTGTCGCTTCCAAAAATTCAGTTTCTGCGGAAAAAATACAAAAATAAAATTTCGCTCGCTCGCCCCAATTTTTCGGGTCAAGTGTCCCAAGAACAAGAAATTAATTTGGTGTGGCCTAATAATGCATTGCATTTTCAAATCAGCTGATCAGATGAAAGCGTTCCTCTAATTCTACCAGTTCAGTGCCAATGATAAACAATTATAACATGTATCAATAGATCACAGTACATTATTAGTACATAATATTTGTAACCAGAATGTATAACATCTAGATCTAGTTTGGGATGGTTTGGTTTTATGGTGTTTGACAACACTTTCAACAATATTTTAGTTATATCGTGGCAGTCACTTTTATTGGTAGAGAAAGCCGGAATATCAGGAGAAAAACCACCGACCTATCGCAAGTCACTGACAAACTTTAATGTTGTATGGAGAACACCTTGCCATGAACGGGGTTCAAATTCATAGCTTTAGTGGTGATAGGCACTTATTGCACAGGTAGTTGTAAATCCAACTATCATATGATCACGGCCATCTAGATCTGAGCACTCTACTGTTTGTACTGTATATCATAGATATTTTTATACTTACTACTTGTGTCTTGTTTTGGTGCACTACTTGGTGATGTGGCCCAATTCACTTTCATTTCCTGAAAAAGAAAATCAATTTCCTGTTTTTAGAAAATATCAATTAATCTGACCTAAAAACAACATACTTCCATACTCCAATTAAAATCCACATATTCTAAAATTTTATACTTCAAAAACACCTTTTTTTTTATGAGAAAATGTGCACATGAACATATTTTCAATTTACCATCTTTCTAAAATCACTTACCCATCAATAACTAATGAACAAGCAACTTAATAAATTCATGCCCATATTTTACAAGACAACAAATACTTTACCTTCTGAATGCTGGATACAACCAAATACATGATTGAACCGTTATTTAACATTACAGGCTGAATTGAACCCATGAATATGTGTATATGGACATGTAAAGGACACGCAGTACAGTGTAATGGTCATAGTCAATAACTCATATTATGTTTTCATTATTATGCATGGCCTACGAACAAGTGGAACATCTGTACATTAACAATGTATATGAACATCTGTTTCAGTAACAGCTTATTAAACAGGTATATCTGATATTTCTTTTTATATAAAATTGAATTTCTATGATGAACAAAGAGTTCCATTTTTAATAATTGATTTGCCAAGCAGGAATTGAAACATTATAAAGAGATGATACTGATGCAGGTAGCTGCATCCATTGATTTCTGATCTTATCCACTGAAACATTACTGTGAAAATTTAATTTAGATCGAATTTATCGTTAATTAAATCCTCATGTCATTAATATCCTGGACTGATGGCTGTTCATTTGATGATTACAAACACCCCAAAACACCCAGGCTACCACAGAAACAAATAAAATACATTTGATGATAACAAACACCCAGGCTACCACAGAAACAAATAAAATACATTTGATGATAACAAACACCCAGGCTACCACAGAAACAAATAAAATACATTTGATGATAACAAACACCCAGGCTACCACAGAAACAAATAAAATACATTTGATGATAACAAACACCCAGGCTACCACAGAAACAAATAAAATACATTTGATGATAACAAACACCCAGGCTACCACAGAAACAAATAAAATACATTTGATGATAACAAACACCCAGGCTACCACAGAAACAAATAAAATACATTTGATGATAACAAACACCCAGGCTACCACAGAAACAAATAAAATACATTTGATGATAACAAACACCCAGGCTACCACAGAAACAAATAAAATACATTTGATGATAACAAACACCCAGGCTACCACAGAAACAAATAAAATACATTTGATGATAACAAACACCCAGGCTACCACAGAAACAAATAAAATACATTTGATGATAACAAACACCCGAAAACACCCAGGCTACCACTGACACAAATAAAACAAGATGAACTGTGAGCTAATGCTCACTTATGATACCCCCGCTCTTCGGCAAACAGGAAGTAGGAATCTGATGAGTAAAAAAACGCTTCCCACGATATGGGGTACCTATATGAAGCTTGTGACCAAATATCAGATCTCTGCCATCAATAGTTGCTGAGAAAAATGTGCATATATGTTCAATGTGTATAAAAAACCAACTAAGTCGGCAAACAGGAAGTAGGAATCTGACGGGTCCAAAAACGCTTCCCACAATATGGCATACCTATATGAAGCTTGTGACCAAATATCAGATTCCTGTCATCAATAGTTGCTGAGAAAAATGCGACGAAAAATGTGCATATACAAATGTATGTTAAATGTGTATAAAAATCAACAAAATCGGTAAACAGGAAGTAGGAATCTGATGGGCACAAAAACGCTTCCCACGATATGGGGTACCTATATGAAGCTTGTGACCAAATATCAGATTTCTGCCATCAATAATTGCTGAGAAAAATGCAACGAAAAATTAGCATATATGTTCAATGTGTATAAAAATCAACAAAATCGGCAAACAGGAAGTAGGAATCTGATGAGTCTAAAAACGCTTCCCACGATATGGTGTACCTATATGAAGCTTGTGACCAAATATCAGATTTCTGCCATCAATAATTGCTGAGAAAAATGTGCATATATGTTCAATGTGTATAAATACCAACTAAGTCGACAAACAGGAAGTAGGAATCCGACAGGTCCAAAAACGCTACCCACAATATGGTATACCTATATGAAGCTTGTGACCAAATATCAGATTTCTGCCATCAACAGTTACTGAGAAAAATGTCTTGGACGGATGGACAGACGGACAGAGGTAAAACAGTATACCCCCTTCCCCTTCGGGGAGCGGGGGTATAATACATTTGATGATTACAAACACCCGAAAACACCCAGGCTACCATTGATACAAATTCTGGAAAGCAAATAAAATACATTTGAACTTTTGTGATTGAGTAGAGTTTCAAGCATTCCTTCCAACACCTATTACAAACTATATGTATACTGTTGTAGAGAAGGATTCATTGATGGGGTGAAAATATAGCATCACAACATTACAACCACATGCTTCAAATTCTTCCAGTTTGACATCTCTCAAAAAAAAATTCTATTGGTTCAGAAAAGACAACTTTTGAACAATCTATTCAATAAAATTTGGGGGTTCCTTAGTCTTCAAGCTAACCCACTAGCCCGAAGCAAGTAAAACTGGATTCGGACAATTGAAAATTATGAAATAATTTGTTTGAATAAATAGAAAAAAGGTTCTAAATTTGGTCTTCGGGTAAGTAGGTGAAAAAAGTTAAGGTAAAGACTGCTGACTTCCTATTAGTAGATTCAATGTACTTATACTGAAATTTACAAATAACACTAATGAATTAAACATAAGTTATTGATTGTAAAAGTCCATTGTAAAAGTCCCTATCAATTATTTAACTAAATCAAACTTTATAGGAGTTATATTTGTTTAAAATCCTATTAAAGTTTAACTTAAATTGTCATTCAACCCCAGAGTAAAACGTCATTTTAAACAGCATAGAAATAAAATAGAAATTATCTTAATGAAGAGGTTTCATAAATCACTTGATATTCCATATGATTTACAAGATGAAATGTTTTTATTTAATTTTGCTCATTCATTCAAATAATATCAGCTACACTATCTCTGCTGTTTATTACTAAACTCCACAGAACAATTAAGTTACAGAGTCGATAGTAATTCTCCAAAACAATTCAATTTCATCACATAATGGCTTTAACCTATTATTACGGCATCATTAGTCGCTAAACGAGGAGATTTTAGCCGACAATATTTCACATTATTTTATTCACATTATTCATAGGCGGTGGTCATTTACTCCCATTTAAACTTCTTATTCTTTCATATTATTTAATGAAAAATTGCAACAGCTTGAACAAGGCTTAATCAGAAAATCGTGGATCGATTGAGAGGAATCAACTGTGTTGTAATTGGACAATTAATGGCAATTCTATACTGTAAACATCCATAGTTCTCTCCTCCAGGGGGAAGATGAATGACCAAATTGTGAACTTATCATGCTACATCAGAAGTTTACTGATCCAATCCACCTTTAACAAGTTCAATATATTTTTGATTTTCATCATAATATTTTGATTTTGTCTAAATTCAGTTTTGTTTTTTTAATTAGATAGTTGAATAGATTGTTTAGATGTGTCAAGTTTATGGAATCGTAACACAAGATTTCAAGTTTTATAATTTTAGGTAGTGTCATATGGTCTTTGAATGTACAATTTTTTGGAGCTCAGTAGTCATTTCTTTTCCCTATGGCAGTGTTGCAGTCCTTGCCTTAATTTTCTTCACCTACTTGCCCAAAAGCCAAATTTAGAAAAATTTTCTATTTATTCTAACAAATTCTTTCATAATTTTCACTTGTCCGAATCCAGTTTTACTTGTCCTGGGCTTCATGCAAGTGGGTTAGCGCAAAGACTGATGTTGGCGATCACATGCCCTTTACTCAGACTCTCTATAACTTTTCCAAACCACAGCTAGAACTTCTATCTGATTTTCACACATGATCATTATTTTCACATGCATAAAACTTTCCCTCATTCACAACCATACTTTCACTGGATAATCCTTCTTTTCATAATTAAAAAAAAAAAAACAACGAAAAAAAAAACATTACCTGAAAATTTGAAGGAAACATGTGATACTGTATAACTATGTCACTGTTATCAAACAAATGCTCATATTCCAACATAACTGACAATTTCTTATTCTACATTCACAAATCAAATTTCAGTCTTAAATTATTCAATCCTTTCAATTATCACTGGATTTTTTTTTACATTAATGACTTATCGTCAAAAAACAACACAGCAAAACCACGGAAATATCAAAATTCTGTTTTTACGATACAATTTTAAGTTCCCTAATGAAACACACTTTAAAACAAGGAAGTAATATAACATTGAGGTCACGTATGAAGAAATATCAACAACCCATTATTAGCTTAATTAGGAAGTATCATTTTAGACAATACTAAAACATGATTAACTCTTCCTCGGTATGACATCTTCCTCAAGGGAAGTGTATCATAACATAAAATACAATTATTTGACAGAATATAATGGTGATAGTAATTCTCCAAACTAAATTAAAAGCCTCTCCATTATAGCAGGTTTTTATGTGTTATGTAAAGATTGAATTTCCTTTCCATGCTTTCCAGGAAAGGAATCTTATGAGAAAATTAACTACTGATTGAGAAATGTATATGGATTAAAGTTATATCATAAAAATTCATAAAATACAAGTGCAAAAAGGGTATTTTTCTTAAATTCCATTATAAAGTACATATATTTTATGCACTTTTGACACATCATACCAATATAAGCAAAAAGGATGGGCATTAATCTTATTTCCACCTTAACAGTAATCTTTTCAAGACAAAAAAATTACATGATTTTTTTTGTTGATAATTTACAGAAGAATGAAGAAATGACTTAAAACAAATATTTTGGAATCTTTTTTTTTCTAATGTAACAACAATGTCAAATTTTCATTTCATAGGGTGGTAATGGAGGATGAACAGCAAAAAAAAAACCATGACATCACCCTACAGTTACTGATGTCATCCCTTGTTACTGCTGATATTGTTCAGTATCAATACAGTTACTGATGTCATCCCTTGTTACTGCTGATATTGTTCAGTATCAATACAGTTACTGATGTCATCCCTTGTTACTGCTGATATTGTTCAGTATCAATACAGTTACTGATGTCATCCCTTGTTACTGCTGATATTGTTCAGTATCAAGACAGTTACTGATGTCATCCCTTGTTACTGCTGATATTGTTCAGTATCAATACAGTTACTGATGTCATCCCTTGTTACTGCTGATATTGTTCAGTATCAAGACAGTTACTGATGTCATCCCTTGTTACTGCTGATATTGTTCAGTATCAAGACAGTTACTGATGTCATCCCTTGTTACTGCTGATATTGTTCAGTATCAAGACAGTTACTGATGTCATCCCTTGTTACTGCTGATATTGTTCAGTATCAAGACAGTTACTGATGTCATCCCTTGTTACTGCTGATATTGTTCAGTATCAAGACAGTTACTGATGTCATCCCTTGTTACTGCTGATATTGTGCAGTATCAATACATTTACTGATGTCATCCCTTGTTACTGCTGATATTGTTCAGTATCAAGCAGGGGTTTCAAAGTTTTTTATAATAGGAGGTACTTCTTAAATTTTAGGAGGTACCTAAAAAATTAGACTGAGGTCCGTAAGGGGTCCAGGGGGCGGAAGCTCCCGAAATCTAGCATTTTGTGGACCAAAAAATGTACTTCAGAGACTGCAAAACATTAAGTGTTTATGAAAGGAAAATCCCATTAACTTTAACTTTAGAGTTCAGATTTCACCAAGAGTGAAGACCATGCATAATGCCTGAACCCCCCCCCCCCACAATTTCTTTATTGAATATTTCAGTTTACAGAATTTAGCCAAGATTATTCATAGATAGTCTGCCACATCTTAAAAAAAACCAAAAGGACCATAAAGAGCTACGGTTCCGCAGCTAGACTTGACCAAGCCATTGTTATCAAAGCTTAAACTTCTCAAAATTCTTTTGTTGGCTTTGTCCTTTTCCTTTTCACAATACCTTGGCTTGTGTGTTTTTTTTACTTTATTACCAGTAATTAAACTCATCAAAGACCATTGGCAGGATCAAGACATATAAGTGTCATAGTTAATGAAACCAAGGACGTATATAGAATACGTCCTTGATGAAACATATAAATTTAATTTGCAATCATCAATCTTTAATAAAATTTATAATTTTTTAATAGATCAATACAAATATAATTAAACAAAAACAATATATATATTGTGCTTTCCACCAATATTTCCATAAAATCAAATTTATATCATCTGATAGAGTATAACATTGTCTTTAAGAATATTTAAACGGTTTTTGACCGGGTTCATTGAATTTTGAGAAATTTGAAATCAAAGTTGAAAATTAGACGACTACTAACTCTGAAAAGGTAGGCTTCCAGTCAAGATTGTGCTTTTATCTAATATTTTAGCAAACAGATTTTTATATCGTCTGATAGAGTATAAAATTGTCTTTAAGATTATCTAAACGGTTTTTGACCGGAGGTCTTTTAATTTTGATACATTTGAGATCAAAGTCAAACATTTGTCCATTGCCCGTTCTCATTTTTGACACTTCCGGTCAACTTTTAAGTACCTAAATAATAAAATATTGTATTATTTATTTCTTGAAAAGATAGATCTTAACAATAGCTTTTAGAATCCGTTTAGATTTTTATCCTAGGTTGAGTACTTTTCAAGATATGATCTTTCAAGTACCATTTTGGGCTTACTTCCGTGTTTTCCCACTTCCGCGTTTTAGACCTTCCCATTACAATGCAATTCGTATTTGAGCCATGTCCGGTCCTTTTTCAAGATTTCTAGTAATTTTCTATCCCTTATCTCCTCGTACCCCCTTTTAAAAATGTTTTTCAGCACACTTTCATTTCTGTGAACAACCGCGGTAGTGCCCCGTCAAAATATGTAAATAAATTAGCCATAGGTTTTTATTTTTTTATACCGGAACTTAAACAATATGGACGGAGTTAAGCAACAAGACAGTACGCCCCAGAATGATTCAACCCTGTGTTTTAAATGGATAAAAAAACATCGCACAAAATATTGTGTAGTCATATATTCATAATAATCATACTTATATTACTGGAGATTACACTAAATTGTGTTTGAACATAATTTGTAATCGGTCATTTTTTTATTTTGAAATGATGTAAGCTTTGTTCCGGTCCGAGTTTTACACAAGGATGAAAAGATATTGGGGCGAAAACATATCTATTTACCGCATGCGCAAACTACTATTTACGATTCTAAGGTAAAGTTATTTTTAAAACATCAACTTGGTCGTGACGCAGTTGTTCGATTTGAATGCGAGAATTCAGCAATTGACGTGATCATTAATTTTTTATGAAAAATGTTCCACAAGCCTATCGACCATCGTACTTGTGGTTTTGACCACCGCTAATTTTGGGGGGTTCAGTAATTTCTACCGGTACTATACACGATCTCAGGCGGGTAAAAGTACCGGGTACCGGCCCACTTTGAAACCCCTGATCAAGACAGTTACTGATGTCATCCCTTGTTACTGCTGATATTGTTCAGTATCAATAGTTACTGATGTCATCCCTTGTTACAGCTGATATATTTCAGTATCAATACAGTTACTGATGTCATCCCTTATTACTGCTGATATTGTTCAGTATCAATACAGTTACTGATGTCATCCCTTGTTACTGCTGATATATTTCAGTATCAATAGTTACTGATGTCATCCCTTGTTACTGCTGATATTGTTCAGTATCAATAGTTACTGATGTCATCCCTTGTTACAGCTGATATATTTCAGTATCAATACAGTTACTGATGTCATCCCTTGTTACTGCTGATATATTTCAGTATCAATACAGTTATTGATGTCATCCCTTGTTACTGCTGATATTGTTCAGTATCAAGACAGTTACTGATGTCATCCCTTGTTACTGCTGATATTGTTCAGTATCAATACAGTTACTGATGTCATCCCTTGTTACAGCTGATATATTTCAGTATCAATACAATTACTGATGTCATCCCTTGTTACTGCTGATATTGTTCAGTATCAAGACAGTTACTGATGTATTACTATGCTACAGCTGATATATTTCAGTATTAAGTCAGTAAAGTGATACAGACTAGACAAGCGAATGTCAGAAGAACCTGTCAGCCTGTGTCACGCAGTAATAATTTCATTTATAATACCTTATGCAAATTTATATGGTAATATCATCATTTCCTTGGACAGATGCCATTTGTTACAGTGTCTTCTGTGGCAATCAGAAGCCGTAAATCAAAGGACAGACATTTGTTACAGAGTCTTCTGGGGCAATCAGAAGCCGTAAATCAAAGGACCAACAATACAGTGGCCAAGAAAACAAAGAAAATCTGATGACAAGTCATGAATGAGGGAAGAAGGATGTGATAGCGACTTCAACATACAAAACTTATCCATGGTCATCTGTGACATAGATATTCTGCACCGGTGGCCAAAATAAAACTTTTAAAGTGAACTACAGCCATATTAATTGGTTATGTTCATCTTCAGCTGAAAGATTTCAACCTAAATTTTAAATAAACTTTGTATTTGTTAACTTAATTCGGTATCTTACAGATGCAAATATACATCAACAATCTCAGTTATGAACTACAAGAAAAAGTCATAATACAGTGTTTCCTTACATCATAGGTCTTACTTAAATTTGATCCAATCATATAGTAATTAATTCATCAAAGATAATTCAAATATTTGAATTAGAATAATAGTTTGAAGACACCAAAGGGGTAATCAGATTCCGTAAATTGAAGAAGGACACACAACACAATGGTCAAAAGAACTAGAGGCTCAGTGGGCTGAGCCTGTGTCGCTCACCTTTCATTCTGCTTTGAGGAAACTTAATACAGAACCTTCCATAGGTGCTTCCCACCAAGTTTCGGTTCATTTGGCTAAGCACTTTCATAAAAGAAGATTTTTAGAAATCAACCAACCAGAAACAAGAATTGCCTATGGCAGCCATGTTTGTTAACAGATCGGGATGAAATTAGCGATCTTTATAGAGGACCTTCCATAGATGCTGCCTACCAAGTTTTGATTCATTTAGACTAGCGGTTTCAGAGGAGAAGATTTTTTAGAAATCAACCAATCAGAAACAAGAATGGCCTATGATGGCCATGTTTGCTAACAGATCGGGACGAAATGAGCAATCTTTATAGATGACCTTCCATAGATGCTTCCTACCAAGTTTTGGTTCATTTGGCCAAGCGGCTTCAGAGGAGAAGATTTTTAAAAATCGGCCTATCAGAAACAAGAATGGCCTGTGACAGCCATGTTTGTTAATGGATCGGGACAAAATGAGCAATTTTTATAGAGAACTTTCCATAGATACTTCCTACCAAGTTTCAGTTCATTTGCCTGAGGGGTTTCAGAGTAGAAGATTAAAATGTGAAAAGTTAACGGACGACAGACGACGGATGCCAAGTGATGGCAAAAGTTTGCATTGCCTTTGGCAAGGTGAGCTAAAAAGGACAAAAGGAGAAACAACATTCTACAACATATGACCTCATTCATTCAAATAACTTGACTAACGAAATAATACATTCAAACCATACATCAACAACTGAAACATGACTTATGAAGAAAACATATTCCAGAGGCCCAATGTGCACACTGAACTGAATGTCTGGGTTTTATTTTTTATTATGAACTAATTCATTGAAACCAGTGAGTTAATATAATTTTATGCCAAGCTCTATCATGGCAAGAAAACATTTTGTGCTACACTTGCATGATGAATTGTAGTGTTAATTCTGGACAGTTAGATCTTGCAGTAGATGTTGCCATATTACCTGACATATTATTCTGACTCCCAATCTTACTAGTCCTGCTATAACTCCTTAATGTTACATACTAATCAGAAAATAAGACAGTACCTATTTGTCAAAAGTCTTTCATTTGACTAAATCTTGATCTTCCAGAGCTCAAAGATCAACATTTCAACTTCTAAATCACTTGAAATGAAAACAAAATTTTGAAAAGAAAAGTTTCAATTATGACAAGAAAGTTTGAACAGGGACAGTCAACAATGTTTCATCCCTATTATCCTCCCCCAAATACATAGCACCAATAAAACTGACTGCCACGACTGAAATATTGTTGAAAGTAGCATCTAACACTATAAACCTAACTCCCAAATACATAGTAATGCCCCAATCCTAACTGATAACTTATATATTTCCTACCCCCCCTTCTTAACTACATGTACCCCATCTTGACTTGTAAATGACACCTAATCAAAGTAATGTTCCCACAGTGGCTATAACCTTACCTTAATAGGTAAAGTCTGGGTAGCTGTTTCCGTTAACATTTTCTCTATCATCTCAGAATCAATAATGCAGTTTATCCAATGAAACTAATTAAACAATTTATTCCTATGTAGATTTCAACATAACACGTTACATCACCTGTCAAGCGTCAACTATTTTGAAACAAAATATTAAAAGATTTAAGATCTTACGGTGACAAATGTGTGAAACAATCGGTAAAAAAAAAAGTAACTATCTTAAATGACTATATATAACTATCATCAGATATCAAATATTAGAAGCAAACAGCAGAACAAGGAACAAGTAATAATTATGATGGGAAATTCTTTGAAGATTAAACCATGTTTCTCCCTTGGGTATTGGAGAACACATTAGTCTATAGAAATGCCTTAATATGGGGTACATAATCAATATGTGATCTACAGATGTATTGTTTACTTAGTTTATCCCCTCATAACAGACAATTGGATGGAATGTGACAAGTCACACGGCAACAAGGACATTTTCCAATCAAAAGTACTTGCTGTATGTTACATATTAATTTCTTCATGTTTTCACCATTTCTTTTTTTTTTTTCCAAAGAACTCATATTTATGGTTTACTAATGTTCTTGGTATGACAGAATTTCTTTGGTACTAAAGTTCTTGGTGTGACAGAATTTCTTTGGTGCTAAAGTTCTTTGTGTGACAGAATTTCATTGGTACTAAAGTTCTTTGTGTGACAGAATTTCTTTGGTACTAATGTTCTTGGTGTGACAGAATTTCTTTGGTACTAATGTTCTTTGTGTGACAAAATTTCTTTGGTACTAAAGTTCTTTGTGTGACAGAATTTCTTTGGTACTAAAGTTCTTTGTGTGACAGAATTTCTTTGGTACTAAAGATCTTGGTGTGACAGAATTTCTTTGGTACCAATGTTCTTGGTGTGACAGAATTTCTTTGGTACTAATGTTCTTGGTGTGCCAGAATTTCTTTGGTACTAAAGTTCTTTGTGTGACAGAATTTCTTTGGTACTAAAGTTCTTTGTGTGACAGAATTTCTTTGGTACCAATGTTCTTGGTGTGACAGAATTTCTTTGGTACCAATGTTCTTGGTGTGACAGAATTTCTTTGGTACTAAAGTTCTTTGTGTGACAGAATTTCTTTAGTACTAAAGTTCTTGGTGTGACAGAATTTCTTTGGTACTAAAGTTCTTTGAGTGACAGAATTTCTTTGGTACTAAAGTTCTTTGTGTGACAGAATTTATTTAGTACTAAAGTTCTTTGTGTGACAGAATTTATCTAGTACTAAAGTTCTTGGTGTGACAGAATTTCTTTGGTACTAAAGTTCTTTGAGTGACAGAATTTCTTTGGTACTAAAGTTCTTGGTGTGACAGAATTTCTTTGGTACTAAAGTTCTTTGCGTGACAGAATTTCTTTGGTACTAAAGTTCTTGGTGTGACAGAGTTTCTTTGGTTTAAAGGGTTCTTAAGTTAGTGATGTTATTTCTTTATTCCATACAAAATTTGCATTATTTTAGATAAGAAAAAACATGTTTAAAATGAACCATCACTTCCCCAGGTTGCTGACTACAAACTATTTAAGCTATAGTTGTGTTTTTATGTGTGTCATATTTTTAAGTGGATAATTATAATTTGCTTAACATGGGAATATTACAATTCTAACTGTTTTTAGCTAAGCAACTTAGAAGTAACCAATTTGGTCCAGTACAATCAGAACATGCTAGTGTATTCTAAGGAAATTACATGCTTCTAATGATTTCCAAAGGCATGGTCAAATTAAGTTAAAAAATATTGAATTTTTTTTTGTGTTCATCAGATCAAAATGTGTATGATTAATGTTGCTTTTGATCAAACATGACAAGATTCTTAATTTTCAACCCCATCTATTGGGAATCAAACATGACTTAATTTTCAACCCCATCTATTGGGAATCAAACATGACTTAATTTTCAACCCCATCTATTGGGAATCAAACATGACTTAATTTTCAACCCCATCTATTGGGAATCAAACATGACTTAATTTTCAACCCCATCTATTGGGAATCAAACAAAATAATCAAAAAAACAAAATTTATGTTTAAACTGAGATTTTCTTTGCCCAACACATATTCTAGTTCCAGGTCGCATGGTAATTTGTAAAATAAAGTGAGTGGTGTCTTCAAAACTATAAAAAGTAATTTTTTATTAGTCAAAAGAAAATTTATACTTCTTTATATGGAGACAATACGGACCAAGGTGGTCGTGCCCAGTAAAATAAAAAACTAAATATATCCCATCAATCATTTATTGTCGTACCTTGAACCTATCCTTCTGTCTTAGTTACAGTGCAGTGTCTAAGATTATGTTTTCATGAGAGGATACAGATATATTGACCTAGGGTAAAACTGTGACTTTCTGGGGTTATTCATTCATGTTTACAAAGAGTGACACATACTGTTTTGTTGCTTATTTTATCATTGATGTTAAGCTCTATTTTCCTCTATTTATCGCCACCTATGGATAGTGAAGCAGTTAAATTCTTGTGTCAAACCTTACTGTATTACACTGTAGTCTGCTTGACCAAGACCTCAAACATAATAGTACGAAGTTTAAAAAACATTTTTTTATTTTTGACATGAAAAATTGTTTTAGTTCCAATTCCATCACAGATCAATCATTTAGATAAAGATTCCTTATTTTCTCTCCATGAAGCCTACAGCTTAAAAATTTAGTTCAAGTCGTCAAGACTAAGTAACAAGTTCCATGATCATTAATCTATAATGCTATTTTATACCTCTCATGAGGTCACTGTTTCATCCACTATATAATAGACTTTCAGCCATTAAGCATTATCGCTGACACGTACATAGAACCCAAGTTAGAGCCTCCCAAAGCCTTCCAGGCAATATAATATGCAGAAAACACACAATGGGACAGTTGGAAACAATTAAAATGTCATATAAATATTGCTCAACAATACTATACGGAATTGAGATGCCTATTGTTTTAGAAGGATCTGCATTTACACGATAATTAAATGCCATCAAAATGTTGGTTAACAATATTCAATTGAATGATCCTGATCCTCTTAATTTACTTGGAAGAATCAACTGATAGAAACACAGTAAATCGGTTTCATTTCAATGAATAATACTATCAAACTTGTCACTTCACTTAATATTATCACAACAGCATTGTAAAATTGCTTCCATATTAATCAACCTATAGCATGTTATTAATATGAATCATGCTTAACCAAAATATCTTATTTTCCAAATGTAACATGGCCACTGTTATAGCAGACTTTTTGAAATTCGTCGGACCGTCAGACCGAGCGGGCAGAAAATCACAAGGACCGGCAATACTGCCAAGTATGCCGGTCCGGGTGTCCGACAAAATTGTTTGTTTGTGCATTTTGTTTTGCACCGGAAATCGGAAATGCAACTGGTATGCCGGAACGATCACGGTCAACTCGGAATTAGATTCTGCTTCAAATGACATTTACTTCTTAAACATGCAACTGTTTCCATGGTAATTCTATTAATCATAGTATTTTTATAGTTTAAACTGGCTGTGATGCATCAACATGACCATTTCGTGTGTTTATATTTGAAAACATGTTTAAATTTTAGAATTTTGTAAATTCCGGTCCTGCACAATTTCAGTAGGTCCTGCAGAAAATTATTGGGTGCAGGACATAGTATTGAACACAAATTTCAAAAAGTCTGTTATAGATGTTAAAATCCTTCATTTTTCATATCTTACAAAAACGATATAAAATGTGTGTTAAGTCACGTATCATGTTATTTACTTGTGTAGGGAACAGGGTTGGGTGAATGGTGTAGCATAATGTAACATGTGTTAAGGTTTGGTTTAGGTTTATGGTGTTTAATGCCACTTTCAACACTATTTCAGTTATATCATGGCGGTCAGTTTATTGGTGGAGGAAACTGGAGTACCTGGAGAAAACCACTGACCTGTCGCAAATCACTGACAAACTTTATCACATAATGTTGTATTGAGTAAACCTCGCCCGAGCGGGGTTCGAACTCACATTAGTGGTGATAGGCACATGTGTTAAGGAATGTAGCTTATGATATTTGTGTACAGAACACATACACATACAGAAGAAGGTTGCAACAAAATATATTGTGCTTCAGAATGGGAGTCAGGAGGAAAACTTTGCCCTGCTTTAATTTCCAATGTCCTCCAATTAATTTCCGATGTTATGCATATATTTTTTTTAATGAATCTTACATTTTTGAACACATATTGATACAAGAACACTTAATTCTCAGAAAATATGAGGGAAAACAGTATTACTAGCCAACTTTAAATAAATTATTTTCAAGTATAGTTAAACCTGTATATTAAGGGCACTCAAGGGAACCTGAAAATGTGCACTTTATTGTATGCACTATCCATTAATGGTGCAAATGAATGAGTGAGTGATTGTTGTTTAATGCCAACTCTGTAAATTTTCAGCTATATCATGGCGCGAACAAGTTAATTTTCAATGAGATGATGATGAGGTCCATTTTGTACTAGACCAACACGTGTAGTTGGATTTTTAGTGCTAGCTCAGCTCACTGAAACAACAGTCCGCGGATAGACATGTCACCACACTCAGACACATTATCCTGATTCCTGCCAACCAGTCTTTGCTCTTCCTTCTTAATTCTGTGTGCTTAGAGGAGAAGCAACAAATACTAATTTTATAGGTGCCCTTTAAGGCAGGATTGAAAAGCAAGGTTTATCATGATTCAAGAAGTTAAACAGATCTGTTTGGCTCTATGCTTAGATGAAATGTCTATTTTGTACACCTTTTATAGGTATTTTAGAACAGCCTTGATCTATATATCTTTATTTCCCAAAATGAATGAAATAAAACTAAGAAATAAAGATAATCTATTTATTCCATCTAATACTGTTTCTTCCTGTTTTATTTTATTCAATAAAAAAATCAACTTAAAATATATCACTAAGATATACACATCTGTCCAACCTATTTCCATAACCAAAACATTACTGACTGTTCCGACCAAAAATGAAAGGGACCCTCCTCTCTTCACCGGTAAGCTGCTGATAAAATTTCAAAACATTCTGAGAAACACTACTCAAGTTATCATACGACATAGGGTAAAAATCCTAGTTTCCATCATATCAAGTCCAATAACTCTGGAACGGCAAAAGTGAAAATCGTCAAAAATGAAAGGGATCCTCCTCTCTTCACCGGTAAGCTGCTGATAAAATTTCAAAACATTCTGAGAAACACTACTCAAGTTATCATACGACATAGGGTAAAAATCCTATTTTCCATCATATCAAGTCCAATAACTCTGGAATGGCAAAAGTCAAAATCGTCAAAAATGAAAGGTATCCTCCTCTCTTCACCGGTAATCTGCTGATAAAATTTCAAAACATTCTGAGAAACACTACTCAAGTTATCATACGACATAGGGTAAAAATCCTATTTTCCATCATATCAAGTCCAACAACTCTGGAACGGCAAAAGTGAAAATCGTCAAAATTGAAAGGGATCCTCCTCTCTTCACCAGTAAGCTGCTGATAAAATTTCAAAACATTCTGAGAAACACTACTCAAGTTATCATACGACATAGGGTAAAAATCCTATTTTCCGTCATATCAAGTCCAATAACTCTGGAATGGCAAAAGTGAAAATCGTCAAAATTGAAAGGGATCCTCCTCTCTTCACCAGTAAGCTGCTGATAAAATTTCAAAACATTCTGAGAAACACTACTCAAGTTATCATACGACATAGGGTAAAAATCCTATTTTCCATCATATCAAGTCCAATAACTCTGCAACGGTAAAAGTGAAAATCGTCAAAAATGAAAGGGATCCTCCTCTCTTCACCAGTAAACAGCTGATAAATTTTTAAAAGATTCTAAGAAACACAACTCAAGTTATCGTACGACATAGGATTTGTCTACAGACGGACGGACATGGTGAAACCAGTATACCCCCCTACAACTTTGTTGCGGGGGTATAAAAACTTAATTAGATTTTAAAACTTTATTTTCTGGAACATGTACATTCTAGTGTAAATAAAAGTCGTCTTGACATTATCACTAATTAAGATTTCAAGGTCTTTTTTATCGGTTTCTTTACTTCTTATTTGCACCTAGTTCAACCTTATCTTTCAAATCAAACATTGCATCTGCAGGTAGCAAACATTTAAACAGGTTAAAAGATCAAATGCATTTTATATGTCATTAATTAAACTCAGTCTCAGGTGGGAAAAATTGTCATAGATTTCGAGACGTTGGGGATAAATAAATAAAAAGTAAAAACATCAGATAAATTTTTTAAGGACCAATACTCATCACACGCTTCACGACTTAATTGGGAGAGTAATTTAAAAGCATGCATTATTCATGGAAACACATCACTTTTCTACCGGCACAGTATTTGAACAAGATCAAATACAATTGATATTCTAAACAGGTATAAATCTTTTATGAAGCAATTTACACAAGGAAACCAAACAGGATAGACTAAAGCAATAAAATAAGCTGCCAATGAGACCGTTACCTCATTTTTCAACGCATTATTACATAGGCCCAAGTCTCCCAACAAATTTATCTGAATTTACAAATTATTGATCCACTGTAAAAATATAAAATGTCAAACATTTCTACTTAAATTTATCAAATTACCAGTCATTAACAAACAACTATTCACAAGGGGAAATAACTAAAAAAAAGTTGGGAGAGACAGAAAGATATTTCCCCCAGGTGCATCCGTTTCCATGTATACCTAATCTCAAATCAATAGATAGAGGATGTATGGTGTAAAAAGTATTATAGAAAAAAATAAATAATAAACAAGCTGACAATTTACATCTATAAAGATGAATAATTCACCATTTCCATTTTCAAAATTGAAATGCAAAGTGGAGAATTTTATAATATCTAATATCATATATAAAGCAATTAAAAGCCTCGGTGGATTGAAAAACATCAATACTGCAGTTATACTGACATTTTATTTATTTTTATTTTGCTTCCTATTTTAAAGGATTGCCATTCTGTGAAGTATTGAATTTAAACGTGTGATAATATTTTATGACTTATTCATATAGAAAATCATAAAAGAAGAATATAAAAGAAAATGTGGAAATATTCTTGGTGACCCAGAAATTATAAAAAAAATAAACATTATTCAATGTCAGCATTATATCAACTGAATTCAAAATATTCTAGTGTGAAGGCGAACAAACTGTGAAACACGAGGAATGATAAATCTATTGAAAAGCATTGAAACATTTTCTCTCCCTTTCAATTAGAAACAAGTATTCCTGTTAAAAATTCAAGAATAAAAAAAAAGAAGAAATAAAAACATTATAGAGAATACCTGGAAAGGATATTGACCACAAATCAAAACAAAGAATACATTTGTGTTTTATCCTTAAACAAAGGATCCCACATATATAGTCTTTCCTAATTTATTGACCCGATTACTTGTGGCAAATGACTCATGTTGTAACTTTGACCTACAATCATGTACAAATGTCACTGTTGATTATAAGGACAGAAATCTAGGACAATCAACCTTGTTCATAGATAGACAATCTACCCAAAGAGCAGTAAATAACAATGGTTTATTACTATTGTCTTCTAGACTTCTCAAGCTACATACATCTAACAAATGATCACTAGTTTTATCCCCAGACGGTATTCATCAAAGCCATTCTAAGTCTAAGCAAGAAATTAGACATTTTTCGACCAGACAATATTAAGCCCTACTCTCAGTTAACCAGCAGAATTCTACAATTGCTTATTGTGATACATAAAATCGGTAACGGAACAGATGCGACAACCATTTGACATTGTGATTATCTTCTTTTAATGGTACTCTTCCAATAATCATTGCGACAAAACGGTGGTCAGTCAACACCAGGAAATTATCAGGGATGAAATTACATATAGTAATCGCTACTCTCAAATAGCACTAATATGTAGGCAAAATGTAAAACTCTTGTAAACAACATCCTAGGGGGATATGCTTTGACAGAAATTACAACTGTATCCACTGCTTACAGTGTTTACCGATGCCGAAAGCAAACACAACTTTAATGATAAAATCCATTACGGAAAATAATGGTTACATTATCACATTCTAGCAGACATTACACATTGACAGGCATTAGCTTGCTCTAAATTATCTTGCCACGTTCAGTCCTTATATAAACAGAGACGATTTGATTAGGCCATTCTTGTCATGTAACACATGAAAAGGCGATATATTCTCTTCACACCACTGATCTAGAAATTACTTTTAAGCTACACACATATATATTGTAAATGATAGACTGGTTCAATAAGGCTGTCCTACCCGAAAAAAATATTAAACTTGATCAACCATCATGTCTAATGAACCCACGCTAAAAGCCATAATTTTATGCTTTTACTTTATATGATTAATAAACCAAAGTAAATAACTACTGAATTTCAAATCAAATCTAAATTAATCTTTATTTTTCGGTTTGAAATGGACGAGTAAAAAATAAATGATCACCAAGAGAAGAAAAGGAAACAAAGCCCAAGCAAAAATACCTGCAAGAAATAACATTATTACAACCAACATTCAAATATTTTCATCTAGGAAACTATCACATTGTTATGACAGGCAACCATTGCAGTATGAATTAATGCTAATAATAGAAACATTTTTTTCTCTCAAAAAGTTGTACAAGAAAAACTTTTTTTTACACAAAAAATTCTCTCTTGGTTAACCTGTAGCCAATATTGGAGAACATTCTTCAACTAGAGGCTCCCAGGAGCCTGTATAGCTCACCTGGGTATAATAACAACATCAGTCAATAAAACTTGATAACTTCGGTAAAAAAAAATAACAAATGTAGCCTTCGTCATTGCAGACCCCTTCTACAAAAAAATGTGGGCAGGGGTTCCCCCTTTAATGTAAGTTATCAAAATTGCTGTAAAAAAACATATATGTCAATGATTCTCAAAATTTAGCTTTTCCTACTTCACATTTTGTAATAGAGTTGCTTCCCTTTGATTATTTGAGTAACCAAAAGCAGTGAGTCGACAAAAATATGCATTTCAAGAGGAATAACTCTTCACAGCTGTCGCACATTTTTAACTGTGGGAAATTTTTTGTAGATCTTGACATGCTGAACATTTTTGCAGTTTAAACTTTCCCTCTATCTCTAATAGTTTTTGAGATATAAGATGATAGTATTAAAATTGAGAACATTTTGATGAAAAAAGGGCAATAACTCCAAAATGGGTAATTGGATTTACTTCAAAATTGCAGGGTAGGAAGATCTTGACATGCTGCAAATTTTTGCAATTTAAACTTAACCTTTATCTCTTATAGTTTTTGAAATATAAGACGAAAAGTATTAATTTTTTTTTATAAATTTGATGAAAAAAGGTCGAGAACTCCAAGATGGGTAATCAGATTTACTTCAAAATTGCAGGTTAAAAAAAAAAATGGATAGAAGGGTCGAACCGCCAGACACATTTTTGGAAGAGAACCATCCAATGACTATTTCATCAAAATTTTGTTCTTATTGAGCAAATGGTTTCAGACAAAAATATTTTTATGGGAATTTCCCATAGGGTCCTATGTTAAATTAAGTTCGGCTGTGGCGGCCATCTTGGTCGGTGTTCTGAAATGCCGGACAAAATTTTGGAAGAGGACCACTCAAGAATCATTTCAGCAAAGTTTGGTTGAGATTGGCTCAGTAGTTTCAGAGGAGAAGATTTTTTTTATTATTTCATCCCCCCTTTTTTCTAATTTGCATAATCGGTCAAAATCGGTAAAAGTTCAAAGTTCATAAAAAATCCTGTAATATATGTTAAAAAGCTCATCATTATGCTTATACAGTTCAAATTTGGGCACTTTCTGGCTTAAAATAGAGCAGTGTTGGCCATTTGAAGAAATTTCTATTTTTAGTAATGGCGGCCATCTTGGATACAGGACGGTGCTGACGGACACAATTTTGAAAGGGGACCACCTAAGGATCATTTCAGCAATGTTTGGTTGAGATTGGCTCAGTAGTTTCAGAGGAGAAGATTTTTTTTAAATTTCATCCCCCCCCTTTTTTCTAATTTGCATAATCGGTCAAAATGGGTAATGGGATTTACTTCAAAATTGCAGGGTAGGTAGATCTTGACATGCTGCACATTTTTGCAATAAACTTAACATCTATCTCTAAATAGTTTCTGAAATATAAGACGAAAAGTATTAAAATGAAAAAAAAAATGATGAAAAAAGGGCAATAACTCCAAGATGGGTAATCAAATTTACTTCAAAATTGCAGGGTAGGTAGATCTTGACATGCTGAACATGTTTGCAGTTTCAACTTACCATCTGTCTCTTATAGTTTTTGAAATAAAGGACGAAAAGTATTAAAATTTTGAAAATTTGATGAAAAAAGGGAAATAACTCCAAAATGAGCAATGGGATTAACTTCAAAATTGCAGGGTAGGTAGATCTTGATATGCCGCACATTTTTGCAATTTAAAGTTAACCTTTATCTCTTATAGTTTTTGAAATATAAGACGAAAAGTATTAAAATTTTACAAATTTGATGAAAAAAGGGCAATAACTCCAAGATGGGTAATCAGATTTACTTCAAAATTGCAGGGTAGGTAGATCTTGATGTGCTGATCATTTTTACCCCATGTCAGATTTTTGATATTATTAACGGTTTTTGAGTTATTACCAAAAACCTGCAATCTTACCATATGTTCTATTTTTAGTAACAGCGGCCATGTTGGTTGGTGCACGGCATCACCGGACACAATTTTGAAACTAGACACCCTAGTAATGATTCAGACCAAGTTTGGTTTCCATTGGTCTAGTACTTTCAGAGGAGAAGATTTTTGAAAAAGTTTACGACGTACGACGACGACGGACGCCAAGTGATGGCAATAGCTCACATGACCCTTTGGGTCAGGTGAGCTAAAAAGAATATTTAAAATGAATTTCACTCGTGCAATACATTGGTTTCATGTATTTTTAACAAGCATAAGAACTTCTATTCATCACTTACTGGGGCAGTCATTATACAAAAGTATAGGTTGTACTGCACTGTAACACAAATTGTAGTATTGAATTGAAATATTCCTATTCAAAATGGGTTAATGTCTTTCAAAATAATGAGCTTGGAATTGATTACAAGGATTATGTACGACTTCCCACTTTTGAAATTTCTTGCTTTAAATCATTCTAATTACCAAAAACTCTTCAAACATGCAAAGTAATTGTTTGCTTCTGTGAGACCAATGCTACGCTAATTGCTTTTAATTACGACTTCTTTACAAAAATCAAAACTTTTAAAATACATCTTTTATTTAAAGGTATATCTCAAATTTTTTTTACGACTGCACAAAAATACTAATTTTTTTAAAGTTCTATCAACATGTTTTTAAATGAAAACACAAAGCGTCTCATCAACAGTTGAATTATTCATAATTTCATATTGATGAAGGCTTTTCTATTCTTTGGGATAACTCTACTATGAAGACATTTTGTGAAAGGTTTTAATAATATCACCAGCTGTGTACGCAACGCAACGTCTATTGTGTACAATTGTCAAATTAAATCTCATTTTTTCCATTCCTACCAAGAGAATATTTTAATTATTTGCTAAAAGTAATTAAGTCAATGACTGTTGTTACCTTTAGAATTTTAACTTTTTTGCATACTTCAATCAAATATGGTAATATGTCCTAACTTGTTTTCTTTTAAAAATAGCATATTAAAACCTGTTGAAAATCTCTCTTTCTGACTCACTTCAAGAACTGTAACACATGCTAACCAAATGAAAACAAATGTATTTAACGTACACACCCTAACAGTAAACATTGCTAAACTCATGATGCAGCATGGTCTTGCAGTTGGGGTCAAATTCCAGACTCAAATGGTCATAGTTCAACCACAAATCAATATAAGAAATGAAACTGTGTGCTTTGCAATTTTATCATAAAACAAGTGCTATACTCCAAAAGAAAGAAAAGAACTAGTCAAACCTGCTAAAGCAATCAACTGTATAAAAAGGTTACCTTTTTCTTGTCCTGTCATAGAAAATTTCATATGAATTGAAAAAATAGAAAAACCTATTTGTGAATAAATTTTGCATGAATAATTTAAAACCTTAATCGGCACCTTTATGTATATAAAAAACTCCAAACAAAACTTGAGATGAATGGCTATGCATTGCTTTTGTATTTTCCCTGTGATGTACTGATAAGGAAGTGATGTAGCATTATATGGATGGATCAGGGAATACAAATTATAAGACTTTGAATGGCAGGATTGTAGGATGATAATATATTGTTCTAAAGGATTACAGGACTTATATTAGTCACGACCATTATATCCTTCTACAGATACAGCTGACCATTGTTCTGTCTGTCTATAGGCAACACTTTCTGAAACCACGTTTTTCTCTTTGAATTGACAAGTTACCTTTCATTGTTCTGTCAAACCTGTCTATAGGAAACACTCTTTGAAACCATTTTTTCTCTCTTTGAATTGGCAAATTAACTTTCATTGTTCTGTCAAACCTGTCTAAAGGCAACTCTTTCTGAAACCATTTGTTGTCTCTTTGAATTGGCAAGTTGACTTTATTTTATAAGGATTTTGGATGTAATAAATGTAAAATAAAAATTGTGTATTTAGTCTTAGATGTACATGTAATGTTTGATTTTAGCATGTTTTCAGTTTATTCAAGTATCAGATAAGAGGGTGTCACTGTATTAAAATGGTAGATGTACTTCTATCAAGATTTTATGTATAGTTACGTTCAAATCCAATCTTCAATCTAGTTCTCACTGTATTAGAATATCATTGATGGTTACGTACAAATCAAGTATTCATTTCAAGAAACCATTATCTCATGATTGAAAAAAACCATCATCATATAATAACAATATTGAAAACCAACACTGATTCTATCATTAAAATTGAGATTTTTTTCAACAGTTTCTTCCATTTACAACCCATTATCAACTAAAACATCAGAAATAGTAAAAAAAATCATCTAAATATTTTTCCCAGGGGCTAAAATATCAGTAAATAATTGGAGAACATGGAACAATTTAAAAACAAGGATGTTTCTCACAATTAGTGACTATTAGAAACACTTGACACATATTATGTTATAAAATACTATAAATTTAGCCAAAAGACATGTTTACCAGGAAGACGTGTTGGAACCTCACTGGTGGCAAAAAAACTATACAAAATCCACTATCACAATTTAAGCAATCAATACAGCCCTAGATTTCTGTACATATTTAAATTTCTATACAATACCTGAACAAAAACATTTTTTTTAAATTTCTTTTCTGGGTTTTTCATAACTTTTATTTGGTCTATGATGTAATCTGAGGTTAGGGATCTACCAAGTAATTGAGAACATTTAAACTTTTCCTTTTGAATTGATTAAATCAAATATAAATTTAAATTTCAAATTATTTGAACCCAATTCCAAAGAATTTGAAACTTCCCATATCCAGAGAATATTTGACTAAAATTATAACCCTAAGATTAACTTGTATAATCTAGAAACAGTTAGATCTCCTCCTCAAATTTTATCCTATACTTCATCATTTCCAAATTATGAAATTGTTTTCCTTTAAAGGCATCAAACTTGAATCTTCAAAGATATGTACTTGGTATATCTACTTATATAAAAATTAATCTTGACTAAGCCCAATCAACAAGTGATATCATGAGTTTTTATACAAGTAATAACTTCTTTTTAGCCCCACCACATTCTTAATATAATAATTTTACAAATTTACACATGTAAATAAATATAAATTTGACAGAAAAGAAAACAAACAAAAAGAAATTTTTTACAGTATTAATACAATTTATTTATTTAAAATCTACCCCTAAAATATTTTTCTTTAAAGATATCATTTTCAACAATAAAAAGATTATTTAAAAAACATACCGTTATTGATAGTTCTAAAAAAATTTACTTCAAAGTCTGAAATATGACGTTAATTATAGAAGATTTCCAATATAAATGATCCACGTAAGTAATAAAATAATAGTTACATACCATTAGATCTGATTGCTTGATAGGAAGAGGCACATATTGTACATAATATTGGTATGGGTGCATCCTGACGTTATTGCCTGCGAACCTCCTAAGATTAACAATGGGTTTTATCCGAGGAACAGGTGCTAATGAGGAGGCCGAGGCTAGCTGTAACGCAGCTATGGTGCTGAATTGATCCAGACTGATAGTGCCAACTCTCCACACTGACAATTATACACTGTCACAGCTCAATATTTTCACTGATCAGGTAAGTGAGTGTGTGTCAGCTTTGTAATAATCCGTTCAATATTCACAACTTTTTTTTCATACACGCACGGCTGTGGACAATTCCGTCGCAATAAAGAAGATTATCACTGTAATTTTGTTTTTTTTATTTTCAAAGGTGGCCGTGAAAAAAAGTTGAATAAATAACTATCTATTACGATAATGAACGCTTATGTTCGGTGTTAAATCTAGTAATTGGTTTCGCAATCCATTGCTAATCATTACTGGCTAAGGTATGACATGGGTGAGAGATCATCTGAGGGGACGACAGTGACAAGTCAAATATGTCTCCTGGCCCTCCGTTTCCAAACGACGATCAATCAGTGAATCATGACTTCTACTCCTGTTATCCAAAGAACTATTCAAGCGTAACCACACCTAGTCTACCAGTTCCCAAGCAAAATCTTTCAACTGTGACTGAATTTCATACATTTGAAATGAAATTGAAATTACCTTTTTCACTGATGCACTCATTCTCAAATAGCTTCATATATTATTAACTCCAAAAACATTTAAATACCACGAGTCTTTTGTATAATATTACATTAGGTTGCTTTAAAATTTTACATATCAAACCATAATTATCAAAGGGGATTATAGCTACAAAATTTACATGAAAAACAGACAAAATAAAGATTAATTCACTTCTTATCAGAACCCAAGTCATCCCCTGGGAAACTGGGACCACAAAAATCACACTATAACAATCAAAACCCATTATTAATATTGTGAACAGTAGGAGTATAAAATTCTTGGACAAATATGAATGTCAATACAAATATGAAATCCTCTGACAACAAATCATATCATAGAAAAAAATGTCAGATAAGGTCATGTTCAATCTTACAGTGTTAAAGGCAATAAGGCAATATAAATCTTAATATAGCTCTGATCATTTGTAGGTTTTATTAAAGTCAAGCAATTTCTTCATTAAACTTCAGTATAATATTTCCCAATAAATATCGTCTCGGGACCTAGTTTTGAATATTAACAAACTTATATATAAAGAGTGTACAAACTTGCATCTACTTAATTTTTTTTAATTTTCTTGAACAAATCGTCAACTAAAATTTGAAAATTCAAGATCTGAACAAGTTTCTATGACAAACAGTAATAATTTATTGATACAGACTAAATATTACAAATATGATAATGTATGCATAGGCTGAAGCCTTGCATAACATACATTTTTAATAAAACGGAGACACATGTTTCAAGCTACGACCATTGCAACATATTTCTGTCATTTTCAAATCTTTATACCCTTCTTGCCTATGTAAGCGCTAGACAGAAATTAACATGTATTCTCAATAAAACGTTACTTGTTAGATGCAACACTAGTGACAAACAACCATGTTCCGGCTATTTAGACAAAAAAAAATCTAGCTTTTTGTCAAAAGTGCATATTAAAAGCAAATCAAATTTTCGTGCTGGATGAACATGGAAGAGTTACAGATAGTATAACAGGATGAAAAAAATAATCAATAGGTTGAATATACACCTCCAATGAATTCAATGAATAACTTGGGGAAAATTGAAATCTTGTTAGCAACAGAAGTGTTTTCGCATGAGAAATATAATTTTTATGCAGGCTGTTACTTACAAGTATAATGGAGTCAAAATTACACAAATCGTGTTAGAATAAAGGGGTAAATTAAGGGTCTATAAAAGGGTTCGGAAGAGCCTGTGATTGCACACCACACATGTTGACGCACCATTTACTTGACAGTATTTCTAAGTAGTTGTCATTGTTGGAAAGTGGACTGGATATCAACAGAAACAATTTTTGATGGGGATCACCCAAGGACTTTCTTATTTAAATTGTGTTTCATTCCATCCAGTGGTTTCAAAGAAGTAGACTTCAAAAGATTTCCAATTTCAACTTATTAGTAGTCTTGTTGACCATCTTGAAGGGATAGGGTTAGGGTGCTTAACGCCACTTTCAACAATATTTCAGTTTTATCATGCTGTATTGAGTACTCCTCGCCATGAGCGTTCAAACTCACAAATTTAGTGGCCCCTACTCATAAGTGGCACAACTCTAGAACAATAAAAGTCAAATTAGTCCTGTATATTATCTAAAGGTACTTTCAAACCATTAATCAAATCGTCCATCAGAAACTTAAGATAATGCTGGACAACAAAAGTTGCATATAAATCAGTGTGGTGGCCATCTTGGATAATTGACATAGTAGACACCATTTTGGAAGAGGACCCCCCAAAGAAGAACCTAGACTCCTTGCTTAGACACCCCCATGACACACAGTAAAAGCTTGATCCCACACTCCACATCTAGTATGCTTTAGCGAGGATAAGGATAGAACAATATTGCCACACAAGCAGAAAGCTGAAGAGACAAAAAAAAATGATGGTGGAAAATGACTTTGTGTCCTTCTTGCAGGGGTCAGTGCTGCAGGAATTATGAACAGATATATCATGAATGGGAGAGGTATCTGATTGTCTCTTGATAGGTATCTTTGCAAATACCCCTCCAAACTTGATTAATCATGTTACCCTATGTAGAACAGTAAAAAAGAAATATTCCAAATGATTTTGGAGCATTGAAACTCTTGATAATTGAAAAAAGGCAAATACGCTTTTGAAAATACCACAGTAAAGAGGGAAAAAAGTGAAATCCCCACCAACAAAATAATATACCTCAGCGGTGGTATTAATGAACAAAATTCATGCGATATCAGTGTTTTCACTACCCATTTTGATAGGGGGAGATTTTAAAATTATAGACGAAGAGAAAATTCGACCGAGAGTCAGAAGGCCCCTAGTGGGTTCAGGGTAAAGCACCCCAGCCGATTTTGGATTTGGTGAATTTTGACTTGCTTTTGAGGGTGTTTCCTAGCTTTAAAATGATTTCTTTTTGCATAAATTTACACTGATTAACTTTGAGAAAAAGAAAAATGTAATAAACCTTTTTTCAGACAGGATTATCAGGATTTTCTTGACCATTGAACAGTTTTTCATTAGACTAGTACTAGTAGTGCATTGAGAATGATCTCCTAAGATTAACAACCATCAGTCATTTTCCATTGTTATTTCTTAGAAAAATGTCACATGGTTCTGCATTTTTTCAGGTCAAAGACAAATGTATAAGTTTGGTAGAAATAAACTTGATCATTCAGAAAAGAAATATGGACTTCCCCTATGATTATGTACTATTGAAAATAAAGATTTGATAATATTGGTGTTTGTTTCATTTCCTTGACACAGTATGAAGTTATATCAACATTCAGATTCTTTGCAGTTTTTGAATAACTAAAATAGCATCATTATAGGAATTTCTTATCTTAAAGCTTATATTATCATATTAAATGCACATTTAAAGAATATACTTGTTAATTTGCTAGCCTTTTCTATATTCTTAATGTAATTTCTCTCTTAAGATTTTGAAATAAAGTATGCATTTAACTTTTTTTAATAACCGAAAAGAACTTTCAAAAGCAAGTAATATTCAAGAATCTGATTGTTAATGTAACCACAAACCAGTATCAATACACATCAGGGTTTCCGTTTGACGTCGGTCATCGGCCGATAATTTGCCTATATGACAGGAAATAATTTGACATTGCTGTCAAAATGACCGTTTGTTTCAAAATAAGTGGCCAAAAAGACTGACACATGCTACGTCTGCATCGGACACGTGATCGAGTATTCTCCAATTTGTCCATAATTTATTTTGATTAAAACTAAAGTGAAACGCCAGATCAAAACTTTTTTATTTTATCATTTATCGTTCCTACGTGCTTTGATGAAGTTCAAGGACATTGACAAAATTAAAGTCGCAATCTCAGAAACGCTTTAATGAACGAAAACATCAATATTTGAAATATAAGAACAAGAATCACTCCGGACCGGACACGTAAAAATTATCAGATATCAATTTGGCGCCAAATTTAAACTTGTCTTTTGTGCAAAATACGATAGAGGACTTGATTTAGGTTTTTGGGAAATATTGAAACCTTTGAAATGGACAAATATTACAAGTTTTTCTTGATTAAGACAAATGATCCACTAAAATTTGTATTTCTCTGTGAATTTAAATAAAATACTTATAAAATAATATAGAAAAACAAATTCTACAAAATGTTTACTTCAAAGCAGACTTTTTTGTAACCTATTTAGGGTAGCTTTCTCTTAAGTCTTTGACTCATTCCTCATTGGGGAATTTGATTTTAATTTCTATTCATTTTCATTTAAGTTTAACTTTTTTTGGAAAGAGATGGTGACCTCTGAAATAAGTATGCAAGTTTGAAACAAATGAATATTAAATTAAGCTCCAGCTGCATCTTAATGAATCAAACCACACCTTAATATATCATTAAATGACCTATAAGTATTAGACAAATTAGGACACAATTGACCTATTGAATAAGTGCCTTTCAGGACAAAAGGCCTGAGGAATTTATATGAGTTAGGTCATTTGACTTTCTTTGACCTTAGTATAATAAAATCCAGTTGAAACCCTGTACATTTCAATAAACCTTTACTTTGTTGAAAATATACAATCACAAATGAAACAAACCCCCATAAAATATTTTAAGGGGGAACTCATGTGCTGCAGAAGAGGATCAGTCAGTTCCTTATATTCTTGACATCTGCAGATAGTCTATAGTTTGACAGACTAGAGACCTTTTCATGTTAATGCATTTACATGTATATTCCATGTCATCAAACTGAAAATCAAAATAATTTCAGGCAGGGGACTCTTGAAAATGACTGGACATTGACATCAGAACTTGAAAGGAATGTGGCCTCTTACACCCCAACTAGCCCAGTCCCCGAAATGAACCTTTGAATTTACTGGTCTGAATCAAATTCCTGCAATTATTTTTATATAGTTCTAAACAAAAACTAAAAATAATTACTGGTCTGAACAAAGTTTTATTGGTCTTGGGACGGAGGACTTGTGCTCATCGTATATTCGTGAGGACCCCCCCCCCCTTTTTTTCCCCCTCCATACTGATACAACTTTACAAGATCAAACCCTGCTTATTTTGATAGAAAGCATAAAAGTGGGTTATATTTCCTTCACTCTTTCAATCAATTAAATCAAATTATTTTAATCACCGTTTTGCTTTTTTGGACAAAGGTCCAAAATTTATTTCTGCTGCTATGTCGTGATATCAAGATCATTCGGACCAACGCTAGTCGGCCTCCAATCTTCCGTTGGAATAATTAAACTTTTATTTATTATTCCTACTGTGAATCGTACTATTTTAACATAATAAATAATTAATTCTTCACTTCTTCAGCCTTCGTTCATAGCATATTTATCCTCTGAAGTAAACGAAACCGTTAGATAAAATCCGGAAGTAATTGAAATCTCATAAATGGGACGATGATTTTGGGCCGAAAGAAATAAAATGGCCATCGACTTGTTTCTTAGTCACAGCAGCACTTTTTCATACACGAAATTAAGGTCAAATCGTAGCCAAGTTCAAACACTAAGATTTGTTTTCAGTCGCCGAATTATAAATCCCTTGTTCGCTCCGAAAGTATGCGTCTGCAAATGACAAATTTACAGAATTAAAATAGAAAATACAACGCGATTTATTTTTGAACATTAAAACCCATGCTTGGAAAGTTCATAGCCGGGGATTTTATAGCAATAGCCGGTGAAATGAAAACACTGGATATATGAAAAATACACTGGCCATCAACCAATCAAACTACAGGATACATATATAAGGCGTAATTAGATAATAAATTAAATTAAAGTAACTGAAATATTTGGTATCATATCATAAAAGAGTTATTGGACTAATATTGAGGAATATTGTCCCTTGGAATATATCATATTATACTTGCAACCTCAATATGATATGCTGCTTAAGATAATATTCCTCAATTTAAAGTGTAATAACCATATAACATATACTTATAAATTTCTTTTCATTGGAGGGTCTAGGGGAGCTTTAAAATGAATTGAAACTAGGCTAACATGAACATGCATCGCTCACCTGGTTCCATGTCACAGATACTGTTTTTCGGGTTCCAGAAGTATGGATTTTCCAAAAAATTATAGATCTGAAAACCTACCAGGAAGGATATTTATGGAAGTTGGAATTCAAATATTTAAAAATCAAATTCTTCGTCAAACTGCAACTCTGCTAAGAATGTAACCATTATTCAAAGTTAATCTCATTTGGTGGGAAAATGTGGCTTGTTTTGGTATGTTTTTTACATGTTCTATTTATAGTAATGTTGACCATATTGGTCAGTTGGTGAGGTCTTGCTACAATTTTAAAAGTGGACCACCTGAGGACTATCTTTCAGGTTTGTTTTAATTTGGCTATATGATTTCAAATGAATTTTTGTGAAAATAAAGCCAAATTTGCATATTTGATAAAGATTGCCAAAATTCAAAATTTTATAGATAAACCCAGAATACATGTTAAACATCTTATTATCATGTAGCTTCAGTTCAAATTTCAGCTGATTCCAGCTTAAACAAAGTCATTTTTGTCATTGAAAGACATTTTTAGTAACAGCAGCCATCTTGGATGGAGATTTGAATATTTTATATGGTTGTCCTGACAAGGTTTGGTTTAATTAGGCTGTATGGTTTCAGGAAAACATTTTCAAATGATTTTTTTGGTAAAAAGCAATTTAATATGCATTTTTTTTTATTTTTATTTTTTTTATCAAAAATCAAAATGTTTGCTAAAGCCCAAACATGTCATATTACTCAAATGTGGTTGCTTTATTGACTATTTATGTGTGTTTTATGCCTATGTTCTATTTGAGTCAGGTGAGCTAAAAAGAAATGTTCTCTCCACAGCACATTTAAAGCATAACATTAGTTCTTTTCATATGTATAATATTTGTTTTAGATCTTTGCCTCTTTCTGCGATTTTGTGATTGGACTTTGTGAACCTGTTCTGACAGTGTCGTATTTCTTGTTTTTCATTTTATTACATAAAGCAAAACTAATCTTAATCTATCCTGGAATACCCTAATGGATGGAGAAAGACTCTAGACCTTTTTCTAATAGACCTAAAAAAAAAATCATAATTACCATTACATTTTAATGAACATCATGATCATAAGGAAAAGATTAGCTCTTTAAATAGTCATGTTTATTAAACAAAGACTTAAAATTAGCAGTATATACAACTCCCCACCAACATAGTTTTTATAGTCTACATATAGCCATCAAGACAGTTGTAACATATGTGAAACTCTTAAAAGAAACATTCGTAATCAATAAATTGAAATACAACAGTATGTAACATGACACATAAACAGGTGTCTTTGAATGTGCTAGGAAAATCATTTCATTCATACAAACTATTAATACATCTTTATGAAATAATATACAGTTGGTCAAAATGATACATCAAGTTTTTCTTTTTACTTTTTATAGTAATAGAATGCTATTTTAAGATGAGCTAAAATACCAAGTTAGGTAACATTACTTAATATTATAACCCAGATAGATAAGAAGAGTTTGAAGATACCAAAGGAGTAATCAGTCGGTAAATCTAAGGACAGACAACACAAATAACCAAAAGAAAAAGGACAAAAAAACGATCTACAAATTTTACACATAAAACTAAAGATCGAGTAACACGAACCCCACTAAAAACACCATCAGTGGTACATAAAATATAATACAACCAAACAAATAGACCAGACACCACACAAACTCCCACAAATTACACCGACACTAAACTCCTAGAAACTACACAGGCACTAAACTCCTAGAAATTACACAGACACCATGTTATATCATCTATAAATGTTTTGTTTGACCATATTCAATAGACTGATCCAGATATATCTCATTGTTCACTCTATAAATATATCCACCATGCATCCATCAATTGTTTTATTCCTTTATTGTTCTTGGAAAATATCAAATCCATTACAAAATTTCTTCATATATAAAATGTATACATTTAAAACATTAAAATCTCCACATAAAAAGATAAAACCAACATAGCTAATGACAGCAGGAGAGTCATACGATAAAATCCATTACAAAATTTCTTCTTATACAAAATGTATACATTTAAAACATTAAAATCTCCAAATAAAAGATAAAACCAACATAGCTAATGACAGCACGAGAGTCATACGATAGAGCTAATGTAGAATCTGAAGTACATTGTACCAAGGGGATCCTTACTTGGACCAAGTCTCATCAATGACCTACCACAAGGCATAAGGTCAATCGTCACATAATATCTGGTGATACCTACTGGTTCATTTCCAACCTGACCTGTAGCAATATGGGAAAGGTGGTGGAAAATGGAATTCCACCCAGAAAAGTGAAAAATACATAGTCATTAAAAAGAAGACACAAAAAATCTGAGAATATAAACTGCATGGCCACATTTTGGCATAAGAAAAATCAACAAAATACTTAGGATGTACTATATCAAATAAATTAAGATTAATAATATCAAATGGAAAGTAGTTACAGTTCAAGATCTCAAACACTTGCAAGAACACAGTTACATGTAGGACCAATTGCCATAAAAGCATGGAAAAGATGGTCATTCTTTGAAAACCTCACGAGAGACTGTAACAACCTGCCAACAGACATTGCACACTCAAATTCACATGAGATCTTTAAGTCTCGAGTGACAAACAATATTAAGAAACCCTGGCTTTTAATAATATGCATCTTACCAGAATATTCAACAAAATAAAAAAAATGTAGACAGTATAGATAGTATGGAAGACTAAGAACAGAAAAAAACTGTAAGATCTCTTTCATTCATTGTAAAAACAATCCGTGCTTTTGATGACATCTACTTGCATGCTTTTTATACACCCCAATTATTTTAAATCCACACTTTTTTTTTTTTTACAATAAACTCAACTAAGTTGAGTGAGGTTTTGTTCACACAAAGTTGAATATAATTGGAGATCAAATGGATTTTTAAAGCAGATTTCACTCATGCTAGTAGTCAAACCTACCCAAGAGGTCACCTCTATTAAGCAGTCAACTGTGTTAAAAGGTCACCCTTTTCCTGTCCCATCATAGAAAATTTTATATGAATTGAACCTCTTTTAAGAGGTCACCTGTCTTAAAAAGACAACATTTTCTTTGTCCCAAAGGTGACCTCTTAATACAGGTTTGACTGTAAGTCATTTCTAATTCAACTATATAAGTTAAAAGTCATACTTTAAAACAACTGTATATTTGAGTTATTAAGGGAGAATGTACCTAGTAACTCGGAGGCTTTAATTTAATTTAGAAAATTTAAAGTTTGTGATAACAAGATTCAACTAAACTGTAAATTTCAAATATCACCAGGTAAAGCCACATAGGTTCTAGATTTGTCAATTAATTCTTAACACTTCAACAAGGGTTATTGTCAAATGTTAAAAAAATGATAAAGTAAGGGAAGAAGGTATCCCCGACATCTTTGTCATGGTTTTTTTAAACCATATTTTGAGCATAAATTCCATTTTTATGTCAGTTTTGTTGGAACCACCACACATTAACCTTAACAATCACATTAAAAGTAAGTCTCTATATACCAGAAGTACACATTTTTGCTAGTTTATGCCACAAATCAACTATTTTTCCTTTATGTGTGTTGGTGATCAATTCTTTTGTCTGCTTTCGAGGAAATAGAGTAATAAATTTCCACTATTTCTAACTACTGGTAAACTACACACAGGTTTAATATTCCTGATCTATACTTTTTTTTTCTACCATCAGTCAACAAATATAGAATTATTTATTGATACCAAGACACGTTAATCAAAAATGAGATTTTATTGATAAATTCCATTTTTGGACAATATTCATTTTTTTTCTCTTTACCATTAAATGTCAAAAGACTACTAAAAAACAAATATGAACAGAGAGAAGAAATATCATCATATTTTTGGCTAATACAAGCTTGTCAGGAAATACAGAGCAGTTGTTAGAACCCCGAGGGAAGTTGTGATCAGAGTATAAACAGACTGAAGGATTAGAAAATTAGGAAGTGTATAATGTACAAATAACATATGTCAAAACTTTGTTAAAATCAATCCGTCATAACATGATCTATAATGTATGATCAATGGTCGGTCATTATAAAATGTGATTACACCAGTGTAACTGAATCACTTCAAATTAATTTTTTTCCTCATGTCCACAGGGAAAAAAGGTGAAACAGGTCTGAATTGAATTAAAAATACAATAGTGTTGCTTAGGAACATTTCCTTGGGACAAGGAGCTGGGAAAGATTGTTATGTCACAAAAGCAATTAGCAGATGGAAATATTTTTTTAAGTCCAGCTTTTACTTGTACATGAAAGGAAAATATGAACCAAATATTATGAATTGTCTTGGAGTTTTTTTTTCCAATTCTGAGCAATTTTTCAGAATTTCAGTGACTGCCATAAATCAATTAATCTGGAAGTCACCTCTTAAATGATTTTCTGATATGAACACATCATATTGGTATACAGTTCTCAAAAATCTTTATTAAGTTGAAAGTCAATGAACCTTGAGAATGAGGTCATGGTCAAGTGTAGCTGATCTGAGATATACACTTCAGGGTGAACAAGTTGGCCAATTATGGTGGAACTTTTCTAGTATGGTTAATGTGAAACAGGTCTAATCACATTACCTTGACAAAATTTAACATTTTGATAATTCTAGTATAGTATAAAAATAAGGTCAGGGTCAAGTTCCACGAGCCCGACAGACATGTACATCACAGATGAATGGAATGTAAGAACTAATTACAATTGGCTAATGATACATGGTTATTGAGACACAGACCTAATCACAAGAAATTGATATCCCTATTGTTGACATCTTCACAGTAAAGGTAATACTTATTTCTATCTTAGAAGAGACAATTTAAAAATAGGCTCGGACACTCATTTACTGGAAGAGACCAGTCTTTAATCTTCATTAAATAGCCTGATTTTTTATTAAGACACTTGTTGAAGAATGACTTAACTTTGATACCATAAATTATACCTCATTGTCATTATATCTTAAAATAATTCTATTCTTACTAGAATTTATCAATAACTCGTAATCCGATTGGATATCGTCACTTATTCTACGTCATTCGAGAAGAATTTATAAATCAATATTTCCGTTTGCCAGACTACTTTTTCCCCCGGTCATTCCGCACTTATAAATCTATGAGCAATGATACTAAGGGGTTCTGCTGGAAGGATCTGCCATCTTGAAAATGTGAAATCCTACATGTCATATTTACAACAATGCACAAAAATAATTAAAAAGCTTACCTTGAAAACTTATTTTAGCTAAATTGTATCAAACTTTAAGCGTACACGAAGCCAAATAACGTCTAATCTTTACGTTTCAAACTGGAAGTCAATGACGTCATGTTGGTTATGTTCCAAAGTCGTCAATAACATATCGCGGATTTTTTTCAGTTTACAATCGTATGTGTATTGTATGTCCTTGTTTGAGGCTCTCCTTGGGTATTTCTTTAATAGTATTTAGCGTCGAAAACAAACACGATGTCCAAGAATAAGAATTATAAGGATTAAACACTGTGTTTTTAGGAAATTATGTATGCATAAACTCTGGCAGCTCACTCACAAGCTTTACATAAAGTCGTTCAGACTTTATTCAGTTTGTGAGTGATCTGCCGGAGTTTATACATAGATAATTTCCTAAAAAACAGTGTTTAATCCTATACTAAGAGCTCAAACCAGCTGATTTATCATGACATGTAGACTTGTAGATATTTTGCTCATTTAAGGATTTGCATTGTAACTGCAGCCATCATAGATGAAGAGTGAATGATGTAATTATTAAAGAAAGCATGGCATCTATGAGCTACCCCAGTGGATTCAGAGAACATCTTTAATTGATTAAAAAAGAATCGGGTCTTATAAATGGTAACTACCTACGTAATCAGTGCATATTATGGCTAACGTTTTGAGTTTTTCATCAAGAACACAGATAAAACAAATAACCAAAATTTATTGCAAGTACTTAAAAAAACATTTAACAAAAAAGCTCTATCATGGAAAGAATAAAATTGCACCAAAGATTTACAGTTAAATTTGCACAAGACTTGTTAGAGCAGGATGATTTCTTCCCATTCACTTCTTTTTTTGTGATATTACTTTAAATGTCAATTCTTTTCAATTAAAATGAATTAGAGAAAAAAAGTTTTGGGCTGTTCGTGTCATCTTTGTTAAACCTATCTTATTGACTTTATTTTCTTTACACTGTGTTCAATTCATTGGATAATACACAAATAAAACATCCTTTATTCTAATGTAGATTTTAATTCTCAAATTATCATTCATAGTCTATTATAATGTGGGGGTTAACATGAATATCAATGCTATGAAAAGAAATTTCAAGGTAGAAATCAAAAATACACTTATTTTTATTTTAAATCGTCTTATGCAATTCTTTGGTTCCCACAATACATTTATTCCCTAATCTGAATCAACTTTACCTTTTGAGACTTGACTTAAGAAATTGAAATAATTTTAGACCTGTAGAGATTTGCCAGATCCGTCAATGATAAGAATCCTGGCAAACAATACACCAAAATTAGAATATACATGTATTCCAATTTGCCAACAGGGAGATTTGAATCTATTTTTATATTTAAATGATAATATATAATATATATTGATGACAAAAAAATAATAATGTCACTTTGAGTGATCTACAATTGTTACATAGATTGCAGTAAAGTGTACAGTTTTAAAATCAATGTACCCAAAAGTTCTCAAACAGATACTACGCAGGGTTTGACATTAACTTTTTGACCAACTTGTCCATTTGGGCAAGTGCCATATTGATTTTACTTGCCCGAAACTGTAAACTACTAGCCCGAATTCTTAAGTGCCATATATGCATGTAGTGCAGAACTATGCAATCTACAATGACCGTTCATAGAGTAGAATAACCTCTTATATTAATTATTTACACCTTATGATTTCCCAAGGGCTACTTGTGCCATATTGGCACCAAATTCTGGGACTGAGTCTGAGATATTGAGTAGACGTACCTATCAATTTGCGGGAATATGACAGTTTTATAAATACGGGTGATTGATGAGGATTTCTGAAATATTTTTGTTAGAAAATTTAAGTATAAATGTTCCTTATCATAGACTGACAACGACTGTATAGTTTGTTTGAATTTTTATTCCAGTAGTCTATCACGCTTTCAATATTTTGATCGCAAAGGCAATACACATCAGGGATAATTTTCTAAAATTAGAACACCGCAAATAACTCTAGCTTTTCATTGGCCGACGAAAATAAATACGATGTTGATGCAGCACCGCCGCCTAATTAGGCATTCGCGATTGGCTAATATAAATAACACGATCTTTATTTGAGAAAGGGGAATTCCGTAGTCAACAAAATAAAACGAAATGGCGTAAAATACACGATACATACGACGCGATGTTTAGAAAAAATTCTCTGTGACTTCCAACACTGAATAATTCAATATTAATAATTTTGCTCTTCAGGAATTGAACATATCGCAGAATCATCTTCACTTGCCCGATTGGACAAGTTGGGTGCCGTTTTCACTTTCCCCGGGCAATCGGACAACCATTAATGTCGAACTCTGCTACATGCAAGTTGCTTGGTCTATTCATCACACAATTTTACTTGCAAAATTCATCTTTGAAAAGAAAATCATACAAAAGGATGAGACAGCAACTTATGACTACCACTGGAAATGTATTGAGAATCGGGTAGGGAGCCTTGAGAGAGATAATGAAATAATGAAACCCTCTGCCTTGCGTGGATGGGGGAGCGAATCCACATCATTGGAGTTTGGCTTGTGGTCAGAGATTCATCAGAAAATAATAGTGTCCTATTTTATATAATGTTGTTTAGATAACAAAACATAACATTGAGTTATTTGAGTTAGTGGTTGCTTAATGGTAATGAGCGATTTGTCAACTATATCATGGTGAGAACAAGTTACTTTTTTGATTAGATTATGATGATAACTGCTTTGAACTAGAACAAAACATTATGCTGAATTTTCATAATGTTGCCTAACTGAAACAATAGTCTGTAGATAGATATGTCATTCCAATTCTGAGTCAAAACAATAGTCTGTAGATAGATATGTCATTCCAACTCTGAGTCAAAACAATAGTCTGTAGATAGATATGTCATTCCAATTCTGAGTCAAAACAATAGTCTGTAGATAGATATGTCATTCCAACTCTGAGTCAAAACAATAGTCTGTAGATAGATATGTCATTCCAACTCTTGAGTCAAAACAATAGTCTGTAGATAGATATGTCATTCCAACTCTGAGTCAAAACAACAGTCTGTAGATAGATATGTCATTCCAACTCTGAGTCAAAACAATGGTCTGTAGATAGATATGTCATTCCAACTCTGAGTCAAAACAATAGTCTGTAGATAGATATGTCATTCCAACTCTGAGTCAAAACAATAGTCTGTAGATAGATATGTCATTCCAACTCTGAGTCAAAACAATAGTCTGTAGATAGATATGTCATTCCAACTCTGAGTCAAAACAATAGTCTGTAGATAGATATGTCATTCCAACTTTGAGTCAAAACAATAGTCTGTAGATAGATATGTCATTCCAACTCTGAGTCAAAACAATAGTCTGTAGATAGATATGTCATTCCAACTCTGAGTCAAAACAATAGTCTGTAGATAGATATGTCATTCCAACTCTGAGTCAAAACAATAGTCTGTAGATAGATATGTCATTCCAACTCTTGAGTCAAAACAATAGTCTGTGGATAGATATGTCATTCCAACTCTGAGTCAAAACAATAGTCTGTAGATAGATATGTCATTCCAACTCTGAGTCAAAACAATAGTCTGTAGATAGATATGTCATTCCAACTCTGAGTCAAAACAATAGTCTGTAGATAGATATGTCATTCCAACTCTTGAGGCAAGCAAGATTTGATCTTACTCTTAACAACTGCATGCTTTCCAAACTATACGAGTACCTGATGAAGGTTATTGCAAAAACGTGCTTTGCCCACAAATTAAACAACTACAGTTTTTTTCACATACATATGTAGTTTGTTAAAACTGTATCAACAAATACATTCTACAATATTAAAGCACTTTTTTCAAACATTTCTATTACATAAATTGAGGGAGTAATTAATTATTGTTTAATGTCAAATGAGCAATTTTTCAGTTATATCATGACGAGAACAAATTACACTCAATGATATGATAATGAGGTCCGCTTTGTACTAGACCAACAGCCTTAATTGGATTTCTATAGTGTTAGCTCACTAAAAACAACAGTCCGTGGGCAGACATGTCACTCCATTAGGACACATTATCCTGATTCCGAGTCAACCAATCTTTCCTCATACTCCTAAAGCTAGGTGCTTAGCGTAGAACCCGCAAATACCAATTTCATAGTGCTTAGCTTGATTCGACCAGGGCTCAAACCCACGATCTACTGCCCTCGAAGTGAGCATGCTAACCATTAGATCACCAGTTCAGTTCTGTATTAAATAAACAAAAACAACCAGCTCAAAAACATGACCAGAAAGTTAATGATAGCAAGAAATAATGATTCACTATTGCTACATATAATATATGGTCCATTTAACACTACATTAAAGGAGTGAAGAAAAAAATATCTAAAAACAAAAATCACACACGTTCTTGTTACAACAGATAATTCTTCTCAAACACTTCAAATTGTAATTCATGGCTAAATTTTCACCTAAGATAAATCAAAGAATCAAAAATCATTTCTTAAATTGAAATTTATGGTTTAGTTCTCACCTATAAGGTAAAGTGATAAAGTCAAAGAGAAGTGAAATGGATTTCTGTCACAGTAAAATAGTAGAAAAAGTGATAGAATCTAGCTAGCTCTTATCCAAGAACATATCATAACACTCCAAAAACCCATTAATTTGAAGAACTCATAAATGATTGAAAAATATTCATATTTCTCTTGATATTTAATATGCTCCATCAAGAACATCTATATTTTAGTCAATTACTTCGGTGCAATGTGTAAAATTTTCATGATGCCACAGAACAAATAGAAATTTATAGCACGACCAACGTTAAAATATCACGTTTCATGATTAATCAAATGAAAACAAATGATGGATGTAACAAAGCCTACATTACTTTACAATATTTTCGCTCTTATGATCTGCAATATGCTTTCAAAAACTGAAAAAAAATTCAAGTTTCAATCAATGATATTTCCCAATGGTACAATATGTAAAAACCAACGACAGTTCAATACTTTCATTGTTACACGGCCATTGATGTTTTCACATCATAAACTGTTGTCAAGTTACTTTTATATCCTTTTACGATTATATAACCAAATAAAATTTGGATTCAGTACAGATGTGTGAATTACACAATTCCTGACAAGTTTTATATACATGACATGCTGGTACATGTAGTACCATCAAAACTCTAATTCAGACTTCAAAATTCACCTCAAATAGTAAAAATAAACTTCTTTTTAATTCCATTAAACTGACAAGATTGAAATATTCAAGGCTGCTGACTCCTCCATCAAATACTAAGTTAGGAAACCTGTCAATAGTTTTAGCCTTTTTTAAATTGTCATGTGCAACCTCTGACATAAAAAAAAGCAGTATTAGTATTTGGTAGAAGAAAGACGGTTTCATATCACTAAATCAATTATCAAATAAGGAGAATATAAAAAATAAATAAGCTATATTTTACTTAATTTACTTAAATTTAGAATAAATTACAGCAATCATGGTGAGCATGGAAAAATCATTTCAATGAAAAAGCTACCATTACAAAATTGCTCTTTTCATTAAATTTGGGAACTATCAAATTTATTTTTATCTTAAGCAAACTAGTTATTGTCAGATATGTGAAAAAAAATACATATTTCAACATGAACATTTTCCCACAACTCTACAGCACAAAAGTATAAATCGTCAAAATCAGCAAAAATATAATAATCTTTAAACCTGTGTAAAGATTTCGAGAAATTTGGTCAAAGCAAATTTGAGTTATCATTAAGAAGAAGAAGAACTGCCATTTTTTTTATAGAACAAATTCCCACGTCTCTCAAACGGCATGAGTGAAAGTTGTCAAAATCGAAGGGTAGCAATTCACAGCTCATTTAAGATTGGTCGATCAGGATTGTCAGTTCCAGTCCGTAATGATTCACTTATTATTACTGCTAACGGATGGCAATTTATAGGAAAACATGGTTGTCCCTTTTGTACTGCTGCAGTGTTTTTGTAACAATTTATGGTTAATTAGTTAATTATTCAATAATTTAAAACTTAATTTGTACAATCATGTACTGTGAACACCTCAAAAGTTAGTTACAAAACTGATACAATGGGATAAACTTTAAGTAACCGCTGACAATGTTAGTGGGTAGACTGCTTACTTCAGTTAAAATTACACATAAATCCGTTTGGATTCAATAATTTAAAACTTAATTTGTACAATCATGTACTGTGAACACCTCAAAAGTTAGTTACAAAACTGATACAATGGGATAAACTTTAAGTAATCGCTGACAATGTTAGTGGGTAGACTGCTTACTTCAGTTAAAATTACACATAAATTTGGTTGGGAGGGTATGAAGCCGGCCGTTTACAGCAGGTTGGGAAGGTATTAAGCTGACCATTTACAGCAGGTTGGGAGGGAATTAAGCTGGCCGGTTACAGTAGGTTGGGAGGAAATTATGCTGGCCGTTTACAGCAGGTTGGGAGGGAATTATGCTGGCCGTTTACAGCAGGTTGGGAGGGTATTAAGCTGGCCGTTTACAGCAAGTTAGGAGGGTATTAAGCTGGCCGTTTACATCAGATTAGGAGAGTATTAAGCTAGCGGTTTACAGCAGGTTAGGAGGGTATTAAGCTAGCGGTTTACATCAGGTTAGGAGGGTATTAAGCTGGCCGCTTACAGCAGGTTGAGAGGGTATTAAGCTGGCCATTTACAGCAAGTTGAGAGGGTATTAAGTTAGCGGTTTACATCAGGTTAGGAGGGTATTAAGCTGGCCGCTTACAGCAGGTTGAGAGGGTATTAAGCTGGCCATTTACAGCAAGTTGAGAGGGTATTAAGTTAGCGGTTTACATCAGGTTAGGAGGGTATTAAGCTGGCCGCTTACAGCAAGTTAGGAGGGTATTAAGGTGGCCATTTACAGCAGGTTGGGAAGGTATTACGCTAGTGGTTTACAGCAGGTTGGGAGGGTATTAAGCCGTTTACAGCAGGTTGAGAGGGTATTAAGCTAGTGGTTTACAGCAAGTTGAGAGGGTATTAAGCTAGCGGTTTACAGCAAGTTGAGAGGGTATTAAGCTGGCCGTTTACAGCAGGTTGAGCGTGTATTAAGCTGGCCGTTTACAGCAAGTTGAGAGGGTATTAAGCTAGCGGTTTACAGCAGGTTGGGAGGATATTAAGCTAGCGGTTTACAGCAGGTTGGGAGGGAATTAAGCTGGCCGCTTACAGCAGGTTGAGAGGGTATTAAGCTGGCCGTTTACAGCAGTTTGGGAGGGTATTAAGCTGGCCGTTTACAGCAGGTTGGGAGGGTATTAAGCTAGCGGTTTACAGCAGGTTGGGAGGGAATTAAGCTGGCCGCTTACAGCAGGTTGAGAGGGTATTAAGCTGGCCGTTTACAGCAGGTTAGGAGGGTATTAAGCTAGCGGTTTACAGCAGGTTGGGAGGGTATTAAGCTGGCCGTTTACAGCAGGTTGAGAGGGTATTAAGCCAGCAGTTTACAGCAGGTTGGGAGGGTATTAAGCTGGCCGTTTACAGCAGGTTGGGAGGGTATTAAGATAGCAGTTTACAGCAGGTTGGGAGGGTATTAAGCTGGCCGTTTACAGCAGGTTGGGAGGGTATTAAGCTGGCCGTTTACAGAAGGTTGAGAGGATATTAAGCTGGCCGTTTACAGCAGGTTGGGAGGGTATTAAGCTAGCAGTTTACAGCAGGTTGGGATGGTATTAAGCTAGCGGTTTACAGCAGGTTGGGAGGGTATTAAGCTGGCCGGTTACAGCAAGTTGGGAGGGTATTAAGCTGGCCGTTTACAGCAGGTTGAGAGGGTATTAAGCTAGCAGCTTACAGCAGGTTGGGAGGGTATTAAGCTGGTCGCTGACAGCAGGTTGAGTGTATTAAGCTGGCCGTTTACAGCAAGTTGGGAGGGTATTAAGTTGGCCGTTTACAGCAGGTTGGGAGGGTATCAAGCTAGCAGTTTACAGCAGGTTGGAAGGGTATTAAGCTAGCAGTTTACAGCAGGTTGGGAGGGTATTAAGCTGGTCGCTTACAGCATGTTGGGAGGGTATTAAGCTGGCCGTTTACAGCAGGTTGGGAGGGTATTAATCGGGCCATTTACAGGAGGTTTGGGGGGGTATTATTAAACTAGCGGTTTATAGCAGGTTGGGAGGGTATTAATCGGGCCGTTTACAGCAGTTCGCCACTAATTTAAGTGACAGTTAAAGCAAGTTTGATTGTATTCATAAATTTTATTTCACAATTTCTAAAATTCAATACCGCCACAAGACAAAAAAAATTCAGATACCAGCAATCATTTTCTCAATACCCAAAATGCATCAGAAAACAGAAACTTTGGGTGAAAAAATCCATTACAATATTCAATTACAGTATAAATAATTCTGCTATAGGCATACACACAAATTTCCCTCCAATAACTTATAATCCAATTACAGTGGAAATAGAATAATGTGACTTTAATATTTAATGGTTATATGTTATTGAGCCGACTATGGGGTACTTTATCGTTGTTCGACAATGACTCAATAACTAGATCACTGGGGATTTGAAAAGTTAATAAACAAACTACACCACAGTGGTCATGGAATACATATTCCACAAAGGATATTGATCTACTTGGCAGATAATCGGCTCAGAATGGCCGATATCACCATCATTACACCGGGACATGAAAGATGAAGATGTCTTGTAATGACAGATTTCTCTTTTAGTGATTAATGAAAATTGTAATTAAAATTACAAAGGAACAGAAAATCCTTGATGTTCTCATCTTTTATTTAAAAGAAGAGCAATCTGGGTTTAGAGACCACATTATTCAACAGAATTACTCTACTAAATTTTAAGTCAACATTGTAATCAAGATGACTATACAACACTTTAAAAAAATAGCAAGATCAAAGAAAAATAAATAATAGAACCAGAAAAAAACATAGTCAGTTGACTGGTACTTCTTCATCAACAGGGACCCAGGAAAATCATAAGTCAGTGGATTGATAGTTATTTATCAATAGGAGCCAGGAAACATATCAGTCAGTAGATTGCCAGTCCTTCTTCAAAAAGGGACCCAAGAAATCAGTCAGTAGATTGGGGTCAAGGAAAGCATACCATTCAGGAGATTGGTAGTCCTTCATCAATAGGAACCATTGTGGCCATGATTATATGCCAATATGGTAGCTGGATTGACATTCTGGAGATTGGTAGTCCTTCATCAATAGGAATCATTGTGGCCATGATTATATGCCAATATGGTAGCTGGATTGACATTCAGGAGATTGGTAGTCCTTCATCAATAGGAATCATTGTGGCCATGATTATATGGTAGCCGATGTACATCTACCTATTGATGTAGTTAGTGCTCATCACCATTTAAGTTGTGATTTAGATTCCAGCTGCATTAAGGTTGTTAGAGACTTGATGCAGGTCAATGGGTTTCTTCAAGTACTACGGTTTCCTCCATCAAGAAAACTGACCACCATGATATAACTCTCTCTGGAGAAATTCATAGAAGTTCAGACTTCCCGAAACTTGCTGAGAAGTTGTCAGTCATTCGGACTGACAGACATCAAGATCTTGTCAGACCGAAAAATATTTTGCCGGTGCGAAAAAAAAGCCCCAAAAAATTCACTGTCATGTGCATAATGTTTAGTTTGGCCTTTTTAGAGTGCTTTACCCTAGTATTAGCAATTGGGCACCTGATTTCACCTCTGGTTTTTATAGAGGTTAAAGTAATTCAATTTTTAGTTTTCAGTGTTGTTCAAAATTGTATATGTTATGTCTTTTATAGTGTGTGTCTCGAGTTTTGTTGTTTTGATGACCTTGTACTATAGGTCAATGGTTGTATAAAAGACGTTGTGCCATTGGCTAATATATATACAAATAACCAATCGTGTCGTGATTGTCTTCACAAATGGGTTTGGTTGAAACCGGAAATGTATAAAAGGGGCGAAAACAATGAAAATTATGTAATTTAAAAATAAAATTAAACACTGATAAAATCTGAGGTAACTATTATACCAAACATTCGGTATTACAGAGTTGGCGAAAACTTTTTTTTTCTGTCTGACATTGGGTCAGACAGGAACTGGGGTTCTGTCTTACCCATGGGCTTTGTGTCTGTCCCACCATTTTTTTGTAATATTGTATATAACCTGCCCAATTTTTTTTTTTATACAGAACTGAATGCAAGATTACCTATAGTCATGATCATTAAACAACTCAATTAAATGTTTTTCTGTATACATATTTTTATTTAAAAAAATAAGGCAGATATAGCCAACAATCTATCTAATGGTCTGATCACGTTCCGAATATTATACATCAATGTCAGTTTCCGGTTTACCTACATTTTTAATTTCAGTTAAGAATATGAATCTGTTGTCATCTTCAATATATAAGCATCTCAAAACATATTTAATTAAACACAAACAATCTTTGATACTTGGGGAGTGTGGAAGTCAACTTATTTCTGTGCTCAGTAATATATTTCAGTTTTAATGTTCCACGTTTGGCAGGTGCTGGTTCCTACTAAAAGGATGTTTACATTTACGTATAGGAGCATCCCCTGATAGGAGTTTCGATTACAAAGAGGAACGTGTCGGTCTGACAGAATAAATAAACAAATTTCAAGTCTCTGTCTGACATTTTAATAAAACTGAAAATGGAATTTAATGCCATTGGCAGTGGAAACTGGAAGGGAATAAATTTCAATTGCCGGTCCTTTCAAATATCTCTGTTTTACCAGACATTCGGTCTGATATATATTTTGAAATCGTCATTCCTACTGCATTTCTGTCGGTCAAGACCGACGGTTTACGGGAAGTCTGGAAGTTGTAAAACTTGTGTTCAATCCTATCATATATATTTGACAATAAAATATGCTTAAATGGAACAAATGAAATAGAGTTGAAAGTGGCATTAAATACCACAAACTACTCTAGATCATTAATGGAGGCTCCAGAGGACCATTTTCAAACAAATATGCTCCAGTCACTGGACAAGGGGTCTCCCAAAGACCTTTTCCAACTTTTTAAAAATACACCCATAAAATATTTTGAGAAAAGTTCTCAAACTCAGATAATTTCAATATTTAGCTTATCCAAGGTCAAATGTACAAATTCTTCAAAAATTACTGTATACATTGTGTTCACATTTGCATGATCAAGTAAATATACAATCTATAGCCTTAGAAATATCCTCAACAATTAATTTTAAAGATGACAAATTTTCATGAAGATTTTCCCCAGTACAAATCATCAAAAGCCGGACAGAATAGAGTTTTAACAGTCTGCTCAATACCTTTAACTCCTAAAGGAAGTTAAAATCAAATTTCAGGTAAGTATTCAAATTTCAAAGAAGTTATTTCAAATTCATGATTTAAAGAAAGAGTAAACTAGAGGCTCCCAGGAGCCTGTATAGCTCACCTGGGTATAATAACAACATCAGTCAATAAAACTTGATAACTTCGGTAAAAAAAATTAACAAATGTAGCCTTCGTCATTGCAGACCCCTTCTACAAAAAAATTTGGGCAGGGGTTCCCCCTTTATTGTAAGTTATCAAAATTGCTGTAAAAAAACATATATGTCAATGATTCTCAAAATTTACCTTTTCCTACTTCACATTTGGTAATAGAGTTGCTTCCCTTTGATTATTTGAGTAACCAAAAGCAGTGAGTCAACAAAAAAATGCATTTCAAGAGGAATAACTCTTCACACAGTTGTCGCACATTTTTAACTGTGGGAAATGTTTTGTAGATCTTGACATGCTGAACATTTTTGCAGTTTAAACTTTCCCTCTATCTCTAATAGTTTTTGAGATATAAGATGATAGTATTAAAATTGAGAACATTTTGATGAAAAAAGGGCAATAACTCCAAAATGGGTAATTGGATTTACTTCAAAATTGCAGGGTAGGAAGATCTTGACATGCTGCAAATTTTTGCAATTTAAACTTAACCTTTATCTCTTATAGTTTTTGAAATATAAGACGAAAAGTATTAATTTTTTTTTATAAATTTGATGAAAAAAGGTCGAGAACTCCAAGATGGGTAATCAGATTTACTTCAAAATTGCAGGTTAAAAAAAAATATGGATAGAAGGGTCGAACCGCCAGACACATTTTTGGAAGAGAACCATCCAATGACTATTTCATCAAAATTTTGTTCTTATTGAGCAAATGGTTTCAGACAAAAATATTTTTATGGGAATTTCCCATAGGGTCCTATGTTAAATTAAGTTCGGCTGTGGCGGCCATCTTGGTCGGTGTTCTGAAATGCCGGACAAAATTTTGGAAGAGGACCACTCAAGAATCATTTCAGCAAAGTTTGGTTGAGATTGGCTCAGTAGTTTCAGAGGAGAAGATTTTTTTTAATTTCATCCCCCCTTTTTTCTAATTTGCATAATCGGTCAAAATCGGTAAAAGTTCAAAGTTCATAAAAAATCCCGTAATATATGTTAAAAAGCTCATCATTATGCTTATACAGTTCAAATTTGGGCACTTTCTGGCTTAAAATAGAGCAGTGTTGGCCATTTGAAGAAATTTCTATTTTTAGTAATGGTGGCCATCTTGGATACAGGACGGTGCTGACGTACACAATTTTGAAAGGGGACCACCTAAGGATCATTTCAGCAAAGTTTGGTTGTGATTGGCTCAGTAGTTTCAGAGGAGAAGATTTTTTTTAAATTTCATCCCCCCCCCCTTTTTTCTAATTTGCACAATTGGTCAAAATATGCAAAAGTTCAAAGTTCATAAAAAATCCCGTAATATATATTAAACAGCTCATCATTATGCTTATACAGTTCAAATTTTGGCACTTTCTGGCTTAAAATAGAGCAGTTTTAGCCATTTGAAGAAATTTCTATTTTTAGTAATGGTGGCCATCTTGGATAGAGGATGGCGCTGACAGACACAATTTTGAAAGGGGACCACCCAAGGATCATTTCAGCAAAGTTTGGTTGAGATTGGCTCAGTAGTTTCAGAGGAGAAGATTTTTTTTTAATTTCATCCCCCCTTTTTCTATTTTTAGCTTGGTGGCCATCTTGGTTGGAAGTCGGGATCACCGGACACAATTTTGGAAGGGGGCCATCCAAGGATCATTCCACAAAAGTTTGGTTGCAATTGGCACAGTGGTTTCTGAGGAGAAGATTATTTTGTGAATTTCCCATAGGGTCCTATGTTAAGCTAAGTTCGGCTGTGGGGGCCATCTTGATCGAAGGGCCGAACCGCCAGACACATTTTTGGAAGAGAACCATCCAATGACTATTTCATCAAAATTTTGTTCTTATTGAGCAAATGGTTTCAGACAAGAAGATTTTTATGGGAATTTCCCATAGGGGCCTATGTTAAATTAAGTTTGGCTGTGGTGGCCATCTTGGTCGGTGTTCTGTAGTTTCAGAGGAGAAGACTTTTTTAAATTTCATCCCCCCTTTTTTATAAATTGCATAATCGGTCAAAATCGGCAAAAGTTCAAAGTTCATAAAAAATCCCGTAATATATGTTAAAAAGCACATCATTATGCTTATACAGTTCAAATTTGGGCACTTTCTGCTATTTGAAGAAATTTCTATTTTTAGTAATGGTGGCCATCTTGGATAGAGGACGGTGCTGATGGACACAATTTTGAAAGGGGACCACCTCAGGATCATTTCAGCAAAGTTTGGTTGAGATTGGCTCAGTAGTTTCAGAGGAGAAGATTTTTTTTTTAATTTCATCCCCCCTTTTTTCTAATTTGCATAATTGGTCAAAATGGGTAATGGAATTTACTTCAAAATTGCAGGGTAGGTAGATCTTGACATGCTGCACATTTTTGCAATTTAAACTTAACATCTATCTCTAAATAGTTTTTGAAATATAAGACGAAAAGTATTAAAATTAAAAAAAAATTGATGAAAAAAGGGCAATAACTCCAAGATGGGTAATCAAATTTACTTCAAAATTGCAGGGTAGCTAGATCTTGACATGCTGAAAATGTTTGCAGTTTCAACTTACCATCTGTCTCTTATAGTTTTTGAAATAAAGGACGAAAAGTATCAAAATTTAGAAAATTTGATGAAAAAAGGGAAATAACTCCAAAATGGGTAATGGGATTTACTTCAAAAATTGCAGGGTGGGTAGATCTTGATATGCCGCACATTTTTGCAATTTAAAGTTAACCTTTATCTCTTATAGTTTTTGAAATATAAGACGAAAAGTATTAAAATTTTACAAATTTGATGAAAAAAGGGCAATAACTCCAAGATGGGTAATCAGATTTACTTCAAAATTGCAGGGTAGGTAGATCTTGATGTGCTGATCATTTTTACCCCATGTCAGATTTTTGATATTATTAACGGTTTTTGAGTTATTACCCAAAACCTGCAATTTTACCATGTTCTATTTTTAGTAACAGCGGCCATGTTGGTTGGTGCACAGCATCACCAGACACAATTTTGAAACTAGACACCTTAGTGATGATTCAGACCAAGTTTGGTTTCCATTGGTCTAGTACTTTCAGAGGAGAAGATTTTTGAAAAAGTTTACGACGTACGACGGACGCCAAGTGATGGCAATAGGTCAGGTGAGCTAAAAATCAATAAACAGAAAACAATTTTAAAAAGAAAACAGCTTAAAATAAATTAATAAATTTGAGAAATAAAAAATCTATTACACTTGGTCATAATTAAAAATATGTTTGTTTGACCGAACGCAGCCGACCCGAAAAAACAAGCCAGATCCAAATATTTTGTTGGCCAAAAAAATCATAACTTTTTTTTGTACTTTCGGTCGGTAGAAAATTTTCCGGTTCCCTACGGTAAATTTATTTTTAAAATTCTATATCATACCGATGTTTGAATAGTAAACCTGTAACACTTTCAAACGGTTTACTGATCTAGTTCTTCTTCTTTCGACTTCTCTCTGTGGTTATCTAGTCATTATTCAGATGTCCGTGAAATGGCAGACTACACAATCGCGTCGGAAAAAAAAAAAAAAAAAAGAATTTACCTACCTACCTACCCATACCCAACACCTGTGGGTCGGGTTTGGGCAAACTGAAATACTTTTAATGGTGGCCCTTTGTATAGAAAAGCATGAGAAAATAATCCTGATTTTCAATATTTTTCATATTAAAGGTAATTTTAACATTGATAAGAAACTCATCATCATTAACAAAGAAGTTAACTCCCCTGCTGAGAATCTTTTATCAGAATTTATTGAACACTTTTAATCATAATACTCTATAGGTAAAACTTGATGAGTGGTTGATCCAGGAAATCAGTGCATTTATGTTTAATACAAGCAAAACTAATTTTTAGCCTCTTGAGGGGAGACAATTTAGTAGTATTTTACTATCTCAGTGCATTTGAAATCTGGACTGGTTGACTTCCGACAGGTCGGTGGTTTTCTCCGGGTACTCCAGTTTCCTCCACCAATAAAACTGACAACCACAATATAACTGAAATATTGTTGAAAGTGGCATTAAATACCATAAACCAACCAACCAATCTGGCCTGGTGAAGAAGTTTGGCTTTTGATGAGAGGGGCTTATAAAAGTGGAACTACTATATACTATACACAATTCACACAAAACACATCAATATGAAATGTACAAACTAGGATGCAACAAAAAATTATGGGTCTTTGCAAACTGTCCACAATTGACATATAAAATAACAAGATTGTAAACATGACCTAAGATGGATGTGAAGGCCCAACATTAAAAATTGTCGCTGCTGCCAGAAAGACAATGATTATGTATTCAGACCTGTTTATCCCAATTGACACTAAAGAGTAGTATTTGCTCCAGCTCAACGTAGTTTGGCAATGTTGAGAGTAGTTTTCGAAAATTGAAAACAATGGTTTCTGATTCATGAGCTGGTGCCATGATATACATGTACACACAGTATATACATAAAGGCAGGTTCAGGTTTACAATCAGTTGGCACATTATCATTTCCGATTTCGTTACTGCTTTCCGTAGGTCGATCTCGCTGTTAGTCATGTTTGGACTGCTTATAAAGGTCTTTATAGAAGACAGTTCTGCTTTACTTTTGCTAGGTCAATGTGGTTTTTGGTTCCAACATGATGACGAACATCACTTTTTCCTCCGTGAGCACATGCAATGTCAATGGCACAGACGGTGCAGTGAAAGAAAGTTTTCCCTTTCTTTGATGCACAAATAAAGTTCCATGTGTCTTGATAGCTGTCCTAAAACCGCTGTTGGCACGATTTTTTTGGCATAGGACCTTCATCATCATTGTTGTTCAAATCACGTTTGCCATCCCGCTTGGCCATTCTTTTTACCTTCAGATCACGGTCGCAAACATGCTTTACATTGCTTGTCAGATACATTATTTAAAGCGCTTAATGATGCAGAATTCAATATTACGGATTTTGTGGTACAAACGTATTTTGTAAAAAGCGTAGTAAATATGGCGAAAACGTAGTAGTAAACAGGTCTGTGTATTGCCTTCCATGACTTGTGTAGCAGACCAGTAAAAAACAAGTATCAAATATTAAAAAAAAACTCAAAAATTACAACATACACAACTTTTGGATAAAACTGGAAAATGATATTGAAAATAACATTGGTTTTCCATATAAAGTAAGGCCACATTAAAAATATGTTCGCTTCCCACACCCGACCCTCCATTCCGGTAGGCAGGTTTTGTTTTTTTTTAATTTTCAAAGTTCATTCACGAATCTGGTTCCATCAAAGTCGAGCAACGGATTTTGTTCATTTAAAAGTGTAAACCAGTTCCGAATGTAAATTCTGGAACAATAACGGAACTTCCGGTCACGATTTCCGGTAACCAAAAAAAAAAAAAAAAGTCGTCGCAAATCACTCCAAAAATATTTCAGGTCGCAACGTTTTCTAACGGTCAGTCGGGTGCGGGAAACAAACAATTTTTTTTATTTTGGCCTAAAACAACATTGGTTATACACTTCACTTGATAAACCTGGGTTGGTATTGTGACGTCACCAACATCTTCATTCGCCAATGACAAATTCAAATAGTCCTAATTAAAATCAAGGAATCATTGCATTTTGTTGTAAATATCAAATTATAAGGAATATGTTCAATTTTTGAACAGGTTATACTTGCATAACCTGATTTAAAACAGTTTATGCTTTTTATAAACCCCTTCGTGGTTTATTAAGTGTAAACTCCCCCAAACCAGGTTATATCGTATAACCTGTTCAAAATTTGAACATATTCCTTAAATAACTGAACTTCAAAATCCAGTTGTTTAAGTTGAGTATATGTGACAAGAGCTAATTTATGACCCAGTTTCAACAAAAGCTAAAAAAAATAATTACCTATAATTTGTTGATATAATACAAGAATATCAAAATATAGAAACCATAATTAAAAAAAAACATTTTCCATTAACCACAATGTATGTATCATGCCGACATCATTAACTTTAATTAAAGGCTATTTTTGTTTAAAACAATGATTCTCTTTCTGTCTGGGTATCACCAAGTATAAACATATATTATTTTGAAAATAGAAAAGTTTCTACGATGATTGATTGATTGCTTAACGTCCAGCATTAAATGTCTCGAGCATATTCAGAACCAGAAAACGTGCAATAATATATAAAAAAAAAACCTCTATAATGAGGAAGAAGACTACTACAGAAACAACTACTGACTGCCTCTGGAAAAATATGGAGAGGTGGGTAGACACGAAAATATTTAGTTCTTTTTACTGGCTACAACGTGCCTACTCTTTTTCAAAAACATGGTACCCACTATGGTCCATGGTCAGGTTTTCAGTACTGCAAACCTCCAATAGAGAAGACATCCACTATCCTTTACCTGGGAAAGTGCTGGACAGCTCTGACTGTACTATACATTTCACAGGAGAAAAACAACAGTTGCAAAATAGCCCACTTATTGAATTTATATTTTAACTTTTACTTTTTGAGACATCTATGATATTACTGTTGTAATAACTTGAGTACCGTTATGCTAACCAATAATGCATAGACTATCTATCTTCTTCAATTTTTTTTATTCTAAATTCTGATGCTTTTGAATTTCAATGTGGTACATGCAGACTTTGGGTGAGGACTATTCTGTATTTCTTTTAAGGACTTAATATGTGTCCAGTGTTCATTTCAGGCCACAACCTTGTGGCATGGGTGCTATTTTTTATGGCATGGCACACAAAAAACGTGGCAATTGCTAAACAGCAGAGAAACCATGGGAAAGTCAGTAATGATGAACTTTTTTTTTAATCACCTCCTGATTTTAAGTCAATGGGGCCCATGACCCCTTCATGTAAAAATTTTGGAACGAACACTGGTGTCTTGTATTTCTACTTCTACAACTAAAATTGTCTAAATTCTTATCAATCTGATTTAACTGTAGGTTTGTAGATATATAATCCAGACTGAAGTAAAAATCAAAAGATTTATGAACCTGTAAGATTCTCACAAATCTAGATACGCATGTCATTGTGTAAATATTGACAGACAGCACTCTCTAGTATAAACAATAAAACAAGTCTGCAATTTACAAATAAATAACCAAATTATGTGAGAAGCAACCATTCCAAAACCTGTGAAAACATACCCCCAATAGACACCCAAGAGTCGTCAAATAACATCCCGGGGGAATATAATAGTAATATATCAATGACAAAGAAATCAACTTATATAGATATATCAAAGTTTATGTGAGAAGTAAAGATTTACAAAACTGAGAGAAACAACCAATCCAGAATGGTTCAGATATTGGTGACAGTCTTATCATATGATACATCAAAACTGAGAGAAACAACCAATCCAGAATGGTTCAGATATTGGTGACAGTCTTATCATATGATACATCATAATTCTAATAATTATTCATACATGACACATTATCTGCAACCAAAAAATGACATTCTCTTCTGTCATCTGACGTAGAAATGATAGATCAAAATGGATTAAAACATTTATGTGGGTATGAAAAATTATAGAATATTGTCTAAAAACAGACAACTACAATACAATGTAGATAATCTTCTAAAATAAATGACTAAAGTAACTAATTCCAGACTCATCTATTTCTCTATATACCCAGAAGATTAAAAAATGAAATTAGCATTTTTTTTTACCAGCTCAAGATGAGAATTTAGAAAATAAATGACTTTGTCTCATCTGCAAGAAGGCACTCGACTGAAAGTGAAATACGCTATAGATATTTCCTGGCTCCTTCTTCTTTAATTGGAAGTCTTCCGAATATTTTCGGAATGGATATCCTATCCAGAAATAATTGAGTTTACAGGGAGGTAAATTTAATAATAATTAACGAATCCTGTACATTAGCTTCTGCTATTTTTTTAATTGAAATTATATTGGCTTGGCAACTGTATGAGGTCAGCTACTAAAACCATAAATAAAAGAGAAACAAATTTGAAATAAATTATTAAAGCAATTTAAGCATCATAAATCTTACTCCTATACCATGTTCACTGCTAGATTGTCAAATAGCAGAGAGTTATTGAAGAATTTTTATCTCCTTGACATAATTTTTCCTGTGATAATCATTACTTGCCAATATGTATGTATATAAAAATGTGTACACTGCAACCTATTTCTCTTACAATATTGGTTTTATAGTTTGGTTTTATTGTGCTTAACACCACTTTCAACAATATTTCAGTTATATCGTAGCAGTCAGTTTTATTGGTGGAGGAAACCGGATGACCTGGAGAAAACCACTGACCCGCCGCAAGTCACTGACAAACTTTACATAATGTTGTACACCTCGCCCTGGTCTAGATTCAAACTCACAACATCAGTAATGATAGGCACTAATTGCATAGGTAGTTGTAAATCCAACTACCATATAATCACAGCCCTTACAATAGGTATTCTAGAACGCAAATATATTATTTCACATAAAATGATGTATTTTTATACAAAAAACATGCTTCTGAAAAAGACATATAGAATCTAACACCGGCAAAAGTGCAAGATAGGGAAATCTCCGACACCCAAGGGTGTCGGAGATTTCCCTGTCTTGCACTTTTTGCCGGTGTTTGATTTTATTTCTCACTTTTATCAGTAGTTGTGTATTGTTTGACAGCTATGTACTTTTAGCAGACGATCATGTAAACAATGAGAGTTATTTCCTCTGCATGTCAATCAAAAAAGTAATTTCTATTTTTGTGTATTGAGTGAAGGTTATTATGTAATAATATGGCTGTTTATAAAAGATTGAAAACTTATATACAGTGAATTGTTTATTTTAAAAAGGAAAAGCATGGATAATTCGGGGGGGGGGGGGGGGGGGGGGGGGGGGGAGCAGTTGACATAAACTGTACAGCATGCATTTGCCGGTAAAACGCACGTGCATTTTTTGTCTTGCACTAGTGCAAGATAAGAAAATCTCACATCGCTAAAAATAGGAACTGGTCTGTCTCAAAAGTGAGAAATCTGTATCAGTCAGTTTTTCAAGATATCAAATATAAAGGCTTATGCCGAGTGCAGCATGATACAACCACAACATGTCAACGAGGGACAGTTGAACAAGTGCATAGTAAAGGCAAGTGTGGACGTTATTGTGCTTGACACAATAATGTGTTGGAATTCAGATTATGCTGGAGACTTTAATATGCTAGATCCACTGTCTTTTTGGCATTTGTCTTATCCAACAAGACCTATGTTTAACATGATCTGTGGTAGTGTCCATCTTGAATTTCTGGTTAATAAAAAATAATCTCTGTAGAAGATCATTGAAAGATTTTGCTATTTTTTAGTAACAGTGGTCATCTTTGATGGAGGGTATAAAATGATACCACCCAAGAACTACTCCAGCCAAATTTGGCTCAGTTATTCAAAGTAGAAGATTAAAATGTTAAAAACTGACAACAATGGATGACTGACAACTGTCACCATCTGATGGCCTTCCACAAGTAACCAATACCATATCACTACTCATCTGAATACTGAAAAATGTCTGCACAATAAAATTAAAAAGTTGTCATGAATGTTATGACACTATACAACAAAGACAATTAATAAATACCCGTTAGCACAGGATAATATTTGTCAAAAACTACTCAAATTTAACATGTATTTATAGACCTTAATTATTTCCAAATCACCAATTAAACATATGCAAATATTTTAAAAATAATTAGCTCTCCTGACAACCAAGACTGAAAACCTATTCAATTTCAACATTCTTGTCCAAGTTGAACAGAAAATTGCACATTTTCTACATTTTCAAAATTAAAACAATATCCTCTGCTGTAATAACTTGTCATTGATTTCATTGAAATTTTGTGACAGTCGTGCTCTGTCGTGCTCCGTAAATATCGTAAATCACAATAACGGGCCAAGTTAATTTATATAATTACACATAAGTGGCAGTGATTATCGAGGCATTCATCCATTAGCAAAATAATATCTTTGTCACCGGGAAATATCTAATAACGTGAAGCCTTCTTAGTTCACTTGTAATCACTTCCTTTGACATGCAACATTGCCACGATCAAAACTTGATTATTTCCCTTTTTTTAAAATAACAAGAAGGGCAATGACAATAATTATATTTCAGTAATGTGATAAAATTATGGTGTATCAAACAGAAAAACATTTCATAAATTGAATTCAAATGGATGGAAAATGTCTAAATTATACCCTCAAGTAAAGATGTTAATCACTTGACAACAATTTTTATTTCTAATGAATAAATGGGCTTCCTTCAATTTAATTTGGGTTTTGTGCCCAGAAAAAATCATAAAACAAATGAATACCATCAAATTATAAGACTTCAAACCATATCTTCAACCTTAATATTACACAAGTATTGTTAGCAGTAATGAAATGATTTCACTTTACAGTTTAGTTACATGAGAAGTGTTAGTAGTGATGAAATGATCCCACTTAGCAGCTTAGTTACATGAGAAGTGTTAGTAGTGATGAAATGATCCCACTTAGCAGTTTAGTTACATGAGAAGTGTTAGTAGAAATGAAATGATTCCACATAACAGTCTAGTACATGAGAATTGTTGACAGTAATGAAATGATTTCACATAACAGTTTAGTTACAAGAGAATTGTTAGCAGTAATGAAAAGATTTCACTTAACAGAATAGTTACAAGAGAATTGTTAGTAGAAATGATATGATCCCACTTAACAGTTTAGTTACAAGAGAATTGTTAGCAGTAATGGAACGATTCCACTTAACAGTTTAGTTACAAGAGAATTGTTAGTAGAAATGATATGATCCCACTTAACAGTTTAGTTACAAGAGAATTGTTAGCAGTAATGGAACGATTCCACTTAACAGTTTAGTTATATGAGAATTGTTAGTAGAAATGATGTGATCCCACTTAGCAGTTTAGATACAAGAGAATTGTTAGCAGTAATGAAAAGATTTCACTTAACAGTTTAGTTACAAGAGAATTGTTAGCAGTAATGAAATGATCCCATCTAACAGTTAGTTACATGAGAATTGTCAGTAGTATTGAAATGATTTCACTTAACAGTTAACATGAGAATTGTTGGTAACAATGAAATGATGCCATCTAACAGTTAACATGAGAATTATTAGCAGTAATGAAATGATCTCACTTAACAGTTAACATGAAAAATTTTTGTAGCAATAAAATGTTTGAACTTAACATTTAACATGAGAATTAGTAGCAAACTGATATATTCACACATTATATGTAACATTAGCTAGAAAATGATTCCACTTAACAGAAAACATGAGAATTGATAGTACAAGAAGCAATGTTCCAATCTAATAGTGAACATGAGAATTCTTAGTAGCAATGCTAAGATATAATATTCAACATAAGAATTATTGGGTGGCAATGAATATCCAAAACAAATTTTGATAGCAATAAAATATTTCAAATTAATTAGAGAAAGAACTTCTTAGTCTGTGATTTGAGAATTCAAGCACAACTCAACATCAGCAATAAAGTCAAACTGTATGTTCTAGAACAAGATGGAGGAATATTATGATCTCTTCCTGGCTTCCCAAAATATGTAAAGAAGGGGGGTATAGATCACTTCTCTGCAAACACAGCAATTCTAAATTTTATGTCCTGGTTTAATAGTGTGAAACTCTTTGTAATTGTACTCAGAAATAATAATCAGAGATTTATATTCAGGAAGATAGTAGATAGTAATCTATGGTAATGATACTGATATATATGTCTATTAAAAAGTAGCTTTTCATCATTAATAGCCAAAAAAAAACCTTCTTCATTTTCCATACTTAAAAATAAACAAACAAAACTGATATATAAAAACCCATCTAATTGATGATCAAAGCACTAGTTTTGAAATAGTATTACCACAAGGCATTGGGTTACAACAATGTAATTATATAGTTTAACGTTTGATTTGTTAAATAAATAAAACAATCAGCCATCAAAACTAAATACTCCCTACAAAAATATGGACATAATTAAAATATTAAAAAGTCTATAGGTAATCAATACTGTATTTTATTGACAACTGTTTTTGTCACGATCGCAACTACAGATAACAGCCATCATGGTCTCAAAACACTCATATAAACAATTGAAAAAGAGATCTGCATTATATAGTATAATCATCTCAATCCATTAAGGATTATAGTGTTTAATTCAATTCCCATTACAAATAAGACTGCTTCAGTAATGTGTAATTTACTTTGTAGACCACTATCACTACTGCAAATATCTGCTATGAAAAGAAAGTTTAAACAGTGATGGTCATAAATTTCACCAATATCAACAAAATGAAACAATCATCTCTTATCTTAACTGAACTCACTGAACACAAAAAGACCATATGTGGCGTTGGAAATCCAGGTCTTGGCTTGGATTTGGTTTGTTTGTTTGATGGTGTTTAATGCCACTGGTGGTCAGTTTTATTGCCGGAGGAAACCGGAGTATCCGGAGAAAACCACCGACCTGTCACAAGTCACTGACATACTTTATAAACCTGTTGCAAGTCACTGACATACTTTATAACATAATGTTGCACACTTCGCCCTGATTGAGATTCGAACTCACAACATCAGTGGTGATAGGCACTGATTGCATAGGCAGTTGTAAATCCAACTACCATACGATCATGACCACGACGCCCCCTTCTTGGCTTGGACCAGTCACAAAAATGTAGCTGGGTTAAACCGGTTAAAGTTTATTGGTTAATGGAGAACAGGGCTGTCGGACATATTTTTGAAGTAGGACTCTTTCTATAAACACCACTTAAGTTTCAGAAAAACCCATGTCAAAATACTCTTTAAAATGTATATACTTTTCAAATACATCATACTCCTTTAAAATATCTATCTACAGTTCAAATATCAGCTCATTTATTGGAAAACTGGTTTTACTGGTTCTGTAGGTGTGTTTTACCTCCCCTGTGGTCTATGTTCTATTTATTGTAACTACAGCCAAGTTTCAGTTCATTTAGCTGAGGGTTTTAAGAGGAGAAGATTAAAATGTGAGAAATTAACGGACGACAAGTGATGGCAAAAGCTCACATTGCCTTTGGCAAGGTGAGCTAAAAACTCATCAAAATAGCTTAAACAAATAAATTATCCAGACTGAAAAATAGTAAAATCAGTTATTTGATCTTGAAATAAAAGTCAAGGTTACAGTAACTCCATTTTTACACTCCCACATGTTCCTTTATATATAGGGAGTGGATGTGGTCGAGTGGTCTAGGGCGCTGGACGCAAGGCTAAGCGAATGGTGCTGCAGTGTATCAATGGTGTGGGTTCAAATCCCGTCAAGGGAAGAACAAAAATTTGACAGCTCTAAAATCTAATTCTAACACTGTTTGGTTTAATTTTCAGACGTATATATATATATATCAAAGCACTGGGACATACGGACAACAAGGGCAACGCAAAGCGTGGTGTATCCCCTCGCCTAAAAATTTGACCCGGTGACCTTGACCTTTGACCTTGAAAATCAATAGGATTCCAGATTCTCTTAAGGACTAAGTATGTACCAAATTTGGTCAAAATCCATTGAAGGATGTTGATTCTAGAGTGATCACAAGGATGTTACGGAAGGAAGGACGGACGGACGACGGTAGCGTTACTATATCCCTTCGCATCTTCGTTGGTGAGGGGATAAAAAAAAAGCGCTGCTCGAGACAAATGTATTAGTAGAACAGAAGAGCAAAAAATGGAAGTATTCTGGGTAAAACAATATGTCCATCTTCAGTGAATGAAGAGATAATCCAGCCCTTCAACAAACAATTTTTGTTATTCAAGATTTTATGTTGTCAATGACCTGAAATGCAAATAACCTACATTTGCAGATTTTCAATATTATTAACACTGATTATGCAATATCACACCATACCACAATCAGGAAAACAGTTTGCTGACCTTTCCAAGTAAATTACAGCTATTATAAAGAAAACATGTCTGCTGCTACCAAACATTAACAAACGATCATCAATAAATACACCTACATCTAAATGTTTTAGTTTATTAACAGACATCACGAAAGTTTTGACATTTATTGAGGTCCCATTCTCTTCAGTTGTAGAATCCCCAAACTCCAATTTTGATATCTACTGTCAGGTCATGTAATAATTTACAATTATTTGGTGGAATATCTTAGCGATAAATGTATCACTTTAACAAACTAGCAAGACAATATGTCAATATCTATCAATACAGAAAAATGCAGTTTATGTATTTGTTATTCCGACGATAACGAGAAAATTTATCAAAACATCCATTACTATGTTTTTCTTCTTTTGTATTTATCATAGAAAATCAATTTTTCAATTTTACATAAAGCTGAATTTGTATTCGTGTTGTTACCCAAATCAAATGGTGTCTTATTGAATTATGTGACAGTTGGTTCGTGCATCATGATAATGCAAATATTATAAAAATAAAATCCACTTCATATTTTTCCCTCAAGCTACAAGAAATGAAATAAAATTGAAAGGATTCCCATTTCCATTATTTACTGGAAAAATATTTGCTGCCATATGAAAATTTTATCATTCAGTACAAAAAAAGATGGATCATGTATGATAAAGTCACGAAACAACACTTGAAACTTTTTTCTTCTCCAACAGAATCAATACTAGATATGTATATAAAGCTGTACATTCGCTGTAGCAGCTCGATTGTTGTTTGTTACTGACAAACATCGGTATACATGCTTCACGACTGTGTCCCCATTAAACTTAATTTAACAATCCCACTGCGTTAATAGGAAAATAATACACCATGAAAGGTTAGCAATGCAAAAAATTGAATTTTAATTCAGCATCCATACAAAATCAATAAATAACTCCGGATTTTGTAGTGTATCAAACAATGGCCGGCTTAGAAGATGGAAACACAAAAAGACATGAAAACCCCATCTGTTTCTTTCCTAGAATCACAAGCGAAACTTGTCAACTTCTTGTTTAATTATGAAGGATTACCGACTTGCAAGCTTCCGCCCTGACAAACAATCTATATACAGTCCGGCATTAACAACCTTCGTCATGTTTAGTTCTTGATAATCATGTTATATGTATAAAGGCACCGGCTTTAACATTCCATTCTTTAAATGTTAAAAAAAATATATTGAAGTTGTCAATTCTCTTGCAAATCACCACTGTCTTGTTGAAGTTTCTACTTGTTCTTTTTTGAATGTCTAATTTGGTTTTTTCTTGGGTGCAAAAATGTATCTTGTCATACAAAATGTTTAAATTCAAACACATTGCTTCTTGATTGTGTAAGTCTAATAAAGGCTATCACTTAAGTCTGAAGAGATCATTCTGAATGAAGTCATGGTCAAGGTGAAGATTTCACTAAACTCACCTGAGCCTGTATCACTCATGCTCACCTCGTTATTCTTGCACTGTTGGGTTCAAGCTCTGGGTACAAGTTTGTAGTTTTTGAGAAAAAGCTTTTTTTATTCATATTCCCATAACTAACTGTGGTATTTTTAAAAAAATTTAATATTTTGTAAGCAATTACCTTATGACTATTCATGTATTCAACTGTTATTTCTGAATACATATACAGTCAATGGACATAACTATTTGTCACCCTCGATTTTACGCTATATATTCCATATAAAACCACAATTTTTCAACAAAATTATAGTGGAGTCTATTCTAAACCGATTTTGAGCATTTTTGCACCAGAAGAAGCAGAAATATTTAAAGATTATTTGTTTATTTTAGCATGATTTTCTGTTAGATTGCCTTTATTTTCTTATGATTTAAAGACAATTTTTGTTTTCTGACATCAAATTTGCTATATATTTTAATAAAAATAAAATCGGAAAAATCAACATTTGTGTTTAAATCACCAGAAAACAAAAACCATGCAGACAAAAATTACTATCAGATAAACAAATAAAATTCAAAGAATTCTGTGTGTCTTGCAATGAATTTCATAAAAATCTGCCCAGAGATAGCTTTAAAATATTTTTTTGAAAAAAATGTGGTTTTATATGAAATATATAGTAAAAAATCGAAGGTGACGAATACTTATGTCCATAGACTAGATATTTACCATTCTTTACAAATAATAATAGCAACACGTTTACAATGGTCAAATTTTAACAGGTCAAAAACACTTGCAACAACACAATTGGAAGCCTTAAAACAGGTTTTCCTATCAGGTTTAACATTCAACATGTACTCGAGCCAAAAATTTCTAATCTATTGTATTTTTTATTGTAACTGTGATTTCTGTATCAGTACAACAGTTCAGTACAAATGGTGCACCTGGAAGTCTATTTTTGAAACAACTCTTGATTTAGGATTCAAATAGTAGGAATGGCATATGTACAAAATAGTAAAACAATGTCATGATAACAGGCAATAAAACTGTATAAATAGTTTTATACCATTGTAAAATGTGTTTATATCTTCACATGTCTTATAAATAATAAATGATATACCAAGACTTGGTTAACTTCAATTAGCTTATACCCATTACTGAGTCTCAAAACCATGAAATGGCAACTTGACATGGAAACTTAAAAATAGAGAAGTAAAGAGAAATCAACAACAATACAAAACATGTATCCAAGCTTGAGATGATGAGAATAGACTGCAGTCTTAATCCTTATTTTTATAACATTACTATGGTAACAAGAACTTAAAAGTAGAGAAAAGTGATGAGAAATCAACAACAATACAAAACATGTATCCAAGCTTGAGATGATGAGAATAGACTGCAGTCTTAATCCTTATTTTTATAACATTACCATGGTAACAAGAACTTAAAAGTAGAGAAAAGTGATGAGAAATCAACAACAATACAAAACATGTATCCAAGCTTGAGATGATGAGATTGGACTGCAGTCTTAATCCTTATTTTTATAACATTACCATGGTAACAAGAACTTAAAAGTAGAGAAAAGTGATGAGAAATCAACAACAATACAAAACATGTATCCAAGCTTGAGATGATGAGATTGGACTGCAGTCTTAATCCTTATTTTTATAAATTACCATGGTAACAAGAACTTAAAAGTAGAGAAAAGTGATGAGAAATCAACAACAATACAAAACATGTATCCAAGCTTGAGATGATGAGATTGGACTGCAGTCTCTTAATCCTTATTTATAAATTACCATGGTAACAATAATGTACCCCAATATACGAAGTAAAACTGAAAGTTGTTTTCAGGGTTTGATATACAACAATTTATTCCAAATTTGATTGGATCTTCCTTAGGACAGTTTGGTCACATGTGGTTGCTTTGCAATAGCCAGTGGACATGCAATAGAGGGGGGAAAAACATTTGATTTTATTTGTAAAATGACAGGAAACTTCGGAAGTCACCCAGATTTTCCCTCGCTTTGACCTGAAGTTTTATGAAAGAGAAGTCAATTTGTTCTCTCTTTCCCAAGTGTGGTAAGCCCTGCAACAGAATGCCGAAATATGTCCATTGAAGACGAAGGTTGAACGGAAGGTACAAAATTAGATTACCAGTATTTCTAAAATAAACAACAAAACAACGAGCTTTATATGTCTTCAAGAATTTCAAAATCAAAGCTTGTAACAAGATATGGAAACAACAACTAAAAACTATGACTTTATGAAATCACCATGACATAAAACTATTAAAATTGTGCATATGCACTTGCCTCCATGGAACAATATGTCAGAACATGATGGACTGATTTTGAAAAGGGTGGTGTTGGAGTGACATTTTCAATTAATATAACTGAATCTTGGGAAAAGATCTGATTAAATTTAGTTTTTCTCCACGGTAACATAATATTTTGAAAGTCTTCTGTAAAGTTCACCTTTTTTTCAGAACAAACACAGAAAAAAAATCACGCACATGATAAGGAATATAAACCATTTCTTTGAATACAAATCAAAGCTCTCAATGTTCTTCAGGGCAGCCTGCTTTTGACATCTTCCAGGAAAAAGTGCACACAAAGTTGTCAAATTGATTTCTGTTTACTATTTAATAAATACCTGAAGAAGTATGTTTTTTCCTGTTTTTAATAGGATGAAGGTTGAAACAAACAAACAAAACACTTTGAGCACTATTTTGAATACAAATTTTGTGGAAATTACTAAATAAATCATTGTGCTATTGTCATTTTGACAGAATCAAAGCTAACCAAATGTTGACCATGTTAAATTTTCAATCAATTATCTGGAACCAATATCATTGTATCTCACATTGGACGAATTTGAACAATAATATATACATTTTTATCAAGGAAAATTAGTTTCATTTTATTATACTAAAGCTTTTAAACTGAAAATCAAATACTGAAATGTATCCTTGTCATTTGGTCAACATGTCCGTCAATTATACTGACGATAGCATCACTTCAGATATAAATTCATCATCCAGTCAATTTCATTAAATAAGTGTTATAGTGATGCGAAAATTTGATTCTAATCAAATTACTACATTTATTCAGTAAAAATATGTTAATTAGTCAACCAGACTCGGAAAATGTCATGCGATTGTCAATTCTGTCAACTGTCAAATGCGTTATTCGGTGACGATAACTACGAGAAAATGGGCCCTAGTACGTGCATCCTTTTCTGTATTTAGCTCTACCACACTAGATGGCGATACTGTCTAATTACAAACAAAATGGCAGCAGATGAACAGGCGGCATCGAAGGTGTCAGGTAAATTCTTGCAATAATGCTTAGTCTGTCAAAAAATCTGACAATAGCAGCCAATGACGATAGAAACATCGATGTCTGAAATACGTATTTATAGTAATTTATCAGTGGTAACAGTGTTCTCCATTGCTGGTTATAGCCGGCTTCGCCGACCAGCTATAATTCTCTTCCGACCGGCATTCATTTTTCAAAGCTGGTCGGAAAATTAACATTGTTTTCCTAACTTGCGTATTGATCCCAATTAAAATCCTGTGTTGCATTTCTGTTTTTTCATGTGGCCCTTATGTTACAATCGTCAGAATGTCTTTAAACGTATATTGATTCAGGGGACAGTTGACAATTTTAATGACGAAATAAGTACGAGCATACCTTTTAATGGGTTATAATCCACATGTAAATGCTTGTGAATTATTTGACTTTGTTAAACGAAAGAAATGTTTATCTGTGAAAACATTTTAACAACTTCCGGTAAAAAATTACTTCCAAACTATACACTAACGGTGACACACTTTTACATGCAAGTACTGTATAAACATTTCTCTTTTAAATTATAACACCCTTCGATTAGCATATTTGATCATCTTTCTTTAAACAATTATGTATAAGTTAACTGTACATTTGCCCCTGGGTCAGGATTAATTTTGTGACACAATTACGAGTGGTTTCAATCCGAGACAAGCTTAAGGGTAACGAAAGATCGAACATGATCACAGGGGCTTGAATCGCTTTCATAGAGGTCACGCAACCTATATACTCCTATATACTAACAAGGGATGTAACGACCAACGTAGCCAAGCCACTACCAGTTCTGTTTCAGGCTTGAAAAAAATATTAAAAAATCACACATTCAAACAATCTTTGTTGTCATTCGCTAGCATACATAATTTTTCACAACTGCTTCACTCTAGAAGTCAGAACACCAGGGATGGCGCTGTCGGTCGCCAATGTCGCAATTTGCGATTTTTTTTCTTGACTGGCGACTGAAATCGGCTGCTGGCGATTTTTTTGGCACCTAGATTTCCTTGTGTAAATTTATAGATAATCACTGTGTACCGTAACAAAATCAATAAATTATTGACAATTGATTTTCGCAAGTGACGGGTATTTCCCGTACCCAATTCGTCACTTGAATTTTTTTAAAAATCGTAGAAAAATGTTTGTAACAATCCATTCTTCTTCTTCATTTGCTGATTAAAACTAATTAGTCACTACAATGACAATTTTATTACATGTTACAAGCCAATCAACGGATTATAGAATTTTTGTTTTTATTGCGTAATCTTTGATCACACCTGGCTTGATTTACCTGGTTAAAGATAATGCGATCAACAGGAGTTCGCAATGTAATCCACCGATACTTTTAACCAAACGAACTTTTGCTATATTTATTCTCATTTCTGTGAAATGTAATCTTAGTTCTCATATATGGTCATTTTTTTATATGCGAAGGTTGGCCATTGAAATGCACTGCACGAGGACGTATAAGTTTTTTTTATCGATCAGCATCCGGGTAACAATTGCGTTCTATTTATAGAACTATTTACAAACAGACACGTGAAAAAAAATAACCACAGTCAGTATTTTTATTCCAATTGTTACAATTTGATTATGAGATCTGAGAAATAATTATTTATTTTACAACTTGCTTCAGTTTTTGACGTTTGTTCTATTCATTACCTACATTTTGTACAAAGTATCTAGAAGTTGGACCATTGGCAGAGACATATATTTTTCTGCTGAAAACTAAACAAATGTTGTGGTATTAGACCAAAGCACAGTAACATTTCAAAAAGGGTGGGGGAGGGGATTACAAACTTATTACAATTTGTGTGGTATTAGATCAAAGCACAGTAATATTTCAAAAAGGGGGGGTATTACAATTTGTGTGGTATTAGATCAAAATCATGGCAATGTTATGTTTTATCAGTTGGTTTCTAATTTGCAGAGTATGTTCCCATCCTAGGAGGTTTTCATAGCTTTTCAATCTCCATTACTAACTAATAAGGCAAAGTAACTGATTATAAGATTAAGCTCTGACATTAAAAATCTGTTCCGCCAAAGTGACTAATGGTCTCAAAATCCTGGCTGAATCCCTGATAATCCGTAAAATACAGTATATTGTAATAAATTATATAAATCTTTTTGTTTTTGATGATGAAATCGAAATGAAAAACAGAAGAACAATACAGACATTAACATTTGTACAAACAAATCCGGACCATTTATACATGAAACTGAACATGAAACTGGTAGTGGTACATGCAATCATCCACTGTTTCGGTTCGAAAACATTGGCTCCTTGTAAACATTTTAGCTGGCTCCTAAACTGGCTCCTGACTTTCAAAACTGGCACCTGAAAATGGCACCTAGTGATTTTTCTGGCTCCTACTTTTTGGGAGCCAGAGCAGCCCCTGGAGCACCCCTGCAAACTTGAAACTTTGCTCGAAAATAGGCCACCAACGTTTTGCTATGGCACACAGTCAACGGTAAAACTCGAAGAGCCGACATTTCTTCATCAAATTAAGTGATGTTTTGGTATTTTATTTGGCTTAAGTGTCCAAGTAAACATGGCATTTATCTTTGATATAAATACCAATTTGAATGAGAATTATAAGGAAATGTCTTAACTGACCGATTTATGGTCACAGGTGGATATACATGTATCGACGGAAATTGCTAATATACATTCTAATAAAGTAATTTCAGATTTTTTTTTTAATTTTCAAATTCCATGAAATAACACTGATCTATAATTATGAAATTCAAAAACTGATTTTGTTCCGATTCCAAGTTGATACATTGTTGTATATGCAAAAACAAAATTGAGAAAATGAATACGTTAATATCCACGTTCCACTTCTGATTACATAATTCTATGGCTCGTTTGTCTAATGTATTGAATGTGAAAGGGGATAGTTGTATGTTCAGAGTGAAGACAACATTGAGGAACAAACAGGCTGACTAACACCATATTACAAGGATTAATGATGGTTTCAATACATGGACCGGATGACTCAGAATTTGATTTCAGGACATGTACAGCCATGAACATTTCTGGGAAACTTAGAAAGACATATCTTGGTTGAAAAAGCAAAAAAATCAACAGAAAAATCAAAACTTTTGAAAAAAATGGCGATAAAATCTCTTTTGTTAAGGAAAATTACAAGAGAAAGAAGAATTAAGAGAGACATGTTGAAAAGAAAAGAAAATTGCTGCAGCAAGTAGTAGCATAAAATTGGAAATATAAAGTATTCTTTGTATTATTTTTGTCGCGATTACGCGTACTTAAGCACAACGGTGAAAAAATGAAAACACACTATAAAAGTCAGCAACAAAACACAACCACCTATCACTGAACAAAAATGGAGAACACTGGGTAATATTCAGTTTGGGTTATCGGGGCGATCCATTGGTACAAAACCATTATTGACTCTCTGTTACTTTTACCGCGTTCATCGGTTTTTCGAACAGGGTTGATGCGAGTGTCATTTCTTGACAGAGCATGTGTTGCAATCATTATATAATTGATAGAAATTATGTTGCTATCGTCTTCTTTTGACAGACTTCGATGGTTCTATCGTCATTTTCAACAAATCCTTATTTGGAATGTCTTGAATACTTGACAATTTTCTATAAGTCTATATCTAATTTTGTGAAAGGCTGTCTTAAAAAATTGTAAATTATTATAGACAAGCTAATTTAGTTTTTAGTTTATAATTATTTTATTTGATCAATGATACAAAGAGGATCAGACACAAGTTTTTCCAACTTACGGAGTCTTCTCCTATATATACAATCATTATTACATTATATTGAGAATGCACAAGAAAACAAGAAAAATATAATTTTATCATATAATATAGCTGAAAATAGTAAACGAGTAAAAAGAAATGAGGAAAAAGTATGTGTGTGTGTGTGTGTTTGGATGCTTAATTTAGTTAACTACACTTCAAGAAATTTTTAAACCTGTGAAAAACATGCTCCCCTTTTTAAAGGTGGTCTCGTAAAAGCAGATCGCCTAGAGAGACATGCCCCAAAAACAAAAGCCCTTCTATATATGTAAATGGTCTCGTAAAAACACATTGCGTAGATAACTTTCAATTTTAGACCAGGTCATTTATTCCAATAATATTTGGCCTTGTACATGCTTGTAAATTGACATGAAAATCAAAATATTTATGTTCAAAGATTAGTACTTTGCAAGTGGAGTGGGGCATAATAGTACTGGTGGTCTGTCCATCATTCGAACTTGTAGATTCTTTTTTTTTTATTCTAGAACTCAGATGCTCATGTGTGCAACAAAAGTTTCTTTGTATGGTGTTTAACGCCACTTTCAACAATATTTCAGTAATATTGTGGCGGTCAGTTTTATTGGTGGAGGAAACCGGAGAACCCAGAGAAAACAACCAAACTGTCGAAAGTCACTTACAAACGTTATCACATAATGTTATACACCTCGCCCTGATCAAGATTCGAACTCACAACATCAGTGGAGATAGGCACTGATTGCATAGGTAGTTACAAATCTAACTACCATATGATCATGGCCACAATGTCCCCTCCGCAACAAAAGCAATTGAATTAAATTACATCTAATAGAAAACAACAAAAATAACTACAATCAATTACATAAAAACATGTATAGTAAGTATACATATTCAAAATAATACACTAATGTTTCTTATTAACAATGATACGTTCGTAAGTAATTCTGTGTGATAAAGCTTGAGCAAACCCATCATTTTGTTTTCGTTTGAGTTATTTGTATAGTAATTTAGAATAAATTAATTCCGAATTTCAACTACTTCTTTACACTGACAAATAAACGAATAGTGGAACTCATCGCCAATCATACCAGTTGTGCATTTACTGTAAAGTCTATTAGCTCTTGGTATATTTCTCCAGCGTCCAGTTTCTATCAGGAATTTGATATTGACTTGTAAGCGCTCTCACACCTACATTTTCATATCCCGCTAATATATAATTTTTGTACATTGCCAGAAAATATTAAATTTATTTATGCTAGCTTTAGAAACAGGAGAAAGCCAAGCCCTTTTCTCCTGTTTTGCAGCAAGCACAAATAAATTTTATATTATATCCTGGTGTAACGTCATAGGCAAATATCGTGGCAGTGAACCAGCGTATAATTCAAATTGTAGTTGTAAGTGTCAATGTTACACCAGAAGAAGATATTCTCTATCCTGTATAGAAAAACAGTTGATTGCGGAATAAATAAAACCTTGGTTGCACGATGTCATTCATTTTGTCTCTTTTCACAGGTACCAAGCCCAAAAGTCACAGAGTGACGAATTATAGAAGACGGCTTAAAGAAGAAAACCCCAATAAATACAAAGAATATCTAATTAAACAAAAAGATAGATGTAAGAGGCAAAGGGAAGACCTAAAGAAACAACTTGCAAAGAAAAAACCTGCTAGTGCGGCCATAGACAAAAAGAATCACCAACTTAAACAACAGAGAGCACGTCAAGCAAAATATTTAGAAGGTAGAATGAAGTCTGATAATAAACAAATAACATTTTCCAAACCACAGACGAGGAACAGTATAGAAACAAAAAAAGTCTACATTAGAGAGATGCAGAGGCTATATAGGTCAAAGATGACCACCCAGAAAAAAAACTGGATGAAAAAAAAAGACAGGGAGAGAAAACAATCAAGGAGGTTGAATCAAAAGGAAAAATTGCAAAATGAAAGTCAAGAGCAATTTTTCAAAGAACTGAGAAAAATCCCTAAAGGGATGTCAGCATTAATAGGAGCTGCTAGAGGACTAGTTAAAAAAGGATATAGCCAGAAATATCTGTCATCAAGACTTCAGATAAACAGAAGGACATTATCAGCTATGCAAAAATTGAACAAAAAAAACTAGAATTAACGTGAAGAATATAAAAGAATTCTACACAAGGTCTGATATTTCAAGTCACACCACAGAGACATTTTACCAACAAAGATGGTCCTGGATATTTACTTTTGTTTTCAGTGAAGGAAGTACATGCAAAATATCTTAATGAAAACAAACAGGAAACTGTATCTTCAAGCACCTTTGTCTGCAAACCAGTTCCCATAGAGTATTGTATGTGTGGTTACTGTATGAATGTAAGGAACAAGTTGTTAACTTTAGAACACAGTAAGAAAACATCTCCCAAAGCTGTCAATGAATATGATATTTTAGAAATGATTTTGTGTCCAAAATCGTCAAGCCAAAGGTTCTTCTCAATTGACCGTATCGAAGGTAGATGCAAAAAATGCAGCAATTATCTTGAAACTTTAGAAGATATATACAAGGAAATTCCAAATGATAAAGAGCTTACTTGGAACAAATGGGAGCGTGTTGATGGCAAAATGTTGTTGGTTTCATGCACTGGTACGAAAAAAGAGTTGCTAAATGAACTAGTACATGCTAATTTGAAGAATCCAGCACAAGGAACAACTTTCACTAAACATATACACACAGCTCAGGAACAGGAACAATTCAGTCTCGTAAAGGAAAATTTGCTTCACAAATGGGTAATTCAGGTGATGGACTTTGCCAAAAATAGGGGTGTAAGCTATCAAGAAGAAGTAAAGGCAGCTTTCTTTTCAAATTCTCAAATTACAATACATCCAATTGTAAACTACTATAGAAAAAGAGACAAACCCGGCATAGTGAAGGATTCATGTATTATTTTGTCTGAAGACGTCAATCAAGATTTTCATGCAGTAAATTTCTACAAATCCTTAGTTGATAAACACATTGAGAGTCAGTTAGGCGCAGCACTTGAAAAGATGGTTGTGTATTCAGATGGATGTTCGTCTCAGTACAAATCTAAAGGGCCTTTTGCAGATCTCTCTCTGGCAGATATACCAATATCAAGAAATTTCCTTGGTTCTGAACATGGAAAGAGTGCATGCGATGCAGAGATAGGTGTCCTCAATAGAGCTATTGACCGTGCAATTATAGGAACGAAAGTTATTATTAACAACACTGAAGACCTATTTAAGTTCTGTGAGGAGAACTTGGTACTAGATGAACTTTTTACCAAGAGAAGAAACTTTATGTTTGTTAAAGGAAAGGAAATTCCTAGAGAACGACCAGAAACAATTGTTAAGCCAATCCCAAATAGTAGAAAAATACACAACATGGAGAATACATCTGTACCATACATGATCAAGACTAGAAACTTATCTTGTTTTTGGATAGAATGTATGAAGGGAAAATCAGACAACTGTTTGAATTCTGAATATATATCAGGTTATAAGTTACAGAAAATTACTGTAGTGCAAAATGGAGCTAAAAATAGAAGTAAAGAGACCAAATAAAACAAGGAGAAGAAAGAACTAACACAAGACAAGAAACTCACAGCAGAAGAAAGCTCTGAAACCGATAGTAGAACATGTAATCAAAACAGCAGACAAAATCAAGAAGCTGAAACAAGAAGCAGAGACAAAACCAGGTAACAGTAGATCAGAACAAAATCATGACCAGATAGGCGTGCATATATACAAGTGAATGGTATTGAAGACGAAGCTTATACATCAATAATGGGGTGTAAGAATTATGAAGAACTTGAAACACTTGCAGATCAAATACAACTACCTGATATCCCCAAAAAAACCACTGAGGTATCAATACTCACACACAAAAGAACTATAGATAAACTATCACTATCTCTTGTTCCAGATGATAATGACTTGCAGGACCTTTTTCCTGGTCTCATATATGGAGATGGTAACTGTCTTCCTCGTTGTGGTAGCCTGTTTGCGTATGGGACAGAAGAAAATCATATTGAAATTCGAAAAAGAATTGTCCTGCATTTAGTGCAACATAAGGAAGTGTATTTGAACTCCTCTAATGATGCTCGTACATTTGCCATGTTCTCAGAATTTTTTAGTGGAGAAGTATTATCAGAAATAGCTATTCAAAGAATTTTTGAGCAAGAAGTATATGAAGAAAGAAAACCAGGAACATACATGGGAGCATGACAAATGGCTGCTCTTGCCAATGTTTTAAGCACATCTATTAGATCAGTCTACCTTCTTTATGGAGGACAAACCGTGAGAAAAGACCTAAACAGAACTTTTCTTCCATTTTATGATTATGAAAGTAATCCAGTTCACATACTATGGACAAACATGAAGGGCAACAATATTCCGGAAAATCTTTGGAAACCAAACCACTTTGTTGCAATGCTTCCACTAGAGCAGGTTCCACAAGAGACGGTCGAATATCCCAAATTCACAGCTGAAATCTACTGGGATGACATACCGTATAACCGGTAATTTCTGCGGTCAACTCTGGACTGCAGAAATTAAAATCGCAGAATATTATGTAAAATAAATGTTTGATGTCCATATTTATAAATCAGCACAAATTACCTTTTCAATTTCAAACTCCAATTCATCCGGAAGTGTCAAATATCTAATTAGGCCCAATTACTATACCCAGATAAAAGAAAAAACTGGTACTATATAAATGTTTACACAACAATTAAAGGCTATTTAGCTGTGACTTGATTACTTTTAACCGTTAATTACAATTAATCTAGATCCAGAAATATTATTATACCAGGCTGACACCGATAATAATTGAAACAATCACATGATCAAATATTTACAATCATAATAAAGTTTATTAAAGCAATATTTAAAATTGTTTTTTATATAAATTAACATTAGTGTTTTTTTAATTGTTATAGTACATCGAATAATTATATCAAACTGCGTGATCTCATCACGATTCATCTAAAAACCAAAAAATAGAAATGTACTGGTAGTCTAATTCCGGTTAAGCCGAGTTTTTATGTCTACATTATACTAAAAGAAATGAATACATACTTGCTTCTAATTCTTTTTTTTTTTAATGTTATGTGTTAAAGTAAGAAATTTCGAATTTATTAATATATATATCCGAACTATCAAATACCGATATCGATCCAACTGTTGACTTTGTATTTCCTGTCAGCAAAATAGATCGCGAAAACAGTGACAACAAGATGTTGCACGCTACGTCGTGCTAAGAATACCCCCACTCGTTCATTTGTAAGTCGCACGGTAAACAGGAAGTAGATGTGCAGTAAACCTGGTAAGGGGAGACACAGTACAAGTCACCATGCCAAAGCCATATATCAAATATAAAATCATTTCTTCCAGTAGAAGCTGAGATAACTGTTACGAAAGTTTTCATTACAGCAAACATGAAAAATTCTAAGTCGCACTGTAAACAGGAAGTAGATGTGTGGTAAACCTGGAAAGGGGAGACACGGTACAAGTCACCATGCCAAAGCCATATATCAAATATAAGATAATTTCTTCCAGTAGAAGCTGAGATAACTGTTACGAAAGTTTTCATTACGGCAAACATGAAAAATTTTAAGTCGCACTGTAAACAGGAAGTAGATGTGCGGTAAACCTGGAAAGGGGAGACACGGTACAAGTCACCATGTCAAAGCCATATATCAAATATAAAATCATTTCTTCCAGTAGAAGCTGAGATATCTGTTACGAAAGTGTGAACGGACGGACGCACAAACGGACAGACGGACGGACAAGGTGATTGCAATATAGCCCCCACTCTATGAGTGAGGGTATAAAAATAGTTACTTAGAAAAATTTGAAGTTACCAAATGTGTAATCAGAAGCTGTAACCTTTGAAAACTTCACAAAGATCTAAATATGTTTTTACTTCCAAGAACCACTGTCTGTCGCTTCAGATGTTGCTTCCTGTAATACAAACATTTTTTTTCAGCGCAGAGATTTTCAATCTGCAGAAAAAAAATATCTGCAAAGATTAAATGTTTTCTTTTTAATCCAAAACCGCAGAAATTTCACACCGCAGAAATTACTGGTTATATGCTATCTGATTTTCTTACAGAATTTGATTGCAGCCAGGTAAGACACAGATCATTGGACTTTCAGGGGGGGGGGGGATTTGAGGTTTGTGCTAGGCTTGTGATCAGACGTTTACCACATGTAGTGGGTATTGTAGCACAGACCCATGTCAGTGGTGCTAGGCTTGTGATCAGAAGTTTACCACATGTAGTGGGCATTGTAGCACAGTCCCATGTCAGTGGTGCTATGCTTGTGATCAGAAGCTTAACACATGTAGTGGGCATTGTAGCACAGATCCATATCAGTGGTGCTAGGGTTGTGATCAGAAGTTTACCACATGTAGTGGGCATTGTAGCACAGACCCATGTCAGTGGTGCTAGGGTTGTGATCAGAAGTTCACCACATGTAGTGAGCATTGTAGCACAGACCCATGTCAGTGGTGCTAGGCTTGTGATCAGAAGTTTACCACATGTAGTGGGCATTGTAGCACAAATCCATATCAGTGGTGCTAGGCTTGTGATCAGAAGTTTACCACATGTAGTGGGCATTGTAGCACAGACCCATGTCAGTGGTGCTAGGCTTGTGATCAGAAGTTTACCACATGTAGTGGGCATTGTAGCACAGACTCATGTCAGTGGTGCTAGGCTTGTGATCAGAAGTTTACCACATGTAGTGGGCATTGTAGCACAGATCCATGTCAGTGGTGCTAGGCTTGTGATCAGAAGTTTACCACATGTAGTGGGCATTGTAGCACAGATCCATCAGTGGTGCTAGGCTTGTGATCAGAAGTTTACCACAAGTAGTGGGCATTGTAGCACAAACCCACGTTAGTGGTGCTAGGCTTGTGATCAGAAGTTTACCACATGTAGTGGGCATTGTAGCACAGATCCATATCAGTGGTGCTAGGTTTGTGATCAGAAGTTTACCACATGTAGTGGGCATTGTAGCACAGACCAATGTCAGTGGTGCTAGGCTTGTGATCAGAAGTTTACCACATGTAGTGGGTATTGTAGCACAGACCCATGTCAGTGGTGCTAAGCTTGTGATCAGAAGTTTACCACATGTAGTGGGCATTGTAGCACAGATCCATGTCAGTGGTGCTAGGCTTGTGATCAGAAGTTTACCACATGTAGTGGGTATTGTAGCACAGACCCATGTCAGTGGTGCTAGGCTTGTGATCAGAAGTTTACCAAATGTAGTGGGTATTGTAGCACAGACCCATGTCAGTGGTGCTAGGCTTGTGATCAGAAGTTTACCACATGTAGTGGGCATTGTAGCACAGTTCCATTTCAGTGGTGCTAGGTTTGTGATCAGAAGTTTACCACATGTAGTGGGTATTGTAGCACAGACCAATGTCAGTGGTGCTAGGCTTGTGATTAGAAGTTTACCACATGTAGTGGGTATTGTAGCACAGACCCATGTCAGTGGTGCTAAGCTTGTGATCAGAAGTTTACCACATGTAGTGGGTATTGTAGCACAGACCCATGTCAGTGGTGCTAAGCTTGTGATCAGAAGTTTACCTCATGTAGTGGGTATTGTAGCACAGACCAATGTCAGTGGTGCTAGGCTTGTGATCAGAAATTAACAACTTTAACCACTCGTTCAAGATTTTATCATCTTTTTTTATAAAAGGTGAAAATATTTCTTTTCCTGTTATTTAAAAATCTTTTTTTTTAATGAAAGGTGAAAATATTTCATTTCCAGTTAATTAAAGAAAATTTAATCAAATTTGATCATAAGTACATGTATTAACTTGTTCCACATTTGAACTATAATAAATTATTTCATTAATATTTGATTATTTGGAGATTCAAAATAAAAAGACTATGGGTAAAACCATTGGTATGCTGGTATTTAGTGTAGAAAATTGTGGGTTCATTCAGCTGTCAGGTCAAACAAGACAACAAAATGTGCATGCAACATTGAGTAGTAAAGGCAAGGTCTACTTGGCTTGGAGTCTGGATGATGTGTCCATATGTGACAACATTTCTACCTTCAGACTGTTGCTTCTATTAATATCCAGCTCAGCAGCTGGTCTAATACAAATCATTATCTCTTCAAAATATATCTAGTTATCACCATTACATACTGGTACATGTAGCTTAAAAACTTGCTCAAATTGGCACTCACTCACACACAACATAATGGGAGATAACTCTTGACATTTTCCCCCCTGTATTATTTTGATCACCTTTAATTCAAGTGTGAAACACAGTAAACATGTAAGTCAGTAACCTTTTGTTGCTGACCACCTAATCAATAATAAATGATGTTTTTTTATTGGAAGTAGCAGATTAAAAAATAATTCTCTGTTGAAATTGTCACTTGTCATACCATTTCAAGTGCTTACCAGTGTATGATGGGATCGTGAGAAAAATCTTGCTATTATCTGATATTTCTAGATGATTGTCAAAATCATGTTGTTCACGATCGTTACCTTGTGTGTGGTAGCAACAGGAGACCACATGCTTACAGTTCAACAACTGTTTTAGCTCTATACAGAAGTTACCATTCAGACTTTTATCATTTCTACAGTATTTAAGGGTACTTTCTCACAGTCTTTAGTATGACTATTCTAAAGGGAACAATAATGATCAAGTGCACTTTGGTCATCAAAAGTGATGTATATACAATTAAATGTTTGAGAGATATTATTTTCACTGATCAATAATGGTTTATCTGTTTCTGTATATCTTCTTTAAACAAAATGCACTCTGTTGCCATTATATACTTATATATTGGTATTGATTCGGGAAGCTGTTCTAATGAAACAAATGAAAACTGTGTAATTTTCCTAACGAAATGTGAATTTCTATTTTAATATCAAAATAGACAAACCCACAGTATTCCAAAGAAATCTCCAGACCAATGACAAAGGCAACCAGGCTTACAAAGAAATCTCCAGACCAATGACAAAGGCAACCAGGCTTACAAAAAAAATATTAGAATCAGACAAAGTCGTCAAATCAGCAAATGAATTGAAAAACAGTATTGCTCGAAAGTATTCAAACTATAAATCTCTACAATATATACATATAAAATGCATACCCTGTACAATTTCAGTAAAATAATTCCAAGATGAAACACAACTGTACATGTACATTTAAGTCACATTCTGATCTATCAAAAACAAGTACACTTTTCCAATGAAAAAAAACCCACAAATAATATGGACTTGAGCAAACTATCACATTTAGGCATTTTAAAGCCTTTAGGTCCTCATAATCTTTGAACTATTTCAGAAGTATTGACCATCCAAATCCATTGTTTCAGCCAAGAAAGCATGTGTAACAGCAACGCTCCCTATCTAAAGTTATAGGAACCGTAGTAGGTTCATAACTACCTCCGCTAACTAAATCCCATCGGGGACATTGCATTTTTTGGAGGTAAAACATGGTCTACTGTTACACATGTAAATGTCTCCATCATCTTTGTAGGGATCAATCAAAAGGAAAAACACACGTACCTTTGACAAATGACTTCTCTTCTCCATCAAGTGACCATATATAATGTACCTGTTAATTAACAATTATCTACAAAGTAACTCAAAAGTGGCACTTACCTTTGAACATTAGTGTCTTTTACTTCAGTATCAGAAGCTTTCTTCACCATTTCCAGTTAAATTTGCTACCTTTATCAAATGACTGTTGCACTATTTATATAGACAAACTTGTATTAGATTTCCGTGCACACTTCTTTATCAAAACTAGTCATTAGACATTTATTATTATTCTATTTACAATAATTACATAGGGCAAAAAATTAACAGCTAAAGTGATGTGTTGACCAATAAATTCTGTGTATTGTAAAAAGGTCAAACTAGATACAGCAGAGGTCTATCATATTACAGTGCATCAGTCATGTGTTGTGGTAACAAATTTAGCAACTCTCAGAGCTTCAATAAATCAAAACATAACTACAAAATAACAGAACAAACCAAACTTACCCGTCCCATACACATCCTTTTATTCATTGCTGATAAAGCTGCAGCGGCATCTTTGTGTTCATAAAACTCAACAAAGCAGTATGGGTCTGCTCCAGGCTGAAAAATACAAACTTGATCACTGAAATATTCTAAAAGAACAATTAATATGTCCCAGTAGTTTATATTTTTCGTGCATTTGTTGTATTTTTGTTTTACTGATCCTGAATTTCATAATTTAGAATTTACATGACCAAAATATCAATTTTGACATGAAATACAGTACAGCTCAAATAGTTTTATTTGGATTAAAATTCAATTTTATAAACGTATTATGTTTTTGACACAAACCTGAATTATTATTATTATATAAAAATTTAACCATGCCAAAATTGTGTAATTTTTGAATTTTTAGCATCCAAGCTACAAACTTGTAAACAATCTTAAAATACATGTATGTGATTGATTATTTATCCAAACTCTACAACAAAGTTTGCATACTAACAGTTTTGTGAGAGGAAGTGCGTGTTACAAATATGAAATGGACTATATAATGTATAAAAACAAAAAAGTCCATACCCAAATCCCTCCATCAGACCTGACTTTGGGTGTCTGGCTTGTGGTCCAATCAGCGAAACCTTAAAGACAAGTTTTCAAAATTGTTGCAATCAATTGTCAAAACTTTGAAAAAGTAAAGAAAATGTTCTTACCTCTTAAAACCATTTTTACATATTTTATGTAGATTCCTTTTACCTTCCTTCTAAAGCTGTCAATAAAACTGCTGATCTGAGAAATTCAATGCTCATTTTTTACTAAACAAATATAATGAAACTGGGAGAAATTATTGTTGAATTTTGATATTGTCGGTATCAATTTGAAACCAAACACAATATATTTTTGGGTAAAATTTCAAAATAAAGAAAGAAACAAATCACCAATATACAATAAATAAGAGCTGTACTGTATCTATCTCAAAACATAAACAAAACAAATAGCGAAAGAATCTGAGATGCACAAGCAGAATTGCTTTATATTATTAAAATTCTTCATGAAAAATTCTGGTTTTTGAACTCAAATGAGCTATACTTTGTTTTGCTAGTGTGCTAAAAAGAACACTCAACGGACATACTCTTAAAATTCTTGACGAAAAATTAAGATTTTTTATATGCAGGTCGTCCGGTTGACTGAATGTTTGCACAGATTTAACCAACCTACCATAATCTGAGTTACAAAAATCAATGGCACATGTATATCAAAAGAAATGGCAAAAATAATATAATTTCTTGGATTTGTATGTCTTTGTGGAACAAATGTCAATTAAACACTCTTATGTGACAATATCACGGCCCCCAATCGCTCTAAATCATATCCAAATGATATGAATAAAAATTGTTTAGAGGAACTTCCGGATATGACGAGGAGGACCTAAGGCAGGATCATACAAAAGTTGTGTATTTTCTGCAAAATAAATCTTTTTCTAAAAATCAAAGAATGTCATTCGACCCTTTTATAATTTGTCTTTATCTACTGAAAGTTTGCTGGTTGTCTTTTACGTTAATTCATCGGTAGAACTTTTCTCCTGCAAACATCCATTGGGATCTGAGATTTTTTATTCAATCAACGATAGATTTCTCATATAAAACCACCCTTTCCTGTCATTTCTTTAGCTGGATCGACTGAAAATCACCCCAGGTTTTTATCACGCCCCTCCACAATAAACAGAATTGCTCCTTTCCTGAAAAAATGGCACATTATTGACATGATATGATTTAGATGTACTAACTGTGACTTGGAGGAACTTAAAATATAGTACAGACTGGCACTTATTAACAAGGCAAAACAGTTATAATGCTTCAAAACAAAAAAGACACAATGCTAAGGACACAAACCAATTCATTTTAGGCCTTGATCATGGTGCAGAGTTTTTGAAATTCGTCGGACCTATCGGACCTAAGGGGCAGAAAATCATGAGGTCCGCCAATAACGTCAGTAATGCCGGTCCCCATGTCCGCCAAACATCTTTGAATGATGTGTTTACTTTTTTAACGGAAGTCGGAAACACAGGTCGTATTGTAAATACCGGAACAAGTTCGGTCAATTCGGAATTCGTAACCGCATTGAATACGTGATATTTTATCTGTTTTTGGTCAATATTATTGGTAACTGTCATGAAAATAAATATATTTGAATATATTATGATGTGTAAGATGATCTTTTTGAGTGAAAAGCCCCCAAAAAATTAATAAAATAAAAAAACATGACGTCCCTGATTTGTATCGTTCCCTTCACCGAATCCGTTTCTATTTAGAATTTTGTTTACAGTTCCGGCAACATGGCAATGTGTCGATCATAAACATGTGGTCGTTCCTGAAGCATTACGACGGAGCTCAGCCGGGCAAACGTAAAACGGCCAGTGCCACCCCAACTGGAGATTGAGAGTCTAATGAGGGTATCCCTAGCTGGATTTGGCTACTCTTTTTTTGGTGCATGGTTTCAACTTTTTGGTTTATTCTGGATGGTGACTGGTCTTCCTATTTTTAGACCTCAACCAGTACTAATGAATTAAAATATTATTCAAAATTAGAATTAATTTTGTCTCTGGAAAAAGTAAGAGTAAAAAAGGATCTTTTCATTCTTAACGTTTTCTTCTATTGGTCAATTGTCCATTTTTGCCTAAGTATGTACAACAACAACAACAACAAATAGCAAGTGTTCGTTTTCGCGTAATTACCATATTACTTACTATAACTATACAATTAGAGGAGAAAAAAATAAAATTGCATCAGGAAACGTAAAATTTGCCTCATAACATTACCGATAAGTCCTTTTAAAATACAGAAATATTTATATTTTATAGTTATATCTTAAAAGCTTTCTTGATGAAGGATTGACGATTTGTTATATTATATGCAGAAAGTGATATCATTACAGACATTTTGAGTTCCTCCCAGGCACATCAAGTTCCTCCAAGTCACAGTTAGTACCTCTAAATCATATGTCAATAATGTGCCGTTTTTTCAGGAAAGGAGCAATTCTGTTCATTGTGGAGGGGCTTGATAAAAACTAGGGGTGATTTTCAGTCGATCCAGCTAAAGAAATGACAGGAAAGCATGGTTTTATATGAGAAATCTATCGTTGATTGAATAAAAAATCTCAGAACCCAATGGATGTTTGCAGGAGAAAAGTTCTACCGACAAATTAACGTAAAAGACAACCAGCAAACTTTCAGTAGATAAAGACAAATTATAAAAGGGTCGAATGAAATTCTTTGATTTTTAGAAAAAGGTTCATTTTGCAGAAAATACTCGACTTACCTTTTTGTATGATCCTGCCTTAGGTCCTCCTCGTCATATCCGGAAGTTCCTCTAAACAATTTTTATTCACATCATTTGGATATGATTTAGAGCGATTGGGGGGCGTGAATATAAAATATGCACATTTCAAATCCTGTTTACTACTTAAGGTGACATACAAACCATGATACAGCCACAGTAAGTGTGAAAACAATAACAAATGTGTTACTGACTAGAAATTGATTAAACACAAGTTTAAAGTAAATTTGTAATTGAGGTCTAAAATTATGATTAATTAGGCATAATACTCAAAATATTTCCATTTTTTAATTCTATACTCCAATAAAGTGAGTCATAGTATAATACAATCCTAATCTTTGCCGCTCCTTACTTTTAGGTCCATAGTTATTTCTAAATTTCAATAAAAGTTTTAAATTTGTTGGTCCTATATTTCCTTTAACAGAATGTATAAGAACACCAGAATCTTTCCTATACAGTACTTTGATATAAGAATGTTATCCTAATACATAAAGACAAGCTAATGTTTGAACCCTAAATTTATATTTTCAACTCTTTTAGTCCCTTATTTCAGAAACAGTGAAGGTCTCACCACCCAAAGGAGACGTTGTTCTGAATTTTGATTCATGTATCTTAGTATTGAAATGTCAGGACAGCCATGAAAATTTACATCATAGCCAGGATGGACAAAATTGCCATACCAAAAATCAACCACAATTTTTGTAGTCATATAAAAACTGTTACTGTTTTAAGTATCTTAAAATTTAATTTTAACACTGAAGTGGAACACTGATTGAAGCCAATAACTAAATATATATTTACGATCAAGTATTTTATTTTCTCAAAATGTGTTCCCTTCCTTTCTTCTTTCAAATGACCAATAATATGCATTGTGCCAATATAATTTAAGACGTTTAATATAAAATAAAATATTGCAATAATGCATTTTTATGCAAAACCAGCTATGATATAATAGGATTTTTAAATCACAACTTCTGTTCACTGTATATCATATAATCTTTGATAAGCATTGAAAAGACGATTCCTTAATTTAACTTATCAATTTCAATACATGTAATTTCAGAAAAAAAACATACTTTTCCTACAGATGCTGCAATACTTACAAAGACAGATAACTCTTACTTTATATAGAGACTGAACCACTAATGTTACAAGATTCCATTTACATTTAAATCACAATAAACATATTCTTATATTACTTTGACATCACTGAAGATATTTTAAATTACAATTTTTTATTACCTGATCATTTAAGTATATTTCAAATAAATGTCAGTTCAGTACTTTGTTGAACGATAACATTACATTACCACGACCTCTAACAACGATTCATTACCATGAAGAAAAAGGGCTACATAACTGCTACTTTTACATATTTATGTTACTGTGACTAGAACAAAAACTTTAATTGTAAATTTATGAATATCGTAAAGAAGTTCTCCGACTTACATGTAAAAGCCAACATATAAACAGACACTTGTGAAGACAAGAGGAAATATATTTTACTTCTTATTTATATCTATGCAAAGAATTTAGGTTTACTACATCCATCCAAAGAACCTTCAATTTCCTTTAAAAAAATGATTGATTTCAAAATGAGGTTAAAATCTTCAGTAGTAATACAATAGTATTTGGAAAGTATAAAAACATTTTGTGTTATAACATAAAACATTTTCAGCCTTTAAGCTTAATTTAGATTTGTTTTTGTTGTATTACAATGAAGATTCTAGATTTATCATTGAATTAAAATGTTCAACCAAACTTTTCTTCATCTTTTATAACAAAACAAAAACAGCAAAATGTTTTTCAAGAAACCATATCATGTTCATTGCCAAGAATCTGTGAACATTTTTAACAGTGGTTCAGCAACAATGTAACAACAATAAAACTTAGATATATAAATGAAATAGGACCTACTTCTGCCATTGGTTCTCCTCTAGCATTGGTCGTTGTCTGTAATGAAAGCAATAGCACAATGCTAGTGAAAAAAGCTCAACACAATCAGTCTATAGAATGGTGTTAATTTATATCTCTATACATTGTAGTTGGTGTTAGTATCATACATTTATGATGACTTAATGATGATGAAATAAAATAATGTAATTATAAGAATTCTGTGCAGTCTTTGCATTAATTGTTTCCCCTACTTGCCCCGAAACCAAATTTAGAAAAATTTTCTATTTATTCAAACAAATTCTTTCATAATTTTCACTTGTCCGAATCTAGTTTTACTTGTACCCGGCTTCGGCCAAGTGGGTCAGTGCGAAGACTGCTATACATTGCATCTGGTGTTAGTATCATATAATCAAACAATTAAAAATGATTTTCTTCAATAAAACAGTATTTTATGATGATTTGATGTTGATGAAATAAATAAAATGATGTAATTATATGAATTCTATGTAACATAACAATAGATTATATTTGTCTGTCATTCATCTCTTGGAATCTGTTGCTGTTTTAAATCAAAATAATATGATTAGTTCAATTAATATTTTTCTATTAATGACAAAAGTAATATCTGTCTTTCCGCCAACCCTAACATTTTTTCCTTGGCCCAAATGTTCACTTTATTCTAGATAATATTACTCGATAGTAATTACCAGCACTACAAATTATTACTCATTGTAAGTCAAAGCTCAGAAAGGACTCGTCATTTACCCTCAAAACCCAAAAAGTAATCAAGTTATTCCAGACAAAATGAGCTAAAAACTACAACAATAATATTGTTACTCAAAGTCATCCAAGAAATATCAGATCTGGAGATAACAAGATTCCACTGTATATCAAATATCATTCCTCTATTACAAATGTACCAAGTACACTTATAGTCTATAATTAACAGAAATCTGACTACTGGTACAAATGTAGATGTAATAAATAAAACTGATGTGAACAAGTACATTAATACAATTTGTTGTGTTTCAAAACATGTACAATGTACATCTAGTAGAAATAGTCAAATGTCACCAGGGTTCACCAAATTGCATATTGGTTTGGTGGTCCTAGTTAAAAAAAAATGTCAGTCCTCACATATTTTCTATTGCAGAATACCAATCCTTATCAAAATTTACCCACATTCTGCTGGTCATGTCAGACAGGACTGACAAATTTCGTGAACTCTGTGTCATCAGTTACAAAAAGTAGTCGAATGTAAATAGTTAGAAAATGTTGTCAAATTTGAATAGAGTTCTTGAAGTTAGCAAAACGAAAACAATTTTAGTCCACTCATTCACGCACTTTTCTACAAGACATTATAAACGAAATGGTTTTTTGAGAAACTGGTGCATTCTGTTACTGGCATACATCAACTGTAAACAAAACACATCGTTGATCAATGCTGTTATTATAAGGTACAAAGTAGAAAATTACACAAACTTCATTGGTTACTGAAATGGAACATTGTATGTTAATTATCAATACTTTTTTGTAAAAAAAAACAAGTTTTTTCTGTCAGGGATGGTATATCACAATTATATGTCAGTAACCCCAACACTATGTATGGAAGCTGCTTCTGAAAATAAACTGTATTAAAACATCTAACAACTGAAAAAGAAAATGTTCCTGTACAGAAATCTCAGAAATTATTGTAGAACTTATTCATACATGTCAAAATGTTGGAACCACATACATGGAAATATATAATGTTTAATATGTTTTGTAAAAAATAACATTAGAAATTGGAAATAATTAAACATTGACAATGTATTACAATGAATAATTAAACATTGACAATGTATTACAATGAAGTACTTTGAACCAGGATATCCAAAATTCTACTGAAACAATGGCAACATTTATCAACATTAAAGTTCCACTTCACACTCAAGTTATTAAATTAATGAATTTTGTAATATTATTAAATAAATTTAATTGCAACTTATGAAATTTGATTTTTTTCTAGTTTGTCTTTCGTGCCGTGTGTGATTGGTACAACATTCCCTCGTGCTTATTAAGATGTATACTGTTAGTGTGGTAGTGTTATTTTCTAACACATAGATACAGTCCATCTAAATAGTCAGCCCACTTCAAGTTCAACTATGCTACCATAAACTGTCTAATTTTCTCAGCCCACTTCAACTATACTACCATAAACTGTCTAATTTTCTAACTATTTACCAGCTGATGTGGTTGTTTTTTGTCCATATTTGAAACCTTGTAATGTGATATCAGGCACAATGATGACAGTTTTTGTAAGATTACTTAACTCGTATTTTGCTTTCTTATTGATAACCCTGCATCTGAGAAATAAAATTCTATACAATAAATAACATCAAAACGACAAAGCTTCCAAGCTGTAGCATTCATCAACAGAAGTTAATTAAGAGTTAAACATTGAACAACAGACTATGTTAAACATTGAACAACAGGCTATGTTAAACATTGAACTGGCTATGTTAAACATTGAACAACAGGTTATGTTAAACATTGAACAACAAGCTATGTTAAACATTGAACAACAGGCTATGTTAAACATTGAACAACAGGCTATGTTAAACATTGAACAACAGGCTATGGGGCAGTTAAACATTGAACAACAGGCTATGGGGCAGTTAAACATTGAACAACAGGCTATGTTAAACATTGAACAACAAGCTATGTTAAACATTGAACAACAGGCTATGGGGCAGTTAAACATTGAACAACAGGCTATGTTAAACATTGAACAACAAGCTATGTTAAACATTGAACAACAGGTTATGGGGCAGTTAAACATTGAACAACAGGCTATGGGGCAGTTAAACATTGAACAACAGGCTATGATGGGGAAGTTAAACATTGAACAACAGGCTATGGGTCAGTTAAACATTGAACAACAGGTTATGGGGCAGTTAAACATTGAACAACAGGCTATGTTAAACATTGAACAACAAGCTATGTTAAACATTGAACAACAGGTTATGGGGCAGTTAAACATTGAACAACAGGCTATGTTAAACATTGAACAACAAGCTATGTTAAACATTGAACAACAGGTTATGGGGCAGTTAAACATTGAACAACAGGCTATGATGGGGCAGTTAAACATTGAACAACAGGCTATGATGGGGCAGTTAAACATTGAACAACAGGCTATGGGGCAGTTAAACATTGAACAACAGGCTATGATGGGCAGTTAAACATTGAACAACAGGCTATGATGGGCAGTTAAACATTGAACAACAGGCTATGATGGGGCAGTTAAACATTGAACAACAGGCTATGATGGGCAGTTAAACATTGAACAACAGGCTATGATGGGGCAGTTAAACATTGAACAACAGGCTATGGGGAAGTTAAACATTGAACAACAGGCTATGATGGGCAGTTAAACATTGAACAACAGGCTATGGGGCAGTTAAACATTGAACAACAGGCTATGGGGAAGTTAAACATTGAACAACAGGCTATGATGGGCAGTTAAACATTGAACAACAGGCTATGGGGCAGTTAAACATTGAACAACAGGCTATGATGGGCAGTTAAACATTGAACAACAGGCTATGATGGGCAGTTAAACATTGAACAACAGGCTATGATGGGGCAGTTAAACATTGAACAACAGGCTATGATGGGCAGTTAAACATTGAACAACAGGCTATGATGGGGCAGTTAAACATTGAACAACAGGCTATGGGGAAGTTAAACATTGAACAACAGGCTATGATGGGCAGTTAAACATTGAACAACAGGCTATGGGGCAGTTAAACATTGAACAACTGGCTATGATGGGCAGTTAAACATTGAACAACAGGCTATGATGGGCAGTTTCAAACTCATTTTAGTGTATCAGTTATGGTCATTATTAACCCTTGTTTAATTTTTGTTTGCATTAAGATTTGATAGTCTCTCATGTTCATTTACATCCGTATCCTTTCTTACTAAACAATTTCATATTTTGGCCACCCACACAAGTTCACACATGTCTGTTGAAACCAAAATAAACTAGAAATGCATTTGTTTTCATTTTGAGGTGGTATTTTGTTATTTCAGAACATAATTTCCAAATGACCTTTTTTTAAATTGACAGCAATTATCCTTCTTCTTTGAATTAAGTTTACAACTATGACATATATCAGACAAAATTGGGACATTTACATGAAATAAATAGACAATGGTATTCACCCTTTTTGGCATTCTATCAAATTGTACCTAATTAATCAGACATTGATTCATATTGTACCATTTTGATCCTCAAAATTTCAACAATAAAAATTTAAATTGTCTATAATTATTTTTTTTAGTTTTCCCATCTTTTTTAATATTAAAATGTTCATCTTTCGCATAATTAGTTCATTTTTTTTTTTATATAACTTGTTCTCCAGTAATTACTCCACTGATTTCATACAAGTACATGTATATTGTTACATACACATATAGACGTGGCATGGTATAGATCAAAGGTTAACTCTGTGGGACTACTCAGACACAGGAAAATCTGGCTCATCCAAACACCATACCTACCAAGTATTACTTGTTTGTACTTGTACTGTACGATTGGTTGGAGGAATGAGGGACGTATAGGACTAGTAGGGCATGGTATTTCCACAGGGACGTATAGGACTAGTAGGGCATGGTATTTCCACAGGGACGTATAGGACTAGTAGGGCATGGTATTTCCACAGTGACGTATAGGACTAGTAGGGCATGGTATTTCCACAGGGACGTATAGGACTAGTAGGGCATGGTATTTCCACAGGGACGTATAGGACTAGTAGGGCATGGTATTTCCAAACCCCTGTAAATAAAATATGAAAACTGTCACCCACTGGGACAGAGAAGCAGTTTTAACAAAATGGTAGAAAATATAATGCATCTAATTATATTTACTGTTTCTGCTAAAAGTATGACTATTTATTTCGTTGTCATTATTTTATCACTTCCATGCAAAGTGCACTTTCATAACCAAGGAAATTTGGGTAGTTTATACTCCTTCAAGCTCAACTACTATAAACATTGAACTAACAAAATTGAAATTCTAATATGACGTCCTTCAAACGCTTAAGAGTCCAAATCCTGTGGTAAAAATAATATTTATCTATGACCGATTACGTCATAGATAGACGTGGTCTGTGCTTTATAAGCGGCTGTTCCATGACACTCCCCTGTAAAAGGTACACAATGATCAGTATGCAATACACAAAATAAATAAACATTCGTGAATTGGAAATCTGCTCAGGTGATATAGAAAACAGACAGGAAATATAAACCCACATCCTTTGTGAAGATCCCGAATAACATATAGTATTCTTGCATATCCCTGGGCCTAAAAATCACACAAATTAAAATTCCGCGAAATGTTGTCGACAATTTTGGGACGTAAAAAACATGACGTCATATGAAGACTTCCATTTTAGAACATAAAGATCCTGATGTTCTTTGGCTTCATGTATGCCTCCTTGTCGAAGTGGAATTTGTAGTACTTTCCCTTTCTTTTGAATTGATGTTCATGAATGACAACATTTAGTAATATCAAAACATATTTGTCATCGGCATGAAACACCTTTTCGGTTGTCATTTCAAACATCTTTGGAAAAAAACGGAATAGTATTGTAACATTTCAGTCGGGTCATTTAACGGAACAGCCAAAAACACTGGATGACCTGGGCTGCTTCGATTTGAAAATGTTCCGTAATTGTCCTATTAGAATCGAAATAATTACCGGTGGCCATATATTTATATTGTTTTTACCACGGTTGTCACTTTATGCCTTCATTTTACCCCTCGCGGTAAAATATTCGGCATAAAGTGCCAACCCGTGGTAAAAACAATATAAATATATGGCTACCAGTAATTATTTCTTAACTAATCAACGACCCTAGAAATTGGGAAAGACCTGGTTATGTGTTCAAAATATTTGTTTCAAAAGTTATGTAATAACAATAAAATCAACTTTAGACAAAATGGCCTACCATACAGTAGAGATCCTGTCCCCCGTAGGTCAATGTCAGCTGGGGGTTGTACATAGGGGTTAATAATACCAGATTATCCATCCCGTCAGGATCAAACATCAACAAAAATGTTTCAACACTACAGCCAAGGACACTGAGTCATAACAATTCTTTTTTTACTTTCAAATGTTCATACATTACAACCCAGGCTTAAAAGCAATTTGTTAACGGGATAATTGGTGACATTTTAGTAATTCACGCTAGGGAACTCAGCATTTATTGCCCACAATAAATATCCTGTTATTAAATCTACATTATCAATTTTTTCATGTTTTATTCTGGTAGTGGTTTGTTACACATATCACATGCTATAAATGTAAATCATATAACATGTTTTTCTCAGAATGTCAAATTTGTCATATCAAACGAACTGAACCGATCAATATTAAATGCCAGCATTTTAAAATCAGTTGAATTCTATTTGACAAAATTTTTGGATTAAATTTAGATTCAAGAGAAAACGTCCCCATAAAATATTAAAATCCAATTTATCCCGACAAATTACAATGCAGAAAATTCTATTAATTTTCTTTAAAAGGACAAGCTACAAAAAAATGTATATGTTATATCAATATTCGAAAGATCAATAAATTTATCAATAACTGGGAAAATTTGAAAATTTATATCTAATTTAACAAGGCAAACATAAAGAAGCTAAGGTGCATCTGAAAACTGTACTAACTCTTCAAATCTTAAAGTGTTATAGACAAAGAAAGTCTCCAGTTACAGCCTCAGGTTGTACAAACTTCTGCCATACAAAACTTTTTTGAAATTTCAATGGGAAACAATTATGTCCCTTTAATCATAATAATGCATGGAGAGAAAAATTTAAATATCATATGCCACATTACTTGAATGAGGGTTAACATGAAAATACCAAGCTAAAAGATACTTGTAACTCATCTAGATGAATCCTGAACTCATCACGTTTATTTGGGACTCACCATTCTGTTAAAAGAAAATAACAAAGCATACACTATTGGGACTGATAACTTTTTGGTTGGGACTCAATTATACATATGCAGCATCAAAACTCAGAAGCGATGAGTATAAATGGTCTAGTCTTAGTATTTCTTAATGACTTTGGTCACACATACATTTGTATCCTTTTTTTCTAGTATCAAAATATTTGTTCCACATTTAATTTGTTCACATTAAGCAAATATATTTTTGGGACAGTTTATAAACTATCAAATTCCATAGAAACTAAGGATGATGAAAAAGACATGCAGCATGAAAATTGGTTTATAACTAGTATTACTGTGAGCAGAGCTCACTAAGATATACCCCCCGCTCCCCACATCTGTCCAACCTATTTCTATAACCAAAACATTACGGATTGTTCCGACCAAAAATGAAAGGGACCCTCCTCTCTTCACCAATAAGCTGCTGATAAAATTTCAAAACATTCTGAGAAACACTACTCAAGTTATCATACGACATAGGGTAAAAATCCGATTTTCCATCATATCAAGTCCAATACCTCTAGAACGACAAAAGTGAAAATCGTCAAAAATGAAAGGGATCCTCCTCTCTTCACTGGTAAGCTGCTGATAAAATTTCAAAACATTCTGAGAAACACTACTCAAGTTATCATACGACATAGGGTAAAAATCCTATTTTCCATCATATCAAGTCCAATAACTCTGGAACGGCAAAAGTGAAAATCGTCAAAAATGAAAAGGTATCCTCCTCTCTTCACCAGTAAACAGCTGATAAAATTTTAAAAGGTTCTAAGAAACACAACTCAAGTTATCGTACGACATAGGATTTGTCTACAGATGGATGGACAGACGGACGGACATGGTGAAACCAGTATACCCCCTACAACTTCGTTGCGGTGGGTATAAAAACTATAGGCTCACTAGAGCCTTAACACTCACCAAGTTAGAAAAAATCACTTTGTTTTCAATAATTATTTATGGAATCAGTCATTCAGGTTTGTGGTTTTTGATAATATCTCTCCATTCAAACATTTCATACAGTTAACATGAGAATAACATATAATTCATTCACGTCTACCTTTAATTTTGTACATTTTCTGGAGGACTATAAGGAACATTCTAGACAAGTTTCAGTTTTTCCAGAGGAACAGATTTTCATTTTTTAAGTTAAACTAAGTAATGTTGTGGTGGCCATCTTGCCTTTCCAATTAACACAATCTCATCTATGTACAATTTGGTAGCAGGTGTCAAAGAAAGGTTTGAAGATACCAAAAGGGTAATCAGGACAACAACACAATGGGCAAAAGAAAAAGGACAAACATCAATCTACTAAACATTACACACAGGAAACTAAAGATCAAGCAACACGAAACCCACTAAAAACTGGGAATGAACTCTGGTGCTCTGGAGGGGTTCACTGTTCCTGCTCCACATGTGACACCCGTCGTGTTACTGTTGAATGGCACATACATCATCTGATAAGGAAATCATGTTGGACACCAGTATATGTAAATAAATACAAATACATTTTTGTAACATATATAGAACATGAACCCCCTACAAAACAAATGGGAGTCAAGACGATTTCAACATCATTTTTACGTACAAATCGTAGCAAACATTACAACACGGAACTAAAAACATGAAGCCACATAATTTGAGAACTTGAACTACACAAACCCACTAAGACATGTAAAAAATGGGGTGAACTCAGGTGCTCCGAAAAGGTAAACAGTTCCTGCTCCACATGTGGCACTTGTCGTGTTACAAACCCGGTGATAAGTCATGGATGAGGAATGGAACAGATTGTGATTACGACAAACAGAACATATCTGTGGTCATTTGAGATACTCTGTGTAACGGTTAACAAAGTGGCGACCGTAAAACTTTCAAAGTGATGACTTCAATTTAACCACTAGGAACCCTTGGTTCGGTCGTTTCCTTGTTAGCAGCAATTCTCTATCAAGGAAATCATGATAGGAACCACAAGTCTACCAATCAGGGACCAACAACTAAGTCTTGCCTACCAATCAGGGACCTACAACTAAGTCTTGCCTACCAATCAGGCCCCAGGGGTGTGGAATTGCCATGCCCGACTCGTTCGACTTGTACATAGAACCTAACCGACAAGTAGATTTTCCTGACTAGCTTGTCCGGGACAAGTAAAGATCAACAAATAAAAATAATTTCTGATTAAAGTACTCTGGAAAGACAATTCCTCATATGATATTATCGTAAATATTGAGGGTTATATAGATAAATGTTGTTTTTTTTTATTGGAAACGATCGCGTCTGTGGTGTTCCTAAAGCAGCTAAAAATAACCAGAATTGTACAAGTTCTAAGTTGAGTTTTACGACCCGATTGCAATGATAATTGTACTGCATTTACTTAACGATAACCGGGACTGTGTAATAGGTTTTTATTGGAGTTCCAAATGTGACGTTTCCCTGCTTGTCCATAATTTTTCGTGAACAAACAGGGCCTAACATCCGTGAACATATAATACAAATCGGGTTGCAGTCGTTACAATAGACAAATATTTAATAATAAAAAAAAGAGTGGGAAAGGTTCTGGCCACATTGAACATCACGAGAAAGTTAACAAATGCAAATCTCTAGTGGAAAAGGACACATAATTTGAGGAAAAACACCGAACGGACTGTTCAGTCCAAGTGGCTAGCCGATTTCTCATGTTTACTGCTGGATTCTGATAGTGTCTCATATTGCAATATCTGGAGGAAATATTATAATTTTGCTGACAAGAAATCATTAATGTTTATTGGCGAAATCGGGGACAGAATGGATACTTATCTTCCCACCAGTCATCTGCAAAGTATGAAGACAGCACTAAAACTAAATACATGACTGGTTTGATGGATAAAGCCATTGCCAAGGTTAATCAAAATGAACTTGATTGATATGAGAATTTTTTTCAACACAGCTCATTCTGTATTTAAAAACAACCAGCTATTCTCTGACTGCACATTTCTATCTGAAATCCAAATTTAAAATGGTCTTCATTTGGGCAGTGATCATGCTTAGACAGAGATGTTTTTGCTAACTTTATTAAAACTATGTTTCAAATTTTACACAATGATGTAATAGACAATATAAACAAGTTCAATTTAGCAACTGTGTTTGCAAGTATCACATGTCTATACAAAATACAGGACAAGTAGGATTTTGTCCGGACAAGTAACTTTTTTCAGAAAACTTGCCCTGGGACAAGTAGAACATTTCAGTATTTCCACACCCCTGGGGACCTACAACAAAGTCTTGCCTACCAATCAGGAACCTACAACTAAGTCTTGCCAACCAATCAGGAACCTACAACTAAACCTTGCCTACCAATCAGGAACCTACTATTAAGTCTTGCCTACCAATCAGGGACCTACAACTAAAGTCTTACCAACCAATCAGGAACCTACAACTATGGCTTGCCAACCAATCACTGGGGTCCGTTGTTGAACTTGTGATTAAACTAACCAGATGATTAGCCAAAATTACATAATTAAATCCTAGTCCCATACTTGGCTTATGCAATGATTAAATTTTGTTGCTGAACTAAAATTTAATCAATGCATTTATTAATCATACATGTATTTAATCGTTGAATTAGCTAATTATGTGATTAGGAAATCCCGAATGAATCATGTAATTAGCTTAATCACAAGTTCAACAACGGACCCCAGGGACCTACAAATAAAGTCTTGCCAACCAATCAGGGACCTACAACTAATTAACTATGTTGACACCAAAACATGTATTGACGTCATATCTGAGCAGGGCTCAATTTTGCAACTAGTTTGGTCGTCATGGCACCTAAAGATGTCATTTTGCAACCAAACTTTTGTCATAGGGGGCCAAATTGGCAACCAAGTTTAAAAATGTAAACTTCCGGAAATGAGGTTCCTCTGCCGTTTAGTTTCTCGGTTTGAACTAAGTCATGCCCATGATAAAGTCAAGGATAAAATTTCATTATTCACTGTCAATTTAGTACATTATTTCAAACGCAGATCCGATTTTGTCTTAAATCGTGATCTTTTTCATAGCAATTGAATGATACATTACATCGATTCAAACGTGCAAATGATTGTCGTAATATTAAAACTTGATGGAACGGAACCGCATTTCCGGAAGTTTTGCTATATCTAGTGCACAGTGTGAGTGGACAATTTTCGGCACAAAATACGATAAAATATGATGTCCGATCAGCTTTGAACACCAGCACGGTTGAGACCCTGATCAGTTTAGTGGTGAAGGCTCCAGTGTTGAGGAATTTGATTCAAGTAACTCAATAGATGATTGGTTTCGCACTAATAGGAATATGGGGAATTACACACACTGCCCATCAGATTGCTGTGACTTGGGTGATAATGATGATGATAATTAATTAAATAATTATAAAAACACATTTGAACTAATTATTTTATTTTCCTAAAGATATACATTGGTTTAGAGTGAAATACTATAAGAGTATCAAAGTGTCCCATACAGCACAAGATCTTATACTACAAGACAAAATAAAGACTATTCCCGATTTGCGATAACTAGAGTTATCGTTCTTGAATCGAGTTATCTGTTCCTGACAGAGGGTATGTACACTTCCGGTTACATAACTTAGGAACGTCACATAACGTTTAAAAAATTGAAAAAAAACTATGTATTCTTATTCAAATAAAATCCGATTTATTGGAAGTATTTTATTTAGCTTTTTATATCGCCCGATATCGGTGGATTCTATGAGATCTGTATTTTTATTTCATATCCTGAATGACCGTAATAATTAATAAATTCAGTGTTTTATATTCAAAGATGTAGCATTTTCTCGAAAATCGGCTTTGCTGTTAAAATTACGGACGTTAATAGCGATGTATGCAAAATTCATTCCGATTTTCGCAGTGGAATCATTTGTTTTATTTCCTTTAACAGGGGATTATCTTAATCTTGAAATGTTCAAGATATTTTATCTGCTCGGAGTCTATTAAAAAAAATGTCTATTTTTGCATGATATTTAGTTTTGTTTTCTTTTTTTCAAGAGATCAATGCAGATTCCCATAAAAATTCCCACAGGCTCCATTCAAGAAATTGAATATTTTACTTTTAGCTATATACATGGTTCATGGCTATTCATTCTTTGGTTCCACTGCTGATTTTGTAACAAAAAATGAACATTTAGGGTTTTTACCGGATTTGGCCATCTCCAAACGTTAGAGACGTCGGGTAGAAATATGACCGTAGAGTTAGACAGCGGCATCCGCTCCTCCCAAAAGCTGGATGGGGAAAATGAAGATTTGACTGATCTTAAGAAAAAAAATGGAAATATTTGCAGATACAAGTGCTTTCAATGCTGGTGTAAAGGAGAAAAACACGAAAACAAACAAAATTACAATTGTTAAAAATCAAAAACTTGCAACACAAAACTTCCTTTTTAACATGTATATAAAGGTTCCCTTTGGTAACATATAAAGACTTTCCCTTTTATGGAAAATATGCTTAACAAGATGAAGTGTGAGCTAATGCTCACCTATGATACCCCCGCTCTTTGGCAAACAGGAAGTAGGAATCTGACGGGTCAAAAAACGCTTCCCACGATATGGGGTACCTATATGAAGCTTGTGACCAAATATCAGATCTCTGCCATCAATAGTTGCTGAGAAAAATGTGACAAAAAATGTGCATATATGTTCAATGTGTATAGAAACCAACTAAGTCGGCAAACAGGAAGTGGGAATCTGACGGGTCAAAAACGCTTCCCACAATATGGCATACCTATATGAAGCTTGTGACCAAATATCAGATTCATGTCATCAATAGTTGCTGAGAAAAATGCGACGAAAAATGTGCATATACAAATATATGTTAAATGTGTATAAAAATCAACAAAATCGGCAAACAGGAAGTAGGAATCTGATGGGTCCAAAAACGCTTCCCACGATATGGGGTACCTATATGAAGCTTGTGACCAAATATCAGATTTCTGCCATCAATAGTTGCTGAGAAAAATGCGACGAAAAATGCGCATATATGTTCAATGTGTATAAAAACCAACTAAGTCCGCAAACAGGAAGTAGGAATCTGATGGGTCCAAAAATGCTTCCCACGATATGGGGTACCTATATGACGCTTGTGACCAAATATCAGATCTCTGTCATCAATAGTTGCTGAGAAAAATGTGCATATATGTTCAATGTGTATAAAGACCAACTAAGTCGGCAAACAGGAAGTAGGAATCTGACGGCTCCAAAAACGCTACTCACAATATGGTATACCTATATGATGCTAGTGACCAAATATCAGATTTCTGCCATCGACAGTTACTGAGAAAAATGCGACGAAAAATATCTTGGACGGACGGACAGAGGTAAAACAGTATACCTCCCTCCCCCTTCGGGGAGCGGGGGTATAAATATGATTTTATGAAATATAGGCATCGTCTGCTTTATTATAGAGTTGCTCCAATATACATCAGGTACACCTTATATACCACAAAAAAAGAAAACAAAACTTACAAATTTGATCATTGTACCATAGCCGTGATCGTATAGTCGCTGCTTTGCGACCCCTGCAGAGTTACACTGAGAGTGCGAATCCTATCGGAGCAGTTTTGGCTTGTTTTTTTGTTTGCTTTTTTTTTTTTAGCAACATAATGTGTTTCGTTATTAATTTCGGTTAAAGTGATAAAAATGGAGGCTATATTTATATTAAGTTGTTTTTTTTACATATTATAAGAATTGTGAGTGTACAGTAGATTTGTATTGATTTTTCGAAAGTCGCACAACGAATATCTCCTTACATATGAAATCATAACACGAATATACATGCAAGCTGTTAATTTCATATTTTTTTTTATATATATATCAATATTAACTATTCTGTCGTTTTTTCGTCTTTGTTTTTTTTTTCGAACATCACGTAAACTTGTCATAATCACTAAAAAATAAAGCAATTTAGCACATGTCGTTTTTATCGGAAGTAGGCCATCAGAGATTTTATTATATTTTGTTTTGTACTTGTTAGTTATTTTCTTAAATCTGCAGTTGAGAAATCAAATCGTCTGATATGTTTACTAATTCGCATTTTACCCCATCACTACTCTAAGTAATAAATTTATTTGACTAAATGCGGGAGCACAGTAGTCATGATCGCATTGTCACTGCCTTGTGATGGAATGGATAGTTCTAGAAGGTGGTTCGAATCCCATCAGTCCTTTTGTTTGTTTGTCTACAGCTTAATAGCTTCAGAACGGCATTTTTGGCTGTAAGATTATGAGACTGTAAACACATTTATTGCAAAATAACATATTTATCGTCAGTACTTAAGACGGTATCCGAAATCATGGGTAGCAGTCGAGAAGTGCATATGTCTAAAAATACATCTTTAATATGACAGATAAGTTTCAATGGACAGAGTGCGATCTCCAAATACACCATTGTTTTTTAAACGATAGACCGATTGCTTGTTCTTGATATATTAAAAACAGAAAAAAGCCGTGTTCGTGATCGTTTTATTTCCTATTCAAAATATTCCAGACGAGGGACATTATTCATTCAGAAAAAGTGGGATTTGCTCTGACGGAAACCGAAAATTGGGATTTGCTCTTTGACTGTACAAGTCGAGATGGTCGGCAAATGTTAGGTGCAGGTGTTCACCTATCTGATAAGTGCACATTTCTAATGCAGACGCACAGACGTTTCAAACACAGTACAAAATATTCTACCGAATCCGCTTCTGCTTTTACAAATGGTGAAGAAACAACAGATTCTATTATTTCTAAAATGCTTTCAAATTTATCTTGCCTTGTCTTCGACCGCTCGTGTAATGAAAAAAATAAAATACGCTTTTTAATGAAAGGAGAGAAAATCTTTTTTAAAGAAAATATTCCCGCTTTCAGTGTACAAGGAAAATCGCGCAGTATTTCCGTTTTGCAGAAAAATCTGGTGACAATCATCCAAAACATTTCAGAAAGTTAATTATGTAACATGTTCAGTGGTATGAAAATACAGGTTTGGAGTTATTTGTACAAAAATGTTACAAATCCAGAGAAAAATATGCTTTAACGTAAATAACATTTTTTTATAGAAGTGTAAAAAAAGGGAATGTCGTGTATATAATTTTCTTTTTAAAAGATATGTCTCTACATCTTTGTCGGAGCGCGAGCTCATTCTTGTTACCACTGATTTTTTCATTGCATTTCCGTAGAAACTGTACAAGTTCAGTCTTTTTTTAAAGTTAGGAAGTCTTCAAGTGTTGCATTGGAATCTACGTCAATTAATTTCATATTTTTTCGCACTTATTATTTATTCAATCAATTTATTAAAAACCGACAGGAAAACTTTTGCAACCGGAAATGCTATATATACCCACTGCCAAGGACGATAATTCAAATTATTAACGAGAACTCCATTTTCCGCAAAGAGGGAATAGTTAAATCACATTTAAAACTCAAGCTGGAGCAATACAAACTCAATAAAACCGGAGTGATATCTGGCTGCCAGTCATCATAATCAGTGATTGTCTACATGTTTCACCCTGTCTATGGAACTGTTTACTGCTGCTTTGAGCTCTGTTGAAAATTTTTCTTACATTTTCATAAAACAATGTTTTCAAGATGTCATATTAGGTCTCTGGACATTGCCAAAATGCAGCTTTTGGCACTATTTACCCCATACCCCTGGCCATAGTAACCAATGTGCTAGCCTAATGGATAAACCTGCTTTGCCGGTTGAACATCATAAATATTTTTATTGGCTCCTAATTTTTTTCTGCTAGGAGCCAATTGGCCCTGGGTCAAAAATGCTACTTTGAGGCCTGCTGAGTACAATAATGTTGTATGACATCTTTCAAGGGTAGATTTAAGAAAAAAGACAAGTAGTACAATTTGAAGTTAACTGGTCCCATTTGTAATTCACTGGCCCTACCAAGCGTGCAGCCGCTATTGGTGGGGGGTCTGGAGGGATTTGCCCCCCTCCCATAAAATTTGAAAATTTTGGTGCAAAATGCTAAGAGCTTGTGCTCTTATTTCTGTATTGAAAGTCATTTTTTTACTGGATACATACTTAATTTACTAAAAAAAGGATCCATTTTCTAACCACGTATATGTGGTGGTCCAAGACGGAATAAAGTCTCTTTTTCTTTTTTCCGTTTCATATTTCTGCCTTTTAATCTTTCTTCCCTCATTTGAAGGCTCCACGGGGCACTTTTGTTTAAAATTTGTCAGGAAACGTTCCATTTTTCACGATCCTACAAAGTTGTCAGCATGTTAACTGGGCGCTGCCATTTTCTTACGAAAATTACCGATTACAACGAGATCGGCAGTCTCCGGATAATGACACAGCGAAACGGAAAATTACGACTAAAAAATGAAAGATTTGATTGGTTATTTTTTCAGTCTTTCGATTTTCGTCACAACAAGGAAGTACGTTTCTAATGGAATAAAAACAAACGAGCGTAGGGGAATGCCGGTTGAAAAATGCTGGCCCGACTGGCCCGAGAACATGCACTGGCCAGACGGACCACTCAGTATTCATTTTAACTGCCCGTCCATAATTTTACTGGCCATGAGCCAGTGCTTAAGGGAATCCCTGATCTCTACTACTAGATTGTGATGTATTGATGTAATAAGACTAATTATCCATGGGTTGATATATTTCTGACTTTAATCCAATATTCATCTCAATTCCAATTAAAATATGTGCTACATCAGTACATGTATTTAAGAGACATAATATGCCATTAAAATCTGTTAAAAAGACATCACATCTTCATAATTGAGTTATATGAAATGGAAAACGCGAAGGCTGTATACACCAAGTAAAATCAATGGCCAGATGCCCAGCTGAAGCATTTATCCACAGAACTCGTCAGAAGTAGAGAGTATCGCTCAACAGCAGGCTAGGGGTCATTTTAAAGTTTATGGTATAAGTTAATGTTGAAGACCCTGCTGTGACTATGAAATGTAGAACAGCATGAGGGATAGAGGGTAATGGTGTTTACCACATTTTCAACAATATTTCAGTTACGACGTGACATTCAGTTTTATTGGTGGAGGAAACTGGTGAAAACCAACGACCTGCCACAAAGCGGGATTCAAACTCAAAACTTTAGTGGTAATAGCCACTGATCGCACAGGTAGTTTTAAATCAACCTGCCATACGATCACAACCGCAACAGCCCCTCAAATAAGGAGGAGTACTAACTAAAAATAAATTAAGGTTGAAATTCCACATGTTTATTAAAAGTTACAATTAGAAATAACAATTGCCTAATTGGCATCCACATTTTTGTCACATGGTAACAAAATCAGTAACCTTGCCTGTAACATTGAGCGCGAGTGAGAACTTGTTTGCAAGGACAGAGTGTATGAAGACAGTAGTGTTTGGTGCTTGCAGAGGGGAAAGAGTCGTGGTGGCCCCAGTAGGCATTACTAACAATATGACAGTTTATTATGTCAGAGTCAATTAAATCTGAAAGGAGAAAGTAGACTGTTCTTAACTTGTAGAACCCTAAATACCAGCAAGGACGAATAGCTTTAATATGGATAGCAAAAACTTAAGATAACGCCATCTTAAATAAACTGCTACTCAGAAAGAATGTTTATCGTGTGGATGTATGTATGTATATAATATCAGTGATGATGTTGCAAATATATTTTACCAGAGATAGATAATAATCAACAGGTATATGAAGCACAGATTCAGATGCCAAGATGTAACAGTATCTTAAAGGCCAGTTCACACGAGCATCAAAAGCTCAGGCCACTTCATCTTGATCGATGTACAGGTGAGCACACACCACAGTCCCAAGGCAACTCATCTTAATGTCTGTATGTCGTCTTCCGTTTGGACAAGATCTTGCTTTTGGATAGGTGTTTCCACCCCTCACCAAATATTTCCTCATCCATTATGCTTATTTACACTTTATTTTATTATTATTATCACCATTTTTACTTTTATATTCAAAGGTTGCATACATCTGATAATGACCAAATTACTTATCTAGGTTTCACATTTGTATTAAAAAAGGAATAACTGCCCCTTTACTTTTTTTGTTATTTTGTTTCAAGTTGGAAAAAAAGCTTCTCTACATATGCAAAAGGACTTGAAGAATAAAGTTCTTAAAGTAAATTTCTATCAATAGCTATTTTATGCTACTACATTCTTCTACAAGTGTCCAAATTGAACAGAACGCCGTCAAATTTAAAATTGCACCACGTAAACATGAATCCATCTTCAACTATTTTTTTTGCCAATATAAACCAGAGGCCACTAATAATTTGGTTTCTATGCCACTGAGCCACTGTCATGACTGCCCGCTTTGTGGCACACTCCAATAGGCTATCAACTCTATCATTATGTCTGGAATCGCTCAGAAACAGAACGCCTTCAAATTTAAAATTGCCCCACATGAGCAAAAATCTATCGTGGATCAGAAGATTTATTTTTTCACTTTATCAGATTATTTTTTCTTAAAACTGGGAATCAGAAAGTCTGAGAGGCCAAGAAAAATGGCCCCAAAATGCTAAATCTCTTTTCCGGCCGGGGGGCTTTGCCCACCTGAACCCCCTACCAAGGATCTGCCCTGGACCCGCTGGGGGCCTTAAGCAGCCCCCTGATCCCTCGCCGATATATTTTTTTCCGCATATTTGCCAATTTTTTCCTCCTATTGAAATTATTTCTGAAAACAATGTCATTACTGGTAAATTTTTCAACATATTATTTAGAATTATGCAACATTGTGACATTTTTATTCTTAACTTTAACACTCAATTGGCAATAATTCATGTATTCCGCTTCATCAACTGTTTTCCGTTTTTAATTCCCAATGAACTGACAAAATATCAAGCAATGTAAATCACTGGTAATGTTTACTATTTTTTTATTAAATTTATTTCAATAATCATCTTTAATATCCAATTTTTTCTAAATACTACAATTTCTGCTTTCGTTTTTTGAAGTTTTATCGCAGTCCGGTACACACCACTTTCAAAAAATCAAGCGATCCAATATACTGTACTGGTTGCCGGTATCTTGTGTGTAGTATTTCACTTGCATAATCAAAACACACAGTAACCAGGTCATAAACTTGAAAATGTTCAGCTTTTAATTTCATTTGAAACAGCTTTCATAAACAATTTTTACGAATAATTTTATCACCACGCTATTGGGAATATCCCGCCATGAAATTGGGAAAAAAAAGCCTTTTTCACATTGGGACTGGGGCTGATATTCGGCCCTAAAAACGCAGTCGGAAAATCACTGTGATTTAATGACTTTTGTCCTGGACAAGTTGTGGTGATGGTGAGTCCAGTTTGGTGGTATAACGCAGGAATATAAATGGATGGACACACATTTTATGGCAATATGGCGAGGGAGCACTGTATCTCAAAATAGCAACCAGAATCTACGCTCAGGGACACTTTTAGAAAACATTTCTGAAAATTTTTGTGAGTACCAACTGAAAATGACGAGTCCAGGAACTGTCTATGCATGAAAAACTTATCCTTTGTATTTCATTTACTTGATTAAAAACCAACCATTTTCTTTGTTTCAAAGCAGTCATTTGAAATAAAAATAAAGCTAATATACTTCACCAGACGACCAGTATTCAAACAGCCAAGGTAAATTAACAAAACAGCACTGGTAACACAGTGGATATGACATCAATATTCATATTATCAACGACATGGCAGACGATGAAACCAAAATCGGTTTGCACCAGTATATTTTCTAAATGATAAATACTTGTTTTAAGGTAAAGAAAAAAGATGTCATTCAACCTAAAAGAATGGCATTGATTTTAACTTTAAAGATAACATAATATCTAACCTATGAACCAAAGATGAGACTTTATCTCAGTCTATGATTTTAGACTACAGAAGTTACTGACCTGAACTTTTTAAGCACAATTGCAATGAAAAATCAATTACACTTACAGGCCAATCAAATTTTATTGGCCCATTATCACATAACACTTTCGGTCGAGAATGGTTATTGGCCCATTATCACATAACACTATCGGTCGAGAATGGGTATCTGTATGAATATTCTGTTGATACCAATACTGACTTCTTCAATACAACGGGTGACATTACGATGTACACTTTGCTAATACTCTTAATTCATATAATGTAATGTATAATTTTATGCACTAAAAATTGTGACCAAAAATTAAAATACTAGGATGTTTTTACATCTTCCCAAGTATCAAGTATAACAACAGTTGTGTCCCTTAGTGACTGGCTTATATTATAAATAGGCTTCCTGGTTCAAGCACTCCATTTCTATATTACATTCAAGATGTGGTTCCAACTTTACAGAAATGTTTATTTAAAATGTGACAACAATACTAGAGCTATTCATAATTCATAAATCTATAATTTCCAATGACAATTACATTTCTGACGAGCCGCAAAGTTCTATTACAGACACCGTCTATTCAAAATCAAACATACCTCGTAAATTATTTTGCAACTTTTGCATGGCCCAATTTGTCCAAACAGAGCTAGGATTAGACTTTCTGTCACAGATGGATCCAAATTGCCGACGTATCTATAGTAAAGGAAAAGAAATGGTGACAATTTGACACAGACATATGCGAAAAAGAAAGTAACAACTCACTTCGAACAAAAACGTGTGTAATATATTGAAACAGATTTCTTGGTAATTGTAACTAAAGATGTACTTACAGTGTTCTTGGATTTGCTTCGTCCATTTTAATCTGAAAATATAAAACATTCAGTGTTACGAAAATGACAACCAAGTGATAAAATACACAAATAAGAACAATAAATCAGAACAAAAGTACCTATTTCGACCCGGAGAATGGCGACAAACGTACAGGAAGTTGGTTGTCACACAGTGCATTGTGGGAAGAAAATCACTAAAACCGAGTGCACAAAGGTACAAATTTATTAAATTCTGACATTGAAGATGAACTCGTACGATTTTATTTTCGACGATGTGTCATATTTGCAACTTCAGCGAAATATGTTTTACTGTCTGTTTTCGGAATTGTAAATTGTGGGTATCAATTATAATGTATATTAAGAGCAGATGCGACCTGAGAAACTACCCAATCTAATGTTATAAGGCTGTTCCAGACCATACGCGTATTTGAACCGTACGCGTAATATACTCGTATGGTCCGACCGTATGAGTATACTCATGCGGTCTAGTACCAGCTGGACCATACGGGTATTTAGACCATATGGTTTTTTTTTCAATACAAACATTATATCATAAACTTTTATTGAGTTTTACAAATTACATTTATCATTTAATTATTATTTAATACTTTAAACAAAAAACACCAATCAGTTTGTCCATTCATTAAAACATTAGTAATTATCTCGGTCTTCTCACGAGTAAACAGTTGGTGTGTTGGTTTTTGTAATAAAGTTCCTAAATATGCTTCAAATGTTTCTTCCCACATTCTGTTTACTGGCGATTACTTTAATAACTTTATTCAATTTTAAACTATTTTGTTAACTGCGAGTGAGCAGAATTCACTTATTATGAACATGCTAAATTCAGGACATGTAAATTTGTAATAGATTAAATTAGACTTACCGTATTTCTAAAATGTACAATTGCGATAATTAACTGTTTTAATATATTTTAGATTCGAACAATACGGAGCAAGTGCGGAGATCTAATTTTAATTAGATTGATTTAGATCAAAATAAAATACAAATTTAATGTCTGGACACTGAAATGAAAGGACTGAAATTAGAATAGACCTATGTATATTACTTATATTAAGAAAAATTATGTTAATCGTGTAATTTACGCATTGTCGTGTATATACTACAAAACTTCCATTTTCATTTTTTTTCTTAAAAATCTCAATAAAACTAGATCGTAAAAAAAAAATTATGTATTTTATAAAAAAATGTTTCGATTGTGCTAATGACTTGATTGCTTTTTAGAGCTAGCATATAACTTGAAAATCATCAATTTATCCTTCCTTTTAATTGTCACACTTTTTAAACCGGTTGTTCTATTTCTGATTGCTATAAAGTAGTTTTTGGCATCGCATTGGATACTCGACAAATTTTCGTTTCCAGCTTACGAGGGTCGAATGCGTACTCGTCATCGGAAGCGTTCGTTAATATGTGACTTTTACACATAAATACAAAGAATATTAACTGAGCGCACGTTACTGCGACGCCGTTTAAATAAACTTAGTTTCTGATTTAATGTGGTTGTTATTCGTTTTTATGATGCCATATCTACATAATCTTTATATCATAATAAACCGTAGGTATGAGGAATAATTTTGCGATAATATTTATGAAATATATTGATGTTTATTCTGTCGTATCCCACCACGGAATCCCCCTTCCGTCTTAAAAACGTCCCGTCAGATGTAACATTTCTGTTACAAATTTATCCGATTTTCGGGCATTTCACGAAAACGCATGCACGGAAATCGCACCAAATCTGCTAAAAAAAAAATAAACGTCACAATTCTTCCAACGTAATGTCTCGATGGCCGTTTTCCGTTGAGGTTTTTTGTTTTTATCCGCATGTATTTAAATCCATTCAATGTGTCAGATACTGAACTGAAATGCTGATCACCAACTTTAAAGGCTTTTCCCGATAAATTTAGGTAAAGGTGAGTAAATATTTGCTCACAGTTATGCAGATCTATATTGTAAAAAATAATACAAGAAATTTTGAAGATGACTTTTGAAAGATAAAGAAATATTGACCGAAATACGCAGTCTGAATGAAATGTCCACTTCTTAATTTTACTAAAACAAACAACGTCGCTTGGAATTTTAACGATTTATAACGCAGCACACAAATAAATCATCGAAATTTGTATGTGCCAAGCAGTTAGTTCTATTCAAAGGCTACCATTATTACCCATCGTTTCGTTTTCGTTTTCAGGTAATTTCCTCCATAAGCTGGAGCACTCCAATTTCCATTGGATAAAAGCACAATGATTTCAAAAAGACGTAAAATAGTTCAGTATATCACAAAAGTTCATTTTCTGACCTTATAAAAGCGTCTAGTTAAAAGTTTCTGTGTAGCAAATGTACATATGTCTATATGCACTTCAGGAGTTAAAATATAAAAGATGGATCCTGTAGTGAAAAACGACGTCCAAGTTTGTCTCTATCTTAATTCGCAATATAGTTTGGTTCTAAGTCTATGTAGTTCAAAGCACAAATTTTGTGAGGCACGTTCTATGGCCTTCAAGTCATTGTGGTTATTTGTAATAATAGTATATACATTTTTAGATGTACAATCTAATATAGCCTGTAAAAGTTGATTTTTCTCTTCAAGTAGTTCTGCACCACCCCCCTTTATATCTTCCACTGTCCTTTTGAATTGTTCTAACTTGTTCTGTCGTACTTCATCTAGCGATTTGCATTTTAGTATAAAATGTTCTATATCATCAACTCCATCGTTGCAGATTTGACAAAATCCAGCATTTTCCTTATGACTAAACTTATCTTGATGGTACTGGAGCATATATGTATCAGTAACCAGTTTCACTTTTACTTCTGCTTTTTGTATATCTAATTTTTGGTTTTTTACACAGTTCCATATATTATGTGGTGTTCCTATAGGTTCCTTTTGAATTTCAAGGTGTCTGATAGTTGTTTTCGTTGACTTTTCCTCATTGTACTTTGTGTACCAGTATTCATTTATGGCCTTCTTTATCATTGTTTTCCCCATATGTTTACTTGGCGGGTTTATAAGAAGTTCCATTGGCGTATGCATTCCATACTTTTCTAGAATTCCAGCTATTTTGTTGATAAACAATGTATCATTTGCATTGGCATTTGCGGACTCCCACAGTAGCATTTGTTTCTCAATTGTTGAGTCTAGCCTGGCAATTCCAAAAAATAAGTTTATACAATATTTATCCAGTGTTACTTCTATTGGTTCTGCTCCCGTCAATGCATAGACAGCTATTGATGAGGTTCTTTCAGGTAAGTACTGGAATTGCCTACAGACTTTTCGCTGGAGTTGTTCAAGCTTTTCAATATCTGTTTTTGTTGGGTTTTGTACTTCAAGGCCATACAGGAATCTTGGCACTACATATGTGTTCCATATTTTCATTAGTACAACTGGCGACATTCCTGACCGGGCATGGAGACCTGATCCTAATAATGCGTATATTGTTTGTCTGCCCATCTTTAGCCTTTCATCAAGGTTGATTTTGTTATTTTCTTGATACACTATTCCTAGATGTTTCAATTTTTGGACTCTTTTTATTTCTTGTCCTTCCAAGGTGTACTCCGAGCTTACGTTGTTATTTTTCTTCGCCATACGGATGACTTCAGTTTTTCCAGGATTTAGTTTTACAAGATCTCGTCTTGTGTTGTACTGTACAACATCAATCATGGCTTGCATTTCAGTACTTGGTCCAAGCAGAACAATATCATCTGCACATGCTGGGGAGGCAACACCTATGTCTCCAAATTTTGCCCCTAGTGTGCTTATAGTCAGGCTATTGAGAATAGTGTTATTATATCTTTTGTATAAGAGGGTCGACAGTTTCGCACCTTGCCGAATTCCTTGTGCTATGTTAATATTATCCGTTAGATGATTGTCCCATTTAACTTTGAATGTCATTCCTTTATACATGTTGTTCATTAGAGACCACATATCTCCTTCCACACCATCCTGGTAAAGTTTGTTAAACATGATGTCGTGGTTGACTGTATCAAAAGCTTTTTCGGCATCCAGAGTAAGTACTTCCAGCTCCATATTAAGTTTCCTATAAAGAGCTATTGTTTCTGCTGTTATGAATGCTGTGAATTTGCTGGATGCTTTTTCGGTGAAGCCTCTCTGTAGTGGATTTTGGGTTTTCTTCAGTTGTTCTTCAAGTCTATCTTTCATTATTGATTCTAATATTTTGGAGAATGTATTAGTTACTACAATTCCTCTATAATTTCCAGGTATATTTTTATCCTTTCCCTTTTTCAGGATGGGAGTTAGTATTCCACTTTTCATGCTATCTGGAATGTCCAAATCTTGAAAAATCTGATTTATAATTTCACAAAGGAGCGGAGCCAATTCTTCCTTTGCATTTCGGAAGTGTTCAGCTTGTATTCCATTTTCGTCTGCTGATTTACCAGTGTTAAGCTTTCCTACTGCATTCATAACTTCTTTACAGGTGGTTGGTGTTATTGGTATTTTTGTATTGGTGGAAGTTGATATAATGTAGTTTTGAAGTTTGCATAGATTTTGCCGTTCAACATCGAAGGAGTCATTCATACTGGGTGTTGCAAGCTTTTCGAAGTGGATCTTCCATCCATCCATTAATTCATCTTCTGTAAATTTGGTGCCATCTAGAATCAGTATATCGGTGTTTATATTTGAATTGGACCTTTGCATTCGAATCAGCTTGTGAAAAGTTTTTGAGTCGTTTTCAGAGGCCTGCATTATATCGGAGATCATATTATCCTTTTTTGATGCATGAGCTTGCCTTTGTAGCTGTCGTAATTCTCTTTTCCTTCTGACCATCTCCTTCTTTTCTGAGTCTGAATTTGAATTTGTTTTCTTACTATTTTTCCATTGCCAATTTGCTCTTTTTGCTTCTTTTGATTTTTGACTAATTTTACTATTCCATATTCCTTTACCACATGTTTTTAGTGATTTTATTTTCCTATATTTTGGAATTGCTTTTGCTCCTGCTTTATGTAACATTTGGTCTAGCTGTTTTATTTTAAAGTTTACTGGCTGATGTTCCTTTTCTAAATTATTTATTTCATTTTGAATACAATTTTTATATATATTATGGTCACATTTTTCCCATCTTGGTTTTGTGAGTATCTTGGCAGCTTTAGGGGCGGCTCTCTTAACGTCAACTCCTACAGTTGCTAGTACGAGTGTATGATCAGAGGTATTTAAAGCATCCATTTCCTTGATTTTCACGCTGGCGTTCAAATGTTCTGTTGATTTGAATAAAAAATAGTCAATTTGAGATTTGTACTTCCCATTGTGATGGAAAAAGGTTGGCCGCTCTGGGTGGTTGTTTGCTAGTTTTAACCCATTTTCATGTATGAAATTTCTGAACAGGTTGTCTCTTCTTCTATCATCCCTATGTAGCGATGCATTCATGTCCCCACAAACTATAATTTGGTACAAGTTATCATATTTTTGTATTATCTCTTGTAGTTGGTCGAGATTATCTTTATATTCATAATCACCCTCTTTCGCTTCTGATGGCATATATACGTTAACAATACAACAGTTTTTATGTGAGCTATTCATGGTGACGACCTGTATGCGATTGTTCCCATCAGGCATTACTGTCATTGCGTGATCTATACTTTTTTTTCCAAAATATTGCAATTCCCCCATTTCCACGCCAAGATCTATAGTCTAATCGAATGTTATCATCGTCTACTGATTTTGATGTGACGTTGTATTTTTCATTGGTATTATTCAGTATCTTTTTCTCTAGAGATAGTAGCCAGTGTTCCTGTATGCAGAGAATATCACAGTCATCAAGTATTTGTTTGATAAATAAAGGTAATAACAAAATTACCGAACTCCGAACAATCTTACAAAGGGAAAGTCAAAACTCATAATTATATAAACAGACAAAATCAGTCAACAACCGGAAAACTGTGAAAACCGTAATGACCCTGACTTGGTACAGGCATTTCTAAAGAAATGGTGGGTTGAATCAGATTTTAAGGCGCCAAACCTCCCGCTCTCATTACGGTTCAAAGGTTCCGGCTGTCACTGTAACAGTATTTAAATACAGGAACAAAATAGGTAAAATAGTTGTCAAAGCAGTACCATATTCGGTGACGTAAATGTCAAAAATATTTTTACGTCACACATTGACAAAAAAAATTCTTGACATATTTGACTCTTTATCTTTATACATTTTCACTATATGAAAATGCATCGCTTATAATTTTTTCTGCAGAGACGGAATATATTTCGACAAGATATTGGTATCGGAATATAAACTTTTTAAGAGATCGAATAAGGCGAATCTTTTTATAGCCCTGGTCCAGTAGCCTGTTTCTCAGATGAAGATGACGTTTCAGGAAATCAGAATAATTGCTACTGCCCCTTGCATAGCGAATCAATTGCGAGATGTAAACACCATATGCAGGAGAAGCTGGTATATTGCTGCACATATTTGGAAAATTTATGATTTTAAAATTGAAGTCGTCCCGCTTATCATAAATTTTAGTACTGAGTTGACCACTGTCGTCAAATTCGAGGTATAAGTCCAAAAATGATGCGGACGAAGCTGTATCGGTGGTCTCTTTAACTTCCAGCTCTGGAGGATATATCAATGGAAGAAATTCTGCAAATCTAGAATTATTGATAGATAAAACGTCATCAATATACCTGTATGTGAAATTAAAGGCTCTAGCCTCATGAATCTTCTTATCTTTTACAAGCTTTTGAAGAAACTCCGACTCATATGAGTATAAAAATAAATCGGCTAGAAGAGGGGCACAATTCGTACCCATTGGTATGCCGACGACCTGCTGAAACAGTGTCCCTCCAAAGGAGACAAATATGTTATCGATGAGGAACTCCAGCATACTGATCACTTGTTCCTCGGAGTAGCATGTTTTACCTTTATGAATTTTGTTTGAAAAATATGTGGAATTGTAGCCTAACACAACAAATTTTGAGCCATAGTTTCTATGACTAAAAGCTTTATGAATTGTTTCTTTTAAGCGGGTTTTTAATTTGTCATGCGGTAGGGTGGTATATAGAGTTGAAAAATCAAAGGTTTTGATGGAGGATACCTGAGAGAAAGATCTTGATTTCAGGTTATCCAAAAGATCTTTAGAGTTTTTCAAAATCCACATGTGATTTATGCCACTACGCGAGTAAACAGTTTCACAAAATTTCTGTTGTCCCTCTTTTACTGCAGACAGAATCTTTGTTAGGTGAATAGACAATTCTTTCGTCGAACAAGTTGATGATCCCGCTATGTACCTTTCTTTGTATGGTGTCTTATGGAGTTTAGGTATCCAATATAAATAGGGTAAATCCTCAGACTTTTTACCAGAGGGAATGTTTAAAGAGGTCATGAATGATCTGTGGTTAGCTAGGATTTCATCTTTGTCGAACGAAGTTGGTTTGTATGTGGTATTACTAGAGGTGTTGCTATTTATACCTAATTCCTTGATTAGGCATTCGAAGTAATATGATTTACATACAAACACGATATTGTTGGAAGCCTTGTCCGCAGGAACGATAACATATTTGTCATGAAGAGAGGAAAGACACTTAACAGCTTCTTGGTCTTTAAATACAGACTTAGGTCGACTATTAACACAATTTTTGAGTTTGTGAATCCGACCTTGTACTAGAGACCTAATTGTTCTAACCCAGTCTGACAAGGACTCTAACTCAGGATCTTGGTCTACTTCTCTCTTTATCCACCTTCTGGCATAATCTTCAACAGCATCCATAATTATCTTGAAATTATGTTTCCAATTGATGTGTTGAGGTTCTCTGAATTTAGGACCATGAGAAATCACCTTTCGGAGACTCTCATGTTGAATGATATTCAGATCACCAGTGATTACATGTCCAGATGGGTTGTATTGAAAAGGAGAGTGGGAGCAGTCACAAGTCAGAGGGTTCTTAAGGTACTCTTCTATGTTAATATCTTGCAATGCTTCTTTGTAGTTGAAAATTTTACGGCCAATGCTGTTAGTGTAACTATAGGAGACAATGGGAACAGATTGATTTTTGAAATATGGTGGAATTTCTTTTACGACCTCTTTTCTATTAAGAATGTTGCTGATGTTAATAGCATCGATTCCTTTGTTAGCAAACGGAATATGGAGGAATTTTCTGTTGTTATCATGAAGAGGTTCAGATCGAACTGGTTTAAAAAGACGAAAGGACGCCACGTCACATATAATACTAGACAATCTGTACTTAGGAGAAAAAGGATCTACGCCTCCTTTGTCAAGTCCAAAATCCCTAAGATCTTTGAGGTAGTTTACAGGTAGTGAAAATAAGATTGTACGAATATGATGAATTCCAAGAGGTTTCTGTATATTAGAAAGTAAATCATTAAAAGTATCTTGTAACGTTCTTGGTTTAGAGGACTTTTTAACATTAGGATGTTGAATTCTTTTATGACCATGGCTACGTTTAGTTCTTGGAATAGTATTAAAAAGGCTCATCACGTTGATTTCGTTGCATCCAGGACTTGACAAATTTCCCACTCCTTTGATGTTATCATTGCAACCGTAAGGCATTGCAGTGCCTAATTCTTTTATCCAGAACAACTCTCTATCGGTGCGGTAAGGTGTACTAAGAATAGGACTGTTTGTATGATGGTAAATCTTCTCGATGATTCGAACTTTCATCGTCAAACAGCGGTCATGACCCGGTTGATTGAAATGATTATACAAAATCCTGTATTTGGGATCTTTTGCATCATATCGATGTTGGTTCATCCTACTTCGCAATGTTTGACGAGTTTCACCAACATACAAAAGTCCACAGAGTGTACATTCTATGCCGTAAATGACATTTTTAGTAGAACAGTCCAGAGGTTCAAACGATTTGGTGTAGTACGTTTTTCCAGTTAAATTACTTGTAAATTCAGGAGAAGTTATTAGCATGACGCATGTTTTACAAGTATTATTTTTGTCAGTTTTTATTTTGCAAGTAGTAATGCATGGAGAAGAGTCACAAGTACCTGGAGATTTAAGACAGTCCGAAATATTAATAGAACAAGATTTTAAAATTTGATACGAATCTGAAGTTTTGAAATAATAATTACCCTCTGGCTGAACGTAAGACAAATCGGGGGTATCCCGTAGGATATTCCGTGGAACGCATATATCATTTGCTACCCTGTTCCGTGTAGTAGCAAATGAGGACCTTGTTAACCCGGGTGACGTCCTAGCCGGTATGTTGTCGTTAATTTCGTTATTCATAATTGCTTAAGTGAAGCTACCAAGTTGCAATGACCTCGGGGAAAAAAAATTCCACCAGCAGTGACATTGGGCATGGTTATAGTAAATAAAGGTAATAACAAAATTACCGAACTCCGAACAATCTTACAAAGGGAAAGTCAAAACTCATAATTATATAAACAGACAAAATCAGTCAACAACCGGAAAACTGTGAAAACCGTAATGACCCTGACTTGGTACAGGCATTTCTAAAGAAATGGTGGGTTGAATCAGATTTTAAGGCGCCAAACCTCCCGCTCTCATTACGGTTCAAAGGTTCCGGCTGTCACTGTAACAGTATTTAAATACAGGAACAAAATAGGTAAAATAGTTGTCAAAGCAGTACCGTATTCGGTGACGTAAATGTCAAAAATATTTTTACGTCACACATTGACAAAAAAAATTCTTGACATATTTGACTCTTTATCTTTATACATTTTCACTATATGAAAATGCATCGCTTATAATTTTTTCTGCAGAGACGGAATATATTTCGACAAGATATTGGTATCGGAATATAAACTTTTTAAGAGATCGAATAAGGCGAATCTTTTTATAGCCCTGGTCCAGTAGCCTGTTTCTCAGATGAAGATGACGTTTCAGGAAATCAGAATAATTGCTACTGCCCCTTGCATAGCGAATCAATTGCGAGATGTAAACACCATATGCAGGAGAAGCTGGTATATTGCTGCACATATTTGGAAAATTTATGATTTTAAAATTGAAGTCGTCCCGCTTATCATAAATTTTAGTACTGAGTTGACCACTGTCGTCAAATTCGAGGTATAAGTCCAAAAATGATGCGGACGAAGCTGTATCGGTGGTCTCTTTAACTTCCAGCTCTGGAGGATATATCAATGGAAGAAATTCTGCAAATCTAGAATTATTGATAGATAAAACGTCATCAATATACCTGTATGTGAAATTAAAGGCTCTAGCCTCATGAATCTTCTTATCTTTTACAAGCTTTTGAAGAAACTCCGACTCATATGAGTATAAAAATAAATCGGCTAGAAGAGGGGCACAATTCGTACCCATTGGTATGCCGACGACCTGCTGAAACAGTGTCCCTCCAAAGGAGACAAATATGTTATCGATGAGGAACTCCAGCATACTGATCACTTGTTCCTCGGAGTAGCATGTTTTACCTTTATGAATTTTGTTTGAAAAATATGTGGAATTGTAGCCTAACACAACAAATTTTGAGCCATAGTTTCTATGACTAAAAGCTTTATGAATTGTTTCTTTTAAGCGGGTTTTTAATTTGTCATGCGGTAGGGTGGTATATAGAGTTGAAAAATCAAAGGTTTTGATGGAGGATACCTGAGAGAAAGATCTTGATTTCAGGTTATCCAAAAGATCTTTAGAGTTTTTCAAAATCCACATGTGATTTATGCCACTACGCGAGTAAACAGTTTCACAAAATTTCTGTTGTCCCTCTTTTACTGCAGACAGAATCTTTGTTAGGTGAATAGACAATTCTTTCGTCGAACAAGTTGATGATCCCGCTATGTACCTTTCTTTGTATGGTGTCTTATGGAGTTTAGGTATCCAATATAAATAGGGTAAATCCTCAGACTTTTTACCAGAGGGAATGTTTAAAGAGGTCATGAATGATCTGTGGTTAGCTAGGATTTCATCTTTGTCGAACGAAGTTGGTTTGTATGTGGTATTACTAGAGGTGTTGCTATTTATACCTAATTCCTTGATTAGGCATTCGAAGTAATATGATTTACATACAAACACGATATTGTTGGAAGCCTTGTCCGCAGGAACGATAACATATTTGTCATGAAGAGAGGAAAGACACTTAACAGCTTCTTGGTCTTTAAATACAGACTTAGGTCGACTATTAACACAATTTTTGAGTTTGTGAATCCGACCTTGTACTAGAGACCTAATTGTTCTAACCCAGTCTGACAAGGACTCTAACTCAGGATCTTGGTCTACTTCTCTCTTTATCCACCTTCTGGCATAATCTTCAACAGCATCCATAATTATCTTGAAATTATGTTTCCAATTGATGTGTTGAGGTTCTCTGAATTTAGGACCATGAGAAATCACCTTTCGGAGACTCTCATGTTGAATGATATTCAGATCACCAGTGATTACATGTCCAGATGGGTTGTATTGAAAAGGAGAGTGGGAGCAGTCACAAGTCAGAGGGTTCTTAAGGTACTCTTCTATGTTAATATCTTGCAATGCTTCTTTGTAGTTGAAAATTTTACGGCCAATGCTGTTAGTGTAACTATAGGAGACAATGGGAACAGATTGATTTTTGAAATATGGTGGAATTTCTTTTACGACCTCTTTTCTATTAAGAATGTTGCTGATGTTAATAGCATCGATTCCTTTGTTAGCAAACGGAATATGGAGGAATTTTCTGTTGTTATCATGAAGAGGTTCAGATCGAACTGGTTTAAAAAGACGAAAGGACGCCACGTCACATATAATACTAGACAATCTGTACTTAGGAGAAAAAGGATCTACGCCTCCTTTGTCAAGTCCAAAATCCCTAAGATCTTTGAGGTAGTTTACAGGTAGTGAAAATAAGATTGTACGAATATGATGAATTCCAAGAGGTTTCTGTATATTAGAAAGTAAATCATTAAAAGTATCTTGTAACGTTCTTGGTTTAGAGGACTTTTTAACATTAGGATGTTGAATTCTTTTATGACCATGGCTACGTTTAGTTCTTGGAATAGTATTAAAAAGGCTCATCACGTTGATTTCGTTGCATCCAGGACTTGACAAATTTCCCACTCCTTTGATGTTATCATTGCAACCGTAAGGCATTGCAGTGCCTAATTCTTTTATCCAGAACAACTCTCTATCGGTGCGGTAAGGTGTACTAAGAATAGGACTGTTTGTATGATGGTAAATCTTCTCGATGATTCGAACTTTCATCGTCAAACAGCGGTCATGACCCGGTTGATTGAAATGATTATACAAAATCCTGTATTTGGGATCTTTTGCATCATATCGATGTTGGTTCATCCTACTTCGCAATGTTTGACGAGTTTCACCAACATACAAAAGTCCACAGAGTGTACATTCTATGCCGTAAATGACATTTTTAGTAGAACAGTCCAGAGGTTCAAACGATTTGGTGTAGTACGTTTTTCCAGTTAAATTACTTGTAAATTCAGGAGAAGTTATTAGCATGACGCATGTTTTACAAGTATTATTTTTGTCAGTTTTTATTTTGCAAGTAGTAATGCATGGAGAAGAGTCACAAGTACCTGGAGATTTAAGACAGTCCGAAATATTAATAGAACAAGATTTTAAAATTTGATACGAATCTGAAGTTTTGAAATAATAATTACCCTCTGGCTGAACGTAAGACAAATCGGGGGTATCCCGTAGGATATTCCGTGGAACGCATATATCATTTGCTACCCTGTTCCGTGTAGTAGCAAATGAGGACCTTGTTAACCCGGGTGACGTCCTAGCCGGTATGTTGTCGTTAATTTCGTTATTCATAATTGCTTAAGTGAAGCTACCAAGTTGCAATGACCTCGGGGAAAAAAAATTCCACCAGCAGTGACATTGGGCATGGTTATAGTAAATAAAGGTAATAACAAAATTACCGAACTCCGAACAATCTTACAAAGGGAAAGTCAAAACTCATAATTATATAAACAGACAAAATCAGTCAACAACCGGAAAACTGTGAAAACCGTAATGACCCTGACTTGGTACAGGCATTTCTAAAGAAATGGTGGGTTGAATCAGATTTTAAGGCGCCAAACCTCCCGCTCTCATTACGGTTCAAAGGTTCCGGCTGTCACTGTAACAGTATTTAAATACAGGAACAAAATAGGTAAAATAGTTGTCAAAGCAGTACCGTATTCGGTGACGTAAATGTCAAAAATATTTTTACGTCACACATTGACAAAAAAAATTCTTGACATATTTGACTCTTTATCTTTATACATTTTCACTATATGAAAATGCATCGCTTATAATTTTTTCTGCAGAGACGGAATATATTTCGACAAGATATTGGTATCGGAATATAAACTTTTTAAGAGATCGAATAAGGCGAATCTTTTTATAGCCCTGGTCCAGTAGCCTGTTTCTCAGATGAAGATGACGTTTCAGGAAATCAGAATAATTGCTACTGCCCCTTGCATAGCGAATCAATTGCGAGATGTAAACACCATATGCAGGAGAAGCTGGTATATTGCTGCACATATTTGGAAAATTTATGATTTTAAAATTGAAGTCGTCCCGCTTATCATAAATTTTAGTACTGAGTTGACCACTGTCGTCAAATTCGAGGTATAAGTCCAAAAATGATGCGGACGAAGCTGTATCGGTGGTCTCTTTAACTTCCAGCTCTGGAGGATATATCAATGGAAGAAATTCTGCAAATCTAGAATTATTGATAGATAAAACGTCATCAATATACCTGTATGTGAAATTAAAGGCTCTAGCCTCATGAATCTTCTTATCTTTTACAAGCTTTTGAAGAAACTCCGACTCATATGAGTATAAAAATAAATCGGCTAGAAGAGGGGCACAATTCGTACCCATTGGTATGCCGACGACCTGCTGAAACAGTGTCCCTCCAAAGGAGACAAATATGTTATCGATGAGGAACTCCAGCATACTGATCACTTGTTCCTCGGAGTAGCATGTTTTACCTTTATGAATTTTGTTTGAAAAATATGTGGAATTGTAGCCTAACACAACAAATTTTGAGCCATAGTTTCTATGACTAAAAGCTTTATGAATTGTTTCTTTTAAGCGGGTTTTTAATTTGTCATGCGGTAGGGTGGTATATAGAGTTGAAAAATCAAAGGTTTTGATGGAGGATACCTGAGAGAAAGATCTTGATTTCAGGTTATCCAAAAGATCTTTAGAGTTTTTCAAAATCCACATGTGATTTATGCCACTACGCGAGTAAACAGTTTCACAAAATTTCTGTTGTCCCTCTTTTACTGCAGACAGAATCTTTGTTAGGTGAATAGACAATTCTTTCGTCGAACAAGTTGATGATCCCGCTATGTACCTTTCTTTGTATGGTGTCTTATGGAGTTTAGGTATCCAATATAAATAGGGTAAATCCTCAGACTTTTTACCAGAGGGAATGTTTAAAGAGGTCATGAATGATCTGTGGTTAGCTAGGATTTCATCTTTGTCGAACGAAGTTGGTTTGTATGTGGTATTACTAGAGGTGTTGCTATTTATACCTAATTCCTTGATTAGGCATTCGAAGTAATATGATTTACATACAAACACGATATTGTTGGAAGCCTTGTCCGCAGGAACGATAACATATTTGTCATGAAGAGAGGAAAGACACTTAACAGCTTCTTGGTCTTTAAATACAGACTTAGGTCGACTATTAACACAATTTTTGAGTTTGTGAATCCGACCTTGTACTAGAGACCTAATTGTTCTAACCCAGTCTGACAAGGACTCTAACTCAGGATCTTGGTCTACTTCTCTCTTTATCCACCTTCTGGCATAATCTTCAACAGCATCCATAATTATCTTGAAATTATGTTTCCAATTGATGTGTTGAGGTTCTCTGAATTTAGGACCATGAGAAATCACCTTTCGGAGACTCTCATGTTGAATGATATTCAGATCACCAGTGATTACATGTCCAGATGGGTTGTATTGAAAAGGAGAGTGGGAGCAGTCACAAGTCAGAGGGTTCTTAAGGTACTCTTCTATGTTAATATCTTGCAATGCTTCTTTGTAGTTGAAAATTTTACGGCCAATGCTGTTAGTGTAACTATAGGAGACAATGGGAACAGATTGATTTTTGAAATATGGTGGAATTTCTTTTACGACCTCTTTTCTATTAAGAATGTTGCTGATGTTAATAGCATCGATTCCTTTGTTAGCAAACGGAATATGGAGGAATTTTCTGTTGTTATCATGAAGAGGTTCAGATCGAACTGGTTTAAAAAGACGAAAGGACGCCACGTCACATATAATACTAGACAATCTGTACTTAGGAGAAAAAGGATCTACGCCTCCTTTGTCAAGTCCAAAATCCCTAAGATCTTTGAGGTAGTTTACAGGTAGTGAAAATAAGATTGTACGAATATGATGAATTCCAAGAGGTTTCTGTATATTAGAAAGTAAATCATTAAAAGTATCTTGTAACGTTCTTGGTTTAGAGGACTTTTTAACATTAGGATGTTGAATTCTTTTATGACCATGGCTACGTTTAGTTCTTGGAATAGTATTAAAAAGGCTCATCACGTTGATTTCGTTGCATCCAGGACTTGACAAATTTCCCACCCCTTTGATGTTATCATTGCAACCGTAAGGCATTGCAGTGCCTAATTCTTTTATCCAGAACAACTCTCTATCGGTGCGGTAAGGTGTACTAAGAATAGGACTGTTTGTATGATGGTAAATCTTCTCGATGATTCGAACTTTCATCGTCAAACAGCGGTCATGACCCGGTTGATTGAAATGATTATACAAAATCCTGTATTTGGGATCTTTTGCATCATATCGATGTTGGTTCATCCTACTTCGCAATGTTTGACGAGTTTCACCAACATACAAAAGTCCACAGAGTGTACATTCTATGCCGTAAATGACATTTTTAGTAGAACAGTCCAGAGGTTCAAACGATTTGGTGTAGTACGTTTTTCCAGTTAAATTACTTGTAAATTCAGGAGAAGTTATTAGCATGACGCATGTTTTACAAGTATTATTTTTGTCAGTTTTTATTTTGCAAGTAGTAATGCATGGAGAAGAGTCACAAGTACCTGGAGATTTAAGACAGTCCGAAATATTAATAGAACAAGATTTTAAAATTTGATACGAATCTGAAGTTTTGAAATAATAATTACCCTCTGGCTGAACGTAAGACAAATCGGGGGTATCCCGTAGGATATTCCGTGGAACGCATATATCATTTGCTACCCTGTTCCGTGTAGTAGCAAATGAGGACCTTGTTAACCCGGGTGACGTCCTAGCCGGTATGTTGTCGTTAATTTCGTTATTCATAATTGCTTAAGTGAAGCTACCAAGTTGCAATGACCTCGGGGAAAAAAAATTCCACCAGCAGTGACATTGGGCATGGTTATAGTAAATAAAGGTAATAACAAAATTACCGAACTCCGAACAATCTTACAAAGGGAAAGTCAAAACTCATAATTATATAAACAGACAAAATCAGTCAACAACCGGAAAACTGTGAAAACCGTAATGACCCTGACTTGGTACAGGCATTTCTAAAGAAATGGTGGGTTGAATCAGATTTTAAGGCGCCAAACCTCCCGCTCTCATTACGGTTCAAAGGTTCCGGCTGTCACTGTAACAGTATTTAAATACAGGAACAAAATAGGTAAAATAGTTGTCAAAGCAGTACCATATTCGGTGACGTAAATGTCAAAAATATTTTTACGTCACACATTGACAAAAAAAATTCTTGACATATTTGACTCTTTATCTTTATACATTTTCACTATATGAAAATGCATCGCTTATAATTTTTTCTGCAGAGACGGAATATATTTCGACAAGATATTGGTATCGGAATATAAACTTTTTAAGAGATCGAATAATGAGATAGACCGAGTTGCCTTTAGCGCTTTGGATGTTGATTGACCCTATAGTTGTGTTGGCGGGTCGTGATTTTTTGTCTTGTGCCAAATAGCTGTTGTTGCTCGGCCAGCCCCTAAAAAAGGCGACTGACTTCCATTTGTTGGGTTTGTGTGTACATTTTCAGGTATTAGTTGGCTACCTCCTTCACCCATGTTTTCTCTATTTACTAACGGAGTCTTATCTCTATTTTGACTTTTTCTCCATTGTAGGTTCAGAGTACGGCATTCTCCACTTTGTCTATGTTGTTGTAGACTACTGTTTTGTTGTATCTTGTCATGTTGACTCATTCTATGTTGATTGCTTGGCCAGGGTGTATTAATTTTTGGAGATATGTCGCCAATTGGAATTTGGTAATGCACTGGAGTTTGGTGGCTAGATTGCTTCTTTATTTGCTGATATTCGCTTCTTTGTATTGGTTGATGCCAGTTGAATTGTTGTATATCGTTGTCTTGATATCTTTTATTGTACTGAATTGGTGGAGTCTCTGTATATATATCAGGTCTATTATAGCCCTTATGTATAGGATCTTGGTTCCTGTTGTTTGTTCCCATTTCATACTTCTGTGAGTTATGTTGGCCATGTGCATGTGTATGTACGATACTTGGTTGGACTTGCTCTAGATGCCCTATATTTTGAGCTCTTGGAAAAGTAGTTTGCATGTTACACTTAGTATGTTTTTCCTTAGCCTCTAAAAAGTTTAGTTTGCATTTCATTTCATTCATTTCCATATTATGCTTCATTTGCATTTTGGTAATTTCGAATTTATGATTCATATCTTCCTGAAGTGTTCCTATTTTGTCCATGAATGTCGATTCGAGTATATCGAGCCTGTAGGAGAATGATTGGTGTTCCTGAGTTTTGTGTTCAGTTGTCCTGTTGGTCGGATTTGGTATACCAAGTTTGGCCGTTAATAATTGGATTGTGTTTTGGTAGTCCTTGTTGGTTTCTTCCAGCATCGTTATCCTGGCTTTACAAGCAGCTAACTGAGTTTCTAGACTAGATTGAACAGTATGTTCTTTCTTTCTCTGACGTTTTTGTTTTGGCTTATCCCCATCTATAGTTAGTGGATGTACGCAGTTGGCTTGGCTATGTAAAATTTGGGGTGCAGCTCTTGTCATCATATTTGAATGTTCTATTTCGGCCACAGGTGGTCTCAACTCAGATGTTTTGTTGTTCACTTCTCGTATTTGCTTGAGCTCTGTATCTCCCTCCCTGTCTATAGTTGGCGAGTTCTTATGGTTGTTAGATACAGTTTCGGTAATGTCTAATAGCTTAGGAGATGTTTCTTCATATGGCAAGGTTTCATCCAGAGTTCCACACATTACGCATATATAGCTTTCTAAGTGATCTTGCTGTTCATTTGTACATTTAATGTGGTACCAGTTTGTACATTGTATACAGTCTATTGCCGGTTCAGCATCAAGGATATACTCGTTACATTGATGGCACTTTATTTCATATGACGTATCCAGTAGCCCTTCTCTCTGATGTGTTACTAACTCGTCACTGAGACAAGATACATATATAGTTGTCATATGGTCCTGTTTGTCTAGGTGTTTATTGTTTTCATTTTCTATAACAGGGACTTTACTGGTATTTTCTTCCACTTGTCCAATTTCAGTTATTTTACCATTATTTCCGTTCACGTGTACTGTTTGTCTTTTCGCTATTGTTTTGCTACAACTGTTTTGACTGTGGCTATGAATGGTTTCAGAGTCTTTCGTATTTTGAACGTTAGTCAGTGATCTTTTGTATATTTCTCCAATTTTTCTATTTAGGGTTTTGTAGTCTATGACATCTTTCATCTTATCGCATATGGTTTCCAGATGGCTTTGTATAAATTCATCCAGTTTATATCCATTGACATCAATACGACTAGTTGTATTGAATAGATTGATTCTATATAATTGTTTATTTGATCTTCCTTGTCTATTCCTGACAGATATGGACTCCTCAGTTATAACAGGTTCAATGCTTATATCTCTGTTGTCTAGTTTGCTCCATTTAGTGTGCACAACTATTGATTTATCCAATGAGTTGTTGTAATGTTCATATATTGCCTTTTTTAGAATTTCATATGCGGCGGCGGAGCATGTTAGCACTAGGGTCCCTGATTTAAGTTGTATATCACAGTCCAGTTCTCTTTCTGATGCTTCTATCTTTTTTCCGAGTGCTTTCTTGCTGTTTAAATTATAGTTCATAGTGTGGCTACTTGTGGCATTATTCCTACTTGGTGTATACATTTGTGGAGGGTTACTTATTCTGCTGCTAGATCGTGTAGAGAGTGCCATTTTGTTGGTGTAAGATCAAATGGGTCAGCTAGAAGATCTGCTTGCCTGAACTTAACTACTTTAATCACCAGCACGCTTCTTTGATTCGGTCTACTATTTCTCTAAGCCAGACCCTTGGCTTTGCAAGTTTTTGTGTTGGGTGTACACCGTCTTTGTAGAGTTTAAAGTTGTAATAGTGCCAAGTGTCTCGTTGCGACCTTCTCCTGTGTCTAGCGCTTGCCTTCAGAAATTTTTTAATTTATCATGATCAGATTCCATCTGTATTTTACCGGAAGTTGATGTTTCTATGGCGGTTTGTGTAAACAACAATTTTTTTGGGGGCTAAAATTTGCCTTTTCAATGGAAATTGTGTGTTGTGCAAGTAATGGTTAGATCTTACTAAATCTCTGTTGAGTCTTCTATTCTTTCTTTGAATCCTCACTACGCTTTTAACGAATTTCCAGAAAATCATTCATGTCTCTGAAACCGTTGTAATCCTATGACACTTCAACTTGAAAATTCTTTCAAAATTTAACTGAAAGTCTTCAAAATAACTTCACAAATATTGAAATGTGTCCAAAATGTATTCAATGTCACAAACAAATTCACGTTTTATATCACTTAAAACTCCTTAAATCCAAAAAAAAACCTCCTTGAATTTGAAACAGCTGACTTTGTTGCTAGACTAGATCACGCAATATCATGAATATATTAAAATTAAAACAAACACGAACAGAATAAAATGCCAAGTCTGAATGGATTGTCCACTTCATCAATTTCGACGTCAAATGCGTTTTCAAGACTTTTGTGAATTTTGCGCCTGTTAGCGTCGAAAACGTAAATGGTTTTTCCGTTGCTTGTACCATGAATCTGATCACATTTGTCAAAACATATGGTCAATTAAAAGAAGAAAACTTGGAAAATCAAATACCGGAACCACAGTACCCTTAGATCTAAAAATGACAAAATCTTAATGTTCTTTTTAAATACCGAAAATACGACAAACTTTCTATTTAAAACCAAAGATTAAATATACATAGAGATGTTCATGACATGAACTTACACAAACATGACATGGCACTGAAATAAAAAGCGTAATAGAGACAACCGCACAGTTTTTAGTGTAAACACATCGATAGGTTTTATTGGGACAAAAACCAAATTTCGCGTAATGAACTTGTTAATTACAAGACAGTCGCAGAGAATAGAAAGATTCATCAAATTGTTTCGAAGGAAAATTCTCCGGGAATTGGTAACAAGTCATCTCTCTTGCTACGAATGCGAATTGTGTTTAAACCGAAATAATCAAAACTGTACAAACAGGAAGTTCATTGGAGATTATAAATTAATGCAAATGAAAGTAATGAATTCAGAAACCATTGAGCGTAGTGAAACAGACACTGACAAAATTCATGAAAATATATCAAACCTTATCAATATTGGTTCCGTTGTGGCTGTACTCGCCGACGATCCGGATTATGAATTCTATCTTATGAAAGTTAACCGAAAGCCGTTCGTTTTGAAGAAAGAGGATCGAGATGTTTGGGTGGTGGTACTTTTCCAGCTGGGGCAAAAGTAGTGGAAGGATTTTACTATGACAGATGTGAAAATAACCCATTTTTGTATAAACTTATCCCTAAAATAACGGCGTTTGTTTACGCTATGGCAGTCCGCTACATTTGTGTTGAATTAAATCCTTGCAAAACTGTTGCAATACCCGAGCATTTGCACTTAGATATTGTAAAGAGTTTAGAATAGACATTATCATATAGTAAATCAAACTTTGTTTTATTGCCTGTTTTATTTATGTTATCCTTGGTTGTGACAATTTAGAAACGCAAAAAGGGGGGAAAATATGGTAGTAATGGCAAACAAGCGACAATATAACCAAAGCAAAACAAAAACAAAGAAATAAAAACAAAGAAATAACAACAAAGAAAACAAAACAAAAACAAAAACAAAAAACAAACAAACAAAAGAACAATCAAAAGAAACGAAAAATAAATGAGCAACACGAATAATGCAAAACTTATGTGTTTTGGAAGCTTAGTAGTTCATTATTCATGTGTTAGAATCGAAAAAACAAGCAATATTATTTCGACTATCTCACGGAAAATTTTAATGTATTAAAATACTTAAATATATGTGCTTTGGTTGTTTAAGTGGTTCCTACTTTTTACAAAATTTTATCACTCAAGTTCCACTTGTGAAGCAGGTACAACATTTGGCTTAATGCGTTACAACGTTGAAAACGTCGCTTTTTAGCGTTACGTTACGTTACGCGCAACATCTTGCGTTCAGTCATTACTTTCATCATTAGAATAATAGGGCTTTTAACCGAAATAGTGTTTTAGTGTGCCTGGATTGAATACCAATTTTAAATGAACATTTTTACAAATTGTATTAAATCTGAAGCGAACATTTTTTACACTGAAGACAAATTTTTTAAGACCTTTTAAGCTGAACTGATCATTCTGTTTTCTTTTACTTACTATGTAAAAATTTGTATAGAATCGAGTTCTCACAGTGTACATATAAACACATTTTTGCACGCATTGGTGGATGCACACATTTTTAAATGCAGCACAATATTTAGTGGGTGCGGGTGTATATAATAGTTTTACCACTATCCTGCCGTAATACGTAGGAGTGCGCCGACATTAAAGAACGGCGGTCCATACCAATCGGCAAACCTCGGGTGAGTCCGCTTCTCTCCCTCAATACCTCGGCTGTAATACGTTATTTGATATGCGTCTACGCGTCACATTTCTTCGCCGGAAGACCGTATCACTTCAATCAAACATAGCGCACCGCGAATAATTTCTAAAATGGCGACAATAGATGAGTTTGCTTTGAAAAATATTGGTCTTTGATGAAGGTACGGAATCAGCCGACATTGCGACGAGTGAAAATATATTATTATTGGATGAATATTCGAAAGTGAAATTATTATAATACCTCCTTCATTGAAGATTTCCGAAAGTAGTTCCAATGGGAGCTATCGTAATACGGACGAGGTATGATGAAGGTACGGAATCAGCCGAAGTTGCGACGAGTGCGGTCCATACCTGAAGAAAGAAAGAATATTCGTAATATGACGTAGACCAATCGTACGCAACCTCCGACGTAGTCTCAGTGTCACTATTTTACGTTCTATTTTCATGACATATCCCCCAAACAATGTTCTTCAGATATTTAATGGAAATTTACAAAACAGTTGTTCTTTAAATATCTGCATAAATGCAGCATAATTAAAAATCGTGCACACAAAAATAAATGTTAAAAAAACCTGTGTCACGTCAATTCTGAACTTGCTTGCAGGGTAAATACTGTTTTCCAGTTCAATATACCTTTTGTATTCTCAAAAAAAAAAAACCAACCAAACAAATAACACTAGCACAAATTAAATTTTAGCTATGTGTAGATTTTTTTCTTTTAATTTCCCCTCACATTCCCCTTCCATCAAACGGTACGGGTGACTAGGTTGGGTTTGGAATTGTATGATAGCAATTTCAGTAGTAAATAGAATTATAAGATTGTGTTTCTTGAAAGCAATGCGTTAAATGAATTGCCATTTTAAAATCTTAACGCGGAAAAAACTTATATATTTTTACCGACAATTCAGATTTCTTATTTGTAATACATTTAATAGGATAAATTACGCCCGACGTGGACACCATATTAACTATTTTGTGGCTTGAATGATCCAATTAAAAGAAACGACACAACATTACATCGTCGTTTTTCTTTGAAATTGTAACGAATTGCCATAGAACGTCCTTATGTCCTAGTTAAAACGTCATAGATACCTATTTGGTTCAGACATGTCAGGTTTTCCTCTAATTCATGGACGGCCTTAACCCTCTTGCTGTCGAAGCTGGTACTGCTTCAATGTACTTTATATTCCGGGAAATACTGAACCGATTTTCAAAATTACAACTATTTTGGAAAAGTTAAATATCCTTTATACCACCACCATGACTTACAGGTATCTCATGTATATATTTAAAGATGAGACATGATATCAGTCTTTATACAATTTGATATACACGTATCCAGTGCCGTCCTTAACGCATGGGCACACTGGGCTGTTGCCCGGGGGCCCCACGAAAATAGGGGCCACATGCTAATCTATGTATGTTGTGTACAGCATGTTTTTTTATTTTTATTTAAACCCTTATTTTGTTGGAAGTACCAATACAATAAATATATGTTTAATTTTATCGACATTTACATTTTTATTCCTGTGAGTGGTTGTGTAGGTAAGGGCCCCCAGTGCACTGCTCTGCCCGGTGGCCTATAATGCTGACAAGCCGGCCCTGCATGTATCCATGATTATCTGACATCGTAATTATTTAAAAACTAATTCGGATACTTCTTACTCAAATTTAAGGTATATGGAGATTTACATTTGAATTATGTTTGTGCGAAATAATTCAAACTACAGAGGAGTTCTATTATGTATAATTATCGATTAATATTTTCCTGATTTACCTTATTTTTCACTGACTAACGGATAATATTTAAATTGTTATAATTTTGAAAATAGAAAAATGATAAATAAACTAAGAATTGACAACTCTGGATAGAGAATGCTTGCAGGTTGAAACAGAAGACATTTAGTCACTAACCTTTACTCTGTGACAAATCACAATGATCATTGTGTTTAAAATTCAGAAGGATCGGAAAGCAAGACCAAAAGTTGTCGCACACAAATCATTGTCTAGACGGATGACAATGATGACAGAACCATTTACAAATCTGCAATGAAAGGAGTACAATTCATTGTCATAGGAATTTTTAAAAAAGTATGACCATAACGAACATAATTGTTGATTCGCAAAAAATGACAACATTATCCATGTCCTCACATGCATGACCTATTTCTGTTCTGATCACCACAAAAAGGTATTATATTCGTTACACCATGTTACCACAACCTGTTGTTTTATGGAATGACCATTTAATGTTAAATATGGAAGCTTCTCTTTGATGAGTTGGTGTGGTAGGATGCCATACAAGATAGAATGCCAGTGGCGTGGCTTACATGTATGCTTGTATGCTTGAGCATCCAATCATTTTGGTAAAATAAAAAAATAAAGAAAAAGAAAATAAAACAACAGCAGACGAGAAAGACAGAGATCGCTTCATCTTATAGACAGTAGTGACTTGGGTTTGCGCATTCAGTTTAACGTCGATGGAAAACAAGATGGAACATGTCCGAAGTGAAGCCAAAAACTCTATATGAAACGCTGGTGCTCACAAACATTGAGCTGTATCCTTACATTGCAACCATTCTACTGACCCTTCTTACAATGCATGCATCAACCGTATTAAAATGTATGTTACTGTTAGACGTACAATAACGACTGCGTGTCACTCTGCTCTTTTACCCTCCATATTTACATAGAGATTGAGATCGACAGGCAAGAGGTTATCTCAATTTTCGCACACCAGAAGATAAAAAAACTAGATTTTGTATGAAGATTCTAGACTAAAAACTTCTATTGCTTTCTCCTATTTTCGGGATACTTATAGTATACCAGTCAGGGGCGCCCCCCTAAAATTGGAAAAAATATGATTTGTTTGGCGTAAAATCGTGATTTTTCACACGAAATACACCCAAAAAAACCCAACTTCAAATCCTGGACCGCCCCTGCTACTAACATAAAATTATTGAACATATGTTTATCTGACAATATCTATTTAGACTACTTCAATCGTAGTTATGAGATTAATACAATGTGAATTTCGTAATTTTGTAATATTTGCAGAGTATATGTAGTGACATCAGCAAGCTCTTAAGAATACTTCCATCAAGGTACAAATGGCTTATTATTTTTCTTTGTCTACACCGTAAGTAATAATCATGTATCTGCCAAACCCTCTTCATACCGCAGTTTTCTTAAATTCTTCAATTGCAGAAAATATCAGCGTCAAACAATAGCGGACTGAGGTTTTAAAGTGCTAAAAATCGTTTTCGGTCGGGGGAAGGGGGTCTTTGCCACCTACCAGGGTTCTGTCCTTGACCGACTGTGGTGCTTCAGCGGCCCCAGACCTGACCGAACTTCTTATCTCTAAAGCACCCACTTCATATAGTGCCAAGCTACGCCACCGAAAGCATAGTTGTAGGCGGAATTAAATATAGAATCAGGTGAGCAAAGGGTATCCAGTAATTCAATAGAACGTCTTAACAGTACACAAATGATTTACTCCCATCGTCTTCATATTACAAAAATTAAAAAGTTGTTTTATTGTAGAAAAGGCGCATGTTGGAAGAACAAAAACTGTTCTAGAAGAATAATTATAGAGGCTGATATAAAGTAAAATGTGACTAAGGTACTTTAGTAGTAAGAATGTGTCGACGAGAGATGTGGCGTTTGAAGGTTGGGTAGAAAACCATGTTTATTAATGATATCTGACACAGAAATAGGCGTATTTTGAAAAGTTGACTATACACTATTGTCTTAAAAAATACGGACATACCTGTTGAAGAGATTTATCAGTTGGAACAAAAACAAAATATTTGTTTAATTCCTTTAATGTATATCTAATTATAGAGACTGACACATTTTTTTGTTTGATTTTTTTTATGAAATTATTCTCAAAATGTGTAATTTCACAAATTCATTATGTCCATAAATTTTGATATAAAATTGTTTAGGGATTTCTTTTTCATCAGCACTCTCCTGAATACAATTAAAAGATAAAGGGTCAAAGATGACATAACAACAACTTCTCCTGTTGAATTTTGAAGGTAATTTAGTTCTAGATTAACATGACGGGTGCCACTAGTGGAGCAGGAACTGCTTACCCTTTCGGAGTACCTGAGTTCACCCCCGGTTTTTAGTGGGGTTCGTGTTACTCGATTTTTAGTTTTATGTGTACGTTTTGTAGATCGTTGTTTGTCCTTTTGTACTTTTCCTTCTGACCATTGTGTTGTCTGTTCTTCTTCGATATACGGATTCTGATTACTCATTTGGTATCTTCAAACTCTTCTTAGTTTCTTTGAAGAAAATGTATAACAACTTTATCTTGAAAAGTGTTTAAAACCGCCACATTTGTGTGCGGTCCCAAAGTCATGACCGGAATTTCCAACGGCATATGTTGTGGTCTTTTTATGTGCATGTTTAAAGGGGTTAAATGATAGATGGTCCCAAAGTCATGACCGGAATTTCCAACGGCATATGTTGTGGTCTTTTTATGTGCATGTTTAAAGGGGTTAAATGATAGATGGTCCCAAAGTCATGACCGGAATTTCCAACGGCATATGTTGTGGTCTTTTTATGTGCATGTTTAAAGGGGTTAAATGATAGATCTAAGATGGGTGTTCGTTTTGTTGATGTTGGTGGAATTGTCGAACCATCACTGTTTTAATCTTTTTTTAATTTATTTACTAATTTGACAACATGACCACAAAGTTAATATATATATCAACTTAGAACGACTGCATGAATTAGGACAATTATTTTGTTCATCCACAGCAACTGCTATATTAAAACTCATGCCCCTGCTATATTATTTATAGGAGTAAAAATCAAATAGACGTGTTGGTATTATCAAAATAAGGTGGAACGAGTTTTTGATATCAAGGTTCCTTGGTATTTCTGATATATTTATAAAGTCTAAGCTCTTTTTCATGCAAAATATTTTGTGGTTTGCTGATTTATCTATTTTATGGGGGCCCGGGTGGCTCAATGAGTTAGGTCGTTGGATGTAACAACTCATACAAGCCTATCACCAATACGGCGTGGGTTCGTGCCCAGCTTTGTAAATTACAAAAAAGGGTGCACTCGACTCGCAGCCGCAAGTGATAAAGTTTACCAGTGGTGGTTCTCTCCGGCTTCCTCCACCACTAAGACTGCATGGTCGCCATGATATAGCTGAAATATTGCTGAAAATGGCGTTAAACACCAAAGTTCAAATTCAAATTCAAATTCTATTTTATGTGAGAGCAAAAGGCATCAAAGATATAAAAAAAAACACAAAAAAAAAACACAAAAAAAACAACAACAAAACAAAAACATCGAACATGAGGTAAAATGTTCAAACTTAGCATCGTGTTATCGGTTTTCGTGCTATTATCGATTTTCCGAAATAGCGATTAACAGTGTTAACCTTTCATTCATATGATGATTGGAATTTTCAAAGAATGGCTAGTTAAATATTTCTTTGTACATAAGATTGTTTTTAAAGCCATTCTTGTATTTTAATATACTCTCGATTATCTGGCAACTTTTGTTGTCAGTAAAATGGCGTCATCTGTTTTCGTGTGAAGTAATAACAAGGCCGATATACGGGATGGAAACGAATATAAAATCCGGAAATGGGTGGTTTTAAAATTTCATGGTTCTGGCCATCTACCAAATCATACTACATCTAAATAAAATAACAGAATGTTTGAAAATGACCACTTTCAAAATTGTGTTTACTTTAGATGGTTTTTTTAGTGCTGAAACCACAATGCACTGCAAAGTGACATGTATTTTATATAAGAAACAGGCACATTTCAGTCAGCTCTTTGTTTACAAATACGACCAGTGACCCCATGACAGTTACATGACAGGAAGAGCAGGTGTCTGAGAGGCAGACGACATAGTTAAATTTTATATAGCTCTTCTGGATTTTTTTCCAGCTACTTTATAAATGAAGTAAATTTTTAGCATTACAAAAAGTATGGTTCAGTAGGTAGGTTCACTGTTTTTGGTACTTACGTCTTTAAAAGCAAACTTTAACATCTTTTACAGATGTCACGCTGTAGTCTTGTTTATGTTCCATTAAATAGAAACCGGAAGACACGTCAAAAATAATGCGTGCACTGTGGAAATCAAAATAAAATGGATAAAACGAAAACAGATGACGCACGAAAACACATACCGTGACGATAATCATATTTTTCATTTATGAGTGAAAGTGTAAAATATGTAATTCATTCAATTTACTGACAAGTCAAGTGTATACTGCAGGCTGTTACATAAGTGAGCTAGCACTCTAAAAATCAAATGACTCGTCACATTTTTGTGTCTGTTCCAAGCAAGAGCTAAGATTTCTAACTTCTCACCCCTTGGATAAAGTAGTCCGTTAGATTAGGTGAACAAGATTTTTCTATCTTACCCCGGCTCCAGGGTAAGACAAGCTACACGCCGTTTGTCCCGCAAAATTGTTTTCCATTGTTCGACACTTTTTGATGAAATTGCCAGATAATTTTCAGATGCGCGAGCATTCATGGCCGTGTCGGTTTCATATTAAATGCTACTACAACAGCGATAAATGTCTGTACAAAAAATTATTTGACGTTGGTCAAAGGGAGGTAATTGTTTTTATTTACGTTAGTTACATAACAAGGGAGAGTACTCTATATTTTCTCAAAGTAAACCCAATATTGAAAAAAGAGGCAAACATCGTAAAAGGTGCAAGAGTTTGTTATTGTAGAATCTAATATGAAACCGGCACGGTCATGAATGTTCGCGCATCTGAAAATTATCTGGCAATTTCACGCTCATCCAGTGCATCAAAAAGTGTCGAGATATATTGGGGACGACTTATTTTTAGGGCCGAATCTAGTCTCATTCAATTGCAATCGTAACTACTCGGCCATTCTCGCTACCCTGCAAATAACCTCGTATGCATTAGGCGTATAAATCGCACTATTTTTCACATGTCAGTTACATGAAAGTTTGATAAAGTTATATTTTAAGCAATTTTCTATATTTCAATTAAAGTTTTAATTAGTTTTGCATGATTAGATTTTACTTAGTATGTCTTCCTTAATGGATTTTCGTGGACTGTATTTTTGTGCGGCTTAACTTAACTTAACTTCCGGCAAACAATTTAAGAAGAATTTCTACTATGTACGTACGAGGTTATTTGCAGGGTAGTGAGAATGGCCGAGTAGTTACGATTGATTCAATTGAGCTGTCGTTCCTTTATTGGAGTTATCGTTCCTTACGAAATCTCAAAAGTTAACTTCCGCGTAGAAACAAAAATTCTTGTCAGTATGTCAGAAGAGATTAAATAAATTAAAAAATAAATGACTTTTATTACACACGGGTTCCGGGTTTCAGTGGTATCGGACGTACGAGAGAGGGTACGAGACTTCCCTTTATCAATAAATCACAGATAAACTTAACGGGATGATTATTTTCATTTCTGTTTTGATTACATAAATGTTTTAATTAGATAGCTTTAATTACCAAATTTAATTTCTTTAATCATAGATCAATTCTTTAATCTTTTGTTTGACTTCAAAAGACGATACAAGCTGAATTTTATTTGAGAAATATTTGCCAAGCCGATATATAATGGAGGGTTACCCTAATTTGAGATTCAAACTGCAAAATGAACGAGTATCCGTGTATAGATTGTGGCAGCAATGTCCGTCCCAGACAGGAGGCTTTACAATGTGACCAGTGTTCACAGTGGCAGCACAGATTATGCAACACTGGTAAGACCTTTTTATCTAATTGTATCGCTTTTGTATATTATTTAACCCCCAAATTATAAACAGAAAATCAAGAAATGTCGTATATTGAAAGCACTGTCAATTTCCTCAGTTACTCACACGAACACACATAGCATAATTGGTAACGCCACTAGAAAGTATGAAGAATTTTTGTGTGGAAAAGCAATTAATCAGTCCGTGTTAATGAAATGAAATAACCGGGGCTGAATTTCATAATTTGCATAATTACTTTTGTAAATAATAAATGGAGGTCAAAATAATGAAAATATAAATAAAAATCAATATACAAAAACAACGATCTCCGGGATCGATCTACACTGGAATTATCAAAAACACATATCGATCCACTTTTGGGTCATATATTAAAGAACTACTAGTACAAAAATATTGACAATTAATAAGTACCAAACAATTGTGGTCAGTACCGAATATTGTCTCATCCAAGTCCCGAACTGTCCAGTACTGAGTACCGAGATGTCTAGGATTCCTGGCAGATAACGGGTAACATCTACTTTAAACATATTTTATTGTTCAATAAGAAACAATTGGATAGGACACAAGTTTCACAACTTAGAAACGTCTTCTCCATCTGATCGTGACGACAGGGCATTGCAGCGTTTGGTTAGACGGATGTCATTCGCAACCAGTCCCGTACTCAAACAACACTGGCTGCCTAATAAACGTCTGTCAACAAGAACATCAGCGGAACTTAAGTCAAGGAGTCATTAAACGTCCACTGTTGGCAGACCGACATCGAAGATCACGTTTGGCATGGTGCTTAGCACGACGTGGTTGAAATTTAAGGACATGGCGCAAGATCCATATCTCCGATTTCTATGTAAATTTACGAGTTGAAGTGGGGAAACACTCACAGGTAATTTTAGCGATGTATTTTTATCTTGGACAAGAATAATGAGCGTCCCGATTGGATGACCGATTTAAAACACACTGACAACGCATGGTAAAAAGATGCATGTAAAAGAAATCAATGTTATATTTATTCATTAGTTTGATTCTGGAATATTGTTGATCATTGATTTAAACAAGAAAAAAAAAAGGGGGGGGGGGGGGTTGAATTTTATTTGTGAATTTTACAGTTAAATAAATGTTATGTTTCGACAGTTTAAAGAGAAAAATAAAAAATTGTTGCGACTAAAGCTTAAATCAGCGTTAAAAATTGAACTTTGGGAGGGGGAGGGGGGCTATGATGAAAATTTGAAATAAAAACACAGGACCAGACTTTAAACAAAAATAATAATCCAGGATTAGTTTATTATTAAAAAATCCAGGACCACTGTGTCCACGAATTTTTTTTCTTCTAAAGTTAATAATATGAAATATTGACATCCACACTTGCCTTTTGGACAGCACATTTCTGTGTCCACACTTGTGCTGATATAAAAATAATTTACATACATGTATAATAAATATTTTAAATAGTGATTTCTGGTTTATTTTTAGCGATTCAAGTTAGAAACATATGTAAATATAGCCCCAGCTTGATTGTGAAATGTAGAACAGCAATAAAAGAATTGATCCTTTACTTTTAATTTGTTTCTAGATGTAAAGTTGTATAGTCTCTGGCATTCCTTTATATCCATATCCTTTCTTACCAGAATTATCTTTCAAGTTCAAATTTTAGGATTAAAAGAGTAATCTCTCTTTGTTTAAGTTGAATTCAATGGAAAATCCCCATCAGATAATGATATGAATGTAGATGAATTTATAGTGATACAGCTGTATGGAAAGAGGTTTTCTTCATTCGAAAATGACATTGGATCTCCTTAAGAAACATTTCTGGAATGTCTTTAGACATAGCGTGCAATTTTTTTCTTTTGCCAGCACTTGGCATCCGCCCCTCATAAACTTTCTCATTTCAATCTTCTATGAAACCACTAACATGATTTAAACTGTAAAAAAAAATAATTGGAAGCAGTGGCTTCCATTGTATACATGCAGCTATGCCACTGCAAATGTTTCAAAGGATAATAATTTTAAAATACTTTCCCAGTAGGGTCCTATTTTAAACTGGCAGCCACCTTGGACTTCTGATTCATACCCACAATGATGGCATTGTAATGGACTATCCAATTATTTGATGAAAGTTTATGAAAGTCAGTAGACAACAGGCATGAGGTCAAGGTCGGTCGATACATGCCAGGCTGAGCGAGATTGTTGCTTAATGCCAACTCAGCAATTTTTCAGCTATATCGTGGCAAGAACAAATTAATTTTCAATGAGATGATGATGAGGTCCGCTTTGAACTAGACCAACACGCATAGTAGTAATAGTTGGGGAGTTTTTTTAGTGCTAGCTCACTGAATTAAGTCTGCGGGTAGACATGTCATCCCACTTGGACACATTATCCTGATTCCAAACCAACCAGTCTTTGCTCTTTTTCCATAATGCTGCATGCTTAGCAGAGAAGCAACAAATACCAATTTTGTTTCGATTGAACCCAATCAGGGCTCGAACCCACGATAACCAGTACACCAACAATGCGGTTTATGCAAAGCTGAAATATTATGGTCCACCATTAATGTGTTGGACTAAATATAGCCTAGTTTGTAAGTTACATGAAGAAACTAATCTTCTCACAAAAAGACATTGTCAACTCTATCAACCGAAAAAACCATCAGCCAGGAAAAAATTCTAAAACTCAAATTTATTTATCTCTATTTTTTTTGTTTATTTTATGATTTCATTCTTTGACATAAAAAATAATACTTTTTCAACAAAAACATTTTGTTCACATAAATATAACAATACCTGCACATACATAATCAAGGACATGATCTGGAGTTTAATCTCAAATACATAATTATTAGTCACCTAATCAATTCATTTCTTATAAATATTTTATGTGCTTGAAATGGATGCAACATTTCATGAAGGATTTTTATTCCTGGTATTATAGACATGTTATTTCATTCTACTTCAGCTAGCCAGAGTTACAAAATGAAATAATTTCTTGCCAGATATTTGTGGGTAGTTGGAACATATTAAGACAATATCTTGCCGTTAGATGCAAACAATTCATTAAAGAATATAGGTTTTGGAATGTTGAAAACAATGCATCACAACAAGCTTAAATATAGAGACAGAAAATATCAGATTATTAAAATATTTGAGAATATTAAAAAATATATCTGGGTTTACCTGGGACATCCTGATAAATGAAAACCTGTACTTTAAGTACTGTTCTTATTAAAACCAGTTTCAATAATTATCAACCATGATCATCTACAATTCAATAAGAACAATAGTCTTATTTATAGCACTTTTTTTTATGAATTGCACCAACAGCCATGCATCATTTAATTATGATTTGCTACTAATTAGAAATGTTGCACAATAAACAGCAGATATGGCATTGAAAAGAAACCAGATTTTTGTTGAAAATTGATTACACTGTGTATTAAGCCACCAATAACAACTAATGGTGTTACAAATGTTCCATCATTAAACATTTGAGGGGTGTTCTACTCCCATTTCTGTTGTACCAACCAGTATTGTACACTTTACCAGGGAAATAAAACAACCATGTTTCCAGAAAAGCATCTGCAAAACTTGGGACAAGATGACAGACATGCAAAAATAGTGCATATACACTTTAGATTATACAATGCACAAGAAATCATGTTCTTGCCAAGTCCACAAGGAAATCGTGTTCCTGGAAAAAATGAAAATTGAAAAATGATACTTTTATGGGCAATAATATGGATGTAGAACAAGAGAGATTTAGCTTTAATTGTACAATGTAATGAGAAAGTGATTGTTCAAAAATCTTCTTTATATGCTTTAAGAACATATATTTATCTCTAATTTATAGAGTATTTTGTTAATTAGATCATGTTCAGATGTTGGATCTTGATTTTGTTTACAAACAAATCATTGAAGTTATTTACTTTTCTTGGCAAGCATTCAACAACTCCCAAGTTTAAATTGGTAAATGCAATATGTATTACCTTTAAAAAATATATATATATTATAGATTTCCAAGCCATCTGATGGAGTAATAACTACTGTAAACACTGTTAACATACTTAAATTAATATGTTCAAGGACTAGTCTGATATTTTGCTTTAAATAAATTTTTCTATTCATGAGTTTGTGATACACAAACTTTCTACCATATTATTGCACCAAAACAAATTCGTTTCACTAACTTTCACAATAAATCTTTGGCAAAATAAAGTGGGAAATGCTGACAGCAGCCTGCAGCTGTTTAAAAAAAAAAAAAAAAAAAAAAAAAAAAAAAATAGATCACAATATTTTGTCTAGTGGTCCATGTAACTACAATTTACTAAGACAGAACCATACGTTCAATATCACATACAAACTCATTTTTGATGGCAACATATAACATTTTTGAAATCGTTTCTATATAATGTACTACATTGTATGTTATGCTCATGTACTATGTTGAGTATATTTCAACCCTTCCATCACAATCAAGTATTTATGGAATGACACTATTATGCTCTGCATGGACAGAGTCTCATAGATTTAAATTAAGTAGACAATTTCTGATACATTATTAGTTCTCCATAACCACCTCCCTTCTTTCGTTGCCAGCACTTGTGTCCAATAGCACTTATTGGACTAGGTTCGTCAGTCGATATCAGCACTATATGAAATATACACTATGCGTCAATTCACATCAATCTTTACTCTGGAAAATGTACAAATTATTTGTTGCTGCTACAGCCAGTATATTTTCATTAGGATGCCAAGCAGTGTGTAGAATTTTCTTATTGAAGTCTAGACAGTCTACACTAATTTCTTCCTTTTTCCGTTTACCACCCGTACATACTTTCCTTGGTTTAAGAATTGTCCTAGGTTTCATATTTTCCCTACTGGCCTCTAACGTGTTGTCACGCTTACTTTCTCTATCAAACATACGGAAGAAATTATTGTATGACCCAGTCATAATATGCCTGAAAAATAAGAAATATCATTCATAAAGCTTCAAATGTCTTAAATTTTAATGCAAGCACTTGTTTATGTAACTTTGTAACTATTGTTTACAATACCAGCAATCAGTACTCACTGGTGTTAAAAAAATACTTTTTTTTTTTTTGCATGTGTCATTAGTTTAATTTTTTTGAATACAAATGCTCTACTTGTTTATATCTTTCTTAACCAAACACTCCCAAATCAGAATCAAATACAGTGGAACTTGTGCAATCCGACACATAAGTTTTCCCGACATCCTGCGACATCCAACAAAAATTTATGGTCCCTAAGTATTTCTGTTAACTAAAGTAAAACCTGAGTATTCCGACATCCTGTACAATCTGACACATTTCCCTTGTCCCTTGATGTGTCGGATTAGACAGGTTCCACTACACTTTCTTTTTATGACAGGCGACGAAATAAAAATATATCAAACAATTAGATGTATTTCTTCAAAATTAAAAAACTTGACAGGTTACATAGAATGATGGAGAAAGCCCCATCAATCAACTGTCAATCATGTAATATGTGTTTAATTGGCCAAGTTTTCTCCCCAGACCTGCCTACCCATTCTGATTGCTAGAAGTAGTTGTCCCAATATTCTAAAAGTAGTTTACAATTAGATGAAAAATCACTTGTTTTATTTCCTATGGATTCATACCATAACTGACTATTAAGAATCATAGCCGACTCAGAGATTCCCAATCATGCCGGTACGACGGACAAATCAGGTAAAAATCAATTCGGTCCGGAAAAACATTGGTTTCCACCGAACCGACAGTCCGTTATAAAATACTGAGCTTATTGTATAAAAGAGCCCTCCCTGTTTGATCTCCAATTTGTCCATAATTTATTTTGATTAAAACCCAAGTGAAATGCCAGATCAAAACTCTTTTATTGTATCATTTATCGTTCCTCCATGCTTTGATGAAGTTTAAGGACATTAACAAAATTAAAGTCGCAATCTCAGAAAGGCTTTAATGAACGAAAATATCAATATTTGATTCAAAATATTAAAAATACGCTTCCCCAAAACATAATTCTACAAGTAGTTTGAAATTTATATATACCATTCATTTTTACAGATTTATGTAAATGTTAAGATTGGAGAATTTTCCACTTTAATGGTGATATTCATTTATTTTTTTTTATTACAAACACAGTCGGCAATAGGATTCACCCATTTTCATTAAAGGTTTTGTTTACTAATGACGTTCCGGTTTAGAAAGCACAAACGTCACGACCTCGATTATGACGTAAATAAAAACAGTAGTCCCAGCAGTTGTGTCAAGTACATTTTTGTAGGATGATGTTTGTTGATATTTCTGACACGACAGTTCCTAATTTGATTTATGTCTAAAAAATGAAATGTTACCTAGCTGATGATGCTGATGAATTTTATTTACTTTTGTCATCTTCACAGGAATTATCGTTTAAATGTTGGGAGAATTTGGTGATAACTCCTGCTGACAAGTCCTGCTCAGCTCACACGAACTTTGATACGATTTTTGCTTATGGAGTCAGTAGGTAGATATAGCGGGAGGGAAGGATGATAATTTGTTTGAACTTGCCTATGTATTTTTAGATTAACATCATACATACTAATTGAACACTGTCAATGAAGTAAGAAAGTAATGGTTGTTTATTGCCATGAGAGCAATTTTTCAGCTATATCATGTTGAGAACCTACTTTTTGATGAAATGAAGAAGATATGTTTTGTATCAGACCAATTTGCAGTTGGATTTTAATAGAGCTGGCTCTCTAAAACATCAGCACACACAGACATGTTGCTTCACTAAAACACATTATACTGACTGAGCCATCCAGATTTTTTTTAATCCTGTATGCTTTAGAGAAGAAGCAACAAATACAAATTTTATAACAATTGGTTTGACCAAATAGGGGATTTAACCCACAATATACTGTACTCAAGGTGAGGAAACAAACCATTAACTTGTCCATGATGCAGCATATTTGTTTAAATTTTTTAACATAAAACTCTGTAAATGCTTAAATGGAACAATGTACAAACATATCTTCCTTTCTATAGCATAGGTTTGAAGACATTTCCACAATATTTTTCTTTGAGACTGACAAATTTTTTTTGTTTTTTTTTATACTATATTCATCATTATCAGATTATGCTGGAAATTTTTGCTTAGGCATGCTGCCATCAATGTTGCTAGATCACTCGAGTGTTTATATGAAGCTTAAATTCAAGTGCTTGGAAAACAAAACTAAAAGATGCCATAGCTGACCTCTTTCCATTTATTTACCCAAGTGTCAAATTATGTATATTTGTTAATTTATGTCTATCAATTCAAAAAGTGATTTTGATCTTTACAAATAGTTTTGTTATAAAATGTATCTTGGGTAAAGCACCTGCAATATGATTTAGTCGGTCAATCATGTTATCAATTCATGTAACTTCTAACCAAGATCTTCCTGGATGAATTAAGATGTGTTTAATTACAATACTTTTGTAACAGGTGTACATATTAAATCCTTACCTATCATCTCCACTCCAGGAACATTCAAACTTGTCAAAAATGCAGTCATTTTCATATAATGAACATAATTTACTTCGTAAATACTCATGAACTTGATATGTTTCTATTGGTTTCGTGTCCATTTGAAGGTCCCACACTTTGACAGATAAATAGTCTCTTGTTACCATATAGCGACCGTTATGACTAAATTTGACATCAGATATACTAGATATAATTTCAGAGAAAAAACTTCGATTTGTTGGGTCTTCTGGTTCTTCAAATACTGCAAAGACAAAAACGGTTATTATATGTAACCATCAATATAGAAGATTTATTATTCTCTTCAAAACAGAAGTCACCATGCAGTGTTTCAGCTAGACTTTGAAATCTTCAGGACAATTTGAAAAATAGGTGGGCAATGTCCAGGGACTGGTGCCTTGCTGAATCACTGCCATGATGGAATATATAGGTATGAATCAAAAAATAATTACCGGTAGCCATATTTATATTGTTTTTACCACGGGTTGGCACTTTATGCCGAATATTTTACGAGCGGTAGCGAGGGGTAAAATGAAGGCATAAAGTGACAACCTGTGGTAAAAACAATATAAATATATGGCTACCGGTAATTATATCAATTCTAATAGGACAATTACGGAACATTTTCAATCGAAGCAGCCTAGGTCATCCAGTGTTTTTGGCTGTTCCGTTAATTGTCCTGACTGAAATGTTACAATAATATTCCGTTTTCCCCCCAAAGATGTTTGAAATGACAACCGAAAAGGTGTTTCATGCCGATGACAAATATGTTTTGAGATTACTAAATGTTATCATTCATGAACATCAATTCAAAAGAAAGGGAAAATACTACAAATTCCACTTTGACAAGGAGGCGTACACAAAGCCAAAAAACGTCAGGATCTTTATGTTCTAAACTGGAAGTCTTCATATGACACCATGTTGTTTACATGCCAAAATCGTCAACATCATTTCGCGGAATTTTAATTTGTGTGATTTCTAGGACCAGGGATATGCAAAAATACTATATGTTATTCGGGATCTTCGCAAGGGATGTGGGTTTATATTACCTGTCTGTTTTCTATATCGCCTTAGCCGATTTCCAATACACGAATGTTTAGTTATTTTGTGTATTGCATACTTATCAATGTGTACCTTTTACAGGGGAGTGTCATGGAACAGTCACTTATAAAGCACAGACCACGTCTATCTATGATGTAATCGGTCATAGATAAATATTATTTTTACCACAGGTTTGAAGGACGTCATATTAGAATTACTATTTAAATATTATCTTGACCTGTATTCTATGGTAAATAATATTTATGTAAAAGCAGAAAAATGAATGTCGTGATAAATGAAAATAATCATCAGGAACAATTAATTTTGGACTGAAAAAGTGACAACTACATACTCATCCGAACAAAAAAAATGTAAAATTTTATGAAGCAATTAAAAATCAAAATATTCCATTTTCTTTTTTTCCTTTATATTAAAAAAATGTTTTAGTCAACAAAATATGGAACCACAAGTGTTCATAGGTAACGGGGCTCGTCAATTCATGGTTAAGAATTACAGCACAGAGCCTATGGTTAATGTTCCTGCCACTATCATTGCACCAGAACATATTTAAGTTCTACTCCACAAATGTCTTAGGCAGGTGTATTGAGGATTTATAATCAATTTACATTGTCAATAAATTTTTTGCATTCTCATTGAAGTCAAATTGCATCTTTTTAACAGAGGTATGTTTTAACTATGACATTGAGAAACAGTTTGACAATATTGAAAAAAACCCACATCAAAATTGGATAAAAAATAAAATTCTATTATACCTTTCAAGTATACCAAAAATAACAACAACCCCAAACATTAAAACTGATGAGAATTTACACCCATTTAAAGTCAAGTCTGTATCAAGAGGCCACATTTGGGAAAAAGTAAAAGTGGTCTTTTAAGACGGATGACATTTTAAAAGAGGTTTAATTCATATGACATGACAAGAAAAAGGAGACCTTTTAATACAGACGAGACCACATGGAAACATCCTATTTGCCAGGGTGTCTTTTCTTCTTTCTATAACAATTAAAGCTAGAATTTTCTTTTAACAATTTCAACCTTCATTTTGTACCAAGCATCATTATTTTTAAATTTCAAGATTCCATTAACTAGAACTAATATTATCATCCCATACTAAACTGTATCGCAACGTTACCATCATATCCTAATACGACGGCAAATGTTGGTATAAAAATTTGACTTGTCCTAATTTTTTTACCAGATCAATCATTGGTCCACAAAATTTGGAACCACAAGTGTTCATAGGTAACGGGGCTCGTCAATTCATGGTTAAGAATTACAGCACAGAGCCTATGGTTAATGTTCCTGCCTCTATCATTGCACCAGAACATTGTAAGTTCTACTCCACAAATGTCTTAGGCAGGTGTATTGATGATTTATATCCAAGTATTCATTGTCAATTAAATTTCATTAACAAGTGCCAGTTTTTTTTTTTTGCATTCTCATTGAAGTCAAATTGCATCTTTTTAACAGAGGTATGTTACTATGACATTGAGAAACAGTTTTAGACAAAACTGAAAAAAAACACATCAAAATATGATAAAAAAATAAAAATTCTACTATATATAGATAATATACATTCCAAGTAAACAACCCCCCCAATAAAATTGGATTCAGCATTCAATACAGATGAACAACAAATAATGTACAACCATGTAAAGTCTAACCTGTATTAAGAGGTCATCTTTTCGACAAAGAAACTAGAAAAGAAGTATGCCCCCACAATTGATAATTATGGACAAAGTTTTGTTAGGAGTGATTTTTAAAAAATGAAGTGTGTCTGTAAGACACAAATGATGCCCCTGCCTGTCCATAAGAAATTATAAACAAGTCAACCTCCATTATGTGTATAAACATCATACAAAATATTAAAGCTGTAGCTCCAAAACTGTAGGAAATAGCCAGACAAACCATGTATCTATATCCAGACGGATGAAAAAAATGACTCAAGTCCAACTACCTGTCATTTTGAGAATATTTGATGAAAATCAAAATCTTCCATTATGTGTATAAACATCAGTGCCTGAAATGGACGGTCGCCCAGTCGCCAAATGCGACTAATATCTTATTCTTGCGACCAAAAGCTGCTCCAAATTAGGTAGTCACTGGCCCAACAAAAAACGTTTGGGCGATTGCCTATTAGACCGTTAAAAATTGTTGTTTTATCCGAAACCCGACATAAACTGTAACGGTAGATAACTCTTCTGTTCTAGTCGAAAACAGTTTGTTACGAGCACAGCGATTGGTCCAAATACATTTTTGTAGCCAATGAATACACAGCTAATGTAATTTACTGTTCTCCCCAATTATGTATTTTTATCGAGCCAATCAATACACGTTTCCTACACGTTTTCATGTAATACACAAGTATTCACTAAATATTAGAAAAGAAACGTGGTTTTTTGTTTCTTTATGATTTAATTATTAAAATTGTTAAAAATCATGGACGAAGTGGAAAGTTGTGAACAATAAAGAGAATTCTGTCAACTTATGTTTGCGATCTGGTATCCACGTCCACGGTTCGGAAATTTATTCATTCAATCTGCTGCAAAATATACATCATACAACATGTACGAATTTCATTTTACAGAAATTGAAAACCTTTTTGTGTCAATACTTAGGTAATCATTGACAAACTTTTCCCCAACAACGGAGAGAAAATCGTTGACAGTAATGTCAAACTACCGAAACGATCTGGCCTGTCACTTCTTTTAAACTTTTCATAGTTCATGTGTACACTGCTACATTTTAATGACAATTGGGAGTGGTTTTCTTTTTTGGAACCAGAACTTTTGTTTACAAATTAAAAAAAACAGGAAAAGTTAACAGTTGTTTAATATATAACAGAAAATGGCAGCACCGTTTGTTATTTCAACAAACTGGTGAGATACTTGTTTGGAATGAATAACCAACTGACGTTACCCCAAACTGAGAGGTTATTTTACTTTAAAATCACTTCTTCATAGTGGATTGAAACAAGTGATGTCACTCTGGGGAGTGTAAGAGTGGTCCTTGTAGTGGCATTAGTCTACTCTTTTCCGGATGTCTTTAATGTGATTATGGCATTGATCTCCCCTTACACAAACCAGCCTTCTATTGTCCCCATCCGATGGACTAGCATCGTTTCTTAAGACCACCCTAGCCAATGGCGTCAAGGTTGTCAAAAAGGTTATAACAAGTAAATTCAGGTTTCATTAGATAGCAATATATGCATTGGGGTGTTTTTCGCAATTTCAGCTGCACATCTGTACCTACCAAAATTACCTTGAAGACCCCCCCCCCCCCCCCAAGACTAGTGAAAGAATTAATTTTAATGTTATTAATAAAAATTAATTAATCTGAACTGTTTATATATTGATATCTGATGTCTTTTTTTCAAAACAAAATGATTGGGCCACCATTATGCCATTTGGACCAGTGACTAATTTTTTACTGGCCCAAAATTTTTTTTTCGGGCCAGCCCTCATTTCAGGCACTGAACATCCTGGAAAATATTAAAGCTGTAGCTCTTAAACTGTAGGAGGAGTTAGCCGGACAAACCATGTTCCCTTTATGCAGCTAGTACGAAAAAAATGACCAAGTCCAACTACCTGTTATTTTGAGAATATTTGAAGAAAATCAATATCCTGTGGACATGCACACCTCCATTATGTGTATAAACATCCTACAAAATATTAAAGCTGTAGCTCCAAAACTGTAGGAGGAGATAGACGGACAAACCATGTATCTATATCCGGACGGACAAACAGTGGTAAATTAAGTGTTCATAGGTAACGGGGCTCGTCAATTCATGGTTAAGAATTACAGCACAGAGCCTATGGTTAATGTTCCTGCCACTATCATTGCACCAGAACATATTTAAGTTCTACTCCACAAATGTCTTAGGCAGGTGTATTGAGGATTTATAATCAATTTACATTGTCAATTAATTTTTTGCATTCTCATTGAAGTCAAATTGCATCTTTTTAACAGAGGTATGTTTTAACTATGACATTGAGAAACAGTTTGACAATATTGAAAAAAACCCACATCAAAATTGGATAAAAAATAAAATTCTATTATACCTTTCAAGTATACCAAAAATAACAACAACCCCAAACATTAAAACTGATGAGAATTTACACCCATTTAAAGTCAAGTCTGTATCAAGAGGCCACATTTGGGAAAAAGTAAAAGTGGTCTTTTAAGACGGATGACATTTTAAAAGAGGTTTAATTCATATGACATGACAAGAAAAAGGAGACCTTTTAATACAGACGAGACCACATGGAAACATCCTATTTGCCAGGGTGTCTTTTCTTCTTTCTATAACAATTAAAGCTAGAATTTTCTTTTAACAATTTCAACCTTCATTTTGTACCAAGCATCATTATTTTTAAATTTCAAGATTCCATTAACTAGAACTAATATTATCATCCCATACTAAACTGTATCGCAACGTTACCATCATATCCTAATACGACGGCAAATGTTGGTATAAAAATTTGACTTGTCCTAATTTTTTTACCAGATCAATCATTGGTCCACAAAATTTGGAACCACAAGTGTTCATAGGTAACGGGGCTCGTCAATTCATGGTTAAGAATTACAGCACAGAGCCTATGGTTAATGTTCCTGCCTCTATCATTGCACCAGAACATTGTAAGTTCTACTCCACAAATGTCTTAGGCAGGTGTATTGATGATTTATATCCAAGTATTCATTGTCAATTAAATTTAATTAACAAGTGCCAGTTTTTTTTTTTTGCATTCTCATTGAAGTCAAATTGCATCTTTTTAACAGAGGTATGTTACTATGACATTGAGAAACAGTTTTAGACAAAACTGAAAAAAAACACATCAAAATATGATAAAAAAATAAAAATTCTACTATATATAGATAATATACATTCCAAGTAAACAACCCCCCCAATAAAATTGGATTCAGCATTCAATACAGATGAACAACAAATAATGTACAACCATGTAAAGTCTAACCTGTATTAAGAGGTCATCTTTTCGACAAAGAAACTAGAAAAGAAGTATGCCCCCACAATTGATAATTATGGACAAAGTTTTGTTAGGAGTGATTTTTAAAAAATGAAGTGTGTCTGTAAGACACAAATGATGCCCCCGCGCCTGTCCATAAGAAATTATAAACAAGTCAACCTCCATTATGTGTATAAACATCATACAAAATATTAAAGCTGTAGCTCCAAAACTGTAGGAAATAGCCAGACAAACCATGTATCTATATCCAGACGGATGAAAAAAATGACTCAAGTCCAACTACCTGTCATTTTGAGAATATTTGATGAAAATCAAAATCTTCCATTATGTGTATAAACATCAGTGCCTGAAATGGACGGTCGCCCAGTCGCCAAATGCGACTAATATCTTATTCTTGCGACCAAAAGCTGCTCCAAATTAGGTAGTCACTGGCCCAACAAAAAACGTTTGGGCGATTGCCTATTAGACCGTTAAAAATTGTTGTTTTATCCGAAACCCGACATAAACTGTAACGGTAGATAACTCTTCTGTTCTAGTCGAAAACAGTTTGTTACGAGCACAGCGATTGGTCCAAATACATTTTTGTAGCCAATGAATACACAGCTAATGTAATTTACTGTTCTCCCCAATTATGTATTTTTATCGAGCCAATCAATACACGTTTCCTACACGTTTTCATGTAATACACAAGTATTCACTAAATATTAGAAAAGAAACGTGGTTTTTTGTTTCTTTATGATTTAATTATTAAAATTGTTAAAAATCATGGACGAAGTGGAAAGTTGTGAACAATAAAGAGAATTCTGTCAACTTATGTTTGCGATCTGGTATCCACGTCCACGGTTCGGAAATTTATTCATTCAATCTGCTGCAAAATATACATCATACAACATGTACGAATTTCATTTTACAGAAATTGAAAACCTTTTTGTGTCAATACTTAGGTAATCATTGACAAACTTTTCCCCAACAACGGAGAGAAAATCGTTGACAGTAATGTCAAACTACCGAAACGATCTGGCCTGTCACTTCTTTTAAACTTTTCATAGTTCATGTGTACACTGCTACATTTTAATGACAATTGGGAGTGGTTTTCTTTTTTGGAACCAGAACTTTTGTTTACAAATTAAAACTAGAGGCTCCCAGGAGCCTGTATAGCTCACCTGGGTATAATAATAACATCAGTCAATAAAACTTGATAACTTCGGTAAAAAAAATTAACAATTGTAGCCTTCGTCATTTTTATAAATTTGATGAAAAAAGGGCAAGAACTCCAAGATGGGTAATCGGATTTACTTCAAAATTGCAGGTAAATAAAAATTGATCGAAGGGTCGAACCGCCAGACACATTTTTGGAAGAGAACCATTCAATGACTATTTCATCAAAATTTTGTTCTTATTGAGCAAATGGTTTCAGACAAAAAGATTTTTATGGGAATTTCCCATAGGGTCCTATGTTAAATTAAGTTCGGCTGTGGCGGCCATCTTGGTCGGTGTTCTGAAATGCTGGACACAATTTTGGAAGAGGACCACCCAAGAATCATTTCAGCAAAGTTTGGTTGAGATTGGCTCTGTAGTTTCAGAGAAGAAGATTTTTTTAATTTCATCCCCCCTTTTTTCTAATTTGCATAATCGGTCAAACTCGGTAAAAGTTCAAAGTTCATAAAAAATCCCGTAATATATGTTAAAAAGCTCATCATTATGCTTATACAGTTCAAATTTGGGCACTTTCTGGCTTAAAATAGAGCAGTTTTGGCCATTTGAAGAAATTTCTATTTTTAGTAATGGTGGCCATCTTGGATACAGGACGGCGCTGACGGACACAATTTTGAAAGGGGACCACCTAAGGATCATTTCAGCAAAGTTTGGTTGAGATTGACTCAGTAGTTTCAGAGGAGAAGATTTTTTTTTAATTCCATCCCCCCTTTTTCTAATTTGCATAATCGGTCAAAATCAGTAAAAGTTCAAAGTTCATAAAAAATCCGTAATATATGTTAAAAAGATCATCATTATGCTTATACAGTTCAAATTTGAGCACTTTCTGGCTTAAAATAGAGCAGTTTTGGCCATTTGAAGAAATTTCTATTTTTAATAATGGTGGCCATCTTGGATATAGGACGGCGCTGACGGACACAATTTTAAAAGGGGACCACCTAAGGATCATCTCAGCAAAGTTTGGTTGAAATTGGCTCAGTAGTTTCAGAGGAGAAGATTTTTTTTTAATTTCATCCCCCCTTTTTTTAAATTTCATAATCGGTCAAAATCGGTAAAAGTTCAAAGTTCATAAAAAATCCGTAATATATGTTAAAAAGCTCATCATTATGCTTATACAGTTCAAATTTGGGCACTTTCTGGCTTAAAATAGAACAGTTTTGGCCATTTGAAGAAATTTCTATTTTTAGTAATGGTGGCCATCTTGGATACAGGACGGCGCTGACGGACACAATTTTGAAAGGGGACCACCTAAGGATCATCTCAGCAAAGTTTGGTTGAGATTGGCTCAGTAGTTTCAGAGGAGAAGATTTTTTTTTTAATTTCATCCCCCCTTTTTTTAAATTTCATAATCGGTCAAAATCGGTAAAAGTTCAAAGTTCATAAAAAAATCCCGTAATATATGTTAAAAAGTTCATCATTATGCTTATACAGTTCAAATTTGGGCACTTTCTGGCTTAAAATAGAGCAGTTTTGACCATTTGAAGAAATTTCTATTTTTAGTAATGGCGGCCATCTTGGATACAGGACGGGGCTAATGGACACAATTTTGAAAGGGGACCACCTAAGGATCATTTCAGCAAAGTTTGGTTGAGATTGGTTCAGTAGTTTCAGAGGAGAAGATTTTTTTTTAATTTCATCCCCCCTTTTTTCTAATTTGCATAATCGGTCAAAATGGGTAATGGGATTTACTTCAAAATTGCAGGGTAGGTAGATCTTGATATGCTGCACATTTTTGCAATAAACTTAACATCTATCTCTAAATAGTTTTTGAAATATAAGACGAAAAGTATTAAAAGGAAAAAAAAAAATTGATGAAAAAGGGGCAATAACTCCAAGATGGGTAATCAAATTTACTTCAAAATTGCAGGGTAGGTAGATCTTGACATGCTGAGCATGTTTGCAGTTTCAACTTACCATCTGTCTGTTATAGTTTTTGAAATAAAGGACGAAAAGTATTAAAATTTTGAAAATTTGATGAAAAAAGGGAAATAACTCCAAAATGAGTAATGGGATTTACTTCAAAATTGCAGGGTAGGTAGATCTTAATATGCCGCACATTTTTGCAATTTAAAGTTAACCTTTATCTCTTATAGTTTTTGAAATATAAGACGAAAAGCATTAAAATTTTACAAATTTGATGAAAAAAGGGCAATAACTCCAAGATGGGTTATCAGATTTACTTCAAAATTGCAGGGTAGGTAGATCTTGATGTGCTGATCATTTTTACCCCATGTCAGATTTTTGATATTACTAACGGTTTTTGAGATATTACCAAAAACCTGCAATTTTACCATATGTTCTATTTTTAGTAACAGCGGCCATGTTGGTTGGTGCACGGCATCACCGGACACAATTTTGAAACTAGATACCCTAGTAATGATTCAGACCAAGTTTGGTTTCCATTGGTCTAGTACTTTCAGAGGAGAAGATTTTTGAAAAAGTTTACGACGTACGACGACGACGGACGCCAAGTGATGAGAATAGCTCACATGACCCTTTGGGTCAGGTGAGCTAAAAAACAGGAAAAGTTAACAGTTGTTTAATATATAACAGAAAATGGCAGCACCGTTTGTTATTTCAACAAACTGGTGAGATACTTGTTTGGAATGAATAACCAACTGACGTTACCCCAAACTGAGAGGTTATTTTACTTTAAAATCACTTCTTCATAGTGGATTGAAACAAGTGATGTCACTCTGGGGAGTGTAAGAGTGGTCCTTGTAGTGGCATTAGTCTACTCTTTTCCGGATGTCTTTAACGTGATCATGGCATTGATCTCCCCTTACACAAACCAGCCTTCTATTGTCCCCATCCGATGGACTAGCATCGTTTCTTAAGACCACCCTAGCCAATGGCGTCAAGGTTGTCAAAAAGGTTATAACAAGTAAATTCAGGTTTCATTAGATAGCAATATATGCATTGGGGTGTTTTTCGCAATTTCAGCTGCACATCTGTACCTACCAAAATTACCTTGAAGACCCCCCCCCCCAAGACTAGTGAAAGAATTAATTTTAATGTTATTAATAAAAATTAATTAATCTGAACTGTTTATATATTGATATCTGATGTCTTTTTTTCAAAACAAAATGATTGGGCCACCATTATGCCATTTGGACCAGTGACTAATTTTTTACTGGCCCAAAATTTTTTTTTCGGGCCAGCCCTCATTTCAGGCACTGAACATCCTGGAAAATATTAAAGCTGTAGCTCTTAAACTGTAGGAGGAGTTAGCCGGACAAACCATGTTCCCTTTATGCAGCTAGTACGAAAAAAATGACCAAGTCCAACTACCTGTTATTTTGAGAATATTTGAAGAAAATCAATATCCTGTGGACATGCACACCTCCATTATGTGTATAAACATCCTACAAAATATTAAAGCTGTAGCTCCAAAACTGTAGGAGGAGATAGACGGACAAACCATGTATCTATATCCGGACGGACAAACAGTGGTAAATTAAGTGTTCATAGGTAACGGGGCTCGTCAATTCATGGTTAAGAATTACAGCACAGAGCCTATGGTTAATGTTCCTGCCACTATCATTGCACCAGAACATATTTAAGTTCTACTCCACAAATGTCTTAGGCAGGTGTATTGAGGATTTATAATCAATTTACATTGTCAATTAATTTTTTGCATTCTCATTGAAGTCAAATTGCATCTTTTTAACAGAGGTATGTTTTAACTATGACATTGAGAAACAGTTTGACAATATTGAAAAAAATAAAATTCTATTATACCTGCCAAGTATACAACCCCCCCCCCCCCCCCCCCCCCCCCCCCCCCCCCCCCACCCAATAAAACTGATGAGAAATCAAGCTTAAATTTTGAAATTCCCCCTTTATGCAATAGTTAATGCATACTGCTTGCTGCTATGCATTTTTCTGAAAGGGACTTTCCTAGCAAAATCAATAAAAAAAACAAAACTGCATAAAAAACAGATGAACAATAAACAACAACAAATATTGAGGATTTATAACCAAGTTCAAGTTGTCATTGTCAATTAGATTATCAAATTAACAAGTGTTGGTTTTTTTCCATTCTCATTGAAGTCAAATTAGATCTATTTAACAAGGTACGTTTGACCAAAACATTTAAGTGAGCGAGTGATTATTGTTTATTGCCAAATGATTAATTTGTCAGCCATATCATTGTGAGAAAAAGTTACTTTCGATGAGATGATGATGTCTGCATTGTACTAGATCAACACACAGTGCAGTGTTGAGCTCACTGAAACAACAGTCCACATGTCGATTCACTCAAGACACATTATCCCGATTCCGAGCCAATGTGTCTTTGCTCTTACTCCTTAATGCTACATGCTTAGAGGAGAAGCAGCAAATACCAATTATATAGTCTTTGGTGAGCACGCTAACCATTACACCACCGATGCGGTTCAAAACATTACCAGTTTTAGACACTACTGCAAGTTCTTTTTTCCCTTTCTCAATATCCACGTCATTGCTCAATGCACGTTGAAGTTGGAGATCATTCCCAAGTATTTTTTATGGCATTACATTCTATTAAATCAAACTAAGAAGTTTCGCGGACATCAATATATATTACTGACCGTATTTAAAACTGACCCAAACTTACATTTGGCATGTTTATCACAAAGAGCTTGTTGACGCATATCACAAAGTCTTATTGTTCCTTTACTACTACTATATACAAATAAGTTACATTCCAATGGATGGAACTCGGCTGCAGTTATAACCTCTGTCAACTCCTCCATATTAGCTGGTTTTATATCAACAATATCTGACACAGTTAAAGAAACTATATTTTTATAGCTACTGGATAACATAAATGTCAATGCAAAATATTTCCATGACATTCTGCATATGTATGTACATAGAGGGTAAAAGGATATAAAAAATGATAGGTATTTCAATCAATCAATCCTATTATTTCCCTTACCAATGTCATACATTGTACCATCACAATAAAAAGTTTCCAATACATTATCACTTGAGGGCTTTTCCAGGAAAAAATACCTGGTAGGGTCAGAACGCCATTGATTTTTTTTTTTCTCTAGTGGGTGGTGTAAAACGTATTTCTTTTCTGGGGGTTGTCAAATTTCTATTTAATTAATCGCGGTTGTCAGTATTTTAACCATTTCGGTATATTAAAATAGACCTACTTGCCTGTTCTGCGATTTTCGCTTCTTTTGCGCGATTCTAAAGCCAAATTGTCTCCCTTTATCTTCCGAGTGATGAACTGGTATACCTGGTTCTTTTATTTTCGTTTCTGGGTTCTGAGATAAAAAGTACCAGTCGAAAACGAAACGTGGTCAAATGCCGAAATGGACTGGGATAATGAACAAATTTGCCACTGGTTAATAGCCGTGGGCCTGGGGGAATATGTTTAGGTGTTTAAGAGGTATGTTTGTCAAATTAGGCATCACAGGAAAGGAATCGTCTGCTTTCGACAGTTTTGCCTTTCCTTTTGGTGAGGGAAAGAGGGGGTCCTCGTTTAAAATTTAATTTTTATTTTTTAGGTGGGGGTCATTTTAAGTATTTATATTTATGTGGTGGTACCCCAAAAATAATTAAAATTCTGGTGGTAGTACTCCAAATTATTGACGGAGTTCCGACCCCCCCCCCCCCCCCCCTCCCCAGCTATTTTTTCATGGAAAAGCCCAGAGTTATAACCACATTGTAGGGTCAAATGTTTGGATAGGTGAAATATTTGGAAAAAAAGAACGAGAATTAAAAAATTTCCAGAAAGTTTGAATTTCTACAAATTTTTTGTTAAAATGGTCAGAGGTTTTTGAGGTTTTGTTTTATATTAAGTGCAATTAAAACTATTTTATGCCTTGTGGTCCAATTTAGATTGCAATGTTCTTCCGGTTGCAGTTCATTTATAGCTCATCAGGTTTCAAAGAATATTGCAAGTCGCAATAACAGATAAAAAAATATAGGAAAGTACTTACTTGCAAAAGAGTTATGGTCATGTCATGAAATTTCAAAATTAAATCAGCATTCAGTGAAGGATGAGCTATACCATTAATAAATAAGGATACTGAAGCTTTGGTCTGTGACCTCCATGTGCCAAAGGTTAATTCTAAGGTCATCTGCAGACAGGTATGTTTCTTGGTCGCTATTAACAGAGATAGAGTTGATGTGGTAGGTATGAGCATTAGCAAATATTCTACGTGGACTGGCCTCAACCATTAGTTCCATTGGTTTGAAGACTGGAACCTTTAAACTGGTTATCGAGGTAGAATCTCTCTTTATTCCAGTTTCATCTTTCAAGTTAAATCCTTCAGGTCTCTTATCTCTCTCTGTCACTTTCCACAATTTGATCGTTTTGTCTGCAACAAAAAAGTCAAGTGAATATAAATTTTCCTTTTTTTAAATTTCTTGTAAGTGAAGTTTTAGACTAAATCTAAGGTGTTTTGAAAATGTCTTGTATGTATTACAAGTGGTAACTGAAGTATTTAGATACATAAATAGAACAAGCTATATATATATTTTTATGTACACACTTCATGTCAGGGATGCAGATTTATCACTCTCCCTAATCTGCAAAAGCGATCTAGACTTTCTCAAGGTAAATTTAATACATGCTTAGGGACAATTTCCCCTTTTTGGATAGTGACATTCTTTTGGCTCCATCATATAGCGTTTACATTGCTCAGTTGGTTTGTTTTGTCCATTGACTTCAATGACTGTAATCTTGTGATAATGGAAAATTTGTACTCCAATGATACTGTTTTCATTTGACTAAATTTTATTACAGCAATCAAGATCTTGTATATGAATACAATTCTGATCAAAATGGGTATTTCCCATCCATGTTTCTATAGTGACGAAAATAAGAAAGTTCAAATCCAACACATTCAAATTTGTAGAATAATATTTGGCATTTAGGTTAGCAACTATAATCGATTCTTCAAGACAGATTTACTTATCTAAAATTATAGACATCAGGGCTCACCACACTTGCAAAAAACAGGGAGACTTGACTTCTCCCTCAGAGACCATGAGGGAGAAGTGAAGGTATGACTTCCAACAGCTTCATAGACATTTTTTTTGAAGTGTCTTTGCTAATATCTTATTAATATCCTTCATATTTACCAATACATTCATGTTTTGTATTTGTTTTATTTTTATGTTTGATCTTATATTTGTTTGATTTTTAGATTTTATTCATTTTTGCCTCGAAATCTGTAAAGATCTAAATGTTCGTTTCTATCTCCCGATTTTCTACGTCCCCAAGATCACTGTGTTTAAAATTTGACAAGTTGATTGTTTAGCTTTTCAAAAGCTACAAATAACTCAAGTTTTGTTAAAGTAATTAGAATACAACACAATTCAATGGCCAATTTGGTACAGGAAGTGTCCGGTTTGTATATTTTAAATTTGGGATTTAATTTTCACCTGGAATTTCGTCAGTACAAATTTACAGAAGTTTGCCGCGATTCTTTTCAACTTTTGTATCAACAAATTAAACCTTCTTTAGTGCTTGAATAAAACCTTTTTCTCTCGTTCTTATGTATTTTCACATTGATTACAATTGCTTTGTCAATCAGCTTTACCATAAAACGAAGATAATTTGCAAGAAAAGAGCGACTTGCAAAAAGAAACAAGGCGACTTTAATTTCGCCTTGTAGTCGAGGGAGAGCGACTTCAGCCGATACCAGAGCTGCCAACCCAAAATTTTGATCTCAGAGAGATCTGGACATTTTTTCAAGGAACGTTTATAAAATTGTGAAATAATTTAGTTGTCCCGACCTCCGTGAGAAATGCTGAAATCCGAGATACAAATTTTGCAATGTGCAAAATAGGGCCCTTTGGTCGACTTGGTTAAACACTGAAATTCGGATGAATAACACCCTTTAAATTTTGTTAGCCATTTCTTCTTTTTCGCGGTAACGCCGGTGCGGTCGTCCTCTTCAACATCAGTCTGATGTTCATGTTGTCGTTTGGATGCCATTTTTACTGCTATTACATTAACTAACATCCCTCCAGCCAATATACAGCTGTAACAGCCATTGTAATCACACAATTATACGTGGGAGGCTACATGGCTGTTCCATTGATCATTTTCTAGATCCGGTAAAAAAAAAAACCCGAAACGAACGTCATTTATAGAATTTCTGTGCGAAACGAATCTCGGGAGAAAACGGTACCAATGCAGAAGGTCGGGAGACATGGCCGAAAATTGGTAGGCTCCCGCGAAAACCGGGAGGCTTGGCAGCTCTGCGATATAGGGTGAGAATTTCGCCCACTTCGCCTGGCTTGGTGAGTCCCGAGACATTCTCCTGATACATCTAGTAATTAAATCAGTGCATTTATATATCCAGGGCTTGAAATTAACGGACGCAAAGACGCTAAATGCGTCAGTTTTTTCATATTGTGCCTGAAAATTGTCACGGGAACGACAAAAAATGTGTGTGCATATTTAAGCAAGTGTAGCACAAAAATTGTACCTTTCTACCATTTTCCTAATCCGAAATGAGTGTTTTCTGTTTTTAATTTTTAGAATAGATTAAAAATGTAGTCTATTTATATCCTACGCTGCAGGGGGTTACAATTCAACTGGTTTGTCAGTGTCGTTAGTTCTCAACCACCGTAGTTTTATTCGGGATTGGAACCCAGTGGTTCGGATAACACGTGTTCTAATGTTTGACGTACTATCTAATTAAAGTTTAGAAAATCCCGAAGAGGTTTTGACCTGTTAACCTTGACTCACTGCTGACGTATAATATGTCAGCAAAACATGCTTTTATTTTTATTTTATAATCTAAAAATAATCACAGAGACGCTTCCTGTACCAAATGTGTTGTTGGATTGCGTTATATTATTTTATTATTTAACACAACTCGAGTTATTTGTAGCTTTTTCAAAGGCAGTGTGGGAAACCACTGGAAATTTCGGGTGGCGAGTAACATCCACTTTATACTCGCCGGTCTGGCGAGTAGGAACTTGAAAACGATCGCCACGATAACTGGCTTTAAAATATCAGCTCCCAAACAGTTAAATGTTTTGTTAACTGTGTCATTTATCCAACATTTTATTAATCATTGTACTCGATAAGAAAACATTCCGCCATGAGTCATGACACTTCCTTTCTGTCAATAGAAAAATGAAGTATACAATCCCGATCCCGCATAATTTTGCCAAGGTCGATTTCACGATTAAATGAAATATTGTTTCATTACCAATAGATGTGATGACTATTAAAATTAATGTAAATAAAATAATTTGGGTTTTGAAATATTTCAAATGAATTCGTAGCGAAAACCTACGTGAAAACATAAAGTTAAATATGTGTCGGAACCGAGTTTGACATACATGTTTTATACCGCACATTAAAATTTAAAAGACGAAGACAACGAAATTGAGGAAGAAGAGATCGACGCAGCTCTTAAGAGAGTGTTGATCCTTCTTGACCAAGTTAATGACTTGTCAAAATCTGCAAAATAAATTGTTGAACATTACTGTATTGTTTATTTGGTATTTGTTGGCGAGTTTAAAAAAAATGTCACTCGCCAAACATGGCGAGCTCTTTTTCATCCTGGCGAGTAATAGTTTCAGTCCACTCGCCATTTTGGCGAGTGTTTGGAAAAAATGGTTTCCCACACTGAAAGGTAAACAATAAAATTGTCAAATTTAAAAACTGGAGGCCTTATGATAGAAACAAGGGGAGGAAACTCTAATTTTGATGTAATATTATAGATTTCCATGCGAAACAAATAAAATAAATAAATATAAGATCAACAACAATAATACAAGTACAAAACATGAATTCAAAGTTATATATGAAGGATGTTAACAAGATATTAACAAAGAAACACTTCAAATAATTGTTTAAATGATGCGAAGAAACAATATATTTTTGTGAAAACATGTCTCTATGAAGCTGTTGGAAGTCTCCCCGTCATGCCTTCACTTCTCCCTCTTGTACTCTGAGGGAGAAGTCAAGTCTCCCTGTTTTTTTGCAAGTGTGGTGAGCCCTAATGTTAATTGTAAAAAAATAATGCTTCTTAAATTTTAAATAACTCTGAATTTTGCTTGTAACTATTAAAGCTACAAGTGATGTTTTGCTTGTGGTTAAAAGAGTTAATTTCTATGCCTGATATCGCTCAATATTTTATGTTCATATGTTCAACATTGGATTCCAACAAACTAAAGACCTATTTACTCTGGTCTCACAACAAGACCAATAATTTCTTTAGATATTGATGACCACTTGATATTTATATTTAATATGCAAGTGTATCACCAAATAATAATAAATGCAACAAACATCTAATTTTTATAAGATAGGAATAAAATACCATTTGTAGAAAGTAAGAAGTTGGCTGGATTTGTTCTTTTTAACCATCTTATTTTGTTGATCTTCTCTTCTATTTCCAAACTTTTAAGGTAGTCAAATTCTGGCTCATGACTCTGGAAGGTACTGTAAACATTGTATTCCCCACGACGTGGAACTGCAACTTTTCCCTGAAGAATTTTTTTTTAATATATATACAAAACTTACTAATAAAATTTAATTAACAATGAAAACTAAGGATATACTAGTGGGATTCGTTACATTTGAATGGGAAATATGAAATAAACACCAAACCAGACAATTTAAGTTAATTTATATAATAACAAATGGAAATAAAATTTATTCTATTTATGCAGAATAAAACACTATCACATTTGTCTGTTGTCATCCAACTCGTACCTACTTGCACAGACCTATGATAAATCCTTGAGCTTAGATGCATATACAGCCTACCTACATATTAGCAGGCCTTGACATTAACGTTTGTCTGATTGTCCAGTACCAGTGAAAACTGATGTCGGACAAGTAGATCTTGTATCATGGTTGTGCGACGGGACAAGTGAAAAGATGACTGTCCTACCATTTGGAGGTTATTTTCTATGATAAAAATGTGTTGCTTTGTCATTTTGAAAGACAAAAACTTCGTAAATAATTATTTTAATGTGTTTAAAAATATCGGTTTCCATTGAAGTACACTATCGCTAATTATAATGGTGAACCAAGAGATATTCCGAACATATACTTGATCCGTACCCTTTCAGCGATTTGATTAAACAACAACTGGCATTAAGTAATTATAATGAAATAGAAATCGATTTGTTTATAGTGTTTCCTTTCCCTACACAATAATTCCCTGGACACGTAAATAAAATGTCCCATCAGCATGGATCTATATCCCCTGATCTTAGAAAGTACGCATTTACAACAAGCGGCGGAGATCAATTCAACCAGAAATGTTAAGGCATCTGATGTTAATTTTCCATTGAGGAACATTCAGTAGCTGATTTTGATACACAATCTGCATTTAATAGATGGTGAACAACGACGTTCAAAGCATCCTGGATTCAATCCACATTATACGATTACCACTTAGATGGGCTTGCTATTCGAGAACCAAACTTAGAAATTGATGATTAGACACTCATACCATGATGGCATCATTTGATACCAATGGCTTTATGACTTATGGGCTGTTTAAAAAAAAAAATGGCTCCAACATGTGAAAAAAATGTCCTAATTAAACTCACTCCTAAAAACTTTCTGCTGATAATTTTCAATGTTGTATACATTGAAGTAAATGAAACAAGAAAGAAACTATGAACAGATAAGCAATAAATTTTTAAGAACCTTTTATTGAACACAAATTGGCATGAAAAACATGTAAAACACATACTTATTCTATATCAGTTAAATAATCTGTAGTCTCAATTATTTTGTATAATGGTTTCTCAAACAATGCAACTGATATAAATGACTTTTTGTGCAAAATATTGGGTTATTGGTAGTTGTAGTTTTTCTTAAAAGCTATTTTCTATGAAAAATTCTCATGTTCACGCTTCGAATTTGGATATTTAAGTCCGGTGTTTTATTTATTTTTTTATTCATTCTCAGTAAGCAAGGTACGAAGGCGAATATCAGAAGCACAAAGATGGCAAATAATCGGCATGTATACAACAGGGATGTCCTTCAAAGCTATTGGACGTCAGATGGGCTACCACTATACTGTAGTCAGCCGACTGGTGAGAAAACGCACACAAACCAACAATGTGAAAGACTTGCCAAGATCCGGCAGACCACGGGTAATATCTGATCGTGACGACAGGGCATTGCAGCATATGGTTAGACGGATGCCATTCGCAACCAGTCCCAATAGACGTCTGTCAACAAGAACAGTTAGAAACCGTCTGAAATCAGCGGGACTCGAGTCAAGGAGTCATTAAACGTCCACTGTTGGCAGACCGACATCAACGATCACGTTTGGCATGGTGTTTAGCACAACGTGGTTGGAATATAAGGACATGGCGCAAGATCCATTGGTCAGACCATAGCCGGTTTCTGCTTCATGTAACAGACGGCCGGATGAGGGTTTGGAGACACAAAAATACAGCCTATACCCCAAGGGTGATCAGTACATCAGAGACGTCTTGCAACCAGTTGTTGTCCCCATTTCGACAACCACCCACTAGCTACAAGGCCTGTGTATATGGATGACAACGCCAGGCCTCATCGTTCAAGAGCAGTAACCGCCCATCTCCAAAGCGAAGCCGTGACTTCTGTTCCTTGGCCAGCCATGAGCCCAGATTTGAATCCCATAAGAGCATATTTGGGACATGTTAGGCCGTCGTATACATGCTCGGGAACCTCCTGTGCAAAACATTCGTCAGTTGGTAGCAGCAGTGCATTGGGAATGGCAGTAGCTATCACAACAGGACATCCTACATCTAACTGGAGGGATGAGACGCAGGGTTGAGGCCGTCATCCAAGCACGTGGGGGTTACACCCGGTACTGAACTTTGAACAATAGACGTCATCAAGTGATTCATAAGTGACGTTTTGAAAGTGAAATGACAATCTTATCGTGCTTTTTGAACTGTTAAGGTCAATACTTAAAATTGACATGTTTTACTGTAAAAACTGGCCTTGTGATATTGTGATTAAATATTCATTAAATTAAAATTTTTCTTGATTTTTTGGGGTGGTTTCTTACAGCCAATGTAATGTCCTAACAGGTCACCATTGCATTCTTGAGATTATCTGGTCAGTAATCTCGTGATACTTGTCGTATCATTTGTCATTTCAAAAAAACATGGGGGTGCTTAACTTTTTTCTTTGTGCGTATATATTATATATATACAAAATGTACAGTACCCTTGAGAAGTATTCGAGTCCAACCCTAGTTTCTGGTGCAGTCTTTGTTGCTCATCTTTAGTTTTCTGTCTACATGATAATTATTGTTTGTCATTTCTTTATTTTTTATTTTTTGGACCACAAGATTATTTTACTTACTGCTCTGTCACGCTGGAATATGACTACACGTCCTCCTTTGTCACCAGTTGCCAACAAATCTCCAGTATTGTTATACTCTACACATGATATGATATCAGCTGTCAAATACAAGAAAATTGTGAATTCATTCAATTAGCAAAATATTGTTTTAAATGCAAAATATTTGACTGAAAAAATTCTCACTCTTAGTTTACACCATGAACATTATGTTGTGCCATTTATTTTTCAATTTTTTTTTTACCAAAAAAAATTCAAACTCTACATTTAAAACAGGACTCACCACTTTCATAAAAAAAGAAGAGAGAAACATAACTTGTCCTTCAGAGAACATGCAAGAGAAGTTAAATTTAAATCAAACGCAGTCCAACAAGAGATGCTCCAGGATTTGAGGAAGCATCCACTTGCAATTTTATTAAATGATTTTTGAATGCAATTTTCCCTTGTAATTTCGTCAGTGCAAATTTAGGTGATTGCTGTGATTCTTTTGTCGTAATCATCTTTATTGCTTAAAAAAAAAAAAAAAAAAAACTCTCAAATCACTCATTTTCATATCGAGTAAAATTATGAAGACTATTTGTAAGAAAGGAGTGACTTTCAATAAGAAACATTGAAGGTAACTTTTAATTTTCAATTTGGAGCCTTCAGCCAAAACTTGCCTGGTTTGCATAAGCTCTGTAGTGTAAAAAAACTTTACAACCAATAATTTGTAAACAGTATCTTGCATAACAAATAATTGATGCGACAATTAGAATTGTATGGTTACGGTAGGAGTCTAACACTGGACATGATATTGTTTTTCTTTTGTAAAACGTTTTCATATTCCAGGTATTCTGTGGGAGTTTCTATTGTCAAAGCACGTTTTGTTGTTTCATCTTAATATGCATACGGTTGTTATGTATCCTCTAAGATTGCTTTTCTATGTGATTGTTCTGTCCGTACAGAATATCTACATATACAAAATTAAAATAAAGGAATAAAAAAAAAAAAGAGCAGCATACAAAAATGCAACAACTTTTTTTATTACTCAAGTTTGAATTTATGTAGATATACGGTTCGGACACTGCAATCAATGGAGCTGTGATATTATCATCAGCATGTCAAAAGTGGCTTGGATCGATGTGTAGTTGCCTGCAATAAAAAAAATCATGGGGCTGAGAAAACATGTAGCAGTCCTACGTCTAAACATATTGCAGTATAAAAGTGAAAAAAGTTCATGAGGAAATAGATGATTTGTATATATTTTTGCACTGGAAACCTTCTCTTTTTTTATACTACAAATTGACTGAATGGAATTTTCTATCGATGTCAGCAGGCACAATGCACAGGCACTAGATGCTGTGTCAATATGAATATAACATAAGCAATGGGCAGAAAATAGTGTCCAATATATATAATAACAAGGCTTCCAATGCCAAAATCGATCAAAATGTAAACAAAGCGGTTTATTTTTTTGCACTCTTTTTTCATGTAAATCTCGTGGTATGCTTCGATTCCATACTCCCTTAATATATTTCTGTCTTACTTTTTTCGGGAATTAATCCATCATCAGAGCGTCAGAGAATTTTTTGTTGGATGCTGAAGTTTACTGACTTCCATGGGCAGAAGGAGCCATTGCAACTGTCCAGGGTTCGACATTAACTTTTTGACCAACTTGTCCATTCGGGCAAGTGCCATATTGATTTTACTTGCCAGAAACTGTAAACTACTAGCCCGAATTCTTAAGTGCCATATAAGCATGTACAGTACAGAAAGCGACATGCCGTGATTGATCACTCCGAGAGACATAATTTTTAATCCTTTAGACATATCATCACGGACATAAACCCACTGTGATAGACCTAAAAAGGACCATAAAACAAGGTGGTGGGGATTAAATTTTATGGCTCTCGGTTACCTGTGCGCCGATTGATATTTTACCGCCAATTAAGAGATTAGCGTTACCTGTTGACTTTTAATATCGTAAGCCGTAATTATTGCTACTGAAGGATGTATTTTTGACAATTAATTGTGTATCCTCTTGCGGTTAATATTTGACTGTTTGTTGCTTTTCATTGCCAAAGAATGTCTGTCTTGTTATCGTTTTCGTTTGTTTTAGAAAGTTCTACTTTATGACCTCGAGTTCTATATTAAGAATTTTGTTGAAACCGCAACTGAACTTTATCTTGTTTAATTTTAATTTCTCATTTTTTTTCTACTGTTGGGTCGAATTCAGTATGTATTGAAATATTCGTAAATACGGGCTACTTCATCAATGTATTTTTTGTTTATAAGTTAAACTGCAGTCGCGGGTTTTTGAAGCACGGACTTTGCAAGCGCGGGTTTTTAGTGTTTAGTCTTAAAATTGATTATAGGTTTATTTTGTGTTTTGGACTTTTACCTCTCGTATTGAAAAAAAATTAACAATTCAAGTAAACTGTTTTAGACACTTGGCTTGTTACGTAATTCCGCTATAGATGAAAATAATTTTCTTTAAAATTGCAAACAAAAACCTATAACAATCCAAATTTACGTAGCCTAATGGCTACAAAATGAACAAAAAGCGGAAAACTATGAGCATGCTTTTAATTTGTTCCATAAACTTTGAGTTTTTTTTTTACTGTATTTTGTCATAAATCTATTGGGTTGAAAGCCAATTAAGATTTGAATTTGACTAAATAAATAAATAAACTGGTGACATTTGATTTTGGTCAGATACTGTGTAATGTCAAACATTTATAGGGGTAAAATCATGATGAAGGTTAATTCCTTATTTCCTTTCACGTTTCTAAACTTTCTGCAGATTAGCCGCTAATTTCCAAAATATATCCGTAAATTTAGTGACTTTTGGACATGTAGTACTTCTTTGAACGATCTGTTTATAAATATTTGTTTCGATAATTTTTAATCAAATTCTTCAATGACCGTATCTTGTTTAATTTTAATTTTTTTTTCTTCTGTTGGGTTGAATTCAGTATGTGTTGAATTATTCGTAAATACGGGCTACTTCATCAAGGTATTTTTTGTTGATAAGTTAAACCTCTCGTATTCCACAGGACTGCAAAGCTTTTTCTGTTATTGTCCATTTAATGATTGACACATTATGAAACCAAGTTCTATTCTTAGAATCATTATTTAATACATCATTTTTTATATTTTTTTGGTATTCTTTATTTATTCATGTTTTTTTCTGGGTTTCCTATGAAGATTGAAATAAAAAAAAATACTGAACGTATAAAAAATATTATTGAACTAAAATGTAACATTGACCTGGATTGGAAATACGCTTTAAAACGTACAAATCACGCACGTGTATATGAAACTTCATTTGTGCACAAGCCAAGTCATGTGGTGTACGTGTGTCAATAAAATACTAAGTGTAGATACTCAATACACAGCCAAGGTTAAAAATCTTTGAAACAAATTTGCACAACCCATGATTTCACTGAATTGAAGTTGAATAATCATTTATTATTTACATTTTATTCATCAATTCAAATGAACTCCGTTCTCGTGCTATTTTCTCGATCTCGGGAGTTCATTCCTGGGATTACGTTCAAGGATGTTCAACGTTTTGAGGAAAGAAATAAAAATGTTTTTTTTTATTCTGAGGGGAATCTGACAGTACTTGAAAATAATATAAAATTGGCGATATAAAAACGTAATTTCACCTGTACAGCTTGTCTGACTAGTTTACCTGTAAAACGACACACTTGATTACAAGATTAACACCTGGTCACCGACATGAAGTTAAAATTTTAATCCCCATCACTCTCCTAGACATGACCACTATCACGGTGATTGATCACGGCATGTCGCTTTCTGTACTGTAGTGCAGAACTATGCAATCTACAATGACCGTTCATAGAGTAGAAAAACCCCTCATATTAATTATTTACACCTTATGATTTCCAGAGGGTTACTTGCAGAGATAACTTTGGGCCGCGCCATTGCGCCATAGTCGCATTAAAAACGGAAATGGTGCATGCAAATTCTATAGAAAGTTAACCTACGGCCCATGGAATTTGTGTATCGTGCGCCCGTGGTCGGGATCTTGGACGCAAATTTAGCTATTCTGTCCAGCTATCTCCATTCTGGAGGAAAATAATGTACCGATATCATGTCTCAGGTTTTTCTGACAATAGATTGGATATCGCAGAGTTTATCCGAAATACACAAACATGCCGCCGCCACGAAAAAAACCGAAGTCTAAAATTAGGTTTTTCCTTGAACAAACGGATGAATCATACATGTATCAGGATTCTACTGAAGATATTGCTACTACATTGTCGAATTACAGAAATTTCAGGACCGTTGGTGCTCTCTCTTCCCCTGGGTTACCTACGAGTCTAAGGAAAATAAAATGTTTTGCAAATTGTGTCAGGACATAGGTGCCGAAAATGCGATGACACTGGGAACAAACAATTTTAAAACATCAACGTTGACTCGCCATGCGCTGACCACCAAAAAGCACTTATTGCTCATAGATGGTCTTAAAACCTTCAAATCTATTTTCCTAGGTGGCCCACAAACCCCCGGCCTAATGGCCCCTTCCATTTACTCATGATGGCCCATTACGAGTAAATTCCAGGGGGATCGCTGATTTGTGCCATATTATTGGCACAAAATTCTGGGACCGAGTCTGAGATATTGAGTAGATGTACCTATCAATTTGCGGGAATATGACAGTTTTATAAATATGGGCGATTGATGAGGATTTCTGAAATATTTTTGTTAGAAAATTTAAGTATAAATGTTCCTTATCATAGACTGACAACGACTGTATAGTTTGTTTCAATATTTTGATCGTAAAGGCAATACATAATCATGGATAATTTTCTAAAATTAGAACACCGCAAATAACTCTAGCTTTTCAATGACCGGCGAAAATAAATACGATGTTGATGCAGCGCCGCCACCTAATTAGGCATTCACGATTGACTAATATAAATAACACAATCTTTATTTGAGAAAGGGAAATTCCGTAGTCAACAAAATAGTGTAAAATACACGATACATAAGACGCGATGTGACTTCCAACACTGAATACTTCAATATTAATCATTTTGCTCTTCAGGAATTGAACATATCACAGAATCATTTTCACTTGCCCCGGGCAATCAGACAACCGTTAATGTCGAATCCTGCTGTCCCAGGCTGAATAATTTGCATACGAAAATCAAATAAAATACTGATAAAAATATATGTCATTTTGTACAAAACAAACACATATATTTTTCATTGAGGAAAACAACAACACAACTTAATGTTAATCATATTTTTATCAGTATTTTATTTGATTTTCGTATGCAAATTATTCAGCGTGGGGCAGTTGCAATGGCTCCTTTCGCCCATGGAAGTCGGTAATCTTCAGCATCCAACAAAAAGTTCTCTGTGACGCTCTGATGATGGATTAATTGCCAAAAAAATTAAGGCGGAAGTATATTTAGGTAGTATGGAATCGAAACACACGAAAAAAGCGTGCAAAAAAATAAACCGCTTTGTTTACATTTTGGCATTGGAAGCCTTGTTATTATTATATATATTGGACACTATTTTCTGCCCATTGCTTATGTTATATTCATATTGACACAATGTCTAGTGTCTGTGCACAATGTAAAAGTCTGAAGTCAATAGCGAATTTGAACCTCAATAGTATTTAATTTTCAATGCAATGGGGAAACGAATGAGCATATACAAAAAAGTAGGTCTCCCATATTTTGGAAAATGGTCCACCAGAATGCAAATGTACTTTAGACTTAGTGCCTGTGTCAGTGTGTGCTCAAACATTTTCTGGATGATCAAGTGCTCGTTTTCAGTTTCTGATAAACCTACTTATAACGAAGGATGTGTTAACTGCAGTTTACTGATAAAACTACATTTTCGTTGAATAATTCCAGAATCAAAACATATTGTTGGGTAAAGAAACACGACAGGGCGGGAAAAAATGACGAGACCTCAATTTTCTTGTACAAAAAAAACGAAGAAACAAACCTTCAGTAATTTCTTCAGTCTCAATGGCCCCCTTCACTTGCGAGAAACACCACTGAATGTCAGCACCATTGCCTACAATAAATTAAATAGACACTGCTTATGTCGATATAGAATAGTTCTCAATATAAAAATAATAAATTCCGTAGACAGGAAGTACCGATTATCATTCAATTTAAATTTCTTACCCGCCATCCCTCGTTCAAAATAAAGACAATATAACGATCTTCAATATATTTCCTTCAAAAGGCGGTAAATAATTGAATTAAAGCAAATAATCGAGCCTCCGATGACATTGGAATCGGAGGCTGGTGCCCTCAATCTTATTCAATATGGCGTACAAGAAATAGATTCATGCGGACATGACGTCATCATCGAAGCATTTTGGGTAAAAATAAATTATAAAGAACAAAAGCCAGAAAATCGAATACCATCGCAACGGACGGTATTATGATATATAATCACCTGTGTTAATGCTACCATTTGGGAATCAGTGGTACTATAAGTGCAATTGGATATCAACAGATCGTTACTTATTCATGGATATTATTGTAAAGTGCGAAACGAAATGAAACAGACACAGGAGAAGTACCACAAGACTGGAGAGATGCTAATATTGTACCATTATTTAAAAAGGACGAGAGACATCTAGCCTCCAACTATAGACCTGTTTCCCTCACCTCCATCACATGTACGATACTGGAGCATATAGTCCACAGCAACACCATGGACCATTTCGACAAAAACAAGATCCTCACCAATGCTCAACATAGATTCCGCAAAAAACGATCATGCGAATCCCAACTCATAGTAACCATCCATGAAATAGCATCAAAATTGGAAAAAGGCTCACAAGTAGATATCATCTTGCTAGACTTTGCAAAAGCGTTCGATAAAGTGCCACACCAACGCCTTCTACATAAATTAGAATATTACGGAGTCAACGCCAAGACAAAGAACTGGATTCAATCATTCCTACAAAATAGACAGCAGAGAGTCATACTAGAGGGAGCATCGGGGCAGCATCAGAGCAAGCCCCAGTCCTGTCTGGTGTACCCCAAGGAACCGTCTTGGGACCATTATTGTTTCTGACCTACATCAATGACATGCCAGAAATGGCTAAATCATCAGAAACAAAGCTATTTGCCGATGACAGCATACTCTTCCGTACCATCAACAACCAAGCTGACAGCGTATTATTACAGAATGACTTAACATCGTTACAAGATTGGGAAGACAACTGACAAATGAGTTTCAACGCCAAGAAATGCCAAGTCATTCGAATAACACCTAAGAACAGATCACCACTGCCAACAACTTACAAACTACATGGACACACATTAGATACTGTAGACGCAAGTAAATACCTAGGTGTCACCATCTCTAACAACCTCACATGGGACAGGCACGTAGACAACACAATTGGCAAAGGCAACAAAACATTGGGATTTATTCGACGCAACCTAAAAGACTGCACCAAACCAGTGAAATCAGCAGCATATACATCCATGGTGAGACCAACCATGGAGTATGCAAGCTCAGTATGGGACCCGACAAACCGGAAAAAGATTGGCAACCTTGAAAAAGTACAAAAAAGAGCAGCAAGATTCGTTTTCAACAATTACACAGACCGAACACCTGTCTGTGTTACTAAAATGGTAGAATCCTTGAAGTGGGAAAAATTAGAAGAAAGGAGAAAGACTAATAGACTGCATGCTGTATAAAATCAAAAATGGATTAATTGATATAGACAGCCACCAATATATCCAATCCAAGGACAGCAGGACTAGAGGCAAAGATCGCCTTTATCAAGAAAGAACGAGCAGTGAGGCCTCCGGTAATTCGTTCTTCCCCAAGACCATCAGGGACTGGAACCAACTGCCAGCGAATACAACTCCAGCCTACACAGTAGAGGGATTCAGGGGCGCCTTCAAGACGCGTCCTGACAGCAACTAGACCAGCGTCCACCTGTATATAGTTTTACCTGTAAATAGTCGGAAGAAGGCTGCTGTGTTGCCCGACACTGCGCAAAGTTTTCGCGGAACCTTATACATTCACGTGTGAATCCGGTTCCTAAATTGGAAGAAGAAGAAGAACGAAACGAAACGAAACCGAACGAAACGAAACGAAATAAAACAAAACGAAACCGAACGAAGCGAAACGAAATGTAACGAAACGAAACGAAATGTAACGAAAAAACCGAAACGAAATCAAACAAAACGAAACGAAACGAAACCGATCGAAACGAAACGAAACGAAATGTAACGAAAAAAAAAATGAAAAAATGAATATGGCACGAAGACTAAGAGGGTTTATGATATATTGATTATCCAAATTTATAAGACTTAAAGGGTTCCCGGTTTTATATTATAATGATTATCCAAATGTATTATACCTCAGCGTTTTTTTTCTATATGAAATTTTAAACAACTGATAGAATTACTACTTTCGCATACTTGATAATAATACTTAGATGACTGTTGTCGGGTCAATAGATTCCGAACTGTTGCAGTCTGAAAAACTCGCGGACTTTTTGTAAAGTACTAGTTTCGATCGGTTTTGTTTCGTTTCGTTTCGTTTCGTTTCGTTCGGTTTCGTTTTGTTTGATTTCGTTTCGTTTTTCTCGCTACATTTCGTTTCGTTTCGTTCGGTTTCGTTTCGTTTTGTTTGATTTCGTTTCGCACTTTACAGGTACCTTTGTTTCTTGGCTTTAAATGTAATAATATGCACGCTTCATTGCGCAGTACAATTCTGTGAATACGAATATCGATCGCCTATAAAATAAAAGTTTGAAGTACTCTTACAACGCGTAATCAGTAGCTGTCACAAATTTCAAGAAAAACAGCCTGATAATATGATGTAGGGTTCAACACTAAGAAGTTCAAAAAGACAAACAATGATCGACAAAATAAAGATAAAAGACCGTTGGCCACGGGTCCCCCGACGCCAAGGTTACTTTGTAGTTCGGTTTTCCAATTCGATATCATCCAGAAATCACAAATCCAAGTAAATTCCAATAAAATTAAGAAAGAAACTAAATATTCACAAAATACACACTTACATGACACATCTAACTTCAATCTAATCTTTCATTCACAAGATATCATATGGCAACTAAAAATTCAGTGCATATTCTGAGTTCATCAAGGGATATAACTCGGCAAGAATCGTCGTAAAATCAAAATTGACGTAGAAATTCATAAGATACACTTAAACACACATCTGACTTTACAGGGGCCGTCGTGGTCGTGATCGTATGGTGGTTGGATTTATAACTACATGTGCAATCAGTGCCTATCACCACCAAAGCTGTGAGTTCGAACCCCGTTCATGGCGAGGTGTACTCGATACAACATTATGTGATAAAGTTTTAAGAATGAACTATATACACTGTCGTCAAAGAGCTCCGATCGAAAATGTTTGGTCAACATCCGGGATATTTTAAAGCGGTATTTTTAAAGCAGACACGGATAATTATCGTAAGTATTTATAAATATACTGTGTATATAATGTTTTGAATTATGATGCTTTATGATTTTTATTATTATTAATTTCATTTTTTGTCCAAATATCGTTTATTTTTGCAGTGTAAAATTATATTTTTCTATAAGTTATAAGGAATCCGGCTTCAAAATCATTACAATCAACTGAAATATCGCTATATCTTGCATTTACGAATGAATTAAATGTTGCCCAAAAAGAAAAAAATATTGCTGAATGATTGATTTTACTTAAAAATACTATTTTGTTGATGAAAAGTCAATTAGTAACTAGTTATATCCTAAAACATGATGTCAACAGATGTTTTTGAAATCCGGCTTGGTCAAAATGTAAACATGTATACAAACCGTTTGGGTCATTTATAAATAACCGGGTTTGTCAGTATGTAAATACCACTGATCTTATTGTTATTGAGTATTATATTGCAATTTAACAATAGTTATGATTAGGAAATATCTCAATGGCGATAAATACTGATCCATAGTATGAATATTCGCCATGGCTGCTAATTTCAGCTACTTTGTACAATAAAAAAAATCGTTATTTCTATGTTAAATTGCTACTGTCGCGAACACTTGATTTTTTTTATGCTTTTTGTGGCACTGACATCACGGTTGGTGCTCAATACGCTACACTCACTTTAAGTAGCTGCCCAGGCGCATCCATTGAGTAGTGAGAGATTCTTTTTATAACGCATTATTTTAATTTTATACTCGTTGATAACGAAGTAAGTCACTCTGTGGAAATAACTTCATGGATACGATATTTAAGTTTCTTCACAGAATAATGTTTACATTAACATTACAGATAAGCAAATTAACAAAGGCTGTAGTATTGAATTCCTTTCCACACGAACGATTTTGGCAGTTTGTATACAAAGAAAATATTAGGTGTACTCGATTAATGCAACGTTCGTTACAAGTTGTAATACGACAAAAGTTCGTGCTTTGGTCACTGAAAATAGAGGCTCAGCTTCCCACCAAAGTTCGGCTAATTTGGCTAAGCAGTTTCAGATAAGAAGATTGTTAGAAATCGGCCAATCAGAAACAAGAATTGTCTGGCGACCATGTTTGTCAACGGATCGGGATCAAATGTGCAATCTTTATAGAAGACCTTCCATAGTAGCTTCCTACCAAGTTTCGGTTCATTTGGCTAAGCAGTTTGAGAGGAGAAGATTTTATAAAATCGGCCAATTAGAAAGAAGAATTGTCTTTGTAGACCATGTTTGTTAACGGATCGGGATGAAATGAGCAATCTTTATAGAAGACCTTCCATAGTTGCTTCATGCCAAGTTACGGTTCATTTGGCTAAGAAGTTTTAGAGGAGAAGATTTTTTTTTAAATCTGCCAATCAGAAACAAGAATCGCTTGTGGCGACCATGTTTGTTAACGGATCGGGACGAAATGAGTAATCGTTACAGAGGACCTTCCATGGATGCTTCCTACTAAGTTTCACTTTATTTGATTGAGGCGTTTCAGAGGAGAAGATTAAAATGTGAATAGTTAATGAACGACAGACGACGAACGAAAGACGACGGACGACGGGCGCCAAGTGATGGTAAAAGCTCACATTGCCTTTGGCAAGGTGAGCTAACAACAGTCATTGGGTAGATATGTCGCTCCACTCGGACACATTATTCTGATTCCGAGCCAACCAGTCTTTACTCTTTCTCCTTAATGCTGTGTTCTTAGCGGAGAAGCAACAAATACCAATTTTATATTCTTTTGTTTGACAAGACCGCAGTTCGTACCCACAATCTATCGCACTCGAGGCGAGCACGCTAACCATTACGCTACCGATGCGGTTCCCTTTTATTTGTTTAATCAAAATTTCTTATTGTCCTTCAATATATTATTTGAAAACAAAAATTAATCCAAAACAATAAGAGTTACTTGATATCTATATAAACAGTGAGAGTTCCTACTTTTGTTCAAACACTCTTTGAATATTGCAATAATCCAACTGCATAGCAAATAAAGAAAAATAATTATAAGTTCTATACAAAAGCATGACCATGTCGAAGGTGACTTGACGAATGCCAATTCTGCACAAACCGTTTTGTATTTCTTTCTTTTAATGTTATACAAAACATTCACATGTAAAATATTTTGACTATGTGCTGTTTTGTTTTTTTTCACAGCTTTTATTCATTGAAGACAATTTTTTTTTTTTTTTTTTTTTTTTTTTTATCAATTTGCAAGTCGAACATGCCCTTGACAAGTGTTATAATGAATCTTAAATAAATTATAAAAAGGAAACATAATTGTGATATTGAGCTGTTTTCGCTATTCTTTCAATTTTTTTACATAGACAAAACCGGTTCTACTGAAAAACATTTTTTGGGACCCAACCGGAAAGTAGTGGCTGACAGAGCCGGAACGAATGTACGTAACTAAGCATTGTGTTTTTTACTGTAGTAAGTTTAAAACTATTCATGGTGGCACGCCAGTGCAAACTATCATGTATATAAGCATTACAAAGGGTTTGTGTACTTTAATTGCACATATAGACTACTTTTTATAGCTTTATTTGATGATTTCAATCTCATTATTAGCATTTTTCATTGTTTATGTCCATCATTTTATCTATTTCTGAGTAATCTATTAAGTTAACCACAGAAACATATAGGTAAAAACAAACAAAAATAATCGACCAATAACGACATCTTCTGGATTCAAGATATAATAATACTATATGATCATAATACTTGCTTTTTGTCGTCGCCTGTATGTCAAAAATGCCTAATTGACTTGTACCGGAAGATGACAGAACAATTCCGACCGGAGCTCTTTGACGACAGTGATATACATCGTCTAAGACTGTCGATCCATCCAGATAGTGTGACGTGGGCCATGATAAAAGCATGTATCTATGGTATTCCGACACAGCAACAATATTTCTAACAAAAATGAAAACGACCTCTTCATCTTTTATGTCCTACATTCAAAATTATCATGTACAAAGTGTATCTATACAAATAAACAAGTCACGACTGTACAGCCTTCTTTTAGTGCACTTCATACTTTTCAAATTTATCACTTTATTACCTATGTAAATTAAAATCCAAGAGTGTGTACAAATACGTCTTTTCCAAAAATATCTTGCCTCATTCATCTCAGCAATTTCAGAGATACTGTGAAATAGAAGCCGACCGTTAAATCAGATCTTGATGCTCCAAACTTTTCATCACCATCTCTAAAATTCTAGAAATTGTATACAAAACTTCAGTTTTCACTACACTACATGTACATTATAAAAATAGTGAACAATACAAAAGGACAATCAGTGCCTATCACCACTGAAGTTGTGAGTTCGAACCCCTCCCCCCTGCGTTGATGGCGAGGTGTACTCCATACAACATTGTGTGATAAGGTTTGCAATGCCTTACGCAGGGCCGCCAAGAGAATTTTTGGGCCCCAGTCCAAAAGGAAACTTGGTCCCCTCCTCCAATTCTCCAAATAATGATACTTAAACTAAGTCCACCACGGTGTGTCATAAGCAAGGAATCAGTACAACAAAAATGAATTGATGAATTGTGATTTAGAAAACAGCTTTCTACTTGTTTATTTGTCTGGACCCTTAATTATATTGATCTGGTACATTTATTAATAGATGTATTTTTATAAACTAAAAACAAGTCAAATTATTTTATCGACAACCAAATATAGAATATATTTTCATTAATTTAATGCCCTAGGCAGCTGAATAAGTAAACAATAATGAACATTACATAAATTGTTTTACCCACTTGCCTTCGTAAGAATATTAATCAGTTTGAAGTTAAACTGAAGCCAATATACCAAAATTTAGTAGAAACTACTTTTGATAGCAACAACTATTGTAGGCCTACTTCGGTCAGTTGACTTATGCGTGTCCGAGATGTCATCCTTTTTTTTATCTCTCGCTCGACATCTTTTGTGCGGACCCGCTCAGCATACTTTGATTATAATTTGTTTAATTTGCATGTTGTAATGTGTGACAATGACAATGTGGTGAATGACGAAGTGAAATTAATAAATAAATAAAAAATAAAGGCTCACCTGAACCGAATCAATTGAGTTTAACAAAAGTCTGATCCTGTCTACTCACCATTAATGAGCCCATCCCCCTGCAATCCTCGATCTGCTACTCTCAGAGGTATTTCTTAGGGACTTAGCCTGTGTCCCCATTTCCTATGTATTTGTCTATAGCAAATCACTTTGGCCTACATATTTCAGAGCCCTTATATAAAAAAATTAGTGAGCCCCTCCTCCTGCAACCCTCGATCTACCAGTGTCTATGGTTGTTCTTAGGGGAGTCCAAGCAGTCCAAGCAGTCGCACTTGGCCCTCATTTGAGTCATTTAATATACATTTACAAGTCGAAAATCACTAAATATATGTACATGAAAGTTGATATACATCACCAAGGGCCCTATGAAAGTCATTTGTGGGCTTCTTTCTGAAATCTGGGGCTACTTCTGTATGAAGAATTTGATATTCACTACACGAAATAGTCATTCACATATTCACGAAAGAACACATTTTATTTTGTTTGCCTTGCTCAAGGTACACCCTCGTTTTTTTCCTCGTTTGGCTTGTGGGCCCCCTAAGCTCATGGGCCCCGGCTGACCTCCCCTCTCAGTGGGCCTGGTCTTGCGACAGGTCGGTGGTTTTCTCTGGGTACCCCGGCTTTCTCCACCAATATAATTGACCGCCACGATATAACTGAAATATTGTTGAAAGTGGCGTTATAAACCAAAACATCTGACTTTTCACTCAAAAGTTATCATCCGGAAACCAAAAAAATTAACAAATTTGAAGTACAAAAGGAGCATAACTCTGGTAAGAACTGTCGAAAAATCGTCATTATCGAACTTGACCTAGATACTCCTAGGATAGACTTACATACCACACTTAGTTTCTATACCCTAACACACAAGTGCACGACCGCTAAATATACTGGCTTAGTAGAGGCACGATATCATAAACAGTTTCTATAAACGGTTATTTTGGTTAATTTCCTGGCTTAGTAGAGGCACGATATCATAAACAGTTTGTATAAACGGTCATTTTGGTTAGACAGTGTCTGCGATTTGGGTAATTTTTTAACTTTAATATTGAAAACATAAATTAACGCCATATTGAAAATAAGTAAGCATTTTCTCAGTTACGAGTCGTGAAAACATAACTCGTAAAATTGTTCTGTCGCCAAGACAATATACATGTAACTACCTTGTATCTGATCTACATTAATGAGATCGACCTTTCGCTTGATTTTGCACTGCACAACCGTATATATATAGTTGTTATTGATTTAGAACATCAAATAATGGCGACAGACGTTTATTAGCAGAATGTTTTCCAAATTTCTTCGATATGATTGTAAAATACACTCATTTTCGAATAATCCATAAAGTCGTAAAAGAACATACATGTACAAATACTTACCCTTTTCTTCATCCAATAACTATAACAGTGTGTCAATCGCAATTAGTAATAGTCGGATAATTTTCAACCAATATTTCGCTTAGGGAACAGAAAACAAGAAAGGGGACTGTGTATTTAATAAAAAAGCGTTTTAGGCGCGTCCGGCAAATTTTTATTTTAATTCTAGTATGTTTTTATTTTTTGATGGCTGTTGTTGCGTATAATTTATGCACATTCATGTTAAGTGAACCGTTCTGAACACAGGCGCTTAAATATGGCATGGAATTACCCCTTTCATTTTCTGTTTACATGTTTAATTTATAAGAAATATTTCATCTCTTTTTCCTTTATTTAGCCTATTAATTTCCATATCCATACAATCTTATAATAACAGAAGCTGTAAGCTGTTGTTACCATAAGATTGGAATATTTATTATTAAAATTTACATTGATTGATTGATTAATTGATTGGTGTTTAACGTCCAGCGAGCAATTTTTCAGCTATATTCAGGACGATTAAAATTTACAGTTCCTAAACAATGTAATTATTATTAAAACTAAGGCTCTCGTTCCTCGTGTATAGGTGACCGTAGCTGATTTTGGTTATCCTGTCTAGACACTTTGTCTTGCTTGCTGCCAAAGAGTTTTAAACTATTTGGCTTATCAGCCTTTCGACTTTGAGCGTTTTTCCAGAAACGCGTCGTGCGCACTAAATTAGATATCTACGTTTTTTCCCGAGATGTTGTAAATGCTCAACCATGCAATCTTACATACAAGCTACACCACTTCCAGGGGTGTAGGAGCAAAAAGTGGGAGGGGGGGCACGACTGGAAAGTTGAGGGGGGGCAAGCTTTCAAACCGACAAGCAGAAAAGGACATTTGGCTTCATAAAAAGTTGTCCCCCACTTTCCAGTCCACTTCCAATGTTTGCCCCCACTTTCATGTCTCCTTTAAAAGCTTAAACCACACATTCCAGCTCACTCCTACGCCTCTAACTGCGTACTATTAGCTTTAAGTGTACAGATGTTGGTATGTCTACACTGATTAACTGTAATGTACTGGTCGTATATACAGATTATTTCTTGAGTGTATGTATGTTTTTGCCCACACTTTTCTTTGGGCAAAAATGTAGAAAAAAGGAATGGTAAGCATGGAAGACAAAAATGATGAATAAATTAAAAGGTACAAGAGAATGCTTGAAGCCAAATGACCTTTTTTGCATGTCAGGTTTGAAATCTTGCCCCCACTTTCCAGTTTACTTCCAATGTCTGTCCCCCATTTTCCAGTCCACTTACAATGCTTGTCCTCCCTTTCCAGTCCACTTACAAAGCTTGCCCCATTTTCATGCCCACTCTAAAAACTAGCTCCACACATTCCAGCTCACTCCTACGTCTCTAACTGCGTATTATTAGTCTTAAGTGTACAGATGTTGGTATGTCTATCCTTATTAATTGTAATGTACTGGTTGTATATAATAACGGATTATTTCTTGAGTGTATAGAAGTTGATCTTTTATATATCTGGATTAATTGTTTACTATCCGTATTATTAGTTAGAAGTGTATTGTTATTGTCTATCCGTATTGTTTTGTGTATCGGTATTATTAATTCTAAGTGTAATAGCCGTGTGTTCGTCTATTCATATTCAGTTTTAAGTGCAGGGTGCTGGTGAAGGTCCACAGGGCTCAAACGACCGAGAAGCCCAGCGCGTCCCAGATAGCGGTAATGGGTTATGTTGTTGGTTTGTCTCTCCGGATTTAATATCAGTGTACCGATGTTGGCTTGTTCAGTCGTATAGGTTTAAGTGAACAACAGTTTTAAAGGTACAACGATTTGTTTGTCGTGTACAACGGTTAGCTTGTCTAGTCGTATTAGTTTTAAGTGTACAACGGTTAGCTTGTCTAGTCGTACATAGTTTTAACAGTTTTAAGTGTACAACGATTGATTTGTCTTGCCGTATTAGTTTTAAGTAAACAGCGATTGGTTTATCTAGCCATATTAGTTTTAAGTGTACAACGATTGGTTTGTCTTGTCGTATTAGTTTTTAAGTGTACAACGATTGGTTTGTCTAGCCATATTAGTTTTAAGTGTAGAACAATTGGCTTGTCTAGCCGTATTAGTTTTAAGTGTACAACGATTGATTTGTCTTGCCGTAATAGTTTTAAGTGTACAACGATTCGTTTGTCTAGCCGTATTAGTTTTAAGTGTACAACGATTCGTTTGTCTAGCCGTATTAGTTTTAAGTGTACAACGATTGGTTTGTCTAATCGTATTAGTTTTAAGTGTTCTGCTATTGTGTTATGAATCCGTATTAATTTTAAGTGTATTGTTGTTAGCTTGTATATCCATATTTTACGTTTTAAGCGTTCTGTTTGTATATCCATATTTTACGTTTTAAGTGTTCTGTTGTTGGTTTCTCTATCCATATTATTGATTTTGGCAAGGGCATGGTCTGATTTGATTTGGCTTTATGGTGTTTAACGCCACTTTCAACAATGTTTCAGTGATATCGTGGCGGTAAGTTTTATTGGTGGAGGAAACGGAGGACCCGGAGATAACCACCGACCTGTCACAAGTCACTGACAAACATTATCACATAATGTTGTATCGAGTACACCTCGCCATGAACGGGGTTCGAACTCACAACTTTAGTGGTGATAAGCACTGAGTGCAAAGGTAGTTGTAAATCCAACTACCATATGATCACGACCACGATGGCCGCTTGCAAGGTCGTGGTAATGTCAATTAAAGAACAGTGACATTTACGACAACACACTTTCAAGGTCATGGTAATGTTAGCTAATAGACATGAATATTTATGACATCCGGAACATACTATCATAGTCATGGTACTGCTAGTTAATTTTCATGAATATTTATGACATCCAGGGCATACTATCATAGTCATGGTAATACTAGTTAATTTTCATGAATATTTATGACATCCGGAACATACTATCATAGTCATGGTAATGTTAGTTAATTTACATGAACATTTATGACATTCGGAACATACTATCATAGTCATGGTAATGTTAGTTAATTTGCATGAATATTTATGACATCCGGAACATACTATCATAGTCATGGTAATGTTAGTTAATTTACATGAATATTTATGACATCCAGGGCATACTATCATAGTCATGGTAATGTTAGTTAATTTACATGAATATTTATGACATCCGGAACATACTATCATAGTCATGGTAATGTTAGTTAATTCACATGAATATTTATGACATCCGGAACATACTATCATAGTCATGGTAATGTCAACTAAAGAGAAGTGATATTTATGACATCGTCGACATACTTTCAAAGTCATGGTAATGTTAGGTTATGTACATGAACATTTACCACATCGACGACATGCTTTCAATGTCATGGTAATGTCAATTAATGTACCTGGACATGTATGACATACAGTGTCAGACTATTTACGTGGACATGTATGACATACAGGGTCAGAATATTTACATGAACATGTATGACATACAGGGTCAGAATATTTACGTGGACATGTATGACATACCGGGTCAGAATATTTACGTGGACATGTATGACATACAGGGTCAAACTATTTACGTGGACATGTATGACATACCGGGTCAGAATATTTACGTGGACATGTATGACATACAGGGTCAGAATATTTACATGAACATGTATGACATACAGGGTCAGAATATTTACATGGACATGTATGACATACATCGTCAGAATATTTACATGGACATGTATGACATACAGGGTCAGAATATTTACGTGGACATGTATGACATACAGGGTCAGAATATTTACATGAACATGTATGACATACAGGGTCAGAATATTTACATGGACATGTATGACATACATCGTCAGAATATTTACATGGACATGTATGACATACAGGGTCAGAATATTTACGTGGACATGTATGACATACAAGGTCAGAATATTTACATGGACATGTATGACATACAGGGTCAGAATATTTACGTGGACATGTATGACATACAGGGTCAGAATATTTATGTGGACATGTATGACATACATGGTCAGAATATTTACATGGACATGTATGACATACAGGGTCAGAATATTTACATGGACATGTATGACATACATCGTCAGAATATTTACATGAACATGTATGACATACAGGGTCAAAATATCTACGTGGACATGTATGACATACAGGGTCAGAATATTTACATGGACATGTATGACATACAGGGTCAGAATATTTACGTGGACATGTATGACATACATCGTCAGAATATTTACATGGACATGTATGACATACATCGTCAGAATATTTACATGGACATATATGACATCCCCAACATATCTGTATCATGATTTATTTATTGAAGTTTTCCGATTCTTGTAGCTAGATATATGTGACAGATTCCATAAAAGTGTACGTGCTGGTCGGCACTATGCCAAACAGGCTGATGGGATATTCTGACCTTAGAATTAACTAACTGATCATTAAATTGATAATGAACTAATTGTTGGACATGCTTTTGGATAGTGTAGATACAAAAAAATTGTTATTTTGTAAATCGGAAGTTGCAACACAGGTGTATTTACTAGTAAGACAAAGTGCTTTCATACAGTTCTACACCTCCAGTGATCTCTCCAGTCTTTTCAGATTAAACGGTTCCGTTTTCTATGTACCATAAATGAATTTGACAAAAACTTGTTTTTCTTAATTATATTTAAATAAATAGGTCTAATGATACACGTCTGAGAGAATTCCTTGACAGATTATCACAAATGCGTCCACATTTCCAAGGACGCCGAGCTTGTTTGTGATATTACTATATAGTGTTATACAAATACCACGTTTGTAATGTCAATTATATTAGCATCGTATGGTATGTTCACATATATTAATAAAGGATACTACAAATACAGTTAAGTCTGCTTCATACCTTGACATACACCTCGCAATTGACAGCGAGGACCGGTTAAGAACGAAACATTACGATAAAAGAGATTATTTCAATTTTCTAATTATGACCTTTCCATTTATATATAGCAACATTCCAGCAGCACCTGCATATGGATTATATCTCTCTCAGTTGGTCCGATATTCCAGAGGGAAGTTATTGAACCAAAGATTTTTATTGGTTAAGTTGAAGTCATCACAAATGACAACTGAGATGTTCCACTTGTCGTTAGCAGTTACCGGTCCATTTCTCATTCATGACTTATAATCGGGTTTATAACCTGCGTTCACTCCCTGTTTTTAGTGGGGTTCGTGTTGCTCGATGTTTCTTTTTCTCTGTAGTATTTTCTAGTCCGTTGTTTGTCCTTTTGTACCTTTTCTTTTGGCCATTGTGTTGTCTGTCCTTCTTCGATTTACAGATTCTGATTACCCCCTCTGGTATCTCCAAACTCTTCTTTTTTATAAACATTCAGTTATATTCATGCACATGAATGATGGAACTATTTGATATATCTACGGAGCTTGCTTATAATTAAAATATCAGAGATAATGATGTATTTATTTCAGCACTCTCGATATCGAAGAAACATAGGAGTTATGGAAAAACTTCGATGAATCGATTTATTTGTAATATGTTCCCAAAATGGAAGAATTAATTATTTGGAAGAAAAACAAACATAACCAAGCAAATAATTTAATCGATTGAATCATTATTTTTTCATAATATTTAATTCCACGACAATCATACGACAGTCCAACTGCCTAACAAGAATTATTACTGCTACATGTCTTCCAAATGAGAGGAATTTGAAGGCGAAGGGTATCACCAATACTCGGTAAAAACATTGTGAGTTGGCCTTCCTAGTTATGAAAGTTCTAGTGAAGTATTCACTATCTCTGGTTAACACGATAATAAACGAACTATCAGTAAAGGAAAAAAATATGTAAATTGCTGATAAATAATTAATTACGTACAATGTTTGGCTTTATTTTACAAGTGTTATGATTTTAATTGTACGCAAAATGTTTTTTTTATATCGTTATGACATTATTATAAAACAGCATGTTGTTGCTATCACACATGAAAATTACGTAAAGATCAAACTACACTATGTCAGGTAAATACATATCTCACGGTGCAACTATGCATTTTATCTACTTTATCAAATGACGTTTATACAGTTTAAAAATTTAAATGTTTTCTATACCTTACATGAATATCAAATACCACGTGACACTTAAACAAACCGACTGTGACATGTCGACATATTTCTCACATGTACAAATTAATGAATGATCATATTTTGGTCAAAAACATGATATCTTGTGTATATTTATTTCTTGTTCTTGTGTTAGTTGTTGACAGTAGAAATATAAAACAAAAACAAAGTGAAATTGAAAACTCTAAAGTAACTGGATACAAGAATGTTAATAATCATATAAACTTTACACCTTGTATTGATAAAGGTAAGTCAAATTTAATTTATATTTAATATAGATGTAATATAAAATTAATGTTCACGGGTATATTAAACTAAGCAAGCATGTCAGGTATATGTATACAAATGTATTTGGTTAATGGATATCAATTAAGAACTTTCAATTTCGTGTAGGATTTGCGAAATAGTATATATGTAAGGTATAACATCCTGTATAAACTGTCATACAAACCATTTCGAAATATCTTTAAAATAGTATATATCAGTATAGATTGTAGTCCATGAAGATACTGAAAAAAATAATTTATTTTTGAAATTAAAGAAAATCAAGATTCTTACAACCCCTCTCCAATAGAGCCGTCGACAAACAATCCAAATTCTTGTACAACCCCTATACGACACAGCTTTGGTAAAACAATACGGATTCTTACAACCCTTATACGACAAAACTTTGGTCAAACAATACAGATTCTTACAACGGCTATACAACACAGCCTTGGTCAAACAATACAGATTTTTACAATCCCTAGACGATAGAGCCGTAGTCAAACAATCCAGACCAGATTCTTATAACCCCTATACGCCACAGCCTTGGTCAAGCAATACAGATTCTTACAACCTCTATACCACACAGCTTTGGTCAAACAATACAGATTCTTACAACTCTTTTATACGACACAGCTTTGGTAAAACAATATGGATTCTTACAGCGCCTATACGACACAGCTTTGGTCAAACAATACAGATTCTTATAACCCCTATACGACACAGCTTTGGTCAAACAATACAGATTCTTACAACCCCTATACCACACAGCTTTGGTCAAACAATACAGATTCTTACAACTCTTTTATACGACACAGCTTTGGTAAAACAATATGGATTTTTACAGCGCCTATACGACACAGCTTTGGTCAAACAATACATATTCTTATAACCCCTATACGACACAGCTTTGGTCAAACAATACAGATTCTTACAACTCTTATACGACACAGCTTTGGTCAAACAATACAGATTCTTACAACCCCTATACGACACAGCTTTGGTAAAACAATACGGATTCTTACAACCCCTATACGACACAGCTTTGGTCAAACAATACAGATTCTTATAACCCCTACGCCAGCTTTGGTCAAACAATACAGATTCGTATAACCCCTATACGACACAGCTTTGGTCAAACAATACAGATACTTACAACCCCTATACGACACAGCTTTGGCCAAACAATACAGATTCTTACAACCCCTATACGACAGAGCTTTGGCCAAACAATACAGATTCTTACAACCCCTATACGACAGAGCCGTGGTCAAACAATCCAGATTCGTACCACCCCTATACGACACAGCTTTGGTCAAACAATACAGATTCTTACCAGCCCTATACGACACAGCTTTGGTCAAACAATACAGATTCTTACCAGCCCTATACGACACAGCTTTGGTCAAACAATACAGATTCTTACCAGCCCTATACGACACAGCTTTGGTCAAACAATACAGATTCTTACAACCCCTATACGACACAGCTTTGGCCAAACAATCCAGATTCTTACAACTCCTCTCCGATAGAGCCGTGGTCTAACAATAAAGATTCGTACAACCCATATTTGACAGAGCGTTGGTCTAACAATACAGATTCGTACAACCTGTATTTGACAGAGCGTTGGTCAAAGAATTCAGATTCTTAAAACCCTTTCCGATAGAGCTTTGGTCAAACTATCCAGATGCTTACAACCCCTATCCGGCAGAGTCTTTGTCAAACAATCCAGATTCGTACAATCCTATGCAACAGAGCTTTGGTCAAATATCCAAGATTCTGATAACCCTTCAATACGACAAACCCATGGTCAAATAACCAAGATTCATACAACCCTCCTATATGACACAGCTTCTGTCAAACAATCCGGATTCATACAACCACTATAAAAATAATAAAAAAGGATATATGTTTGCATATCTTTTGTCATTAATCCAGATTCTCACAACATAGATAATGGACAGATGTTTGGTCTATTATCCCTGTTTCATATACGAAGCAGAAACTGCATGTCCTTGAAATAAGCGGGCATATATGACCGGAGTTATAACTGGTTACTGCGATCTCAGCCATTCTCTTCAATGATTAAATTGTCCAACTGTCATGTAAATGAAAACAACCAGTAAGGAAAATCTTACAGATTAGTTCAACTCATGATGACCAAATACACGTGTACTTTCATGGAAACGACAACATAAACACAGACTCTACAAACACAGGGCCAGCGAATAACTGATTGCTAGTTAAGAAGGTAGAATATATTGTAGATGATTACCCACAGAGCAATTAAAAGTATAAACAAATTGATTCTTCCTAATAGATTTGATCACAACTAGCAATCTGAAGAAGATACAAATAATCATATGACAACTACATATGGTGGTATTATAATGACAAGAGGTTTAAACATATATAATGATGGTCAGCATATGACAACTACATATGGTGGTATTATAATGACAAGAGGTTTAAACATATATAATGATGGTCAGCATATGACAACTACATATGGTGGTATTATAATGACAAGAGGTTTAAACATATATAATGATGGTCAGCATATGACAACTACATATGGTGGTATTATAATGACAAGAGGTTTAAACATATATAATGATGGTCAGCATATGACAACTACATATGGTGGTATTATAATGACAAGAGGTTTAAACATATATAATGATGGTCAGCATATGACAACTACATATGGTGGTATTATAATGACAAGAGGTTTAAACATATATAATGATGGTCAGCATATGACAACTACATATGGTGGTATTATAATGTAAAGAGGTTTAAACATATATAATGATGGTCAGCATATGACAACTACATATGGTGGTATTATAATGTAAAGAGGTTTAAACATATATAATGATGGTCAGCATATGACAACTACATATGGTGGTATTATAATGACAAGAAGCTTAAACATATATAATGATGGTCAGCATATGCCAACTACATATGGTGGTATTATAATGAAAAGAGGTTTAAACATATATAATGATGGTCAGCATATGACAACTACATATGGTGGTATTATAATGAAAAGAGGTTTAAACATATATAATGATGGTCAGCATATGACAACTACATATGGTGATATTATAATGAAAAGAGGTTTAAACATATATAATGATGGTCAGCATATGACAACTACATATGGTGATATTATAATGACAAGAAGCTTAAACATATATAATGATGGTCAGCATATGCCAACTACATATGGTGGTATTATACTGAAAAGAGGTTTAAACATATATAATGATGGTCAGCATATGACAACTACATATGGTGGTATTATAATGACAAGAAGCTTAAACATATATAATGATGGTCAGCATATGACAACTACATATGGTGGTATTATAATGTAAAGAGGTTTAAACATATATAATGATTGTCAGCATATGACAACTACATATGGTGGTATTATAATGACAAGAGGTTTAAACATATATAATGATGGTCAGCATATGACAACTACATATGGTGGTATTATAATGACAAGAGGTTTAAACATATATAATGATGGTCAGCATATGACAACTACATATGGTGGTATTATAATGACAAGAGGTTTAAACATATATAATGATGGTCAGCATATGACAACTACATATGGTGATATTATAATGAAAAGAGGTTTAAACATATATAATGATGGTCAGCATATGACAACTACATATGGTGGTATTATAATGACAAGAGGTTTAAACATATATAATGATGGTCAGCATATGACAACTACATATGGTGATATTATAATGAAAAGAGGTTTAAACATATATAATGATGGTCAGCATATGACAACTACATATGGTGGTATTATAATGACAAGAGGTTTAAACATATATAATGATGGTCAGCATATGACAACTACATATGGTGGTATTATAATGAAAAGAGGTTTAAACATATATAATGATGGTCAGCATATGACAACTACATATGGTGATATTATAATGACAAGAGGTTTAAGCATATATAATGATGGTCAGCATATGACAACTACATATGGTGATATTATAATGACAAGAGGTTTAAACATATATAATGATGGTCAGCATATGACAACTACATATGGTGGTATTATAATGACAAGAGGTTTAAACATATATAATGATGGTCAGCATATGACAACTACATATGGTGGTATTATAATGACAAGAGGTTTAAACATATATAATGATGGTCAGCATATGACAACTACATATGGTGGTATTATAATGAAAAGAGGTTTAAACATATATAATGATGGTCAGCATATGACAACTACATATGGTGATATTATAATGAAAAGAGGTTTAAACATATATAATGATGGTCAGCATATGACAACTACATATGGTGATATTATAATGACAAGAAGCTTAAACATATATAATGATGGTCAGCATATGCCAACTACATATGGTGGTATTATACTGAAAAGAGGTTTAAACATATATAATGATGGTCAGCATATGACAACTACATATGGTGGTATTATAATGACAAGAAGCTTAAACATATATAATGATGGTCAGCATATGACAACTACATATGGTGGTATTATAATGTAAAGAGGTTTAAACATATATAATGATGGTCAGCATATGACAACTACATATGGTGATATTATAATGAAAAGAGGTTTAAACATATATAATGATGGTCAGCATATGACAACTACATATGGTGGTATTATAATGAAAAGAGGTTTAAATATATATAATGATGGTCAGCATATGACAACTACATATGGTGGTATTATAATGAAAAGAGGTTTAAACATATATAATGATGGTCAGCATTTCCAATATTAATAAAACAAACAACCATCTCTCACACCAAACAATGGCACACAAAATAACTACGACATATGGCGTTGGAAATCCAGGTGCTGACTTGGGACAGATACAATTGTGGCGGTGTTAAACCGTTTAACTTAAATGCAAATGTACATGTGTGTAACTTATCAACATGTGTGTAACTTATCCAGTAACTGACATGTCTTGTATATCAAACTGACGAAAAATAATCGCTTAATATCATAAATCAAATGTGGAACGTATACCTGCGTTAGAAAGGGGACAGCATGGCGACGACAGTTTAATAGGGTTTATGGTGTTTAACGCCACTTTGAACAATATTTCAGTTATATCGTGACGGTCATTTTTATTGGTGGAGGAAACGGAGTACCTGGAGAAAACCACCGACCTGTCTCAAGTTACTGATAAACTTTATCACATAATGTTGTATCGAGTACACCTCACCATGAACGGGGTTCGAACTCACAACTTTAGTGGTGATAGGCCCTGATTACACAGGTAGTTGTAAATCCAACTACCATACGATCGCGACCACGAAGGCTCCGACATGACGACGAATATCTTGTATTAGTTAGGAGTAGAGTACCATTTCCATCACCAGTGTTTATTTTTGAGAGTTTGCGATTCATATGCCGGAATATTGGTTTTTGTTGTAATATGGATTGTCGCCTAGGCTTGTTTGACTTTCGTTGTTTCCAATTTCAAACTTAAACATGTCACTCAGAACGGGATCACTGAATATATACAAAAGTTAATACACTATAACAAAACAGCTGCCAAAGTGCATAGACTGTCTCGACAGAACGAGACAATGACGTAGCTGCTTCATTTAACAATCAGAGATTTGATTTTGCAAAAAAATAAATAAATACATCATGCATTAACCTTGTACGTCTGCGAAACATATGCACATGTAGTTTGGCGTTTAAAATAATTTTACTGAACACAATCTGTCAGTAAGCAGTTTTGGAAAGTGTCATAGGTAAAGCAGGGTTTCAGTTAAACATTTAAATAAAAATTACTTGGCAAAATATATACAAAAAAGTGCTTATTGTTCCGACATTGTTAGAGAATTGAAAGGTATCATCCAAATATGTTAGTAATTAAAAAGAAATAATGAAAAGCACTTTATGCAATTGGCAGTTCATGTAAAAAGCCGTAGTTGTTCTGTAACGTTTTACCCGTTTCCCTCACCCGTCGACCATTTTATTTCTGAAAATAAAGATGAAGGACTGTTTGTATGCGTCATCTGTGTATAGCCTAAACATATTTGAGATTTTATCAATTGTGGGACATTTGATAAAACTAGCATTCAAAGTAATCACCTTAAATAACCTTGTTGAAGTTATGTCAATAAAGCGTTTAAATTATAATGTTTATGACCTTTTTAGAATAGGGAAAAAAATATGAGAAAATAATCATTCAAAATTTTGTTAGCCTTTATGTGGTTGTTTGTTCAAGTATGATCTCAAATGACATTGTGTTATACTATCCTAACATTTGTTATGTTATCAATTATCTGTTTGTATGTTATACTGTCCAATAACATTAAAGTGAGTGATTGCTGTTTTACGCCAATTGAACAATTGTTCAGCTATATCATGGCAAGTACAAATTACATTAGATGAGATGATAATGATGTCCGCTTTGTATTAGACCAAAACGGATAGTTGCATTTTATAGTGCTAACTCGCTTAAATAACAGTTCGCTGGTAGACATGTCGCTCAATCCGGACACATTATCCTGATTCCAAGCCAACTAGTTTTTGCGGTAACTCCTTAACGCGGGGTGCTTAGCGGTGAAGTAGCAAAAATCAATTTTATAGTCTTTGATTTAACCCGACAGGTGCTCGAACCCACGATTTACCGCACAATAGGTGAACACGCTAACCATTACACTACCGAGGTGGTAATAATGACTGAATACAATACTTTGTCACGAACATACTGTGAATGTAATATGTACTACTAGCTATCCATAACAGAACAAAATATGTCACCTTATGTTCAGATTTTACCCAGTGGCTCCATGTTTTACCGGAATGCCATATATAGTCGTTTGTCCAATGATAGTCTAATTTGTAGGAGAAAAAACATAACATAGTAGTACACGTGGTGTTGAATTAGAAAAAAACCACTTAAGCCTTTAAACTTAATATCCTGTTTAGAGCCATAAATTTTCCTGCTCACAAAAAGACTTCTTAATTATTTGGCTTTCAAATATTTTGGCATTGAGCGTACCTGATGAAGGTTATTCCAGAAATACGCCGTTCGCACTAAATTAGATATCTACGTTTTCTTTCAATACAGTCAGAAATATTTAAAAAAAAAGCTTGTTAACATATTACACTGTATCTCCATATTGTGCAGGTGGATATATAGGCAATATATGCTACTCAATTACATGTACAACACCTTATCCAAACATAATATACCTAACCTTCTGGCTCTACTGCACCACATAATATGACCATCAACCTTCACGTTTGATATATAGATAATCTGACTTCCAGAAGACAAACGGTTACTTGTTTGCTGTCTATATCAACATCAGTTTACACCTGAAACAGCCATTATCATCAAACGTGAATGTTGATTCAATATTGAAAACTTTGCATAATTGGACGTTATAGGTATATACATGGCCGTAATCGTACTGTAGCTTGTAAGTTCGGTCTCTCGAGTCTACCCCGCTGTCGTCACAGTGCGAATTTATGTAATTTACGGAAGTTTGGTTGGGCTTTCTCCGTGTAGCAGTTTCCTCCACCTATAAAACTTATCACGACGTTATAAAATCACACATTTCGTATCATAATAATACGGACACTATATTTACAATCATTGAATAAAGTACAGTTGTATATAATTAACCAACCTTGTCGACAAAAACAATAAATAAACAATAAATAAACAAACAGAATCACTGTCTACATCTAGAATAAATAAACTGAGATTTTTATCAGTTAATTTCTAAAATGTCAATAGATTTTTGAAATTGTAAAACCCCTTAATTTAATGATTAACAACAACTGTTGTGTGTGTTGGATAAAATCCAGCCCCTGCGTAAGCATGAGTAAAACTGACGTCAAATCAAATTCTCACAATAAAAAACATCAACTTTAACAAGTTTTAGTACATTATTTACATAACTTTCACTATAACAAGGGCACGATTATGTTTGGCTCAGGTAAATCACATGGTAAGATCACACCATATCGTACGGTTGAAATCCTATAATCAATTAATAGTTTGCAAGCCAAACAAACACACCATACTATTTAAATGGCTTAAGCTTCATGAATGAAATTCCAGAAGTGATCACACTGACCGGACTTAAAATTCAACCACTTCTTAAATATCAACAACGATGATTTTCATTTGAACGAGAACCACACAGTAAATATTATACGCCCACGATTTGTTTTAATTTAAATCACGAATAAAATATATCTGGATATAAAAAGTGGTTCGAAACGACGGACAAGATACATGTATATACAAACTAAACTGTTAATGTCATGCAGAACAACAGTTTTTGGATAATGACCATTACCATGAATAACACGACGGGTGCCACATGTGGAGCAGGAACTGCTAACTCGTCCGGAGCACATGAGTTCAACAACGGTTTTTATAGGACCCGTGATGCTAATCCTTTATAAGTTTCTGTGTTTGTTTGCAATAAATGTTGTTCCTCTTTGAAATTTAGTTTTTAATTTTGCGGCCACGCGTTTGTATTACTTGATCGATTTACAATTTTCAATTACGTTTTATCTTTTTACAGTTAATTACTATTTCGCTCGCTACCCGTCTTTATATACTATACCTCAATATAATGTCAGAGTTACAACTGAAACTACAAGTACATCTCAATGTAATGTTAGAGGTACACAAACAACATATCAATGTTACGTCGGAGTGTTAATACAAACTAGATCTCATGATGAACTTATATTTCAATGTAACATCAGAGTTACAACTGAACTATATCTCAAAGTAAATGTCAAATTAACAAGCAAAGCTGTATTCTAATTAAATGATAGGAAAACATGCTTATTGTAGAATTATTTATGCAGAAGAAAATAAGAAATGCGAGGAAATGCTAAAATTAATAGTTAAAAATTCGGATGTCAGATGAAAAAGTACATTGCCATTATAAAGACCTTTTCGCACTCATTTTAGGATATGCGATATTATAATTATTGAAGACTCTACTGTAACTGTGAAATGTAGATCAGCAATACGAGCGTTGTACCTTTACTTTTAACTGTGTCTAGGTGTAATGTTGGACAGTCCCTATTGTTCTTTACAGCCATTCATTTCTTGGTACTAGAATAATTGTACTATGAAGTGACAAGTCATTTTACATTTTAGATTTATTTTATATCATGAGTTCATATGTAGTAAAATGAAAATAAAAAATTATCACACTGTCTGAACAATTCCAAAATCATACGTAGAGAACTGACCTGTTTTTGTAACAAGAAAAGGCACAAACTCGCAAATTTTGCTAAAACACACGACATCCACTTCTAATTGCACTGTATCAATAGCTGATTCCTACCTTCATTCTATAATGTAATATAATATTTTATTCTTGCACATTAGCAGACGACATGTATAAACAATAATAATTTGTACACTAATCTTTCTTTTAAAATATAGTTTTAATATGGTCACAAAATAATCTAGTATTATTTTATTTTGTTAGATTGTACAAACCATGAAATTAAAAAAGAACACAACAGACATCCAAATCATCATGACAAACATCGCCATCATAGACAAACACGTGGAGAAAAGAATACTAGAAAGCTTCCGCTATCTGAAGGTCTAACCTTACAAGGAGAGGATCCAAACATAGCACAACAACCTTATGGATGGCATATGGATTCCAGAGTTCCGAAAGGAGTGTCAAGATTGGTAAAAAATATTTACGTTTTCATTACTTTTTTTAAATGATATTTTAAAGGTCTTTGATTTAACGTGTTATTGTATATCATACAATTATTGTCTTTTGATGAGGTCAATACATGTTTTAATAGCGGACCCGATGAGAGTATATCGGCAGAGGGCGAACATTCTTTCATGAATCGATAAAAACATGTATGGTGCAATCTGTGCATGCATTACCTATATAAAGGTGTATGTATAAACCCTAGTGTTATACGTTTACTAGACCTTATAACATCTCCTGGTCTCCTATGTCTTGTACAGCGTTTTAATAGACAATGGCAGGGAGCGGATCGCTCTGTAGAAAGCCAATACGAAATTCAACAATATTATCTATGCATTGATCGATATGAAAAGACTAAACTTGTTTTTATTATATTAGTATATTATTTAAAAGTAGTGATTTGTAAATTCATAACAATATTTGTAGTTTGTGATCAAAACGAATACTAAACAATTATTAAGCAGCAATAACTGTGGGTTTGTTAGCGTTGTCAGATTCAACAATCACCAAAGGTTCTTTGAATTAATCCCCTTTTAGTTAGTAAAATATATTTGTTTTTACCAAGAGTAAGCGTTCTATTTTGACAGCATAACATTATGTCCAATATTGAGGACATAATCTAATTTTGAATAGAGATAATGACAAATGAAATATCAATATCATATCAGTACTAATATATACATGTATAGATAGGCTTAATTGCACTATTGCACTATTTAGATATAAACAATATAGTTTTGTTTGACAAAAACGTCATTCAGACGGCTATCATAATACATTCTAGATCAGTAAAACATGTGAATATCTGGAATATAAGATACTTTCAAAAAAATCAGTAACATAGAAATTAACACATGTTAGATGTATAAATCCAGTCTAAATATAGACGTTAATAAGGATAATAAGAACGACAGTTAGACTTTTAGGGGTGGACGATTCTGTTTTTCCCTCGCAGACAGAATATTTTTTTCATTCGAAATATGAATAAGATATCTGTATTTCCTTTTTGGACATGCATAATCGGTAATTTTTCTTCCAATTTAACAATGTTTCTCTTTGATTATTAATTTTATTAAGATTTGGGTGAAGAAGACAACTCCTCGAACATTAAATGATGGTTCCCCAATGGAAATTGATCTAACAATCTTCTCAATATCATATTTATCTCTGAATTCTCTTATAATTACACCATACTAGCTTATAGGTGTTTAAAACCAAATCTTAACAACAAACTTCTATTATTCAATAATTTGCAAAATCAATTATTTTGACCAGGAGAACAAAATTCATCCAAATATTAGACATCCAGCTAAGGAATTTATGGATAACTTGCAGACAATCCTGAGGAAAATCCAAGAGAAGGTCCGAAATGTAAGTACATGTATAGTACACTTCAACTTACTTAATTAGTGGATTCATATATTCAAGCATTGTAGTAGCTAGGGGCAACCGAAATACATACAATTAATTTAAGCTTTTAAAGAGTCATTTTCTACCACATGTAGAAGATTAAGATAACAACAGACTATATGCATGTCTTATTTGTATATAGCATGTTACTCAAATATCTACACACTCATGATGGTGTTGTTGGACAAAAATACATTTATGGAATCGAACGATGAAACAGAATTTCATCAACTTAAGCAGAAATATTTTGCCAAAAAGATAATTAACAAATCAGAATAAACTGCATGAAACATGAGTAAAGATTGAGGTCTTAGTATCATTGTTGAGCTACAAACAATGTCTGATTACCCCTTTGGTATCTTCAAATTCTTCTTTCAGAGATTTCATAGTCTGAATAGTCTGTGCTGTACCCAACAGCGATGAATCTAACAAATCTCAGTTGTTGCACGGTCCTTTATGTTTTGAGATCGTAGAACTGTTGATGAATTTTGAATAATTAAGAAAACGTTTAAATCTATATCCCTAATCTCTATAAGTAATAAAACATGAAAGTATTTCCATTAATTAAAATATTAAAGTTTTAAAGGTTTTTTCTCTCTAAAATATATATGTCAAACCACAGCTAACGCCCAGTAGGACTAGTTGTATTACAAGTAGTCTAATCATTCAATGTAAGTAAAAGAAGAGTTTGAAGATACCAAAGGAGTAATCAGAATCCGTATATCAAAGAAGAACATACAACACAAAGGCCAAAAGATAAAGTACAAAAGGACAAACAACGATCTACAAAACATACACATAAAACTAAAGATCGAGTAACACGAACCCCACCAAAAACCGGTATATCAGCTTTAAAGGGGTGAAAAACGCATACCTTTATAATCTTAAATAAAAAATAAACGAAATTATACAACAATACGCTACAGAGTTTACAGAAAGAAACACATCTATCCAAATCTTAAACATCTCTGTAGATGTAATAACACTACGTCCTTATACAACAAGCACACCGACATTATCTATTATACGGAGAGTGCACATTTAACTTATTCATATATGACTGCTCAAGTTAACAGTTTTTCTGCATCGTTGTGCAGCAGGCTTGACGTATACAATGTACTAATATAATGAATGTAAATTATTCATACACCCTGTAATAAATTATACATTTAAATTTTTAATGTGTATAAAAATTATATGACGAATATAATATTTCTTTCCTCTTTCATGAATAATCACTGGATTTTTAAGAAAAGTATGAAGATTCCAAAGGGTAATAAGAAGCCTTAATTTGAAGTGGGTCAGACATTAAATAGCTTAAAGAAAAGGACAAGAATACAAATTATAATCCACACAGCACTCAGTAGAAAACTATAAGACAACACGATTCCCATTAATATCCGGGTGTGAACTCAACGTGATTTTAAAGCTTTCTAATTACCCCTTTGCTATATATGCAAACATTTCCTAATTAAAGTGTAGATGTTCTGTTTTTATAATGCAACATGTATGGCGGAAATCTCAATATAAAATGATATACTACTAACAGGTGCATTTCTATTTTCTCATCGACAAACATTTAGAATTGTTTCAAGCACAAACCGTTGGTACAACGATTTCATAGGGTTTATACAATTAGTAAGAAAGAATAAAGATGACAATGAACAGAAGAGACTACACAATGTTACACTTAGACACAAATTTAAGACAAATAAGGGTAATAACAAAATTACCGAACTCCGAACAATCTTCCAAAGGGAAAGTCAAAACTCATAAGTATATAAACAGACAAAATCAGTCAACAACCGGGAAACTGAACTGAGCATCGCCTCTAAAGAATGTATATGTTGTCTTCTGTATGTTTTATATGTATGTTATGCTTTGTGACAAACAGAGGTCGGTGTGCACATAACAACACGTATTATTATTATTGTTTGTCACAAAACAACATGTAAACTCTATTCGAATGGTCGTGACAAGGGCTTGTGTTTCATGTTCATATATTCGATGAAACCGATAATGGTGTATTCTAACAAGTATTTTAGTATTTAAACATTGTACATAAGATACCATGAACATAATTTCCAACATTTTATTGTAGGTTGACTCTGAATATATTTCTATTGGTTCAAATTTACGGACGGCCATGATACACGTTAGAGAGGAGCTGGAGCTTATTACAAAGGAAAATAATAACGTATATGGTAAAGTCAAAATATAAGTGTAAACAAAAATATGTTTGATATTAGTCAGGGAAACAGTTCTATGCCATTAAATTAGAATGATATCCACGTATTAAAGAATTAGATGTATTTAATAACAGTATCATCATCTAAAACGTGTGGAACTCGTCTGGCTTGTTTGGATTTATGTATATTCAAATATGAATTAATAAACAATGGAAAGCTTGCGAAATGTTATAGCTGTAACGTGGCGGAGAAAACACATTTAAATTTTGAATGAAAAAGGCAAAATAACCATAAGATGGACCAATAACAAAATAATACACAATACGGATAGACAATATAACAATAAAACATTAAAAATCACTTCACGGATAGACAAAAAACGTTAGAGACATATATCAAAAAGTAGTGAAATAACATTGACATGACAATACGAACATACACAAAAACAGGGTGTGAAAGCAGGTGCTTGGGAATTTCAATATTACCCATCATGTAAAACGATGATACGAACATTGGAAGATGTATTGAACATTCCAATACTTCAATTAACTTAGATAAAGTTTGACATATGTTATCCACAAAAAAGGTATAAGGGGAATACTAATAGAACAACCAAGACACAAGCTCATTTTGCTAAAGTCTTTGTGGTTTTTACTTTAAATGAAAATATATTACGCAATTTAACATACAAAATAAACAAAAGAAAAAACATCAAAAGAAATACATTAAGCGCTTACAAAACAAGCATAAATAATCATATTATTTACTTCATTGTTTGTTTTTTACAGATTCCCTGATGGACGTATCCCAACTAGTACGGTATATTTATAGAAGAGCACATGAGCACGGTCTTACAGCACCGGTTTCCATGGCTCCAATGACATATCCCAATCTTCATACAGTCAATTTGCGCAAAGAATTTCGGAAGGGACAAATAGCAGATAGGGATGCTTCAATGACTTATAACCATGCAATGTCTTTTAAAAGGTATGATTAGTTATGCTATTATTCTATTACCATGAACATGTTGTACTTGAGGCGTCATTGAAATATTCCGTTGGTGCTTGTACATTTTTCAGAATATTTGTTACTGGTAATAAATTTACTAGGGCAGAGTTAACAGAAATCATCGGATGACCCAGCGAAAACCACACACCCGCCACAATGACTGACAGACCTTATCACATAAAGTACACATCGTAGAAATTCTCGTCAAGATCCATAAATGTTCGTTTTTCTTTTACTTTTAAGATCACATTTGGAATATCGTTTTTATTTCAGACGTGGGATACAACAAGATGCTGCCAAATCAAATATAATGAGTAAAGTTAAAGATAAGAAACTGTCAGAAAGATTCCGTTACTTTGAAATCTATGATTTACAACAAAAAGTTAGACTGATACTACAGAAAGTTGATACATTATCTGGAAATGTATTTATACCACTTCGTAGACGATTGATGAAACACAAGGTAATGTTCTTTGACTGATGGAACCGTATCGGTTGTGTAATGGTTAGCGTGTTCGCCTCGAGTGCGGTTGAACGTGTGTTCGAGCCACTCGTCGGGTCACACCAAAGACTATTAAGTTGGTATTTGCTGCTTCTCCCCTAATCACGACATTAAGGACTAAGAGCAAAGATAGTTTGGTTCTGAATCAGATATAAAGTGTCCGAATGAAGCGACAGGTCTACCCGCGTACTGTTGCGTCAGTGAGCTAACACTATACAAATCCAACTAAGCGTGTTGGTCAAGTACAAATCATACATCATCATGTAATCATATACATGTACATAACAACGCAGATATCAAACCCCATGCGCAGGACGCGTCATTGTTCTCGCAATGACATATCTGGGAAATTGATAATTTGGCGTTAAACGACAATCACTCGCTTATTGACTGATGCTGACAAGCTCAAAAAGAAGTTTTTGTCTTACTCTTTACTACGTTTTACTCAATCATTATGAAATATAGGACAACTGGACAATTGATTGCTTCAATTAAAATTAATATTCAATTCTCTTCTGGTTTTATTTCGTTAACGCCAGCTGCCGAGACACCACTACACATTGACGTTCGAAACGATAACTACAAAGTAAATCTATGTATCTGAATAACCAAATATTCATTAAATACAGGAACTGAATCAAGCAATACAATTATCTAATAAAAACAAACAGAATATTGTTGTCCATAACTACTGATTGTAGAATAAATAAAAATGAAAACATATATATTAAAATCAGAAATCTTACTAAATACAAAAATGTATATACAGTCACAGCAACGTGGAATGTACTTTTGCAATGCTTGAAGTAAATGTTATGTAATAAAGATTATTATTTTATTTTTGGATATGATATTTACAATATATAATTTAGTTGATGTCACAACAGCATGTCATTGAGAGTAAACACAATACCATAACTGAAGCAATTGTTATTTTTAGAGTACATATGTATCTATATTTTAAATGATATTGTACAGCGAACAGCACATACTAGGAAGTATAGTTAAAAAAATAAACACGTAGATATCGAGTTCAATGCTCACGACACGTATCTGGAATAACCCTAATCTGGTACGTTCAAAGATTTGAAATCCGAATAAATAAAAAGAAAAAAAACACACACAAAGCAAAAAAAAAACAACAAAAAAAAAACAACAAATAAACGTACAAACAAAGCAAAAACATAGGAACTAAACAGGACAGCCAACATCAGGTAGGGTCAACTATGTCTTAGGGAAGAACATCTTATGTTTAATAAAAGTCACATTGTTTAGGCAGAACTAAGACAAACAAAACAAAAACATAGGAACTAAACAGGACAGCCAACATCAGGTAGGGTCAACTATGTCTTAGGGAAGAACATCTTATGTTTAATAAAAGTCACATTGTTTAGGCAGAACTAAGACAAACAAAACAAAAACATAGGAACTAAACAGGACAGCCAACATCAGGTAGGGTCAACTATGTCTTAGGGAAGAACATCTTATGTTTAATAAAAGTCACATTGTTTAGGCAGAACTAAGACAAACAAAACAAAAACATAGGAACTAAACAGGACAGCCAACATCAGGTAGGGTCAACTATGTCTTAGGGAAGAACATCTTATGTTTAATAAAAGTCACATTGTTTAGGCAGAACTAAGACAAACAAAACAAAAACATAGGAACTAAACAGGACAGCCAACATCAGGTAGGGTCAACTATGTCTTAGGGAAGAACATCTTATGTTTAATAAAAGTCACATTGTTTAGGCAGAACTAAGACAAACAAAACAAAAACATAGGAACTAAACAGGACAGCCAACATCAGGTAGGGTCAACTATGTCTTAGGGAAGAACATCTTATGTTTAATAAAAGTCACATTGTTTAGGCAGAACTAAGACAAACAAAACAAAAACATAGGAACTAAACAGGACAGCCAACATCAGGTAGGGTCAACTATGTCTTAGGGAAGAACATCTTATGTTTAATAAAAGTCACATTGTTTAGGCAGAACTAAGACAAACAAAACAAAAACATAGGAACTAAACAGGACAGCCAACATCAGGTAGGGTCAACTATGTCTTAGGGAAGAACATCTTATGTTTAATAAAAGTCACATTGTTTAGGCAGAACTAAGACAAACAAAACAAAAACATAGGAACTAAACAGGACAGCCAACATCAGGTAGGGTCAACTATGTCTTAGGGAAGAACATCTTATGTTTAATAAAAGTCACATTGTTTAGGCAGAACTAAGACAAACAAAACAAAAACATAGGAACTAAACAGGACAGCCAACATCAGGTAGGGTCAACTATGTCTTAGGGAAGAACATCTTATGTTTAATAAAAGTCACATTGTTTAGGCAGAACTAAGACAAACAAAACAAAAACATAGGAACTAAACAGGACAGCCAACATCAGGTAGGGTCAACTATGTCTTAGGGAAGAACATCTTATGTTTAATAAAAGTCACATTGTTTAGGCAGAACTAAGACAAACAAAACAAAAACATAGGAACTAAACAGGACAGCCAACATCAGGTAGGGTCAACTATGTCTTAGGGAAGAACATCTTATGTTTAATAAAAGTCACATTGTTTAGGCAGAACTAAGACAAACAAAACAAAAACATAGGAACTAAACAGGACAGCCAACATCAGGTAGGGTCAACTATGTCTTAGGGAAGAACATCTTATGTTTAATAAAAGTCACATTGTTTAGGCAGAACTAAGACAAACAAAACAAAAACATAGGAACTAAACAGGACAGCCAACATCAGGTAGGGTCAACTATGTCTTAGGGAAGAACATCTTATGTTTAATAAAAGTCACATTGTTTAGGCAGAACTAAGACAAACAAAACAAAAACATAGGAACTAAACAGGACAGCCAACATCAGGTAGGGTCAACTATGTCTTAGGGAAGAACATCTTATGTTTAATAAAAGTCACATTGTTTAGGCAGAACTAAGACAAACAAAACAAAAACATAGGAACTAAACAGGACAGCCAACATCAGGTAGGGTCAACTATGTCTTAGGGAAGAACATCTTATGTTTAATAAAAGTCACATTGTTTAGGCAGAACTAAGACAAACAAAACAAAAACATAGGAACTAAACAGGACAGCCAACATCAGGTAGGGTCAACTATGTCTTAGGGAAGAACATCTTATGTTTAATAAAAGTCACATTGTTTAGGCAGAACTAAGACAAACAAAACAAAAACATAGGAACTAAACAGGACAGCCAACATCAGGTAGGGTCAACTATGTCTTAGGGAAGAACATCTTATGTTTAATAAAAGTCACATTGTTTAGGCAGAACTAAGACAAACAAAACAAAAACATAGGAACTAAACAGGACAGCCAACATCAGGTAGGGTCAACTATGTCTTAGGGAAGAACATCTTATGTTTAATAAAAGTCACATTGTTTAGGCAGAACTAAGACAAACAAAACAAAAACATAGGAACTAAACAGGACAGCCAACATCAGGTAGGGTCAACTATGTCTTAGGGAAGAACATCTTATGTTTAATAAAAGTCACATTGTTTAGGCAGAACTAAGACAAACAAAACAAAAACATAGGAACTAAACAGGACAGCCAACATCAGGTAGGGTCAACTATGTCTTAGGGAAGAACATCTTATGTTTAATAAAAGTCACATTGTTTAGGCAGAACTAAGACAAACAAAACAAAAACATAGGAACTAAACAGGACAGCCAACATCAGGTAGGGTCAACTATGTCTTAGGGAAGAACATCTTATGTTTAATAAAAGTCACATTGTTTAGGCAGAACTAAGACAAACAAAACAAAAACATAGGAACTAAACAGGACAGCCAACATCAGGTAGGGTCAACTATGTCTTAGGGAAGAACATCTTATGTTTAATAAAAGTCACATTGTTTAGGCAGAACTAAGACAAACAAAACAAAAACATAGGAACTAAACAGGACAGCCAACATCAGGTAGGGTCAACTATGTCTTAGGGAAGAACATCTTATGTTTAATAAAAGTCACATTGTTTAGGCAGAACTAAGACAAACAAAACAAAAACATAGGAACTAAACAGGACAGCCAACATCAGGTAGGGTCAACTATGTCTTAGGGAAGAACATCTTATGTTTAATAAAAGTCACATTGTTTAGGCAGAACTAAGACAAACAAAACAAAAACATAGGAACTAAACAGGACAGCCAACATCAGGTAGGGTCAACTATGTCTTAGGGAAGAACATCTTATGTTTAATAAAAGTCACATTGTTTAGGCAGAACTAAGACAAACAAAACAAAAACATAGGAACTAAACAGGACAGCCAACATCAGGTAGGGTCAACTATGTCTTAGGGAAGAACATCTTATGTTTAATAAAAGTCACATTGTTTAGGCAGAACTAAGACAAACAAAACAAAAACATAGGAACTAAACAGGACAGCCAACATCAGGTAGGGTCAACTATGTCTTAGGGAAGAACATCTTATGTTTAATAAAAGTCACATTGTTTAGGCAGAACTAAGACAAACAAAACAAAAACATAGGAACTAAACAGGACAGCCAACATCAGGTAGGGTCAACTATGTCTTAGGGAAGAACATCTTATGTTTAATAAAAGTCACATTGTTTAGGCAGAACTAAGACAAACAAAACAAAAACATAGGAACTAAACAGGACAGCCAACATCAGGTAGGGTCAACTATGTCTTAGGGAAGAACATCTTATGTTTAATAAAAGTCACATTGTTTAGGCAGAACTAAGACAAACAAAACAAAAACATAGGAACTAAACAGGACAGCCAACATCAGGTAGGGTCAACTATGTCTTAGGGAAGAACATCTTATGTTTAATAAAAGTCACATTGTTTAGGCAGAACTAAGACAAACAAAACAAAAACATAGGAACTAAACAGGACAGCCAACATCAGGTAGGGTCAACTATGTCTTAGGGAAGAACATCTTATGTTTAATAAAAGTCACATTGTTTAGGCAGAACTAAGACAAACAAAACAAAAACATAGGAACTAAACAGGACAGCCAACATCAGGTAGGGTCAACTATGTCTTAGGGAAGAACATCTTATGCTTAATAAAAGTCACATTGTTTAGGCAGAACTAAGACAAACAAAACAAAAACATAGGAACTAAACAGGACAGCCAACATCAGGTAGGGTCAACTATGTCTTAGGGAAGAACATCTTATGCTTAATAAAAGTCACATTGTTTAGGCAGAACTAAGACAAACAAAACAAAAACATAGGAACTAAACAGGACAGCCAACATCAGGTAGGGTCAACTATGTCTTAGGGAAGAACATCTTATGTTTAATTAAAGTCACATTGTTTAGGCAGAACTAAGACAAACAAAACAAAAACATAGGAACTAAACAGGACAGCCAACATCAGGTAGGGTCAACTATGTCTTAGGGAAGAACATCTTATGTTTAATAAAAGTCACATTGTTTAGGCAGAACTAAGACAAACAAAACAAAAACATAGGAACTAAACAGGACAGCCAACATCAGGTAGGGTCAACTATGTCTTAGGGAAGAACATCTTATGTTTAATAAAAGTCACATTGTTTAGGCAGAACTAAGACAAACAAAACAAAAACATAGGAACTAAACAGGACAGCCAACATCAGGTAAGGTCAACTATGTCTTAGGGAAGAACATCTTATGTTTAATAAAAGTCACATTGTTTAGGCAGAACTAAGACAAACAAAACAAAAACATAGGAACTAAACAGGACAGCCAACATCAGGTAGGGTCAACTATGTCTTAGGGAAGAACATCTTATGTTTAATTAAAGTCACATTGTTTAGGCAGAACTAAGACAAACAAAACAAAAACATAGGAACTAAACAGGACAGCCAACATCAGGTAGGGTCAACTATGTCTTAGGGAAGAACATCTTATGTTTAATAAAAGTCACATTGTTTAGGCAGAACTAAGACAAACAAAACAAAAACATAGGAACTAAACAGGACAGCCAACATCAGGTAAGGGTCAACTATGTCTTAGGGAAGAACATCTTATGTTTAATAAAAGTCACATTGTTTAGGCAGAACTAAGACAAACAAAACAAAAACATAGGAACTAAACAGGACAGCCAACATCAGGTAGGGTCAACTATGTCTTAGGGAAGAACATCTTATGTTTAATAAAAGTCACATTGTTTAGGCAGAACTAAGACAAACAAAACAAAAACATAGGAACTAAACAGGACAGCCAACATCAGGTAGGGTCAACTATGTCTTAGGGAAGAACATCTTATGTTTAATAAAAGTCACATTGTTTAGGCAGAACTAAGACAAACAAAACAAAAACATAGGAACTAAACAGGACAGCCAACATCAGGTAGGGTCAACTATGTCTTAGGGAAGAACATCTTATGTTTAATAAAAGTCACATTGTTTAGGCAGAACTAAGACAAACAAAACAAAAACATAGGAACTAAACAGGACAGCCAACATCAGGTAGGTTCAACTATGTCTTAGGGAAGAACATCTTATGTTTAATAAAAGTCACATTGTTTAGGCAGAACTAAGACAAACAAAACAAAAACATAGGAACTAAACAGGACAGCCAACATCAGGTAGGGTCAACTATGTCTTAGGGAAGAACATCTTATGTTTAATAAAAGTCACATTGTTTAGGCAGAACTAAGACAAACAAAACAAAAACATAGGAACTAAACAGGACAGCCAACATCAGGTAGGGTCAACTATGTCTTAGGGAAGAACATCTTATGTTTAATAAAAGTCACATTGTTTAGGCAGAACTAAGACAAACAAAACAAAAACATAGGAACTAAACAGGACAGCCAACATCAGGTAGGGTCAACTATGTCTTAGGGAAGAACATCTTATGTTTAATTAAAGTCACATTGTTTAGGCAGAACTAAGACAAACAAAACAAAAACATAGGAACTAAACAGGACAGCCAACATCAGGTAGGGTCAACTATGTCTTAGGGAAGAACATCTTATGTTTAATAAAAGTCACATTGTTTAGGCAGAACTAAGACAAACAAAACAAAAACATAGGAACTAAACAGGACAGCCAACATCAGGTAGGGTCAACTATGTCTTAGGGAAGAACATCTTATGTTTAATAAAAGTCACATTGTTTAGGCAGAACTAAGACAAACAAAACAAAAACATAGGAACTAAACAGGACAGCCAACATCAGGTAAGGTCAACTATGTCTTAGGGAAGAAAATCTTATGTTTAATAAAAGTCACATTGTTTAGGCAGAACTAAGACAAACAAAACAAAAACATAGGAACTAAACAGGACAGCCAACATCAGGTAGGGTCAACTATGTCTTAGGAAGAACATCTTATGTTTAATAAAGGTCACATTGTTTAGGCAGAACTAAGACAAACAAAACAAAAACATAGGAACTAAACAGGACAGCCAACATCAGGTAAGGTCAACTATGTCTTAGGGAAGAACATCTTATGTTTAATAAAAGTCACATTGTTTAGGCAGAACTAAGACAAACAAAACAAAAACATAGGAACTAAACAGGACAGCCAACATCAGGTAGGGTCAACTATGTCTTAGGGAAGAACATCTTATGTTTAATAAAAGTCACATTGTTTAGGCAGAACTAAGACAAACAAAACAAAAACATAGGAACTAAACAGGACAGCCAACATCAGGTAAGGTCAACTATGTCTTAGGGAAGAAAATCTTATGTTTAATAAAAGTCACATTGTTTAGGCAGAAGACACAGAACTAAGACAAACAAAACAAAAACATAGCATAGAAAACTTAAAGGATGAGTACCACGGAGGAAAGGATTGTGTAGAACAGTATACAAAACATATTACTGTGTAGGAACAGAAAGATCTATGCTGAAACAAGGAAAATTTACAAATTTCCAGAACAAAAATATAAAATATCACTCAGAAGAAGCAAAATGGAAAGGCATAAATCACATTAAATTTCTAAAGAACATTAGTCACATACAATATCCAGAGATTAGAAAGTAGGAAATGAAATGGAATACGTGTAATAATTTAATATCGGTATTATATTATATACCAATGAGAGTTCCATATATCTTTTTACAACTTTTCATATGCTTGTACTTTAAATACATTTGTAATTAATAAAACCATTTGTCTTATACTAATATCAGTATATCAATCTATTTTTAGACTAAACAGAACAACGTATCAGAGAGAATACAACATGCCAAATATTTGAATGGACTAGCTTATGAATCTTCAAAAACTGCTAGAAATACGTTTAAGGTAGTTATACTCAAGATATACTATGCCTTAGAGACCTTGCGTTATGGTCTATTGCATTTTGTACTTTTTATATTACCTTCAAGCAAAGCTTGAAATTGCTACGAAAGGCGACTCATAACATTCCTTGTAAGTCGTAAGACGCTGAAACATGCTTTGACATGAATATTTAGTGCAGATTGGGATGTACAGTAAATGTATGCCCCACAAATGTTGCTGAAGTAACAACCCTGTGCCATATTTTAAAAATTTGTGTTATTGGCGTCATTCTTTAATAATTGCAAAACATGATGTGAACGTTTTCCAATAATATATCGAGTCAACTGTCGAGAAAGTTATCAAATTCATATAACAATACACACAATCGCAAGCTGGAAAGACAAACAACAATCTTTGAAAGATGATTAGTATTAAAACACCAAGAAAATAAAAGAAAAGATTTTCGTATCTAAAATTTTCGAGTTGGGGTTTCTTATTCGTACAGCAATGTTATTCCAACAGTAAGTATTGAACCGAAGCTGCACGCGAAAAGTTTAGAAATGAATACTAAGCATTTCCATAAACATATCGAGTCTGAGTCTATGCCTCATGCTGAAATAATATTTTCACAATAGATATTTGATCCATTTTGAAGCTCAACAAGAAATATCATCAACGAATAAAAGAAGACAGATATTCAAGGGGTCGTTCAGAGACGAGACGCAGACGATCAACTGATAACAAACACATTGAAATACTAGCACAAAGGGTTCAGAGGAGGATTCAACAATTGGAGAGTGTTTCATCTGTAATTCACAGGTATTACTCTATTAATTGCTTTCTTTTCAATTAATATCGAAACATAAGTATCTTATTTTTTGGTAAAGATAAGACGAGTCTGTCCATTGACATCAAATCACTTATAGTATAGATGAATGCTATTTTCACCATTTTGTCAGCTAAATGGTGATATGCAGGTTAGTATTGGGGAGTAATCAGGAATTGCGGGCGAAAACCACTGACTGTCCTTAGATACTATGTTAACGTTCTGGCTTATGTTGAAAACATATAAGGTCAATCGGAACAACACTAATCTGATTGTTCAAGGGATGTTGTTTAATTCAAACTATTGATCACCTTACTCACCGACCTTCCACACCTCCTGAAATCATTTGACGCATTTAGCTACATATATATCAAAACTAAGCACCGCATATTGTTTTGCAAACCGAGTTGGTATTATGGTCCATTAATGACACCTGTCGGGAAGCTAAAATACACAAATATAGCTTTGTCATTTCATTTAATATTTTAGCAAATTATCACCATTAGTTACCAAAGGTACAGTTGTGATTAAAGAACAGCAGGAAGCTGGAGCTGGTATATTTGTAGAGATAAAAAACATTCTGACAAAAGTTTCTGCAACAATGTCGGTATGTACTTGGAATTGGTTTTGCTATATATTTTTAAGATAATTCTTGCAATTTCAAGTCACAGGGGATTAAGCACAATTCAGTCTGTTATTTTTGGATGCAGATTTAGACTAAGTAAAGCCAAAAGGTATCAAGACAATACCAAAAGCCTTAAATCAATAGCAAGCGACAAAACCACGGTAAAGGACAAAAGACATGGACAAACACAATTCACACATCCTTAACTGCGAAAACTAAATATTGAGCAGCAAGAACCCTAGCTAAAAAGCGGGGGTTCACCTAGGTGCTCCCGAAAGGTTAAGCAGTCCATTCTTCACTAGTGACAGCAGTCGTGTCAGCAAGGCTTTTAGACATTTAGGAACGAAATAAATCTTAAGAAAAGTCGATAAGGATGAGTTAAATAATTCTTTATAAGGTCGGAATTGTCATAGTGATGAACATACCTAATTACTGATACGAATGAGTGAGCAATTCTTTCAGGAAAATATGTCAAACAACTTTCACATTTATTTAAAATCATTTTTAACCTTTTTAATAGAAATTGGATAATAAAATGGACGAAGTGCGAGTATTTCTAAACGACGATAAAATTTTAGAATCCCGCTGTCAAGAGCTTGCAGATAGTGCTGCCGGTACCAGTGAAGTAATTGATTGTAAAACGTATGGCGTTTACGAAGGAAGTGGATCAGGAGATGTCAGTAGTGACGACGAGGATGGGATATTTACTGTCAAGAGTACAGACAAGACTACACAAATTACATCAACGACCGTTCAGCCACCTCAGAAAACAACAATCACAACAACCGATTCCGGGAAAACAACTTTAGATACAACCCCATCAACACCTTCCTCGATGACAAAATCAACATCCACAACCAAACTGCCTACTACGAGATCTACAACAACATCACATTCAACATCAGAGTCTACAACAAAACTACATCTATCAACATCTACAACGACACAATCTAATTCGACATCAGCAGCTACAACAAAATCGTCACCGTCGACATCTACCACAGCACAATCTAATTCGACATCAGAGTCTACAACAAAACCACTTCCATCAACATCTACAACGACACAATTTATTTCGACATCAGAGTCTACAACCAAACAGCCTCCATCAACATCTACAACAACACCATCACATTCAACATCAGAGTCTACAACAAAACCGCCACCGGCGACATCTACAACAGCACAATCAAATTCGACATCAGCAGCTACAACCAAGTCGCCTCCTTCGACATCTCGAACAACACAATCTCCTTCGACATCAGCAGCTACAATAAAACCACATCCATCGACATCTGCAACAGCACAATCTGATTCGACTTCGACATCTACATCAAAACCATCTACTTCAACACCAACAAAAACTACAACTGTACAATCTCAATCAGCAACGACTACAACGCTGTCTCCCTCAATAACAGAGAACAAATTGACTCCCAAATCACCGACGACCACAACAACAGTGGCAATAACACAATCATCACCCCGTGATACAACGTTAGATACACTAACAGAGGAAAACATTATCCTGGGATCCGGGGATGGTGATTCCGGGGATGGTGATTCCGGGGATGGTGATTTCCAATTTGAGACTACAACAATCAAATTGGAGTCAACCACTAAAGAAGACACGATTACAAAAATAGAAGAAGGAAGTGGTGAAAGTGAAACCGAATTCAGATTTGAAGAAGATGCGATAAAGGAGACGGAGGAAAAAGGCTGGACTAGTTGGTTATGGGGAAATGATGATCCCAGTGTACTGTACGATGCACAACGAGATTTCAGTGAGTGGCAATTTAACAATATAAATTAGTTTCTCAATTGGGTTTCTTTTTGAAAAGAAAGGGGATGGAAAAGTTGAACAGTAATATTCTATAATGTTATCGATTACAACAATAAGCACAACTACTTTATTTATATTTGAGGATTACCCCTTTTGTATCTTTAAACTCTTCTTAGGGTAGGGAGCTCTAGAATTATATTATAGTTATAGGCATCAAAACTAAATAAGCACTTCCTGAAATTGCATCGTCTATGAAGGGTTTTTGATGCAAGTGTTTTGATTTTGTTACAGAGGAAAAATTATCGAGTTATGCCAACAAAGTGAGGAGGAGAAGCGACGAAATACATGAGCACTGGATGAATGTTTCAACCAAATCAACAGGTATATACTTATTTATTTGTTTTCATTTCTTATAAAGTTATTCCCTTAAAATGCAAAAAGCCAATTGAAAAATGTTAATAACCAGTCATTTCCTTCTTCCGTCAAAATATCTTTAAGCATTTTCGAGAGGTTAAAGATATATAAAATAAGTTTGTATGACCAAAGATATGCTAAATACCTAAATAGAAGACGAATCAGTGTCGAAAAGTTGATCATTGTTTGTTGTTGAAGGATGACTGAAAATGTATTCTTACAAAACCCAGAAATTAGCATAATGTGTTCGAGTTGTGCGACATGTCTCCCATAGACTGTTGTTTCAGTGAGCTAGCACTTTAAAGTCCACCTGAACGTGTTGGTCTAGCACAAAGCGGTCATCTTGATAATTTCATCGAAAAGTAACTTGTTCCTGCCAATATCCTCGTCTGACAATAAGTCGGTCAGTCATTGGATAATGTTTGATTATTTTTTTCATGTTTGAAAAGTAAACATTTTTTTCTTTTTAATTATGTTCCTCATCTATTCTTGCTCACATGTGTAAAGTTCCATGGAAAAAAGATTGATAATAATTACATACTGACCCATATTTGTTTACCACCTCTTTTCCAAATGGCGTCGTATGACGTCACATAAAGTCGGTCAAAGTTCAATAAAGCACATGATTTTGTCATAGGCCAACCGAACTTAAAAAGTAAACCAGATTAAGAAAGTACAGTATTTTAGCTTTTTCAGTGTAATTGATTTGTCTGAATAATTTCAAAAGATGTTTTTTTAAATAGTTTGAAATTGAAGTATTAAAAATTAATTATTTGATGCAAATATTAAACTTGCTTACCCACATAAAAAGTTTTTAATCCAGTGAATTTGGTGTTTTTGCTTTTGTCAATACAATCTATTAGATCGACATATTTTGGTAAAACAATTAATGACTGATTTCAATTTATTTTAATCACATTTATTATCACAGAGTTTTGTTGATGCTATTTGTAATAATGACAGGTTTTTTTTACCCAGACAATCTCATTTTTCTGTCTGGTTTAATTTAATTCTCTGTTCAATTTATGCTATAAATTTTGATTATTGCTGTTAAATTTTTTTTAATTCTTTTTCTATCTTCTTTGTGAATTTCATTTCATTACCCCAAGAAGTAAGGGGTATATTTGTTATTAAAGCAGCAGTGGAAATGCAAAATAATCTGCCATTTTGTGACTAATGGAGAGCACTTGCATGTATTTTCCCGATAAAATCGGCCATTTTCTAGAAAATGGTGGAATCTGAATGATCAATCATCATGTTTTCAAAGTATTTTCAAATACAATTTGCTTGGCCTACATTCCAGAAACGGTCATGAACTGTGATGTCGATTATGTCAGCAAACCGGAAAAATACAAATGTTTGGGGAATACCATCGATGGAAGCATATTTAACAAGCATAATGATCAGGAAAAAAAAGACATTAGTAAAAAGGATCTTTTTTACTTGCATGGAATTTATTCAATTCAAACTTCTCTGTTTTAATCTCATCTTGTAATTTGACGTTGAAAAGTATTCCCTCTGTGTTTATGTACGCTATGAATATACAGAATGACGTCATTGGTCTCGTGCTGCGCGAGAATTATAAATCAAAACAAATGACCGACATTATTGCATGACCGAGCAGATGTCACGGTAGGATATATAAAGGTAGCTTCAAAATTGCTCACTTTGCGCTAAACAGCAATCTAGAATTCACATCATTATTCATTATTTATGTATCTCTACATTTGTGTTGTTGTGTTCTTGCAGTTAACACATTTTCTGTTCGATCGTTATGGTAAAAAGTTTTTATGAGATCCGTAAAATATGATAAAACTATTACATTTCTATTTTCTGTATCCTTTTATAATTTTGTTAATTTTATTTTAGATATAAAAGAACTGCAGAAGCGATGGCAGAATATCACAGACAATATCATGTATCTTGGTTCTTATGTAAATTCAGCATCTGGACTTAAAATATCTTGGAATACTGTAGAGTCATTTATAGATAGCAAAATGAAATCCTTACCTGCAAAAGCTTTAGATATCATAAACAAAGCAGAAGAAACTCAAAATAGAAGCGAACAAGCTCTAAAAGTTGCCAATGACAAACTGACAAAAATGTTACAGTTGAAACAAAAACGTTTGTCAAAAGACATAGATAATGATCAGGGACCAGCATTTATCGCCGAATTAATATCCGCAGGTAGTTTGTTTAGTTTGAATATTAAGAGAATGGAATTGTCATCAATCGCAATGATTAACCACAACACAAGCCACCACAAACTAATACGAAAAGATGAAAATAACAAAAGTTTATGGAAATAGTTCATGTATTGAAACAGACACAAAGTTGTGCCACCGTATTTTTATTTCATAAGTAACATTTTTTCTCTGATGTATAAAGTTGAAGTACATGATACTTCGTCAACGGTCAACGAGATGATAACACCTCAGATAAAAGAAAATACACACATACGCTTTGGTTACAACATAGAATGATGCCGATATTTTGCAGCATCAGAGTCACTAAGTTGATGCTAACAGGAAAAATGTCACTTTTATCAACAATAGATACTATCGTGTTGAAAGATCGAAGGGAAAACAAATCATAGATAAACACTGGCATTGGAAATGAGAACAATATTTCGTGAATGTATATTGTGGAATTTGTGGTTATAATAGCTTGTGACACAGTCATGTATGTATACGTAATTGCACAACTTATTGTTGCAACCCATTACAGATAGGAACATGTATTTATCACATTATAATTCCAATTGTCATATATAATTCAAATAACTTTAGGACATTGCAAAGTACCTCATGACATCTTCCATTTAACCTCAAAGCATTATTACCTCAATATTGGTTTCTTTTCAGTTCAAACTGTAAGCCAGAATTCAAAGGCATTGGAAAAACTTCAAAAAATTAATCCAAGTCCATGTAGAGGAGTCCAGAATACAGCAACTCGACTTAGAAATGGCATAGCTCAATTAAGATCTAAGATAGATAAAGCTAAAACCATTACGTCAGCTATACCGGTAAGTCTTCAATGGATAAGTCAATTTACTAAGTATTCCGGTAAATCTATAGTGGATAAGTCAATATACATAGTCATCTTTTGTGTTTCTGTAACAAAATAAATTCAGGTCAGTTATTTATAGAGGATATTACTATCTGGTGTGATAATCTATCTTGAGACTTTTTAGACTGCATAATTTTACAGCATGTTGAATGGGGGAGGCAATTTACCAAGTTTATTCATCTGGAAATATATTGTATTTATATACCTATAAGTTGTATTGCTTTTGGAAAAAAAGTATTATTATTAAAACAACACCATTGATACACAAAAACAACGCTAAGCACACTCAGAGTCTCCTCCTCCCCCAAAACAAATTCGAACGAATTATTAGAATCAATGTGTCATGAAGGAATACCTTTGTTTTGTTAGATTGTTGGTAGCCATCGTAAGTGTAAGGTCACCTTGTAGTGCTCATCTAAATAAATAAATAAAACCAAAATGTTTTTTCTTCAGCTGACACTTTCATTAGAAAGTAAAGACTTTGTTAGCGCTACTGTTGCACACCAGTCTGTATCTATGTCTCCAACATCGTCGATAGGCATGTGCATCAAACCAAGAGACGAAAATATGCAGATAGCTACATTTTATGGAAACTCTTCAGTAAGTATGACAACAATCGAGGGAGGAAATTTGATGAACCATATTAAATGTTTTAGGTACTTTAACTCTTCAGTAAGTATGACAACAATCGAGGGAGGAAATTTGATGAACCATATTAAATGTTTTAGGCAACTTTAGGATTTTCTTGCAGAAGGTGGTATATGTATAATACTATTAAAGAGAGTCGATGGCATTCACCATACGTTAAATGTCGGATAGTATAGAAGAGAGGTAATAGGGAAATAGTGAGTCAACTTTGAATCTAAAGCTAATTGCCAATACCATCTCATTTCATCTGTATGCAATGATGTAATAACATAATTGTAATGTAGACATATTTTTTTCTGAAGGAATCTTATTCTATCTACCTCGAAGATCTTAAACCTGTCTTGAAAATAAAAGAGGAGAACGGGGGAACAAATGTGGAAACAATAACATTTGATACTTCACTTCAGCAAGATGTGTGGAATACCATACTTATCAAAAGGTACGGGTCATGTATTTGGATTTTTTTTTATAAAAACAAATATCATTTAACCCCATTGTCTGTCGATTCTCCTGCAAAAGACATGATGTCCTAGATTAATTAATTGGAATTGTATTTCAAATCTAGCTGATTTAAAGAAAAATGTAGCAATGTAGGTGTGCGAGTCATGTAATGCAACATTCTACTCGGGAGAGTATTCAACATTCTACTCGGGAGAGTATTCAACAATAGTTCGTGCAAGAAACCTATATTATTGTTGCAAGCCCTTGTTATTGAGTTGAAAACTTTATTCAAGTTGAAATATTTAGCAATTATTGTACATACGATTTCCCAAGAATTAAAGCTGAAATGATAAAAACTCATATAGAATACTAATATAACTATTGATATTTCACTGTAATTTTATGGCGTTGATCGCGGTTCATAAATGAAAGATAGCATAGCGTGTTACTTTGATAAAAAAAATTGTTCGTTATATTTAGAACCGGACATAAAATAGAAATGAAGATAAATGAACAGAATGAGACAACTGAGAAAACTGTTGAAGATTCATATTTACCAGAAATATCTGGAATTCAACCTCCCATTTCAAAGGCCATAATAGGAAAAACAACGGTAAGTCCACAAAATTTGTAGTTGGTTAATAATGCCAGTACATGAACATCATAATTTCAAACCCAATTGTAAACCTGGGTGAAAAGTAATTTAAAGAAGTTCTTTTCAAACAATCGTGCTATTCAGTGACTCTATTTATAATTATTAGTTTTTTTGTTTTGAACAGTAAATGAAATATTTAAATTATTCTTCTGTTTTCCTTAAGATGAGATATGCTTAATTTCTACACTGTTATCTGATTTTCATGTTTCAGGATTTTAGATTAACACTTACGTTATACTATATACTGGATATAACCTAATGTGCAGCATGTCAATGGTATTCTCTAAGTATTCCGATTTTCACAACCAAAAAAAATCAAGCAAACAAACAAAAACAAAACAAAACAAAGCAAAGCAAAACAAAACCAAAAACGGAAAAAAATGACCGTCTCTGGACTGTTTTTGATCGTGGAAATAAAAGAACTCTTCTCGTTTTATATCTTGTCATTAACTTAAAAAAAAAATTGAAGATAGTTCTAGATTGTGATTCTTTCTGCTCCAACTGTTCTTACTTAGGACTTTTGGTGATATGTGAATCATCGAAATGTATCTAGTGTACGTTTCATCATTGGTGCATCATGGTTATTTTATTTTATCATTTTCCTTTTGCCAGATGTCTTCGAATGCTCCCTACTTTTCTGGATGTATTGGTGATGTTATGGTTAATGGTAGACATGTAGCATTCAGTAAAAATAAAGAATCAATTAAACCATGTGGAATAGGCTGGTATGTATATAATATAGAATAGGCTGGTATGTATATAATATAGAATAGGCTGGTATGTATATAATATAGAATAGGCTGGTATGTATATAATATAGAATAGGCTGGTATGTATATAATATAGAATAGGCTGGTATGTATATAATATAGAATAGGCTGGTATGTATATAATATAGAATAGGCTGGTATGTATATAACATAATATAACTTACTAGGAAACATAACTAATGATATAGGCTGGAATGTATATAACATAGCTTACTAGGAAACATAACTAATGATATAGGCTGGTATGTATATAACATAGCTTACTAGGAAACATAACTAATGATATAGGCTGGTATGTATATAACATAGCTTACTAGGAAACATAACTAATGATATAGGCTGGTATGTATATAACATAGCTTACTAGGAAACATAACTAATGATATAGGCTGGTATGTATATAACATAGCTTACTAGGAAACATAACTAATGATATTACCAGTATTTTGAATTAAAAAAGAATAAATTAACAATATAAGTTAAAGCAGTGTACAATGTTTTCCCTCTCCCCAAAAACAATAAATAAATATATAAATAATCTTAACTGCACAATATAGCTACTGTATTTATATTCATTTTAAATGACTTTTTGTGTATATCCCGGGAGAGTGACCGGTCATATTATATATATGTGTTGGGGATATCGAGGTTTGTATTTTTTGCTCGTCATTTTATTACTTGACCATGGATTATTATTAATATTCTATGGTTGAAATACTATAAGCAAAACATAACTCAAACAAATGTCTTACTTTCATTTTTCAAACGAGCTTAATTGAAATAATAAAAGATACTGAAAATTTGAAATGGGATGTGGTATATATTTTACCCATAATACCAATGTTTTTTCCTCATTTAATTGTAGCAAAACTACAGATTCGAAGTCGATGATATTTGAAGGAGATGGATATGCTAAATTTTCCTTGTACTTAATAGATGCCTCGTATATTGACAACATACATCTGGTATTTCAAACGTTACAAAAAGAAGGTGTTCTGTTATTTATCAATGATAAATTAAAGGTTTGTATATGTATAATGTCGTTGTGTCTCTTTATTGAACTCACTGTCAAAACTATTGAAAAAAACTAAACTGACAAAAGGGACCCTCGCGGTCATGATCCTATGGTAGTTGGATCTATAACTACCTATGTAATCAGTGTCTATCACCACTAAAGTTGTGCGTTCAAATCCAACTCATGGCGAGGTGTACTCTATACAACATTATGTGATAAAGTTGGTCACCGACTTGCTGCAGATCGGTGGTTTTCTCCCGGTACTCCGGTTTCCTTCACCAATAAAGCTAACCGCCACGTTATAACGGAAACTGACAAAACATACATGTACATAGAAAATCGGCAATTAGTAAATATAAAAAGATGGCTTACTGGACTGTACAATATTTGGAAACCTTCTGAACGGTATTGATTACACATGTATAACACAACATAGTGTTGATAATACCCCAAATCACACATAAATGGTCGCATCAGGAATTGGACTTGTAGATGGTATATAAGGGTAATAACAAAATTACCGAACTCCGAACAATCTTACAAAGGGAAAGTCAAAACTCATAAGTATATAAACAGACAAAATCAGTCAACAACAGGAAAACTCTTGGAATATATGTTTTTCTTCTTTTCACAAACATTTTTATCTGTGTTTTGAGAGAACTCACCAACTTGCAATGTTAATCAATGCATTAAAGTAAGCAAACACTGCTTAAAAGCCAAAATATTTATTATTTTGACTATTTAAATTCTCTAAATTACATTTGAATTACATGCGTTTCCGTAATACAACTACAATTCAAGTGGCATCCAGTAAATTCTATTTTGGACAAACATTAGTATAGAAAAAAATCTAATATGGAATGTAATAAAATAATGTGTTTGATACAATAGAGGGAGAGTATATTATTGAAAGGTTAAATAATAAGAAATATTTCCTGTTCACTTTTAGTCTTTAGAAGTTGTAATTTCCCTAAGTGAAGGTGCTATTCACATTGAAGTCAGTACAAGACGAGGAACTACGGTGAAAAGAAGTTCAAAAGACACATATAACGATGGAGTTGACCATGATTTAAAGGTAAATACCCCGTATTGCCTGATCTAGATTGACCTTTATCTGTTTGAAAACAACTTGTTATGTTAAAGTGACAGTTTTTTGGCTAAGAAACGTTTGAAGATACCAGAGGAGTAACATAAGCCGTAAGTACGAAGAGGGCTACTGAGGGAATATTTATGTAAATACGAAGAGGGCTACTGAGGGAATATTTATGTAAATACGAAGAGGGCTACTGAGGGAATATTTATGTAAATACGAAGAGGGCTACTGAGGGAATATTTATGTAAATACGAAGAGGGCTACTGAGGGAATATTTATGTAAATACGAAGAGGGCCACTGAGGGAATATTTATACAATACAGATAATTTTACTTGTAACATGTTTATTAAGAAGATAATTATTGTTACCCTCAATTTAATTATAGCCTCTTTACCCTCTTTTTATGCTTCCCAGTTTTTAAGGCATGCGCTCCACTTTCTAGTCCACTCCTACAGCTGGCCTTCATGTGTCCGGTTCACTCATAAAGCTTGCCATCTAATTTCCGGTCCACTCCTATGCCTCTATCGAATGTGGTAGCTAAAGTCATGTAAACATTATTTTTTTTTAAATCATTGCAAAGAATTTTGTAAATAAATGAATATTTGTTGTTTTATCTTATTTGAAGTATTGGAAAATAAAATCAGTGTTAATTGATACGTTGGTGGAGGTATTCCATGGGTTGTAATTAATTTATCCTCCTCTTTAAATGATCTGTTTGCATAATTCTGTATGTTTTTCAGATTGTTTTTAAAACTGATAATATAGATATTACAACAGACGAAGGTGAGGACACGTTTGGACAAGAACTTGCCAGGCAAGAAATGACTTCACGAATAGATGATGGCATATATCTGGGTGGATTGGCAGTTCAAAGTCATTCATTATCAGGCAAAGCGAAACTAAGGTTAGCAAAGATTATTCTAGTACAGTAAAAACCAGCCCATGTGGTCACCTCTATTAACCAGTCACCTGTATTAAAAGATCACATTTGTCTTGCCCTATCATAGAACATTTCATATAAATTGAACCTCTTTTAAGAGGTCACCTGTTTTATAAGGCCACTTTGTCTTTGTTCCCAAGGTGACCTCTTAATACAGGTTTGGCTGTATATCATGTTTACCATTTTGTTTGTAGATACTATTGTTATATTTAAAATCAGAATTTCGATAGTAACTTTTCTTAAACCAATAGAAAATAGATAGCTAACTGCAAACTTAAATATCTATAGAAACTGTATCGTTAACAAATATACAGCATGTGGGATAAAACAAGCATATACTTAATTTATAATGAAACAAAGTGGAACAACTTCTTTTCCTGTGACTTTTAGCTGAGAAAGGAAATAGTTGTCAAATGTATAATGTTATTGTATTTTAGAAGGAACCTTGCTTGTATATATTAATAATGCTGTATATATCAAAGGTGAATTTATAGGTAGTAACTAACCTTTCTTAATTATATCTATTGCAGATCTTTTAGTGGCTGCATTTCAACGTTTTCGATAAGTAAGAAAGAAATTCCCTTATATATGATTGAAGAGAGTAAACACGTTTATTACGGAAAATGTAGAGAAAATGTAAGTATTTTGTACAATGTAGTGGACATTTTATTGAACAACAGGAAAACATTATGCTTCAGAGGTCAACAGTGACCTATGATATATAATAGGAACTCAACAAATTCAATAAGGTGATGATACACATTAAATCAATAAGGTGATGATACACATTAAATCCATTTCCAAATACTTACTTCCTATTAGGGTTACATATTGTATTTAGATAAAAATAACGTTGTGTAGAATCTATGACAAATGCATGAGTTGTATTACTGTTTTAGGTTTAGGCCCAGAACACTATAGCTTAACTCTACCACTTTTTATTGAAACGCCTGTACCAAGTCAGGAAAGTGAGCGACCATCTGTGTTAGGGGGTATCAAAGTGAGCGGCCATCTGTGTTAGGGGGTATCAAAGTGAGCGGCCATCTGTGTTAGAGGGTATCAAAGTGAGCGTCCATCTGTGTTAGGGGGTATCAAAGTGAGCGGCCATCTGTGTTAGAGGGTATCAAAGTGAGCAGCCATCTGTGTTAGGGGGTATCAAAGTGAGCAGCCATCTGTGTTAGGGGGTATCAAGGTAAGCGGCCATCTGTGTTAGAGGGTATCAAAGTGAGCGGCCATCTGTGTTAGGGGGTATCAAAGTGAGCGGCCATCTGTGTTAGGGGGCATCAAGGTAAGCGGCCATCTGTGTTAGATGGTATCAAAGTGAGCGGCCATCTGTGTTAGGGGGTATCAAAGTGAGCGGCCATCTGTGTTAGGGGGTATCAAAGTGAGCGGCCATCTGTGTTAGGGGGTATCAAAGTGAGCGGCCATCTGTGTTAGAGGGTATCAAAGTGAGCGGCCATCTGTGTTAGATGGTATCAAAGTGAGCGGCCATCTGTGTTAGTGGGTATCAAAGTGAGCGGCCATCTGTGTTAGGGGGTATCAAAGTGAGCCGCCATCTGTGTTAGGGGGTATCAAAGTGAGCGGCCATCTGTGTTAGGGGGTATCAAAGTGAGCGGCCATCTGTGTTAGGGGTATCAAAGTGAGCGGCCATCTGTGTTAGGGGGTATCAAAGTGAGCGGCCATCTGTGTTAGGGGATATCAAAGTGAGCGGCCATCTGTGTTAGGGGGTATCAAAGTGAGCGGCCATCTGTGTTAGGGGGTAGCAAAGTGAGCGGCCATCTGTGTTAGGGGATATCAAAGTGAGCGGCCATCTGTGTTGGGGGGTATCAAAGTGAGCGGCCATCTGTGTTAGGGGGTATCAAAGTGAGCGGCCATCTGTGTTAGGGGTATCAAAGTGAGCAGCCATCTGTGTTAGGGGGTATCAAGGTAAGCGGCCATCTGTGTTAGGGGGTATCAAAGTGAGCGGCCATCTGTGTTAGGGGGTATCAAAGTGAGCGGCCATTTGTGTTAGGGGGTATCAAAGTGAGCAGCCATCTGTGTTAGAGGGTATCAAAGTGAGCGGCCATCTGTGTTAGGGGCTATCAAAGTGAGCGGCCATCTGTGTTAGGGAGTATCAAAGTGAGCGGCCATCTGTGTTAGGGGGTATCAAAGTGAGCGGCCATCTGTGTTACGGGGTATCAAAGTGAGCGGCCATCTGTGTTAGGGGTATCAAAGTGAGCGGCCATCTGTGTTAGGGGGTATCAAAGTGAGCGGCCGTCAGTGTTAGGGGGGTATCAAGGTAAGCGGCCATCTGTGTTAGGGGGTATCAAAGTGAACGGCCATCTGTGTTAGGGGGTATCAACGTGAGCGGCCATCTGTGTTAGGGGGTATCACAGTGAGCAGCCATCTGTGTTAGGGGGTATCAAAGTGAGCGGCCATCTGTGTTAGGGGTATCAACGTGAGCGGCCATCTGTGTTAGGGGGTATCAAAGTGAGCGGCCATCTGTGTTAGGTGGTACAAAGTGAGCGGCCATCTGTGGTAGGGGGTATCAAAGTGAGCGGCCATCTGTGTTAGGGGATATCAAAGTGAGCGGCCATCTGTGTTAGGGGGTATCAAAGTGAGCGACCATCTGTGTTAGGGGGTATCAAAGTGAGCGGCCATCTGTGTTAGAGGGTATCAAAGTGAGCGGCCATCTGTGTTAGGGGGTATCAAAGTGAGCGGCCATCTGTGTTAGGGGGTATCAAAGTGAGCGGCCATCTGTGTTAGGGGGTATCAAAGTGAGCGGCCATCTGTGTTAGGGGGTATCAAAGTGAGCGGCCATCTGTGTTAGGGGGTATCAAAGTGAGCGGCCATCTGTGTTAGAGGGTATCAAAGTGAGCGGCCATCTGTGTTAGATGGTATCAAAGTGAGCGGCCATCTGTGTTAGTGGGTATCAAAGTGAGCGGCCATCTGTGTTAGGGGGTATCAAAGTGAGCCGCCATCTGTGCTAGGGGGTATCAAAGTGAGCGGCCATCTGTGTTAGGGGGTATCAAAGTGAGCGGCCATCTGTGTTAGGGGGTATCAAAGTGAGCGGCCATCTGTGTTAGGGGGTATCAAAGTGAGCGGCCATCTGTGTTAGGGGGTATCAAAGTGAGCGGCCATCTGTGTTAGGGGGTAGCAAAGTGAGCGGCCATCTGTGTTAGGGGGTATCAAAGTGAGCGGCCATCTGTGTTAGGGGGTATCAAAGTGAGCGGCCATCTGTGTTAGGGGGTATCAAAGTGAGCGGCCATCTGTGTTAGGGGGTATCAAAGTGAGCGGCCATCTGTGTTAGAGGGTATCAAAGTGAGCGGCCATCTGTGTTAGTGGGTATCAAAGTGAGGTATCAAAGTGAGCGGCCATCTGTGTTAGGGGGTATCAAAGTGAGCGGCCATCTGTGTTAGGAGGTATCAATTTGGTCTCTGTTTCGACGATTTTTCGATTGGATTGTAAAATTATTCGGGCAGTGTGTTTTTGTAGTTTTATATTTTTTCTACTTCTAAATGTACCTATGTGTTTGAGAAACAATTGCACTTTGCAATTGATAAGAAGTATATTCTTGATCGAATTTGATTATAAAGCTTTCAGAAAGATAAATAATTGATTCTATTTTACATTATGAATAAATTTGATTTTCAGCCTGCTTCCAGTTTTATTGAACAATAGTGAACTGATTAACTGTTAATTTTCTTTTCAGATTTGGAGAAAATGTATAAAGTTTAGTGATCAAAGTAAATCTCTGAAATATTCTAAGGAGAAAGATGCTAACAAATTATATATAATTTTTGGTGGAAACTCCATTGGAACTTTACTCCATTATCAACGAATTAAAGGAGAGGTAGGAAAGTCATAAAATGAGCTTGTGATATACCAATATCTAACTTATGTTTCAACATTACCATAATGTACAAGTATATTATGCCCAGTCATCGAAATGAAAATTTGAATTTACTAATCCGAATCAAATTCTTGCAATTATTTTTATATAGTTCTAAATAAAAACTGAAAAATGACTGGTCTGAACAAAGTTTTACTGATCTTGGGTCAGAGGACCGGTGTTCATTGTGAGGACTGTAGGTCAGAGGACCGGTGTTTATTGTGAGGACTGTATGCCCACTCAATACAGGTTCAAAGTTAATTGATTTATCTTCTTACTTTAATATGCATACATAAAGATTATAAAGTATATAGCGAAGTTTTACCTTTACTGGTTGTTTCATAACAAAATGGCGACTTTCATATTATAATCCAAAAATGACTAATTTTCCTCATTTCGCAAAACCAGATATAAAAATGTGTACAATTGAAGAATATCTTTTATACTTTTCTAATATCCAAAATAGTGTTTTTACATCAAGAGAATAAAAAAAAGAGTAAAATATTTGGTTTACTATAAAGGAAGTTCTCGACTTGCATACTTACCATTGAATAAGGGTAATAACAAAATTACCGAACTCCGAACAATCTTACAAAGGGAAAGTCAAAACTCATAATTATATAAACAGACAAAATCAGTCAACAACCGGAAAACTGTGAAAACCGTAATGACCCTGACTTGGTATGGTTGGAACACTGTTACTGTTTTTGTAATTTGTAAATTTCTCCAATTTATTAGCTGTGAGTTTTTCTTTATTGCATTGCAGAATTTATAAAATCCCCACAGCCAGGGTATATACTTCACATATTTGTAGTAATAGTATTGGGCCAGGAGATTATATATAAGAGGGGCTTTCTAATGTGAAATACAAATAATCTAGTCCACATACTTTTGAATATTTCAGGATTTTGACCTGACTTTCTATGTTGATAGTATGGGGGTTGAGATATCTGACAACAAGGAAGATAAAGAGTACAAATTGCTATTTATAGAACCGGACAAGGATTGGCATGTCCTATCTGTAGAGGATAACAATGACGATAGGTATTACTTCAACCAGTTTTTCAGTCCTGTATATTTTATTTCATTTGACAGTGGTTTAATTGTAAACAAACATATTTCAAAATAATTGTTGTACTATGTGTATCTTATAATAAATATGAGTAAGATTGTTGGTCTTGAAATGATATAATTACAAATTCACACATGTACTTAGTAATTACGATGACATTTATAAAAGACGCTGAATATACAATCACATTTAAAAATTATATTCACTATTACTTATACCTATTTACTTAATGTTTCACAGACGGTCAATTGAATTCTTAAATCTATGATATATTAATTTTGGTCTAGTGGCACGTAATGCAAACCGGGTTATTGTATGGTGAAATGGCAGGGGTGGTTTGAAAAAGGGTAGCCACTTTGTTTAATAATCAACTCCTTCCACAATTTACAACCATATGGTTTGAAACCTTTACACAGCCGTTATGACGATGATTATGTTTGACTATTTGAACTTAGGTATATTGAACGACATTTGGAGTAGATGGTACCTACTTTGTGCTATTATCTACTTCAACAGTTTTCAATACAGAAATTTGGCAGAATGCTTGCCCACTTATCGCAGATATGTACCTGACATTATTATCACATTATAAATCTGCCTTGAGATTTTTCATTCACTTTCTTGTCCATGTCACATTTAACCCATTTAATACTTCTACAATTAGCCAATTTCTATATCTCTGCATGGATTTTCTCATGGTAAATATCTCACAGTTTTGTAGATTCTTGTCTTCCTACTAATGAAGTTTACATAATAAGCTTTATACTTTTCCAATTAACCAGAGTTTAGATAGATGAGTACATCTATCAAATAATTTATTTGTTAGGGAATACGGTCAACTTCAATTGAAGTCGTGCCATAAAACATTTTTATTGTCATTATGATTTTTTAGCTTCCAGTCATCCTTTGTTCCATGTAATAATTAGAACTGTGCCTACTTTTACTAGATGATTGATATACACCAACTTTGTAACGGCAGTTTTTACGACGTGGTTTGTAAGCTTAAAGTGTCGAAATAAACGTTAGAGAATACCGAAAGGACATTCAAAAAAGGACAATCCAGAGAAACTGCCAACATAACAAGATGAAGAAAAACAAAACAAAAACACAACACAATATGTGTTAGACACCACTATTGTCTAACAAACACACATAATGTAAAATAAGACATACGCCCTCCTACAAACAACTGGCGGAAATCATATCAAACATTACAACACGGAACTCACAACGTATAGAAACATATGATCTCGTTCCCAGTCTTTCCGTTTCTCGGAAATTTTCTACATGTAGTGGTATATAGTTTGTATTAACTAAAGCCTATTTTTTCTTTCCTTTAAGTTTGTTTGTAAGTCTAGATCATTCCTCAATAACAGTACCATACAGTAAGCCATGGAGATGGGCCTGGAACAGTGCTAATCTAGCATATGACATCGCCGTTGGTGGACATGTAGATGCTGAAGGTTCTACTTTTCAAGGAGGAATTGCTTCATTGATAATTAACGATAGGTATGTATTACATGGGTCTTTCAAACTTGAGAATAAATTCTATGACTTTTAAATAAAAACGTCAATACCAAACAAGCTTAAATATATCTCCTGATTAACCATTTTTCAGCGCCATTCTATTTATCGTTCTTCTTTTCTATCCTCTTATTGATTATTATAATGGATTTTTTTTTTTAATTTGTTAAAAAGAAACTTGAAATGTTACTCACATATGGAAATCACTTACATGACGGCATCATTTCTCTAGGAGGGGAGGTTTGCATGACGGCATCATTTTTCTGGGAGGTTTGTGTCCACTAGTTTAACCCCGCCACTTAAGGGTATCGATTTTCCCTCTTTCTACGAATTTGAAACTGTTACGACAGTGTAGTATTTTGTTTTCTTATTTTCATCTTTTTAATAATTTATCTAGAGTTATTTCTCTTTTAGTGATACTCATAAATGATCACACTATCAATACATATTGGCATTTCTCTATTAGTCTCCAGGAATTTATGTCATTGAATATTTGTGTTTATCTAATAGATAAGAAAGCACAATACCTAGATCGAAGATTTAACTTGAATCATATTCCAGATATATACTAGATAAAAACAAAATAAATTAGACATTGTAAAATAAACTATGAGCATTTGAAATAATATATATATATAATTTACTCAGTAGCTTGTTTTCCTCATTAATTTCCTGAATATAGAGACTGTAGACTTGAGGTAACTTTAATTTTGAAATAAAGCTATGCAGTTAGTGTACTTTATTCAAACTTTATCATCGGTCTCTACATGGTGATCATTTGTAAATATAGGTTGTGATATTATATATATTAATTAATATGTTAATATATTGTAGTAAATCACATAATGGATATTTTTTGATGTAATACTATAACAACCGACTATCGTTTAAGGAACTAATTGACATCCCATAATATTCCACCACTCTTTTTTTCCTTATAGGGATTTAGACCTACAGACATATATGGAGACAGCTAATCTACAGAATTGTGAAAGATTAGCAATGATTCATCATGATTCGGATAAGATAGAAAAGCCAGTTTGTTAGTCCAATGCATTCCGTTTGTGTACTGATTTATTTTTTGTGTACTTGCCTGTTTGTTAATCAATAAGCTCAGAAAAGTGTTTTTTTGTGTGTGTGATAATCTTTAAACAATCGTTGTATATTTTACTGGTACAATCTAACATCAACATACCACCCTGTTCACAGACTGTGTGTTGAATATCTATTGAGCCTCATTTAATCACCCCATCCTCATAACTTTGATAGTAATCCAAATTTAAATAGCTGGCCAGTGTTATAATGGTGGATCTATATATGTTGGTAGATCGAAAGGGAATGTGATCAAGATCTAAGTTTCCACTTTAAGTCAACGATATAAAAAATTCGAAGACATGTGATAACCGTATTGTACTTAGGAATTTACACGTACAAGATCCGCAGTTGGATAACCCTTATCTTGATAATACCGGAAGACCCAACACTTTCAAATTAGTGAAAGCACAAAACCCAATGTGTAGGAGAAAATCCATTAATCTTGTGCTAAAAATTATTTTAAATATCCGAGATAATGCTATGTTTTAAAATTTGTCATGACATACCATCAGTTACATATTAATTAAACTATATAAGGGACAAACTAGTGTCCAGTCTAGTACAAATGTTATAATATGATGTTCCCATGGAAGGTAGAATGCTGATTGGCCAATAGCCGCCTTTTAACAATCAATGAGTGAGGAAATCAGAATTTGTATTGGCTTGCAGTCAAAGAAGTACGTAATGTTTCTTTAGGTCAGACCCTTTGTTACCCAACCCTTCGTTTTTAAAATCCATAAGCTACCGCCTGTTTAAAAAAAACAATCAAACGACTTTTCCCTTTATTACCTATCACAGAAGCCAAAAATAGCAAATGTTTACCCAAGATCAAAATAGCTGAAAATGTGGTCTGTATTTAGGTCAACCATAAAATACAAGCAGAAGATCAATGTCCATCTTCTTTGCCTGCAGGTTTGTCTGATTTTCTTTAAATTAGGTATTAAGATAAGAACGTCTAGGTAAAAATGACGCTCTCGACGTACATCTGAACCTGTTTAAAACCTCAGCCTCCGCATCACAGCTTAGCAGGTCCAGCTGTCCATCAAAACGTCATATCCGTTATGTCTAGATTGATAACACGATAATCAAACATAAATATACCTCACACTCTCCCGGCACATTATATATAGTAATAGAAGGAAAAGGGGACATTCAGTGAATTTGGTTGCTACAATGCTCAACATCATAAAACCCAATATGCAGCATTGTTTCTCTAGTGTAATGTTGCCAAATTGTATTTTCTTTTGGAGTTCAAAGGGTAATAATCAAGGTCATTTGAGAGGGGGGAGGGGGGGGGGGGGGTAATAAGGCTATTGGGAAAGTATATATTTAGTTAGAATAAACCGTTTTTGCTTTGGGCTTTATGCTGGAATAAACCGTTTTTGCTTGGGCATTATATGGCATTAATTAACCGTTTATGCTTTGGGCATTATATGGAATAAACTGCTTATGCTTTGTGCATTATGCTAGAATAAGTGTTATATTTACTCTTTATTGTGTTGCTATGGTAACGTTATCACATGTCACCTATGCATAATGTGTTCTTTTTTTTATGTAAAAACTTAAATGAAGATTTTCCGACATTGAAGTTTGAAAATATTTAATTTGATCTCTATTTAATTGATTTGCAAAGTTTTAATGTGTAAATACTATATTATTCGTGTGTTTTATTAAATTTGTTAACATATTACTGTTGGTTTTTTTTAATTAATTACAAGTTAAGAAATAGAGGTAGATTTTATTAGCATTCAAAGGTTTACCAGATTATGTCATAATGATTTATTTTTGGTTCATCTTTCCTCCCATTTGTCTTGTAGGGGTCCAGGTTTATTTTCGGTTCGTCTTTACTCCCCCTTTGTTTTGTAGGGTCCAGGTTTATATTTAGGTTCATCGTTCCTCCCATTTGTCTTGTAGGGGTCCAGGTTTATTTTCGGTTCGTCTTTACTCCCCTTTTGTTTTGTAGGGTCCAGGTTTCATTTATGTTGTTTGTATTTGTTTACATATACTAGTGTCCAACACTATTTCCAAGTCATAGGATGCTCTTGCCATTTAACAGTAACACGATGGGTACTACCAGTGGAGCAGAAACTGCTTATCCTTCTGAAACACCTGAGTTCAGACACGGATTTACCTGTTGTTCAATCTTAAATGCGTAGTGTTGTGTTTTGTTGACCTATGACTGTCTTTTTGTACTTTTTCTGTAGGACATGGCATTGTATGTTATCAGAATTACGGCTTTTGATTATCGGTATGGTATCTTCAAGCTTTTCATGATTCGACTGGTAAGAATTTGTAAATTAATTTCCTCTTTTAGGGAAAGTTGCATTGACATTAAGATTCGCCAGCACAAACAAGTGTTATGAACATGAAAGAAAATGGTGTACATAAATATGTAATGCGGTTTACTAATTATTAGGTATATTTAGTTTTCACCAATCATTTTGTGTAGTCCTGCGGTGATCTTAAAATGTATTTAGCTATTGGGTTTAATACTCGATGGATCACAAACCTACACATCATAGCCCATTTTATATATGTAAATATATGACTTTTAATATTATTTCTGACGATCAGGGGTGGTTGTGTTGGCAAAGAAGTTAACACTTATTAAATATATTTGATTTGCTGGCTTATTTTTCGTCCGAACTAAGACCCATATCATTAACTGTCAGTGACTTGTATTATAAAGTGCAACGATAAAGCATTCAGATATAGCATACACAATTCTGATAGGATGTGTTCCATAATTTTGAACACATGTTCAAATACTGGCCTTCGAAAACAATCATGGCGTACAATTATGAATTGTAAGTTTTGTGATAATTGTTTAAGCTTTGGGAAGAATACATATCTGAACATATTATATTTATGTAGTGATGTTAATCCTGTCATCACAAAATGAATCTTTTGATATCTCTATGTGCCCTTACTTTTTTCACATTAAATGATTGCAAAAATCGTGGATTTTTTGTATTTATGATTTTCCTATATTTACCATGCCAGGGCTCCATATTCATAATTTTAAAAAGCTTAATAATTTTGTGGCAATATATATGAGGCCTCAAACATGTAAATTCATTTATTTGTACATATCAAAGCTATTTTCGGTGGATACAAGTCCTAAATATTTCTAATAGCCAGTGAAATTTCAACAAAAAATAAAGAAATGTGTTATACAAGTAGATAATTTTAGACCCTCTAATAATTACGTATAGTTTGTGTTTAGTTTGTTGACTATTTGGTATGTTGATGACACTTTAAAGTTGAAATTACATAATTTGTTTTACATAAAATATCCATTTGTTAATAAAAATGTTTAATAATTTCAGTTTATACAATTTTTACAATTTAATTTCATATTTTATTACATACTCGTATAGATATCTTGAATTTGATTAGTCTAAAGAACGTCACATGACATTTGACATTCCGTTCGATCAACCGTTGGACCTTAGGTCGCATGGTTATATCAACCACACGCAATAAAAACCCCACTTGATAAAAGTGTGACATGACTAGCAGAATTTACTGAATATGGGACATTACTTGGTATCTGTTCTGTTGTCAGATTTGAACTAGACCAAATAATTATGGCACTGTGTAGGATATTCGCTGTAATAAAAAATTATCAACCATGTAAGAGTGTGATATGATGGATTGTCTCCTCTCGAAAGTTTATCCAACCCTCGGGCACGCCCTCGAGTGACATAATTTTTCTCTGGGAGACAATCCGTCATATCACACTCTTACAAGGTTGATAATTGTATAATGTCATCTACTTGACATTATAAACGATCCCTTGATTATTAAATTATATCTACTTAGAGGACCATATAATAAGCAAGATCAATCATGCTAGTGTTGTTGTTTGACTTAAGTATTATTATGAAAAGAAAAGTTTAAGCAGTAATGGACCTCAATTTCACCAATATCAACAAAGCAAACAATCACCTCTCATCTTAACTGAGCAAACTGCAAACATAGAAAGAATACGACATATGACGTTGGAATACCAGGTTCTGGCTTGAAGCATTCACAAAAATGTTGAGGGATTAAATCGGTTAATGGGATTCTAACCCTCCCTCTTGATAACTGAATCCCCAATGGCAATACATATATAACAAACGATAAAAGACCTGAATAGATTTGCTTCCTCTCAAAAATACCACATATTATCACTAAAATGATTGACAATAAAGACGTGGACAGTACAATAGCTGAGGGAGACCAGCCTGAACAGGATAGCCAAGATCAACTAAGTCTACATTTACCTGAGGGAGACCAGCCTGAACAGGATAGCCAAGATCAACTAAGTCTACATTTACCCGAGGGAGACCAGCCTGAACAGGATAGCCAAGATCAACTAAGTCTACATTTACCTGAGGGAGACCAGCCTGAACAGGATAGCCAAGATCAACTAAGTCTACATTTACCCGAGGGAGACCAGCCTGAACAGGATAGCCAAGATCAACTAAGTCTACATTTACCCGAGGGAGACCAGCCTGAACAGGATAGCCAAGATCAACTAAGTCTACATTTACCTGAGGGAGACCAGCCTGAACAGGATAGTCAAGATCAACTAAGTCTACATTTACCCGAGGGAGACCAGCCTGAACAGGATAGCCAAGATCAACTAAGTCTACATTTACCTGAGGGAGACCAACCTGAACAGGATAGCCAAGATCAACTAAGTCTACATTTACCTGAGGGAGACCAGCCTGAACAGGATAGCCAATATCAACTAAGTCTACATTTACCTGAGGGAGACCAGCCTGAACAGGATAGCCAAGATCAACTAAGTCTACATTTACCTGAGGGAGACCAGCCTGAACAGGATAGCCAATATCAACTAAGTCTACATTTACCTGAGGCAGACCAAGCTTAGGTTTTTTAAATGAATTTCATAAATTTTTCAAACATACATATATGTAATAAGCCATGTCAGTGCCGAAGAACTAACTACTGGCCAAATGATATCCTCAGGTACCAATAGTCCACCAACAGAGGTGATAGTAATAAAGATGTAGATCTTTAATTTAGTGCTCACGACTCGGTTCTGTAATAACTTTTCTCAGGTACGTTCATAGCAAATAGACTTGAATGTCTACTGACTTAAAAATCGTTAGGCGGAAGTAAGCCAAAGATAGATACGTTAAGCTGTACCCGAGTGAGGCTGACCATAGTTTTAATAAATTATACGATGAAGGTTATTCCAGAAACGTGTCATGCGCACTAAATTTGGTATCTACGTTTTTAGTAGGAATTGTAACTTTTTCAAACATATATATATCTAATAAGCATGCCAGTGTCGAAAGACTAAATGCTAGGCGAATGATGCCCCCGAGTTCTAACAGTCCAACAACAGAGGTATCGTCCCAGTGATAGTAATTAAAACGTAGACATTTAATTTAGTGTGGACGCGTTTCTGGAATAACCGTCATCAGGTACGCTGATAGTCAAAATATTCGAACGTCAAATGATTTAGAAAAAAGGTCTTTAAGATAATACACATGATATATTAAGATATTCCCATTTTAATTAGAATGGAAAGTCAAAACTCATAAGTATATAAACAGACAAAATCAGTCAACAACCGGAAAACTGTGAAAACCGTAATGACCCTGACTTGGTACAGGAATTTCTAAAGAAATGGTGGGTTGAATCAGATTTTAAAGCGCCAAACCTCCCGCTTTCATTACGGCTCAAAGGTTCCGGCTGTCACTATAACAGTATTTATAACAATACTGGAACAAAATAGGTAAAATAATTGTCAAAGCAGTACCAAATTCAGTGCGGAGGGTGGAACATCTATCGTGAACCATCTCCATCAACAACCCCGAGTCACCTGAAGTATTTTAACTACGAAAGTAAATGTCAAAAACACTTTGATAATGGTATTGTCATGCTCACTATAGCATGTTTTTAGATTTACTTCTACCTATGTAAGTTGTGTCTATCAGCAGTAAATGTGTTAGTTCGATTTTCTCCGTGTTAATCGGTTTTGTCTTTCAATTAACCTGACAGCCTCGATATGGCTTATGTACTGTTAAAAAAACTAGAATTAAGCTTTCTCTAGCATTTAGTAGATAACTGCATTGTATTTGAAAATTTCACGGCATCAATTGGAGATTTGATGGTCGCAAATTGAGTTTACTGGCGGAGCCAGTAAACGGATATTTGCGATCTTTAAATCGATAATTGATTCCGTGAAATTTTCAAATACACTACAGTTATCTCCATTTTATTGTAATCATGTGTATAGATGTGCATTGCCACATTATTGACAAGATGACGTAAGCGGTAATCAACTGACAGATGAGTGTATAGTGGAAACATTCCTTCGTCCGTGAAAAAAGTAATTTCATGTAAGACCATTAAATCGACAATTGATACCGTGAAATTTTCAAATACAATACAGTTGATCTTTTTCGTCAGTTATCTCCATTCTAATGTAATCATGTGTATTGATGTGTATTGCCACATTATTGACAAGATGACGTAAGCGGTTAAATTCTAAAAAATATCTCATGCTATTTCAACCGTGGAATTGATACCGTGAAAATTACAGCATTGTCCAATCACAAACCAGGAATTTTAAACAACTACATTATAATTCGTTTTATCACGTGCTTTTATAATTATTTATCATTGTAATGCCAATGGTCATGGTTGGTTTATCTGGGTTTTATTATCTTGCTTATGTCTAGCACATTTCGGTTTATGATGACATGTTTATAGCTTGCCAATCTAAATTCTGCTGGATTTTATGAAAGAGTCGTTGATTGGTCAATTTATAAAACATAAATGTTGACCCCTGACGCGACCGTATAGGAGAGTTTTTGGATTCATCACGTGACAACTAGTAAACAACCCATAGAAAATAGGGGAGCAAGTTCGGAGATCTAAGTTTAATTGTATTAACCTATTTGTTGTCACTGTTATGGCTTTTCCATCTGTGTTATGATACCATGTTTATGGCTTGTCCATCAGGATTATGATGTCATGTTTATGGCTTGTTCATCTGGGTTATGATACCATGTTTATGGCTTGTTTATCTGGGTTGTGATACCATGCTTAATGCTTGTTTATCTGGGTTATGATACCATGTTTATGATTTGTTCATCTGGGTTATGATACCATGTTTATGGCTTGTTTATCTGGGTTGTGATACCATGCTTAATGCTTGTTTATCTGGGTTATGATACCATGTTTATGGCTTGTTTATCTGGGTTATGATGCCATGTTTAAGGCTTGTTCATCTGGGTTATGATGCCATGTTTATGGCTTGTTCATCAGGGTTATGATGCCATGTTTAAGGCTTGTTCATCTGGGTTATGATGCCATGTTTATGGCTTGTTCATCTGGGTTATGATACCATGTTTATGGCTTGTTCATCTGGGTTATGATACCATGTTTAATGCTTGTTCATCTGGGTTATGATGCCATGTTTATGGCTTGTTCATCTGGGTTATGATACCATGTTTAAGGCTTGTTCATCTGGGTTATGATGCCATGCTTAAGGCTTGTTCATCTGGGTTATGATGCCATGTTTATGGCTGGTTCATCTGGGTTATGATGCCATGTTTATGTCTTGTTCATCTGGGTTATGATACCATGTTTAATGCTTGTTCATCTGGGTTATGATGCCATGTTTATGGCTTGTTCATCTGGGTTATGATACCATGTTTAAGGCTTGTTCATCTGGGTTATGATACCATGTTTAAGGCTTGTTCATCTGGGTTATGATGCCATGCTTAAGGCCTGCTTATCTGGGTTATGATGCCATGTTTAAGGCTTGTTCATCTGGGTTATGATGCCATGTTTATGATTTGTTCATCTGGGCTATAATGCCATGTTTATGGCTTGATCATCTGGGTTATGATACCATGTATGGTTTGTCCATCTGGGCTATGATACCATGTATGGCTTGTCCATCTGGGCCATTGTACCATGTTGATGGCTTACCCATCTGGGCCATTGTACCATGTTGATGGTCTACCTATCTGGGCCATTGTACCGTGTTTATGGCTTATCCGTCTGGGCCATTGCACCATGTTGATGGCTTACCCATCTGGGCCATTGTACCATGTTGATGGCCTACCCATTTGGGCCATTGTACAATGTTGATGGCTTACCCATCTGGGCCATTGTACCATGCTGATGGCTTACCCATTTGGGCCATTGTACCATAATGATGGCTTACCCATCTGGGCCATTGTACCGTGTTTATGGCTTATCCGTCTGGGCCATTGTACCATGTTGATGGCTTACCCATCTGGGCCATTGTACCATGTTTATGGCTTACTCATCTGGGCCATTTTACCATGTTTATGGCTTACCCATCTGAATGTTAATCCTTTCAATCCGTTATCATTGTATTACAAAGAAAACATTAATTTTGAACGTATAACCGTACCATGATATTGTATAAAACTTTATTGACGGTAGTGGGAATTCAGTCCAATTTTTGACAGTATGCAGTTCTTATTCAAAGTGCAACATTTTGAAATGATTTATTGGTAAGAAACTGACATAAAATATATCATTTACTCTGCACGTCATTTATATGATGTATGTAGACATTAGTTTTTATCAAATAACGAATTTTGCAAGTCCGATAGTATACTCTTCACATGATTAATTGTTGTATTATTACAATGGATTATAATCTATCGATTATTCAACGTAGAAGCAAACTACATTTTGCGGGAAAATGTTTGATAATTATTGTAGATGCCTACAAAGTCGTTAGACTTTTACCTCAATAATACAATTGATATAAAATTACAACTATAGTATAAAACATGTTCTTAAAAAAGAAACAAATGTATGACTACAATGAATCTATAGACAGAGCAGTGTAATTACATTATTGCATTTGAGTTTTGACCTTGCTAGAAAATTATATATGGTAAATAGACACAATATTGCTGAATAAAACAACTTGATATATAATATATACATAGTTTGTTTTAGAGTTCGATTTCTTTCATTTCACACATTACATAAGAATTCGCGCGAAACTTGTTGTGTTATCATTGCAATAATGCACCAACCTGAGTACATTTTCCTGTGAGAATTGTCCAGTTTCTAGTTCAGAGCCTGACGTAAATTAATCTGGTTATATAAGTTGTCACTAGTTCAGAACATGACGTATACTAATCTGGTTATATAAGCTGTCGCTTACAGTGTATTCATCATACACGTTCCACAGAAACATGTGGCGATATCCTGAAAACATGTCTAAATTAAATTGTTATGTTTGTGTAAGAAGAGTGTGAAGATACCAAAGTGATAATAACGATGAACAAATTCTTAATGAATTTAATATACTTGTCTAACAACGATGAAAATGTTACTTTAGGGTGGAAATAAAAACAAACTCTTTACAAGGGGACATTCTGTAACTCCAAAATCCGTTATAAATATGTGCTTGTACCACCTTCAACAATCATGACGCTGAACAGACGGGTAAATTATGTCATATAATGACGTGCAAACGCTGACCTTTACAGACGAAACACTGAACTTGTAACTTCCTTGTCGGATGAACATGTCAAAATGGATTTCCTTGCTCCTTCTCATTGACAATTATCTCAAAGACAATATGTCAGCATCAGATACAATTGATAACCACAGATTGACAAGGAATTGAGTAGTAAAGCGGCTAATTGTACCGTACTGTACTATTTTTGCATATTCATCTAAAACGGGAATTAGAAATCTGCTGGCGGATACAAATTCATTGATTTTAAATTTAGTACTTTTTCATCCTGCGTCTCAAACTTTATCAATTAGGTTGTGGACAAATAAAGAACAAAATACATCGTCTGGTATTTTGATGCTGCAAGACCTAAAATAGAAATAAACTGTGCGTCATTTCCCAGTAGCTTACGTCACATTTCATTAACCAATGATTATTATAAGAGTTTTGTATTGTTTTTACTATTGATTTATTTTACTATGACAAGTTCAGGAATAGATTTTTCTCATTAGATCCTTGTAAAGCTACCTGAAGTAATTAATCAATACTAACAATAACAATAAATTTATATATAATACTTCAAACTAAATGTTTTATTTATCATTATTACGTTTTATTTCGAAATACTATAATATATGTCTAGAACAAATATTTACATGTACTTTGATTATATTTATCAATACTCTTGAAACAAGATACTGAAAATAGCAACGTAATTTAACTTTATTATATAATTAGATCTAATCATTAAAATAGAGAGATTATAGAAACACGTACATATTTACGTCATATTAAATCTACATATCAAAAGGATCTCTTTTATCATGATTGTTTGAAGTAGTCAGTGTTTCAGCACTAACTTGGTTTATCAGAAACAGCACATTATTTAAAAGTACAGTTCCTAAATAATGTTCTCCCCCATCGGGTATACATAAGTAAGCTTAGACGATGTTGGGATTCCGGTATCAGCCCTTTGGTTTTTCTTGCACCAATACTTTTGAATTATTTTGCTCTCCATTCTTTTTTGACCTTGGGCTTACCTACTAAAGTTTATTCTAGAAACGCACCGTTCGCACTAAACTAGATATCTCTGTTTTAATTTGTAATTATATATTTGTCCAGAATATGTGAATTTTGTTGGCGGTTGGACTGGTCTAACCTGGCATAGAACATATATTTTTTCCATTTATTTATATGAAATATAGTTTTTGTAGAATTTTTCACTTGCTTCAATTTGTAATTTTCTCAAATTTTTATTAACATTATATATATTTTAGCTAAAACCGCTAACTTTCTAACTAATTACTTAAACCTGACTGGGACATATTTCTGTTTTTTTCTCATTTACATATTTGTATATGTTATTTACCATATACAAATTTTCGGTTTCTTTCTATTTCTCAAGAATTGTCAATTATTCTGCTAAATCTTGCATTCCATTCATTTACAATTTAGCTGCAGCTTTGATTATTCCTGTTCTTCGTGTTAATCACAAACATTGAAAAACAAATTACAAATGGCATAAAATCAAAACTGTTCGCTTTTATTAAAATTTCAGGGTCCAAGAGGTATCATTATTAAAAAGGAACTATCTAGTTTATGATATTTAAATATTGAAACAGCTTCTGTAAAACCATTTTCGAAAAATAACACCACAAATACAATACAAGCTTAAGTCATTTCAACTATGTAACACATTAAATTAATAGCAACGAATGAACAACATTTCGTAATACTACAAACGTGTAAATAATAATGTGAATTGTCAGCTTTGAACTGTACCAGTGGGGAAAAGGAGAGAAGGAGTAGTATATCTTTTAAACAAAACAGTGATTATTTTAATGATGACATATTACCCTTTCTTGATAGTAACTAATCCCTCACCTCAGCTCTTGTTATAATTCTTGATCGTTAAATACCCAGTTCAAGCTGATTCTGAAATAAGACCCCATTGGAAATGAGCTGAATGATTTTCATGCGTTATCCTTGGTTGTTTTTGCAAAATATTTAAATCGGTGATATTGGAATTTCAGTAATTAACGTAATTTTTAGGATTTACTTTTAGTCAAATTAGAAATATTTATCACTTGTATATATTGTTGACATTTTTAACCCAAATATATTTGACTATTTAGCTAAATAAACCTGAATCGATAATGAGAATTGCAGAACGCATTTACATGGGACGGAATCCACATTAACGGAACGGGTCAGAAAATATTTGTGCGTATGAGCAAAACTCATTTGAATCCCAATTTGTGTCTAAAAGCATATGTTTTCTGTGTGTCCCCATTCGGAGGGCTTAAAGACACAATCATTGATTGATCACTACTCAGGATCTGTTTGCATCGTTGTAACATCTTTCTGTCCATTTTGTCTCGTTTACGACATTACTTAAACTTTGATCTTTACCCAGAGTAACACCGCTTTGCTATATGAGGAACGGGAAATGCTGAGCCCCTGTAGAGCACCCGAGTGCAACCCCGGTTTTGATAGGCTTCGTGCTTCTCATCTTTTGTTTTCTGTTCTTGATCACGTTGATTATCACGTGTCTCGTGTTATTTGTTGGTCATGTGTTTGTCTTTCTTTTTTGGTTGACGATTTCCTAGTATCTCCCGCCTTTCTTTTGTGAACAACAACATCCTTTCAATCGTTTGAAAGACCACCGACTCTATATCTAAACCTAAAAAAGAACAATTGCCATGAATGAACGACGTGTTTCAACATATCATGAGATTTTAGAACTAACTAATATATGTATTATATTAAGAGCAATGAAAAGTCAGCAAATATATATTTTTCTTGTAATCTATGCATGTACTGCATATTTAATGCAATCAACAACAAAAAAACAACTATTACATGATCACCCCACATATTTCTGTTGCACAATTACTGCAACACTATACAAGTATTTTGATATTTCAATTTTCACACATCTTAATACATTCCCGCTAATATCAAATTTTCATTATAATTGTTTACGAAAGTAAATGTAATTAAAGGTCGTTTTTGACGCAGAAAAACATATTTTTCCCACATTCTTCCATGCTTTGGGAAATATATCATGTAGAAGCTATGTGCCATCAACACAAATTGACACAATAAAACACTAAATGTAGGAGTTTCGTGTACAAAGGTGGCTTCTGTCTTTTTATGACATTATATCACATTTTCAAAGAGGATAATAACTCCTTCAAACATAGTCCAGTCAAAATGCCGTAATGATATGCGAATGTCCTTATGGTAAAAATGGTGGGAATTCCCTTTTAAAACGTAGAATGATTTGCGCAGACAAACTTTTGTGACGAACGGACGGAAAGGGCGAAACAATATGTTCCCCCAGAAGAAGGGATATTGATATCATTTAATACCTCTTCATCATACTGTATATTAAATACCATCCACCATTCTTTTAGATTTATGTGGGTTGTCAAAACCTTCCAGGTTAACCTTCAATTGTTGTTGAATTTTCATAGATATATATTAAGTAGATATATTTGTGTGTGTCGAACCTGTCACAAGAATGGTGTAACCTTGGAGGAAAAAAAAAGACAACTTCATAATATGATACAATATGAATTTACTCTTGAGAAAAGTAAACTTGGAATACACACATCAGTATGTATGTTACCCTTTACCAGACAAAAAGAATCCTTTATATTATTTATTATTCCTTACATTAGGAAAGGACATTTCTGACTTTAAATGTAACATGGTGTATACTCAAGACAAATTCTTTCTGATAAATCTATATTACTTCAGTGATTCCTTTCAATTAAAAAACGAATTCTTTCAGTGCAAATATGTAAACAAGCCTAGAAAAATACATTTGTTTAATCTTTTAAAGAAATAATATATGAATTTAGTTGACGGAACATCTGGCTGCTCATTTTGTTTGTATAAATTTGTCATCAACCTCTTAATTGTAACAATTGTCTAGGACATAACAAAGTCATCTACATACTGTAATTCATCAACTAATTTCTGAATATTTCAGTTATTTGATGTTGTTTGGTTTGTTTTATGGTGTTTAACGCCACTTTCAACAATATTCCAATTATATCGTGGCGGTAAATTTTATTGGTGGAGGAAACCGGAGTACACGGAGAAAACCACCGACCTGCCGCAAATCACCGACAAATTCTATCACATAATGTTGTATTGAGTACACCTCGTATTAGTAGGATTCGAACTCGCAACGTTAGATGAAGTCGAACAATGATTCCTTCAACAGAAGAAAATATTTTTTCTAAGATTATCATTCTATGAGGATAAAACCGTTAAAACATTCATGGTTTAAGTTATTATCTCCCTTTCAACAAAACAATTATCATTACTGATGAATAATCAATATACAAATTAGCAACTTAATAATGTTAGGCAAAATAACCAGACAAATTGTTATTTTATATTTATTTTTCACTCCAGTTACAACCATACATTATTTCCCATATGAAAAAGAAAACATGTTTATCTAAAATCAGAATAAGTGGTCATTGAAACAGGTCGTTTTAACTAAATCATTATCTATCCGAAATTAAAAATTCGAAATTTTCACACGAAAAAGTGGAAGAAAACCCGCAAAATATATATTTAGATTTTTCGTTGTAAGATAGGTTTACAGATATCAAAGGGTAGTCAGAATTCGTAAATCAACGAAAGGACAGACAATACAATAGCTAAGAGAAAAGGATATAAGAACAAACAATGATCTACAAAACACTACACACACAACTAATAACTGAGCAACACAAGCTCCTTTAAAAACCGGCGGTGAAAGGTGCTATGGAAGAGTAAGAAGTTCCAGCTCCACTGGTGTCACCGTCATGTTTCTCTTGTAACAAACTTGATGATTAATCATAGAAAAGTAGAAATAAAATCTAGTGCAAACGATGCGTTTTTAGAATAAATGAGAAAAGAACCGGATTATGATTACGACACCGAACATATCCGTGGTCATTTGTGACACAGATATTCCCCAACGGCAAACCAAGCCATGCATGGTGACGACCACAAAACCCTGTAAGTGTTGAGGACTCTCTATGCAAGTGCTGCCGAAATGTGGCTACATACAAAGGGACAGTTCACAATGAGGAAATTGAAATCATCTCCCTTGTCGCAGAGCCTCACTCCCAACATGCGCCGACTGACAACTCCCAGGTGCAGGATAAGGCAAGAAGCAATCGTGTAGCTATAATGTTATTTCACTGTTTTATCCTAACTCATGAAATGTAAATTTGTACATATTACCTAAAATATGATGAAAAGAAATGAAAAATGAACGATTTTTAATTAATCTAATGCAAGTTCCCGAGTGTATCATCCATTTGGTAGTCAGTGCTTCGTATATACATAGTTTATTATTGAAAGTTATAGTTCCTTTATAATGAATTTATTGTCAAAACCAATGCTCTCCTTCCCTATAGAAAGAGAAGAGTATCACGTCAGACTATGATGCGTTTCATACTCCACTTACGATATGTATTATGTTTATTATTGACAATATTAATTATTGTTAGAAGCATAACAAAAATAGCAACTTATCAATATCTGAAGGAGATTGACCTTAGTTAGTAGATTATATTATCTAGGAACTGTAAATTTGAAATAAGAATATCTAATAAATCATGTTAGTGCCAACGTGCTCAGGAGGGTGACACCCTCAGGGACTGCACATTAGACACAACATGCATCCATAGAAAGGAAATGGCATAGGTTAATGGTCTTTTCACACTCATGTTAGAACATGAAATATATGCTTTTTGTTAGAACAACATTTCGACATTCAGACGAAGATCTACAACGAAAGGGTTGTTCATGTGCCCTGATTTTCAATGAATACAATATTCCCAACAACGCAGCATGTAACTGCTTACCCTTCGCGAGTACTTGTGTTTCTCTCCGATTTTTTGGTTAGGTCCGTGTTGCTCATCTTTTTAGTTATCTGTGTTGTGTTGTGTTGTGTTGTGTGTGTGTGTGTGTTTTTGTTTTTGTTTTGTCCAATGTTTTTTCCAGTGTCTCTGTGTTGTCTATTCTCGGTTGTCCCTTTGGTTTTCTCTATATTTTATTCACAGATATCTACATCCACAGATATTCAAAGAAAATACAAACTTTTAAAATGGTATACGTTCTACTTCTGGACACTTAGTTGACTTAGTACATGCATATATCTTTTTTTTCTAACTTACAAGGCCAATCATTCTGCAATAACAATAAGACCAATACTTGTGCAATAAAAAATAAGACCAAACGGTCTGCAATAACAACAAGGCCAACCATTCTGCAATAGCAATAAGACCAATACCTGTGCAATAAAAATAAGGCCCAACGGTCTGCAATAACAACAAGGCCAACCATTCTGCAATAACAATAAGACCAATACTTGTGCAATAAAAATAAGGTCAACCCTTCTGCAATAACAAAGTGGCCTAATCAGAGAGGTGATCTCTCTTGAGCGAGAGTATTTTGCTATCTTGGTGTAACTGAAATCTGACCTAATAAAAGGAGTGGCCTGTGGTAGGAGTAGCCTGTGGTAGGAGTGGCCTGTGGTAGGATTGACCTGTGGTAGGAGTGGCCTGTGGTAGAAGTGGCCTGTGGTAGGAGTAGTCTGTGGTAGGAGTGGCCTGTGGTAGGAGTGGCATGTGGTAGGAGTGGTCTATGGTAGGAATAGCTTGTGGTAGGAGTGGTCTGTGGTAGGAGTGGCCTATGGTAGCCGTAGCCTGTGGTAGGAGTGGCCTGTGGTAGGAGTAGCCTGTGGTAGGAGTAGCCTGTGGTAGGAGTGGCCTGTGGTAGCAGTAGCCTGTGGTAGGAGTGGCCTGTGGTAGGAGTGGCCTGTGGTAGGAGTGGCCTGTGGTAGGATTAGCCTGTGATAGGAATAACCTGTGATAGGAGTGGCTTGTGGTAGCAGTAGCATGTGGTAGGAGTGGCCTGTAGTAGGAGTACTTATGGTAGGAGTAGCCTTACAAGAGGAGAACTAGGGTATAGCATATTACTAAATCAGGAAATAGACAATGAGCCTTTAACAGTAATATGTAGTTCAAAATTATAGCTTTCTTAACATTTTCGCTCTAGTAGATTCCCGTTTTGTTCTTGCTATAACTTGTTGTGATCTATTCACAATTCGTGATAGTAAGATTATCGATTGACGTCATCAAAAATTCAAAAAGCACTATAATTCTATTATTGTCTTCTCCTGAGGAAACTGTTTTTCTATGGTCTTGTCTTGTAAGGTATGGTACCCGAGCCACTACAGGAAAACTGTTCCCGGGGGAGAAGACAATAATATGTTTAATACATAACATCTCATTCTGGACATAAGAGAAAAACACTGCGTTGAGGTAAATTCGTCGGCGTTTACATTGCAAAACCTCACCATGTTGACAGCAACCCATATACAGACTACATCACCGTCTATTTTAAGGGAGAACAATCTTGACAAAAATATATTAAAATAACGCGGGCAAAATCTATTCTAAATGTATAGTCCTCGCGGGAAATCGTTTCAAACTGGTATAGTTCCCGTCGCTAAGTATCGTCATCCGTTACCAAGATTAAGAATGAATTGTTTAAAAATAGTTAACACTAATCACCCAATCACAAAATATGGCATTTTCATATGTTATGTACTGAATGTCTGATTTTCTAAATTAAGCACGGACGTGGATGTAATTGTACACGACAGAAAAATCTATTACACAAGTAAGACAACGCTATAGTTAATTAAAAACGTAGATATCTAATGTAAGGCGCACGAGATGATTCCGGAAGAATCGACATCTGGTACGCTCAATCACAAATTTGCATAATCGAATAATTTAAAAGTCTTTGAGAGCAAGTAAACCAAACAAAATAGGAACAGCATAACTTCATTAATATTTCTGGGTTCAATTTCCATATTGTTGTGTCGTCGTGGTCGTGATTGTATGGTAGTTGGATTTACAACTACTTGTGCAATCAGTCCTTTCACCACTAAGGTTGTGATTTCAAACCCCGTTCTTGGCGAGATGTACTCAATACAACATTATGTGATAAAGTTTGTCAGTGACTTGCTACATATCGGTGGTTTTCTCAGGATACTCCGGTTTCCTCCACCAATAAAACTGACCTCCACGATATAACTGAAATATTGTTGAAAGTGGAGTTAAACACAATAAATATAAACCGCATTGTTGTTGAAATAACACGTTGGGATCTATTACAAATTCCTGACATTAAGATTATCTATTGACGTCATCCACAATTTAAAAAAAACCCAACTATATGTCTGATATCTAAGACTAAATTAAGCATACATATGCTATTTTGGTTTGTTAATTTATTAACAGACATGAATGTAATTGTACACGAGAGAAAAATATATTTTACAAATTAGAAGACTCTACAGTTGAATAAAAAAAAGGTATATAATTTAGTGTGCACGACGCATGTCTGGAATAACCGTCATCAGGTACATCGACATTCAAAATTAAAATGTAGATATCCAATGACTTTAAAAATAGATCAAAACGTAGATATCTAATTTAGTGCGCACGACTCGTTTCTGGAATGACCCTCGTCAGATACGTTCATAGTCAACAGATTGGAAAGCAAAATAATCTAAAAGTCATTCGGGGCAAGTAAACCGAAGGCCCAAAACAGTTAAACCAAAATCGGATAAGGTTATATAGACCATGTCAATGCCGAAGTAGTGACTACTGGGCGGATGATAGTCTCCTGACTAATAGTCAACAAGCAAATATATTGATCCAGTGATAGTAATAAATACGTTGATATCGAATATGATGTGCACAACGATGTTCTGGAATAACTTTCATCAGGTACGTTCATAAACAAATAATATGAATGTCTTTGGGAGCAAGTACAAACAAAGGTCATAAGCATGATAGCCAAAATAGGTCAACGTTACCTAGGCCTGAGGAATAATGACATTGTTTTTAATCACCTGCATTATTTAGGAACTGTCAGTAACAAACATAGATATTTCTAATAGACAATATTAGTGCGCATTACTACCTACTGAGGGAATGATAATATCTAAGTCTAATCGTCCACAGCAGGCTTGGTTTGGTTTATGGTGTTTAACACCACTTTCAACATAATTTGAGCTATATCGTAGCTGTCAGTTTTATTGGTGGAGGAAACCGGAGTACCCGGAGAAAACCACAGACTTGTCGCAAGTCACTGACAAATTTTATCACATAATATTGCATAGAGTACACATAGAAATGAACGGGGTTCGAACTCACAACATTAGTGGTGATAGGCATTGATTTCATAAATCCTATAATCACGACCACGACGATCCCCCTCCACAAGCAGATCTAGAGGTATTGCTTCATTGATAGTAATGAAATATATCTAATAACCGTTAGAGAAATCCGAAGGTACAATTAAGAAAGTACAATCCAGAGACACTGGCATCATTGCGCACACAAGACACAGGACGAAGACAAAGAACGCACAAAAACACAACTCAGAGAGCTAAAATGATGAGCAACAAGGACCCCACTAATAACAAGGAATGAACCTAGGTGTTCACGAAAGGTAAGCAGTTCCTGCCTCTTATAACACACCCGCCATATTACTCATATAGTCAAGACGTGTTGGACACCATTATACGCTAAAAAGCATAAATAACATAAATAAGACATCAGCCCTTCTACAAACAACAGGAGGTAAAGACGAACCGAAAATCGCTTCCATGCAGAAGTCGTAGCGGACAACACAACGCGGAACGCAGAACGTAAAGAACTATTGCAGGACAAGTAAGGCATGAGTCCTCCTACCAAAAACTTAGGGTAAAGACGAACCAAACATCATTTATATGCGGACATCGTAGCGGACTTCATGACATGGAACTCAGAACGTAAAGACAAATAGTAGTGCAACATGTGCAACACGAACCCCACTGCTTAAAAACGGGGCTGAACTCAAGAGACACAGACAACATTGGGAACAAATCTACTACAAGGACAAACAATACAGAAAACTGTAAAGATGAGCAAAACGTATCCCTCCAAGCACCGGGTGTGAACTCGGGTACTCGCGAAGGACAATCCGTTCCTGCTTCTTACAAGACACCCATCGTGTTAATTATATATAAAGTTAAGTCCGATAAAAGTCTTGTCTGTGATAGAGGAAAGACAACATCTACGTAAAATGGAAAGTATCCATTGTCATTTGTAACGGTCAGCCAGATCGTGATGATCCCCATATATTTTGATAGCAATGACTTCAACCTACGCACAACTTAACCTTAGTTGAGCTTTGTCAAAAAACACTGTACTTGGCACAACAAGCTCTAGGATAATGTATGCGTTGTGAAATGTAAGCTCCATAAGCTAGTGATACTGGAATATTGCTACTGATGAAATGGAAGTTGACTATTTGAAAACTGAAGGCATCACGTTTGTCGTATTTTGACTATAAATCCAGTCATGGTGTCTTTCTATTACATGTGTTATTTATATTATAATTTGCCGTTAGCACGTGTAGGAATAAACAGATTAGCATGATGATTATTGCTATAATTTATTATTACTCTTTTTAGCGCCATCTTTGGTAATAATTACACATGTGGTGACATGGAATTTTAATTAAATATCTGCATGACGCTGCTAATACAGTATATTAAGCTGTAGTAACAATCATTATAGCCTTCGAACGTGCTTTCATGGTGGTACGTTTTATAGTATTTATTGCTTGTAAACTGGTTCTTGGCATAGGTACAGCTTTCATACTATTTACTTTACGTGACAGAATCAATCAATAAGTCTGTTCTTGGCATATGTACAGCTTAAATACTACATATTTTACGTGACAGAATCAATCGATCTAACACAAGTAAATCAAACACAATGACAGTTTATCTTACACCTAGCATGTATGTAAGAGAAATATACAGGACTCCCTTCAGGTAAATAATAAGAAAACTAGACAGTTTGATAATGTTTGAAGTGGGTTGACTAATTGGGTGGACTATATATATATGCTTTAGAAAATAGCATAAAAAAATTGACCGGGTGGCTCAATGAGTTAGGTCGTTGGATCTAACAACTCATACAAACCTATCACCAATACGGCGTGGACTCGCGCCCAGCTTTGTAAATTACAGAAAAGGGTGCACTCGACTCGCAGCCGCAAGTGATAAAGTTAACCAGTTGCTTGCCCAGGGTCGGTGGTTCTCTCCGGGTACTCCGGCTTCCTCCACCACTAAAACTGGTCGCCATGATATTGCTGAAATATTGCTGAAAGTGGCGTCAAACACCGAAAATTCAAATTCAAATTCAAATTCATTCTAAAAATTGAAAGTTGAAGGAGTGTAAAAATTAAACACTATCACCCAAAATACTTCCACAACGGTACAAGATTAGAGTATACACCATAAGTACGGGGATATGTTTTACCACGAAAGACAAAACTCTGATAATCAATTATTAAGATGGTTTATGGCTTTATGATGTTTAACGCCATTTACAACAATATTTCAGTTATATCGTGGTGGTCAGTTTTATTGGTGGAGGAAACCGGAGTACCTGGAAAAACCACCGACCTGCCGCAAGTCACTGACAAACTTTATCATATAATGTTGTACACCTCGCCATCAACGGGATTTGAACTCACAACATTAGTGGTGATAAGCACCGATTCGATCTCGACCACGACGTTCCGAATTAGTAAAAAATGATATGGGTGTAAATGAACATGATATAATATCGAACATTACACTTAGACACAAATTTAGGTAAGATATATGTTCTCTCTGTACATTTGGTATTACCTGCTGTTTGTTCGATTTGTGGTCAGAGGTCAAAGACCAAACCTGAGTTCACCCCAGATTATTAGTGGGGTTTTCCTGTTGCTCAATCTTTAGTTTTCTGTGTAGCATTTTGTAGAACATTACTTTTCCTTTTTTCTCTTTTTTGTCCTTGTATTGTGTGTCCTTCTATTTACGGATTCTGATTACCTCTTTGGTATCTTCAAACTGTTCTTGTCTTTTTTTCTTTTTGCCATTGTATTGTCTGTCCTTCTAATTACGGATTCTGATTACCCTTTCTATCTTTAAACTGTTCTTGTCTTTTTTCGTCTGGCCATTGTATTTTCCTTCTTCGGTTTACGACTTCTGATTACCCATTTGGTATACTAGTTTGATTGATTGTTCCAAATTTCATATACTGGTGTTGGCTACACAGTAACACGCGTTGCTCATAGTATTTTGTATTGAATAACAAGTGTGGACACAGAAATGGGCTGTCCAAAAGGCAAGTGTGGATGTCAATATTTCATAGTATCTTTTGCAAAGGTCACACGTTATAAATCATTTTGTTTAATATTTTTTGGAGAGGATATATATAGGCATGTCCTGCTATCCAATGCAATTCATTTATTGAATAAAATATTCTTTAAATTAAATATTTTTGTTCAAATACATGTAGTTGACAGTTGAAATACTGTTTGTGAATGGGCATCATTGGAAAGTTTGCACTCCTTTGACATTGTACATATAAAGCATTTTTTTTTAGCGTGCGATATTATATGTGCTTGAATCTGCAACACTTCCGCTTGCATTTGGGATTCATCAGTAGGCAATTTGCAAGTGGAATGTGCAGGAGTTAATAATAAAAAATAACAACCATAAATACCTACTTTGGAATATAATCACAGATTTAACATATGTATAAACCTAGACTCCCAAGGCCCTGTTGACAAGATGAAAAAAATGTAAATATTTAACAATGGAAAAAGCTGATAGACTATTTAAATACAATGGCCAATAGAATAAAGACAAAAAGATAAACAATTGTTAATACAATGGCCAATAGAATAAAAACAAAAAGATAAACAATTGTCAATACAATGGCCAATAGAATAAAGATAAAAAGATAAACAATTGTCAATACAATGGCCAATATAATAAAGATAAAAAGATAAACAATTGTCAATACAATGGCCAATAGAATAAAGACAAAAAGATAAACAATTGTCAATACAATGACCAATAGAATAAAGACAAAAAGATAAACAATTGTCAATACAATGGCCAATAGAATAAAGACAAAAAGATAAACAATTGTTAATACAATGGCCAATAGAATAAAGACAAAAAGATAAAATGGCCAATAGAATAAAGACAAAAAGATAAACAATTGTCAGTACAATGGCCAATAGAATAAAGACAAAAGATAAACAATTGTTAATACAATGGCCAATAGAATAAAGACAAAAGATAAACAATTGTCAATGCAATGGCCAATAGAATAAAGATAAAAAGATAAACAATTGCCAATACAATGGCCAATAGAATAAAGACAAAAGATAAACAATTGCTAATACAATGGCCAATAGAATAAAGACAAAAAGATAAACAATTGTCAGTACAATGGCCAATAGAATAAAGACAAAAAGATAAACAATTGTCAATACAATGGCCAATAGAATAAAGACAAAAAGATAAACAAGGCCAATAGAATAAAGACAAAAAGATAAACAATTGTCAATACAATGGCCAATAGAATAAAGACAAAAAGATAAACAATTGTTAATACAATGGCCAATAGAATAAAGACAAAAATATAAACAATTGTCAATGCAATGGCCAATAGAATAAAGACAAAAAGATAAACAATTGTCAATACAATGGCCAATAGAATAAAGACAAAAAGATAAACAATTGTCAATACAATGGCCAATAGAATAAAGACAAAAAGATAAACAATTGTCAATACAATGGCCAATAGAATAAAGACAAAAAGATAAACAATTGTCAATGCAATGTCCAATAGAATAAAGACAAAAAGATAAACAATTGTCAATACAATGGCCAATAGAAAAAAGACAATAAGATAAACAATTGTCAGTACAATGGCCAATAGAATAAAGAGAAAAAGATAAACTATTGTCAATACAATGGCCAATAGAATAAAGACAAAAAATAAACTATTGTCAATACAATGGCCAATAGAATAAAGATAAAAAGATAAACAATTGTCAATACAATGGCCAATAGAATAAAGACAAAAAGATAAACAATTGTCAATACAATGGCCAATAGAATAAAGACAAAAAGATAAACAATTGTCAATACAATGGTCAATAGAATAAAGACAAAAAGATGAACAATTGTCAATGCAATGGACAATAGAATAAAGACAAAAAGATAAACAATTGTCAATGCAATGGCCAATAGAATAAAGACAAAAAGATAAACAATTGCCAATACAATGGCCAATAGAAAAAAGACAAAAAGATAAACAATTGTTAATACAATGGCCAATAGAATAAAGACAAAAAGATAAACAATTGTTAATGCAATGGCCAATAGAATAAAGACAAAAAGATAAACAATTGTCAATACAATGACCAATAGAATAAAGACAAAAAGATAAACAATTGTTAATACAATGGTCAATAGAATAAAGACAAAAAGATAAACAATTGTCAATGCAATGGCCAATAGAATAAAGACAAAAAGATAAACAATTGTCAATACAATGACCAATAGAATAAAGACAAAAAGATAAACAATTGTTAATACAATGGCCAATAGAATAAAGACAAAAAGATAAACAATTGTTAATACAATGGCCAGTAGAATAAAAAAAATGGTAAACAATTGTCAATACAATGGCCAATAGAATAAAGATAAAAAGATAAACAATTGTCAATGCAATGGCCAATAGAATAAAGACAAAAAGATAAACAATTGTCAATACAATGGCCAATAGAATAAAGACAAAAAGATAAACAATTGTCAATGCAATGGCCAATAGAATAAAGACAAAAAGATAAACAATTGTCAATACAATGGTCAATAGAATAAAGACAAAAAGATAAACAATTGTCAATAAAATGGCCAATAGAATAAAGACAAAAAGATAAACAATTGTCAGTACAATGGCCAATAGAATAAAGACAAAAAGATAAACAATTGCCAATACAATGGCCAATAGAATAAAGATAAAAAGATAAACAATTGTCAATGCAATGGCCAATAGAATAAAGACAAAAAGATAAACAAGTGTCAATACAATGGCTAATAGAATAAAGACAAAAAGATAAACAATTGTTGGCACAACACTACACAAAAAACTAAAGACTGCGAAATGCTAACCCCACTACAAACGGGGGCGAACTCATTGAACCTGGATACAGAATCCAAGTTGCTTCTCATTATTTACACAATGAAAATATCCTCAATGCTGCATGCTTTGTACTGATGGGCAAATTTTCAAGAACAACTCAAATATTCTATTTTAGATTATTTGAGCATTAAATACAAGGTGAATCAATATTTCATGCTAAGAATAATGTATATTGTTGTAATGAATACTACAGGGACGATCTATAACAAAAACAAACGTATTTAATAATTTCTACTTAATAGAACATTTATAGTCGGATGCTAAATCAATGCGTAAAAATAGAATTAAAGTACATAATTGTCAAATATAGAATTAAAGAGCAGAAATAAAATAAATAGTTGTCAAAAGCTACATTTAAGATTTATTTCGAGATTTAAAATATAAGTTAATGTTTTGCGTCGGAGGCTTTGCGTGATTTAAGAAAGATAGTCATCATCTTACTATCATGTGATCTCGGATTTAACTAAGGACAAGGACGAAAGACAATACTGTCAGTACTAATGATGGTATTGTTTGCAACGATTTAATTGTAACTTTGCAAAAAGATTAATTTTAAATTTTAAAGTTCAATCGGACAAAGTTGTGCAAGAGGACCACCCAATGACTCTTTCAACCAAGCTTGGTAAATATTGGTCAAATGGTGCCAGAGGAGGTGTTGATATTAACTATTTCTATTATAGTAACAGCGGCCATGTTTGAAAGTGGGTAGATTTGTCTGTCACAATTTGGAAAGAGTGCCAAAACAAAGATCTTTCCATCCAAGTTTTTAAATTTGTGGTTTCAGAGCAGATGTTCTTAGGAACCACATCCATATTTGAAGATTGGCGGACCATTGAACCATAATTTGCAAAGAAGACAAAGAAAGGTTAAGATTGGTCCAATGGTGTTAGAGGTGATGTATGAAATTTTACGGTCAGACAATGGACGACAGTCGACGAACTCTAAGTGATGGCATTAGCTCACTAAAACGATTTTCACAGCTAACATTTTTTGTTTAACAAATAGAATATGAAAACAAAGATAATGTAAATGTCTGGATGAACAAAGCAACATCTTTGAATTAATTTGTTTTAGCTTAAACCAGATTATGTTTCAATTTAAATTTATACCAGGGTTTTCTGAAAGACATCGAGAAATCATATGATACAGCTTTTAATTTCAATGTTATGCATTGAGATATTTGTTTTACTACTGAACAATTGTAGATCACCAAACTTTAAGTGTAATTCACAGTAGATACTGGTATGCTTCACATTTTTACTAATTGTGTTTTTCTTTATTTCACGAAACAGACCATGCAATTTGTGTTCAATCAAGATTCTTCTGTCAGAAAAGATGTGCATACCATTTTTGATTGGGTTCTATTTTCTATGGTTATTGGTATTTAGTACTGAGATCTGTAAATTTTATTTCTACGGAATACTCATACACAGAAATTATCATTACAATCAGTTGTATATTTAGAGAAACCAAACTGTTATAACAATATGCTATATCTTGTTAATATATTACCTACTGATATTCCTATTAACATATATCCATGCATCTTTGTAGGAGATTATACAAGGAAGTTCATAGAAGATTCATGGAACGTGTATTCAGATTTAGACGGTTGGTGTCCATGTAGGATGACGTATCCTAACGAATGGAAGTGACATCTTGGATGCTCATTTACAAATGATTCAAACAAAATTGTTGCTCAAGCGATACACTGGACCCCATTGATTTCGCAAAAGTGTATTTTCATATCAAGGTACTACATTATATCCAGTTGCAATCGTATTGAATACCGGGTCGAAACCAAGTCATGAATCTTTTTTGATTCTTGTAAGCATTTACTAACAATAGTAACACGGCGGCTGTCACATATGGAGCAGGAACCCTTCCAGAGCACCTGAGTTTATTCTCGGTTTTAGTGGGAATTGTGTTGCTCGATCCTTAGTTTTCTGAGTAGAGCTTTGTAGATCATTGTTTGTCCTTTTCACCTTTTTTTTTGGGTCATTACATTGTCTGTCCTGCTTCGATGTACGGCTTCTGATTACTCCCTTTTGTGTCTTCAAACTTTTCTTAGTTCAATTACCGTTTTAAGGAAAACATTAAAATGTGTAAACAAAAATATTTCAAACATGACACACATTAGTTGCGGAGGTCAATGTGAGGTAGAACAACGAGCAAATGCAAATAGCTATGGTTTATTTTCGGATAATGATTTGCCTCAGGTATTGCATGAAACAAGATATACATACCTTTTCTATAATTATTGTTATATTAGAACCCATCACCAGATACGACAACGCAATGTGGTTAAAATCTGATTATGTATTCGGATGTTGAAGCTAGTTTTAGCTTCATGATATGTCAAATGTGTTTGGTTTAAATTCGATATTTGTACTCCGATTGTGTGGATTAAAATAGATATATTTATTCTTGGAACCAATGTTATATTAGTAATTAGAATGGTTCACATTGGACATGAACATGCAATATATACTCATGAATACATAAACATCAACGTAGTATTACAAACATGTTACACGCAATGTAATCAGAAAATGCATAAATATATACATAAAACATTTAACCATTATATCACACACAATTATATATTTGTAAAAATAATAACAAATAATTAAGGCAAAAGAGTAGTACGTGGTATCACGCAGTGTTTTATATTTGGGATAATTATAACGATTTTGAAGTAATTTGCAGAGAGACTTTTGGCCAATGCCAAATATTGCTGGTTTTGTATCATATATCCAGTGATGGCATACGATACAGGTAATAACTAATAAAATAATGTAGACAAATGATGGTGTTCATAGTCCTGATAAACACAACAGAAACATCTAGTGAAACAAAAAATACCAATAGAACGAACAGTACAAAACATCACTATCCTGATAAACACAACAGAAACATCTAGTGAAACAAAAAATACCAATAGAACGAACAGTACAAAACATCACTATACTGATACACGAAACAACAATAATGAAACATAAAATACCAGTTAGAGCGAAGAGTACATTATATGTTATTCATGCTACACATGGCATATAATGTAACATTCCTGCTTCGAATAATATACCTGAGCCGTCAGGGTGAGTAGTATATATAACTCAGAAGTCATTAACTCAGAAACATTTGTTACGTCATAGAGATGACATTTCTGCTCTATTTCAGTTCCTACCTGGCAGAATATGTTTATTTGACCAACCTTCACAAAGACTAGCCATGGTAAGCGGTAAGTGGTTAAAAACAATGTTAGAACTGCTCCAGCCGTATATATAACCTAAAGTACCGCGCAGGACGTCCAATTAAAAACAATGTTAAAACTGCTCCAGCCGTATATATAACCTAAAGTACCGCGCAGGACGTCCAATTAAAAACCTGTGTTTTTCTATAAACTATAATATAAAATATATAGCATTATAAAAAGTGGGACAACACGGATTATAATAACAACAACAACAAAATGAATGAGAGCATGTGGATCGGTAGGGTCATCATCCAGCTACACAATACATGGTATGATTGTTTCCTAATCCACTGTACTGATTGTATAGTATGTATTACAATGCATGGTAGGATTGTTTCCTAATCCACTGTACTGATTGTATAGTATGTATCATTTATGTTTTTCTAGAATAAATAAACGGATGGCATTACAAAGACTAGGGTGAAACACAATAAACCTGGATAGTATACACCGAATGAACAAATGACATTACAAAGACTAGGGTGAAACACAATAAACCTGGATAGTATACACCGAATGAACAAATGACATTACATAGACTAGGGTGAAACACAATAAACCTGGATAGTATACACCGAATGAACAAATGACATTACATAGACTAGGGTGAAACACAATAAACCTGGATAGTATACACCGAATGAACAAATGATATTACAAAGACTAGGGTGAAACACAATAAACCTGGATAGTATACACCGAATGAACAAATGACATTACAAAGACTAGGGTGAAACACAATAAACCTGGATAGTATACACCGAATGAACAAATGACATTACAAAGACTAGGGTGAAACACAATAAACCTGGATAGTATACACCGAATGAACAAATGACATTACAAAGACTAGGGTGAAACACAATAAACCTGGATAGTATACACCGAATGAACAAATGACATTACAAAGACTAGGGTGAAACACAATAAACCTGGATAGTATACACCGAATGAACAAATGACATTACAAAGACTAGGGTGAAACACAATAAACCTGGATAGTATACACCGAATGAACAAATGACATTACAAAGACTAGGGTGAAACACAATAAACCTGGATAGTATACACCGAATGAACAAATGACATTACAAAGTCTAGGGTGAAACACAATAAACCTGGATAGTATACACCGAATGAACAAATGGCATTACATAGACTAGGGTGAAACACAATAAACCTGGATAGTATACACCGAATGAACAAATGACATTACATAGACTAGGGTGAAACACAATAAACCTGGATAGTATACACCGAATGAACAAATGACATTACAAAGACTAGGGTGAAACACAATAAACCTGGATAGTATACACCGAATGAACAAATGACATTACAAAGACTAGGGTGAAACACAAAAACCTGGATAGTATACACCGAATGAACAAATGACATTACAAAGACTAGGGTGAAACACAATAAACCTGGATAGTATACACCGAATGAACAAATGACATTACAAAGACTAGGGTGAAACACAATAAACCTGGATAGTATACACCGAATGAACAAATGACATTACAAAGACTAGGGTGAAACACAATAAACCTGGATAGTATACACCGAATGAACAAATGACATTACAAAGACTAGGGTGAAACACAATAAACCTGGATAGTATACACCGAATGAACAAATGACATTACAAAGACTAGGGTGAAACACAATAAACCTGGATAGTATACACCGAATGAACAAATGACATTACAAAGACTAGGGTGAAACACAATAAACCTGGATAGTATACACCGAATGAACAAATGACATTACAAAGACTAGGGTGAAACACAATAAACCTGGATAGTATACACCGAATGAACAAATGACATTACAAAGACTAGGGTGAAACACAATAAACCTGGATAGTATACACCGAATGAACAAATGACAATACAAAGACTAGGGTGAAACACAATAAACCTGGATAGTATACACCGAATGAACAAATGACATTACAAAGACTAGGGTGAAACACAATAAACCTGGATAGTATACACCGAATGAACAAATGACATTACAAAGACTAGGGTGAAACACAATAAACCTGGATAGTATACACCGAATGAACAAATGACATTACAAAGACTAGGGTGAAACACAATAAACCTGGATAGTATACACCGAATGAACAAATGACATTACATAGACTAGGGTGAAACACAATAAACCTGGATAGTATACACCGAATGAACAAATGACATTACATAGACTAGGGTGAAACACAATAAACCTGGATAGTATACACCGAATGAACAAATGACATTACAAAGACTAGGGCGAAACACAATAAACCTGGATAGTATACACAGAATGAACAAATGACATTACAAAGACTAGGGTGAAACACAATAAACCTGGATAGTATACACCGAATGAACAAATGACATTACAAAGACTAGGGTGAAGCACAATAAACCTGGATAGTATACACCGAATGAACAAATGACATTACAAAGACTAGGGTGAAACACAATAAACCTGGATAGTATACACCGAATGAACAAATGACATTACAAAGACTAGGGTGAAACACAATAAACCTGGATAGTATACACCGAATGAACAAATGACATTACAAAGACTAGGGTGAAACACAATAAACCTGGATAGTATACACCGAATGAACAAATGACATTACAAAGACTAGGGTGAAACACAATAAACCTGGATAGTATACACCGAATGAACAAATGACATTACATAGACTAGGGTGTACCACTTTCCATGCCCATAGGAAGCTTACACTTAATGAAAACATGGCATTACCAACACTGAAAATACATTATTCGTCATTTACTGGAATGTCATTGCCAAGACAATATGTGAGAACTCTCAGCTTGTCTTGAAGGATACCATAATACTGACTTAGGTCAAGTAAAGCAGCAAAAAATATCAAATCATTGATGTACATTGATTTTGGTATTGGTAAATGATCATTCCGACTTCTTATCTTTATTTCTCTTAAGACATGCATACAGAAATAGTAAATAGAAATATGCTACTAAAATAGATATGCTTCTGTTATAATATTTTAAAAGAAAATATCATTGGATAATTTATTAAAATAATATTCCCTGACACCATTACTTTCTTGATATACTAGTAAAACGTTTTTCTTCAATGTGAGTTTCCGTATACCTCTCTTGCGTCCGTTTATACAGGAAATGAAATGTTGATATTTGTATCTGTGATTAATATAACACGTGTATAATATGTAAATATCCTGTCTATGTTGACAATATTTTTTTATTTCACTAAATTGGCAATTTACTATTTAAAAAAAGAGTAAATAAATATGATCCTAATGCTGTTAATTGTTAAACAGATTAACTTAAGTCAACATCAGTCAAGTAAAAGTTAAATACAGATGGAATATATCACTCATATTTATTACAGCATGATTGATGGTATATGATGTTTAACGCCACTTGTAGATCGTTGTTTGTCATTCTGTCCTTTTTCTTTTGGCCATTGTGTTTTCTGTTCTTCGATTTACAAATTCTGATTACCCCTTTGGTATCTTCAAACTCTTCCTGTGATTGCAGATTAATGAAAGGTGATTTGGGATTGCAGTTTCATGAAGGGTAATTTGTGATTGGATATTAATGAAGGGTGATCTGTGATTGCAAATTAATGAAGGGTGAACTGTGATTCCATATTAATGAAGGGTGATTTGGGATTGCATATTAATGAAGGGTGATTTGGGATTGCATATTAATGACGAATTATTTAGGATTGCATATTAATGAAGGGTTAGTTTGGAAATGTATATTAATGAAGGGTGATTTGGGAATGTATATTAACGAAGGGCTATTTGGGATTGCATATTAATGAAGGGTAATATGTGATTGGAAATAAATGAAGGGTTATTTAGGATTGCAGATTAATGAAAGGTGATTTAGGATTGCAGATTAATGAAGGGTTAGTTTGGGAATGTATATTAAAGAAGGGTGATTTGGGAATGTGTATTAATGAAGGGTGATTTGGTAATGCATAATAAAGAAGGGTGATTTGGGAATGTATATTAACGAAGGGCTATTTGGGATTGCATATTAATGAAGGGTGATATGTGATTGGAAATAAATGAAGGGTTATTTAGGATTGCAGATTAATGAAGGGTGATTTGGGATTGCAGATTAACGAGGGTTGACTTGATATTACATATTATTAAAGATTACATATTATTAAAGAAGATCATATATCATTGAAGAGTAATTTGAGATTACACATATATTTCGATTTATAAATTAATAGAGAAGCATCTGAAACATGATATTCGAGCGTAGAAGTGTGCTTGGGTACACATTGTCTTTTCCATAACATTAACATTAATGCGTTCCTCTCCTTTCTTCTTATACTGGTTTGCACTGACCTAATGTTGGTTTGTCGCGATTGATTGATGGTTACGTAACGCCAAAACAGCAAATATTTCAGACATATTCGGGACAAACTCACAAAGCCAAGTTCAACAATATATAGAATTATGCAGAAATGAGGGAGGAATGTGACAGCATGGGTTCCAACTTTTGACTGTCACTGGGAAATTATGGAAAGCAGAGAGGGGATGAACAAATAAGACCTACCGAATCACAATATTTTGTTGTATGTGAATCGAACATTTCATCGTTTCTTTTTTGAACATGAAAACAAAGTAATATTTCTGATTATTATTTATTTTTTCTTTGCATTTTTCAGAGACAATATTTTTTTTAGAAGAAAACATACCCTTCCCCTGTTCTCTTATCCAGGAGTCAACTTTAAATATTGATCAATGAAATTGATGTATTGCGTGTTTAATCAATTTCTAGATGATTAAATATCTATATTGTTTTACGTCCATCACATGGTGTGTTTCAAATTAGACACTAACATCTAACGTCATCCCGTCAGAAGCACGTCAATATCATATCATATACCAATTATCATAATTGTTTTTACCATATTTCATCATTTGACTTCTTTTTTAATCGACATCCACTTGTCTAACATTATGTCTCAATTTTCCTTTTACGTAATAATATTGATGTCTTGTTAACTATCTAATTAAAATGACATGTTTATTGGATTTTGTTTTTGGCGATACACTAACATCAAACAACATCCGGGTCATGCCATGTAACTTGTCACTCATCTATAAGCATCCAATCATATGGGGTCATGCCATGTAACTTGTCACTCATCTATAAGCATCCAATCATATGGGGTCATGCCAGGTAACTTGTCACTCATCTATAAGCATCCAATCATATGGGGTCATACCAGGTAACTTGTCATTCATCTATAAGCATCCAATCATATGGGGTCATGCCAGGTAGCTTGTCATTCATCTATAAGCATCCAATCATATGGGGTCATACCAGGTAACTTGTCCTTCATCTATAAGCATCCAATCATATGGGGTCATGCCAGGTAACTTGTCATTCGTCTATAAGCATCCAATCATATGGAAGGCAGTTAAATATATTTATCAATCGGACATCAGCTCTCAACGTGTCCTCGGTTTTAAATACCGCAAGATTTAGTATCCTTGTCGCTGATTGGTAGGTTGAAGATATGATATTGACGTGCTTCTGACGGGATGACGTTAGATGCTAGTGCCTAATTTGTCACAAATCAGCCGATTCCGTTCTTCCATCTACCCTCGTTTGTATTACTTTGGCTGTCATTGGAATTTCGTTCGAAAATCGTCAATATTGGAGGCAATTTTAGTAATTTCAAAATGGATGCTCCCAGTTAAAAATATGATATATTACGATTTCCGCATATAAACGAAAAACGGTTCGTCTTTACCTCTAATGGTTTGTAGGATGGTTCATGTCTTATTTATGTTATTTGTGTTTGTTTGCGATAGTGGTGTCCAACACATATTGTGTTTCTCTGGATTGTCCATGTTTTATTGCCCCTTCGGTATTATCTTACGTTTATTTGAACTAGACAATTACAAATTATAATGTATTAAATATATAGTATTTAGGTGTTTTTTTAATGAAAAATATGTTCTACATATTCTTGCTTGTACTTGTCGACCCTATCCTCATCAGGTATGAAGATATTATTGACAGCCATTAATTGATATTTACAGCTACGTGATCTTTTGAGTTTTTCATTCAATTAATTTGTTTACAAATTCGTACTTATTAAGATAAATATCAGATCCTTACAAACCATATTAGCAATTTTCAATAATACCTGTTACATCATTAATCTGTCAATTGCTACTAACAATATATTCATTTGATATTAAATTAAAATAATTTTATACACCAACATTCTTAAATCTAACTAAAATGATGAATTATTACTATGAAATAATCAGAACTGCCCACTGTGTCCTTAGGTGGCGGAAAAGGGATGTCCTATCGAAGGGTGTTGTCATGTTATGATACGGCAAACCTAACTTTGGATCGTAGTGGGTAGTGTGCTTAGAGAGTTCCATACTCCCTACGCGATAAGCACATCTTTTGTAGACCTCGATAAAGAGTAGACGCATTGTCATCGCTACAAAAAGTTAACATTTTGTGCCAACCAAACTTTCTATATTTTTCCAGTGGAAGGAGAAAACGTTGTCCTAGTTATCCCCATTCCTCTCTCATGTCTGTACATTTTGATATGCTCGTCCTGAATATGCATGGAAAATGTTTCATTGGGTGCCAGGCAGCCAACCAACAACAACAATCACTGGTTTAGTTATCTCTAACTAATCATATTAATGTGGTTTGTTGATACTGGTTAAAGACAGTTCAGAACATCAGATAGAAGTTTCTGATATTTGTTGAATTAACTGTTAGTTTAAACACTATTATCTGAAAGATTACACACGGTTTCTCAGCTGCCACTAATACAAATATATCAGTAGAGTATTGTGAATTTGGATACCCAGGCAAATAATGTCCCTTTGTGAGTGCCAAACACGAGACAGGTACAACTGAATATATGTAAAGAGGGTCAAAGGAACAATATATATAAATGAAACCATTAGACCCAAACATCTGAGGAAAAGAGAAATTTGAGCTACATTGTGTGGAATAACTTAATATTTAATTGCATGTTGGTGACCCTGTCTCTCAGATGAGTACACCAAACCATCTTTCAAGCTGATGAGTGTCCCCAAATAAATCACTGTTTTTCTTGGTACTAAGTGGTAATTGCACAAGCCTATTATTTACCCCATATATATAATAGCATTGTTTGCTAAAGTTGCTTTAACAGCAGAATTCAGCACATGCAAATTTTGTTATCAACCAATTGTCTAGATACATGCAAATTTTAATTTGCTGATTTCTCAAAGCCCCCAGGTTACTGCTGTCAATACCTTTCTAAACAGTGTGGAGGCTATCGCAATGGCAAATGGCATCACCCTGAACTGAAGACGCTTTTCCTTTATACAAAACTTAATATACTTGTGCAGATGAAACACTGGAATTTGCATATGGGCATCTTTCATGCCATGCGACACTGCCCAATCGTCCTGCTGAGACCTTGTAGTTTACGTCTTACAGATTTTGAAGATGTACATTTATTGCCTTTGGAACGAATTCCTCCATTTTTTTTTAAATAAATACGAAAAAGGTACTGTAAACCCCCTGATCTTCTTGATCTTTAGGGACATGTAATATACCATGTTTTTTCTAATAAATATTATACCTCTTTTTAAATATTTGACATATGTACACAATTTTCTACTCCTGTTGCCTTTAATCCTACCATAAAGAAATATTTGCATAACAGAGGACATTCTTGGACTAACAGGAAAATCCAAAGATATGAAGTTATTCGTTTCCATTTTTCTACAAACATATTTGAATGACCCCCACTGTAAAAAGGTACTTAAATGAGAAATCATCTTCGGTGCCAAACCCCAACTGATTTATCCCTTATTATGAAAAGAACATTTTATATTCTCCTCTTACTTAAGGTTTCTAGTGTTCTTGTCATTATTGAAATAATTGGAGAATTTGTCCTTTCATGAACATTATTTGCATCATGTCTATATGTTTAAAAGTCTTTGATTTTCTTGCTTCCAAAAACTGTTTAATAAGTTGACTTTCCAGTCATTTCGAGCATACCTGGTGAAAATTATTCTGGTTCCAGTCTTTTGATTTCGAGCATACCTGGTGAAGATTATTCTGGTTCCAGTCTTTTGATTTCGAGCATACCTGGTGAAGATTATTCTGGTTGCAGTCTTTTTTATTTCGAGCATACCTGGTGAAGATTATTCTGGTTGCAGTCTTTTTGATTTCGAGCATACCTGGTGAAGATTATTCTGGTTGCAGTCTTTTTGATTTCGAGCATACCTGGTGAAGATTATTCTGGTTGCAGTCTTTTTGATTTCGAGCATACCTGGTGAAGATTATTCTGGTTGCAGTCTTTTTGATTTCGAGCATACCTGGTAAAGATTATTCTGGGAAAGTAGTCACTATTTCGTCATTGACATGGTTTATCACATATTTTTTATTATTGAAATACATTTGTATACAGTTACTAAATAATGTAATGATTATTAAAACTTAGGTTCTCCTTCTTCAGACATAGGTGAAATTAGACGATTTTGTCTTCCTGTTTATGCCCTTTGGTTATCTTAATGACTTTTAATCTTTTGGAGGTACTCCGGAATGGTGAGCAGCGTGGGTTTGCAACATTTTTGATTTTTAGTTTGTGTCAATAAAACTACAGTAAAAGGGCATAATTGACAATTCAGATTTTCCATACATATCTGATTAAAAAAAAATCCTTTTTGTTTCAAAAACCTATACAGAGATAATTTCTTGACCAATCTTACTGACATTTTAGCTCACAAGCGCAACACTTCTGAGGCTTTTCTTTTTAATATTCATGTATTGTTTTGATTCGTAGTTTTCAAATTTGGTCAAGAAATAACCTCTGAATGTTTTTGTTTGAAAACAAAACGTGACTTTACATGAAATATTTAGGGGAAAATTCGAAGTTGACGAACAATTATGTCCACTTACTGTATTTTAACCCCGTCACTTTTAATTGACATTCCTGTATCACGCCAGGAGAATGAGCAGTATTACATATATGTATTTTACGATTTTCCAATTCGATTTTGGAACTGTTCGGACAGAGTGTCATTTTTTATATATTGCTATCAGCTAGTACTATGATATTTACGGCATTACTATATTTTGTTACCAGCTAGTAATTATGATATTTACGGCATTACTATATTTGAAGGTAGATAAAGCACGAGCAAAACAAGGAAGTGTGAATTGTCGGGGTTTACGGCGTTTTAAAACTTTCTTGTACATTTATGGTTAGTTATGATAGGAATCATGCATTTTTTTATACAGCCAAATTACTCTGATGAAGATACATTGTATGAAAAGCTTCAAAAAAGTTTTCATTTCATTGCACAAAAAACTGAAAATTACATCTTAAATGTTTATTTTATTTAATTTCCTTTTTAATTATTCCGTGTATCTGAATACTAATGTATATCAATGTTGTTTTCTTAATGAATCATATAAATAATAATTTATGTATAGGAAATAGCCATTGTATGTTTTCTGTAGTAAATACACGTATTGTGTTGTATGTTGTTTCAACAATGAGAAATATGCTGAAATATATTATTTTCAGAAATGAGATCATTGTGAAATGATAATGTATCATAAACTGTACCGATGTAGGGAACTACAAAAATTTTGGACACAAAATGGTAGACATTTTCATGGGAATAAATGGTTTAATTAGATTTAAACATGCTCCGCTTATACAGGATGGAAGGATACGGGACTAGATGTAGCACGGTAGCATTGATTTTAAATAGCCCACAATAGTGACATTTTTGCATTTTTAGACAAGTACCCAGAATGCAGTGACATATTTTGTTGAAGAACTTTCATCCACTTTTTCAAAAAATAACAGTCACTAATACTGATGACCTACTTAGTCATCTTGAATAGTGAACATGCTCTCTATATGACTTAGCACTATAACAGTCACTAATACTGATGACCTACTTAGTCATCTTGAATAGCGAGCATGATCTCTGTATGACTTAGCACTATAGCAGTCACTAATACTGATGACCTACTTGGTCATCTTGAATAGTGAGCATGATCTCTGTATGACTTAGCACTATAACAGTCACTAATACTGATGACTTACTTAGTCATCTTGAATAGTGAGCATGATCTCTGTATGACTTAGCACTATAACAGTCACTAATACTGATGACCTACTTAGTCATCTTGAATAGTGAGCATGCTCTCTGTATGACTTAGCACTATAACAGTCACTAATACTGATGACCTACTTAGTCATCTTGAATAGTGAACATGATCTCTGTATGACTTAGTACTATAACAGTCACTAATACTGATGACCTACTTTGTCATCTTGAATAGTGAGCATGACCTCTATATGACTTAGCACTATAACAGTCACTAATACTGATGACCTACTTAGTCATCTTGAATAGTGAGCATGACCTCTGTATGACTTAGCACTATAACAGTCACTAATACTGATGACCTACTTAGTCATCTTGAATAGTGAGCATGATCTCTGTATGACTTAGCACTATGACAGTCACTAATACTGATGACCTACTTAGTCATCTTGAATAGTGAACATGCTCTCTATATGACTTAGCACTATAACAGTCACTAATACTGATGACCTACTTAGTCATCTTGAATAGCGAGCATGATCTCTGTATGACTTAGCACTATAGCAGTCACTAATACTGATGACCTACTTAGTCATCTTGAATAGTGAGCATGATCTCTGTATGACTTAGCACTATAACAGTCACTAATACTGATGACTTACTTAGTCATCTTGAATAGTCAGCATGATCTCTGTATGACTTAGCACTATAACAGTCACTAATACTGATGACCTACTTAGTCATCTTGAATAGTGAGCATGCTCTCTGTATGACTTAGCACTATAACAGTCACTAATACTGATGACCTACTTAGTCATCTTGAATAGTGAACATGATCTCTGTATGACTTAGTACTATAACAGTCACTAATACTGATGACCTACTTTGTCATCTTGAATAGTGAGCATGACCTCTATATGACTTAGCACTATAACAGTCACTAATACTGATGACCTACTTAGTCATCTTGAATAGTGAGCATGACCTCTGTATGACTTAGCACTATAACAGTCACTAATACTGATGACCTACTTAGTCATCTTGAATAGTGAGCATGATCTCTGTATGACTTAGCACTATGACAGTCACTAATACTGATGACCTACTTAGTCATCTTGAATAGTGAGCATGACCTCTGTATGACTTAGCACTATAACAGTCACTAATACTGATGACCTACTTAGTCATCTTGAATAGTGAACATGATCTCTGTATGATTTAGTACTATAACAGTCACTAATACTGATGACCTACTTAGTCATCTTGAATAGTGAGCATGCTCTCTGTATGACTTAGCACTATACCAGTCACTAATACTGATGACCTACTTAGTCATCTTGAATAGTGAGCATGATCTCTATATGACTTAGCACTATAACAGTCACTAATACTGATAACCTACTTAGTCATCTTGAATAGTGAGCATGCTCTCTGTATGACTTAGCACTATAACAGTCACTAATACTGATGACCTACTTAGTCATCTTGAATAGTGAGCATGATCTCTCTATGACTTAGCACTATGACAGTCACTAATACTGATGACCTACTTAGTCATCTTGAATAGTGAGCATGACCTCTATATGACTTAGCACTATAACAGTCACTAATACTGATGACCTACTTAGTCATCTTGAATAGTGAGCATGCTCTCTGTATGACTTAGCACTATAACAGTCACTAATACTGATGACCTACTTAGTCATCTTGAATAGTGAGCATGACCTCTGTATGACTTAGCACTATAACAGTCACTAATACTGATGACCTACTTAGTCATCTTGAATAGTGAGCATGACCTCTGTATGACTTAGCACTATACCAGTCACTAATACTGATGACCTACTTAGTCATCTTGAATAGTGAGCATGATCTCTGTATGACTTAGCACTATAACAGTCACTAATACTGATGACCTACTTAGTCATCTTGAATAGTGAACATGATCTCTGTATGACTTAGCACTATAACAGTCACTAATACTGATGACCTACTTAGTCATCTTGAATAGTGAACATGACCTCTGTATGACTTAGCACTATAACAGTCACTAATACTGATGACCTACTTTGTCATCTTGAATAGTGAGCATGACCTCTATATGACTTAGCACTATAACAGTCACTAATACTGATGACCTACTTAGTCATCTTGAATAGTGAGCATGACCTCTGTATGACTTAGCACTATAACAGTCACTAATACTGATGACCTACTTAGTCATCTTGAATAGTGAGCATGATCTCTGTATGACTTAGCACTATAACAGTCACTAATACTGATGACCTACTTAGTCATCTTGAATAGTGAGCATGACCTCTGTATGACTTAGCACTATAACAGTCACTAATACTGATGACCTACTTAGTCATCTTGAATAGTGAGCATGATCTCTATATGACTTAGCACTATAACAGTCACTAATACTGATGACCTACTTAGTCATCTTGAATAGTGAGCATGACCTCTGTATGACTTAGCACTATAACAGTCACTAATACTGATGACCTACTTAGTCATCTTGAATAGTGAGCATGACCTCTGTATGACTTAGCACTATAACAGTCACTAATACTGATGACCTACTTAGTCATCTTGAATAGTGAGCATGATCTCTGTATGACTTAGCACTATGACAGTCACTAATACTGATGACCTACTTAGTCATCTTGAATAGTGAGCATGACCTCTGTATGACTTAGCACTATAACAGTCACTAATACTGATGACCTACTTAGTCATCTTGAATAGTGAGCATGCTCTCTGTATGATTTAGTACTATAACAGTCACTAATACTGATGACCTACTTAGTCATCTTGAATAGTGAGCATGCTCTCTGTATGACTTAGCACTATACCAGTCACTAATACTGATGACCTACTTAGTCATCTTGAATAGTGAGCATGATCTCTGTATGACTTAGCACTATAACAGTCACTAATACTGATAACCTACTTAGTCATCTTGAATAGTGAGCATGCTCTCTGTATGACTTAGCACTATAACAGTCACTAATACTGATGACCTACTTAGTCATCTTGAATAGTGAGCATGATCTCTGTATGACTTAGCACTATAACAGTCACTAATACTGATGACCTACTTAGTCATCTTGAATAGTGAGCATGATCTCTGTATGACTTAGCACTATGACAGTCACTAATACTGATGACCTACTTAGTCATCTTGAATAGTCAGCATGATCTCTGTATGACTTAGCACTATAACAGTCACTAATACTGATGACCTACTTAGTCATCTTGAATAGTGAGCATGCTCTCTGTATGACTTAGCACTATAACAGTCACTAATACTGATGACCTACTTAGTCATCTTGAATAGTGAACATGATCTCTGTATGACTTAGTACTATAACAGTCACTAATACTGATGACCTACTTTGTCATCTTGAATAGTGAGCATGACCTCTATATGACTTAGCACTATAACAGTCACTAATACTGATGACCTACTTAGTCATCTTGAATAGTGAGCATGACCTCTGTATGACTTAGCACTATAACAGTCACTAATACTGATGACCTACTTAGTCATCTTGAATAGTGAGCATGATCTCTGTATGACTTAGCACTATGACAGTCACTAATACTGATGACCTACTTAGTCATCTTGAATAGTGAGCATGACCTCTGTATGACTTAGCACTATAACAGTCACTAATACTGATGACCTACTTAGTCATCTTGAATAGTGAACATGATCTCTGTATGATTTAGTACTATAACAGTCACTAATACTGATGACCTACTTAGTCATCTTGAATAGTGAGCATGCTCTCTGTATGACTTAGCACTATACCAGTCACTAATACTGATGACCTACTTAGTCATCTTGAATAGTGAGCATGATCTCTATATGACTTAGCACTATAACAGTCACTAATACTGATAACCTACTTAGTCATCTTGAATAGTGAGCATGCTCTCTGTATGACTTAGCACTATAACAGTCACTAATACTGATGACCTACTTAGTCATCTTGAATAGTGAGCATGATCTCTCTATGACTTAGCACTATGACAGTCACTAATACTGATGACCTACTTAGTCATCTTGAATAGTGAGCATGACCTCTATATGACTTAGCACTATAACAGTCACTAATACTGATGACCTACTTAGTCATCTTGAATAGTGAGCATGCTCTCTGTATGACTTAGCACTATAACAGTCACTAATACTGATGACCTACTTAGTCATCTTGAATAGTGAGCATGACCTCTGTATGACTTAGCACTATAACAGTCACTAATACTGATGACCTACTTAGTCATCTTGAATAGTGAGCATGACCTCTGTATGACTTAGCACTATACCAGTCACTAATACTGATGACCTACTTAGTCATCTTGAATAGTGAGCATGATCTCTGTATGACTTAGCACTATAACAGTCACTAATACTGATGACCTACTTAGTCATCTTGAATAGTGAACATGATCTCTGTATGACTTAGCACTATAACAGTCACTAATACTGATGACCTACTTAGTCATCTTGAATAGTGAACATGACCTCTGTATGACTTAGCACTATAACAGTCACTAATACTGATGACCTACTTTGTCATCTTGAATAGTGAGCATGACCTCTATATGACTTAGCACTATAACAGTCACTAATACTGATGACCTACTTAGTCATCTTGAATAGTGAGCATGACCTCTGTATGACTTAGCACTATAACAGTCACTAATACTGATGACCTACTTAGTCATCTTGAATAGTGAGCATGATCTCTGTATGACTTAGCACTATAACAGTCACTAATACTGATGACCTACTTAGTCATCTTGAATAGTGAGCATGACCTCTGTATGACTTAGCACTATAACAGTCACTAATACTGATGACCTACTTAGTCATCTTGAATAGTGAGCATGATCTCTATATGACTTAGCACTATAACAGTCACTAATACTGATGACCTACTTAGTCATCTTGAATAGTGAGCATGACCTCTGTATGACTTAGCACTATAACAGTCACTAATACTGATGACCTACTTAGTCATCTTGAATAGTGAGCATGACCTCTGTATGACTTAGCACTATAACAGTCACTAATACTGATGACCTACTTAGTCATCTTGAATAGTGAGCATGATCTCTGTATGACTTAGCACTATGACAGTCACTAATACTGATGACCTACTTAGTCATCTTGAATAGTGAGCATGACCTCTGTATGACTTAGCACTATAACAGTCACTAATACTGATGACCTACTTAGTCATCTTGAATAGTGAGCATGCTCTCTGTATGATTTAGTACTATAACAGTCACTAATACTGATGACCTACTTAGTCATCTTGAATAGTGAGCATGCTCTCTGTATGACTTAGCACTATACCAGTCACTAATACTGATGACCTACTTAGTCATCTTGAATAGTGAGCATGATCTCTGTATGACTTAGCACTATAACAGTCACTAATACTGATAACCTACTTAGTCATCTTGAATAGTGAGCATGCTCTCTGTATGACTTAGCACTATAACAGTCACTAATACTGATGACCTACTTAGTCATCTTGAATAGTGAGCATGATCTCTGTATGACTTAGCACTATAACAGTCACTAATACTGATGACCTACTTAGTCATCTTGAATAGTGAGCATGATCTCTGTATGACTTAGCACTATGACAGTCACTAATACTGATGACCTACTTAGTCATCTTGAATAGTGAGCATGACCTCTGTATGACTTAGCACTATAACAGTCACTAATACTGATGACCTACTTAGTCATCTTGAATAGTGAGCATGCTCTCTGTATGACTTAACACTATAACAGTCACTAATACTGATGACCTACTTAGTCATCTTGAATAGTGAGCATGACCTCTGTATGACTTAACACTATAACAGTCACTAATACTGATGACCTACTTAGTCATCTTGAATAGTGAGCATGCTCTCTGTATGACTTAGCACTATACCAGTCACTAATACTGATGACCTACTTAGTCATCTTGAATAGTGAGCATGATCTCTGTATGACTTAGCACTATAACAGTCACTAATACTGATGACCTACTTAGTCATCTTGAATAGTGAACATGATCTCTGTATGACTTAGCACTATAACAGTCACTAATACTGATGACCTACTTAGTCATCTTGAATAGTGAACATGACCTCTGTATGACTTAGCACTATAACAGTCACTAATACTGATGACCTACTTTGTCATCTTGAATAGTGAGCATGACCTCTATATGACTTAGCACTATAACAGTCACTAATACTGATGACCTACTTAGTCATCTTGAATAGTGAGCATGACCTCTGTATGACTTAGCACTATAACAGTCACTAATACTGATGACCTACTTAGTCATCTTGAATAGTGAGCATGATCTCTGTATGACTTAGCACTATAACAGTCACTAATACTGATGACCTACTTAGTCATCTTGAATAGTGAGCATGATCTCTGTATGACTTAGCACTATGACAGTCACTAATACTGATGACCTACTTAGTCATCTTGAATAGTGAGCATGACCTCTGTATGACTTAGCACTATAACAGTCACTAATACTGATGACCTACTTAGTCATCTTGAATAGTGAGCATGCTCTCTGTATGACTTAGCACTATAACAGTCACTAATACTGATGACCTACTTAGTCATCTTGAATAGTGAGCATGACCTCTGTATGACTTAGCACTATACCAGTCACTAATACTGATGACCTACTTAGTCATCTTGAATAGTGAGCATGATCTCTGTATGACTTAGCACTATAACAGTCACTAATACTGATGACCTACTTAGTCATCTTGAATAGTGAACATGATCTCTGTATGACTTAGCACTATAACAGTCACTAATACTGATGACCTACTTAGTCATCTTGAATAGTGAACATGACCTCTGTATGACTTAGCACTATGACAGTCACTAATACTGATGACCTACTTAGTCATCTTGAATAGTGAGCATGACCCCTGTATGACTTAGCACTATAACAGTCACTAATACTGATGACCTACTTTGTCATCTTGAATAGTGAGCATGACCTCTATATGACTTAGCACTATAACAGTCACTAATACTGATGACTTACTTAGTCATCTTGAATAGTGAGCATGACCTCTGTATGACTTAGCACTATAACAGTCACTAATACTGATGACCTACTTAGTCATCTTGAATAGTGAGCATGATCTCTGTATGACTTAGCACTATAACAGTCACTAATACTGATGACCTACTTAGTCATCTTGAATAGTGAGCATGACCTCTGTATGACTTAGCACTATAACAGTCACTAATACTGATGACCTACTTAGTCATCTTGAATAGTGAGCATGATCTCTATATGACTTAGCACTATAACAGTCACTAATACTGATGACCTACTTAGTCATCTTGAATAGTGAGCATGACCTCTATATGACTTAGCACTATAACAGTCACTAATACTGATGACCTACTTAGTCATCTTGAATAGTGAGCATGACCTCTGTATGACTTAGCACTATAACAGTCCATGCTGGTTTAGTACAAAGCGAACATCATTATCATCTCATCGACAAACAAGTGGTTCTCGTCATGATATAGCTGAAACATTGCTCACTTAAGCGTTAAACAACTCACTCATCGTACTTGATAGATGAAGAACAACAATTAGTGGATTAATTTCACTTTGTTCAATGCTGAAGTATCATTATATCCATCGATTTAGAGAAGATACATATGATTCATTTTGGAACTTGTAGAATGTTTAGCCTGAGTGTCAAAAACGTTTCTATAATGATCATTGTAGATTAGCCTTGTATTCACACTTCATTTAGATATTCGTTCTAAGTATGCTCATGTGTAAATTGAATACAGACAAGTCTCCAATACAAACTTGTATTTAATTCACTGCTTTGTTAATTAGTTATGGGAATTAGGACTTCACGGTGGGTGTCGGATATGAAACAGTAAATGGGAAACCTTCTTGAGCATCAGGTCTCACTGTTGATTATTGTGAATGGTTATGTTATCTGAACTTTTTTGCTCTTCTTCTGTTTTATTTTATGTGTGTGCTAGCTGTTGTTTTTGTACTTGTCTAACACGTTTGATAGCAAATCTCTGTCTTGGGTACTCTGTCTTCGGCATAAACTATATCTTAAAGTGTATACTTATTCATGTCTATTTATTTTCCGCTGTACATGACAAAATGACAAAACCGATAAATATATAATCCATGTTTATAATCTTATATTAAAGAAATATATATCCTGATAGGAAACCCTTGTTTTCATATTTGTAAGCTTTTTCACATGAGATAATACATAAGATTTTGTATACACTGGGGAGGGACTTGAGGGGAAATGATAGGTTTCCGAATTTTTGTAAATGTTAGCATGTTGTCATGCACCTGCAGGCTTTTCTGGGTACACCACATGATTTCCCTGTATGTTATTGTTATTAATATTATTATTATTTAAGCATTCTAATCAACTAAAACAGTTTATTTACTTAATTCTTGATTATGATAAGAATAAACACGGATACGAGTATCGTTCTTATGTTCGTAACTGCTGACTAAAGACACAAGGTCTAACTTCTCCAGTCTCCTGGCTACGGTCGCTTCTATATGGGCAGTAGAATTTACACCCATAGTCCTATCCCAATGCCACGTTTTTCATAGACTAACATAACCTTGAGCGAGGAGAGTGACATACAATTAAAATCTGGGGTAATGAGATTTGATGACAAATCGATGTTTTATTTGCTTGAATACACAACATGGCCGTCAACCTTTACAAACTGTTTGTCACAGCGGTGTCAAGATGTTATTAATGTTCCGGGCTATTTACAAGTTTAGAATTCATAAGATTTGATCTAACTTATATATCCTGTCATCATATATATCTCTAGATTAGTCTTATGCGGCAATGTATATACATATACAATGTATATTGAAACATTTTTTTGAAACCGGTTGTTGCAGAGTGGACTGGGCGCATGGTATAAGGCAGAGCAAGTGGTTCTGTACGTAGTGAATCAAAGGTGTGAGTTCAATTGCTGTTGGGGATGTAAAACATGTCAGCTGTGAAATCTTATTCTAACACTGGGTTTTTATATGTATACACAAAGAAAAAAGTTAAGCACCCCCTGAAATATTAAAACATAATAAGCTACACTAAGTTTAGATTCTAATATTTATATTGATTATAGCAAGAACAATGTTCCATTAAAAAGATGTGCTCACATAGGTGTGACCATTATGTCTAATATCGACTAGTTATGCACGTGAACCATGCCTCTCACGCATTACTCAAAATTCAGTATGTTCACGCTTCGAATTTGGGTATTTAAGTCCGGTGTTTTAAAAAAATTATTCATTCTCAGTAAGCATGGTACGAAGGCGAATATCAGAAGCACAAAGATGGCAAATAATCGGCATGCATACAACAGGGATGTCCTTCAAAGCTATTGGACGTCAGATGGGCTACCACTATACTGTAGTCAGCCGACTGGTGAGAAAACACACACAAACCAACAATGTGAAAGACTTGCCAAGATCCGGCAGACCACGGGTAACATCTGATCGTGACGACAGGGCATTGCAGCGTTTGGTTAGACGGATGCCATTCGCAACCAGTCCCGTACTCAAACAACACTGGCTGCCCAATAGACGTCTGTCAACAAGAACATTTAGAAACCGTCTGAAATCAGAGAGACTTAAGTCAAGGAGAGTCATTAAGCGTCCACTGTTGGTAGACCGACATCGGCGATCACGTTTGGCATGGTGTTTAGCACGACGTGGTTGGAATTTAAGGACATGGCGCAAGATCCGTTGGTCAGACGAGTGCCGGTTTCTGCTTAATGTAACCGACGGCCGGATGAGGGTTTGGAGACACAAAAATACAGCCTATACCCCAAGGAACATCCAGCCGACTGTTCCTTACGGTGGAGGCTCTGTAATGGTTTGGGGGTGTATGACTGCAAGCTGGATTTAGTCACCATACAAGGCAACCTGACTGGTGATCAGTACATCAGAGACGTCTTGCAGCCAGTTGTTGTTCCCCATTTTTTGACAACCACCCACTAGCTACAAGTTCTGTGTATATGGATGACAACGCCAGGCCTCATCGTTCAAGAGCAGTAACCGCCTACCTTCAAAGTGAAACCGTGACTTCTGTTCCTTGGCCAGCCATGAGCCCGGATTTGAATCCCATAGAGCATATCTGGGACATGTTAGGCCGTCGTATACAGGCTCGGGAACTTCCTGTGCAAAACATTCGTCAGTTAAAAGCAGCATTGCATCGGGAATGGCAGCAGCTTTCACAACAGGACATCCGACGTCTAATTGAAGGGATGAGACGCAGGGTTGAGGCCGTCATCTAAGCACGTGGGGGTTACACCCGGTACTGAACTTTGAACAATAGATGTCGTCAAGTGATTCATAAGTGACGTTTTGAAAGTGAAATGACAATCGTATCGTGCTTTTTGAACTGTGAAGGTCAATACTTGAAATGAACATGTTTTACTGCAAAAACTGGCCTTGTGATATTGCGATTAAATATTCATTAAATTAACATTTTTCTTGATTTTTTTTGTGGTTTCTTACAGCCAATGTAATGTCCTAACAGGTCACCATTGCGTTCTTGAGATTATCTGGTCAGTAATCTCGTAATACTTGTCGTATCATTTCTCATTTAAAAAAAACATAGGGGTGCTTAACTTTTTTCTTTGTGTATATATATATTATCAATCCATCATTTCTAATGACAAAGTTATTTGTACTTGATCACAGGAGAGAATCCGTTCCACCCCGCCACTCATCTGAGTCGAGATGCTAGTTTTATTTCCTTATATACGGTATATTTACACTACATGGTTGAGTTCGTGTGTATGCAGACAACCTTGAATTATTTATGATGTAATTAGATTATACAGTTGATCTTCTAATACAATTCCCTCACAGCTATGTGTCTTATCCTTCTTTACTGTAAACATGTACACAACATTTACTTGTAACTAGTGATATTATCACACCACTTTATTAATATATTTTTTTTTTACATATTTTTACATTGAAACTTGTTAATGTGTGACAAGTTGCAAAAGAGGTGGTTAAGGATGAAAATATAATAGGTTTGTCTAACTGTTGATGAAACTCGTGAGTTTTTCAGAAAAAAATATGAATAAATACAATTTCACATATTTAAAATAATGATCAATATTTTGTGGTGTTAATAAAAAATATAACAAATATGAAACCCGTCTTGAAAAATATAATAATGTTTTATTAGATATTTCTGAAGTAGCAGTTCTGGTCAGAAGAAATTGACAGTATTCCCCGCCCCTTATTGTGATAGACTGTGTATAAGCCCTACAATACTAACAAACTGAAAACATAGTGTGGAAGTATGTTTGTTTGATGGTGTTTAACGCCACTTTCAACACTATTTCAGTTATATCGTGGCAGTCAGTTTTATTGGTGGAGGAAACTGGAGGACCCGGAGAAAACCACCGACCTGTCGCAAGTCACTAACAAACTTGATCACATAATGTGGTACACCTCGCTCTGATCGATATTCGAACTCACGACATCAGTGATGATAGGCACTGAGTGCATAGGTAGTTGTAAATACAACTACCATTTACAACTACCATACGATCACGACCACGACGGCCCCTTAGTGTTGAAGTATGTTGATATGAATTGGTTAATAAAACTACGACTACGCGTAACAAGATAAAGACAATGTGTATCCATCATATTTACTACTGTCTGTTCATGTTAGATGAAATATATTTTGGATGCGCATTTACACAACAACGTTTTCTGAATATCAATTTTAAAATTGAATTGTATTGTATAATCAACAGATTTAAAACTTATAATATTACAATAGACCTTTCACAGATATGTACCGCCAGTGTTTGATAAATCAGTACGATATAAACTATCGGTGAAAAGTTCAAAACTGATTGAAGAGTTGTTTTATATAGCTTATACATGAAAAGTATGTTCAATACAAACCATAACAAAATATGATAAAAAAATCATAGATCAAAATACTCTGAATTATTACGTCCTAAATATTATGGGCCTTCGAGACTTGTTGTCTTGGTTTTATGTTTCTGTTTTCTTGGTTTTATGTTTCTGTTTTCTTGGTTTTATGTTTCTGTTTTCTTGGTTTTATGTTTCTGTTTTCTTGGTTTTATGTTTCTATACCGTTCAAAAAAAGAAACGCATAACCCACTTTTATTTTTCAAAATGCAAATTCTGCGATTTACCAGGTAAAATTAAATGGCCAATTTAATCATTGATTTTTTAAAGGTAAATTTTAAATTCTAAATGCCTGTTCATTAGATTTGGCTCTCTGTCATATGTGCACAGCGCCTCTGAAAAATGAATATCCCATGTATCGCACCGAAAATTCGGTAACGTTTTTCACGGGCATTTCGTGGTTGATTCAACTGTTAAACTAAAGCGTATAAAAGGACCAAGTTTGAAGCTTGACTTTTATTACTAAGTTGATATGCTGCCATGACAAGGTTAAACCCTGCCACTCGAAATATCGCTATCGGTCGTCTCCAAGCCGGAGAGTCCCAAAATGAGGTAGCACGAACTCTGAATGTTAACCAGAGCACCATTCCCAGGCTATGGAACATATTCCAACAAACTGGTTCAATGAATGACCGCCAAAGGAGTGGAAGACCTCGCATAATTACTCCTGGGCAAGATCGGTATATCCGGGTCTTTCTTCTACGAATCGAACCATTGCCGCATCAACAACTGCAGCCGGAATACCTGGATTGCGAAGAATCAGCTCATTGGCTTCGACAGCATGGCATTAGACCCAGAAGGCCGTATTTCGGAGCGGTATTGACGCCGTTACATAGACGTGAAAGAGTCCGTTGGTGCAATAGATTAAGGGGCTGGTCATTCCGAAACTGGCGAAGAATTTGGTTCAGCGACGAGTCTCGTTTTCTGCTGCAGAAACATGATGGCAGAATACGTGTATATAGGCGGCGGAATGAACATTTCTCTTCCTCCTGTGTTCAGGAAGTGGATAGCTTCGGTGGAAGTAGTGTCATGATGTGGGTGGCTATCTCAAATGACCGCAAAACAGACCTAGTGCATGTCCCGGGCAATTTAACGGCTGTAAGGCACAGAAACGAAATTCTCCAACCTCACCTCATGCATGTAATTGACCGACAGAGGGAGTTATTCCAACAGGACAACGCTAGGCCACACACAGCGCGTGTAACAATGAACTACCTTGAGCAGAACAACATCAATGTGCTTCCATGGCCTTACAAATCGCCGGACTTGAATCCCATTGAACACCTATGGGATCAGCTGGATAAACGTGTGCGCCAGCGACAACCTCCACCTCAGACCCTCGATCAACTCCGCCAAATGTTGCAACAGGAATGGCGAACAATACCAAGAAACAATGTGAGAAATTTGATTGAGTCTATGCCGAGGAGGTGGAGAGCAGTGTTGGCCGCATGTGGTGGTCATACACGGTACTAACTTTAACGTGAACGGAAGTGTGTTGAACTGTAATAAACTGACCTTTTTGTACTTATCCTCTGAAGTATGTACTGTTACTTTTTCAATAAAAAACATTCCAAGTCGATATCTAAAACAGTAACTGAAAAATTTTGATTTAAAAATACCTAAAATCCCCTTATGCGTTTCTTTTTTACAGAGTGTATATTCTTGGTTTAATGTTTCTGTATTCTTAGTTTTATGTTTCTGTATTCTTGGTTTTATGTTGGGTATTCTTGGTTTTATGTTTCTGTATTCTTGGATTTATGTTTCTGTATTCTTGGTTTTATGTTTCTGTATTCTTGGTTTTATGTTTCTGTATTCTTGGTTTTATGTTTCTGTATTGCAATGCATTATCTTGTATTGGTATTGGGGTGCGAAGGGGAGAAACGAAAGCGCTTCATACTACTAGCACGCGCTCCATTAATTCTCTTAGCCCCGGGTGGTACCTCTGGTTATAGAAATAGTATCTAGGGAACAACCTCTCTGACATGTTCCTCTGCTGATTGTATGTGTTGAGTCAAATATTGAATTCTGGAATAACCTCCATCAGGTACACCGGTAGTTAAATGCTTGGCCAGGCAAATAATTTAAAAGTCTTTGGACCAAAAGAGATAAACAATTGTTCAGCTGTTAATATACTTGTAGCGACTGGCAAATTTTCCCGGACAGATATAACGAAGTGGTCGTTGAACCTCGAGCTTTGTGAGATGTCTGGAAACTTTAACACACAGGGAGGTAACAGAATTTGAAACCACGTCATTGGTGGTATAGCCTTGTAGTTAGATGTCAACTACTTTAATCACTAACCCACCCAGGCCGGGTCAAATACACAACTTGTCCTTTAGACACGAGATAATGAAGGTGTCGTATTTGTCAAGCCTCTTGCATGTAACATACTCTATAATGAACAAGGGGTTTGTTGTTAATTGGCATTGTTTGCCCATTTGAAGGAAATATTTACCGACCCTAAATGTTCATCAATTCCCCTACTCCTGGTGACTATCAAAACATCTGAACATTTTTATATTATTTGCTTTAAGATTATTTTGAGAAGAAAGAAGGTGACGGGAAGTATTCAAATAAATTTAAGTACTAGTAATTTGAATAGATCGTTTTTTTAAATTAGATATGTTCCAGCTGAAACGGAACAAAGCAACTCTTGGGATAAAGTGAGACATTTTCCTCTATCATTTTTATAGAAACCTCTGATGTACATGTTTCTATGCACACCGATTTAGAAATAAAATACGGATTTTCACCCTTTTGCCTGTTCTTCGTGCGTGCTCGTCTGGAGTGTGGTAGATCGTGGGTTCGAGCCCTGATCGGGTCAAATCAAAGACTGTAAGATTGGTATTTGTTGATTCTCCGCTACCCATGCAGCACTAAGGAGAAAGAGTTAAGCCTGGTTGGCTCTGAATCAGGATAATGTGTCTGGGTGGAGCGACATGTCTATCCACGGACTGTTGTTTCAGTGAGCTAGCACTATAAAAATCCAGCTAAGCGTGTTGGTCTAGTACGAAGCGGGCCTCATCATCATCTCATTGTAAATTAACTAGTTCTCGTCACGATGTAGCTGAAAAATTGCTGAGTTGGCGCTAAGCAACACTCACTCACTCACTCACTCACTCACTCACTCACTCATTTCTCTCAGAATTCTTCCTACGTTCAACAATAAGACAATGTTCTCAACAAGTAACGGCTTACAGTTCCACTCAAAAATATCTTGATGGAATTTCCCAGGATAAGGGCATTTTTGAGTGAGTGAGTGAGTGAGTGATTGTTGTTTAACGCCAATTCAGCAATTTTTCAGCTATATCATGGCAAGAACAAGTTAATTTTTAATAAGATGATGATAAGATCAGGTTTGTACTAGACCAACACGCTGAGTTGGATTTTTATATAGTGTTAGCTCGCTGAAACAACAGTCCGCGGGTAGACATGTCGCTCCACTCTGACACATTATTCTGATTCCGAGCCAACCTGCCTTAATGGTGTGTGCTTAGCGGAGAAACAACAATTTTCAATTTTATAGTATTTGGTTTGACCCAACCGGGGCTCCAACCCACGATCTACCGCATTCAAGGCGAGCACGCTAACCATTATGCCACCGATGCGGTTATATTGCAAGATAATTTTCTGCTATGCAGTTACTACCATAATACATTGTATAAAAAACATATGCAATAAGGAGATGGCGTTATTATATAGATTAATGTGTGCCTGATCCGATTGCTCAGTACATGTATATGATAATAAAAATAAACCATTGCTGAACGATGCTCGGTTCTGCACAGAAAGTATTCTATTAAATTGAATCTGAAATGATATCAGTAATAACATACAATGATGTTGTTAAGACATTTCTTTGTCATACTGACTACTGTACAATAACATACAATGATGTTGTCAAGACATTTCTTTGTCATACTGACTACTGTACAATAACATACAATGATGTTGTCAAGACATTTCTTTGTCATACTGACTACTGTACAATAACATACAATGATGTTGTCAAGACATTTCTTTGTCATACTGACTACTGTACAATAACATACAATGATGTTGTCAAGACATTTCTTTGTCATACTGACTACTGTACAATAACATACAATGATGTTGTCAAGACATTTCTTTGTCATACTGACTACTGTACAATAACATACAATGATGTTGTCAAGACATTTCTTTGTCATACTGACTACTGTACAATAACATACAATGATGTTGTCAAGACATTCCTTTGTCATACTGACTACTGTACAATAACATACAATGATGTTGTCAAGACATTTCTTTGTCATACTGACTACTGTACAATAACATACAATGATGTTGTCAAGAGATTTCTTTGTCATACTGACTACTGTACAATAACATACAATGATGTTGTCAAGACATTTCTTTGTTATACTGACTACTGTACAATAACATACAATGATGTTGTCGAGACATTTCTTTGTCATACTGATTACTGTACAATAACATACAATGATGTTGTCAAGACATTTCTTTGTCATACTGACTACTGTACAATAACATACAATGATGTTGTCAAGACATTGCTTTGTCATACTGACTACTGTACAATAACATACAATGATGTTGTCAAGACATTCCTTTGTCATACTGACTACTGTACAATAACATACAATGATGTTGTCAAGACATTCCTTTGTCATACTGACTACTGTACAATAACATACAATGATGTTGTCAAGACATTTCTTTGTCATACTGACTACTGTACAATAACATACAATGATGTTGTCAAGACATTTCTTTGTCATACTGACTACTGTACAATAACATACAATGATGTTGTCAAGACATTTCTTTGTCATACTGACTACTGTACAATAACATACAATGATGTTGTCAAGACATTTCTTTGTCATACTGACTACTGTACAATAACATACAATGATGTTGTCAAGACATTTCTTTGTCATACTGACTACTGTACAATAACATACAATGATGTTGTCAAGACATTCCTTTGTCATACTGACTACTGTACAATAACATACAATGATGTTGTCAAGACATTTCTTTGTCATACTGACTACTGTACAATAACATACAATGATGTTGTCAAGACATTCCTTTGTCATACTGACTACTGTACAATAACATACAATGATGTTGTCAAGACATTTCTTTGTCATACTGACTACTGTACAATAACATACAATGATGTTGTCAAGACATTCCTTTGTCATACTGACTACTGTACAATAACATACAATGATGTTGTCAAGACATTTCTTTGTCATACTGACTACTGTACTATTAGAAATGATCATAATACTGAAATAGTTTTTGAATATAAGCACACTAATATTATGAAATTGTCAAGACAGGCAGTGTTATTTTTGTCGTAGTATTACACATGAATGTGTTTCATAAGAGAAGGGTAGTCTCCCTTGAGCCGTTCATGGCTATTCCCGTTTAGGTCCTTTGGTTTACTTCCTCATATTAAGAAAACTATTTTACTTTCCAATCTTGTGACTATGAGAGTACCTGATGAAGATTAATACTAAATTAGATGTGTAATATTTATACCACGGTTTTCCGAGTTAAACGGTTAAACGATCGAACGCGAAGGGTGAGATTGTACAAATGTTTAACTCGGAAACCGTGGTATGAATGATTTTTGTAACAATGCATTCTTTTCCTTTGATCTTTTTATTTGTTTATATACCAGAATGTACATAATTGTTGTGAATAATTTTTACTCTTTTGATACCATTATTGTTAAACCTTGTAATTTGTTTCATAAGAAGTCAACTTAAAACAAAGGGTAGACTAGCTTGTTAAACCTTGTAATTTGTTTCATAAGAAGTCAACTTAAAACAAAGGGTAGACTAGCTTGTTAAACCTTGTAATTTGTTTCATAAGAAGTCAACTTAAAACAAAGGGTAGACTAGCTTGTTAAACCTTGTAATTTGTTTCATAAGAAGTCAACTTAAAACAAAGGGTAGACTAGCTTGTTTAACCTTGTAATTTGTTTCATAAGAAGTCAACTTAAAACAAAGGGTAGACTAGCTTGTTAAACCTTGTAATTTGTTTCATAAGAAGTCAATTTAAAACAAAGGGTAGACTAGCTTGTTAAACCTTGTAATTTGTTTCATAAGAAGTCAACTTAAAACAAAGGGTAGACTAGCTTGTTAAACCTTGTAATTTGTTTCATAAGAAGTCAACTTAAAACAAAGGGTAGACTAGCTTGTTTAACCTTGTAATTTGTTTCATAAGAAGTCAACTTAAAACAAAGGGTAGACTAGCTTGTTAAACCTTGTAATTTGTTTCATAAGAAGTCAACTTAAAACAAAGGGTAGACTAGCTTGTTAAACCTTGTAATTTGTTTCATAAGAAGTCAACTTAAAACAAAGGGTAGACTAGCTTGTTAAACCTTGTAATTTGTTTCATAAGAAGTCAACTTAAAACAAAGGGTAGACTAGCTTGTTTAACCTTGTAATTTGTTTCATAAGAAGTCAACTTAAAACAAAGGGTAGACTAGCTTGTTTAACCTTGTAATTTGTAATAAATGAAACCCGGAGTTAATTTGTTTGTTTCGTATTCACCTAATATAAATAAATCATTACAGCTGCATTTTTGTATTAATTGCTTTGAAGTATATAATCGTCATCATTTCATGATTGTTGTGCTTTATGATTTATGATTACATTTGTTTCTTTACTAACGTTGTGAGTTCGAGCCCCGTTCATGGTGAGGTGTACTCGATACAACAATTTGTGATAAAGTTTGTCAGTGACTTAGGTCGGTTGTTTTCTCCACCAATTAAACTGACCACCGCTATATAACTGAAATATTGTTGAAAGTGGCGTTAAACATCATAAACCAAACCAAATCGTTTACATTTTTTCCCCAAGTAAATACAAGTCAATCAATCACGATTTTATAAGACAAACACATTGAACACATTGTGAACGTCAACATTTATTAAGTACATGTTAATCTTCACAATATGCTGATCGTGGTTGTTTCACTTGCATTAATTTGAAAAAATATTTGTCACGTTTTTTACAAGTTTTGTTTGTAATTTTCATGTGCATATGATTTTTGGTTTATGCTATTTTGTCAAATGGCTGAAATGTTTCTTCTGTTTCGTGGTCCTGTAAGTAAAACATGTGTTTTATTACTCACAGCGTCCTTCAAGTTTATATTACTTCCTGTATACAATCCCCCTATTTTAACAGATAACATGCACGTTTTTTTTCTGTTAAAATTAGGTAATAAGAAACAAATATTTCTTCTACACTCAGGTGCCAAAAGTATGTCAACTTTTCAAAAAATCGCTATATAATCAACCAAAAACCATATTTTTTCAAAAAATTATTGTGAAGTCATTTCTGGATAGATTTTAACAAATTTTACACCAAAACATTCAGAATTGTTCATCTTTTGATTGTTTATTTGCTCATTATGTTTATATGAGTGGTTTTTATTTGTACATAATATAAACAGGATTTTTAATTTTTAGGATTTATTTTTAGTTAAAATATATAGGAAAATCAAAGTCAATTTTTATTTGTTATGTTTAAATTATGTACAAATGAAAATAACTCATAACAACATAATGAGTAAATAAACAATCAAAATATTGACAATTCCGAATGTCTTGGTGTAAAATTTGTTAAAATCTATCCAGAAATGACTTCACAATAATTTTTTGAAAAAATATGGTTTTGGTTGATTTATATAGGGATTTTTTGAAAAGTTGACATACTTTTGGCACCTGAGTGTAGTTTGAAATTGTTTTTCTTTACTGTTTAATTATCCTGCTCTTGTTTCCTTCTCTCTGTTCTCCACTGTATTATAGAATGTATTTTAAGATTGTTTTTCCTTGAATCATTTGATTGTTTATATTTCGTCAGTTTTATATAAATTAATAAAATTTGTTCATTTCACGATATAGCAGAAATATTGCTAAAATTGACGTTAAACACCAATTAATCAGTTTTATACAATGTGTTTGGTGTTGATGTTATGTTTAACTAGTATGACCCGAACATTTTTTAGTCCTGTTGCAGGTTGTGAAGTCTCTTCATTATTTCTGTACTATTTTAATGTAACATTGAGAAACAATAATCATATGCATGTTTGAATATATTTCTCTTGTTTTAATCGTGATACATTACTATTCCCATTATTCCATCTTTTCAACTCCCTTTTAAATAAAACTGACCGCCACGATATAACTGAAATATTGTTGAAAGTGGCGTTAAAGACCACCGACTGCCACGATATAACTGAAATATTGTTGAAAGTGGCGTTAAAGACCATAACCCCCTTTTTAAAAACCCTTCCTGGGCACCCGATTTCACCCTAATTTTAAGTGGGGTTCGTGTTGGTCAATCTTAATTTTTCTGTGTAGTGTTTTGCAGATGTTGTTTGTCCTTTTTTCTTTTTTCTTTTGCCCATTGTATTGTCTGTCCTTCTTCGATTTACAGATGATGATTACCCCTTTGGTTTCTTGTGGCCATTCTGTTGTCTGTCCTTCTTCACGGATGATTACCCCTTTGGTTTCTTCAAACTTTTCTTAATATATATATTTATCAATTCTGTTGATCAAATAATACAAACAAAATGTATTTAAGAATAATTTTTATTTCGCTCTAATTGCCATTCAGTGACATTATGCCATACTTTTTTTAATCTTTGCCAGCAAGAGGTATTATAACAAGATGAAACACAACATAATGAAAAATAGACTTGAAAATATAGAATTTAACATTTCAGCAATTTAACAACAATTTCAACAAACTTTCATACAACAAAAACAAAAACTTAACACAACATCAAAAAAAAAAAAATAATCGTACTCTTTCGCCTTGTGCCATTTTCATTACCGACTCTTTTTAATAATGATATATGAGGTATAAAGGCAAGTACATAAACTAGACATTGGGAGTTACTTCCTCTTAATAGACTATTGGTGAAAAATAAAAGATATTTGGTAAACAAAGGCACGACTGTAAGTTCTTTGGGAAATGAGAAAACAAAATAAACAAAATCAGATCTTAGGTGTAATAAAATAGCACTATTTAAATTTATTTATTTATGCTGAAGCTAGAAACGACAGGCAAATCTTAAAATAACTAAAAATGGAAATCGCCAGGGTCAAAAACACCGGCATCTTAATAGTTTAATTATTTCCGGGGGAAATGTGTGACCCTAATCACTACTAAATAAAATTTGCTGCCAAAATGTTTACATAAATCAAAAGAAATGCAATTATTGAAAATGCTACACATAATAATATATGGCATCGTTAGATGTCTAGAAATAAATCCTCCATTTTTTTGATAGATTTTAAAAATATATATTTGGGGTTTTGTACAACAGGTGACTCAAGTGAATATTTCACTAATATTATATTTTAAAGCAAGGTATACATCAATTAAAGCCTTATATAATAAGTACATGAAGTTTGAAACTCAATTACAACATCAAAACTGATGTTAGGAGAATTTATTTCCACTTCTACCAGCTTGGGCAAGTGGTGACCCTAACGATGCATCTAATAATCTAAGCACTAAGTGTGTTTTCGCATTTATATATAATCTACCAGTTTCCCTGATATAATTCTAGTAACAATTTATAATAATATTGAGCATGAAAAATGTAAATTACGACAATGAAAAATGAGAAAAAAAATGTCTACAAATTTGCTGTAGTGACAATGGTAGGTAAGTTGATTGCACTAGGCCCGCTAGTACAACACGATGGTAAAAAGTCTGAAATAGCACCAGTTGTAGACGGCAAGGACACGCTTGTTGATAATGTTTTAGCTTCTTTTTTCATTTTTTGTTTTAAGTGTACTTTAGCATGTCTTTTCTTTTCATCACTTCGTGCGAATTTTTTCCCACAAACATCACAAGAGAAGGGTTTTTCACCCGTGTGTGTGCGCACGTGCGTTGTTAAGTGATCGCTTCGGCTGAATGAGCGCATACAAATTCTACAGTGAAATGGTTTCTGTCCAGTGTGAATTCTGATATGTCTTGTTAATTCATCACTTCGTGAAAAACGACGATCACAACCTTCAACTGGGCATGCGTATGGTCTTTCGTGTGGCGGTGTTTTGCTTGGTCTGTTTGGGTACTTCCTCGGTTTAACCGGTAACAATTTAAGTGTACCTCCCTGTTGATAAGGTGTATTGAGAACCGACGGTAATGTTTGTTTTTGTATAACACTCGATGATGTTCCTTGTAAATACTCGTGTGACGTAGTTGGGATAAAGAATTCTGGTGACAGATCCGAGACAGGTTCAGTTTTGATGAGTGGGAACTGGGCCTGTTGTTGAAATCCAGCATCTGCTACTGATACTTGTGGGTTGTTGACTTGCAGGGCAGTGAAATTCGGTAACTGATTTTGTTGACAAGATTGCTCTTGTTCTACTGTCCATTTGAAATCACTTTGTAAACTTATATCCTTAGTGTTATAGTCTTCTGAAAAGTGTAACACAGTTTGTGGTAGTGTTTGTGGCACTGAGACAGACATCGATGACGATGTGCTCGGAATGTAGCTCATCCGCATTGAATGTGCACTTTGTTGTTGTGAGCAAGAACTAAATATTGGTGGCTGTTTAATCTGCATTTCGTATGATGGTGGGCGCGAGTACGGTGGCGGTGGGCTCGAATAGTTCAAAGAATCTTGAAGCATTTGCATTTGTTCACATACTGGTATGTTTGGTTCCGGTGAGCACGGTGCAGAGTGCGTTGAACTAACAGGTGAAGCAAATCCTGCAGAGTAGTTGTCACTGGTATCTCGGACACCCATGTCTGGGGGTGGTGATCCGGCGTGTGAGTGTTGAGAAGGAGTCGATGGTGCGGGACTAAAACGAGGCTGGTGTTGTTGTTGTTGCTGCTGTTGTTGCAGGAGATATTGTGATAATTCGGCAATATCCGGATATTCCTGTTGTGTTTGGACTTGTGGCACAGTAGTAGATATTTGTGCTTGAACTTGAGCAGCTTGTGTCAAAATGCTCAACAGAGGTGACAATGGAGCAAATATGGGCTGTGAGCTCGTCGGTGGAAGAAGTTGATCAGTGCTTGTCGAAACAGGAGTTACGGTTGAGGTAACTAGAGTTCCTTTGTATTGGATTCTATGAGTAAATTGTGATTGTTGTTCGTCTTGCTGTTGTTGGTGGAGCTGGTGTTGCTCAAGTCCAGTAAACTCTTGTTTGTTTGCTCCTTCTGGCTTGTCAGGAAATGTAGCCGATGACTTTATACTTGCTGAAAAGATAAAAATTAAATAAACATGAATAATTTAGCTAAATATATATATATATATAATAAATAAATAAACCCCTTTTCTCCAAAGACAAACGAATACAATATTCTTACGTTGTATAGTGAAGTTTATGACAAAGTTATACTTCTTATTGCTTGCAGACATAATATTTAAAAAAAAACCATTTACTATAAGCAAAATTTACTAAGTGCACATTCTTCAAATTATGAGTGTTCATACAAGTGTTGGCATTACTTCAGGAGATGTTTGTGCGTCATCACTTTATCGATGACGCAAAAGCCATCTTCTCTATAAATAGCTACTGCAATGTTGATAAGCACCGCCCCTTTTGGTGAATTTGATGTGGGCGATTTCAAGTAGTGGGTGTCTAAACATAAACAGAACTCCATGTGTTTCTTACTATAATTTGTAACACCGCATGTTTTTACAAACTTTAGTATTTCAAACTTTTAAAATTGACCAACAAATGCCCTATATCTACTCGCAACAATATTTTTGCGATCGTTGTCTGCGCATATTCAAACCTATGACGCACGAGGAGATTCATTCATAATCAACATTCCAAGTCTTATATGAGAATCTACAACAATATGCTACTATCTGTTTGTATTTCAAAATAATATTATCAGTATCTGATACAATAATATATTAATGTTCCATTCTACTACATATTAAATCTATACAAATTAAAAGAATGGACAAAATATGTTTGCATTCTCTCAAAGTCAAATCTGGCGAAACCATGAATGAAATAAAATGTATATAAATAACCTACCAGTGGCAGTGATTGGGACCGACTCCCATGGATCTCCACAACCAAAGAATGTAACATCCTGATTACTAGTAACAGGTGTATTAAGATTATCATCCACAGACATGGAAGGCAAACGGCCTCCTCCAACTCCTTGTGTATTGTCAATATCGAAGCACAACTGAGCTATGTTCACTTGGTCTGCCAAAGCGACCTGGGATAACGTATCTAAACCGTCCATAATCATGTTTATAAACAAATGATGATTCACAAAGTATTATATAATATTGTCCAATTGTAAAAATTCATAAGTCGGATGTATACGTCCACATTGGATCAGTCTTCAGTCTATGAATGAACAAGAAGTGTTTTACACGGATTTATGAATGAACGAATCTTTCGTATGGTGTTCCAAATAAGGCAATCTAATTAATATTCCAACCAATCAAAAACCTTTGCGGTTAGGTTACCTAGCACTATCTCCTAGCAACGAAACGCGTCACATTGACGTCAACCATAAATAATAGATAACCATTATTACTACGATTTACTATGTAAAATGTAGGTCAGTTAAAAAATCAACATTTTGAAAGAGTTTTATGAAAAATAAAATAGAATGCAATAATTTACGACTATATATCTATATGCATCCAAAATTATAGTGAAAATCATTTCTTACTTTTTGAGAAAATCGACGTAGTACGATTTTACACATGAGTAGATTATTCTCGTAAATTTGACCTTTGATCTTCCGATCCGCGTATTTCCTTATATGGGAGATAAGGGTAAATTCCGATCTGTGACGTCAAAGTCGGAAAGGAAATAATGTGTCCATATAAGGTAAATTTCATCGTGAATTTTCGTTTTTTCCCGTAAACCGGATTCGTAGTAACCAATTATAGTAGTTTCCGTCATACGAAGTTTTACGAAATTTAACGACCGAAGAGAAAATAGACGTGTGACGTAAGAGCACTATGTACCAGTGTCAAAGAGGCGATTTTGTAATGATGAGAAGAAACTGAATAATATTAACCTAATCCAATCTTAAAATCTATTTTTATCCGATCGATGAGTCAAAATGTCTATGGGATTAATCAATGAGATAAAACGTATTCCTAAAGATAGTTGATAGTTATAAATAGCAAAACTGCTGCAGAAAATGGCGGTTGCAACAGATCAGATTAATTTATCCGTGGGCATATTCGTAAATAATGAAACAAAACAAGGACTTTGAAAATAAATCAATTGATACATTTAGCCCACGGATTATTATAATGTTAAAATAAGTTACCTTTGCCCCAGATAAGATACAGTAAAATATACAAATGTACAGTAATGTGGCCAAAAGTATTGCCACATCATGGCACATGTAAATAAAATCCCTATTTATAATCGACCAAAACCATATTTTTTCAAAAAATTATTGTGAAATCATTTCTGGATAGATTTTAACAAATTTTACACCAAAACATTCAGAATTGTTTATATTTTGATTGTTTATTTGCTCATTATGTTTATATGAGTGGTTTTTATTTATACATAATTTAAGCATAACAAAAGTTGACTGATTTTTCTGTATATTTCGACTAAAAATAAATCCTAAAAATTAACAATCCTGTTTAAATTTGGTACAAATAAATACCACTCATATAAACATAATGAGCAAATAAACAATCAAAATATAGACAATTCTGAATGTTTTGGTGTAAAATTTGTTAAAATCTATCCAGAAATGACTTCACAATAATTTTTTGAAAAAATATGGTTTTGGTTGATTATATAGGGATTTTTTTTTACATGTGGCAATACTTTTGGCCACATAAGTGACCGACAATTTAACTTTTTTAAGGGGGAGGAGGTTCCTCCAAGCCAGATCTTTTTTTCACATGAAACAAAAATCAGATCATGAAATTGATTCTGTTTTGGACATGAAAAATAAGTCAATATTTTTTTTAATTTTAGCTAAATTTATTGTTGAAATTTTCAGACAATGTCAATGGAGGGTCAAATTTAAAAAAAATTTGTTTGCATCTTTCAGATCGATAAACAAAAATTCTATAAAATTTGGCGACAGAAAATGGGAAAAAAGGAAAGAAAGGATAGCCCACCTAAAATTTAAATGGTTCCCTAAATGCTTATAAAACAAAAACTGTTGTGCGAAAATGTAAATATAGCAAATTTTGTATTTTTATTAATTTTGATATTATTAGACAGAACTTTTTGGAAGTAAAAAAATGGAAAGTTCTACTGTAGTTTATGAAGATAATGCAGCTGATCACACCCAAATAATAATTTAGATTCATGTAATACTGTATCGCAAGCTTTGAAAAAAAAATTCATATGACTTGATATATAACAAAAAATCCTTATCCTCCTTTGACTAGTAGTGTATGCTCAGTGTACATTAAAATTTGGTACTTGACTATAGGATTTTAGGTGTTAAACATCAGTTTTTAACAATATCTGTTATATTGTGGCTTAGTTTTATTAAAACCATAAAAAACTAAGTTTAGAAACAGTGATGATGTCTAGTTTATCTTTCCTTGGGTGGGAATTGAACTAACAAACTGTGAAATCCAAGATTAGAAACAGTGGTGACTAGTATATCATTATTTTTCCTTGGGTGGGAATTGAACGAACAAACCGTGAAAACTAAGATTAGAAACAGTGGTGATGTCTAGTTTATCTTTCCTTGGGTGGGAATTGAAGGAACAAACCGTGAAAACTAAGATTAGAAACAGTGGTGACTAGTATATCATTATTTTTCCTTGGGTGGGAATTGAACGAACAAACCGTGAAAACTAAGATTAGAAACAGTGGTAATGTCTAGTTTATCTTTCCTTGGGTGGGAATTGAACGAACAAACTGTGAAATCCAAGATTAGAAACAGTGGTGACTAGTATATCATTATTTTTCCTTGGGTGGGAATTGAAGGAACAAACCGTGAAAACTAAGATTAGAAACAGTGGTGATGTCTAGTTTATCTTTCCATGGGTGGGAATTGAAAGAACAAACTGTGAAAACTAAGATTAGAAACAGTGGTGATGTCTAGTTTATCTTTCCTTGGGTGGGAATTGAACGAACAAACTGTGAAATCCAAGATTAGAAACAGTGGTGACTAGTATATCATTATTTTTCCTTGGGTGGGAATTGAACGAACAAACCGTGAAAACTAAGATTAGAAACAGTGGTGATGTCTAGTTTATCTTTCCATGGGTGGGAATTGAAGGAACAAACCGTGAAAACTAAGATTAGAAACAGTGGTGATGTCTAGTTTATCTTTCCATGGGTGGGAATTGAAGGAACAAACCATGAAAACTAAGATTAGAAACAGTGGTGATGTCTAGTTTATCTTTCCTTGGGTGGGAATTGAAGGAACAAACCGTGAAAACTAAGATTAGAAACAGTGGTGACTAGTATATCATTATTTTTCCTTGGGTGGGAATTGAACGAACAAACTGTGAAAACCAAGATTAGAAACAGTGATGATGTCTAGTTTATCTTTCCATGGGTGGGAATTGAAGGAACAAACCGTGAAAACTAAGATTAGAAACAGTGGTGATGTCTAGTTTATCTTTCCTTGGGTGGGAATTGAAGGAACAAACCGTGAAAACTAAGATTAGAAACAGTGGTGATGTCTAGTTTATCTTTCCTTGGGTGGGAATTGAAGGAACAAACCGTGAAAACTAAGATTACAAACAGTGGTGACTAGTATATCATTATTTTTCCTTGGGTGGGAATTGAACGAACAAACCGTGAAAACTAAGATTAGAAACAGTGGTGATGTCTAGTTTATCTTTCCTTGGGTGGGAATTGAAGGAACAAACCGTGAAAACCAAGATTAGAAACAGTGGTGATGTCTAGTTTATCTTTCCTTGGGTGGGAATTGAAGGAACAAACCGTGAAAACTAAGATTAGAAACAGTGGTGATGTCTAGTTTATCTTTCCATGGGTAGGAATTGAAGGAACAAACTGTGAAAACTAAGATTAGAAACAGTGGTGATGTCTAGTTTATCTTTCCTTGGGTGGGAATTGAACGAACAAACCGTGAAAACTAAGATTAGAAACAGTGGTGACTAGTATATCATTATTTTTCCTTGGGTGGGAATTGAACGAACAAACTGTGAAAACTAAGATTAGAAACAGTGGTGATGTCTAGTTTATCTTTCCATGGGTGGGAATTGAACGAACAAACCGTGAAAACTAAGATTAGAAACAGTGGTGACTAGTATATCATTATTTTTCCTTGGGTGGGAATTGAACGAACAAACTGTGAAAACTAAGATTAGAAACAGTGGTGATGTCTAGTTTATCTTTCCATGGGTGGGAATTGAACGAACAAACCGTGAAAACTAAGATTAGAAACAGTGGTGACTAGTATATCATTATTTTTCCTTGGGTGGGAATTGAACGAACAAACTGTGAAAACTAAGATTAGAAACAGTGGTGATGTCTAGTTTATCTTTCCTTGGGTGGGAATTGAAAGAACAAACCGTGAAAACTAAGATTAGAAACAGTGGTGACTAGTATATCATTATTTTTCCTTGGGTGGGAATTGAACGAACAAACTGTGAAAACTAAGATTAGAAACAGTGGTGATGTCTAGTTTATCTTTCCATGGGTGGGAATGGAAGGAACAAACCGTGAAAACTAATATTAGAAACAGTGGTGATGTCTAGATTATCTTTCCATGGGTGGGAATTGAACGAACAAACCGTGAAAACTAAGATTAGAAACAGTGGTGACTAGTATATCATTATTTTTCCTTGGGTGGGAATTGAACGAACAAACTGTGAAAACTAAGATTAGAAACAGTGGTGATGTCTAGTTTATCTTTCCTTGCGTGGGAATTGAACGAACAAACCGTGAAAACTAAGATTAGAAACAGTGGTGACTAGTATATCATTATTTTTCCTTGGGTGGGAATTGAACGAACAAACTGTGAAAACTAAGATTAGAAACAGTGGTGATGTCTAGTTTATCTTTCCATGGGTGGGAATTGAAGGAACAAACCGTGAAAACTAAGATTAGAAACAGTGGTGATGTCTAGTTTATCTTTCCATGGGTGGGAATTGAAGGAACAAACCGTGAAAACTAAGATTAGAAACAGTGGTGATGTCTAGTTTATCTTTCCTTTGGTGGGAATTGAAGGAACAAACTGTGAAAACTAAGATTAGAAACAGTGGTGATGTCTAGTACATCTTTCCATTGGTAGGAATCGAACGAATGGTGACAGGCACTGATTACATTGATATCTATAGGTGAAAATCAAACTAGCATTGAAAAAACAAATCACTTAAGACTATGTGCGAAAAATATAGTTAAATTTAGTACGCATTTGAAGCAAAATTTCAGAATGAACATAAATTATAACCGATCAATCACTGCGATGGAATTGTGTCTAGTCTGATACTATGGTACTGCAGGTTCCATCATACCCTAACAGTATTCATGTACTATTTCAGTTATACTATGGTACTGCGGGTTCCATGATACCATAACAGTATTGAATTGTGTCTAGTCTGATACTATGGTACTTCGGGTTCCATCATACCCTAACAGTATTTATGTACTATTTCAGTTATACTATGGTACTGTGGGTTCCATCATACCCTAACAGTATTCATGGAATTGTCACGTGTCTAGTCTGATACTATGGTACCCTAACAGTATTCATGTACTATCTCAGTTATACTATGGTACTGCAGGTTCCATCATACCCTAACAGTATTCATGTACTATTTCAGTTATACTATGATACTGCAGGTTCCATCATACCCTAACAGTATTCATGTACTATTTCAGTTATACTATGGTACTGCAGGTTCCATCATACCCTAACAGTATTCATGTACTATTTCAGTTATACTATGGTACTTCGGGTTCCATCATACCCTAATAGTATTCATGTACTATTTCAGTTATACTATGGTACTGCAGGTTCCATCATACCCTAACAGTATTTATGTACTATTTCAGTTATACTATGGTACTGCAGGTTCCATCATACCCTAACAGTATTTATGTACTATTTCAGTTATACTATGGTACTGCAGGTTCCATCATACCCTAACAGTATTTATGTACTATTTCAGTTATACTATGGTACTGCAGGTTCCATCATACCCTAACAGTATTTATGTACTATTTCAGTTATACTATGGTACTGCAGGTTCCATCATACCCTAACAGTATTCATGTACTATTTCAGTTATACTATGGTACTGCAGGTTCCATCATACCCTAACAGTATTTATGTACTATTTCAGTTATACTATGGTACTGCAGGTTCCATCATACCCTAACAGTATTCATGTACTATTTCAGTTATACTATGGTACTGCAGGTTCCATCATACCCTAACAGTATTTATGTACTATTTCAGTTATACTATGGTACTGCAGGTTCCATCATACCCTAACAGTATTCATGTACTATCTCAGTTATACTATGGTACTGCAGGTTCCATCATACCCTAACAGTATTCATGTACTATCTCAGTTATACTATGGTACTGCAGGTTCCATCATACCCTAACAGTATTCATGTACTACTTCAGTTATACTATGGTACTGCAGGTTCCATCATACCCTAACAGTATTCATGTACTATTTCAGTTATACTATGGTACTGCAGGTTCCATCATACCCTAACAGTATTCATGTACTATTTCAGTTATACTATGGTACTGCAGGTTCCATCATACCCTAACAGTATGTATGTACTACTTCAGTTAATTTTCACAGCCATAGTTTAACTTTAACACCCACAGTACTATAGGACCTGATATACATCTCATTTATAGAGTTTGTACAATACTAAAGTTACATTTGATATTTCTCCTGTAATAAACATATTAAAGTCATTACCTAGATTTATTTTTAATATACTGTTGCGTTGTTGTAGTTTGGGGTGTTGTGTATTGTCATTTATTGGTTTTCATGTGCAACTAGCTATTAAATAAATACACCATACCCGAGTCCAAGCATAAAATCCAATTTGGATCCCTTGAATAAGGGGCACCAACACAAACGTAGACTGTATGTATTTTCACATGTTTATTATTTGAAGATTAACTACAGAACTTCTAGCTACGACACAAAGTATCAAACATATAAAGGCATGCATGCATGTACATGTAGCATTATATTTATCACATTATAATGATGCAAACCAAAATAAAAAAAATTATAACTTTTTTTAGAGAATTTGTAAAGATAACATAAATCTTTTAATATTATCTCATAGATATAATAATAATTCTTTATATAATATCACTTCTACACTACATAATAAATTGTAAAATCAACACCAGGTAAACAAAAAATGCTGTATTTGCGATTTCAACCTTTTTGCGTAGGCTCACCATCGACTAAAGTCAATGTAATCTAGTGGTGATTAAAGTTGAAATAATATGGCTAAATTATTTGTTTGAGAATTAAATGAGCAAATTAGTGTATCTAATATCGTTGATATTGTTACAAATCTTAATGATTATCTGGACTAGTACTCAACTAGTTTAAGCATAAAAATGAAAAACATATCATTTTAATTGTTTTTTTCCACCAACAGAGAATTTATTTGATGGCACCTTTGATAATATTCCTGAACATTATACAATTTGAAAAATATAAGGTTATGGGAGGTCAACAGAAAATTTATTTTGAGATATTTACATTCAGTTTTTAATTGTTAGTACTGGTATAATACAGCTATTTTATATCTGATAGATACATATGGAAAAGTCAAATGCAAACAGGTAAGCAAAATGTATAGCTTGAAGGTTTTTAAAAGTGAGTAATTTTCACAAGTTATTGTAGAAAGTTTCTTCATATAACATAAGCTTGGTGAAAATTAAAATTTTCATGAATGTTAAAATATATTTTTGCTGTTTTTTACATAGGTACCTGTACATGGTAGCAAGGTTAAGAAAACATTACTTTAAATATTTATATAAATAATACATGTATTATAAAGGAAAAAAGCTGATAGGTCAAAGTGATTGATTTTTTTACCACAAATCTAACACTACCAGTGTAGGTTTACACTGTTGATTTCTGACCACAAATCTAACACCACCAGTGTAGGTTTACACTCTTATACTCTGATGCTCACCTCAAGTGTTAAGTTTTCAGGCTGGAGGTTTCACTAGTATAGTTATTATGACTATCCCCCACTCCCAAATAAGTCTGGTAGTCATGATTTTACTAACTAGTATGAAAAAAATTACTGAAATTGATGATAAATACCAATATAATTAACCCATATTTAATCAAACATATATCCATGGGACTCTCTTTTCTGAATCTATGTATTGAAGTGTTGGATTATTAATATACAAAATGTAGCCTTGGCAGTGCAGTTGGCCAGACACATTTTGATATACCCAACAGACAATTTGCACATTTCTGACTTAATTCTAATATTAGATGTTTTACACATTTTTATAGGACTTATTTCCCTTTAATATGGACAAAAGGTCCAATATTATGCAAAGTTCAACAAAAATAACAGATTTTTTTTTCTATAATTTGTACAAGCAACAGAATATAGGAAGTTATCCCAAAGACAAATTCATGGCTGGAATATTTGTCAGATTTAAAATTTACAAGATGTTGATCTAATTAAAATTACATTTCTGTTGTATCTTTATTTGGCAATACACTAACATCTAGCGATAACCTGTATAGGGTCATGTCTGGGTTCATATTTTCAACTGACCAATCAGAGATAAACCTACTAAATCTTTAGGTATTTACACTCCAAGATCTGTTGTCCTATTGATCAATATGCTTAATTGTCTTGCATATATATGATTGGACAGTCAAGGACCTGACATGATCACAAAATGGATGTTATTAGATGTTAGTGTATAGCTAAAAAATTCAAAGAAGATACAACAAGCCTCTAATTTTAATAAGATTGACAGCAAATGTAAAACAGATAGCGGTTTTTCGTTATTCCATGTTTGTCAATTATGTAATCGGGTCAGATCAATAAACAGTACAAGATTACTGAGTGTTGCCCTGGAGCTGTAGTTTGCAACTTCGTGTAATTTGATGAACATTTATTTACAATGAACTAACATGATGTGTGGAAATATTTAGTTCATATCTTAAAATGAAAAAATGTTGAACTGGATTTATTAAAGGTTTTATTTTTTTTGTGTCAAAACTAAAGAAAATTACTTGAAATTAATTTATTGATTTTCTTTGATGGATTTTAAAATGGTAACTAATTGTTAAAGCTGTGACCATGTACTGTAGTGTACATTGCATATGTGGGTGTCTGGTTGATTGCACTTATGATAGTCAAATACAGCTATCATGGCTATACATGTATGTGTCAATAGATTGGTAAATATTTTTATGTGATGATTATGAAGTACAATGTACTACTAATTTTAAATGTAAAATTACTTTAGATGTGGGAGAAACAATTTAAGATTTATATAAATAAGAAATACAAAACGGGACTTCTAAAAAGTAGGACACAAGGAAGTGCTTCATATTTGGAGGTGTTTGATGATGATGCAGGGGTTTGTTTTAGGTCAATAACAGTCCTCACTATGATCACAGGTCAAAACCAGTAAATTTTTCAGTTTTTGTTTAGAAGTATATTAAAAATAAGATCAAGAATTTGATTCGGATCTGTAAATTCAAATTTTCAATTGGAGGGCTGCAGTAAAAAGGTAAAATATCAAGTTCAGATCCAGCACCAATAGATTTACAATGATAGCAAGAAATGCAAAGAAAAATACCTTCATTCTGTTGTTCAAAATGCATTTTTAGAGAAAAAAGATGTCCTCTGTTTCAGGCAGTTTCTTTCACCTTTTATTTTGAACACGACTGATTAAAAACTGATTAAGCAAGCAAAACACCACATGGCTTACATTACTTAAAACCCTAATTCACCTTTATATCTCTATAAGAAATTTGGACTGCTTTATGAAGCTAATCCTTATTCTGTTAAGAACAAAATTTTGTCAGAACATTCCTTTTTCTGTTGTTTTATTTGTCATTTTGTCAAGTACATCAAAATGAGGATTGTGAAAATTGCAATTCGTGGTTTGAAATGTTTGATATATTATCTAAAGTTTTTATGCCCCCGCGACTAAGAGTCGGGGGGGGGGGGGGGGGGGGGGGGGGGGCATATTAATTTACCCCTGTCCGTCCGTCCGTCCAGATATAGATACATGGTTTATCCGTCTATCTCCTACAGTTTTGGAGCTACAGGCTACAGCTCTAAAATTTTGTAGGATGTTTATACACACAATGGAGGTGTGCATGTCCACAGGAGATTGATTTTCATCAAATATTCTCAAAATGACAGGTAGTTGGACTTGTCATTTTGTTCGTCCATCCGGATATAGATACATGGTTTGTCCGGCTATCTCCTCCTACAGTTTTAGAGCTACAGCTTCAATATTTTTCAGGATGTTTATACACATAATGGTGGTGTGCATGTCCACAGGATTTTGATTTTCATCAAATATTTGATAATTACAGGTAGTTGGACTTAATCATTTTTTTATGTCCCTGCAACGAAAAGTCAGGGGGGGGGGGGGGGGATTTTTGTCAAATATTCACAAAATAACAGGTAGTAACAAATGAACCAAACGTGGCAGAAATATTACTTGGATAATCCTCAACATTTTAGTTAATTTTTGTTTCATTCTGAAATTCAAGATGGTTTCTTGGCCAATTGTTTACTGATTTTCTGAAATTTCAAAATTCTTTTTCTCAGAAACACCACATGTGTTAGGGAATTGCTACATGGTAGGAATATTTCTCAAATGTTTTGTTTTATATTTGTCAATCTAAAATCCAAGACGGCCACCACTGAAATGTTTAAATTAAGATAAAATGGGAAAATATTTGAAAATTATTATTCTCTGCATCCATACTGGCATAGAACCATTTGAAAGCAATAGGTTTAATTGTTCCTTGGATAACATACTAGCTCTTGACAAAAAATTGTGTTTTTGTTTCAATCAGAAATAAAATGAGTTATAACTACCACAGCAGGATTTTTTCTTTACATAGGATCTTTTTCAGAATCTAGATTCTTGATTTAACTAAAAATGTACATGATTAATGATTTTTTAATTTTTGTGTAGATGTGAAAACTAAGATGGACAAACTTTACATTAGACTTTGTTAAGAATAGCAAACTCAGGTAGAATGTCCCTTTGATAGTTCTCTACAGGAATATTCCGAAAAAAATAATTTCATTAATATGCAGCCTCCGTATTATGATGATGATTGATTTATGGTGTTTAATGCCACTTTGAACAATATTTCAGTTATATTGTGGCAGTCAGTTTTATTGGTGGAGGAAACCGCAGTACCAGGAGAAATCCACGACCTGGCGTAAGTCATTGACAAACTGTATCACATAATGTTGTATCGAGTACACCTCGCCATGAACGGGGTTTGAACTCACAACTTTAGTGGTGATACTCTGGAATATGATCATATTTTAAATTTGAACTGTATTAACCAAACCTGATTATTTGTTGCCTAATTATCCATTTTTCAGATGTTCTGAATGAATGTATCCATAGTAAATTATGTAAGTGTGTTTGTTTATTTATATTTACAGATATAATACTTTGAACACCTGCCATAAGAATAATGATTTTTCAAAATCATTATCAAAAGTCGTGCACCTCTATAAGACAGATGGTGAGATAAAATAGTAGATAACTAAAGGATAGTATAAAGGGATTTATCCTCCAACAACCATGTATATATATACAGTCAAACCTGTATTAAGAGGTCACCTTTGGGACAAGGAAAAAGTGGCCTTATAAGACAGGTGACCTCTTAAAATAGGTTCAATTTATATGAAATTTACTATGACAGGCAGCATGCCCATTTGCCCTCTGGAGAGGGTTTTTTATCCCCAAAATTGTAGGGACTTTCTATATGCAGGGGATACAAAGTTAAGGAAAAAACAGCAATTGTACCCCATTGTAACCCCAGTTTCAAAACTCAGTGGGCACCCTGACAGGACGAGAAAATGTGACCTTTAAATACAGGTGACTGCTTTATAGAGGTGACCTTTAAATACAGGTTTGACTGTATATGTATTGATTTCCATGTGTATTGAATAATCATATGATGCTTCATTGATTCCTGAGGCCATAACAAACAAAGATTCTACTTCATGAAATATTTATTTCTTGTTTCTCTAGATCACTCCAGTTTCCTCCACCAATCAAACGGAGTTCCTGGTCATGCAGGATTATAAATCATGTTGTAGGCAGTAAACACCCAGTACATGTATACTGACTTCTCGTTGTGATAGTTTATTGAAAAAATCTCAAAAAAATTATTACATGTTAAGCTTGAATTACTTCCAATTGTTATTGCTATCTAACAGACAAAAACTATGAACATATTCACATAATGAAGATTAGAACAACAATATCTACCTTTTAGGTTTGAATACTCAAGTCTAAATCATGAGAGGATCCATAATGTTTTTCACCCATGCTAATGTTTTTATTATTTGTATCAGATTTCCTTCCATGTTATAATATATAATAACTACCTGTGTACCACAAATATTAATAATTTTGAAAAGAAAGTTTAAACAGTCAACAATTCCTCCAATAACAACAAAACTGTCACCTCAAACAATTGTACAGAAGTCCATGTAATATGACATTGGAAATCTAAGTCCTGGTTTGAAACAGGCACAAAAATATGGCAGAGTTAATGGCATCAGAGGGTTTCAAATGGTTGGTTTTGTTTGGTTTGGTGTATGGGCATTGGTCGTCAGTTTTATAAAAATACATCTCGACTAACAAACTAATTGTGGCAGGAAAGACTGAACTGACCAGTAAGCCTTGGTTAAAAACTTGGTTAGATATCTGGATACAGTGTACTTTAACACTTGATGAGAGCATTGGGGTTCAAACTCATGTTCGTAGTGTTAGCTTTGTGGTCAAACCTCAACAATTTTAATCTGGACATACACAAGAAAAACCGTTAAAACATAAATATTGATATTGGTGTCTGTTGTTCATCTAACAGTCAGCTTATTAGTAATCATACAATCATTGTAAATGTGTGTTGAAATGAATGAAAGAAATTGATGGTTTTTCACCGTCCCTTTATTTGGTTGAAAGGAAGTTACAAAACAGCTAAAATCTACAAGAAAATGACTAGGTTTTGAACCAGTCAATTATTTAGGCATTAAATGTATATTAGAGAAAACTGAAGGGGCAATCAAGAATGGAAAATTCAGAGACACAGATAACATTATTAAGTACAAGCTACAGAACAAAAATAAAGAAGAAAAGAAACTCGGCACAAAAAACTAAAAAGATAAAATTTTCTAAATATGCAAGTATTCTATAGTTTTAATTTGTACTTTTAACATTTACAGTTATCATCCATTTACAGTCTCAAAAGATTTTAAGATTTCTTTGCTTGATAAATCAAGATAAATGATTTCATAGAAAATCATCTCCCACGGTATGATGTGAAGGCGTAACAGTCTTATTTATATACCTTGTTTATATCACATGATATTAAATGTTTTTTTAATTTTTAGATTATTATAATGTTTTGATGTTTTTTAAAATTTAATCACTTTTTAATAATGATATGTAATCATTTTATGTGTTGTAGATTACACGTAGGTGTTGACAAAGAGACTTGAAAGGGTTTGTTAAGGTATAAGCGACCAACGCAAACCTTTAGTCTAGATTAAATGGGTCACAAATAAAAAAAAAAAAAAAAAAAAGGGAATAAAGATTCGGAACTATGTAAGTTTAAATTCAGGAGAATAAAATGAAATATTTTTTTTTTAAATAGAGAATTTGGAGTATACATGTACTTACAAATTGACGAAGGATGAATAATAAGATCAACATGCATTTTTTAGTTACTATAATTTGTTTAAAACATTTAAATTTGATGTCATGATACTATTGAGTTCCTATAAACTTCCCTTTTCACTCTGTATACATACAAAAGTGTGTACATGTAGGTGTTCACACAATATTGCAGTAGCAATCGATTATATTTTGTAGGTCTGTTGACTAGTTCAAGTTGTAGGCGTTCAATTTTAAGGGCAATTTATTTTAAAAAATTATAAAATTAACAAAAAGGCTCATTATTCTATGTGTGAATTAAAGAAAACATTCAAAAGGAGAGCTCCTAGCATGGTTTAATTTATGGATGCATATAAGGTGGTTTCGGTGTTGACTTTGTTGTACGATAAATACATAAAAATTACATAAATTTTGTTGTTGTAAATAAACGTTGGAGAATACCGAAGTACGTTTGCACTCTCAAATTCACTTTGAACTTTATTTTCTACCATTGATGAATTTGAAAAGTAATGAGTTTAAATAATCAAATTGGTACCTATCAAACTCCCTTTGGATATTAGAAGAAGGACCCATCAAACGTGTTTGACATAGACAACATTCTAAGACAGTCACGTTTGCATTTAAAACGTGTGAAGTTTGAAGGAAAAATTTTGCTATGTAAATGCACATTAACCTACACATCTTGTAAGCACCCCTAAACCAGATGGTTACAAAATTTGAAATGCAAAATCTTTTTTTTTCATGAATTGATCATAGGTCAGGCCAGTGTTTTCTCTGATCACTCCTGATACCTTCACCAGTAATAAGAGATATAACTATATATATATATATATATGTGCCGAATTATAAACATCAAACATGTTCAAGTCCCAGTCCTGTGCAAAATATCATTCATGGCGCAGAGATTAAAAAAGGAAAGTTAAACAATGATAGGTTACAATCTAGCCAACCAGAACACAAACCTTTCATCTGGGTCATCCTGGTCATCTTGAAGATTTTTTTTTCAGAGTAGGGGTTCTCCTGGAAGCCAGCATTGCACTTCAAGATTTTGAAGGTGCCTTGATATTCTTTCAGAATGTAGAAGAATCGTGTATGTTTCAGAAAATACATGGTATTGGGAACATAAAACCATGGACAAAAAGGTGAGGTAGGTTACAAAATACAAAAATAGAGTATACAATCTTTAAAAAATAAGTATATTTACATGTATTTGGGCAAAGGCACCTATTTAAATGATAAATTGTAGATTTTGAAAATGATATGTATACAAAAAGCCCTTTTTTATGACTGGGGAATTTGTTAAGTTTTGTTCCAATAAATGCAAGATTCATGCTAAGGGTATAGTTTTAATTTCTTTAAAAAAAAACCACTCATTTTCAGTTTAATAAGGGTAATAACAAAATTACCGAACTCCGAACAATCTTACAAAGGGAAAGTCAAAACTCATAAGTATATAAACAGACAAAATCAGTCAACAACCGGAAAACTGTGAAAACCGTAATGACCCTGACTTGGTACAGGCACCAGAAATGGTGGGTTGAATCATGATTTGGTGATTATAAGTAATTTGGGGACCTTTTTTTCTGCAATATGTAAAAGAAGTAAAAATTTAAGTAAGCATCTCATGGGTTAAATACCTTAGGAAATAGACCCCCTCTCCCCATTTTTTTTTTTTTTTTATAAATATATTCAACATATAAAAAGGTGCTTGGTCTGCAAAAATGAATTGTGGTTATAATGTGACATCTAATGATGTTTTAAGTAAATATGTTACAAGACACCATAGAAAATCTGATACAGAACATACAATAATAGAAGACTATCAAATAGCCATAATGAGAGATTGAAGTTTGACGTCATCAATGGAGTCATGATCAATATTGTGTTTTACTTTGTTCTCTCACTATTTATAAAATAGATGTTGATTGGAAAATCAATGGAATATTATGCTGCAGGGTCATATAAAATGGCTTCATTTAATGGTGTATTAAATGAACAGACAGGTTTATTAAATAAAACAGTCATGTTTTGCTATTTTTGAATAATATTGCTGTTATTGGTATATGTATTGGAGAATCACTAATAATTTTCAGGGGAAATTAAGCAATTTTTGTATCCTCTTTTTTTGTTTTTTGCAGTGATTTCTTGTGGAAAGGAAATGTAATACGAAATTCCATTATTATCTCATTTGGAATTGAAAAAAGGTTAGCCTAAGAAGTGAGTTCTACCACAAAGTCATTTTGAGTATCTGTTGCATTTGTCGAATTTAAGCATTTTTGCATTTTTTTATCAACTCCTAAGGAATTTAATGCTGGACTACATTAATTCCAAGTTTACTATCAAAAGTTGAATTGATAATGACCCTTTTTAATACCCCCCGCAAAAGGTTTGGGAGGGTATATAGGAATTACCCTGTCCATCCGTCCGTCCGTCCCTCCTAAACGGCTTATTGGATTTTTATGAAACTTTACACATTTGTAGTACACTACCTGCAGATGTGCATGAAGGAATATGGTTGCTGTCCAAAATTTAAAAGGGGAGATAATTCAACTTATACTTTCATGAAAAGGGGGGGGGCATGTACCTTGTAAGTGCAACTCCTACTAAACTGCTTATTGAATTTTTATGAAACTTTACACAGTTGTAGTACACAACTTGCAGTTGTGCATGAAGAAATACTGTTGCTGTCTAAAATTAAAAAGGGGAGATAATTCAACTTATACTTCCAAGAAAAGGGGGGTCGTGTACCTTGTAAGCGCAACTCCTCCTAAGCGGCTTATTGGAGCTTTGTGAAACTTTACACAGTTGTAGTACACTAACTGCAGATGTGCATGAAGGAATATGGTTGCTGTTCAAAATTTAAAAGGGGAGATAATTCAACTTATACTTTCATGAAAGGGGTGGGGCATGTACCTTGTAAGTGCAACTCCTACTAAACTGCTTATTGAATTTTTATGAAACTTTACACAGTTGTAGTACACAACCTGCAGATGTGCATGAAGGAATACCGTTGCTGTCTAAAATTTAGAAGGGGAGATAATTAACTTGCTAATATACCTGTATTTCAAAGTTTGAACATCATAGTATTGCAAGTGGGGGGTATCAGTTCTAGTTTGCTTTGTTACCATCAGAACAGAAATCCCCAAGAAACTTTAAATTTATGAAAGTTTAAGAACTGAGAACATTTATCATTTCATCTGACTCAAAGAGTCATGTGGAGTATTGCCATCACTTGTTGTCCCTTGTCCATGGTTAACATTTCACATTTTGCTAGTACAAATGATGTTTGCAAGGACCTCTACATAGATTCCCCATTTCGTGTTGATCCAGCAAAAAAATGGTTGCCAGGGGAAATTGTTGTTTCTGATTGGCTAAAACTTAGATTATCTCATCTGTTCCGGTGATCACATGGTGGTAATAAACTTTTCTTTTAGAAAAAAATGTTGTTGTGTTTTTGAGCCTAATATTTGGCTGATAAAATAAATTGCCTCGTGGCCGGACTTTTGTGGTGCCCCTTGACCCTTAATGCCCTAAACATGTGCTTATTTTGCCTAAGAGTTAATCTAGGCCTGGTTATGTACATACAGTACGAAAATTAAATCATTACAATTATAAATAAATTTTACAAAAATTAACAGATTATGATTTGAGATGAAGACTTGATGTTTAGCTAAGTTTAATTAATGTCTGAAAAACAACACACTCACAAAATCCAGAATTTACAGTAATTTCATTTGAAACAGGGAAGATTATTTAAATACTGTACTTTTTTTGTTGTAAAATTCAGAAATGAAAAGGAAGATATAATGTGTTATCCAACCACTCCAAGATGTCATGGTAACTGGTAAGAAAGCTAATTCAGCTAAAACAAATACATTTCTGAAAAAGGCAGTATCTGGGAAATAGAAGAGATGAGTGGGGCAGTTTTCTGCTCCTTGGGAAAATCTCTTATTTTAACAATTTGTAATTTTGCTAACATTTTAAAGCAAAGTTATTGCAGATAACATTTATAGCCTCAAGGGTACATGTCTAATTATAGATTTTATTATATACAAGGATGATTATTGTCAGTTATTTAACTGAATTTAGCCATTTTCCTCTGAAGAGAAATTGCCGAAAGTTGCTGGACACAGTCAGAACAAGTAAAAAATGGACCATTTGAAAGTGGGAGTAGATTGTTTCAGCTATTTTCAATGATTTTCCTTTATTTTATTTTCTAACCAGAATCATCCACTTATTTGAATATAAATATTCAGCTTTGATGGAACAGATTTAATTCTCACGTTATTCCTATGATAATTTCAATTTCATCTGTTGTTATATTGCCATTAAAAAGTTAAATTATCCAGAAAATTATATTTAGACTTAATATACTATGGTTCATGAACGAAAATAATTATATTTAGACTTAATATACTATGCTTGAACGAAAATAATTATATTTCACTGTACAAGTCTATTATCTATCTTCATTAAAAATTGATAATTAATAATTAAAGTATTCTTTTTTGTTGTTAATGATTTTTAGTCATTTCAATAAAAATGTATTACAAAATGTAATTTGAACTTTTTAAAAAAACATTGAAAGGAAATTTAATCACATTGCATTCAGAACTGCCCACACAAATTAACAATGCAACATATATTGTAGAACATATTTTCATAGGAGGATGGAGAATTGTACAAACATGTATTTAAAAAGAAATCTTAATGAAACATGAGAGCCGTTAATATATTTCAATATGCGGTACAAATATTCAAGAAATTGTTTAAACACCCACTGATAGACACAATATAAATAAAATAGTAAAGACATACTATTTTTGTTCTTTCAATAAAACATACACTTTTACTCCTCCCACTGCATTATGGTGTAAAGTTTAGTGTGCTCACATAGATTCGGATCATCCCTGGGTCAGACTATTGTATTAGTATGTGTTGCTTCTCTGTTAAACATGCAAAATTAAGATGTAACATTAAAGACTGTGGCTTTGAGTCAGAATAATATGTCTAGTTGGAGCAACATGTCAAGCTTTGAGTCAGAATAATATGTCTAGTTGGAGCAACATGTCAAGCTTTGAGTCAGAATAATATGTCTAGTTGGAGCAACATGTCAAGCTGTCAACTGTTGTTTCACTGAGCTAGCTCGATAAATATCTAGCTAAGCATGTTGATCTTATACAAAACAAGCATCATCATCATTTCATCAAAATATAAATAGTTTTTTTTGCCATAATGTAGCTGTAATATTACTCTTTTTGCCATAATGTAGCTATAATATTACTCTTTTTGTCATAATGTAGCTGTAATATTACTCTTTTTGCCATAATGTAGCTGTAATATTACTCTTTTTGCCATAATGTACCTGTAATATTACTCTTTTTGCCATAATGTACCTGTAATATTACTCTTTTTGCCATAATGTACCTGTAATATTACTCTTTTTGCCATAATGTACCTGTAATATTACTCTTTGCCATAATGTACCTGTAATATTACTCTTTTTGCCATAATGTACCTGTAATATTACTCTTTTTGCCATAATGTACCTGTAATATTACTCTTTTTGCCATAATGTACCTGTAATATTACTCTTTTTGCCATAATGTACCTGTAATATTACTCTTTTTGCCATAATGTAGCTGTAATATTACTCTTTTTGCCATAATGTAGCTGTAATATTACTCTTTTTGCCATAATGTACCTGTAATATTACTCTTTTTGCCATAATGTACCTGTAATATTACTCTTTTTGTCATAATGTACCTGTAATATTACTCTTTTTGCCATAATGTACCTGTAATATTACTCTTTTTGCCATAATGTACCTGTAATATTACTCATTTTGCCATAATGTACCTGTAATATTACTCTTTTTGCCATAATGTAGCTGTAATATTACTCTTTTTGCCATAATGTACCTGTAATATTACTCTTTTTGCCATAATGTACCTGTAATATTACTCTTTTTGCCATAATGTACCTGTAATATTACTCTTTTTGCCATAATGTACCTGTAATATTACTCTTTTTGCCATAATGTACCTGTAATATTACTCTTTTTGCCATAATGTACCTGTAATATTACTCTTTTTGCCATAATGTACCTGTAATATTACTCTTTTTGCCATAATGTACCTGTAATATTACTCTTTTTGCCATAATGTACCTGTAATATTACTCTTTTTGCCATAATGTAGCTGTAATATTACTCTTTTTGCCATAATGTACCTGTAATATTACTCTTTTTGCCATAATGTACCTGTAATATTACTCTTTTTGCCATAATGTACCTGTAATATTACTCTTTTTGCCATAATGTAGCTGTAATATTACTCTTTTTGCCATAATGTACCTGTAATATTACTCTTTTTGCCATAATGTAGCTGTAATATTACTCTTTTTGCCATAATGTACCTGTAATATTACTCTTTTTGCCATAATGTACCTGTAATATTACTCTTTTTGCCATAATGTAGCTGTAATATTACTCTCTTGACTTTAAAACTATAACTTGTTCATTTTTGTGCTCCTTTCTGATATATATATAATGTATGTTTAAAGATACAATAATTAATCATATATTAGACTTTTGACAGATTTTTCTCATATATTACAAGGTATATTCTGTATGTTGCTATCTGAAAACTTCTTCAACCCCCTTGATCTAACTTAAATATTGTTGAAAGTGATGTTAAACACCATAACCCCTAACCTGGAAAACCTGTTATCAAGATATTATTTCATTTCATTGTGTTTTGTTTTTAAGTTTCTGAAATTGTTAAATGTTTTGAACACGTCCTTATGTGGCAGATGTTATCCTGGGTTTTGTATGTGGCATTGATAATATTGAGAACAACATGTGGGCAAGTTGGGTTGAACAAAAGTGTAAATTAATTCTATATACATTTCAAGTAAATTGAAGTGTCAATTAAGTCTTTATTGACTTAAATTTCAGTAAAGTTTGTTCAACCCATTCCTGACTTTTTGGTTATACTACTGAATGGAAAATAATGAGATATTCTGATGGACTGAGTTTTATTTTCCATACTACTTAGACTCAGATTCTGAGTTTTTAAAAATACGGTCTTTGCAATTAATTTAATATTTTCTTTTTTTTTTCTGGTTAACTTTATGAAATATTGAGATAATCTGAGGACCACCATTTTAAGCATGGTTAAATTTGAGAAATTAATTCTGTTATAAATTGTTGATTTTTTCAGAATTTTTTTGTAATGGAATAAATACTGAGATAGCTGTATTATCCTCAGTGAAAGTAAAGTTTTCATCTTGTTCAGAATTTTCATAACATACTGTACATATATAGATGTGTGCAGAATCTCAAAGATTAAACAATATTTAAAATTAGTTTCGTCTGCTGAAAAAAACATTTTTACTATAATTATTCAAAGTTCTTAAAACATACTGTACATATATAGATGTGTGCAGAATCTCAAAGATTAAACAATATTTAAAATTAGTTTCGTCTGCTGAAAAAATTTTTTTTACTATAATTATTCAAAGTTCTTAAATTTAGTTTTAAATATGGAAGAATATCCAAAAGTAATAAGTGTGAGGCATATCGATGTTGCCCCTGTTTTGGAATTATTCTGACTGTCGTATTTTTTTGTTGTTGTTGTCTATTTTGTATTCTAATATGACCTCCTTCTTTCGCTTTGTTAACAAATGAGCAAGTTATCCATTCGGTATAATCTCATTAGCACATGCGCCGGTGAATGTGACCGACTTTTCCATTGGCAGCATAAATTGTAATCCGAATAATGCCGATAGAGGGCGCAGTATTATTCGAGTTACATTTATTGTGTGTGACATTTTCCGCAAGCGTAAATATAGATTACCGTCTTGCAATCAAAGTATACTACCGTATTTGTACTCTTAGACATATCAGAATCGAAATAAATCATGGAAGCCAGAATGTGTTTTGAGTTTTAACATGGATTGGCGGATATTAGTAAATTTTATCCCTCGCTTCTGTCTCGGGATAAAATACTAATATCCTCCAATCCATGCTAAAACTCCCAACACATTCTGGCTTCCATGATTTATTTCTTAAGTATTCTTATTCAAGCATTTCCTGATTTCAAAAGAGAACATTATGATTAATTCAAAAAATATAAATGAATAAAATAATGTTTGCTACAGTGCTGATTAATATTTTTAAAACAATCATATAGACTAACTAGTATCTTCTAAAACAATCATATAGACTAGTATTTTCTGTCTAATTTAGTTTAATTGAAAAGATGGAATATGAATAGTCGTTTTACACAATTCCTGATTTGATTCTAAAATTATACGTTTTTAAGCATTTTTTATACGATTTATTTCCCCTACGACGGGCAAAATGATACACGGTCTAGCAAGAACAATAGAAAGGACAAAGAATTTGAGTATAATTTTCTCATATATCGATATTTGAGCCTTGTAAAAAAACATGAGAATAATTTTATAGCAAAAATATAATTCACAAGTTGTTACAACATAAATTTTGAACAGATTATGAGAAACAATATATATACCGGTAATTTTCATTGAACTATGGATGAAAGGGAACCCTTTGCCTGGCTTGAAATGTACAATGGTCTATTTACTTCTGATATTAAATGAATCTGTCAAATTCGTGTGGTTTGTGTTAAATGTTTTTTAACTTTAAAGAACAATAAATTTACATCAAGGAAATTGACATTAATTAATTTTTTGCCCTTAAAATCTTAAAATATTTATAAAATTATTTGATTTGTCTTGGAAATGATAGCTGAATCAATTTTTCTAGGTTGACACTTTTTTTCATGAAAATTGTTGTTTGAAATATTAAAGGGATAGATTGAAATGTGGATATCACTTAAGAAAAGATTAGAAATTCTAATTCATTTGTTAGTAAACAAAACCCAGCTGATGTAGCATTTGTTAGTAAGCAAAACCCAGCTGATGTAGCATTTGTCAGTAAACAAAATCCAGCTGATGTAGCATTTGTTAGTAAACAAAACCCAGCTGATGTAGCATTTGTCAGTAAACAAAACCCAGCTAATGTAGCATTTGTTAGTAAACAAAAACCCAGCTGATGTATCATTTGTTAGTAAACAAAAACCCAGCTGATGTAGCATTTGTTAGTAAACAAAAACCCAGCTGATGTATCATTTGTTAGTAAACAAAAACCCAGCTGATGTAGCATTTGTTAATAAACAAAAACCCAGCTGATGTATCATTTGTTAGTAAGCAAAAACCAAGCTGATGTATCATTTGTTAGTAAACAAAACCCAGCTGATGTATCATTTGTTAGTAAACAAAAACCCAGCTGATGTAGCATTTGTTAGTAAACAAAAACCCAGTTGATGTAGCATTTATTAGTAAACAAAAACCCAGCTGGTGTATCATTTGTTAGTAAACTAAAACCCAGCTGATGTAGCATTTGTTAGTAAACAAAACCCAGCTGATGTAGCATTTGTTAGTAAACAAAAGCCAGCTGATGTATCATTTGTTAGTAAACAAAACCCAGCTGATGTAGCATTTGTTTGTAAACAAAACCCAGCTGATGTATCATTTGTTAGTAAGCAAAACCCAGCTGATGTAGCATTTGTTAGTAAACAAAAACCCAGCTGATGTATCATTTGTTAGTAAACAAAACCCAGCTGATGTATCATTTGTTAGTAAACAAAACCCAGCTGATGTATCATTTGTTAGTAAACAAAAACCCAGCTGATGTATCATTTGTTAGTAAACAAAAACCCAGCTGATGTAGCATTTGTTAGTAAACAAAAACCCAGCTGGTGTATCATTTGTTAGTAAGCAAAAACCCAGCTGATGTAGCATTTGTTTGTAAACAAAACCCAACTGATGTAGTATTTGTTAGTAAACAAAACCCAGCTGATGTATCATTTGTTAGTAAACAAAACCCAGCTGATGTATCATTTGTTAGTAAACAAAAACCCAGCTGATGTAGCATTTGTTAGTAAACAAAAACCCAGCTGATGTAGCATTTGTTAGTAAACAAAACCCAGCTGATGTATCATTTGTTAGTAAACAAAACCAAGCTGATGTATCATTTGTTAGTAAACAAAACCCAGCTGATGTAGCATTTGTTAGTAAACAAAAACCCAGCTGATGTATCATTTGTTAGTAAACAAAAACCCAGCTGATGTAGTATTTGTTAGTAAACAAAAACCCAGCTGATGTAGCATTTGTTAGTAAGCAAAAACCCAGCTGATGTAGCATTTGTTAGTAAACAAAACCCAGCTGATGTAGCATTTGTTAGTAAACAAAACCCAGCTGATGTATCATTTGTTAGTAAACAAAACCCAGCTGATGTATCATTTGTTAGTAAACAAAACCCAGCTGATGTATCATTTGTTTGTAAACAAAACCCAGCTGATGTATCATTTGTTAGTAAACAAAACCCAGCTGATGTAGTTTTGTTTACTAACAAATACTACATCAGTTGAGTTTTGTTTACTAACAAATGCTACATCAGCTGGGTTTTTGTTTACTAACAAATGCTACATCAGCTTGGTTTTTGTTTATTAACAAATGATACATCAGCTGGGTTTTGTTTACTAACAAATGCTACATCAGCTGGGTTTTGTTTAATAAACAAAAACCAAGCTGATGTAGCATTTGTTAGTAAACAAAAACCCAGCTGATGTAGCATTTGTTAGTAAACAAAACTCAACTGATGTAGTATTTGTTAGTAAACAAAACCCAGCTGATGTATCATTTGTTAGTAAACAAAACCCAGCTGATGTATCATTTGTTAGTAAACAAAACCCAGCTGATGTATCATTTGTTAGTAAACAAAAACCCAGCTGATGTAGCATTTGTTAGTAAACAAAACCCAGCTGATGTATCATTTGTTAGTAAACAAAACCCAGCTGATGTAGCATTTGTTAATAAACAAAACCCAGCTGATGTATCATTTGTTAGTAAACAAAACCCAGCTGATGTATCATTTGTTAGTAAACAAAACCCAACTGATGTAGCATTTGTTAGTAAACAAAACCCAGCTAATGTATCATTTGTTAGTAAACAAAACCCAGCTGATGTAGCTTTTGTTAGTAAACAAAAACCCAGCTGATGTATCATTTGTTAGTAAACAAAACCCAGCTGATGTATCATTTGTTAGTAAACAAAAACCCAGCTGATGTATCATTTGTTAGTAAACAAAAACCCAGCTGATGTATCATTTGTTAGTAAGCAAAAACCCAGCTGATGTATCATTTGTTAGTAAACAAAACCCAGCTGATGTATCATTTGTTAGTAAACAAAACTCAACTGATGTAGTATATGTTAGTAAACAAAAACCCAGCTGATGTATCATTTGTTAGTAAGCAAAAACCCAGCTGATGTAGCATTTGTTAGTAAACAAAAACCCAGCTGATGTATCATTTGTTAGTAAACAAAAACCCAGCTGATGTATCATTTGTTAGTAAACAAAAACCCAGCTGATGTATCATTTGTTAGTAAACAAAAATGCAGCTGATGTATCATTTGTTAGTAAACAAAACCCAGCTGATGTATCATTTGTTAGTAAACAAAACCCAGCTGATGTATCATTTGTTAGTAAACAAAACCCAGCTGATGTAGCATTTGTTAGTAAACAAAAACCCAGCTGATGTATCATTTGTTAATAAACAAAAACCCAGCTGATGTATCATTTGTTAGTAAACAAAAACCCAGCTGATGTATCATTTGTTAGTAAACACAAACCCAGCTGATGTATCATTTGTTAGTAAACAAAAACCCAGCTGGTGTATCATTTGTTAGTAAACAAAAACCCAGCTGATGTATCATTTGTTAGTAAACAAAAACCCAGCTGATGTATCATTTGTTAGTAAGCAAAAACCCAGCTGATGTATCATTTGTTAGTAAACAAAAACCCAGCTGATGTATCATTTGTTAGTAAACAAAACCCAGCTGATGTATCATTTGTTAGGAAACAAAAACCCAGCTGATGTATCATTTGTTAGTAAACAAAAACCCAGCTGATGTATCATTTGTTAGTACACACAAAAATTGGACTATTGGTAAATTAAGTATAAATGAAAATATTTAAGATTATGTGTAAGTGGTTTGTATGGAGTGGGTTATTGAAATGAAATCTATCAGTATATGCTATATTTCAAAACAAAAAGCTATCGTTGATAGATCAGCATAGGTTTTGATGACGATAATTGACAGCTATTGGCGTCAATAAATGAAATGATAATAACATGATAAAATAACACTAGTGATATCTATGACATATGTAGGTTATTGTTTTGATTAGTTATTAACATGTATCAAATAAAACAAAATAAGAATATAACCTTCTTAAGTAGTATGATGCAGATACAGGTATATATTTACAACAAATGTGGATATATGAAGTAAATTGATGAAATTTGAGCTGCACTCAGCTCTGTAAAGGTTTTTCCTAGAAAACGTTGACTCTGCTTTATTGATTACATCATTTATTAACTTAACATAGATATAATATACATATATATCTTGGGGAAAATTCTACCGGTTAATTGTTAATGTCCTACTAACATTAAATTTTTCTATAGCCATTTATTTCTGTAGAAGACCTTATATGAAGAACTTAGTGCAAACATTGATGGAAACATCCTTTAATAGTTTTATTGTGTTTTGTTCTTTGTATTTTCTGTGGTCATGATCATATAGTGCATTGTAGTTGGATATGCAACTACCTATGCAATCAGTGTCTATCTAATGTGCATATCCATGGTACTTTTCCTCAAAAATGTTAATAATATTTAAATTAGATTTGGATCACGTGACTGCAGTATCAAGCTGGATGGATCGTTCATTAGAGTTATCAAATAATAGCATACAATTTGGAAATTCAATGTATCCATCAATGATTCGATAATTAAAAATTAATGTGGATTTCCACAAAGTTTTTCTTCTGCCAAAATTCAAACCATTTTGTTGTTTTGTAACAATTCTAGCCATTTCTTTGAAGTCAAGTGCATGCAAAAATGAACATTTTGTATTTAATGTGGGAACATTGAGTTTAGAAGAAAGAAATATGAAGTTAATCAACAGAATTACATCTATGATTGAGAAACTTATTTCATAAGTGTGGAAACAAAAATAATTTCATACCTTTTTTGCTTTTTCAACAGGCATAACTCTTAAATTTCTTCACAAAAAATATTGTTTTCGAACTCAACTCAGGTATTGGCCATGCATAGTTTGTGTATAGATTTAGTGAATAAAGATTTTAGAGTGCAAGCAAGATTTGATATGTACACCTCCGTCCACTCAGTTTTCATCAAACCATAAGCAAAGCACTAAGCTTAAAACATCCACATATCAAACTGATTTATCTTTTAAATTTATAAGTGATTGTGATCAGTTGATTAAATGCCAGAGGGGACACTTGGGAATGTGGTGTATAACTAAAAAATTCCTTGATTTCAGATTTGGTCCAGTGACTCCAGTGTGTCATTACTATTGTTCTTACTATGCAGTGTTACAAGTATATTCTTAATAACTTTATAATTTGTTATAATTGATTTTAATTTAACAGAGTGAAATGTATTTGCCTCATCCATGTCAATTTATTAAATAAATACTGTTTAATCTAAATGTTTACATATCTATATGACCAATCAATGATAAAAAATAATAACATGTACTCAGTAGTAAATTCCTTGTACAATTCACAAGTCAAGCTACAACTATGGACTATATTAGGAAGGGGGTTATAGTGTTTAACACCACTTTCAATATTTCAGTTTTAATGGTGGAGGAAACCGGGGAACTGGGAGAAAACCACTGACCTGCTATAGGTCACTTACAAACTTTATCACATAATGCTATATCGAGTGCACCTTGCAAGGAGCGGAATTCAACCCACACCTTAAGTGATGATAGGTACTAATTACATAGGTAGTTGTAAATATTAGAAAACTATTAAGAATGACTAAGCATAATCTACAGTCTTTGCGTTATTTTATTTTAACCTTACTTGCCCAAAAGCCAAATTTAGAAGAAGAAAAAAATTTATTCAAACAAATTCTTTGATAATTTTCACTTGTCCGAATCCAGATTTACATGTCCCAGGCTTCAGGCAAGTGGGTTAGCGTGAAGACTGATCTATATTTCAATCTTGTATTGTTGGTATTATTTCTCTTTGTTTTGTCAAATTAATTTAAACATATTGTACTGGTAAATATGCATGGATATCACAATATATAATAGAACATGGCCATTATGATGCAGAAATAAGCCCAACTCTCATATTAATCTGCTTGTTTCCCCAAAGCACATGAAAGTTTGAAAAATACACATACTTATTAAGCATACTCAATACATTTAACATCGTTTCAATAGCTGAAAATTAAAAGAAAGAAAAAAAGAGAGAAAAGGAAAATTGTATGTTGCTGTTTTTTGTTTGTTTGATGGTGTTCAACAATATTTCAGTTATTATCCCCTCGCCAACGAAGTTGCGAAGGGATATAGTAACGCTACCGTCCGTCCTTCTGTCCGTCCGTCACATCCTTGTGAAAACTATAGGATCAACATCCTTCAATAGATTTTGACCAAACTTGGTACATATTTAGTCCTTAAGAGAATCTGGAACCCTATTGATTTTCAAGGTCATAGGTCAAGGTCACTAGGTCAAATTTTTACCGCATAACATCGTTGTGAACACTCTAGAATCAACATTCTTCAATGGATTTTGACTAAACTTGGTACATACTTAGTCCTTAGGAGAGTCTGGAACCCTATTGATTTTCAAGGTCATAGGTCAAAGGTAAAGGTCACTTGGTAATTTTTTACCATGTAACATCCTTGTGAACACTCTAGAATCAACATTCTTCAATGGATTTTGACTAAACTTGGTACATAATTAGTCCTTAGGAGAATCTGGAACCCTATTGATTTTCAAGGTCATAGGTCAAAGATCAATGTCACCAGGTCAAATGTTTACCGCATAACATCCTTGTGAACACTCTAGAATCAAGATTTTGACCAAACTTGGTACATACTTAGACCTTAAGAGAATCTGGAACCCTGTTGATTTTCAAGGTCAAAGGTCAAGGTCACAGGGTTTAATTTTTAGGCGAGGGGATACGCCACGCTTTGCGTTGCCCTTGTTATAATTTAATGTTCTAAGTATTAAATTGATTTATTGAATTGATACATAAAGTCCACATTTTTCATTTCATTCCACATTTTACATCTGCCTTTTAAGGAGCGTCTGATTTGTACTCTGTAATTTCGGTATGTCTGAATAATGAACATTTATTTCAGTGCTTCATTTCCGCGAGAAAACATCGTATTGTTGAATATATTTGCCGTTGGTATTCATTCTTGCGCAGTCAGTCGACGAAGCAACTTTGGAAAGAAAAACCCACCCTTCCCTGTTTACCCTTTTTATAGGAAAAGATACTGCTGTGATTTATTTATTTTTCAGTATTGATGTCTGCAAGAACGTCATATTATTGGTTTCAGCGAGATGAAATGATGTTGAGAGGAGGCATTAGGGACCGACCATTTAACTTGAAAGGGGGGGGGGGGGGGTTATGGTTTTTTGTTTCGTTCAGAATTTTTTTTTCGGACAACACAAGAGATAGAATATTTATTTTTTTTTGTCGCGCTAACCGCGAAAAATTTTTCAAGAATTTAACATTAGGTTATATGACAAACACTCTGAATCAGATTTTTTTTTCCTCCACCAAAATCAGAATATTTTTTTCAACAACATTGGAAATCAGAATATTTTTTTTAGAACAAAACCATAACCCCCCCCCCCCCCCCCCCCCCCCTTCAAGTTAAATGGTCGTTCCCTTAGTTTGTACGACAGGCGGAATTTATCGTTGCAGTTGCTATGGATTATACCCAGCAATACGAGACTTTGTCACTGAACGGTTACCCTTCAGTGTGTAGCGTCAACCAAGTTTTATGTTGACAAGTTTTTTGTTTCATCTCGCTTAATATGACAAATTAAAACAGCCAAACAATATTTTGAAACAAATGTTGTTTGTTTTAAATAGCTGATAAAGCTATGGATTAAGAGCATGAGAATGTCGTCACTTTGCACGTCGTTTTTCAATGGGGTGATTATTAGTTTATGTTCAGGTGTTCTTTGAGTCAATCATTTATATTGGTTTATTTAATTTGATGGTTCATATCCAATAAATCATGGCGGTCAGTTTTATTGGTGGAGGAAACCAGAGGACCGGGAGAAAACCACCGACCTGTAGCAAGTCACTGACAAACTTTATCACATAATGTTGTACACCTCGCCCTGATCGAGATTCGAACTCACAACATCAGTGGTGATAGGCACTGATTGCATAGGTAGTTGTAAATCCAACTACCATACGATCATGGTCACGACAGCCCTTTGCACTCGGAATATAAAATCACATGATATATCCGAGTTATGGCAGTACATTTCCGTAAATGGTTCTTACAATTGAAAAGAAAAGGTATCTACAAATAGTGAAAATATATTTTGATATTTTAAGATGATTTCTTTTTTCATGGATATATTATTATAAAACTTACCTCTTCTTTTGATTTATATATGTTAAATTTTACAACTGAAATTAACAGATTATATCATGTGTACAGAGGTTGATAAATAATGAGTGAGAATAATTTTGTTTTCTTTCATAACAATATAGGAAATAAACAATTTACATATTTTCTACATTTTAAATATCACAAAAATTAAAACTTGTCGCCTTATCCCACACAAATTAATGTGTTAAAATCAAGCAATGAACATATGTCATATATATAACTTGTATGTGACTTGCGACAGTGGTTTTCTCTGGGTACTCCGGTTTCCTCCACCAAGAAAACTGACCACCACAATATAACAGAATTATTGTTGAAAGTGGTGTTAAGCACCATCAACCAACCAACCAAACCAATCTAGTTATATGTAAGGGTTGGTATTTTACTCACATGTGGAAAGCACTTGCATGACTGTATTATTGCATCGAGCAAGAGGGGAGGTTTAGGCCCATAAAACTAGTTTAACTCACCCACACTTTTTTCCATAGCCAACCCAGGAGGGTGGGCGGTCATGTATTTGTTTGTCAAGGGTATCATTTTTTTTTAGCTGCTCCGACTGTATGGTATTTGTTTTTTTCCATTTTATTATTAGCTCACCTGACCAAAGCCAGAAGGAACCCTAGGATCTAAAGTTTCACATAGGCTGCAATGGAGAAATTAAAGAAAAAGGTTTCTGTTGTATATATATCTTTATTCTCAAACTGATCATGCATAGTACATATATAGAGAAATTACAATGACAACAATAAATAAAAAATAGACTAAACCTTATACAAACTGTACAGATACAGAAGATAGACTGATGGTATTAGCAGGGAAGGAAGACAACTTTATTAAGATGAACAATAGATTACCATAGTTTTTGAAGGATTGGTTTTCATTTGCTAGTTATAACATTTTTGATTTTTTTTTTTAAATATTTGTATATTTTATTAAATGTTTTTGGAAATTTATGATAGTCAATAAAATCTTACCAAGTGTGTAATACAGCCTAAGAGAGCCTCTAGTTTGAGCTATTAGTATGATGTTGCTACAGTCTAATTACAGTTAGATGTTTTTTGTATCTTTAAAAAATTAATTTCTTTGGCGATACACTAACATCTAACTTTCTTCTGGAGATCACATCTTCTCCCTGTCTTCTGGAGATCACATCTCTGTCTTCTGGAGATCACATTTTCTCCCTGTCTTCTGGAGATCACATCTCCCTGTCTTCTGGAGATCACATTTTCTCCCTGTCTTCTGGAGATCACATCTACTCTCTGTCTTCTGGAGATCACATCTTCTCCCTGTCTTCTGGAGATCACATCTTGGTATCTTCTCCCTGTCTTCTGGAGATCACATCTTGGTATCTATTGTCTTTCTTCTGAAGATCACATCTTGGTATCTTCTGTCTCTCTCCTGATCACGTACATCTTGGTATCTCTCTATTGTGTTGTGTACCTCCTGCAAATCTGACTCACAATTTAGCAGCTATTTAAGATGTTCAAGATTGTTCAATTACCACAGATTGCAAACTGTTAGCAAATTTTATGATAACTATGGAAAACTTCCTGGTCGTCAGTGTGGTTTCTAATCCATCTGGACTGAAAGTCCGTGTGAAGTCATCACTCATTTTCCTTTGTCCATCTGTACACTTTTTACTTGTCTGTAATCACTGTTGTTTGATGTTTATTTCATTTGGTAACCACTAACAGCATTCAGTATTAGGTCATGTCGGGTAACCTTTCATTTACGTTCAGAATCTCAACTTAACAGAATTTGCAACACAGTGTAAATGTCCCAATATTTCATAGGAAGAGTTTGAAGATACCAATGGGGTTATCAGAAGCCATAATACGACTAGGACAGACAATACAATGGCCAAAAGAAGGACAGACAATACAATGGCCAAAAGAAGGACAGACAATACAATGGCCAAAAGAAGGACAGACAATACAATGGCCAAAAGAAGGACAGACAATACAATGGCCAAAAGAAGGACAGACAATACAATGGCCAAAAGAAGGACAGACAATACAATGGCCAAAAGAAGGACAGACAATACAATGGCCAAAAGAAGGACAGACAATACAATGGCCAAAAGAAGGACAGACAATACAATGGCCAAAAGAAGGACAGACAACACAATGGCCAAAAGAAGGACAGACAATACAATGGCCAAAAGAAGGACAGACAATACAATGGCCAAAAGAAGGACAGACAATACAATGGCCAAAAGAAGGACAGACAATACAATGGCCAAAAGAAGGACAGACAATACAATGGCCAAAAGAAGGACAGACAATACAATGGCCAAAAGAAGGACAGACAATACAATGGCCAAAAGAAGGACAGACAATGCAATGGCCAAAAGAAGGACAGACAATACAATGGCCAAAAGAAGGACAGACAATACAATGGCCAAAAGAAGGACAGACAATACAATGGCCAAAAGAAGGACAGACAATACAATGGCCAAAAGAAGGACAGACAATACAATGACCTAAAGAAGGACAGACAATACAATGGCCAAAAGAAGGACAGACAATACAATGGCCAAAAGAAGGACAGACAATACAATGACCTAAAGAAGGACAGACAATACAATGGCCAAAAGAAGGACAGACAATACAATGACCTAAAGAAGGACAGACAATACAATGGCCAAAAGAACGACAGACAATACAATGGCCAAAAGAACGACAGACAATACAATGGCCAAAAGAAGGACAGACAATACAATGGCCAAAAGAAGGACAGACAATACAATGGCCAAAAGAAAAAGGACAAAAAGACAAACAATGATCTACAGAACACAACACAGGAAACTAAAGACCGAGCAACAACACGAACCCAACAACAAAATCAGGGGTAAACTTATGTGCTCCGGAAGGGTGAACAGTTCTTGTTCCACTATTGATCTGTTGATTGAAATGTAACCTCTGTCATATTCTTGTGTCAATTTACCGGTATATTATGAATAGCATTAAATGAAGCTATTATACATGAATTTCCATACAATATTAATAGCCACATTTTGTTTTATTTCAGTTGAAATTTACAGCTACAACTCTTTTTACTTAGTTCTGAAATCATGAAATTTAGAAGACCGTGTTTAGATATAAATTAATAAAGATAAGTTTTGTTTTGTCAAATATTATTTCCATTTTACCATAGAAAATCACATTTCTTTCATTTCTCAAACACGACCTGACTTCTATACCAAAGTTGATCAGCAAATCAAGTTAAGTACAGTGTTAATTTTGTGGGGCAAATATTTATGGTGGTTGGCCAAAAGAAATACTAAATAGTATGAATGAAATATTTTTATAGTGATTATGATAAAAAGAATTTGCCAAAATGTTATTGTGTACCCTGTTCAATCAATTTAATAAAAATATACCTAAAAAAATTAACAAACTATTTAGCAATACCACCCTAGCACATGTATTTTTATTACATTATACATGCAGTAACAAATGAAAATAAAATGAAAGAAAAATGTTGGAGATTAGTATCATAATCTCGTTGTCAAATTAAGTTTTAAGCATGTGTGTAAGCTACATTGCACATTGAAAACATGTATATGTACATTTACTCAAATACTTTTGTTTTATATTACAGTAAGGATAATAGTAAATAAAAGAGTTGTACTTTTATATACCTGTAATATAACAATGTCAAAATATGTCACCTTTTTTTAATCTGGATTAATTGGAATTAAGATACAAGTTCAACAAAATATCTTAAAATATCAAAAAGGTTTAAAGACAAACTTTAACAAAATTATAATCTCCTCCATGTCGTCTTAACTATTTTTGAAAGTCACAAGGTCATGGTGAATACCGGACCATAACTCAATCTTGTTTACTCAGCAATTAAGGTTTTATTATACTAGTTAAGAGAGGTTACAGGCATTATTGTGGTCAGCAAAAGATTTCCACCATTGACAGAAAAGATTTAAGAGATTATTTAAGGTTTGTTCAGACTGGTTTAAAATGGTATAACTCAATAATTATTGGTTCCGAGATAACATGGGTGAAAGGAAACCAAAAGGACCAATGACTTTTTTAAGTTTAAGTTGGATTTACATGCAATTTTCCCATGAATTCCATAAAAATAATACTTTATGAAATATGGCAACAGAACTTGTATAGCTTTTACTGTTTCCAAGATGGTAAAAAAGGGGTAAAATTTTTTCTTTAGATTCATTATGAAACTTCTACTTGTACTAGAGTGGACCTAGATCTAATGATTTTCTGAGATAAAAAGGGTCAAAGATTTTAAATTTTAAAATATTATTATCCAAAAAAGCTGTGCATATATAAAGTTTTAATTATCAAACTCTGAATAGGGATTACACACAAAATGAAGCTGTGCATCTACTGAATAAGATTCTATGCATATTGATGATCACATCGTTATTTGATGGAAAAAAGATATATAAGATTTTTAATATTGTACACCTACACATGAGCAGCTTAACTTTCTTATAGTTTAATAGTGTACACCTACACATGAGCAGCCTAACTTTCTTATAGTTTAATATTGTACACCTACACATGAGCAGCCTAACTTTCTTATAGTTTAATATTGTACACCTACACATATACAGCCTAACTTTCTTATAGTTTAATATTGTACACCTACACATATACAGCCTAACTTTCTTATAGTTTAATATTGTACACCTACACATGTACAGTCTAACTTTCTTATAGTTTAATATTGTACACCTACACATATACAACCTAACTTTCTTATAGTTTAATAGTGTACACCTACACATGTACAGCCTAACTTTCCTATAGTTAAATATTGTACACCTACACATATACAGCCTAACTTTCTTATAGTTTAATAGTGTACACCTACACATGTACAGCCTAACTTTCTTGTAGTTAAATATTGTACACCTACACATATACAGCCTAACTTTCTTATAGTTTAATAGTGTACACCTACACATGTGCAGCCTAACTTTCTTATAGTTTAATATTGTACACCTACACATATACAGCCTAACTTTCTTATAGTTTAATAGTGTACACCTACACATGTACAGCCTAACTTTCTTATAGTTTAATATTGTACACCTACACATATACAGCCTAACTTTCTTATAGTTTAATAGTGTACACCTACACATGTACAGCCTAACTTTCTTATAGTTAAATATTGTACACCTACACATATACAGCCTAACTTTCTTATAGTTTAATAGTGTACACCTACACATGTGCAGCCTAACTTTCTTATAGTTTAATATTGTACACCTACACATGTACAGTCTAACTTTCTTATAGTTTAATATTGTACACCTACACATGTACAGCCTAACTTTCTTATAGTTAAATATTGTACATCTACACATGTGCAGCCTAACTCTCTTATAGTTAAATATTGTACACCTACACATGTGCAGCCTAGCTTTCTTATAGTTTAATATTCTACACCTACACATGTGCAGCCTAACTTTCCTATAGTTTAATATTGTACACCTACACACATACAGCCTAGCTTTCTTATAGTTCAATATTGTACACCTACACGTGTACAGCCTAACTTTCTTTTAGTTATATAATGTACACCTACATGTGTACAGCCTAACTTTCTTATTGTTAAATATTGTACACCTACATGTGTACAGCCTAACTCTCTTATAGTTAATATTGTACATCTACACATGTGCAGCCTAGCTTTCTTATAGTTTAATATTGTACATCTACACATGTACAGACTAACTTTCTTATAGCTAAATATTGTACATCTACACATGTGCAGCCTAGCTTTCTTATAGTTTAATATTGTACACCTACACATGTACAGACTAACTTTCTTATAGTTAAATATTGTACATCTACACATGTGCAGCCTAACTCTCTTATAGTTAAATATTGTACACCTACACATGTGCAGCCTAACTTTCTTATAGTTAAACATTGTACACTTACACATGTGAAGCCTAACTTTCCTATAGTTTAATATTGTACACCTACAGATATACAGCCTAACTTTCTTATAGTTAAATATTGTACACTTACACATGTGAAGCCTAACTTTCCTATAGTTTAATATTGTACACCTACATGTGTACAGCCTAACTTCCTAATAGTTTAATATTGTACACCTACACATGTACAGCCTAACTTTCGTATAGTTTAATAGTGTACACCTACACATGTACAGCCTAACTTTCTTATAGTTAAATATTGTACACCTACACATGTGTACAGCCTAATTTTCTTATTGTTAAATATTGTACACCTACACATGTGTACAGCCTAATTTTCTTATTGTTAAATAGTGTACACCTACACATGTACAGCCTAACTTTCTTATAGTTAAATATTGTACACTTACACATGTGAAGCCTAACTTTCTTATAGTTAAATAGTGTACACCTACATGTGTACAGCCTAACTTTCTTCTAGTTTAATAGTGTACACCTACACATGTACAACCTAACTTTCTTATAGTTAAATATTGTACACCTACACATGTGTACAGCCTAATTTTCTTATTGTTAAATATTGTACACCTACACATGTGTACAGCCTAATTTTCTTATTGTTAAATATTGTACACCTACACATGTGTACAGCCTAATTTTCTTATTGTTAAATAGTGTACACCTACATATGTACAGCCTAACGTTCTTATAGTTAAATATTGTACACCTACACATGTGTACAGCCTAATTTTCTTATTGTTAAATATTGTACACCTACACATGTACAGCCTAACTTTCTTATAGTTGAATATTGTACACCTACACATGTACAACCTAATTTTCTTAAAGTTAATATTGTACACCTACACATGTACAGCCTAACTTTCTTATAGTTTAATATTGTACACCTACACATGTGTACAGCCTAATTTTCTTATTGTTAAATATTGTACACCTACATGTGTACAGCTTAACTTTCTTATAGTTAAATATTGTACAACTACATGTGTACAGCTTAACTTTCTTATAGTTTAATATTGTACACCTACACATGTACAGCCTAACTTTCTTATAGTTAAATATTGTACACCTACACATGTGCAGCCTAGCTTTCTTATAGTTAAATATTGTGCACCTACACATGTGCAGCCTAACTTTCTTATAGTTAAATATTGTACACCTGCACATGTACAGCCTAACTTTCTTATAGTTAAATATTGTACACCTACACGTGTACAGCCTAACTTTCTTATAGTTAAATATTGTACACCTACACATGTGCAGCCTAACTTTCTTATAGTTAAATATTGTACACCTACACATGTGCAGCCTAACTTTCTTATAGTTAAATATTGTACACCTACACATGTGCAGCCTAACATTCTTATAGTTCAATATTGTACACCTACATGTGTACAGCCTAGCTTTCTTATAATTAAATATTGTACACCTACACATGTACAGTGTAATTTTCTTATAGTTTAATATTGTACACCTACACGTGTACAGACTAACTTTCTTATAGTTAAATATTGTACACCTACACATGTGCAGCCTAACTTTCTTATTGTTAAATATTGTACACCTTCACATCTGCAGCCTAACTTTCTTATAGTTAAATAGTGTACACCTACGTGTACACAGCCTTTTGTCAACATGTGTCAATGAGAATTCTTCTTTTTTTTTAGAAATGGATTTTGTTGCCTCACTGTAGCATCCATTTCTTACTAAATATTTCTGAAAATGATTGTGATGACATCTTTGTAACATACTGAGAGTAATTTCGAATATCGTAGCAGATATATCTTGAAGGGTGGGGGCTTACAATTACATGTGGTCAGCAATATAAAATAAGATGAATATTAAGGTAACCCTGTGCTATTTTTAAGTGGGCCTAGATGATGCTCAGAATACTTGCAGTCTTATAACAATTTAGCAAGCTCTTTCATGCAGTTTTTATTTTGAGGAGTAGAATTTTGTTCTCGTTCCATTCTCGTTCCATTATCCAACTGAAGGAATTGGACACGTTCCCTTTGGTCTTGTTCTTATATGTGATAAGAATAACAAATTAGCATAATGTTAACAATTTGCACCTTTCAGAAAGGATTGGTATCTGTGAATTCAGTGATTAATATTAACCATCTGCGTAAAACAATGGGGCATTTAAGATAAGATGTTAAGACAGGTCAACAATATAATCAATCGGAAGAACCACTTTCTGTACAACATCCAAAAGACAGGAAATGCAACAATAAAATTAATGAAGATATACAATAATGAGTTACATTTTAGCACAATTTTCTTTGCCGCTGAATTAAAATTGAGGTTGTCATTGTATTTCATGTCAGATAAGGTCACCATAATGACATTTAATACTGGATTAAAAATTTACTTCATAGTTCCGGATTTTGATGTCTGCTAGTACTTCCGTGTTAACACAATGTTCAGTTCGACTTTACTCCCATCTATGTGTAGTGGGTGTATGCTTAATTTATGTTATTTTTATTTATTTACTTATGATGGTGTCTAGCACGATTTCAATGTCAGATGATGTCGTTTATCAGGAGCACGAGTGCCGCCACCGGAGTAGGAACTGTCTACCCTTCCGGAGCACCTGAGTTCATCCCCTGCTTATCATGGTGTTCAGGTTTCTCTATCCAAGCTTGCTCATCTTTATGGGGGTGTTGATGAGTCATTAAAATATGGCAGTTTTATTTCGAAAGGGGGTTTAAAAGGGACCCAAATTCTGCATATTTGGTAATATGTATAAACAAATTTTTTTTTGTCTTTATCGCAATAGAGCTACATGTAATATTTTCTTTTTATGCTAATATTCGTACAATTGAGAACAAACTTGTCTTTCGAATACCTTAGTTTCAGTTCGATTCTCCTTTTTAAACAGGGTTACTCTATCAAGCTGCAACCTTTCAGGAACACCATCAGTTGTTATACTTTTGTGTATCAAAAAGGTTAAAGAAGATACTATTATATCTGCAGTAAAGTTTTAAACAAATGGATCTATTCCATCCAGTTCGGTAGATGTATTTATATTTAAATGTACATAAAAATAATTACCAAGCCAGGTAAGTGAGCGGTTATGTCTGTGCGTTAGGGGTATCGATGTTTCCTGTTTCTACGATTTTGATATTTGATTTTGGAATTGTTTTGACAGTGTGGCTTTTTATTGAAAGGCTGAGTTCAAGCACTTCATATATACAATGTATTCACATGTGTATAGTGGTATATCGTTACGATAGTTTTAAAAGGCTAATTTGTGATGGAGTTTATTCACCCTTTTTAAAACTTAGAATATATTATCAAATAGTTTCAGCAAGTAAATACTCATACATTCTATAAAGGGAATTCTGCAAATTTTGTATAGTTGCCTATTACCAAATGGAAATTTACATATCGCTACGGCAATTTGATAGTACCATTTTCGAAGTCGTCATTTCACCTTTTGACTTCCCATATTTTCTATGAAAAACATGTAGGTTGAGATAGACATTTCGGTCCGTGTCATTTTATCTTTGATTTCAGATTTATAACTACTATATTAATATTTTCAAGTTGCTAATTTACACATAAGATCATTTCTAAAATAAGTTTTATTTTTTCATTAAACTACATAGATTTAACGTTGGATCTAAATATGTGATTCTTTGTCGAATCATAGGAGAGGAAAAATATTAGTAATGGTCAATAATGTAAGAAGAAACAATTCCACCCGAGGGTTAACATTTTCTTTCATTAGAACCCTGATTATCATCGTTTCTTACTTAAATAAAAACGTAGATATCTAATTTAGTGAGCACGACGCGTTTTTGGAATAACCATTATCAGGTATGCTTGATGTCTACAGATTGGTTAGGGTTATGTTGTATAACCCCACTTTCAACAATATTTCAGTTATATCGTGGCGGTCAGATTTATTGGTGGATAAATCCACTGACCTGCCGTAAGTTACTGACAAAATTTATCACATAATGTTGTATCGAGTACACCTCACCTGATCGGGATTCGAACTCATAATGTTAGTGGTGATCGGCACGGATTGCATAGGTAGTTGTAAACCCAACTATCATGTATACGATAACGACCACGACGACCCCCCAAAAGATTGGAAAGCCACATAATTTAAAAGTCGTCTTTGGGAGGAAGTAATCAGAGGGCATAAATAAGATAGTCAAAATTAGCTAATGTTATCTATGCCTGAGGGAGATTGAAAGGGGAACCCTTGGGTGGAATGACTGATTATTATGATATCGTATCCGACCACAATTTATTTAATTGTGATAATAAATGTAGAAGATTCCAACAGTAATCCAATGCACAAGATGTTCATTTTCCGGATCATGCAACTGTTGAAAAGTTTCTATCCTATTCAATTTGCCCAATCCCGAACTCATTCTATGACGATTAAAGCCTGAAAATTATCCCTTTTGGACTGGATTTAAAGTCAAAACCACAGACTCCCGTCCTTGTTGCACACTTATTACATGCTCACCGGTTGCCACGCGATGTGGACACTATTTACACAACCACGAAAATGTATGAACATGTCAGACATTGTACAAGGACATTCAATGCAGACTTTTGATTAACAACTTTATTAGGCAGTATTACATATCAAATGGTTTTGAATTTTATATTTTGAAACTTTGTGGATTCGACACCATATCTTGTTATGCAGATTTCATTGCACAGTTATTGGGTGATATGGATCTTCGTGATCTGTTGGTTGATTCTGGAGTGTATGCTGATTGCACTGTTGGCCATATGCTTTCCGGAAAGATAGCAAAGCTGTTTTAACTGGGATTGGACTTTTATATATAACTCATTTATTATCATTAGTTCTTCAGTTTTGAGTTAAACGCGAGTCTTTACTTTAAGGACTGGGTGGGATATGCTCCTTAGTTCACATACTTGATCAGATAGCAATTGTGAATGCACCCTTTCATAGTTTGCCATTTCTAGAACAACCCATTTTATAGATGGCATGACATTGCTGCAATCCATGAATGCTAAGCATAGAACATGTGTTGAGCTAGCAATTGAATTTGTCCGCAATCAGCATGCGTTGTTTACTTCTACATTTGCCAGATGACTGAAAGAAGGTGAGGTTTCAGTTATACCGTGGCGGTCAGTTTTATTGGTGGAGGAAACCGGAGAAAACTGCCGACCTGTCGCAAGTCACTGACAAACTTCATCACATAATATATAGAGTATACCTCGCCTGTGAGGATTCGAACTCACAACGTTAGTGGTGACAGGCAACTGATTGTTCAATATAAGAAAAGCAATAGTCTCAGCTCAGGTGAAAACAAGAGGTTCCTGATCAGATTTCTTGGGGATTGTACTGTCATGTAAAAATTGCTGTGTCAAAATGAATCAATATTCTACGTTGCTGGTTCATGTCAATATCCTGAGACGGTGAACATAATAGGTCCAAATGTGTAGGTGAGCACACAGAAAGACGCAGATACTTGTGATTCTGCATGTCGTGTATGTTGGCAGGTGTTTTAAGGAATATAACAAAAAGGTCAAAGTGTGTGAGGTCTTCAGACATAGACCTTCTCGCGTTAATAATGCATTACTTGCCTAAGATGACTAACACTTCCAAATTATGGTTTCAAATAAGAATTATTACTAACATTAAATAATGTGTCGACGTTATATTTATGTACATGATTGTGCAAATCATTGAATTCAGATGTGCGCGACATCTTACCAGTAACCCATGGTCTTGCAGGGTGTGATACCACACTGTTTTTCTTTGAATCGACAAAACATCTGCTTAATAAAAGTGAAATAAACCCCCGATCAATTTAGTAGCTTGTCCATGATAGCTAGATCAGACATAAATGATTCAGTCGATGGCAACCACAAATTAATAACAAAGCTGCATGATCCAAAAGGAAAATCAAAGCGTTGATATAATTATCTCAATAAATTCCGTCTTACATTAGCGACGTAAAAATTCGTCTGGATCGAACATGGCGGAATGAACAGATGATTACAATTACTCCGATGGAAAAGTGTATTGTAAGTATATTGTATGAAAGCGGCCACTTGGATTTGGGTTCATTTGTTAAAAGTATGTCCTGGTATGCCAATGTTCTATGTTCTTTACAAACAAAAATCGGGATGAATACACATGAAGCTAGGGTTGTTATTGGCTTCCGTCTTCAGTATGACTAGAAAGAAGGCATAGTTGTTTTGTTTGAGGGTTAAATATCATCAAACTTTCATCAGGCCTTGGTTTGCACTTACAAAGGTAAATCAGTTTGCAGTATGGGCTGTGTTTGTTTTGAACAGATTTTGTCCTCTAAAGGGTTTTGTTCATTTCCAGCATTAAAAGGGGTCTTCGTGGTCGCGACCGTATGGTTGGAATAGCAACTATATATGCAATAAGTGCACATCACTACTAACGTTGTGAGTTCGATCCCGGCTCAGGTGAGATGTACTCGATACAACATTGTGTGATAAAGATTGTTAGTGACTTGCGACAGGTCTGTGGTTTTTCGGATACTCCGGTTTTCTCCACCAATAAAACTGACCGCCACGATATAATTGAAATATTGTTGAAAGTGTCGTTTAATTACCATATCCATAATCGTAACCCCTTCCGGCATTAAACCTCTGTCACAGTGTCCATACTGCAATGTTGGATATTAGTAACAATATTATTTAATCAAAGATGGGATGGATTTTATTTAAATAATTGGAAAACGGACTTTTTCGAAATGAAAAGTTGTAATCCAACATATCTCAATTCTATCAATTTCTAGAACTGATCAAACTGAATGAAACCAGATCAATATGTAGAGATGTTTAACCATGAGTAACCTTTAGCATGAACGCGATTTATGATAAATAATATCAGGTTTCTTCATTCTGTGAAAAATACTTCCAGTGGAAATTAGTCCATGGTATGTTGTTTCGGAAGACACTATGAGGAATCTCTGTGAGCAACGAGCGATGTTTGTGATATTTTCTGTGAACGTATTGTTGGTCTTTTTGAGATGAATTGAATCTGTCTAGATTATATTTTGTATTGTTTGCGTACTGGTGATTCGGGTATCAAGAAGTTTTGGTATGAAATGTCATTACTAGTTTAACACCGCCACATCGTTCTCATGTCACAAGCCAAGCTTTCGATTTCTGTGTTTTTGAGATTGACGTTTGTGAGTGGGTGGTTCGTGTTTTCTCATGTCACAAACCAAGCTTTTGATTTCTCTGTTTTTGAGATTTACGTTTGTGAGTGGGTGGTTCGTGTTTTCTCATGTCACAAGCCAAGCTTTTGATTTCTGTGTTTTTGAGATTGACGTTTGTGAGTGGGTGGTTGGTGTTTTCTCATGTCACAAGCCAAGCTTTTGATTTCTGTGTTTTTGAGATTTACGTTTGTGAGTGGGTGGTTCGTGTTTTCTCATGTCACAAGCCAAGCTTTTGATTTCTGTGTTTTTGAGATTGACGTTTGTGAGTGGGTGGTTCGTGTTTTCTCATGTCACAAGCCAAGCTTTTGATTTCTGTGTTTTTGAGATTGACGTTTGTGAGTGGGTGGTTCGTGTTTTCTCATGTCACAAGCCAAGCTTTTGATTTCTGTGTTTTTGAGATTGACGTTTGTGAGTGGGTGGTTCGTGTTTTCTCACATCACAAGCCAAGCTTTTGATTTCTGTGTTTTTGAGATTGACGTTTGTGAGTGGGTGGTTCGCGTTTTTTTTTTGTTTTTTTGTTTTTGTTGGTACAATTGTTTTGTACAGTGTTGCATTGTGGCTGCAGTCGAAAAATCTCAATATTGGATAATGTTGAACATTTAAGAAACATTACAGTGATCAAATCGTGCTGTAACAGTGTTATGATGTTATGCTGATTGTCGGTTAAATGACTTCGTTTGATATATCACGTACTCAATCACACTATGCAAATACCCAAATATACAAATTCTCCAGTCAGTGATACAGGCTCAATTGAGCCTCTGGTTTATATTTTACAACAGTTCAATAATATATACATATGGAATTTCAAAGTATTTGTTCACCTTCGAACCAAATTGTCTACAAACAAACATTTTATTTGTATGTACATCTACGTGACCAGGTAAATAAAAACTCAAAATAAACAACCTTGACACTATCAATATATAAATATAATCACAAAGCAAACAAAGTATAACTTATATGTACTAAATAACTACCAAATCAATGGAAAAATTTCCATTGACATTTACTTCACAATTATATAAAGTCGTTATTTCCATTGACATTTATTTCACAATTATATAAAGTCGGTTTTCAAAGATATACAATAAAATGTGCTTTAAGATTTACATGAAATTATGTCTAAATTTTTATTTCCAGTCCAATTTCGACTGTTTTCACTTCACTTGTATTTTTCATTATCATCATCATCATCTTCCTCTGGAATACTTCCAGTAAGAGCTGGGTAAAAGACGGACGTTTAAGCTCTGTGTACAAAACTGGACTTATACCAAATCTTGTCGAATTCATGGTTTTCATTTTTAGTGCAGTCAAATTGTCTACGTGCACATTTTCCCAACGAATTCATTTGTCAATAAAAAGTAAATCAGTAAGCAGGAATGATTGGATGACTTGACTAGTTATGTATTATACATACATTAAGATGAGTAATATTTTTATACAGTTGTGTATTAGCAGTTTGTATTGGCTACAACTAGGAAATGAAAATCGTTACACGATCATAAACATTTTCTGTAACACACTGTCACCTAGCAAGACACAATCATATAAACCTATTAATATACCGAGGAGACGAGATGTCCCCTATAATATGACAATAAATTGTTATTATATAAAACCATCTATAAATATTTATCATGGATGTATGTTTCTATTCGATGCTCTAGGCAATATTACAAGGCTTAGGGAAGATTTTTTCGCTTTGTCATAGATAATCATTCAATTAAACTGTCATCTACATGTTTTGACAGCCATAACCAGTTACTTTTCACGCTTGGGTTGACCAACTATTAGTCCTTAAAGAATACACTAATGGAAAATTATATGTCGTGTAAGAACTTTAATTGTTTTCAGAAAATACATTGTTTTATAGAGCAGAACTGTATCGATTTAACATGCAACATATTTCAGTTTTATTACATCGTTGTCAGAATGAGACTATTCCCCAATAGAACTTCATATATATCATGATAACGATTTATTATTATATTTTTTGCTACAAAATAGACGAATAAAGAAGTGAGAATTAAATATAGAAGCGTATATTCCATCAAAATGACATTTATTTATGACGAGGGATCCTCGTTACCATTAGATGAAGGAGAAACAAAATAATCCTATATTCCTTTGTTTGTATATATATATTCCAGAAAGAGGTTAGAACTGATTTATGTCAGAGGAAGTTGATAGGCAGCTAAATATAATAACATTTTTAGAACAAGACATCTACACCTGCGTGACTGCTATTGCATGGCATTTTTAATACAATGTGTAAAGTTGTATCAATGAAATATACCTATGCTTTCTTATATCGGCCAGTACCAAATATTATAAAATTCACGATCCATCATGTGGTGCTAAAATTTGCAGTATGCATACATATAAAGAAGATCAGCATACTATCTTGAATATTAAATGTGTTATACAACATAATTACTTCCCCCAAATTTCTTCATGATATAGTGCATGTACAATTAACTTCTCCTTCAGTATCGTAATATACCTTTACTAAGGGGACATCCATTTTAGAAATTTCTTCTTTAGGGTAGGGGTGGGATTGGTAATTTCACCAATTTATGTAAAGATAATTACAAAAGTTCCACACAAATACCTAACATAGTAGAATTATACAAAATTATCCAATCTTTATATAAAATTGACACAAACACAAGGAAAAAGAGTTTGAAGATACCAAAGGGGTAATCAGAATCTGTAAATCGAAGGACAGACAACACAATGGCAAAAAGAAATATATGTGATGAGAAAAAGTGAACACATTTGCACATGGTATACATGGTATTTATTCAGTTCATTGTCAAATGTAGAGTCTAATAATAGCATAGGGATAGCTGCCCATGCAATGCTGATATATGTATATTTCTCTTTTTAGCATTTGATTAAATATAATTACATCAAATGGCTATTGATTGCATTACAAAACGTCATAGACCTAATTGTGCTAATAGATTATTAATATAATATTATTGATACCACAGCTGATGTACATGGTATAATAAATCGAAACACATTTCATATTTCATATACATTGGAATGATAGAAAGACAAAAAGAAAAAGCATGTCTATCTTTTTTACAACCCTGAAATGTAACAAGAAGAGTTTGAAGATACCAAAGGGGCAATCATAATCCGTAAATAGAAGAAGAACAGAAAACACAATGGCCAAATGAAAAAGGACAAAAGGACAAACAATGATCGATAAAACATACAAATTAAACTAAAGATTGAGTAACACGAACCACACGAATAACCGGGGGTGAACTCAGGTGCTCTGGAAAGGTAAGCAGTTCCTACTCCACTAGTGGCACCCGTCGTGTTAAAATAGTTACAAACCCGGTGATAAGTCATGAAAGAGGAAAGGACCGGGAAGTGTGAAGGACAAGTGGAACATATCCGTTGTCATTTATGACACAGGTATTCCAAATGAGGAATTATGTTTTTCAGAAGAAATAAACCGATTTTAATAATTGGTGTAATTTCCTCATTTGGAATAATTTTCTATTGCAATAATAGCTTTCACCAGTACTAGATAGAAATATAAATTTAAAACTTAGTCTCTGGTTGAAAAACATTAGTATTATACTGGTGTCAGTTGTCCCCCATTGACGTGTAAACGGCAAAGTTGAAAATAAAAGTCCTGAACTGATATGATTAGCAGTGGTTTATGAGAATCTGGTTTGTAATGTTTGGTTAAATTACATCAAGTATATTAATGGGCGTTGCAGAAGATGGACGACGATGCAAGGCGACATGGTGATAGTAGTGCCAAACAGTGCCACAGAAGTGACACAGAAAATGTATGAATTCAATATATGAATTGGTGTGAAGTATGTCAAATCATGGAGGTATGATGTGTATATAGTAAACTGGGTGGCATTGTTTATTAAATTGACGTTAAACTTAATTATGTACTAAGGACCAAATTAGGAAATATATTAGCCATGTTTGTTTGTATGGGGAAAACAGGAAGGTTTCTTGCCCATTTCAGGCGCAATAGGGCAACGGATAAGGGTAATAACAAAATTACCGAACTCCGAGCAATCTTACAAAGGGAAAGTCAAAACTCATAAGTATATAAATAGACAAAATCAGTCAACAGCCGGAAAACTGTGAAAACCGTAATGACCCTGACTTGGTACAGGCATTTCTAAAGAAATGGTGGGTTGAATCAGATTTTAAAGCGCCAAACCTCCCCCTTTCATTACGGTTCAAAGTTTCCGGCTGTCACTATAACAGTATTTATAACAATACTTGAACAAAACAGGTAAAACAATTGTCATAACAGCACCAAACTCAGTGAAGTGAATGTCAAAAAGATTTTTACGTCACACATTGATAAAAAAAATATTTTTGACATTTTTGTTTTTGACCACTTATCTTTATACATTTTCACTATATGAAAATCCATCGTTTATAATCTTTTCTGCAGAGACGGAATATATTTCGACAAGATCTTGGTATCGGAATATAAACTTTTTAAGAGATCGAATGAGGCGAATATTTTTATAGCCCTGGTCCAGTAGCCTGTTTCTCAGATGAAGATGACGTTTCAGGAAATCAGAATAATTGCTACTGGCCCTTGCATAGCGAATCAATTGCGAGATGTAAACACCATATTCCTTGAGAAGCTGGTATATTGCTGCACATATTTGGAAAATTTATGATTTTAAAATTGAAGTCGTCCCGTTTATCATATATTTTAGTACTGATTTGACCACTGTCGTCAAATTCAAGGTATAAGTTCAAAAATGATGCGGACGAAGCGGTATCTGTGGTCTCTTTAACTTCCAGCTCTGGAGGATATATCAATGGAAGAAATTCTGCAAATCTAGAATTATTGATAGATAAAACGTCATCAATATACCTGTATGTGAAATTAAAGGCTCTAGCCTCATGCACTTTCTTATCTTTTACAAGCTTTTGAAGAAACTCCGACTCGCATGAGTATAAAATTAAATCGGCTAGAAGAGGAACACAATTCGTACCCATTGGTATGCCGACGACCTGCTGAAACAGTATCCCTCCAAAGGAGACAAATATGTTATCGATGAGGAACTCCAGCATACTGATCACTTGTTCCTCGGAGTAGCATGTTTTATCTTTTTGAACTTTGTTTGAAAAATATGTGGAATTGTAGCCTAACACAACAAATTTTGAGCCATAGTTTCTATGACTGAAGGCTTTGTGAATTATTTCTTTTAAGCGGGTTTTTAATTTGTCATGCGGTAGGGCGGTATATAGAGTTGAAAAATCAAGAGTTTTAATGGAGGATACCTGAGAGAAAGATCTTGATTTAAGGTTATCCAAAAGATCTTTAGAGTTTTTCAAAATCCACATGTGATTTATGCCACTACGCGATTAAACAGTTTCACAATATTTCTGTTGTCCCTCTTTTACTGTAGACAGAATCTTTGTCAGGTGAATAGACAATTCTTTCGTCGAATAAGTTGATGATCCCGCTATGTACCTTTCTTTGTATGGTGTCTTATGGAATTTAGGTATCCAATATATATAGGGTAAATCCTCAGACTCTTTACCAGAGGGAATGTTCAAAGAGGTCATGAATGATCTGTGGTTAGCTAGGATTTCATCTTTGTCGAACGAAGTAGGTTTGTATGTGGTATTACTAGAGGTGTTGTTATTTCGGAAACAATTGATATTTTCCTTAGGTAATTGTATTTATTTATTATTAAATAAATCATATAAACACACTGCCCTTGTATGTCCAATAATACATGCTATTGGCAGTTAAAATACTCAATTGTATTCAATTAATATTTTATCTGGCATAGAGAATAAAAATAGCTAAATAATGATTGCTTTAAAGGAATATCTAAGTTTTTATTACAATATCAATTCCAAGAATGGACACACAAGGTATTGAACTTTTGTTATGGAACATTGACATTAATTGTGTGATTATGTTATTCTTGTTTTTCAACACTCAATCTCTGATTTGACGTTACTTTTACATCTGCTGTGGTTGTTATTCCAATATAATAACATTTTCAGAACAAGACATTTACACCTGCGTGACTGCTATTGCATGGCATTTTTAATACAATGTGTAAAGTTGTATCAATGAAATATACCTATGCTTTCTTATATCGGCCAGTACCAAATATTATAAAATTCACGATCCATCATGTGGTGCTAAAATTTGCAGTATGCATACATATAAAGAAGATCAGCATACTATCTTGAATATTAAATGTGTTATACAACATAATTACTTCCCCCAAATTTCTTCATGATATAGTGCATGTACAATTAACTTCTCCTTCAGTATCGTAGTATACCTTTACTAAAGGGACATCCATTTTAGAAATTTCTTCTTTAGGGTAGGGGTGGGGTTGGTAATTTCACCAATTTATGTAAAGATAATTACAAAAGTTCCACAAAAATACCTAACATAATAGAATTATACAAAATTATCCAATTTTATAAAAATATATGTGATGAGAAAAAGTGAACACATTTGCACATGGTATACATGGCATATATTCAGTTCATTGTCAAATGTAGAGTCTAATAATAGCATAGGGATAACTGCCCATGCAATGCTGATATATGTATATTTCTCTTTTTAGCATTTGATTAAAGATAATTACATCAAATGGCTATTGATTGCATTACAGAACGTCATAGACCTAATAGTGCTGATGGATTTATTAATATAATATATTTGATACCACAGCTGACTATCTATGTACATGGTATAATAAATCGAAACTGAATCCATTACATATGGCACGTACATTGTAATGATAGAAAGACAAAAAGAAAAGCATGTTTATTTTTTTAACAACCCTCAAATCATGGAGGTATTATGTGTATATAGTAAACTGGGTGGCATTGTTTATTAAATTGACGTTAATCTTAATTCTGTACTAATGACCAAATTAGGGAATATATTAGCCATGTTTGTTTGTATGGGGAATACAGGAAACTTTCTTGCCCAATTCAGGCGCAATATTGCAACGAACAGAAACAATTGATATTTTCCTTAGATAATTGTATTTATTTATTATTAAATAAATCCTATAAACATACTGCCCTTGTATGTCCAATAATACATGTTATTGGCAGTGTAAGGTACTCAATTGTATTTAATTAATATTTTATCTGGTATAGAGAATAAAAATAGCTAAATAGTGATTTTGTTTTAAAGGAAAAACACTATTATTGTTTTTTCAGTCAAGGGATCCGACATGTCTGTGTGTAAGTAATTTTAGCATGTATTGTTTTAATGATTTGTCAGTTTGACATATTTGACAAACTCTTTGATGCATGCAATGGCCTTGAAGGGAACATATTCATACTGCATATCAATAATGTTTAATTATTCGATTGGAAGATATCCAAAATATATTGTAATTAAACAAAGCATATATATTTTAATATATGTATATATAATGCTGATAGGTATTAATGTACTTAAAATTTTAATGTTTTTCCAGTAACTTAAAACAAATCATAATAAATGTGAAAAAAAAAACACCAAACGAAAATAAAAAGAAACAAACAAACAAAGGAGATAAGGTAAAATACACCACAAAATGTCTGAAGCGAGATTATGACCATCAAAAGGATCAACAAAGGAAAATAAAGGATATAAAAACAAACTGTTGGGTGATAGACAATGTATTTAAAATTAGATCTTCGCTCCTCTATTTTCTATCGACTGTATTGTAGATTGGGGTGATAGACTAAAACAATAGATTTGTGCGATGGAAGTGTTTAAAAATAGCAATGTACCGTAAGCCGGTTTGATTAAAACGTGTCAAGGTGGATGCTAACGTCATATTGGTTCTAGGACGACCTTATATTAAAATAGAATGTCATATTGGTTCTAGGACCTAATATTAAAATAAAATGTCATCTAGGGTTGTAGCTATATGTTTGTTTTAACACATATTTTATTCACAACTAAAATAATAGGATTGAGCAACACGCTACATGTACAAGGCATATATTCAGTATATATAACAATTATATCAATAATATAAGATAATTATGTTCCTTCAATACATGTAATTGTGAACACCATTAATATTTCATATATAATAAATATACGAGTGAAGTGAAATTTGTAGACTTTCTAAATATTTCAAATAGTTAAACATACTAACCATACCTAAATGTCATCTAGGATTGTAGCTATATGTGTTTATCTTTGGACCTAATATTAAAATAGAATGTCATCTAGGATTGTAGCTATATGTGTTTATCTTTGGACCTAATATTAAAATAGAATGTCATCTAGGATTGTAGCTATATGTGTTTATCTTTGGACCTAATATTAAAATAGAATGTCATCTAGGATTGTAGCTATATGTGTTTATCTTTGGACCTAATATTAAAATAGAATGTCATCTAGGATTGTAGTTATATGTGTATAAATTAATACATACACAGTGTTGTGCCAGAAGGAACGGACATTTCAAGTTTACCCCGCATAAAACACGAATTCTGTACACAATTATCAAGAGTCGGTTTCTTATCTAATTTTAAATTAAATAAAACCATTACAAACAGAATCTTTCACAGTTTAACCAAGCAACTTTACAATTAGTTAACATCGACGGGTGCCACTAGTGGAGCAGGAACTGCTTACCCTTCATAAGCACATGAGTTCATCCACGGTTTTTAGTGGGGTTCGTGTTATTCGAACTTTAGGTTTATGTGTATGCTTTGTAGATGGTTTGAACTTTATCTTTTGGCCATTGTGCTGTCTGTTCATCTTCGATTTACGGATTCTGATTATCCCTTTGGTATCTTCAAACTCTTTTCATAGTTAGCAAGCATACATGAATTAAACACACCGTTGAATTTCTGACATCATTGTTTACTATCTATTCATAGTAATTGATGAGGTCATAAATTATTATCACCGTTTAATTCGCGAATACTTGATAACTTGAAATGATGTACATTTTTGTATATTTCCCATTTTAGCATATGATTAAAGATAATTACATTAAATGACAATTGATTTAATTTCAAGACGTCATAGACGTAATTGTGATGATGGTTGTATATAATTATAATATATATATAGTTGATACGACAGCTGAATATGAATAAAAAATGAATCCAAATATGAACACATTATATCATACGTACATTATATGGTAGAAAGGCAAAAGGATTGGCCATTAGCGAATTAAACACTAATTTGAAATCATAGTTTGCTATATGACGTCAAACATTATATTTGTACTTTTAATTCGTAATTACTTGTTGAATACAGTCGATGGCCATTAGTTCCCAATAAAGTTGTTGTAATTAATTACTGGAAGTCCAAAATTTTACACGAGTTATTCCTCTTTAACAGATAAATTTGATGTTCAATCTCATCTCATGTCAAAAATTAGATGAGTGGCGTCAGTCTCATTATGTAATGGTAAATACAGTCGTAATTCGTCTGCTTGTAAGATGGCATGGTAGACAAAGAAATTATATCTGAGGAGAAAAAATATATCGTGAATCTGTCAGAACAAGGATATTTTGGTCGTGCTATTGTAGAATTAATTTTTGAAAACAGGAGAACGGTAAGTAAATTTCTGAGAAGGCTGCAAGAACGGAGGTTAGAGGAAAACCTGCCGAGAAGCTGAAGAAGGAACAAATTGGAGCCGGGGGCGAAAGGAAACTTTTTAAGAATGTAACAGAATGACAAGACAGACATTAGGAGGAATGACAGCAAAACTGAATGTCTGGTTGAATAGCGTTTCATATGGGAGAAGTAAGAAAACGTTTAAAGATGGAGGGATACAACATATGTCCTTGTTTTAAGAAAACATTAATTTCACCTGTAAATCGAGAGAAAATAGATATGCTTTACCGTTTAAAATTACATTATAGAAGGCGCCATCAGTGGAAAAAAGATTAATTTTAATGACGAGACGATAATAGAAATTGGAAATAACAGTAAAGTTTATGCTTGACGTAGAGTAAATGTAAGATTAAAATCACAATGTTCTGTCCTTTACCACGGGAAGAACTACAGATTGAAATTGTCCGTCAAGATTTGTGACTGTTTTTCGTATTATGGGGTAGGACACTCTTATACCAATGAATTGCAATTTAACCGATGAGAAGGATGTCAATATATCAGATGGTAATTTATGGCAAATGATCGATCATTCATGGTCTTATAAACCCCACATTTTGTAGGAGGACAATGCCCTCTGGCATTTGTCTCGACAGTCAAAGTAGCGGAAGACGGACGTTGTCATTGCAACTATACTATGCCCCCCCCCCCCCCCCCCCCAGAGTCCCGTCTCCAACATTATTGAGAGCGTGTGTGGAAAGTAATTTATGTTCATGTTTAGAAAATAGTAAATGACATTCAAAACACCACAGACCGCAAAACTGCTTTTGACGAAATTTGGATGTCACGTCACTACATTTGAAGTTTTCAGATTTGTGACACTCTTTCCAAGACGAATCAAATGTCTTTAAGGTCAAAGGGTTATATCACAAACTACTAACACTTGTTTTTGTTATTACAGTTATAATCATTCATTTTGCGCTTACAAGCATAAATCAAAATAACGACTGTCATTTTGGGAACACACTTTTGTTCAACGATTGTATAATAAGTAAAATAATTTTAAAAATGATGATACTGTAGAATATTCTGATTTTATTTGTTTAATTTTATTTCAATTGGACAAGAAACAAATTCTTATGTTGAGAATTTGCCATAGAAACATGTTTTTATATGAACTTGTAGATAAGTTTGAGAAGTTCGGTCACGTTTGACTCGGTACTGTAGTTACTGAATAAGTTATCCACGAACCCTAGATGGTGTACGTTAACAGTGATATATTGCGATTAACGTAATAAGGGGAGTAACTCTTATTTATTATCGTATACCATCATTTTAATAAACAAATCCAATACAAGCTCAAGATTCAAAAGATATGAAATAGAGTTATATTTATTCGGGGTAGCAAAAAGGACGTAATCAATAGACTTGTGTGATTGAAATGCAAAATAATAAACAAACAAACAAAAACAAAAACAAAGTAAATAAGGCGTCACACGATATATTTAATTGATTAGCTTTCACACTACTATCATACTTCTATATTTATTAATGAATGAAAGAAATGATTCACAGTTTTGGTTATTATGTCCATAACTTTCACATTCAGATCAAAACATGTTTATCACAATTACCCTATAGAGAAGAATGCTGCAACATCAAGAATAACACTATCAGTTTTAATGACAAAAAGGTCAATACATTTTGTGCCCACGATTCAAATGGATGACAACAGTATTCGACGTCTCATTGAAATGATGGCGCGCGAGATATACGGCATGTGCAATGTTGTTCCACTTCTCTAAGACGTGTATGACTTTTCTAAGGTATACCGGAGTTAGTGTTGGTCTGCGTCGGACACCGTGGTTCAATTCGTCCCAGTTGTATTATATGGAATTCAAATCATGTGAAATTGACGATCATGACATAACATCAGTGTCCCGCTGCTGGATAAAAGCAGTGTGAGAGCGGTATATGGGCTTGCATTGTTTTTCTGAAACGTAAAGTCAGGTCCATTCTGATGCATGAAATTGACAAATTCTGCGGTTAAATTTGTGTCCATGTATATGACTGCATTTAATATACCGTCAACAAAAATACGAGTTGTCCTCATGCGTGTCACGACTTCACCCAAACCATCCCACTTCTGCCACCACATTGGTCATGGTTTTGAACATAAAAGTCAATAAATTATTCGCATGATTTGCGATAAACTCGAACACGACGATTTGAGAGCAACCGATGTTAAGATCTCAAAAAAGTCTCTCATCCCATCGGTCAAATTACCTCTCGCTAATCTGAAATCGATTTCATATTACCCCCTGGGTACCATGACAAGATATTGGACTGCCCCTACAAAGTACACATTACTCCCTGACTGATTAAGCCAAAAGTGATAAATTATGATGCTTGAAACTGTTAATTCGTTTACTGAAGAAAACATGTAATACGTACACTATTGAAAGCTAGTTTCAATATCTGGAAAAATAAACTTGACAATATTTTGCTAGACTGAGTCTGGAAGGAACATATCCCTTAAGTGAAGTGGGTGAATAAACATGTCATCAGCTGAATATGAAACCTTTGGTCGCCAAGAAGGATGCAGATCTCTATTTGAGCCACTCTGCTCACAACAACGATGAGGACAACACAACGTCCAACGCCAATGTAGCAACCAATAGCTATGGCGACATATGAGGATGGTATATGGAGAGTACTAGAAGGTCAAAACGTGAAATGATAATAAAAAACACTAAAAACGTGAAATGATAATAAATAACACTAAAAACGTGAAATGATAATAAAAAACACTAAGAACGTGAAATGATAATAAAAAACACTAAAAACGTGAAATGATAATAAAAAACACTAAAAACGTGAAATGATAATAAAAAACACTAAAAACGTGAAATGATAATAAATAACACTAAAAACGTGAAATGATAATAAAAAACACTAAAAACGTGAAATGATAATAAATAACACTAAAAACGTGAAATGATAATAAAAAACACTAAGAACGTGAAATGATAATAAAAAACACTAAAAACGTGAAATGATAATAAAAAACACTAAAAACGTGAAATGATAATAAAAAACACTAAAAACGTGAAATGATAATAAAAAACACTAAAAACGTGAAATGATAATAAATAACACTAAAAACGTGAAATGATAATAAAAAACACTAAAAACGTGAAATGATAATAAAAAACACTAAAAACGTGAAATGATAATAAAAAACACTAAAAACGGGAAATTATTTTCCTCAGAAACGAAAAGTGAAAAATAGAATAAAAACATATCAAAACCGATATCTTTATTTTATGTAAAAGTTCATATGTTTATTACTGAAAGGCAAACTTTGGTGATACTCGTACACACTTGTCACTTCTAGAAGTGAGTCCCATTAAAAATGTTAAGTAATAGGGCCGTTTTTGGGTAACCTAAAAGTTAAGTGGATGGGTTCCAGCCATACATTAAAGTATTCTCCTGATGCACACTTCTCTGACTGATGTATTTTCAGGATCGAAAAACAAAGGAAACAGGAAACGAAGACCGAACAATAAAAATGCACAAGAATGTTGCCCGTAAATGACTGAAGAACGCCATAACGTAGAATAAAAAAAATTAAAATTAAAAAAACCCCAGAAAACACGTAAAATATACCAAACACGAAAATAATTCTGAACCAACCTCACAAATATGACAGCTCTACCTGCCTGAATCATACATAAGACACATTCTCTCATATCTTGAGAAAGACGTTGCACTCTATTGATGTTGATGCAGTTTTCTTGTGAACTTTGTGTAGACCTGACAGTAACATTTCGTATGACATTTACGTTTTCAATATTGTGCGTGGGAAAATTTGAACGTGCTAAAGCAGCTAGAACAAATAGTAAATATGCACAACGTGATAACCTATCCATAGTAAGAAAAAGAATAAAAATCAATACCATTAACACACATATGACTTCCCACTTTCCTGCTTTGGTACAGGTACTTCAATTTAAAGTGGCGGGGTTAGACTGGTTTATGGGCCCAAGCCTCCCCTCTTATGTAAAAAAAATCTATATTCGTTGATTAGAAATAGCATAACCAAGGATAAGTTTAGAACATCATCAATAAATACGAATGATTAAATCTAATATTTCGAAAATATATGTGGTATCATTACTTTCGTCCGCTAGAATAAATATCTATATACCCGGTTAAAATTGTGCACACTTCTCGTTTCCTCGTATATATTCCGTCTCTGCAGAAAAAATTATAAGCGATGCATTTTCATATAGTGAAAATGTATAAAGATAAAGAAATCAACAAATGTCAAGGATATTTTTTTTGTCAATGTGTGACGTAAAAGTATTTTTGACATTTACGTCACCGAATATGGTACTGCCTTGACAATTATTTTACCTATTTTGTTCCTGTATTTAAATACTGTTATAGTGACAGCCGGAACCTTTGAACCGTAATGAGAGCGGGAGGTTTGGCGCCTTAAAATCTGATTCAACCCACCATTTCTTTAGAAATGCCTGTACCAAGTCAGGGTCATTACGGTTTTCACAGTTTTCCGGTTGTTGACTGATTTTGTCTGTTTATATAATTATGAGTTTTGACTTTCCCTTTGTAAGATTGTTCGGAGTTCGGTAATTTTGTTATTACCCTTATTTAACATTCTTGTATATTTGCAATTCATGTGTTTTGCAAAGTATTCGACCTTCGTGTATATTTGCCATTCACGTGTTTGCATATATGTTTTAGTATTCTATATATATATATTGCACTGCGGGGGTGACCGGAAAGGGTGGAAGTATCAGCTTTCATGTGTAACGTCGTTTATTGTAATTGGTTTTATTGTTGGCATTTATTATATTTCCCCACAATTTGCATAGTAGTGGTGTTATTAGTTCTTTTTGTTCTTTATGTACAACGCTACATCATCTTACCATGTTGTCTATTGGGTCTCTGAATGCCGAGAGACTTGAGATATTGATGTAATTATACCCATGGACAATTAACAGAGACTGCAATATTAGGTAATATTTTAAACTTGTTATACCTGCTTTACACTTATGTCTTGTTTTTAAAGTGACTGTATAACGCTAATCTATATGGAGCGACTGACAGGTATAACAAGTTTAAATACGACTCACTCTTTTTAAGTTCCATTTTGGTCTTTCCAATGTACAATGTGCATTTTTATTATATTACATGTATATTTTGTGGGGGATGTTAAATTTGTGAAACCAAAATGGAATCTGAATGATAAAAATCGAGAACAAAGATTAATATAACATTAATGTAAATGTACAATTTATATGACCGTTGTTATTGTTACTTCTGTATAAAATGAGCGGATGTAATATTTAGACAAAACTTGACTTTAATTAAAATTGTACGTTTGTTGGTTCTTTCCCTTTTTTGGCGATACTGCAATTAGATCGAAGAAAAGGAGGGCTTATTCATTGAAAGTTTACTCCCATATATTATTACATGTAAGTTGATGTCTATGTTTCACAATATAATGTTGAGAGGTTGGAAAACCAAAACGTGTTCAGAATTGTAAGAGCATACATTGCAAATCTACCAAGCCATGTTAAATCAGATTAGGAACAACATTTAATTTAATTATTTCGCGAAGTAAATCAATTCTACACTATTTGGTTATAGTTGACAAAAATGTGATTCATTTAATTAAAATAATAATAAAAAAAAGTTTCACAAAATATGGATACATTCCATGCAGCCAATACATAAAAAACCTAAAAGAATTCCAACAACTCGTGAACAACTGTATTTTTGATATACCGACAATACATTACTGTATATACTTCTCTATGTTCGTTCTACTATTCAACATAATGTCATTGTGTGGAAATAATGAGAGATGTTATAGTTGTTTAAGAACATCAACAGAGATATCATCGTATAGGGTTTTAAATGGTTTCCCTTTTTTATGGTTAGACATCATAATTGGACGTGAATATTCACACGCAGATGGCGCAGTGATGAACCAGTTTCATTGGCGACTTTTATGAATTTATTCATTAACAAAACAGATCAACAATGTGATAACCTTTCATAGAAATGTCAATATAATGTTAGTGACAGTGAAACATGCGGTAATATATACAGAACAAACCAGACATCCATATTATTTAACCAAATTCCTCTACATGGCTTATGGACCATGTGGATCAAGTCTAATGAATCCAAATTCAAATAAAACTACTCGCACTGGTACACGCACAATAAAGCATAAAGTCAAGAAATTATCATGAACCAAGCAATAGACCAACATTATAGGGTTGAATGTTAGAAGATAATACGAACAGACAATAACAATGTAAACACATAAGGAGGAACAAATATTGGGTAAAACAAGATCATATAAAACATGATTGGAAAATAGAGTAAGGCTCTGTTAGCATACATGTCACCCATTGTTTAAAGAACAATTGGAATATCGGTTAAATTCGACAGCAGTGTTGGAAAATCAGTTTATAAATGAATACATAGACATATAGTAGTGAATAAAATGCCCACAAGTAACGGCCAGAAAAGAACGAACTATTATACAAATGTGAACGAGATACTTTTCGTATACCTGCCAACTAGTAATGTATCAGGCACATGACATTTTTACGCTTGTAAGTAAGCTTAAATAGCGTAAAAAATTATAAACAATATTGGTTATATCCAGGGCGTTATCGCCACTTACAATAATATTTCGGTTATATTGTGGCGATCCGTTTCATTGATGAGGAAAATAGGAGTACCCGGTAAAATCCACCGACCTGTACATATAGCAAATCACTGGCAAAATGTATCCCTTAATGTTGAATCGAGTACACCTCTCGACGGACGATAATTGAACTCACAAATTCAACACATATAGGTTAATACAGTGAAACAGAACTTTGAAAAAACCAAAACCTGTTGAAATCAAACTTTGAAGTCCTAATGCAGGAAATCATTGTTAATTCAATCTGTATAAACTGAACACCTGTCTATTGCGAACACAAAAGTAGGTCACAAGGACGTTCAGTTTATATAGGTTTCACTGTGTAGGTTCAGGTAAAGTTCAATATTAAACATTCAATAAGTTTACCTGGTACTTGAAATCCCATGTTAAAGTCCATCTTCACAGAAGGTTGGGATCCTGGAAATAATCAAATAAACCTTGATTAAATAAGGTTTTTAACTGATATAATGTTGTTAATCAAATCTGAAAATGTAATCCATAACTTGATTTTGCTACCATACTCCTTTTTAGTTCTTTTCACTAATTTCAAATCTTCAGAGGTCATTACATTGTCCTTTAGGAGGTTTTATATTTTGTAGTTTCAGATACTGGAGTTGTTGAAATGTGAGATAAAGAAATGGTTGATGCCCGTGATGGTATGATGATGCAACATTTTATTTAACAAGACATTTATTTTCAGTGAATAAGGGTAATAACAAAATTACCGGACTCCGAACAATCTTACAAAGGGAAAGTCAAAACTCATAAGTATGTAAACAGACAAAATCAGTCAACAACCGGAAAACTGTGAAAACCGTAATGACCCTGACTTGGTACAGGCATTTCTAAAGAAACTATTGTTTAAAAGCTTTATATACAAACAATGTTTACAACATGCATACGTGATGTTGTACATTCAAAGTCTCTTGCGAATTTCCACTTCGCTAAATTATTTTCATGACGTAACCATGATCAAATTTACGTGAATCCTTTAGGGTAAAGAAATAATTGCCATCAAATAAATTTTAATTGAAAAGATTAAATTAATATAAAATAAATAAAAAAAATAAAAAATAGAATATTAATATTAAATAATTTGAATCAGTATTTGTGTCTAAAAAAAACCCTCGGTAGTGATATATACGTATCATCAACAGCGGATTCGCCATCATACGAATAAGTACAAATACAAAGTTCATAATATCTTATATATAAACCTATTTATATATTATTAACTAAATACAAACAAAACAAATAACTGAATTAAACAACATAGTACCATTGTAGTTTATATTACAGTGACTAGCTCTTCATTTGCATTATACATATATACATATTTATCTTATTAGTTCCCATTATAATCTTTGTGGATTGCATACACTAATTTATATTTTCGAAAGATTTTCCAGTGCAAAATACCGAACTTGTACAACAAGCACACAGAGTGCCCAAATCTAAAGACGAACACAGAGTACCCAAGTCTGAAGACGAACACAGAGTACCCAAGTCTGAAGACGAACACCGAGTACCCAAATCTGAAGACTAACACAGAGTACCCAAGTCTGAAGATGAACACAGAGTATCCAAGTCTGAAGACGAACACAGATTACCCAACTCTGAAGACGAACACAGAGTACCCAAGTCTGAAGACGAACACAGAGTACCCAGGTCTGAAGACGAACACAGAGTACCCAAGTCTGAAGACGAACACAAAGTATTCAAGTGTGAAGACGAACACAGAGTACCCAAGTCTGAAGACGAACACAGAGTACCCAAGTCTGAAGACGAACACAGAGTACCCAAGTCTGATGATGAACACAGAGTACCCAAATCTGAAGACGTACACAGAGTACCCAAGTCTGAAGACGAACACAAAGTACCCAAGTCTGAAGACGAACACAGAGTACCCAAGTCTGAAGATGAACACAGTACCCAACTCTGAAGACGAACACAGAGTACCCAAGTCTGAAGACGAACACAGAGTACCCAAGTCTGAAGACGAACACGGAGTACCCAAATCTGAAGACGAACACAGAGTACCCAAATCTGAAGACGAACACAGAGTCCCCAAATCTGAAGACGAACACAGAGTACCCAAGTCTGAAGATGAACACAGAGTACCCAACTCTGAAGACGAACACAGAGTACCCAAGTCTGAAGACGAACACAGAGTACCTAAGTCTGAAGACGAACACAGAGTATCCAAGTTTGAAGACGAACACAGAGTACCCAAGTCTGAAGACGAACACAGATTACCCAAGTCTGAAGACGAACACAGAGTACCCAAGTCTGAAGACGAACACAGCGCACCCAAGTCTGAAGACGAACACAGATTACCCAGGTCTGACGATGAACACAGAGTACCCAAATCTGAACACGATCACAGAGTACCCAAATCTGAAGATGAACACAGAGTACCCAAGTCTGAAGTCTAACACAGAGTACCCAAGTCTGAAGATGAACACAGAGTACCCAAGTCTGAAGATGAACACAGAGTACCCAAGTCTGAAGACGAACACAGCGCACCCAAGTCTGAAGACGAACACAGATTACCCAGGTCTGAAGATGAACACAGAGTACCCAAATCTGAACACGATCACAGAGTACCCAAATCTGAAGATGAACACAGAGTACCCAAGTCTGAAGACGAACACAGAGTACCCAAGTCTGAAGACGAACACAGAGTATCCAAGTTTGAAGAAGAGCACAGAGTACCGAAGTCTGAAGACGAACACAGAGTACCCAAGTCTGAAGACGAACACAGAGTACCCAAGTCTGAAGACGAGCACAGAGTATCCAAGTCTGAAGACGAACACAGATTACCCAAATCTGAAGACGAACACAGAGTACCCAAGTCTGAAGACGTACACGGAGTACCCAAATCTGAAGACGAACACAGAGTACCAAAGTCTGAAGACGAACACAGAGTACCCAAGTCTGAAGACGAACACAAAGTACCCAAGTCTGAAGACGAACACAGAGTACCCAAGTCTGACGATGAACACAGAGTACCCAAATCTGAAGACGATCACAGAGTACCCAAATCTGAAGATGAACACAGAGTACCCAAGTCTGAAGACGAACACAGAGTACCCAAGTCTGAAGACGAACACAGAGTACCCAAGTTTGAAGATGAACACAGAGTACCCAAGTCTGAAGACGAACACAGAGTACCCAAGTCTGAAGACGAACACAGAGTACCCAAGTCTGAAGACGAGCAGAGTATCCAAGTCTGAAGACGAACACAGAGTACCCAAATCTGAAGACGAACACAGAGTACCCAAGTCTGAAGACGAACACGGAGTACCCAAATCTGAAGACGAACATAGAGTACCCAAATCTGAAAACGAACACAGATTACCCAAATCTGAAGACGAACACAGAGTACCCAAGTCTGAAGACGAACACAGAGTACCCAAGTCTGAAGACGAACACAACCCAAGTCTGAAGACGAACACAGATTACCCAACTCTGAAGACGAACACAGAGTACCCAAGTCTGAAGACGAACACAGATTACCCAAGTCTGAAGACGAACACATAGTATCCAAGTCTGAAGACGAACACAGAGTACCCAAGTCTGAAGACGAACACAAAGTATCCAAGTTTGAAGATGAACACAGAGTACCCAAGTCTGAAGACGAACACAGAGTACCCAAGTCTGAAGACGAACACAGAGTACCCAAGTCTGAAGACGAACACAGAGTACCCAAGTCTGATGATGAACACAGAGTACCCAAATCTGAAGACGAACACAGAGTACCCAAATCTGAAGACGAACACAGAGTACCCAAGTCTGAAGATGAACACAGAGTACCCAACGCTGAAGACGAACACAGAGTACCCAAGTCTGAAGACGAACACAGAGTACCCAAGTCTGAAGACGAACACAGAGTATCCAAGTTTGAAGACGAACACAGAGTACCCAAGTCTGAAGACGAACAGAATACCCAAGTCTGAAGACGAACACAGAGTACCCAAGTCTGAAGACGAACACAGTACCCAAGTCTGAAGACGAACACAGAGTATCCAAGTCTGAAGACGAACACGGAGTACTCAAGTCTGAAGACGAACACAGAGTACGCAAGTCTGAAGACGAACACGGAGTCCCCAAATCTGAAGACGAACACAGAGTACCCAAATCTGAAGATGAACACAGAGTACCCAAGTCGGAAGACGAACACAGAGTACCCAAATCTGAAGACGAACACAGATTACCCAAGTCTGAAGACGAACACAGAGTACCCAAGTCTGAAGAGGAACACAGAGTACCCAAATCTGAAGACGAACACAGAGTACCCAAATCTGAAGATGAACACAGAGTACCCAAGTCTGAAGACGAACACAGAGTACCCAAGTCTGAAGAAGAACACAGAGTACCCAAGTCTGAAGACGAACACAGAGTACCCAAGTCTGAAGACGAACACAAAGTACCCAAGTCTGAAGACGAACACAGAGTTTCCACGTTTGAAGACGAACACAGAGTACCCAAGTCTGAAGACGGAACACAGAGTATCCAAGTCTGAAGACGAACACAGAGTACCCAAGTCTGAAGACGAGCACAGAGTATCCAAGTCTGAAGACGAACACAGAGTACCCAAGTCTGAAGACGAACACGGAATACCCAAATCTGAAGACGAACATAGAGTACCCAAATCTGAAGACGAACACAGAGTACCCAAATCTGATGACGAACACAGAGTACCCAAGTCTGAAGACGAACACAGAGTACCCAAGTCTGAAGACGAACACAACCCAAGTCTGAAGACGAACACAGATTACCCAACTCTGAAGACGAACACAGAGTACCCAAGTCTGAAGACGAACACAGATTACCCAACTCTGAAGACGAACACAGAGTACCCAAGTCTGAAGACTAACACAGAGTACCCAAGTCTGAAGACGAACACAGAGTATCCAAGTCTGAAGACGAACACAGAGTACCCAAGTCTGAAGACGAACACAAAGTATCCAAGTTTGAAGATGAACACAGAGCACCCAAGTCTGAAGACGAACACAGAGTACCCAAGTCTGAAGACGAACACAGAGTACCCAAGTCTGATGATGAACACAGAGTACCCAAATCTGAAGACGAACACAGAGTACCCAAATCTGAAGATGAACACAGAGTACCCAAGTCTGAAGACGAACACAAAGTACCCAAGTCTGAAGACGAACACAGAGTACCCAAGTCTGAATATGAACACAGAGTACCCAACTCTGAAGACGAACACAGAGTACCCAAGTCTGAAGACGAACACAGAGTACCCAAGTCTGAAGACGAACACAGAGTATCCAAGTTTGAAGACGAACACAGAGTACCCAAATCTGAAGACGAACAGAATACCCAAGTCTGAAGACGAACACAGAGTACCCAAGTCTGAAGACGAACACAGAGTACCCAAGTCGGAAGACGAACACAGAGTACCCAAATCTGAAGACGAACACAGATTACCCAAGTCTGAAGACGAACACAGAGTACCCAAGTCTGAAGACGAACACAGAGTACCCAAATCTGAAGACGAACACAGAGTACCCAAATCTGAAGATGAACACAGAGTACCCAAGTCTGAAGACGAACACAGAGTACCCAAGTCTGAAGACGAACACAGAGTACCCAAGTCTGAAGACGAACACAGAGTACCCAAGTCTGAAGAGGAACACAAAGTACCCAAGTCTGAAGACGAACACAGAGTTTCCATGTTTGAAGACGAACACAGAGTACCCAAGTCTGAAGACGAACACAGAGTATCCAAGTCTGAAGACGAACACAGAGTACCCAAGTCTGAAGACGAGCACAGAGTATCCAAGTCTGAAGACGAACACAGAGTACCCAAATCTGAAGATGAACACAGAGTACCCAACTCTGAAGACGAACACAGAGTACCCAAGTCTGAAGACGAACACAGAGTACCCAAGTCTGAAGACGAACACAGAGTATCCAAGTTTGAAGACGAACACGGAGTACCCAAATCTGAAGACGAACATAGAGTACCCAAATCTGAAGACGAACACAGAGTACCCAAATCTGAAGACGAACACAGAGTACCCAAGTCTGAAGACGAACACAGAGTACCCAAGTCTGAAGACGAACACAACCCAAGTCTGAAGACGAACACAGATTACCCAACTCTGAAGACGAACACAGAGTACCCAAGTCTGAAGACGAACACAGATTACCCAACTCTGAAGACGAACACAGAGTACCCAAGTCTGAAGACGAACACAGAGTACCCAAGTCTGAAGACGAACACAGAGTATCCAAGTCTGAAGACGAACACAGAGTACCCAAGTCTGAAGACGAACACAAAGTATCCAAGTTTGAAGATGAACACAGAGCACCCAAGTCTGAAGACGAACACAAAGTACCCAAGTCTGAAGACGAACACAGAGCACCCAAGTCTGATGATGAACACAAGAGTACCCAAATCTGAAGACGAACACAGAGTACCCAAATCTGAATATGAACACAGAGTACCCAAGTCTGAAGACGAACACAAAGTACCCAAGTCTGAAGACGAACACAGAGTACCCAAGTCTGAAGATGAACACAGAGTACCCAACTCTGAAGACGAACACAGAGTACCCAAGTCTGAAGACGAACACAGAGTACCCAAGTCTGAAGACGAACACAGAGTATCCAAGTTTAAAGACGAACACAGAGTACCCAAGTCTGAAGACGAACAGAATACCCAAGTCTGAAGACGAACACAGAGTACCCAAGTCTAAAGACAAACACAGAGTACCCAAATCTGAAGACGAACACAGAGTATCCAAGTCTGAAGACGAACACGGAGTACTCAAGTCTGAAGACGAACACAGAGTACGCAAGTCTGAAGACGAACACGGAGTCCCCAAATCTGAAGACGAACACAGAGTACCCAAGTCTGAAGACGAACACAGAGTACCCAAATCTGAAGATGAACACAGAGTACCCAAGTCGGAAGACGAACACAGAGTACCCAAATCTGAAGACGAACACAGATTACCCAAGTCTGAAGACGAACACAGAGTACCCAAATCTGAAGACGAACACACAGTACCCAAATCTGAACACGAACACCAAGTACCCAAGTCTGAAGACGAACACAGAGTACCGAAGTCTGAAGACGAACACAGAGTACCCAAGTCTGAAGACGAACACAGAGTACCCAAGCCTGAAGACGAGCACAGAGTATCCAAGTCTGAAGACAAACACAGATTACCCAAATCTGAAGACGAACACAGAGTACCCAAGTCTGAAGACGTACACGGAGTACACAAATCTGAAGACGAACACAGAGTACCCAAATCTGAAGACGAACACAGAGTACCCATATCTGAAGACGAACACAGAGTACCAAAGTCTGATGACGAACACAGATTACCCAAGTCTGAAGACGAACACAACCCAAGTCTGAAGACGAACACAGAGTACCCAAATCTGAAGATGAACACAGAGTACCCAAGTCTGAAGACGAACACAAAGTACCCAAGTCTGAAGACGAACACAGAGTACCAACGTCTGACGATGAACACAGAGTACCCAAATCTGAAGACGATCACAGAGTACCCAAATCTGAAGATGAACACAGAGTACCCAAGTCTGAAGACGAAAACAGAGTACCCAAGTCTGAAGAGGAACACAGAGTACCCAAGTCTGAAGATGAACACAGAGTACCCAACTCTGAAGACGAACACAGAGTACCCAATTCTGAAGACGAACACAAAGTACCCAAGTCTGAAGACGAACACAGAGTTTCCAAGTTTGAAGACGAACACAGAGTTCCCAAGTCTGAAGACGAACACAGAGTACCCAAGTCTGAAGACGAACACAGAGTACCCAAGTCTGAAGACGAGCACAGAGTATCCAAGTCTGAAGACGAACACACAGTACCCAAATCTGAAGACGAACACAGAGTACCCAAGTCTGAAGACGAACACGGAGTACCCAAATCTGAAGACGAACATAGAGTACCCAAGTCTGAAGACGAACACAGAGTACCCAAGTCTGAAGACGAACACAACCCAAGTCTGAAGACGAACACAGATTACCCAACTCTGAAGACGAACACAGAGTACCCAAGTCTGAAGACGAACACAGATTACCCAACTCTGAAGACGAACACAGAGTACCCAAGTCTGAAGAAGAACACAGAGTACCCAAGTCTGAAGACGAACACAGAGTATCCAAGTCTGAAGACGAACACAGAGTACCCAAGTCTGAAGACGAACACAAAGTATCCAAGTTTGAAGATGAACACAGAGTACCCAAGTCTGAAGACGAACACAGAGTACCCAAGTCTGAAGACGAACACAGAGTACCCAAGTCTGATGATGAACACAGAGTACCCAAATCTGAAGACGAACACAGAGTACCCAAATCTGAAGATGAACACAGAGTACCCAAGTCTGAAGACGAACACAAAGTACCCAAGTCTGAAGACGAACACAGAGTACCTAAGTCTGAAGATGAACACAGAGTACCCAACTCTGAAGACGAACACAGAGTACCCAAGTCTGAAGACGAACACAGAGTACCCAAGTCTGAAGACGAACACAGAGTATCCAAGTTTGAAGACGAACACAGAGTACCCAAATCTGAAGATGAACACAGAGTACCCAAGTCTGAAGACGAACACAGAGTACCCATATCTGAAGACGAACACAGATTACCCAAATCTGAAGATGAACACAGAGTACCCAAGTCTGAAGACGAACACAAAGTACCCAAGTCTGAAGACGAACACAGAGTACCTCAGTCTGAAGATGAACACAGAGTACCCAACTCTGAAGACGAACACAGAGTACCCAAGTCTGAAGACGAACACAGAGTACCCAAGTCTGAAGACGAACACAGAGTATCCAAGTTTGAAGACGAACACAGAGTACCCAAATCTGAAGATGAACACAGAGTACCCAAGTCTGAAGACGAACACAGAGTACCCATATCTGAAGACGAACACAGATTACCCAAGTCTGAAGACGAACACAGAGTACCCAAGTCTGAAGACGAACACAGAGTACCCAAATCTGAAGACGAACACAGAGTACCCAAATCTGAACACGAACACCAAGTACCCAAGTCTGAAGACGAACACAGAGTACCCAAGTCTGAAGATGAACACAGAGTACCCAACTCTGAAGACGAACACAGAGTACCCAAGTCTGAAGACGAACACAGAGTATCCAAGTTTGAAGACGAACACAGAGTACCCAAGTCTGAAGACGAACACAGAGTACCCAAGTCTGACGATGAACACAGAGTACCCAAATCTGAAGACGATCACAGAGTACCCAAATCTGAAGATGAACACAGAGTACCCAAGTCTGAAGACGAACACAGAGTACCCAAATCTGAAGACGAACACAGAGTACCCAAGTCTGAAGACGAACACAGAGTACCCAAGTCTGAAGACGAACACAGGGTACCCAAATCTGAAAACGAACACAGAGTACCCAAGTCTGAAGACAAACACGGAGTACCTATGTCTGAAGACGAACACAGAGTACCCAAGTCTGAAGAAGAACACAGAGTACCCAAGTCTGAAGACGAACACAGAGTACCCAAATCTGAAGACGAACACAGATTACCCAAGTCTGAAGACGAACACAGAGTACCCAAGTCTGAAGACGAACACGGAGTACCCAAGTCTGAAGACGAACACAGAGTACCCAAATCTGAAGACGAACACAGAGTACCCAAATCTGAAGACGAACACAGAGTACCCAAGTCTGAAGACGAACAGAATACCCAAGTCTGAAGTCGAACACAGAGTACCCAAGTCTGAAGACGAACACAGAGTACCCAAGTCTGAAGACGAACACAGAGTATCCAAGTCTGAAGACGAACACGGAGTACTCAAGTCTGAAGACGAACACAGAGTACGCATGTCTGAAGACGAACACGGAGTCCCCAAATCTGAAGATGAACACAGAGTACCCAAGTCTGAAGACGAACACAGAGTACCCAAATCTGAAGATGAACACAGAGTACCCAAGTCTGAAGACGAACACAGAGTACCCAAATCTGAAGATGAACACAGATTACCCAAGTCTGAAGACGAACACAGAGTACCCAAGTCTGAAGACGAACACAGAGTACCCAAATCTGAAGACGAACACAGAGTACCCAAATCTGAACACGAACACCAAGTACCCAAGTCTGAAGACGAACACAGAGTACCCAAGTCTGAAGATGAACACAGAGTACCCAACTCTGAAGACGAACACAGAGTACCCAAGTCTGAAGACGAACACAGAGTATCCAAGTTTGAAGACGAACACAGAGTACCCAAGTCTGAAGACGAACACAGAGTACCCAAGTCTGACGATGAACACAGAGTACCCAAATCTGAAGATGATCACAGAGTACCCAAATCTGAAGATGAACACAGAGTACCCAAGTCTGAAGACGAACACAGAGTACCCAAATCTGAAGACGAACACAGAGTACCCAAGTCTGAAGACGAACACAACCCAAGTCTGAAGACGAACACGGAGTACCCAAGTCTGAAGACGAACACAGGGTACCCAAATCTGAAAACGAACACAGAGTACCCAAGTCTGAAGACAAACACGGAGTACCTAAGTCTGAAGACGAACACAGAGTACCCAAGTCTGAAGAAGAACACAGAGTACCCAAGTCTGAAGACGAACACAGAGTACCCAAATCTGAAGACGAACACAGATTACCCAAGTCTGAAGACGAACACAGAGTACCCAAGTCTGAAGACGAACACGGAGTACCCAAGTCTGAAGACGAACACAGAGTACCCAAATCTGAAGACGAACACAGAGTACCCAAATCTGAAGACGAACACAGAGTACCCAAATCTGAAGACGAACACAGAGTACCCAAGTCTGAAGACGAACACAACCCAAGTCTGAAGACGAACACGGAGTACCCAAGTCTGAAGACGAACACAGGGTACCCAAATATGAAGACGAACACAGAGTACCCAAGTCTGAAGATGAACACAGAGTACCCAAGTCTGAAGACGAACACAGAGTATCCAAGTTTGAAGACGAACACAGAGTATCCAAGTTTTAAGGCGGACACAGAGTACCCAAGTCTGAAGACGAACACAGAGTACCCAAGTCTGAAGACGAACACAGAGTATCCAAGTTTGAAGACGAACACAGAGTACCCAAGTCTGAAGACGAACACAGAGTACCGAAGTCTGAAGACGAACACAGAGTACCCAAGTCTGAAGACGAACACAGAGTACCCAATTCTGACGACGAACTCAGAGTACCCAAATCTGAAGACGAACACAGAGTACCAAGTCTGAAGACGAACACAGAGTACCCAAATCTGAAGACGAACACAGAGTACCCAAATCTGAAGACGAACACAGAGTACTCAAGTCTAGCCATCGCGATACTAACTAAATCAGCAACACTACAAGCAAGATAAACAAAAACAAAACAAATCTCGAAACACACCCATAAGTGTATTTGTATCCATAAGACAAACTAAACCCTTTCATCTTGTGGTCGTCTAAGACGAACGCAGGGTCAAGATTCCGAATAAATGTTTATATGAGCACATACCTTTGAAAGCATGTTTTTGTGTTTCGAGATGGGGTGTGGGTGAAAGTGGAAGCGAACAGTTTTTAATCACTTTATAAATATATTACAGCTAGCACAGACATCATGATATACATTAGCTTATGTTTGAGATTTGAGCTTTCAAAATATCATATTATAAGGGAGACTATTCATATTGTATACAAATTGTTATTTTACAGTTGTTTTGTTAGAGTTATTGTTCTTTTAACGATCTGTTGAGTGGATAAATAAACATAATACTATTATGACAAATATGCATATATTGATATATGCATGTATTTCACCGCTTGTATCGTTACACAACGTATTTGAGTGTTCAATACGTTTGCTACAATTTGCTTTAGCACCATATTTTTTTATATTATTAAGTTTCTACCCCACCCCACATGTAGTGACAGCTATAATGTTTTCGACAAATGTGACCTTGTAATCTGACAACTCTCTGTGATATTTGATTTTTTGCAAATTTCCTTACATGAAGAAATTGAAGATACCAAAAGAGTTAATCAGAAGACGTATTACGATGACAGACAGCCAATAAAACGAACAAAAGACAAAGGAAAAACAAAGATTTACAAAAGACGATACCGATAACTAAAGATTGATCAATGCGACCCCACATGTTGTGGTTTTACAAATGCTCTTATAATGTATGATGTTAGGGTGTATGTATCACCAATGTATGATGTTAGGGTGTATGTATCACTTATAATGTATGATGTTAGTGTGTATGTATCACCAATGTATGATGTTAGGGTGTATGTATCACCAATGTATGATGTTAGGGTGTATGTATCACTTATAATGTATGATGTTAGGGTGCATATATCACTTATAATGTATGATGTTAGGGTGTATGTATCACTTATAATGTATGATGTTAGTGTGTATGTATCACCAATGTATGATGTTAGGGTGTATGCATCACTTATAATGTATGATGTTAGGGTGTATGCATCACTTATAATGTATGATGTTAGAGTGTATGTATCACCAATGTATGATGTTAGGGTGCATGTATCACTAATGTATAAAATTATGGTGTATGTATCACCAATGTATGATGTTAGGGTGTATGTATCACCAATGTATTATGTTAGGGTGTATGTATCACTTATAATGGATGCTGCTAGGGTGTATGTATCACCAATGTATGATGCTAGGGTGTATGTATCACTTATGATGTATGATGTTAGGGTGTATGTATCACCAATGTATTATGTTAGGGTGTATGTATCACTTATAATGGATGCTGCTAGGGTGTATGTATCACCAATGTATGATCCTACGGTGTATGTATCACCATTGTAAGGTGTTAGGGTGTATATATCACCAATGTATGATGCTAGGGTGTAGGCATCACCAATGTATGATTTTAGCGTGTATGTATCACTTATAATGTATGATGTTAGGGTGTATGTATCACTTATAATGTATGATGTTAAGGTGTATGCATCACTTATAATTCATGATGCTAGGGTGTATGTATCACCAATGTATGATCTTAGGGTGTATGTATCACTTATAATGTATGATGTTAGGGTGTATGTATCACCAATGTATGATGTTAGGGTGTATGTATCACCAATGTATGATGTTATAGTGTATGTATCACTTATAATGTATGATATTAGGGTGTATGCATCACCAATGTATGATGGTAAGGTGTATGTAATCACTTATAATGTATGATGTTAGGTGTATGTATCACTTATAATATATGATGTTAGGGTGTATGTATCACCAATGTATGATGTTAGGGTGTATATATCACTTACAATGTATGATGTTAGGGTGTATGTATCACTTATAATGTATGATGTTAGGGTGTATGTATCACCAATGTATGATGTTAGGGTGTATGTATCACCAATGTATAATGTAAGGCTGTATGTATCACCAATGTATGATGTTAGGATGTATGTATCACCAATGTATGATGTTAGGTTGTATGTATCACTAATGTATGATGCTAGGGTGTATGTATCACTTATGATGTATGATGTTAGGGTGTATGTATCACCAATGTATTATGTTAGGGTGCATGTATCACTTATAATGGATGCTGCTAGGGTGTATGTATCACCAATGTATGATCCTACGGTGTATGTATCACCATTGTATGGTGTTAGGGTGTATATATCACCAATGTATGATGCTAGGGTGTAGGCATCACCAATGTATGATTTTAGCGTGTATATATCACCTATAATTTATGATGTTAGGGTGTATGTATCACTTATAATGTATGATGTTAGGGTGTATGCATCACTTATAATATATGATGTTAGGGTGTATGTATCACCAATGTATGATGTTAAGGTGTATGTATCACCAATGTATGATGTTAGGCTGTATGAATCACCAATGTATGATGTTAGGATGTATGTATCACCAATGTATGATGTTAGGTTGTATGTATCACTAATGTATGATGCTAGGGTGTATGTATCACTTAAGATGTATGATGTTAGGGTGTATGTATCACCAATGTATTATGTTAGGGTGCATGTATCACTTATAATGGATGCTGCTAGGGTGTATGTATCACCAATGTATGATCCTACGGTGTATGTATCACCATTGTATGGTGTTAGGGTGTATATATCACCAATGTATGATGCTAGGGTGTAGGCATCACCAATGTATGATTTTAGCGTGTATGTATCACTTATAATGTATGATGTTAGGGTGTATGTATCACTTATAATGTATGATGTTAAGGTGTATGTATCACTTATAATTCATGATGCTAGGGTGTATGTATCACCAATGTATGATCTTAGGGTATATGTATCACTTATAATGTATGATGTTAGGGTGTATGTATCACCAATGTATGATGTTAGCGTGTATGTATCACCAATGTATGATGTTAGGATGTATGTATCACCAATGTATGATGTTAGGGTGTATGTATCACCAATGTATGATGTTATGGTGTATGTATCACTTATAATGTATGATGTTAGGGTGTATGAATCACCAATGTATGATGTTAAGGTGTACGTATCACTTATAATGTATGATGTTAGGTGTATGTATCACTTATAATATATGATGTTAGGGTGTATGTATCACCAATGTATGATGTTAGGGTGTATATATCACTTACAATGTATGATGTTAGGGTGTATGTATCACTTATAATGTATGATGTTAGGGGGTATCTATCACCAATGTATGATGTTAGGGTGTATGTATCACCAATATATGATATTAGCGTGTTTGTATCACTTATAATGTATGATGTTAGGGTATATATATTACCTATAATTTAAGATGTTAGGGTGTATGTATCACCAATGTATGATGTTAGGGTGTATGTATTACTTATAATGTATGAAGTTAGGATGTATGTATCACTTATAATGTATGATCTTAGGGTGTATGTATCACTTATAATGTATGATGTTAGGGTGTATGTATCACCAATGTATGATATTAGGGTGTATGTATCACCAATGTATGATGTTAGGGTGAATGTATCACCAATGTATGATGTTAGGGTGTATGTATCATAATGTATGATGTTAGGGTGTAAGTATCACAAATCTATGATGATAGGGTATATGTATCACCAATGTATGATGTTAGGGTGAATGTATCACCAATGTATGATGTTAGGGTGAATGTATCACCAATGTATGATGTTAGGGTGTATGTATCACCAATGTATGATGTTAGAGTGAATGTATCACCAATGTATGATGTTAAGGTGTATGTATCACCAATGTATGATGTTAGGGTGTATGTATCACCAATGTATGATGTTTGGGTGTACGTATCACCAATGTATGATGTTAGCGTGTATGTATCACTTATAATGTATGATGCTAGGGTGTATGCATCACTTATAATGTATGATGTTAGGGTATATATATCACCTATGATTTATGTTAGGGTGTATGTATCACTAATGTATGATGTTAGGGTGTATGTATCACTTATAATGTATGATGTTAAGGTGTATGTATCACATATAATGTATGATGTTAGGAAGTATGTATCACCAATGAATGATGTTAGGGTGTATGTATCACTTATAATGTATGATGTTAGGGTATATATATCACCTAAAATTTATGATGTTAGGGTGTAGGTATCACCAATGTATGATGTTAGGGTGTATGTATCACCAATGTATGATGTTAGGGTGTATGTATCACTTATAATGTATGATGTGAGGGTGTATGTATCACCAATGTATGATGTTTGGGTGTATGTATCACCAATGTATGATGTTAGGGTGTATGTATCACCCTAGGGTGTATGTATCATAATGTATGTTGTTAGGGTGTATGTATCACCAATGTATGATGTTAGGGTGTATGTATCACCAATGCATGATGTTAGGGTGTATGTATCACTTATAATGTATGATGATAGGGTGTATGTATCACTTATAATGTATGATGTTAGGGTGTATGTATCACCAATGTATGATGTTAGGGTGTATGTATCACTTATAATGTATGATGGGAGGGTGTATGTATCACCAATGTATGATGTTTGGGTGTATGTATCACCAATGTATGATGTTAGGGTGTATGTATCACCCTAGGGTGTATGTATCATAATGTATGTTGTTAGGGTGTATGTATCACCAATGTATGATGTTAGGGTGTATGTATCACCAATGCATGATGTTAGGGTGTATGTATCACTTAGAATGTATGATGATAGGGTGTATGTATCACTTATGATGTATGATGTTAGGGTGTATGTATCACCAATGTATGATATTAGGGTGTATGTATCACTTATAATGTATGATGTGATGGTGTATGTATCACCAATGTATGATGTTTGTGTGTATGTATCACCAGTGTATGATGTTAGGGTGTATGTATCACCAATGTATGATCCTAGGGTGTATGTATCATAATGTATGTTGTTAGGGTGTATGTATCACCAATGTATGATATTAGGGTGTATGTATCACCAATGTATGATGTTAGGGTGTATGTATCACTTATAATGTATGATGTTAGGGTGTATGTATCACCAATGTATGATGTTTGGGTGTATGTATCACCAATGTATGATGTTAGGGTGTATGTATCACCAATGTATGATGTTAGCGTGTATGTATCACTTATAATACATGATGTTAGGATGTATGCATCACTTATAATGTATGATATTAGCGTGTATGTATCACTTATAATGTATGATGTTAGGGTGTATGTATCACCAATGTATGATGTTAGGGTGAATGTAAAACCAATGTATGATGTTAGGGAGGTGTATGTATCACCAATGTATGATGTTAGGGTGTATGTAGCACCAATGTATGATGTTAGGGTGTATGTATCACCAATATATGATGTTAGGGTGAATGTATCACCAATTTATGATGTTAGGGTGTATGTATCACCAATGTATGATGTTAGGGTGTATGTATCACTTATAATGTATGATGTTAGGGTGTGTGTATCACATATAATGTATGATGTTAGGGTGTATGTATCACTTATAATGTATGATGTTAGGGTGTATGTATCACTTATAATGTATGATGTTAGGATGTATGTATCACTTATAATGTATGATGTTAGGGTGTATTTATCACTTATAATGTATGATGTTAGGGTGTATGTATCACTTATAATGTATGATGTTAGGGTGTATGTATCACTTATAATGTATGATGTTAGTGTGTATGTATCACCAATGTATGATGATAGGGTGTATGTATCACCAATGTATGATGTTAGGATGTATGTATCTCCAATGTATGATGTTAGGGTGTATGTATCACCAATGTATGATGTTAGGATGTATGTATCACCAATGTATGATGTTAGCGTGTATGTATCACTTATAATGTATGATGTTAGGGTGTATGTATCACTTATAATGTAAGATGTTAGGGTGTATGTATCACTTATAATGTATGATCTTAGGGTGTATGTATCACCAATGTATGATGTTAGGGTGTATGTATCACTTATAATGTATGATGCTAGGGTGTATGTATCACCAATGTATGATGTTAAGGTGTATGTATCACCAATGTATGATGTTAGGCTGTATGAATCACCAATGTATGATGTTAGGATGTATGTATCACCAATGTATGATGTTAGGTTGTATGTATCACTAATGTATGATGCTAGGGTGTATGTATCACTTAAGATGTATGATGTTAGGGTGTATGTATCACCAATGTATTATGTTAGGGTGCATGTATCACTTATAATGGATGCTGCTAGGGTGTATGTATCACCAATGTATGATCCTACGATGTATGTATCACCATTGTATGGTGTTAGGGTGTATATATCACCAATGTATGATGCTAGGGTGTAGGCATCACCAATGTATGATTTTAGCGTGTATGTATCACTTATAATGTATGATGTTAGGGTGTATGTATCACTTATAATGTATGATGTTAAGGTGTATGTATCACTTATAATTCATGATGCTAGGGTGTATGTATCACCAATGTATGATCTTAGGGTATATGTATCACTTATAATGTATGATGTTAGGGTGTATGTATCACCAATGTATGATGTTAGCGTGTATGTATCACCAATGTATGATGTTAGGATGTATGTATCACCAATGTATGATGTTAGGGTGTATGTATCACCAATGTATGATGTTATGGTGTATGTATCACTTATAATGTATGATGTTAGGGTGTATGAATCACCAATGTATGATGTTAAGGTGTACGTATCACTTATAATGTATGATGTTAGGTGTATGTATCACTTATAATATATGATGTTAGGGTGTATGTATCACCAATGTATGATGTTAGGGTGTATATATCACTTACAATGTATGATGTTAGGGTGTATGTATCACTTATAATGTATGATGTTAGGGTGTATCTATCACCAATGTATGATGTTAGGGTGTATGTATCACCAATATATGATATTAGCGTGTTTGTATCACTTATAATGTATGATGTTAGGGTATATATATTACCTATAATTTAAGATGTTAGGGTGTATGTATCACCAATGTATGATGTTAGGGTGTATGTATTACTTATAATGTATGAAGTTAGGATGTATGTATCACTTATAATGTATGATCTTAGGGTGTATGTATCACTTATAATGTATGATGTTAGGGTGTATGTATCACCAATGTATGATATTAGGGTGTATGTATCACCAATGTATGATGTTAGGGTGAATGTATCACCAATGTATGATGTTAGGGTGTATGTATCATAATGTATGATGTTAGGGTGTAAGTATCACAAATCTATGATGATAGGGTATATGTATCACCAATGTATGATGTTAGGGTGAATGTATCACCAATGTATGATGTTAGGGTGAATGTATCACCAATGTATGATGTTAGGGTGTATGTATCACCAATGTATGATGTTAGAGTGAATGTATCACCAATGTATGATGTTAAGGTGTATGTATCACCAATGTATGATGTTAGGGTGTATGTATCACCAATGTATGATGTTTGGGTGTACGTATCACCAATGTATGATGTTAGCGTGTATGTATCACTTATAATGTATGATGCTAGGGTGTATGCATCACTTATAATGTATGATGTTAGGGTATATATATCACCTATGATTTATGTTAGGGTGTATGTATCACTAATGTATGATGTTAGGGTGTATGTATCACTTATAATGTATGATGTTAAGGTGTATGTATCACATATAATGTATGATGTTAGGAAGTATGTATCACCAATGAATGATGTTAGGGTGTATGTATCACTTATAATGTATGATGTTAGGGTATATATATCACCTAAAATTTATGATGTTAGGGTGTAGGTATCACCAATGTATGATGTTAGGGTGTATGTATCACCAATGTATGATGTTAGGGTGTATGTATCACTTATAATGTATGATGTGAGGGTGTATGTATCACCAATGTATGATGTTTGGGTGTATGTATCACCAATGTATGATGTTAGGGTGTATGTATCACCCTAGGGTGTATGTATCATAATGTATGTTGTTAGGGTGTATGTATCACCAATGTATGATGTTAGGGTGTATGTATCACCAATGCATGATGTTAGGGTGTATGTATCACTTATAATGTATGATGATAGGGTGTATGTATCACTTATAATGTATGATGTTAGGGTGTATGTATCACCAATGTATGATGTTAGGGTGTATGTATCACTTATAATGTATGATGGGAGGGTGTATGTATCACCAATGTATGATGTTTGGGTGTATGTATCACCAATGTATGATGTTAGGGTGTATGTATCACCCTAGGGTGTATGTATCATAATGTATGTTGTTAGGGTGTATGTATCACCAATGTATGATGTTAGGGTGTATGTATCACCAATGCATGATGTTAGGGTGTATGTATCACTTAGAATGTATGATGATAGGGTGTATGTATCACTTATGATGTATGATGTTAGGGTGTATGTATCACCAATGTATGATATTAGGGTGTATGTATCACTTATAATGTATGATGTGATGGTGTATGTATCACCAATGTATGATGTTTGTATGTATGTATCACCAGTGTATGATGTTAGGGTGTATGTATCACCAATGTATGATCCTAGGGTGTATGTATCATAATGTATGTTGTTAGGGTGTATGTATCACCAATGTATGATATTAGGGTGTATGTATCACCAATGTATGATGTTAGGGTGTATGTATCACTTATAATGTATGATGTTAGGGTGTATGTATCACCAATGTATGATGTTTGGGTGTATGTATCACCAATATATGATGTTAGGGTGTATGTATCACCAATGTATGATGTTAGCGTGTATGTATCACTTATAATACATGATGTTAGGATGTATGCATCACTTATAATGTATGATATTAGCGTGTATGTATCACTTATAATGTATGATGTTAGGGTGTATGTATCACCAATGTATGATGTTAGGGTGAATGTAAAACCAATGTATGATGTTAGGGAGGTGTATGTATCACCAATGTATGATGTTAGGGTGTATGTAGCACCAATGTATGATGTTAGGGTGTATGTATCACCAATATATGATGTTAGGGTGAATGTATCACCAATTTATGATGTTAGGGTGTATGTATCACCAATGTATGATGTTAGGGTGTATGTATCACTTATAATGTATGATGTTAGGGTGTGTGTATCACATATAATGTATGATGTTAGGGTGTATGTATCACTTATAATGTATGATGTTAGGGTGTATGTATCACTTATAATGTATGATGTTAGGATGTATGTATCACTTATAATGTATGATGTTAGGGTGTATTTATCACTTATAATGTATGATGTTAGGGTGTATGTATCACTTATAATGTATGATGTTAGGGTGTATGTATCACTTATAATGTATGATGTTAGTGTGTATGTATCACCAATGTATGATGATAGGGTGTATGTATCACCAATGTATGATGTTAGGATGTATGTATCTCCAATGTATGATGTTAGGGTGTATGTATCACCAATGTATGATGTTAGGATGTATGTATCACCAATGTATGATGTTAGCGTGTATGTATCACTTATAATGTATGATGTTAGGGTGTATGTATCACTTATAATGTAAGATGTTAGGGTGTATGTATCACTTATAATGTATGATCTTAGGGTGTATGTATCACCAATGTATGATGTTAGGGTGTATGTATCACTTATAATGTATGATGCTAGGGTGTATGTATCCCCAATGTATGATGTTAGGGTGTATATATCACTTATAATGTATGATGTTAGGGTGTATGTATCACTTATAATGTATGATGTTAGGGTGTATGTATCACCAATGTATGATGTTAGGGTGTATGTATCACCAATGTATGATCCTATGGTGTATGCATCATATTGTATGATGTTAGGGTGTATGTATCACCAATGTATAATGTTAGGGTGTATGTAAAACCAATGTATGATGTTGGGGGGGGGGGTGTGTGTATCACCACTGTATGATGTTAGGGTGTATGTATCACCAATGTATGATGTTAGGGTGAATGATTCACCAATGTATGATGTTAGGGTATATGTATCACCAATGCATGATGTTAGCGTATATGTATCACCAATGTATGATGTTAGCGTGTATGTATCACCAATTTATGATGATAGGGTGTATGTATCACCAATGTATGATGTTAGCGTGTATGTATGACCAATGTATGATGTTAGGGTGTATGTATACCAATGTATGATGTTAGCGTGTATGTATCACTTATAATGTATGATGTTAGGGTGTATGCATCACTTATAATGTATGATGCTAGGGTGTATGTATCACCAATGTATGATGTTAGGGTGTATATATCACTTATAATGTATGATGTTAGGGTGTATGTATCACTTATAATGTATGATGTTAGGGTGTATGTATCACCAATGTATGATGTTAGGGTGTATGTATCACCAATGCATGATGTTAGGGTGTATGTATCACCAATGTATGATGTTAGCGTGCATATATCACTTATAATGTATGATGTTAGGGTATATGTATCACTTATAATGTATGATGCTAGGGTGTATGTATCATAATGTATGATGGTACGGTGTATGTATCACCAATGTATGATGTTAGGGTGTATGTATCACCAATGTATGATGTTAGGATGTATGTATCACCAATGTATGATGTTAGCGTGTATGTATCACTTATAATGTATGACGTTAGGGTGTATGTATCACTTATAATGTATGATGTTAGGGTGTATGTATCACTTATAATGTATGATGCTAGGGTGTATGTATCATAATGTATGATGGTACGGTGTATGTATCACCAATGTATGATGTTAGGGTGTATGTATCACCAATCTATGATCCTAGGGTGTATGTATCACTTATAATGTATGATGTTAGTGTTTAAGTATCATCAACGTATGATGTTAGGGTGTATGCATCACTTATAATGTATGATGTTAGGGTGTATGTATCACTTATAATATATGATGTTAGTGTATATATATCACCTATAATTTATGATGTTAGGGTGTATGTGTCACTTATAATGTATGATGTTAGGGTGTATGTATCACCAATGTATGATGTTAGGGTGTATTTATCACCAATGTATGATATTAGGTTGTATGTATCACCAATGTATGATGTTAGGGTGTATGTATCACCAATGTATGATCCTAGGGTGTATGTATCACCAATGTATGATGTTAAGGTGTATGTATCACCAATGTATGATCCTAGGGAGTATGTATCACCAATGTATGATGTTAGGGTGTATGTATCACCAATGTATGATGTTAGGCTGTATGCATCACTTATAATGTATGATGTTAGGGTGTACATATCACTTATAATGTATGATGTTAGGGTTTATGTATCACCAATGTATGATGTTAGCGTGTATGTATCACCAATGTATGATGTTAGGGTGTATGTATCACTTATAATGTATGATGTTAGGGTGTATCTATCACTTATAATGTATGATGTTAGGGTGTATGTATCACCAATGCATGATGTTAGGGTGTATGTATCACCAATGTATGATATTAGGGTGTATGTATCACCAATGTATGATGTTAGGGTGTATGTATCACTTATAATGTATGATGTTAGGGTGTAGGTACCACCAATGTATGATGTTAGGGTGTATGTATCACTTATAATGTATGATGTTATGGTATATGTATCATAATGTATGATGTTACGGTGTATGTATCACCAATGTATAATGTTAGGGTGTATGTATCACCAATGTATGATGTTAGGGTGTATGTATCACCAATGTATGATGTTAGGGTGTATGTATCACCAATGTATGCTGTTAGGGTGTATGTATCACTTATAATGTAAGATGTTAGGGTGTACGTATCACTTATATTGTATGATGCTAGGGTGTATGTATCACCAATGTATGATGTTATGGTGTATGTATCACTTATAATGTATGATGTTAGGGTGTATGTATCACTTATAATGTATTATGTTAGGGTGTATGTATCATCAATGTATGATATTAGGGTGTATGTATCACCAATGTAAGATGTTAGGGTGTATGTATCACTTATAATGTATGATGTTAGGGTGTATGTATCACCAATGTAAGATGTTAGGGTGTATGTATCTCCAATGTATGATGTTATGGTGTATGTATCACTTATAATGTATGGTGTTAGGGTGTATGTATCACTTATAATGTATGATGTTAGGGTATATGTATCACCAATGTATGATGTTAGGGTGTATGTATCACCAATGTAAGATGTTAGGGTGTATGTATCACTTATAATGTATGATGTTAGGGTGTATGCATCACCAATGTATGATGTTAGGGTGTATGTATCACCAATGCATGATGTTAGGGTGTATGTATCACCAATGTATGATGTTAGCGTGCATATATGACTTATAATGCATGATGTTAGGGTGTATGTATCACTTATAATGTATGATGTTAGGGTGTATGTATCATCAATGTATGATATTAGGGTGTATGTATCACCAATGTATGATGTTATGGTGTATGTATCACTTATAATGTATGATGTTAGGGTGTATGTATCACTTATAATGTATTATGTTAGGGTGTATGTATCATCAATATATGATATTAGGGTGTATGTATCACCAATGTAAGATGTTAGGGTGTATGTATCACTTATAATGTATGATGTTAGGGTGTATGCATTACTTATAATGTATGATGTTAGGGTGTATGTATCACCAATGTATGCTGTTAGGGTGTATGCATCACTAATAATGTATGATGTTAGGGTGTATGTATCACCAATGTAAGATGTTAGGGTGTATGCATCACCAATGTATGATGTTAGGGTGTATGTATCACCAATGTAAGATGTTAGGGTGTATATATCACTTATAATGCATGATGTTAGGGTGTATGTATCACTTATAATGTATGATGTTAGGGTGTATGTATCACCAATGTAAGATGTTAGGGTGAATGTATCACCAATGTATGATGTTAGCGTGCATATATCACTTATAATGTATGATGTTAGGGTGTATGTATCACTTATAATGTATGATGTTAGGGTGTATGTATCACTTATAATGCATGATGTTAGGGTGTATGTATCACTTATAATGTATGATGTTAGGGTATATGTATCACCAATGTAAGATGTTAGGGTGTATGTTTCACTTATAATGTATGATGTTAGGGTGTATGTATCACTTATAATGTATGATGTTAGGGTGTATGTATCACTTATAATGTATGATGCTAGGGTGTATGTATCATAATGTATGATGGTACGGTGTATGTATCACCAATGTATGATGTTAGGGTGTATGTATCACCAATCTATGATCCTAGGGTGTATGTATCACTTATAATGTATGATGTTAGGGTTTAAGTATCATCAACGTATGATGTTAGGGTGTATGCATCACTTATAATGTATGATGTTAGGGTGTATGTATCACTTATAATATATGATGTTAGTGTATATATATCACCTATAATTTATGATGTTAGGGTGTATGTGTCACTTATAATGTATGATGTTAGGGTGTATGTATCACCAATGTATGATGTTAGGGTGTATTTATCACCAATGTATGATATTAGGTTGTATGTATCACCAATGTATGATGTTAGGGTGTATGTATCACCAATGTATGATCCTAGGGTGTATGTATCACCAATGTATGATGTTAAGGTGTATGTATCACCAATGTATGATCCTAGGGAGTATGTATCACCAATGTATGATGTTAGGGTGTATGTATCACCAATGTATGATGTTAGGCTGTATGCATCACTTATAATGTATGATGTTAGGGTGTACGTATCACTTATAATGTATGATGTTAGGGTTTATGTATCACCAATGTATGATGTTAGCGTGTATGTATCACCAATGTATGATGTTAGGGTGTATGTATCACTTATAATGTATGATGTTAGGGTGTATCTATCACTTATAATGTATGATGTTAGGGTGTATGTATCACCAATGCATGATGTTAGGGTGTATGTATCACCAATGTATGATATTAGGGTGTATGTATCACCAATGTATGATGTTAGGGTGTATGTATCACTTATAATGTATGATGTTAGGGTGTAGGTACCACCAATGTATGATGTTAGGGTGTATGTATCACTTATAATGTATGATGTTATGGTATATGTATCATAATGTATGATGTTACGGTGTATGTATCACCAATGTATAATGTTAGGGTGTATGTATCACCAATGTATGATGTTAGGGTGTATGTATCACCAATGTATGATGTTAGGGTGTATGTATCACCAATGTATGCTGTTAGGGTGTATGTATCACTTATAATGTAAGATGTTAGGGTGTACGTATCACTTATATTGTATGATGCTAGGGTGTATGTATCACCAATGTATGATGTTATGGTGTATGTATCACTTATAATGTATGATGTTAGGGTGTATGTATCACTTATAATGTATTATGTTAGGGTGTATGTATCATCAATGTATGATATTAGGGTGTATGTATCACCAATGTAAGATGTTAGGGTGTATGTATCACTTATAATGTATGATGTTAGGGTGTATGTATCACCAATGTAAGATGTTAGGGTGTATGTATCACCAATGTATGATGTTATGGTGTATGTATCACTTATAATGTATGGTGTTAGGGTGTATGTATCACTTATAATGTATGATGTTAGGGTATATGTATCACCAATGTATGATGTTAGGGTGTATGTATCACCAATGTAAGATGTTAGGGTGTATGTATCACTTATAATGTATGATGTTAGGGTGTATGCATCACCAATGTATGATGTTAGGGTGTATGTATCACCAATGCATGATGTTAGGGTGTATGTATCACCAATGTATGATGTTAGCGTGCATATATGACTTATAATGCATGATGTTAGGGTGTATGTATCACTTATAATGTATGATGTTAGGGTGTATGTATCATCAATGTATGATATTAGGGTGTATGTATCACCAATGTATGATGTTATGGTGTATGTATCACTTATAATGTATGATGTTAAGGTGTATGTATCACTTATAATGTATTATGTTAGGGTGTATGTATCATCAATATATGATATTAGGGTGTATGTATCACCAATGTAAGATGTTAGGGTGTATGTATCACTTATAATGTATGATGTTAGGGTGTATGCATTACTTATAATGTATGATGTTAGGGTGTATGTATCACCAATGTATGCTGTTAGGGTGTATGCATCACTAATAATGTATGATGTTAGGGTGTATGTATCACCAATGTAAGATGTTAGGGTGTATGCATCACCAATGTATGATGTTAGGGTGTATGTATCACCAATGTAAGATGTTAGGGTGTATATATCACTTATAATGCATGATGTTAGGGTGTATGTATCACTTATAATGTATGATGTTAGGGTGTATGTATCACCAATGTAAGATGTTAGGGTGAATGTATCACCAATGTATGATGTTAGCGTGCATATATCACTTATAATGTATGATGTTAGGGTGTATGTATCACTTATAATGTATGATGTTAGGGTGTATGTATCACTTATAATGCATGATGTTAGGGTGTATGTATCACTTATAATGTATGATGTTAGGGTATATGTATCACCAATGTAAGATGTTAGGGTGTATGTTTCACTTATAATGTATGATGTTAGGGTATATGTATCACCAATGCTTGATGTTAAGGTGTATGTATCACCAATGTATGATGTTAGCGTGCATATATCACTTATAATGCATGATGTTAGGGTGTATGTATCACTTATAATGTATGATGTTAGGGTGTATGTATCATCAATGTATGATATTAGGGTGTATGTATCACTTATAATGTATGATGTTAGGGTGTATGTATCACCAATGTAAGATGTTAGGGTGTATGTATCACCAATGTATGATGTTAGCGTGTATGTATCACTTATAATGCATGATGTTAGGGTGTATGTATCACTTATAATGTATGATGTTAGGGTATATGTATCACCAATGTATGATGTTAGGGTGTATGTATCACCAATGTAAGATGTTAGGGTGTATGTATCACTTATAATGTATGATGTTAGGGTGTATGCATCACCAATGTATGATGTTAGGGTGTATGTATCACCAATGCATGATGTTAGGGTGTATGTATCACCAATGTATGATGTTAGCGTGCATATATCACTTATAATGCATGATGTTAGGGTGTATGTATCACTTATAATGTATGATGTTAGGGTGTATGTATCACCAATGTATGATGTTAGGGTGTATGTATCACTTATAATGTATGATGTTAGGGTGTATGCATCACCAATGTATGATGTTAGGGTGTATGTATCACCAATGCATGATGTTAGGGTGTATGTATCACCAATGTATGATGTTAGCGTGCATATATCACTTATAATGCATGATGTTAGGGTGTATGTATCACTTATAATGTATGATGTTAGTGTGTATGTATCACCAATGTATGATGTTAGGGTGTATGTATCACTTATAATGTATGATGTTAGGGTGTATGCATCACCAATGTATGATGTTAGGGTGTATGTATCACCAATGTAAGATGTTAGGGTGTATGCATCACCAATGTATGCTGTTAGGGTGTATGCATCACTTATAATGTATGATGTTAGGGTGTGTGTATCACCAATGTATGATGTTAGGGTGTATGTATCACTTATAATGTATGATGTTAGGGTGTATGCATCACCAATGTATGATGTTAGGGTGTATGTATCACCAATGTAAGATGTTAGGGTGTATGCATCACCAATGTATGCTGTTAGGGTGTATGCATCACTTATAATGTATGATGTTAGGGTGTGTGTATCACCAATGTATGATGTTAGGGTGTATGTATCACTTATAATGTATGATGTTAGGGTGTATGTATCACCAATGTATGATGTTAGGGTGTATGTATCACCAATGTAAGATGTTAGGGTGTATGTATCACTTATAATGTATGATGTTAGGGTGTATGCATCACCAATGTATGATGTTAGGGTGTATGCATCACCAATACATGATGTTAGGGTGTATGTATCACCAATGTATGATGTTAGCGTGCATATATCACTTATAATGCATGATGTTAGGGTGTATGTATCACTTATAATGTATGATGTTAGGGTGTATGTATCACCAATGTATGATGTTAGCGTGTATGTATCACTTATAATGCATGATGTTAGGGTGTATGTATCACTTATAATGTATGATGTTAGGGTATATGTATCACCAATGTATGATGTTAGGGTGTATGTATCACCAATGTAAGATGTTAGGGTGTATGTATCACTTATAATGTATGATGTTAGGGTGTATGCATCACCAATGTATGATGTTAGGGTGTATGTATCACCAATGCATGATGTTAGGGTGTATGTATCACCAATGTATGATGTTAGGGTGTATGTATCACCAATGTATGATGTTAGCGTGCATATATCACTTATAATGCATGATGTTAGGGTGTATGTATCACCAATGTATGATGTTAGGGTGTATGTATCACCAATGTATGATGTTAGCGTGCATATATCACTTATAATGTATGATGTTAGGGTGTATGCATCACCAATGTATGATGTTAGGGTGTATGTATCACCAATGCATGATGTTAGGGTGTATGTATCACCAATGTATGATGTTAGGGTGTATGTATCACCAATGTATGATGTTAGCGTGCATATATCACTTATAATGTATGATGTTAGGGTGTATGTATCACCAATTTATGATGTTAGGGTGTATGTATCACAAATGCATGATGTTAGGGTGTATGTATCACCAATGTATGATGTTAGCGTACATATATCACTTATAATGCATGATGTTAGGGTGTATGTATCACTTATAATGTATGATGTTAGGGTGTATGTATCACCAATGTAAGATGTTAGGGTGTATGTATCACCAATGCATGATGTTAGGGTGTATGTATCACCAATGTATGATGTTAGGGTGTATGTATCACCAATGTATGATGTTAGCGTGCATATATCACTTATAATGTATGATGTTAGGGTGTATGTATCACCAATGTATGCTGTTAGGGTGTATGCATCACTTATAATGTATGATGTTAGGGTGTGTGTATCACCAATGTATGATGTTAGGGTGTATGTATCACTTATAATGTATGATGCTAGGGTGTATGTATCACCAATGTATGATGTTAGGGTGTATGTATCACCAATGTAAGATGTTAGGGTGTATGTATCACTTATAATGTATGATGTTAGGGTGTATGCATCACCAATGTATGATGTTAGGGTGTATGTATCACCAATGCATGATGTTAGGGTGTATGTATCACCAATGTATGATGTTAGCGTGCATATATCACTTATAATGCATGGTGTTAGGGTGTATGTATCACTTATAATGTATGATGTTAGGGTGTATGTATCACCAATGTAAGATGTTAGGGTGTATGTATCACCAATGTATGATGTTAGCGTGTATGTATCACTTATAATGCATGATGTTAGGGTGTATGTATCACTTATAATGTATGATGTTAGGGTATATGTATCACCAATGTATGATGTTAGGGTGTATGTATCACCAATGTATGATGTTAGGGTGTATGTATCACCAATGTATGATGTTAGCGTGCATATATCACTTATAATGTATGATGTTAGGGTGTATGCATCACCAATGTATGATGTTAGGGTGTATGTATCACCAATGCATGATGTTAGGGTGTATGTATCACCAATGTATGATGTTAGGGTGTATGTATCACCAATGTATGATGTTAGCGTGCATATATCACTTATAATGTATGATGTTAGGGTGTATGTATTACCAATGTATGATGTTAGGGTGTATGTATCACCAATGCATGATGTTAGGGTGTATGTATCACCAATGTATGGTGTTAGCGTGCATATATCACTTATAATGCATGATGTTAGGGTGTATGTATCACTTATAATGTATGATGTTAGGGTGTATGTATCACCAATGTAAGATGTTAGGGTGTATGTATCACCAATGTATGATGTTAGCGTGCATATATCACTTATAATGCATGATGTTAGGGTGTATGTATCACTTATAATGTATGATGTTAGTGTGTATGTATCACCAATGTAAGATGTTAGGGTGTATGCATCACCAATGTATGATGTTAGGGTGTATGTATCACCAATGTATGATGTTAGGGTGTATGTATCACTTATAATGTATGATGTTAGGGTGTATGTATCACCAATGTATGATGTTAGGGTGTATGTATCACTTATAATGTATGATGTTATGGTGTGTGTATCACCAATGTATGATGTCAGGGTGTATGTATCACCAATGCTAAGAAATAAGATATATTATATTACTGACACATCTGTTCGTCCGTCAATTCACCCTTTTGTTATTTTAATATTTGACTAATCTGGCGGGTTAATTGCATACTCTATTCTTTCAAATACATATGGGAAAACGTGTATCGTTAACACTAAGACGTCGCGCACGATCTTGCGACTCAAAGCCATTGTGATGCTATTTTCTGATTTGAAAGCTACAATACTCCTTAGGATATAAAAAGACCTCATCAAAATGTATTAAATATTCATCGGGATAGTAAAATAAAATTCTTTAGCACAAATTATGGTCATAAGTAATATATATTAAAACATATAGGTCCCGATTTTCTGGTCTTACCGTTAATTTTGGTGCGTTTAGACGTAACAATACCAAGCGATTCTACATCGGAAAACAACAGCGATATCAAAACTATTCAACAGATCCCCGTGAAAATGTGTCACAACAAAGCGCGCCATCAACAAATTGTTACGTAATAATCTAGTTGACGTACCATGCAAGCTGACAATTCAAAATTAAAACAAAATATGACCTGAAAGTTCATGTTCTTGACTTTTTTTGAGCGATATATTAAAGGTATGTTCCTGTTCTGTACATCAGAATATTCAAAGCGAGAGGTCTAGCGAATTTGTCTTCAACGTCGATTTTGACTCTGAATTGCGTGTCATTCGAGATTTAAATCGATATCACTCATAATTCTTCGCATTTTCTGCATTAAAACAGACACAAGACAAAATTTCAAATACTACTGATTCTGATTATTGTTCAAACGTATTGTAAACCCCAACCGAAGAAGAAATAAACCGTTTTTTCTAGGTGTAGCGAATTTGTCCACCTGGGTGATCTTGACGTTTTCGGTGAAAAAGAGTAACGTCTAATAGACATGTATGCCAATTTTGACGTTACGCCACTGATCACCAATATCGTGCGTAACGTCTAAGTTAGAAAATGAGTATGTTTAGAAAAGTCAACATATTTTACCACTACTTGAGAGATATGATTTCATGGTTTCGAGAAACGATTCCATCTTTTAAAGAAGACATTTTACAAATGTAAACCTTCAAAGTAAAGACAAGTCATAACGGTCTTAGAGCTAAAACTTTGACCCATATGACATGAACTTCCATGCAAATTATGAGAATAAACACAAACTTAAATTATATGTCTTCAAAAGTACTTGCATTGTATTGTCTTCTTGACGTTCAGAATTTAGTTTTCTGCTTAACATGTGAACTCTTAATATCCTTAGATGACAAAAGTATGCTGAAATCACAGTGTAAAACTACATTTAACCCTTTGGCTGCGCTAAGGACACATATGTCCATCGTCGGCAGAATGCGGTAAGGACATATATGTCCTTCAAGAAAGAAATTTTCTTCACAAACAATTATTTACAATAAAGACCAATAAAAGGCTTATAGTTATAGTTTTGCAGTTTGTACATGTTGCTAAGTAATTTTCATAACAAGTCTTGACGTCATATGTTTTATGACGTCATACATTTTTCGGCGTGCTTGACTTCTCCTTCAAAATGGACGACGATTTCGACGATTACGAGTCAGATATCAGCTTATACGAGGAGAGTGATGAAGAAAGTGACGGGGAAAATGATCAAGATTTAAACCCTACATATCTGTGGACAGTACAGCATTCTGACAGGTTTGAATTTCCACATGATATTGAACCTTTTGAGGAATCGAGTGGTCCAGTCAATCCCTCTGTTAGAACTTCTGAACCACTTGAATATTTCCTGTGGTTATCTTCTGATGACAATATATCAATTATTGATATTCTTGTTGAAGAAACGAATTGGTATGCACATCAAATTCGAAACAGTAACAACTTAAAACCAAATTCAAGATTAAAGAAATGGGAAGATGTAAGTCATGAAGAAATGTCAGCTTTCCTTGGACTTTGGTTATCCATGGGTATGTTCCGTAAACCCACAATGGCATCTTACTGGTATGAAAGTCAGCAGACCTGGTTATATAATACACCGACATTTACCAAGATAATGCGCCGTGACCGGTTCCACTGGATAATTTTGCAGTGTGTACATGCAAACAATAATGCAGGTGCTTTACCAAGGGGAAATTTAAATCATGATACTGCTCATAAGGTTCGCAGAATTTTTGACCTGATAAATAAAGTTTTTAAGGAAAAATATGCGGCAGCACGAGATTTAACGGTTGATGAGAGCATGGTTGGACATAAAGGTCGTGACTACACTGTACAGTACATGCCAGCTAAAAAGGCTCATCGTTGGGGTGCAAAACTGTGGGTGCTTGCTGAGTCGGACACAGGCTACACTTTAAGCATAGATCTGTACGCTGGTATGTATCTCTAGAGAATCTGATTTTGTATAATCTCCTAATCATCTTTATATAAGATTTTAATTAATTCTATATGTATAAAGCTATAGCTCAATGAATGCATAACAGTGTTGTAGATGAAAAGATGTCGTGGTACAATCAATAAGATTATAAGTTTAAAACCCAGTAGGGAGTGGGAAGTAAATTTTAGAAGGATAGAATATTTATTCACAATATTTGCCAACCCCGACCCCTTCCCCTCTAAAACAAATAGTGTTCCTGTATGAACCATCTTACAGTCCATTCATTACCTCGCTCAACACAACAGTTTCCTACATATATAAATTATTGAGCCATTCGACGATAATAAAACCAGATTAATTATTATAATTGAAAATCCTAGCTTGTAAAAAAAATTGACTCCTCGTGTTTGTATCAAATATGTTCATCATTTTAAAATATGTATTTTTCTTGCCGTTGAGAATTTCTAGTTGTCCCCCCCCCCCCCCCCCCCCCCCCCTCCCAAAAAAAACCCCAAAACCTTGTTATCTGTACATGTGGTTTTATTAAATTTATTTTACAGGAAAACGAAACATTGCACAGAGAAATAGTGTACATGGACTTGGATACGATGTTGTTACAAAGTTGGTCGAGCCCTTCTATAGAAAACATCATCATGTAGTGGTTGACAATGTCTTTACAAGCCCACTTTTATGCCGTAACATGTTCGATAACCAAACATACTTGACTGGAACAGTTAGGGCCACCAGAAAGAACATGCCAAAAAGTTTCAGAAACATGAAATTACAGAAGGGTGAACGAGTTGTTCGACAGTCCGGTGCAATAATGGCTCTAAAGTATGTCTTCTTTATATCCTCCTATGTAATACTAGTATGTAAATATATTTGTAATATTTGCTTTAAAAAATACTCGATCTATCTACATGTAGTTCAATTAAGAAGTTGGGTTGTCACACAATTTATGTTTTTGTTAAAACGATAATTTAAGCAAGAACTATAGACTGTCCTCGTTTTGATATACATTGTACATGTGTCTTAAAATAAATGTATGTACAATTACCATATAACTAATAATGTTTAATAACTCTTCTTTCAGGGGGCCCCGGGTGGCTCAATGAGTTATGTCGTTACATCTAACAACTCATACAAGCCTATCACCAATACGGCGTGGGTTCGCGCCCGGCTTTGTAAATTACAAAAAGGGTGCACTCGACTCGCAACCTCATGTCATAAAGTTTACCAGTTACTTGCCCATGGTCGGTGGTTCTCTCCGGGTACTCCGGCTTCCTCCAGTGGCACCACCACTAAAATTGGTCGCCATGATATAGCTGAAATATTGCTGAAAGTGGCGTTAAAACACAAAAAATCAATCAATCAATCTTCTTTCAGTTTAGAAAATTATGCAAATTCAAGAGGTGTTGAACATGATGTTCCAAAAACAGTTGTCATGTGTAACAAATTAATGGGAGGTGTTGATATGGCGGACCAGTTGCTGACAACTTATGACCCAAATGTGAAGTCTGTCAAATTGTGGAAGAAACTTCTAATGAACGTACTTCTTAGAATCACTGGTAAGTCTAGCGAGATAAATTAATAAAATTCTTTTTGTAAAAAATAAAAATTATAGCAAATGTCGATTCACTTCCAATAGATGATCCTATTATGGAAAAAAAGTCATGATATCGGAGATCGAAAAAATATATATTCATTAACATTTAGTTTTTATATCTTAGGTGATGGTTTGAATTTGAGTAAATTAATTTGCATAGATGTGAAAATCAAATATCGGAACTAATTTAAGATTAATTTACTAGCAAATTAAAAAAAAATATATATAGATTATTTATATTTCAAAATAAATATAATATTTCAGTAAACAGTTATATCGTGTACCTGCAAAATCGAGGGCTTGTGAGCAAAATGTCAAGGTTAGAATTTACAAGTCAACTATACCAAGGGTTAATTGGAGATTATTCCTGTGAGAAGAAAAGGACTGGCAGGCCAAGTATTCATCCTGTTCCCCAGAGACTGACAGAACGCCATTTTATTAATCTAATTCAAAGTTAGTTTTATTTTATTTATCTTATATTTTGAACAAAAATGATATGGGTGTAAATATTCTATGATTGCTTTTGCTGGAAAGACTCTGAAATACCGTCGGTGAATTTATTGGTGACTGGATTCTTCATTCAAATATTACAATGTCAGAGTGAAGGTTTTCAATTTATTCTAAGTCTTTCGTCCGTATAAAACATATGATACAAGGTAATCGCACACCGGACACTAATTGATGGCAGAAGCGACACAGATGTATACAACTTCGAAACAACAACCTTCAGTGTCCGTTTTTTTTTATTTAAGGCTTTTTTTACTTGAAGTAAACAGAGAACGGGTGCATTTTTTTTCTATTTATAAAGTTGTGTGACTGACACAAATATCTAAAAAACAAGTGTTACAAAGGATTATAAAATAATTCGCAATACGGAATTAATTATTCAATTCAAATTGGTAAGATGATTGTAAAAAATGAAATAAAATTTCACCGTAAAAGTTGAAATAAACTTATACATTTTACCGTACAGTTTTAAACTGAAAACCAATTGAATTAGTCGAAATAAAAATATAATTTGTTTACAATGATTCTTAGGAGTTTTTTTTTTTATATATAAATGTTTTGTCTTTTCCAGATCAAAAACGTAAAGTATGCAGAATTTGTAGTTCCAAAGTGAGAACATGGTGTCCTGACAATTTGTGTAACGTTGGATTATGCGTCGGAGATTGCTTCAAATCATTCCACACGAGGATAGCAGAAGAATGATTTTTTATAGTGAACAATTATATTAAGAACGGCCCGTTGTTTATTAAATAAAGAAACGATCAGAGATTCTATTGAACATTTATTATTGGAATTCACGCGGAGACATTGATGTATTAAGTGTTCAGAAATTTCTTATGATATATTTTTTTTACAGAAGAACTATCAATAAAGGGATAAAAACAGCTAAATTAGACTTAATTTTATCAAATTTATCAAAATAACAGATTGTGACTACATTCAAGTCAATACGACGCAAGTACAAACGCGTTGTACAAAGGACGCACCGACTCCCATCAAATGAGCCGTTTTCCAGACGTTTTTGCACGATTTTTATGACGTTGAAAATAAACGTCGCATATGACGTTCGGTAAATTTGAAAACGTCGCACCAAAAGGGTTAAACATGTCTTTGTTTGTAAAAATTTCATCAAAATCGAACAAGAATTGACCTGTTTTTAAAAAAAAATCTTTTTATATGAAATATACATTAAAAAATTACAGTGACCGAATACTTTTTGCACGTCTCTGTACTTGATCTTTTTTCAAATGGTTTCATGCTGGTATCAGCAAAATTACCGATCACATAAATAGAAAAATACTGAGATGTGGAATAAATGTCTATGAGACAACAGTCCGTAAAAACAGGAAAATAAAAAAATCTCATATAGAGAAGGTCTAATAGTTACAGAATTAGGATTAATGCAATCAGCATAAATTAAATCCAGAGGTCTATTCTTGGTATTGTGCACATAATCGTGCATACTGCAGCAAAATCAGAGATTGCAAGAAAAAAAAAGAAAAAAAATCAAAACACAGAGAGCATAAATGGGTAAATGATACAAGATATCAGTTGATATCAAACGGGAACTAATCAGTAGGTATCCCAGATCTGAATGCGGCTGTTAATTGCAATAAATGTTTCTTTCCTTTCTGTCCAAAATGTGGAGGACACAGATATGTGGGGATATTTCTTTTGACATATTACCTTGATCTTAGTATTATGTCAGAGGACACAGATCTGAGGAAACATATATTTTGGGGGACATAGATCTGAGTATGACGTCAGAGGACACAGATCTGAGGAAATATGTTTTTGAAAGGACATATATCTGGGTGTGACATCAGAGGACACAGATTTGATGGGACAAGGCTTTGGAAGGACATGGATCTGAGTATGACGTAGTGATTGGACACAGATTTGAGGGAAGGACACGGATCTGAGGCCGTGCACGGATCTGAGTCTTACATATATATATATATATATACAACGTCTGAAATAGTCATATCGACAAGAACACTTTCGATTACTTGAAACCAGACAAACCCAAAGTGGGACGCTTCTACCTATTACCTAAAATTCATAAAGTCAACAACCCCGGGAGACCCATTGTTTCAGCAAATGGGCACCCCACAGAAAAAATCTCCGAATTCGTCGATTTCCACCTTCGACCTCATGTAGAAGCGTTACCTTCACATTTGAAAGACACCACTGATTATCTTCAAAAAATGGAATCCATGAACCCCCTTCCTTCGGGGACCATTCTTGTTTCGATGGACGTTACGTCATTATACACTAACATCCCACATAATGACGGTATCGAAGCATGTCGAGAGGCCTGGGACCAAAGAGCCGTGAAAGAACCACCAACGGAATGTCTTGTCCAGTTGCTCACATTGGTACTGAAGCATAACAATTTTACATTTAATGGAGAGCATTTTTTACAAATCAACGGAACAGCTATGGGAACAAAGATGGCACCTTCATACGCCAACATCTTCATGGGGAAGCTTGAAAAACTTATCATACAATCTGCACCTCACAAGCCACTTTCCTGGTTTCGTTTCATAGACGACGTTGACATGAAGTGGACCGAGTCGGAAGAAAACCTCAATCATTTCTTTGACCACGCCAATAATGTTCACCCCACTATAACATTCACCCATGAAACATCTAGAAATAACATCTCCTTTCTGGATACTTACACCACCTGTGAAAATGGTATTATGTCAACTGACATATACAACAAACCGACAGATAAACATCAGTACCTGTCCCCACAGAGTTGTCATCCTAAACATTGCACCAAAAGTATTCCGTACAGCCAAGCTCTCCGAACAAACCACCAAAAAACGGCTTGGGGAACTGAAATGTCATCTAAAAAAGAGGGATTACAACAATGCGAGCATTAACCATTGTTTTAACAAAGCAAGTGGTATTGACAGAAAAGACCTCATCCAATATAAAGAAAAGAACGCGAACAACAGAGTGCCATTTGTCATTACATACCATTCTGCGCTCAGTAATTTATCCAGCATCGTTCGTGAGCACTGGACAACCATACAAAAACACCCAGAACTGTGTAAAATCTTCAAAGAACCACCCGTCTTGGCCTTCAGGAAACCCAAAAGTTTGAAAGACATCTTGGTGAGAGCTGACATCTCCCCTCGATCTACCTACAATGGTCAGTGTCAAAAATGTGATTCGAGACGATGTATGACGTGCAAAAACATCCAATGCACACAAAAATTCAGCAGCACACATACAGGAGAAAAATTCATCATATACTGCAATGCCAACTGCAAGACAGAAAATATTATCTACCTCCTGGAATGTGCAATTTGTGGTCTTCAATACATCGGAGAAACTAAACAACAACTTAGTAAACGCTTGAATGGCCACAGAAGCGATGCAAATTGCAAACCTGACCTTCCACTCAGCAGACATCTCAGATCGACGGGCCACCATGATTCTTTCGGCAAACTGAAGGTCACCATAATTGACCATAACCCCAAGTGGGATGATAAAAGCAGACAGGAAAGGGAAAGCTTCTGGATTAGAAAACTTAAGACCTTATCACCGAATGGAATCAATGAGAAAAAGTAATATCCTCTCTTGACTCCTATTCGTGTTGATCTCCTTTAGTCGTATTAGGACATACAGTTTGCTCTATTGACCCAAAGTATATATTCCACACTGTGGCGGGCCGTTTTTTTGAATGAGTTTGGGTATCATACCGTTTTCAACAATATTTTGACAGTGCTATTTGATACATTTACCAATAATGTCTCATTTTTATATTTATTTTTATTTCTAATTTAACATTTATTTAAATGTGTAGCCCTATTGTATATTTATATTATTGTTATTGTACTTTTATTAATTTATATGTAGGATTTCCATTCTTTTATGCATGTAGTTCCATATGTGCATCTTCTGGTTCTTTTGTGCCGTACATGGACCGTCAAAAACTTTTTTGAAATTTGAAAAGTCGCCATATTGTTTCGAGATTTTATTTAATTAGACATTGATAAAGTCCCTCGGTGGGATGAAAATTTTGTCATTCAACGAAGTGTTTAATTCTTTATCACTTTGTTTTGTGTACTTGGTGTTGTTTTACAAATTATTTTAGACGTTTATATATATATATATATATATATATATATATATGTTGTTTTACAAATTATTTTAGACGTTTATATATATAAACGTCTAAAATGGTTTGTAAAACAACACCAAGTACACAAAACAAAGTGATAAAGAATTAAACACTTCGTAGAATGACAAAATTTATATATATATATATATATATATATATATATAAACGTCTAAAATAATTTGTAAAACAACACCAAGTACACAAAACAAAGTGATAAAGAATTAAACACTTCGTTGAATGACAAAATTTTCGTCCCACCGAGGGACTTTGTTTTGTGTACTTGGTATTGTTTTACAAATTATTTTAGACGTTTATAATTGTTTTAAAAGAACGCGAACAACAGAGTGCCATTTGTCATTACATACCATCCTGCGCTCAGTAATTTATCCAGCATCGTTCGTGAGCACTGGACAACCATACAAAAACACCCAGAACTGTGTAAAATCTTCAAAGAACCACCCGTCTTGGCCTTCAGGAAACCCAAAAGTTTGAAAGACATCTTGGTGAGAGCTGACATCTCCCCTCGATCTACCTACAATGGTCAGTGTCAAAAATGTGATTCGAGACGATGTATGACGTGCAAAAACATCCAATGCACACAAAAATTCAGCAGCACACATACAGGAGAAAAATTCATCATATACTGCAATGCCAACTGCAAGACAGAAAATATTATCTACCTCCTGGGATGTGCAATTTGTGGTCTTCAATACATCGGAGAAACTAAACAACAACTTAGTAAACGCTTGAATGGCCACAGAAGCGATGCAAATTGCAAACCTGACCTTCCACTCAGCAGACATCTCAGATCGACGGGCCACCATGATTCTTTCGGCAAACTGAAGGTCACCATAATTGACCATAACCCCAAGTGAGATGATAAAAGCAGACAGGAAAGGGAAAGCTTCTGGATTAGAAAACTTAAGACCTTATCACCGAATGGAATCAATGAGAAAAAGTAATATCCTCTCTTGACTCCTATTCGTGTTGATCTCCTCCAGTCGTATTAGGACATACAGTTTGCTCTATTGGCCCAAAGTATATATTCCACACTGTGGCGGGCCGTTTTTTTTAATGAGTTTGGGTATCATACCGTTTTCAACAATATTTTGACAGTGCTATTTGATGCATTTACCAATAATGTCTCATTTTTATATTTATTTTTATTTCTAATTTAACATTTATTTAAATGTGTAGCCCTATTGTATATTTATATTATTGTTATTGTACTTTTATTAATTTGTATGTAGGATTTCCATTCTTTTATGCATGTAGTTTCATATGTGCATCTTCTGGTTCTTTTGTGCCGTACATGGACCGTCAAAAACTTTTTTGAAATTTGAAAAGTCGCCATATTGTTTCGAGATTTTATTTAATTAGACATTGATAAAGTCCCTCGGTGGGACGAACATTTTGTCATTCTGCGAAGTGTTTAATTCTTTATCACTTTGTTTTGTGTACTTGGTGTTGTTTTACAAACCATTTTAGACGTTTATATATATATTGTATAATATACTTTATTTACTGTGACTGTATAATGAATTCTTCATTATCCTATACAATATATTAAAAATTGCTGAGTTAGATTGCTGTCAAATTATAATATTAAGTATATATGTACCATCTACACACGCTTATACACATGTCTTACGTCTATCCCTAGATTTACCTTACGAGAAAAGGTAACACTAGGATTATTGAAGCTCCTTTTTTTAGGGAGTGGATGTGGTCGAGTGGTCTAGGGCGCTGGACGTAAGGCTAAGCGAATGGTGCTGCAGTGTATCAATGGTGTGGGTTCAAATCCCGTCGAGGGAAGAACAAAAATTTGACAGCTCTAAAATCTAATTCTAACACTGTTTGGTTTAATTTTCAGACGTATATAATATTTAGTATTAACCTAGTATCCTTAGTAACTTTCAGATCCAGTGGGACAGATATATTGTATGGTTGTCACTTGCTTCTAGACGTTTGTATAATATACTTTATTTACTGTGACTATAATGAATTCTTCATTATCCTATACAATATATTAAAAATTGCTGAGTTAGATTGCTGTCAAATTATAATATTAAGTATATATGTACCATCTACACACGCTTATACACATGTCTTACGTCTATCCCTAGATTTACCTTACGAGAAAAGGTAACACTAGGATTATTGAAGCTCCTTTTTTTAGGGAGTGGATGTGGTCGAGTGGTCTAGGGCGCTGGACGTAAGGCTAAGCGAATGGTGCTGCAGTGTATCAATGGTGTGGGTTCAAATCCCGTCGAGGGAAGAACAAAAATTTGACAGCTCTAAAATCTAATTCTAACACTGTTTGGTTTAATTTTCAGACGTATATATATATATATATATCTTTGTATGTGCAATTTGAGTTGAGGTGATGGCCGCCAACACAGAACATAGCATAGCATATTTAAAAGCTAACAAGAGTTCTTTTTATTTATTTATTTTTTTTTTTTTTTTTTTATTATTTGTGAATTATCCTCTACGTTGAAAAAATAATCACTGCATGAACCAATGAGGGAATATCTTCTCAAAAACTACAAACCTGTTTGAACCATAACTGTACATGATTGGTTATTAGATACTAACTAGATACTTTATTAATAGGTGACCGAAACAAATTCATAAAAACGTAGATATCAAATATAGTGCGTACGAGTCTTTTCTGACATAACCTTCATCTGGTACGCTCAAATTCAAAATAATTTTAACACTTTTTGAAACAAGTAAACCAAAGGGCCTAAGCAGGATCGCCAAATGTGAGGATCTAGTTAAATACTCTTTAGACTTTGTAAAAATCATTACTGTTAAAATGCAAACGTTTGACTTATAATTATATGTAAAACTAAAAATACATTTAGTACTCCATTATATATTGTAATACTTCTACTACCGCTTGATTTTCCCAGTTTTATTACAAGATATGTTGACGGTTAAAATCGAACATTTTCTGCATTTTAAAACTTAATGTTTATGATTTTCCACTTTTATCATGTAGAGACTTTTTTAAATATGTGCTCTGCATTTATAAGTCATTTCGAGTTAAAATTACTTCATAGAATTCGAATATATCGTATATAATAATTATGAATTATATATAGTTATATAGTTTTGCAGCGTAAATATAATAACTGACTTTTAATAGTATAGTTGTTGTCACAGACCTCAAGAGATTTCTGTGATGAAGTAAATTTTAGTTAAATGACCATTCTTCATGCTTATTACATCACATTTCTACCTATTTACTAATAAATACAATTCATATTTATTTCTGGCCTTTTTGATGTCATCAGTATAAAAATGGAATGTATTTTTCAAGCAATTAATTTTAAGCAAAATATTCCTTATATACAGGAAACAAAAGTAAAACAGATTGATAAATTTATATCTTGATCAACTCTTAAAATGCATTTCAGTCATTAAATTTATAGTCGTTTAAGTGTTATTTATTTCTTCTGTATTTGGCGTTATATTGCCTTGTGACAGGAACATGCTAAAATGTCATGGTATGCATGTCTTAGATAAATATCACATTGGATGTTATCTTGTTGTACATTGTTTTAACCTACCAATTCCAAAGCTCATGCAAGGATGCTGCGATTCTTTAAAACAAACAAAAAGGTACTGGAACGATGCAGGTACAACAGTAACAACAGGAACATACAGATAACGGTACGATTATAATACAATAACAACAGGAACATACAGGTAACGGAACTATTCTGATACAACAATAATAATAGAAACATAAAGGTAACAGAACGATTCGGATACAACAACAACAGAAACATTAAGGTAATGGAACGATTCAGATACAAAAATAACAGCAGAAACATAAACGTAACAGAACGATTCAGATACAAAAATAACAGCAGAAATATAAAGGTAACGGAACGATTCAGATACAAAAATAACAGCAGAAATATAAAGGTAACGGAACGATTCAGATGCAAAAATAACAGCAGAAATATAAAGGTAACAGAACGATTCGGATACAACAATAATAACAGAAACATAAAGGTAACAGAACGATTCGGATACAACAATAATAACAGAAACATAAAGGTAACAGAACGATTCGGATACAACAATAATAACAGAAACATAAAGGTAACAGAACGATTCGGATAAAATAACTGCAGAAATATAAAGGTAACGGGACGATTCGGATGCAAAAATAACAGCAGAAATATAAAGGTAACAGAACGATTCGGATACAACAATAATAACAGAAACATAAAGGTAACAGAACGATTCGGATACAACAATAATAACAGAAACATAAAGGTAACAGAACGATTCGGATACAACAATAATAACAGAAACATAAAGGTAACAGAACGATTCGGATAAAATAACTGCAGAAATATAAAGGTAACGGGACGATTCGGATGCAAAAATAACAGCAGAAACATAAAGGTAACATAAAGATTCAGATACAAAAAAAAATAACAACAGAAACATAATGGTAACGGAACGATTCAGATACAGCAATAACAGCAGAAAAATAAAGGTAACGGAACGATTCAGATACAGCAATAACAGCAGAAAAATAAAGGTAACGGAACGATTCAGATACAGCAATAACAGCAGAAAAATAAAGGCAACGGAACGATTCAGATACAAAAATAACAGCAGAAATATAAAGGTAACGGAACGATTCAGATACAAAAATAACAGCAGAAAAATAAAGGCAACGGAACGATTCAGATACAGCAATAACAGCAGAAAAATAAAGGTAACGGAACGATTCAGATACAAAAATAACAGCAGAAATATAAAGGTAACGGAACGATTCAGATACAAAAATAACAGCAGAAATATAAAGGTAACGGAACGATTCAGATACAAAAATAACAGCAGAAAAATAAAGGCAACGGAACGATTCAGATACAAAAATAACAGCAGAAAAATAAAGGCAACGGAACGATTCAGATACAAAAATAACAGCAGAAAAATAAAGGCAACGGAACGATTCAGATACAAAAATAACAGCAGAAATATAAAGGTAACGGAACGATTCAGATACAAAAATAACAGCAGAAAAATAAAGGCAACGGAACGATTCAGATACAAAAATAACAGCAGAAAAATAAAGGCAACGGAACGATTCAGATACAAAAATAACAGCAGAAATATAAAGGTAACGGAACGATTCAGATACAAAAATAACAGCAGAAAAATAAAGGCAACGGAACGATTCAGATACAAAAATAACAGCAGAAAAATAAAGGCAACGGAACGATTCAGATACAAAAATAACAGCAGAAAAATAAAGGCAACGGAACGATTCAGATACAGCAATAACAGCAGAAAAATAAAGGTAACGGAACGATTCAGATACAAAAATAACAGCAGAAAAATAAAGGCAACGGAACGATTCAGATACAAAAATAACAGCAGAAATATAAAGGTAACGGAACGATTCAGATACAAAAATAACAGCAGAAATATAAAGGTAACAGAACGATTCGGATACAACAATAATAACAGAAACATAAAGGTAACAGAACGATTCGGATACAACAATAATAACAGAAACATAAAGGTAACAGAACGATTCGGATACAATAACTGCAAAAATATAAAGGTAACGGGACGATTCGGATGCAAAAATAACAGCAGAAACATAAAGGTAACATAACGATTCAGATACAAAAAAAAATAACAACAGAAACATAATGGTAACAGAACGATTCGGATACAACAATAATAACAGAAACATAAAGGTAACAGAACGATTCGGATAAAATAACTGCAGAAATATAAAGGTAACGGGACGATTCGGATGCAAAAATAACAGCAGAAACATAAAGGTAACATAAAGATTCAGATACAAAAAAAAATAACAACAGAAACATAATGGTAACGGAACGATTCAGATACAGCAATAACAGCAGAAATATAAAGGTAACGGAACGATTCAGATACAAAAATAACAGCAGAAATATAAAGGTAACGGAACGATTCAGATACAAAAATAACAGCAGAAATATAAAGGTAACAGAACGATTCAGATACAAAAATAACAGCAGAAATATAAAGGTAACGGAACGATTCAGATACAAAAATAACAGCAGAAATATAAAGGTAACGGAACGATTCAGATACAAAAATAACAGCAGAAATATAAAGGTAACAGAACGATTCAGATACAAAAATAACAGCAGAAATATAAAGGTAACGGAACGATTCAGATACAAAAATAACAGCAGAAATATAAAGGTAACGGAACGATTCAGATACAAAAATAACAGCAGAAATATAAAGGTAACAGAACGATTCAGATACAAAAATAACAGCAGAAATATAAAGGTAACGGAACGATTCAGATACAAAAATAACAGCAGAAATATAAAGGCAACGGAACGATTCAGATACAAAAATAACAGCAGAAATATAAAGGTAACGGAACGATTCAGATACAAAAATAACAGCAGAAATATAAAGGTAACGGAACGATTCAGATACAAAAATAACAGCAGAAATATAAAGGTAACAGAACGATTCAGATACAAAAATAACAGCAGAAATATAAAGGTAACGGAACGATTCAGATACAAAAATAACAGCAGAAATATAAAGGCAACGGAACGATTCAGATACAAAAATAACAGCAGAAATATAAAGGTAACGGAACGATTCAGATACAAAAATAACAGCAGAAATATAAAGGTAACGGAACGATTCAGATACAAAAATAACAGCAGAAATATAAAGGTAACAGAACGATTCGGATACAACAATAATAACAGAAACATAAAGGTAACAGAACGATTCGGATACAACAATAATAACAGAAACATAAAGGTAACAGAACGATTCGGATACAACAATAATAACAGAAACATAAAGGTAACAGAACGATTCGGATACAATAACTGCAAAAATATAAAGGTAACGGGACGATTCGGATGCAAAAATAACAGCAGAAACATAAAGGTAACATAAAGATTCAGATACAAAAAAAAATAACAACAGAAACATAATGGTAACGGAACGATTCAGATACAGCAATAACAGCAGAAAAATAAAGGTAACGGAACGATTCAGATACAGCAATAACAGCAGAAAAATAAAGGCAACGGAACGATTCAGATACAGCAATAACAGCAGAAAAATAAAGGCAACGGAACGATTCAGATACAAAAATAACAGCAGAAAAATAAAGGCAACGGAACGATTCAGATACAAAAATAACAGCAGAAATATAAAGGTAACGGAACGATTCAGATACAGCAATAACAGCAGAAAAATAAAGGCAACGGAACGATTCAGATACAAAAATAACAGCAGAAAAATAAAGGCAACGGAACGATTCAGATACAAAAATAACAGCAGAAATATAAAGGTAACGGAACGATTCAGATACAAAAATAACAGCAGAAAAATAAAGGCAACGGAACGATTCAGATACAGCAATAACAACAGAAACATAAAGGTAACAGAACGATTCAGATACAGCAATAACAACAGAAACATAAAGGTAACGGAACGATTCAGATACAGCAATAACAGCAGAAAAATAAAGGCAACGGAACGATTCAGATACAGCAATAACAGCAGAAAAATAAAGGTAACGGAACGATTCAGATACAGCAATAACAGCAGAAAAATAAAGGCAACGGAACGATTCAGATACAGCAATAACAGCAGAAAAATAAAGGCACCGGAACGATTCAGATACAAAAATAACAGCAGAAAAATAAAGGCAACGGAACGATTCAGATACAAAAATAACAGCAGAAATATAAAGGTAACGGAACGATTCAGATACAAAAATAATAACAACAGAAACATGACAGTAACAGAATGATTCTGATACAGCAATACCAACAGAAACATAAATGTAACGAAACGATTCTGAAACAAAAACAATACCAGCAAAAACATAAAGGTAACTGAAAGATTTGGATACAACAATAATAACAGAAACATAAAGGTAACAGAACGATTCGGATACAATAACTGCAAAAATATAAAGGTAACGGGACGATTCGGATGCAAAAATAACAGCAGAAACATAAAGGTAACATAAAGATTCAGATACAAAAAAAAATAACAACAGAAACATAATGGTAACGGAACGATTCAGATACAGCAATAACAGCAGAAAAATAAAGGCAACGGAACGATTCAGATACAGCAATAACAGCAGAAAAATAAAGGTAACGGAACGATTCAGATACAGCAATAACAGCAGAAAAATAAAGGTAACGGAACGATTCAGATACAAAAATAACAGCAGAAAAATAAAGGCAACGGAACGATTCAGATACAAAAATAACAGCAGAAAAATAAAGGCAACGGAACGATTCAGATACAAAAATAACAGCAGAAATATAAAGGTAACGGAACGATTCAGATACAAAAATAACAGCAGAAAAATAAAGGCAACGGAACGATTCAGATACAAAAATAACAGCAGAAAAATAAAGGCAACGGAACGATTCAGATACAAAAATAACAGCAGAAAAATAAAGGCAACGGAACGATTCAGATACAGCAATAACAGCAGAAAAATAAAGGTAACGGAACGATTCAGATACAAAAATAACAGCAGAAAAATAAAGGCAACGGAACGATTCAGATACAAAAATAACAGCAGAAATATAAAGGTAACGGAACGATTCAGATACAAAAATAACAGCAGAAATATAAAGGTAACAGAACGATTCGGATACAACAATAATAACAGAAACATAAAGGTAACAGAACGATTCGGATACAACAATAATAACAGAAACATAAAGGTAACAGAACGATTCGGATACAATAACTGCAAAAATATAAAGGTAACGGGACGATTCGGATGCAAAAATAACAGCAGAAACATAAAGGTAACATAACGATTCAGATACAAAAAAAAATAACAACAGAAACATAATGGTAACAGAACGATTCGGATACAACAATAATAACAGAAACATAAAGGTAACAGAACGATTCGGATAAAATAACTGCAGAAATATAAAGGTAACGGGACGATTCGGATGCAAAAATAACAGCAGAAACATAAAGGTAACATAAAGATTCAGATACAAAAAAAAATAACAACAGAAACATAATGGTAACGGAACGATTCAGATACAGCAATAACAGCAGAAATATAAAGGTAACGGAACGATTCAGATACAAAAATAACAGCAGAAATATAAAGGTAACGGAACGATTCAGATACAAAAATAACAGCAGAAATATAAAGGTAACAGAACGATTCAGATACAAAAATAACAGCAGAAATATAAAGGTAACGGAACGATTCAGATACAAAAATAACAGCAGAAATATAAAGGTAACGGAACGATTCAGATACAAAAATAACAGCAGAAATATAAAGGTAACAGAACGATTCAGATACAAAAATAACAGCAGAAATATAAAGGTAACGGAACGATTCAGATACAAAAATAACAGCAGAAATATAAAGGTAACGGAACGATTCAGATACAAAAATAACAGCAGAAATATAAAGGTAACAGAACGATTCAGATACAAAAATAACAGCAGAAATATAAAGGTAACGGAACGATTCAGATACAAAAATAACAGCAGAAATATAAAGGCAACGGAACGATTCAGATACAAAAATAACAGCAGAAATATAAAGGTAACGGAACGATTCAGATACAAAAATAACAGCAGAAATATAAAGGTAACGGAACGATTCAGATACAAAAATAACAGCAGAAATATAAAGGTAACAGAACGATTCAGATACAAAAATAACAGCAGAAATATAAAGGTAACGGAACGATTCAGATACAAAAATAACAGCAGAAATATAAAGGCAACGGAACGATTCAGATACAAAAATAACAGCAGAAATATAAAGGTAACGGAACGATTCAGATACAAAAATAACAGCAGAAATATAAAGGTAACGGAACGATTCAGATACAAAAATAACAGCAGAAATATAAAGGTAACAGAACGATTCGGATACAACAATAATAACAGAAACATAAAGGTAACAGAACGATTCGGATACAACAATAATAACAGAAACATAAAGGTAACAGAACGATTCGGATACAACAATAATAACAGAAACATAAAGGTAACAGAACGATTCGGATACAATAACTGCAAAAATATAAAGGTAACGGGACGATTCGGATGCAAAAATAACAGCAGAAACATAAAGGTAACATAAAGATTCAGATACAAAAAAAAATAACAACAGAAACATAATGGTAACGGAACGATTCAGATACAGCAATAACAGCAGAAAAATAAAGGTAACGGAACGATTCAGATACAGCAATAACAGCAGAAAAATAAAGGCAACGGAACGATTCAGATACAGCAATAACAGCAGAAAAATAAAGGCAACGGAACGATTCAGATACAAAAATAACAGCAGAAAAATAAAGGCAACGGAACGATTCAGATACAAAAATAACAGCAGAAATATAAAGGTAACGGAACGATTCAGATACAGCAATAACAGCAGAAAAATAAAGGCAACGGAACGATTCAGATACAAAAATAACAGCAGAAAAATAAAGGCAACGGAACGATTCAGATACAAAAATAACAGCAGAAATATAAAGGTAACGGAACGATTCAGATACAAAAATAACAGCAGAAAAATAAAGGCAACGGAACGATTCAGATACAGCAATAACAACAGAAACATAAAGGTAACAGAACGATTCAGATACAGCAATAACAACAGAAACATAAAGGTAACGGAACGATTCAGATACAGCAATAACAGCAGAAAAATAAAGGCAACGGAACGATTCAGATACAGCAATAACAGCAGAAAAATAAAGGTAACGGAACGATTCAGATACAGCAATAACAGCAGAAAAATAAAGGCAACGGAACGATTCAGATACAGCAATAACAGCAGAAAAATAAAGGCACCGGAACGATTCAGATACAAAAATAACAGCAGAAAAATAAAGGCAACGGAACGATTCAGATACAAAAATAACAGCAGAAATATAAAGGTAACGGAACGATTCAGATACAAAAATAATAACAACAGAAACATGACAGTAACAGAATGATTCTGATACAGCAATACCAACAGAAACATAAATGTAACGAAACGATTCTGAAACAAAAACAATACCAGCAAAAACATAAAGGTAACTGAAAGATTTGGATACAACAATAATAACAGAAACATAAAGGTAACAGAACGATTCGGATACAATAACTGCAAAAATATAAAGGTAACGGGACGATTCGGATGCAAAAATAACAGCAGAAACATAAAGGTAACATAAAGATTCAGATACAAAAAAAAATAACAACAGAAACATAATGGTAACGGAACGATTCAGATACAGCAATAACAGCAGAAAAATAAAGGCAACGGAACGATTCAGATACAGCAATAACAGCAGAAAAATAAAGGTAACGGAACGATTCAGATACAGCAATAACAGCAGAAAAATAAAGGTAACGGAACGATTCAGATACAAAAATAACAGCAGAAAAATAAAGGCAACGGAACGATTCAGATACAAAAATAACAGCAGAAAAATAAAGGTAACGGAACGATTCTGAAACAAAAACATTAACAACAGAAACATGACAGTAACAGAATGATTCTGATACAGCAATACCAACAGAAACATAAATGTAACGAAACGATTCTGAAACAAAAACAATACCAGCAAAAACATAAAGGTAACTGAAAGATTTGGATACAACAATAATAACAGAAACATAAAGGTAACAGAACGATTCGGATACAACAATAATAACAGAAACATAAAGGTAACAGAACGATTCGGATACAATAACTGCAAAAATATAAAGGTAACGGGACGATTCGGATGCAAAAATAACAGCAGAAATATAAAGGTAACATAAAGATTTGGATACAACAATAATAACAGAAACATAAAGGTAGCAGAACGATTTGGATACAACAATAATAATAGAAACATAAAGGTAGCAGAACGATTTGGATACAACAATAATAATAGAAACATAAAGGTAGCAGAACGATTTGGATACAACAATAATAACAGAAACATAAAGGTAGCAGAACGATTTGGATACAACAATAATAACAGAAACATAAAGGTAGCAGAACGATTTGGATACAACAATAATAACAGAAACATAAAGGTAGCAGAACGATTTGGATACAACAATAATAACAGAAACATAAAGGTAGCAGAACGATTTGGATACAACAATAATAACAGAAACATAAAGGTAGCAGAACGATTTGGATACAACAATAATAACAGAAACATAAAGGTAGCAGAACGATTTGGATACAACAATAATAACAGAAACATAAAGGTAGCAGAACGATTTGGATACAACAATAATAACAGAAACATAAAGGTAGCAGAACGATTTGGATACAACAATAATAACAGAAACATAAAGGTAGCAGAACGATTTGGATACAACAATAATAACAGAAACATAAAGGTAGCAGAACGATTTGGATACAACAATAATAACAGAAACATAAAGGTAGCAGAACGATTTGGATACAACAATAATAACAGAAACATAAAGGTAGCAGAACGATTTGGATACAACAATAATAAGGAACAAAGGTAATAGAACGATTTGGATACAACGACACCCGAAAAATGAAGGTAAAATCAAACTAAAAATAATCGCTGATGGCATCTGTCTTGGAGTGGTATTTCTGAAGATACGTAATATCTTATATTCTGAAGTTGTATATGGGTGACCATTTTACTCGCATGTAGAAAACACTAGCATGACCGTATCGTTGCACTAAGAGGGTAGATTTGGGCCCGTCGAACTATTTTGATACCTCCACATGTTTTATATTAAAGTGCCTGTACCAAGCCAGAAAAGTAAGCTGTCATGGGTTTTAGGGATATGTATTTTTGCCGGTTTCTAATATATTTCTATTAGATTTTAGAGCTGTTTCGACAGTGTGGTATTTTTTGTTTTTCAATTAGATTTTAGAGCTGTTTCGACAGTGTGGTATTTTTTGTTTCTTTATTAGATTTTAGAGCTGTTTCGACAGTGTGGTATTTTTTGTTTTTCTATTAGATTTTAGAGCTGTTTCGACAGTGTGGTATTTTTTGTTTTTCTATTAGATTTTAGAGCTGTTTCGACAGTGTGGTATTTTTTGTTTTTCAATTAGATTTTAGAGCTGTTTCGACAGTGTGGTATTTTTTGTTTCTTTATTAGATTTTAGAGCTGTTTCGACAGTGTGGTATTTTTTGTTTTTCTATTAGATTTTAGAGCTGTTTCGACAGTGTGGTATTTTTTGTTTTTCTATTAGATTTTAGAGCTGTTTCGACAGTGTGGTATTTTTTGTTTTTCAATTAGATTTTAGAGCTGTTTCGACAGTGTGGTATTTTTTGTTTCTTTATTAGATTTTAGAGCTGTTTCGACAGTGTGGTATTTTTTGTTTTTCAATTAGATTTTAGAGCTGTTTCGACAGTGTGGTATTTTTTGTTTTTCAATTAGATTTTAGAGCTGTTTCGACAGTGTGGTATTTTTTGTTTTTCAATTAGATTTTAGAGCTGTTTCGACAGTGTGGTATTTTTTGTTTCTTTATTAGATTTTAGAGCTGTTTCGACAGTGTGGTATTTTTTGTTTTTCTATTAGATTTTAGAGCTGTTTCGACAGTGTGGTATTTTTTGTTTTTCTATTAGATTTTAGAGCTGTTTCGACAGTGTGGTATTTTTTGTTTTTCAATTAGATTTTAGAGCTGTTTCGACAGTGTGGTATTTTTTGTTTCTTTATTAGATTTTAGAGCTGTTTCGACAGTGTGGTATTTTTTGTTTTTCAATTAGATTTTAGAGCTGTTTCGACAGTGTGGTATTTTTTGTTTTTCAATTAGATTTTAGAGCTGTTTCGACAGTGTGGTATTTTTTGTTTTTCTATTAGATTTTAGAGCTGTTTCGACAGTGTGGTATTTTTTGTTTTTCTATTAGATTTTAGAGCTGTTTCGACAGTGTGGTATTTTTTGTTTTTCAATTAGATTTTAGAGCTGTTTCGACAGTGTGGTATTTTTTGTTTTTCTATTACATTTTAGAGCTGTTTCGACAGTGTGGTATTTTTTGTTTTTCTATTAGATTTTAGAGCTGTTTCGACTGTGTGGTATTTTTTGCTTCTTTATTAGATTTTAGAGCTGTTTCGACAGTGTGGTATTTTTTGTTTTTCTATTAAATTTTAGAGCTGTTTCGACAGTGTGGTATTTTTGTTTTTTTATTAGATTTTAGAGCTGTTTCGACAGTGTGGTATTGTTTGTTTTTCTGTTAGACTTTAGAGCTGTTTCGACAGTGTGGTATTTTTTGTTTTTCTATTAGATTTTAGAGCTGTTTCGACAGTGTGGTATTTTTTGTTTTTCTATTAGATTTTAGAGCTGTTTCGACAGTGTGGTATTTTTTGTTTTTCAATTAGATTTTAGAGCTGTTTCGACAGTGTGGTATTTTTTGTTTTTCTATTACATTTTAGAGCTGTTTCGACAGTGTGGTATTTTTTGTTTTTCTATTAGATTTTAGAGCTGTTTCGACTGTGTGGTATTTTTTGCTTCTTTATTAGATTTTAGAGCTGTTTCGACAGTGTGGTATTTTTTGTTTTTCTATTAAATTTTAGAGCTGTTTCGACAGTGTGGTATTTTTGTTTTTTTATTAGATTTTAGAGCTGTTTCGACAGTGTGGTATTGTTTGTTTTTCTATTAGATTTTAGAGCTGTTTCGACAGTGTGGTATTTTTTGTTTTTCTATTAAATTTTAGAGCTGTTTCGACAGTGTGGTATTTTTGTTTTTCTATTACATTTTAGAGCTGTTTCGACAGTGTGGTATTTTTTGTTTTTCTATTAGATTTTAGAGCTGTTTCGACTGTGTGGTATTTTTTGCTTCTTTATTAGATTTTAGAGCTGTTTCGACAGTGTGGTATTTTTTGTTTTTCAATTAGATTTTAGAGCTGTTTCGACAGTGTGGTATTTTTTGTTTTTCTATTACATTTTAGAGCTGTTTCGACAGTGTGGTATTTTTTGTTTTTCTATTAGATTTTAGAGCTGTTTCGACTGTGTGGTATTTTTTGCTTCTTTATTAGATTTTAGAGCTGTTTCGACAGTGTGGTATTTTTTGTTTTTCTATTAAATTTTAGAGCTGTTTCGACAGTGTGGTATTTTTGTTTTTTTATTAGATTTTAGAGCTGTTTCGACAGTGTGGTATTGTTTGTTTTTCTGTTAGACTTTAGAGCTGTTTCGACAGTGTGGTATTTTTTGTTTTTCTATTAGATTTTAGAGCTGTTTCGACAGTGTGGTATTTTTTGTTTTTCTATTAGATTTTAGAGCTGTTTCGACAGTGTGGTATTTTTTGTTTTTCAATTAGATTTTAGAGCTGTTTCGACAGTGTGGTATCTTTTGTTTTTCTATTACATTTTAGAGCTGTTTCGACAGTGTGGTATTTTTTGTTTTTCTATTAGATTTTAGAGCTGTTTCGACTGTGTGGTATTTTTTGCTTCTTTATTAGATTTTAGAGCTGTTTCGACAGTGTGGTATTTTTTGTTTTTCTATTAAATTTTAGAGCTGTTTCGACAGTGTGGTATTTTTGTTTTTTTATTAGATTTTAGAGCTGTTTCGACAGTGTGGTATTGTTTGTTTTTCTGTTAGACTTTAGAGCTGTTTCGACAGTGTGGTATTTTTTGTTTTTCTATTAGATTTTAGAGCTGTTTCGACAGTGTGGTATTTTTTGTTTTTCTATTAGATTTTAGAGCTGTTTCGACAGTGTGGTATTTTTTGTTTTTCAATTAGATTTTAGAGCTGTTTCGACAGTGTGGTATTTTTTGTTTTTCTATTACATTTTAGAGCTGTTTCGACAGTGTGGTATTTTTTGTTTTTCTATTAGATTTTAGAGCTGTTTCGACTGTGTGGTATTTTTTGCTTCTTTATTAGATTTTAGAGCTGTTTCGACAGTGTGGTATTTTTTGTTTTTCTATTAAATTTTAGAGCTGTTTCGACAGTGTGGTATTTTTGTTTTTTTATTAGATTTTAGAGCTGTTTCGACAGTGTGGTATTGTTTGTTTTTCTGTTAGACTTTAGAGCTGTTTCGACAGTGTGGTATTTTTTGTTTTTCTATTAGATTTTAGAGCTGTTTCGACAGTGTGGTATTTTTTGCTTTTCTGTTAGATTTTTAGAGCTGTTTCGAGTGTGGTATTGTTTGTTTTTCTGTTAGATTTTGAGAACTGTTCCGACAGTGTGGTATTTTTTGTTTTTCTATTAGATTTTAGAGCTGCTTCGACTGTGTGGTATTTTTTGTTTCTTTATTAGATTTTAGAGTTGTTTGGACAGTGTGGTATTTTTTGTTTTTCTATTAGACTTTAGAGCTGTTTCGACTGTGTGGTATTTTTTGCTTCTTTATTAGATTTTAGAGCTGTTTCGACAGTGTGGTATTTTTTTTTCTATTAGATTTTAGAGCTGTTTCGACAGTGTGGTATTTTTTTTTTCTATTAGATTTTGGAGCTGTTTCGACAGTGTGGTACTTTTTGCTTTTCTATTAGATTTTAGAGCTGTTTCGACAGTGTGGTATTTTTTGTTTTTCTATTAAATTTTAGAGCTGTTTCGACAGTGCGGTATTTTTTGTTTTTCTATTAGATTTTAGAGCTGTTTCGACAGTGTGGTATTGTTTGTTTGTCTGTTAGATTTTAGAGCTGTTTCGACAGTGTGGTATTTTTTGCTTTTCTGTTAGATTTTAGAGCTGTTTCGAGTGTGGTATTGTTTGTTTTTCTGTTAGATTTTGGAACTGTTCCGACAGTGTGGTATTGTTTGTTTTTCTATTAGATTTTAGAGCTGTTTCGACTGTGTGGTATTTTTTGTCTCTTTATTAGATTTTAGAGCTGTTTCGACAATGTGGTATTTTTTGTTTTTCTATTAGATTTTAGAGCTGTTTCGACAGTGTGGTATTTATTTGTTTTTTCTATTAGATTTGAGAACTGTTTCGACAGTGTGGTATTTATTTGTTTTTTCTATTAGATTTGAGAACTGTTTCGACAGTGTGGTATTTATTTGTTTTTTCTATTAGATTTGAGAACTGTTTCGACAGTGTGGTATTTATTTGTTTTTTCTATTAGATTTGAGAACTGTTTCGACAGTGTGGTATTTATTTGTTTTTTCTATTAGATTTGAGAACTGTTTCGACAGTGTGGTATTTATTTGATTTTTCTATTAGATTTGAGAACTGTTTCGACAGTGTGGTATTTATTTGTTTTTTCTATTAGATTTTAGAGCTGTTTCGACAGTGTGGTATTTTTTGTTTTTCTATTAAATTTTAGAGCTGTTTCGACAGTGCGGTATTTTTTGTTTTTCTATTAGATTTTAGAGCTGTTTCGACAGTGTGTTTGTTTTTCTGTTAGATTTTAGAGCTGTTTCGACAGTGTGGTATTTTTTGCTTTTCTGTTACATTTTAGAGCTGTTTCGAGTGTGGTATTGTTTGTTTTTCTGTTAGATTTTGGAACTGTTCCGACAGTGTGGTATTGTTTGTTTTTCTATTAGATTTTAGAGTTGTGTCGACAGTGTGGTATTTATTTGTTTTTCCATTAGCTTTTAGAGCTGTTTCGACTGTGTGGTATTTTTTGTCTCTTTATTAGATTTTAGAGCTGTTTCGACAGTGTGGTATTTATTTGTTTTTTCTATTAGATTTTAGAGCTGTTTCGACAGTGTGGTATTTTTTGTTTTTCTATTAAATTTTAGAGCTGTTTCGACAGTGCGGTATTTTTTGTTTTTCTATTAGATTTTAGAGCTGTTTCGACAGTGTGTTTGTTTTTCTGTTAGATTTTAGAGCTGTTTCGACAGTGTGGTATTTTTTGTTTTTCTATTAGATTTTAGAGCTGTTTCGACTGTGTGGTATTTTTTGTTTCTTTATTAGATTTTAGAGTTGTTTGGACAGTGTGGTATTTTTTGTTTTTCTATTAGACTTTAGAGCTGTTTCGACTGTGTGGTATTTTTTGCTTCTTTATTAGATTTTAGAGCTGTTTAGACAGTGTGGTATTTTTTTTTTTCTATTAGATTTTGGAGCTGTTTCGACAGTGTGGTACTTTTTGCTTTTCTATTAGATTTTAGAGCTGTTTCGACAGTGTGGTATTTTTTGTTTTTCTATTAAATTTTAGAGCTGTTTCGACAGTGCGGTATTTTTTGTTTTTCTATTAGATTTTAGAGCTGTTTCGACAGTGTGGTATTGTTTGTTTGTCTGTTAGATTTTAGAGCTGTTTCGACAGTGTGGTATTTTTTGCTTTTCTGTTAGATTTTAGAGCTGTTTCGAGTGTGGTATTGTTTGTTTTTCTGTTAGATTTTGGAACTGTTCCGACAGTGTGGTATTGTTTGTTTTTCTATTAGATTTTAGAGCTGTTTCGACTGTGTGGTATTTTTTGTCTCTTTATTAGATTTTAGAGCTGTTTCGACAATGTGGTATTTTTTGTTTTTCTATTAGATTTTAGAGCTGTTTCGACAGTGTGGTATTTATTTGTTTTTTCTATTAGATTTGAGAACTGTTTCGACAGTGTGGTATTTATTTGTTTTTTCTATTAGATTTGAGAACTGTTTCGACAGTGTGGTATTTATTTGTTTTTTCTATTAGATTTGAGAACTGTTTCGACAGTGTGGTATTTATTTGTTTTTTCTATTAGATTTGAGAACTGTTTCGACAGTGTGGTATTTATTTGTTTTTTCTATTAGATTTGAGAACTGTTTCGACAGTGTGGTATTTATTTGTTTTTTCTATTAGATTTGAGAACTGTTTCGACAGTGTGGTATTTATTTGTTTTTTCTATTAGATTTTAGAGCTGTTTCGACAGTGTGGTATTTTTTGTTTTTCTATTAAATTTTAGAGCTGTTTCGACAGTGCGGTATTTTTTGTTTTTCTATTAGATTTTAGAGCTGTTTCGACAATGTGGTATTTTTTGTTTTTCTATTAGATTTTAGAGCTGTTTCGACAGTGTGGTATTTATTTGTTTTTTCTATTAGATTTGAGAACTGTTTCGACAGTGTGGTATTTATTTGTTTTTTCTATTAGATTTGAGAACTGTTTCGACAGTGTGGTATTTATTTGTTTTTTCTATTAGATTTGAGAACTGTTTCGACAGTGTGGTATTTATTTGTTTTTTCTATTAGATTTGAGAACTGTTTCGACAGTGTGGTATTTATTTGTTTTTTCTATTAGATTTGAGAACTGTTTCGACAGTGTGGTATTTATTTGTTTTTTCTATTAGATTTGAGAACTGTTTCGACAGTGTGGTATTTATTTGTTTTTTCTATTAGATTTTAGAGCTGTTTCGACAGTGTGGTATTTTTTGTTTTTCTATTAAATTTTAGAGCTGTTTCGACAGTGCGGTATTTTTTGTTTTTCTATTAGATTTTAGAGCTGTTTCGACAGTGTGTTTGTTTTTCTGTTAGATTTTAGAGCTGTTTCGACAGTGTGGTATTTTTTGCTTTTCTGTTACATTTTAGAGCTGTTTCGAGTGTGGTATTGTTTGTTTTTCTGTTAGATTTTGGAACTGTTCCGACAGTGTGGTATTGTTTGTTTTTCTATTAGATTTTAGAGTTGTGTCGACAGTGTGGTATTTATTTGTTTTTCCATTAGCTTTTAGAGCTGTTTCGACTGTGTGGTATTTTTTGTCTCTTTATTAGATTTTAGAGCTGTTTCGACAGTGTGGTATTTTTTGTTTTTCTATTAGATTTTAGAGCTGTTTCGACAGTGTGGTATTTATTTGTTTTTTCTATTAGATTTGAGAACTGTTTCGACAGTGTGGTATTTATTTGTTTTTTCTATTAGATTTGAGAACTGTTTCGACAGTGTGGTATTTATTTGTTTTTTCTATTAGATTTGAGAACTGTTTCGACAGTGTGGTATTTATTTGTTTTTTCTATTAGATTTGAGAACTGTTTCGACAGTGTGATATTTATTTGTTTTTTCTATTAGATTTGAGAACTGTTTCGACAGTGTGGTATTTATTTGTTTTTTCTATTAGATTTGAGAACTGTTTCGACAGTGTGGTATTTATTTGTTTTTTCTATTAGATTTGAGAACTGTTTCGACTGTGTGGTAGTTTTTGTTATTCATTTTATCATATAATCTGGTATGAAGGATTTGTACATGCAGTGTTTTAATCAATGAATTATCTTGAAACTCAGCAGTATCGTTTTCACTGATGAATTAATTGTGTTAACCAAATAAGACGACATTCAATATACAAATTACGCAACGTGTATATGTAATTAGTCAGAAAAAATGTGGATTTAAATGAACATTACACTTAAGCACAAATTAAAGTAAATGAACAGTGCTTTTATTGGCAATCTACATTTCAGTCACAGTAGGGTCTTCAATAATGAGCAGAACTGAAACCCTGCATTCGAGTACAGTCAAACCTGCACATGCGGTCACCTCCATTATGCAGTCACCTGTATTGAAATGTCACCTGTTTATTGCACTATCATAGAAAATATCATATGAATTGAACCTCTTTTAAGAGGTCACCTGTCTCATATGGCCACTTGTTCGTTGTCCCAAAGGTGATCTCTTAATACAGGCTTGACTGTAGTACTCTTTATTTCTGCCGTTATAAGCTACATCTGGACATCTCAATCGTATTGATACTATTTGTACATCTGGACATCTCAATCGTATTGATACTATTTGTACCTCTGGACATCTCAATCGTATATATACTATTTGTACATCTGGACATCTCAATCGTATAGATACTATTTGTACATCTGGACATCTCAATCGTATAGATACTATTTGTACATCTGGACATCTCAATCGTATTGATATTATTTGTACATCTGGACATCTCAATCGTATAGATACTATTTGTACATCTGGACATCTCAATCGTATGGATACTATTTGTACATCTGGACATCTCAATCGTATAGATACTATGTGTACCTCTGGACATCTCAATCGTATAGAAACTATTTGGTGTATATAATTGTATTTCCCACATGAGGATTACCGCAAGAAACAATATACGGGTAAAGTAATCTTACATGTTCATATTATTTGTATATATCTTTACTGTCGTTGGATATCCAGTTATTAAGAGGTGAGGATTTGGATCACATTAATTGACTTAGTCCCGCCACATATGTATACCTGTCACAAGTCAGAACCTAGATTTTCATCAGAATATGTCGTAGTCCTTTTTTATTCAATATTTGAGATGAGAAGTAGTTATTAGTCTTAATGATATTGGTGTAATTGTTGATCCTCACTATTAAAGAAGGGATTGAAGATACCAAAGGGGTAATCATATTCATCCGTAAGTCGAAGAAAGACAAACAACACAATGGTCAAACAACGATCTACAAAACATACACATAAAACGAAAGATCGAGTAACACTAACCCCACTAAAACTGGGGGTGAACTCAAGTGCCCTGGAAGGGTAGGCATTATTTCAATGATTATTACTGGAATGCGAAGCAAAATGGTGTTGCATGACCAGAAAAGGACAGTAATAAAAAAAACATCACAACAAACATATTGAGGATGCTCATTTCTAATATTGAATATAAAAGAATTGAAAAATATTAAACATGTACGTGCACATATACATGTATGCTTAAAACTACGTACGTGAATATCTGGTTCACTGACAGCTTGTAGACAAGAGTACGGCGTTTTTCTGTTTAACTTGTTAACCGTTTAATGAAACTTGTTAATTATAGGTGTGCCTTTCTTTCTTGAAATAGCTCTATAATACAATGAATAAATTTCACGATGGCTGGCACCACCCCCGTCTAGTTTGTGATTGGCCAGCATTGGTGCAGTGTAGCAAGATAATAATTAAAATCAAATATTACACAAGAGATTATATCATGTAAGATAGGATACCTTCAGGGTAATTCAAAAACATCGCCATGTTCTCTCTGTAAAGACAAATGTTTGAACACAAAACGCGCACCTGGGATACTGTGGATTTACGTCCTAATGTAAAGTTTTTGTTCTAATTGAGAAAGCGATTTATTTTCTAAGACAGAAATTAGTGTACATTGTATATGCTAAAAGCAATATGTTTCCAATTGGATCGAAGTGCTCTAAGTTTGCAAGTACTGTAAATAACCGTTAGGAAAAATCGAAGTAAGGACAAACCAGAGGCTCATGTAACTTTGGGAACAAGACACAGAACGATGACATACCAAAGAAAAAACACAAGATAGAATACCAAAAAGATGAGCAACAAGGACCCCACAAAAAAACCGGATGTGAAACCAGGTGCTCACGAAGGGTAAGCAATTCCTGATTTTATAAGACCCGCCATGTTACTCATACAGTCCAGTAATGGCGGGCACCACTACTCGAAAATAAACACAAACAACAAAAAAGATGCAACAAACAACTAGGGAAAAAAGACGAACCAAACATAGTTTTTTATGAGGAAATTGTAGAGGACATCACAAGACAGAACTAGTGCGTGAAGACATATTGATTGATTTTGATGTTTGGTGTTTAACGCCACTTTCAGCAATATTTCAGCTATATCACAGCGACCAGTTTTAGTTGTGGAAGAAGCGGGAGTACCCGGAGAGAACCACCGACCACGGACAAGCAACTGGTAAACCTTATCACTTGCGGTTGCGAATCGAGTGCACCCTTTTTGTAAAATACAAAGCCGGGCGCGAACCCACGCCGTATTGGTGATTGGCTTGTATGAGTTGTTAGGTAATCCAACTACCTAACTCATTGAGGCACCCAGGCCCTGCGTGAAGACATATAACAGAACAAAATGAAGATGTCCACACTAAATTAACATCCTAATTTGTGGTATTTGCATCCACCAATAAGCATCAAGGTAGCAAAATCAGTTTATTACAACAGATGCGTATTTCTGTAAGCAGTGATGATTGGCTCCAATTGTTTGAAAACGACCAAAGTCAAATAAAAAACGATAAAGAGAAAAGAAATACCAAATGTCTAATTTTACATCCAAACAACAGCTGGACGAGAATGAGACTTTAGTTCTAAACACAGCTGGACTAATATATGAATGAGACTTTAGTTCTAAACACAGCTGGACTAATATATGAATGAGACTTTAGTTCTAAACACAGCTGGACTAATATATGAATGAAACTTTAGTTCTAAACACAGTTGGATTAATATATGAATGAAACTTTAGTTCTAAACACAGCTGAACTGATATATGAATGAGACTTTAGTTCTAAACACAGTTGGACTAATATATGAATGAGACTTTAGTTCTAAACACAGTTGGACTAATATATGAATGAGACTTTAGTTCTAAACACAGCTGAACTGATATATGAATGAGACTTTAGTTCTAAACACAGTTGGACTAATATATGAATGAGACTTTAGTTCTAAACACAGTTGGATTAATATATGAATGAAACTTTAGTTGTAAACACAGCTGAACTGATATATGAATGAGACTTTAGTTCTAAACACAGTTGGACTAATATATGAATGAGACTTTAGTTCTAAACACAGCTGGACTAATATATGAATGAAACTTTAGTTCTAAACACAGCTGGACTAATATATGAATGAGACTTTAGTTCTAAACACAGCTGGACTAATATATGAATGAGACTTTAGTTCTAAACACAGCTGGACTAATATATGAATGAAACTTTAGTTCTAAACACAGTTGGATTAATATATGAATGAAACTTTAGTTCTAAACACAGTTGGACTAATATATGAATGAGACTTTAGTTCTAAACACAGCTGGACTAATATATGAATGAGACTTTAGTTCTAAACACAGTTGGACTAATATATGAATGAGACTTTAGTTCTAAACACAGCTGAACTGATATATGAATGAGACTTTAGTTCTAAACACAGTTGGACTAATATATGAATGAGACTTTAGTTCTAAACACAGTTGGACTAATATATGAATGAGACTTTAGTTCTAAACACAGTTGGACTAATATATGAATGAGACTTTAGTTCTAAACACAGCTGGACTAATATATGAATGAGACTTTAGTTCTAAACACAGTTGGATTAATATATGAATGAGACTTTAGTTCTAAACACAGCTGAACTGATATATGAATGAGACTTTAGTTCTAAACACAGTTGGACTAATATATGAATGAGACTTTAGTTCTAAACACAGCTGGACTAACATATGAATGAGACTTTAGTTCTTCATGCGCACTAAATGAAATATCAACATTTTTATTATCAAATTTCTACACTTTGCTGAAATAAGACAATTCATTCAGAAATATAGCAAATGTATTAAATGTATTAAAGATTATACGAGGAACTTGAAATGTAAAGGCTACCGAATACCCTCCACCCCACCACATTATCGACATCTCCTAGTGGTGAATCATAAGGACATCGGCTACACTTTTAGACTTTTCAAGATTTGAATTTGGAAGTTTCAGCTTGACATACTAATGTTATTTTAAAACATATAATAATACATAGACAACTGTCATCTGATAGCAAACACAGACAAATATACAAAATAAATTTATATGGAAAGCCAAGAATACTATTGTGATACTCATGGTTGTTTAAGGGGTAAAAGCCAGAAAACAATAACACGTCATTATCAACAAAAACAATTACAAGTTAAGTGGAAGTCAATTCGAAAGTTTTATGCTGCAATCATGACTCGATTAACCGATATGAATGTCTATGTCCCAGATGACCATGTCTATGTCCAAGATGACCATGGGTATGTTCCGTTTGTCGTAGTCACAATACTATTTTCCTTCCTGTTTCATGACTAGTTAAGAATAGTAACACTAAGCAATCCAACTAATTGAGCTGTAACTGATTATCTTTCGGAGCACCCGAGTTCTCCCTCGGTTTTCAACGTGGCTCGTATTCTGTATAGTCCTTAGCGGATCATTGTTTTGTCTGTGTCCCTTTTCATTTGAGTATTGCATTGTCACTGCTTCTTCGATTTACTGCTTGTGATTACCCCCTTGGTATTTTCAAACATTTATCAATTTAAATGAACAAATTGTTGCCAACATGAACGGATTTTTTTCATAGATCATGATCTTGGTTTATATATATTGGCATTGATTATTCGTGTTGCACCCGTTTATATTTGATGTTGCTATTTTTGTCCTTAGCACTACTGCATGGTTCGTGTTGCTTCATTTTTGTTTTGGTGTCGAATAGTATATGATTGATTGTTTTTTAACGTCAACTAGGCATTATTTCAGATACATTCATAACGACAACAAGTTTACAAACAATAAAACAAAGTAATCTAGGTAAAAGGTGGGCGTGGAACGGACCTATGAACGGATGTTTTTATTTTCAAAAGTATAACGGTAGAAATTGTTGCCTCGAAAACTGGCCACCAACGACAAATTATTGGTGCTAGGAGTTGTTTTAAGTTTTTGGGTTTTTTGACTTTCAAGGAGCTTGATATTCGCCTTGCAATAGGGAATAATTTGCGTTCTATGGATTAGTTTTGAATTTGATTCTTTCCTTGTAATTAGTGGAATGGACTGCTAATCCTACCAGCGCGCCTGAATTTACACTTTTAAGGAGGTTCGTGCTGCTCCATCTTTAGTTTTTTTTTGTTCATCGTTTTGTCTTTTGGCCAGTGTCTTGTATCTTTTCTGCCATTATATTTGCTGTAACTGTTTGCCCATTTGGTATTTTCAAACTTTTCTTTAGATCAGATATCTGTGAACCTCGTTGTTGTTCCTACATCTATTTACTTATATATTTCTTCGTGTACAATCTATCAAAACATTTTCCTGTGGGTTCTCTGGATTTCGAACCTGCTCGATATTTAAGCGTTCAGAATATTCCAAATATAGCATTTTTCTTATAATGGATGCTAAGCATCCACTAGTTTGAAACAAACAAAATTTACAACATGGAAATTAATATTTACTAACATATACAATATCCAAAAAAGAAAAAAAGGAAAAAGAGGAAAGGGAAAGGAAACTAGCAAATTGCAGAACTGGACTCATTGTGTCTCAATAACGATAATGATTGAGAGTGTACAGCTAACAGTGAATCTATGCCAATATTAAACACTAGCGCGTATCTCTGTCATTAGAAACACATCCCTTGGGGACATACATCACGAATATAATTGAATATTTATTTCCAAATTTACCGTCCTTTGTGTTTTGTTATGTTAATTTTCGTTTGGATTTTGTTGTAACCGACTTAATTTACGTTCTAGCTTACATAACTTTTCGTCTTAAGGAAAAACTGAAATGTCTTTGTAAACCACACTATAGGTTAGACTGCATCTCAAAATAAAATTGTTCTATATTAAACAAAAAACGTGATAAGAAGCTTCGCTAATGAAACTTGTGCTTGAAGGAAATGGATAAAATATACAGTAACAAATGAAATAATGATGTTTACGTCATACGTTTGAACACTAAGATATTCCCAAGACATTGTAATGTAATATTGGCATAACATCGTATTACAACTGAAACCATGAATGAACAACCTACTCTCTAGTACGGGAGGATTTATGAATGGCATTGCATCTTTTAAAAATATTATTACTGTGACGAATGAATGGCTTTATATTTATAACAAATAGTACATATTTGGGTTTTATTTACGAGAAAATGATGAGAAATGGCTTAATGATATTTATTTTGATAGTCGTTAATATTAACTACAAGAAATAAACAACTCGGATGAAGGAAGGATTTATATCAAAGATGAAGGATTTGAGCTCTATAATAAACTGATGACTAAGATCATTTCTATTTCTATAACATTATATACAGCTACTTACTAAATCAATGCTTTTTTTCTACATGACATAGTATTTATTATACGGTTTGTTTTTGGTTTAGCAATTTAATATTATTGATTAATAAGATTTATCTGGTTTTCATAGACAAATGTAATTTTTCGAAAACTTTCTATATTCTATGTTAAAAGTGTCGAAAATGTGTGTTTTCTAAAGAAATTAAAAAAAAATTGTAGAATGATTTATTATTAAAAATTTGAAGAAACAAATGATAATAATGTTCTCATTATATTTCAATCTCTGGATGCAAACAAAAAGAAATTATTCTATTTAGTAATTTTACCTGATTTGAGTTTAAAACTTAATACATTCATGAATTTGTTTGATTAATGTCAACTCTAGCAACAATTCAGGTACATCGAAATTTGATTAAAATACTACAACTTAAAATAGTATAATAGAAAACCATTTTGGAATTTTTGAAATGAGAAAAAAAAAAGATTATATCAAAGCAATAAAATTATATCATCAGAATTTTATTACACAAGATATTTTTTATTATATAAATTTATATCTTTATAAAATATACAATTATATAGCCGGCGACATATGTACATATATGTGAATATGAGCATATCATTAATTTAGATTTATCAGATGAGGAAACATATACGTTTTGTTGATATTGGTGGAATTGGTGACCATCACTGTTTAAACTGTCTTTTCATAATTGAAGGCAAGCAGAACGACTTTGGATTATATAGTAAAAATGAAACTTGCAGATGGAAGACGAACAGAAGAAGTCAGACGTGGATGTACATTTATTGGTGCTTTTTTTATTTAAAGTATTAAGATTTGTCTGATCTAATATCTGCAACGTGCTGCAGAATTATTTAGGGATGGCTATCAAACTTTTTATATTTTCGAAAGTTCAAAATTAAATTTGGGTTAAGGATTTAACCATTGATGGTTTCTGAATTTCATCATGTTCTAATTCGCCGAAATTAATACAATTTTGCCAAATGTGATCTTATTCGTATACTAAAACATTGAATTTTGTTTAGTTGTTTTATACTAGTAAATATGTTCATATAAGCAATTGAAAACACAGTCACGAGCAGGATTTGATCCGTCAGTTTTGTAATGAAGGCTCTTTTGTCTCAACATATAAACAATCAACCGGAGACGTTCTCAATATTCCAAGCTGGAATCGTAGCCTTTGATGGTGTGAGACGTTCTCAATATTCCAAGCTGGAATCGTAGCCTTTGATGGTGTGAGACGTTCTCAATATTCCAAGCTGGAATCGTAGCCTTTGATGGTGTGAGACGTTCTCAATATTCCAAGCTGGAATCGTAGCCTTTGATGGTGTGCTCAATAAACGTATATAACTCATTTTATGTTCGAAAAGTTCAGATCGATAAGATAGACACAACATGTTCATTTGTTTTTGCATAAGCGTATATCTTATAAACGTTTCGCAACGAACAAGATGAGCTAAATTTTTTTTACCTTGTCGGGTTCCACTTTGTATGTTAGATAGAACACCACTGGTTTAAAAAAAACATACAAGCCATCTCTGATCGTATTTTCATGGTTTTTACAAACTAACTTTAGAAGACCATGGGACAGTAATTTAACGATTCTGAATGATTTTTGCTGGTTTTTTAAAAGGTTTCATTGTCTCCAGCTTCTAAATTGAATGGCAAGTCTCTGACTTCACGATATTTTTTTTCAATAAGGAAAGGATGGTTGGTTCTGAGTTTGGCAGTGACGGGTGTCAGGGTCACGTACCGGATTATGAGACTTATTCAAAGACGTTTTAAATTATTTCAATGATATAAATATACATATATTGCATTCCTCCAAATAATTCAATTCACCATTACATTTTGTTGACAAAAAAGAACGAAAGCATATTCTCTAAAGTACATTTGTGGACAACCAAATAAATGAGAATTAACCAAAACGATGTACTATAAACGGTCAATAACTTCAATTCAAAATTACATTTGTTGTGTGTAACAAAAAACGACATACTATACATTAAAAGTACATTTGTTGACATGCAAAATGAAAAAATATTATGAATTCAAAAGAACATTTATGGACAACCAAATCGACAAATATCATACACGAAAAACAACCAAAACGGCAAATATCATAAATGAAGAACAACCAAAATGACATACTATTAATTTGTTGACCAGTTGAGTTTTCTTTTGTTGACAACAGAAATCATTAATTCTATAAATTCTAAATTATGTTTGTGTACAACCACAACGACAGATAACATAAGTAAATATGTACATTGGTAGACTACCAAAACGTCAGTGACTTGTCACAGGTCGGTGGTTTTCTCCGGTTTCCTCTACCAATAAAACTTACCGCCACGATATAGCTGAAATATTGTTGAAAGTGATGTTAAACACCATAACCTCCCTAACCCCCACAACGACAAACACTATAAATATATATAACTATATTATGAATTCATGGACAACAAAAACAACGGTTCCCACGTGTGCGTTTTAGTGTTATTTAATGTGAAGTGAGTATGAAGAGAACTAGTGTAGAGAGAATGAATCATGTATGTAAAGCTGGCACTAAGAGAGGCATATGGACGGATGAGTTGATGGCCTCACGAAAAAAGGAGAAAAGATAGGGTCGAACAATTATGACTTGCGATCAAACACACTAAACTAGCATTCATTGGGAGTTGCTACAAGCAAGCTGTTTTACGTGCATATATTGTAGCATTCTTCAGTTATATCGTGGCGGTCAGTTTAATTGGTGGAGGAAACCAGAGTACCCGCAGAAAACCACCGACCTGCCGCAAGTCACTGACAAACATTTTCACATAATGTTATATCGAGTACAAAGTCTTCAAAAACGAGTCCGAATGTTGAATTGTTTATTTGATTTGTTTCGCACAACGTCCTCAATGGAGGAGTTGTACATCGCTGTGGAATACATATATCCTATTTTTTGAGGAGGTGCCATTCAAAGTACTTGGTCTCATTTCCATGTTATTGGAGGGGTCTTTAATTTGACTGATATAGTGTTCATTTTTCCTTATTTTATGTATCGGTAGTGTTGTAAAACAATTAGATTTAATTCTAGAACTGTTACGACAGTGTGGTACTCTTTGTTTTTCATTCTATTATTTCTATTTTTGTTCTAATTTTGCATTTTACTTTTATCGAGTAACGCATGTGCATTGTTTTCCAACTCTAATGTTCTCTGACGTCATCAATGTAATTATCCCACCTTGAGTCAAACAGGATTTTATTATATTAATCAAGGAAGAATTATATACAAATAAAGGATTATAGAAATATGACGTAAATTGATGTCAGCATGGATTTGTAAAAAAAGCACAATACGCTTAACAAAAATGGAGTGTTCAAATATATATACCAATGAATATTTAATATAACCAAGTGATTGAGTTGATCGATTTTCTATCTAAATATCATATATATTATTGTGATATAGACTCGCAATATTTAATAATATACAGGTAAACTATGAATACTTTGCATTGTGTTTTATGATTAAGAATGGTTATAGGACTGATGTAAGGTTAAGATACAGTAGGTTAACATTTGTAAGGTTAAGATATAGTAGGTTAACATTTGTGATTGGATAAGGACAAGTATTAAACAAAAGTGGACTGACTACGGTTCAGAGTAGGGGTTGAGGCTCCTTTACTTTTAAACAAAGACTTTAGGGCACATGAGGATTCTGGTTATTGTTTTCATCATACATCGTACATTGTATTTTACGCTTGTCTAGTGATCAATCCCAGTTTTAAGGATTAATTGAAGTTATTTATTCCCCCTTGAAATGTCAGGATAAAGACCTATAACAGCTTCTCTATCATACTATATAAGGATGGGCGTTGGTTGTTGGGTGTAATCAAAGTCCATCGGACATGACGTAAACGTGCTTCTCCTTACGTGTTTAACCCGTTTGTTAAATCCTCCTAATATTTTTAAGCACTACCGTGGTTAAATTTCTGAATGAGAATTCCCGCCAATTTCCATTTCGACGTCCTTAAGAACTTAAAAATATGTTTGACATTTGTAGGTCATAAAAGAAACAGATACGGGCTTTAAAATTTGACAAAAAAATAACTATCTTGAGTGGAGAAATATGGTAATCCACCGGCAGCAGAAGGAGAATCCATACGTGTCGTGTTGTTAGACGGCATCATTACTGTGCGTTAAAAGCAGCGTTCCGTTGAATACAATAACTGCCGATCCGATCGGAACCATCATATGATGAATGATATTTTTGTTCGGTTATTTGATTATTTACACTGTTACAATGGCACAAAACAATCTTTTATTATTCATTCATATACAAATTTCTGGCACTGAAATTCCCTTTTTTATGTTGTCATGAATATTTTAGTTCACTACCACTTTTTAATTAGAAACATACTATATTTTGAAGCTGTCAAATACAACCAGTCAGAACAATTTATTGTTCCCATTTAAAAAAATTGAAATCACATAAATAAGTTATTAACTGAGATTACTAGTAAATACCAAAACAAACAAAAAACTATTAATAACAAAACTAAGAGATCAATTTAAATAACAGCCCTGATCAAAATGTATTTCTCTAGTAAAATCATAAGATCTGGTTTCCTGTATCAGGAAATTATTTTCTAAGATTTCTATGCTACAGTGACCTATCGCTCACTTGTACTAATATGACATTTAATCCGCTCACCGAAAGCATAAATATGTATGACGTATTAGTAACAAACAGCCAGCTTAGTGACGATCTAATAATCGTGATTTAACAGTCGTGACGTGAAAGATATACATTAATATTTCTGAAGTCATTATTAATAAATATTAAGAACAACGGTAACACAGTTCTTAAAATTAGATGTTTGTTGTATTTTGTTTTATTAATATGCTATCATCTAACGACATCTCACAGAAGTCATGCGTATTATATACAACTTATAACAATCTAGTGTTTATTAGATAAACGTAAGAGAATACTGAATCAAAAATAGACAATCCAGAGAAACTGGCAGCATAGGGTACACAATACGAAGAAAAACAAAGCAAAAACACAACACGATATCTGTTGAATACCACTATACGGAAACAAACACAAATAACGTGAATAAGACATGAGCCCTCCTATATACAACTGGAGGTAAAGACGAACCAAACAGTAGGAGATGTTACAAGCTGCATGGAGTGGAGTATTATTCAAAAAACACAGATAGTAATTTGCTAAAGCATCCATTGTATTGTCTGTACTTAAAATTGCGGCTTCTGATTAATCATTTGGCATCAGTATGCTTTTTTTTATTATCAATATCAAGAATATTATGTGTTTTCATAATAAAAGGTATTGGCTTATAATGTCTATATTATAATATTTACTCAGATGAAACATCAACAATATGTATATGAGCAATCACAAGAAAAGATTGAAGATGCCGAAAACATTATCAGATCAAAGGACAGACATAATGTTCTCATAATGCTAGATGTTTATTAGGACAAATTGACACTTGGTATTGTCTTGTAGTGTATAACAAAGGGATCCACGTTAATTAAATGTTCGTAATTTACTATTGTTCGTTAATTTTTCACATTTTAATCTTCTCCCCTTTACACACGAATTCATTTTTGATAAAAGCGTTTTGTACAAACGTTACGAAACGCACAAGATGATCTCCTTCAACCTTGCCTGAATCTAAACTATATGTTTGAAACAAGACCATTGCAGTCAAGAAAACATACAACAAAACCGTTAATTACCCTTTCCATGGTTTTACATATATGTATATTGTGAGTACATCTGATAGATTTAATAACAATCAGTCATAGACATAAACAAAAACATGAAAAAATCATGGGTTTCGTTAGGGACCAGTTATAAAACAATTCCATAACATGTTAAAATTTAATTTGCAAAATAGCATCTCTACGTAGCAATAGTCTCAGGGATAGACTTAGTAGTTCAACAATCACATTATCTATATATTAGCAAATAACTTTATTACTGTTGGCATATTGTAAGGTTTTTGATTCTCCATAGATTTGATAAATACGGAAGTTTCAAGTAAAATTTAATAATGTGTAACCAACATTCCCCACAAGATAAGCATTAGATCGCATTTTTTGTTTATATCTGTGGAAGAAGATTTTTTCTTGTACACACGAATTTCAGATGATGAAATATGATAAACGATTTCAACAGTTTATGGAGATGAAGGCCTTGATGTATCAGTTTTTACCACGCAAAGTCGTGTTCATTTAATACTGTTACATATAATGGCAGTGAACATTGCTTCAGCATCATCCCATATTATTTGTTGAAGGAGTTGCTATGTCCACTGCCCTGATTAATGCTAATATACATGTACATTGTTGTATAATCTAAATCCGTTCAAATATAGGAGTGTTAACACAAGAGATATGAGACATCATATTAAATCACTTGAGCTACCAGTTGAGCAGTCAACATTGTTGTGGCGACAAGGAGTGGGATAAATGGGATCTAATGTACAAATTTTTTAAATCTTTATTTTGCAATACATGTGTTCTGTAAGTAGTCACTATTTCAGAAACGCATCGTGCGCACTACATTAGATATCTACATTTTAACATAAACATTTTAGCATAAACATTTTAACATAAACATTTTAACATAAACATTTTGGCATAAAAACATTGATGGACCAAATATGAACAGAAATGTCAGAATGATTCAATATAAACCGTATTGTTCAATACAAAGAGAGTGTTTTATATTAATTCGAAGTAACAAATAACTATCTACGTTTAATATTGAATATTATGCAGAATCTTCATATTAATTTCAATATTATTTAGAGTCAAGAGTGTGATAGACTCATAAGACCTCTTGTCCACTCGGTTGCATATCTTTCCTCCAAATCCGTTCACTCATGTGCAATTTACATAATTTCTATGATTGTTATTGGTCATGATCTAAGTAACACTATCTTGGTTTACCTTAATGAAGAACACAATTATTTATTAAGAAAAGTTGAAGATAACAAAGGGATAATCAGAAGCTGTAAACCGAAAAAGTGCAAATATGTCAATGGTGAAAAGAGAAAAAAGACAAATGATGATGAGCAAAACAGTACATAGAAAACTAAAGATCGGGGAACACGAACCCCGCTAAAACATGGGGATTAACACAGGTGTTCCAGAAGGGTAAGCTGTGCCTGCTTGACTAGTAGCACTCGTGTTGTTGCTGTTGGCCATCTGCATACGAAAATAAAAAAACATATAAAGAAATATAATATGGCAGTTAAGAGCTGAACATCTTATTGACACGAAACTGAAAACATGAAGATGTGTACTAGTACTGGAACAAAATGAACAACAAGAAACCCACTAAACACTAAAGATGCCCAGGAAGGGTAAGCAGCACCTGTTCCACTAGAGGAACTATGAATGTGTTGTCTATGATAAGCAAGTCCGATAAAACAATTAAAAGGGTAACAAATCATACTTGGTACTTTTGTTATTGATAAAATGTTGCGTTTGTCATTTATACATTTGGATAAAAAAAAATAAAAGACTGTAAATATCTTGCAATGACAGTAAACGTTTTGTTCACACTTCTGTGTCTTGATTATTAACTTGTTATAGCGCACATATATGCTATCAAGCAATTTTCTCTAAATAACAAGAGACGAAATTGAAAGCATGTACCAACGACTAACGTAAATAAATGTCAGAGAAAACCGAAAGGGCAATCCAGAATGGAGTATCCAGAAACACTGAGAACATTGAGCACACAAGACTAAGGACGAAGACAAACAAAACAGAAAAACACCACACAGAAAACTAAAAAGATTAGTAACACTGTTCCCACTAAAAAGATTAGTAACACTGACCCCATCGAAAAGATGATCAACACTGACCCCACCAAAAAGATGAGTAACACTGACCCCATCAAAAAGATGAGTAACACTGACCCCACCAAAAAGATGAGTAACACTGACCCCATCAAAAAGATGAGTAACACTGACCCCACCAAAACGATTAGTAACACTGACCCCACCAAAAAGATGAGTAACACTGACCCCACCAAAAAGATTAGTAACATGGACCCCACCAAAAAGATTAGTAACACTGACCCCACCAAAAAGATTAGTAACACTGACCCCACCAAAAAGATGAGTAACACGGACCACACCAAAAAGATTAGTAACACTGACCCCACCAAAAAGATTAGTAACACTGACCCCACCAAAAAGATGAGTAACACTGACCCCACCAAAAAGATTAGTAACACTGACCCCACCAAAAAGATGAGTAACACTGACCCCACCAAAAAGATTAGTAACACTGACCCCACCAAAAAGATTAGTAACACGGACCCCATCAAAAAGATGAGCAACACTGACCCCATCAAAAAGATTAGTAACATAGACCCCACCCAAAAAAAATTACTATCACTGACCTCACCAAAAAGATTAGTAACACGGACCCCACCAAAAAGATTAGTAACACTGACCCCACCAAAAAAGATTAGTAACACGGACCCCACCAAAAAGATTAGTAACACGGACCCCACCAAAAAGATGAGTAACACTGACCCCACCAAAAAGATTAGTAACACTGACCCCACCAAAAAGATTAGTAACACTGACCCCACCAAAAAGATGAGTAACACGGACCACACCAAAAAGATTAGTAACACTGACCCCACCAAAAAGATTAGTAACACTGACCCCACCAAAAAGATGAGTAACACTGACCCCACCAAAAAGATTAGTAACACTGACCCCACCAAAAAGATGAGTAACACTGACCCCACCAAAAAGATTAGTAACACTGACCCCACCAAAAAGATTAGTAACACGGACCCCATCAAAAAGATGAGCAACACTGACCCCATCAAAAAGATTAGTAACATAGACCCCACCCAAAAAAAATTACTATCACTGACCTCACCAAAAAGATTAGTAACACGGACCCCACCAAAAAGATTAGTAACACTGACCCCACCAAAAAAGATTAGTAACACGGACCCCACCAAAAAGATTAGTAACACGGACCCCACCAAAAAGATGAGTAACACTGACCCCACCAAAAAGATTAGTAACACTGACCCCACCAAAAAGATGAGTAACACTGACCCCAACAAAAAGATTAGTAACACTGACCCCACCAAAAAGATGAGTAACACTGATCCCACCAAAAAGATTAGTAACACTGATCCCACCAAAAAGATTAGTAACACGGACCACACCAAAAAGATTAGTAACACTGACCCCAACAAAAAGATGAGTAACACTGACCCCACCAAAAAGATTAGTAACACGAACCCCACCAAAAAGATGAGTAACACTGACCCCACCAAAAAGATTAGTAACACTGACCCCATCAAAAAGATGAGTAACACTGACCCCACCAAAAAGATTAGTAACACTGACCCCACCACAAAGATTAGTAACACTGACCCCACCAAAAAGATTAGTAAGACTGACCCCACCAAAAAGATTAGTAACACTGACCCCACCAAAAAGATGAGTAACACTGACCCCACCAAAAAGATGAGTAACACGGACCCCATCAAAAAGATGAGTAAAACTAACCCCACCAAAAAGATTAGTAACACTGACCCCACCAAAAAGATGAGTAACACTGACCCCACCAAAAAGATTAGTAACACGGACCACACCAAAAACATGAGTAACACTGACCCCACCAAAAAGATGAGTAACACGGACCCCCCAAAAAGATGAGTAACACGGACCCCATCAAAAAGATGAGTAACACTGACCCCACCAAAAAGATGAGTAACACTGACCCCACCAAAAAGATGAGTAACACTGACCCCACCAAAAAGATTAGTAACACTGACCCCACCAAAAAGATTAGTAACACTGACCCCACCAAAAAGATGAGTAACACTGACCCCACCAAAAAGATTAGTAACATGGACCCCACCAAAAGATTAGTAACACTGACCCCACCAAAAAGATTAGTAACACTGACCCCACCAAAAAGATGAGTAAAACGGACCACACCAAAAAGATTAGTAACACTGACCCCACCAAAAAGATGAGTAACACTGACCCCACCAAAAAGATTAGTAACACTGACCCCACCAAAAAGATTAGTAACACGGACCCCATCAAAAAGATGAGCAACACTGACCCCATCAAAAGGATTAGTAACACAGACCCCACCCAAAAATAATTACTATCACTGACCCCACCAAAAAGATTAGTAACACGGACCCCACCAAAAAGATTAGTAACACTGACCCCACCAAAAAGATTAGTAACACGGACCCCACCAAAAAGATTAGTAACACGGACCCCACCAAAAAGATGAGTAACACTGACCCCACCAAAAAGATTAGTAACACTGACCCCACCAAAAAGATGAGTAACACTGACCCCAACAAAAAGATTAGTAACACTGACCCCACCAAAAAGATGAGTAACACTGATCCCACCAAAAAGATTAGTAACACTGATCCCACCAAAATGATTAGTAACACGGACCACACCAAAAAGATTAGTAACACTGACCCCAACAAAAAGATTAGTAACACTGACCCCACCAAAAAGATTGGTAACACGAACCCCACCAAAAAGATGAGTAACACTGACCCCACCAAAAAGATTAGTAACACGGACCCCACCAAAAAGATGAGTAACACTGACCCCAACAAAAAGATTAGTAACACGAACCCCACCAAAAAGATTAGTAACACTGACCCCACCAGAAAGATGAGTAACACTGACCCCACCTAAAAGATTAGTAACACGAACCCCACCAAAAAGATGAGTAACACTGACCCCAACAAAAAGATTAGTAACACGAACCCCACCAAAAAGATTAGTAACACTGACCCCACCAAAAAGATGAGTAACACTGACCCCACCAAAAAGATTAGTAACACTGACCCCACCAAAAAGATGAGTAACACTGACCCCACCAAAAAGATTAGTAAAACTGACCCCACCACAAAGATTAGTAACACTGACCCCACCAAAAAGATTAGTAAGACTGACACCACCAAAAAGATTAGTAACACTGACCCCACCAAAAAGATGAGTAACACTGACCCCACCAAAAAGATTAGTAACACGGACCCCATCAAAAAGATGAGTAAAACTAACCCCACCAAAAAGATTAGTAACACTGACCCCACCAAAAAGATGAGTAACACTGACCCCACCAAAAAGATTAGTAACACGGACCACACCAAAAAGATGAGTAACACTGACCCCACCAAAAAGATTAGTAAGACTGACCCCACCAAAAAGATTAGTAACACTGACCCCACCAAAAAGATGAGTAACACTGACCCCACCAAAAAGATTAGTAACACGGACCCCATCAAAAAGATGAGTAAAACTAACCCCACCAAAAAGATTAGTAACACTGACCCCACCAAAAAGATGAGTAACACTGACCCCACCAAAAAGATTAGTAACACGGACCACACCAAAAAGATGAGTAACACTGACCCCACCAAAAAGATTAGTAACACGGACCACACCAAAAAGATGAGTAACACTGACCCCACCAAAAAGATTAGTAACACGGACCCCACCAAAAAGATGAGTAACACGGACCCCATCAAAAAGATGAGTAACACTGACCCCACCAAAAAGATGAGTAACACTGACCCCACCAAAAGGATGAGTAACACTGATCCCACCAAACAGATTGGTAACACGGACCCCACCAAAAAGATGAGTAACACTGACCCCACCAAAAAGGTGAATAACACTGACCCCATCAAAAAGATTAGTAACACTGACCCCACCAAAAAGAGGAGTAACACGGACCCCACCAAAACGATTAGTAACACTGACCCCACCAAAAAGATGAGTAACACGGACCCCACCAAAAAGATGAGTACCACTGACGCCACCAAAAATATGAGTAACACGGACCCCACCAAAAAGATGAGTAACACGGACCCCATCAAAAAGATGAGCAACACTGACCCCATCAAAAAGATGAGTAACACTGACCCCACCAAAAAGATGAGTAACACGGACCCCACCAAAATGATGAGTAACACGGACCCCACCAAAAAGATGAGTAACACTGACCCCACCAAAAAGATTAGTAACACGGACCCCACCAAAAAGATGAGTAACACGGACCCCACCAAAAAGATTAGTAACACTGACCCCACCAAAAAGATGAGTAACACTGACCCCACCAAAAAGATTAGTAACACGGATCCCACCAAAAAGATGAGTAACACTGACCCCATCAAAAAGATTAGTAACACTGACCCCACCAAAAAGATTAGTAACACTGACCCCACCAAAAAGATTAGTAACACTGACCCCACCAAAAAGATGAGTAACACTGACCCCACCAAAAAGATTAGTAACACTGACCCCACCAAAAAGATTAGTAACACGGACCCCATCAATATATTGCCGTGATATGTATTATGATATACATACAGAAGCAGTCAATGAATGTACGTTTGTGTACAAAATTCGAAATCTCACAAACTGAAGTTTTCATTTTGCTTCATCTCGAATTGAAAACAAGATTGACAAAGTAGAATACCTTGTCGGAATTCAAACAAAATTTATTCAAGGGGCCGGGCAACACTAATTAGAATATAAGATTGAACTGACACTTTCGGGCATTACCAATTCCTCAATAACCTGTGACATTTAAACAGAAATCATGCAATATTGATAGTCCAAAGGTTCAAAACAGGATGTTTCATTCCGTTCCAATCCGACATGCAAAAGGTAGTCGTATCGATACAATATATACTGTGATTAACGTGTGAAGACTATATAGTATATTTTCTTACGAGTCAACTTGATCATTTAAACCAACACTGCTGGAATAATTAGTGATCTATAGTTGATCACAAAACCCCATTCCGTTCAGATCCAACAAAGAGTCTGTACACCACTAGGAGTGAATTATTGTTGATTAACGCCAAATGAGCAATTTTCCAGCTACATAATGGCGAGAACGAGCAATATCTGAAATAATGATGTTGTCCGTTTTATGACGGACCAATACGCTTAGTTGGATCATTATAGTGCTATCTCACTGAAACAACAGTCCGGGGATAGGTATGTCGCCCCACTCGGACACATCATCCTGATTCCGACCCAACCAGTCTTTGCTCTTTCTGCTTACTGCTGCATGCTTAGAGGAGAAGCAACAAATACCAATTTTATAGTCTTTGGTTTGACCATATCGAGGCTCGAACCCACGGCTTACCACACTCGAGGTGAGCATTACACAACCAATCCATCACTAAAGGATAGATATGTGCCCTACTCGGACACTTTATCCTGATTTCGAGCCAACCAGTCATTTCTCTTACTCTTACAAATACCAATTGTATTCTCATGAAAAACGAAAAGAAGCTGGCCCATCCTTTAATTTCACGTTATATTATACAGATGATGTCTTTTCACTAAATAATTCTAAGCTTGGTGATTTTGTTGATCACATCTATCCAACTGAGCTTGAAATAAAGCATACCACATATGCAGCTAGGTATGCTTCATACCTTGACCTACACCTCAAAATTGACAGTAAGGACCTGTAAAGAACTACACTTTTCGACAAAAAAATGATTTCAATTTTCCTATTATGAACTTTCCATCTATATCCAGCAACATTCCAGCAACACATGCATATGGAGTATTTATATCTCATATTCCAGGGATTTTTGGTTCTTATCAGGATTTCCTTGATAGAGGGTTGCTACTAACAAGGAAGCTACTGAACCAAGGGTTCCTAGTGGTTAAGTTGAAGTCATCATTTCGAAAGATTTACGGTCGCAACCATGAGCTGATTAACTGATACGAAATATCTGTGTTAAAAATGATCACGGATATGTTTCGTTTGTCGTAATCAAACTCCGGTCCTTTCTCCATTCAATACTTATCATATGCGTAACAAGAGTAACACGCCGGTGCCACATGCGGGGCAGGAACTGCTTATCCTTCCGGAGCATCTCAGTGCACCCTAGATATTTAGTGGAATTCGTGTTGCTCGATCTTTAGTATTCTGTGTAATGTTTTATATATCATGGTTTGTCCTTGTTCTTTTTCGCTCCCTTACAAACTTTTCTTATCGTCTTTGCTTTGACCCGACAGGGACTCAAACCCACTATCTACCACACTCGATGCGAGCACTCTTACCATTACACCATCAATGCAGTGAGGCCACTAGGAATAATGATTTCTGATTACTGCAACAGTAAGGAAAAAACATTTTTCATCAATTAATTTAAATAGAAACGTTGATCCGTAGTCCTAAATAGAGCTATATTATTCCACTTTGCTACGTTTTCACGATTTCATTTGAGCAACTGTTAAACATGTAAACAAGTCGTCAATCCTCTATAATATGTTTAAACTTTGATATATTCACACATTATGTGTTATTACGAAATACAATTACAAACGTACTTTGTCAATAAAATAAAATGAGATGATATATATATCTACTGGGAGCGAAGTACATTGAATATACTTTTCTCGATTGAACTTGACAGTTAAATATAGTTAAAATCCACCTGTGATGTAAATCTATTGTCAAAACTCTCCATTATTTTTAAGGAATGGAGAGTTATTGTTTTCTTTGTACTTTTAAGGTCCCACAAGGGGCAAACAATTTAATACTTTGTACTTTAGATACTATACACAGACTTTTTTTGTTTCAAGATTAATAATTAATCAAATTAATAAAGTACAATGGGTGGATTTTAAGTTGGAGAATGTCCTCGTATCTCTCCATTCCTTAAAAACAATGGGCCTCGGCTCCATTATTTTTAAGGAATGGAGAGTTACTCGGACATTCTCCTATACTTCATATTGTATTGCGAAATATACAGTAGGTCAGCAAAAACGAAATTAGGATAGATGGGTTTTTTTCTTCCTCTTTGATTTCATTGACTTAATTTTATTTCATTTTTGTAATGATTTGTACAAATGTGTAATGGTTCATCAAAACTAAACATTGAAAAGGAAATATTGGCATACAGACACAATTTGACATTTAAAACTGATGTAATAAAAATACATATAACATGGGTTCTGAAATGTTTTGTATTATGTTTTCAAAACATTATTATCAAATATACATATTGTATCAATAAAATTATAAAAAAAAAAAAAAAAAAAAAAAAAAAAAAAAAAAACACTTTCCAAAATCGAATAGAAAATCGTAGAAAGAGGCAATAAACACGTGGGTAGAAAGAGGCAATAAACACGTGGGTAGAAAGAGGCAATAAACACGTGGGTAGAAAGAGGCAATAAACACGTGGACAGAAAGAGGCAATATACACGTGGGTAGAAAAAGGCAATATACACGTGGGTAGAAAGAGGCAATATACACGTGGGTAGAAAGAGACAATATACACGTAGGTAAAAAGAGGCAATATACACGTAGGTAAAAAGAGACAATATACACGTGGGTAGAAAGAGACAATATACACGTGGGTAGAAAGAGACACTATACACGTGGGTAGAAAGAGACAATATACACGTGGGTAGAAAGAGACAATATACACGTGGGTAGAAAGAGACAATATACACGTGGGTAGAAAGAGACAATATACACGTGGGTAGAAAGAGACAATATACACGTGGGTAGAAAGAGACAATATACACGTGGGTAGAAAGAGACAATAAACACGTGGGTAGAAAGAGGCAATAAACACGTGGGTAGAAAGAGGCAATAAACACGTGGATATCTAATTTAGTGCGCAGGACGCGTTTCTGAAATAACCTTCACCAGGTAAGCTCAATATGGAAATATTGAAAAACCAAATAATTGAAAAGTGTTTGGGAGCTATAAACCAAAAGGTCCTAAACAGGATAGCCGAAATCAGCTACCGTCAAATTCGACATCCCTATACAACCTAACACACAAATACATGACCGCTCACTTTCATGGCTTAGCACAAGAACTCCAATAAAAAGTGGCGGGGTTATGCTAATTTAATGGACGAAAAACTCAATGAAAGATAGATATATTTAAAAACTTAACTTTCCTCTATATGCATCAAGTAAAAGACATATCATCTTTGGACATGTGTAAATAATCATTTATTGCATTCAAATACGATTTATTTTTGACATCTTAAAAGCTACACTGAATGACTTCGATTCTAACTTAATATGACTGACAATACAATGACAAAATATAAATTCACTCCAGACCTTTAGATTAGCCATCATTATTCTTATGATTTCATGATAAAAACACTTTTTATTAATTAATTTTTAGAATTTGTTTTCAGAATTATTGATAGATTAAATGACTGTTTAAAAATAATGGAGAAATGAGGGAGGAATACGACAACAGGACCAACGACTTTTGACTACCACTGGGGGAAAAAATGGGGAGATTGGCATGGATGTGTGTAGAATGATATGACCAAAATATAATACGACGTACAATAGAAGATTCTCATCTATATATACACCGCAGAGGGGTGGGGTTTTGAGTGGATGACTCTGGTTTATGGGGGAGTTATTTGAGAACGTATATTCTGTATGTATGTATCAGTAAATATTCCTCCCTAAGGTATAGGTAACCTAAGTTGATTTTGGCTATCCTGTTTAGAACATTTTGTTTTATTGTTCACAAACATTTGTTTAATAATTTGGCTTCCCAATTTCTCGATTTTGAGCGTACCTGATCAAGGATATTGAAGAAATGCGTCCGTACGCACTAAATTTGATATCTACATTGTATTGAACATGTTTCTCTTTATTGCAAAGTTAGTAAGTGTCTGTGGAAAATCCACAGGGAAATTGAATATGTACTTTACAAATGGAATATCAAGAAAAAGCTTTTTAAATATAATATACTTCATCATCGTTTACATCATTCATTTATGTCATTGTGGAATTATATTTCTGTTATCGAAAAATTAATTCTACCATTGAAACATTCTATTGATGCAACAGCATAATAATTACGTCATCGTAAATTAGTATTCATGACCATCACATAATGCTATTTATGGAACCCCCTCAATATTTTTACATACATTTTACGTCCACAAAAAATATTAAATTACCCATCAGCTGAACTTCTATTAAAATACACTAGTTTTCATTGGACAACAAAACATTATTCCAAAAAAATATTATACAATTATAGCCTTTTGATGAGGTCAATACATGGATTTGTCGGTAATTTGTGCCGCATTCCTTTGAAGTGTGCCGATAGATAAAGCTAGGGTCGACGTACTAGACCATATCAGAAATTTATTGGGTCAGTTCATCATTTGACATGCGCTGACCAACGCGGAAGGATATGTACTGTGACGCAATCGTGCTAGGTCAATGTCGGTCGTCGCTAATGAAAACAATGATGTCACGCTGTTTCGGGAAGTAAATTGTAAAATGCGGTTGTTTGCAATGAAATATTCAATTGAATTTGAAGAAAAAATAAATTAATATAATTCACTTTGTTTCCACGGTAAATCCCTATTAATTACACTACATCTTGGCGAGATTTCCAGCAGGAAATCGTTTGCTACTGGTATACATAAATTCATAATGAACAATGGTCTGAATGGATCAGCCAAAATCTACAAAAATACATACAACATGAACTATGTGCAGATGATCAAGTAAAAAAATATATGTCTTGATGTTCTATTTGCCATATACACCAGCTACTAAAAAGTACTAAGACTCAACATAAACAAAGTACTATCCAGCAACCAGGAAAATAACAATCTTTTCTACGCCTATACCATTATTTGATGGTATTATGTTTCTCACGGCATGTGATGTTGATTTTATCTTAAAATGTGAATGAATACACATATCCGGTGGAAGTACAAATGTATGTGGAATGTCTACCTGTCGAAAACGAAAGTAGAATCTACATCATTTGATGAACACAGCATACACTTCGTGTGCCGCACATTATCATGTGTACGCAGAAAAAAAACTGTTTGAATTCTTAAAATATAATAATATATGTTCACTTGCTGCAATTTTAAATGAATCAATTTCCAAATTATTCGGGTTATCCAAGAAATATGCACAAATTTGAGGAACGGTGAAAATTACGCCCTGTGACGTCACATTCATAGTTCAACTGAAAATGTAGCGCGCGCGGTTTGAATGAATGACGCTTCACAAACTAAAATACGCTAAAAAAAAGTAGTCCCAAAAAAGGATAGTATTTGCATGGAAATAAATAGAGCTTAGATCCGAAATCTTTTCTGTAACTGCAAAAAATCTTTTTTCCAACGTTTTAATGATTTTTGTATGTAAATTACCGATAAACAAAATAAAGGGCTTTTTGTATTCGATACTGTCTTTATCAGGACAATCATCTGGCTCACCCTATCGGGTTCGCCAGATAATGGTCCTGATAAAGACAGTATCGAAAACAAAATGCCCTTTATTCTATATGTATTGACCGATATTAAAAGGCTACAATTGCTTTATTATTTTTTGTAACAATGTAAAAAAGTAGGCTATAATTGTTTTATCATTTTTCAATATTTTTATTTAAATATTAAAATTTTGAAATTTTATGAAAACTGAATTTTTTTTAAACTTTTTGGAAAATTTTATTATTTTGAAATTTTTGGAAAATTTTGAATTTTTTTGAAATTTTTTGAAATTTTTGAAATTTGTATTGAAATTTTGGGAAATTTGTTGAAATTTTTAAGTCTTTGAGAGCAAGAAAACCAAAAGGGCCTAAGCAGGATAACCAAAATCGGATAAGGATACCAATTACTGAGGTTCAGTCAATGTCATATGTATTTTTTATCTTATGTCGTTGAAAAGGTATACAATGTAATTTTGAGTTCACAATATTCCAGTAATATTGTACAGGATATGACAGACACTAAAAGGAATACGCGAAATATATTCTCTTATGATTGGATGTTGTTCTGTACTTCTTATTTGTTATTTAGCGATATCACGGGAGATTTCATATGACCCTTTGTGATTGGCCCATTGCACGATAGCATAGCATTTTATAAGGATTTTTTATTGGTATACACAGGTGAGGGCACAATGGAAGCATACAACTTGAAAATATGCATGTGCTGAAAGGAAAGATTGAAAATACCAGAGGTAATCAGAATCCGTAAATCGAAGAACAGTCGATACAATGGCAAAAGGAAAGGCAACAGAAAGATAAACAATGGTTTACAAAAACACTACATAGCAAACAAAGGAACCCATTGAGAATGAACAAACAGCAATACATGTGTATAGATGCCAGGTTAAACAAAGGAACCCATTGAGAATGAACAAACAGCAATACATGTGTATATATGCCAGGTTAAACAAAGGAACCCATTGAGAATGAACAAACAGCAATACATGTCAATAGATGCCAGGTTAAACAAAAGAACCCATTGAGAATGAACAAACAGCAATACATGTGTATAGATGCCAGGTTAAACAAAGGAACCCATTGAGAATGCACAAACAGCAATACATGTGCATAGATGCCAGGTTAAACAAAGGAACCCATTGAGAATGCACAAACAGCAATACATGTGCATAGATGCCAGGTTAAACAAAGGAACCCATTGAGAATGCACAAACAGCAATACATGTGCATAGATGCCAGGTTAAACAAAGGAACCCATTGAGAATGAACAAACAGCAATACATGTGCATAGATGCCAGGTTAAACAATAAAGGTAATAACAAAATTACCGAACTCCGAACAATCTTACAAAGGGAAAGTCAAAACTCATAATTATATAAACAGACAAAATCAGTCAACAACCGGAAAACTGTGAAAACCGTAATGACCCTGACTTGGTACAGGCATTTCTAAAGAAATGGTGGGTTGAATCAGATTTTAAGGCGCCAAACCTCCCGCTCTCATTACGGTTCAAAGGTTCCGGCTGTCACTGTAACAGTATTTAAATACAGGAACAAAATAGGTAAAATAGTTGTCAAAGCAGTACCATATTCGGTGACGTAAATGTCAAAAATACCTTTACGTCACACATTGACAAAAAAATTCTTGACATTTGCGACTTCTTTATCTTTATACATTTTCACTATATGAAAATGCATCGCTTATAATTTTTTCTGCAGAGACGGAATATATTTCGACAAGATATTGGTATCGGAATATAAACTTTTTAAGAGATCGAATAAGGCGAATCTTTTTATAGCCCTGGTCCAGTAGCCTGTTTCTCAGATGAAGATGACGTTTCAGGAAATCAGAATAATTGCTACTGGCCCTTGCATAGCGAATCAATTGCGAGATGTAAACACCATATGCAGGAGAAGCTGGTATATTGCTGCACATGTTTGGAAAATTTATGATTTTAAAATTGAAGTCGTCCCGCTTATCATAAATTTTAATACTGAGTTGACCGCTGTCGTCAAATTCGAGGTATAAGTCCAAAAATGATGCGGACGAAGCTGTATCGGTGGTCTCTTTAACTTCCAGCTCTGGAGGATATATCAATGGAAGAAATTCTGCAAATCTAGAATTATTGATAGATAAAACGTCATCAATATACCTGTATGTGAAATTAAAGGCTCTAGCCTCATGAATCTTCTTATCTTTTACAAGCTTTTGAAGAAACTCCGACTCATATGAGTATAAAAATAAATCGGCTAGAAGAGGGGCACAATTCGTACCCATTGGTATGCCGACGACCTGCTGAAATAGTGTCCCTCCAAAGGAGACAAATATGTTATCGATGAGGAACTCCAGCATACTGATCACTTGTTCCTCGGAGTAGCATGTTTTACCTTTTTGAATTTTGTTTGAAAAATATGTGGAATTGTAGCCTAACACAACAAATTTTGAGCCATAGTTTCTATGACTAAAAGCTTTATGAATTGTTTCTTTTAAGCGGGTTTTTAATTTGTCATGCGGTAGGGTGGTATATAGAGTTGAAAAATCAAAAGTTTTGATGGAGGATACCTGAGAGAAAGATCTTGATTTCAGGTTATCCAAAAGATCTTTAGAGTTTTTCAAAATCCACATGTGATTTATGCCACTACGCGAGTAAACAGTTTCACAATATTTCTGTTGTCCCTCTTTTACTGCAGACAGAATCTTTGTCAGGTGAATAGACAATTCTTTCGTCGAACAAGTTGATGATCCCGCTATGTACCTTTCTTTGTATGGTGTCTTATGGAGTTTAGGTATCCAATATAAATAGGGTAAATCATCAGACTCTTTACCAGAGGGAATGTTTAAAGAGGTCATGAATGATCTGTGGTTAGCTAGGATTTCATCTTTGTCGAACGAAGTTGGTTTGTATGTGGTATTACTAGAGGTGTTGCTATTTATGCCTAATTCCTTGATTAGGCATTCGAAGTAATATGATTTACATACAAACACGATATTGTTGGAAGCCTTGTCCGCAGGAACGATAACATATTTGTCATGAAGAGAGGAAAGACACTTAACAGCTTCTTGGTCTTTAAATACAGACTTAGGTCGACTATTAACACAATTTTTGAGTTTGTGAATACGACCTTGTACTAGAGACCTAATTGTTCTAACCCAGTCTGACAAGGACTCTAACTCAGGATCTTGGTCTACTTCTCTCTTTATCCACCTTCTGGCATAATCTTCAACAGCATCCATAATTATCTTGAAATTATGTTTCCAATTGATGTGTTGAGGTTCTCTGAATTTAGGACCATGAGAAATCACCTTTCGGAGACTCTCATGTTGAATGATATTCAGATCACCAGTGATTACATGTCCAGATGGGTTGTATTGAAAAGGAGAATGGGAGCAGTCACAAGTCAGAGGGTTCTTAAGGTACTCTTCTATGTTAATATCTTGCAATGCTTCTTTGTAGTTGAAAATTTTACGGCCAATGCTGTTAGTGTAACTATAGGAGACAATGGGAACAGATTGATTTTTGAAATATGGTGGAATTTCATTTACGACCTCTTTTCTATTAAGAATGTTGCTGGTGTTAATAGCATCAATTCTTTTGTTAGCAAACGGAATATGGAGGAATTTGCTGTTGTTATCATGAAGAGGTTCAGATCGAACTGGTTTAAAAAGACGAAAGGACGCCACGTCACATATAATACTAGACAATCTGTACTTAGGAGAAAAAGGATCTACGCCTCCTTTGTCAAGTCCAAAATCCCTAAGATCTTTGAGGTAGTTTACAGGTAGTGAAAATAAGATTGTACGAATATGATGAATTCCAAGAGGTTTCTGTATATTAGAAAGTAAATCATTAAAAGTATCTTGTAACGTTCTTGGTTTAGAGGACTTTTTAACATTAGGATGTTGAATTCTTTTATGACCATGGCTACGTTTAGTTCTTGGAATAGTATTAAAAAGGCTCATCACGTTGATTTCGTTGTATCCAGGACTTGACAAATTTCCCACTCCTTTGATGTTATCATTGCAACCGTAAGGCATTGCAGTGCCTAATTCTTTTATCCAAAACAACTCTCTATCGGTACGGTAAGGTGTACTAAGTATAGGACTGTTTGTATGATGGTAAATCTTCTCGATGATTCGAACTTTCATCGTCAAACAGCGGTCATGACCCGGTTGATTGAAATGATTATACAAAATCCTGTATTTGGGATCTTTTGCATCATATCGATGTTGGCTCATCCTACTTCGCAATGTTTGACGAGTTTCACCAACATACAAAAGTCCACAGAGTGTACATTCTATGCCGTAAATGACATTTTTAGTAGAACAGTCCAGAGGGTCAAACGATTTGGTGTAGTATGTTTTTCCAGTTAAATTACTTGTAAATTCAGGAGAAGTTATTAGCATGACGCATGTTTTACAAGTATTATTTTTGTCAGTTTTTATTTTGCAAGTAGTAATGCATGGAGAAGAGTCACAAGTACCTGGAGATTTAAGATTTAAGATATTAATAGAACAAGATTTTAAAATTTGATACGAATCTGAAGTTTTGAAATAATAATTACCCTCTGGCTGAACGTAAGACAAATCGGGGGTATCCCGTAGGATTTTCGTGGAACGCATATATCATTTGCTACCCTGTTCCGTGTAGTAGCAAATGAGGACCTTGTTAACCCGGGTGACGTCCTAGCCGGTATGTTGTCGTTAATTTCGTTATTCATAACTGTTTAAGTAAAGCTACCAAGTTGCAATGACCTCGGGGGAAAAAAATTCCACCAGCAGTGACATTGGGCATGGTTATAGTAATTAAGGGTAATAACAAAATTACCGAACTCCGAACAATCTTACAAAGGGAAAGTCAAAACTCATAATTATATAAACAGACAAAATCAGTCAACAAACAGCAATACATGTGTATAAATGTCAGGTTAAACATAGGAACCCATTGAGAATGAACAAACAGCAATCCATGTGTATAAATGTCAGGTTAAACAAAGGAACCCATTGAGAATGAACAAACAGCAATACATGTGTATAGATGCCAGATTAAACAAAAGAACCCATTGAGAATGAACAAACAGCAATACATGTCTATAGATGCCAGGTTAAGCAAAAGAACCCATTGAGAATGAACAAACAGCAATACATGTGTATAGATGCCAGATTAAACAAAAGAACCCATTGAGAATGAACAAACAGCAATCCATGTGTATAAATGTCAGGTTAAACAAAGGAACCCATTGAGAATGAACAAACAGCAATACATGTGTATAGATGCCAGATTAAACAAAAGAACCCATTGAGAATGAACAAACAGCAATACATGTCTATAGATGCCAGGTTAAACAAAGGAAACCATTGAGACTGAACAAACAGCAATACATGTGTATATATGCCAGGTTAAACAAAGGAACCCATTGAGAATGAACAAACAGCAATACATGTGTATAGATGCCAGATTAAACAAAGGAACCCATTGAGACTGAACAAACAGCAATACATGTGAATAGATGTCAGGTTAAACAAAAGAACCCATTGAGAATGAACGAACAGCAATAAATGTGTATAGATGCCAGGTTAAACAAAAGAATCCATTGAGAATGAACAAACAGCATTAAATGTGTATAGATGCCAGGTTAAACAAAAGAATCCATTGAGAATGAACAAACAGCATTAAATGTGTATAGATGCCAGGTTAAACAAAAGAATCCATTGAGAATGAACAAACAGCAATAAATGTGTATAGATGCCAGGTTAAACAAAAGAATCCATTGAGAATGAACAAACAGCATTAAATGTGTATAGATGCCAGGTTAAACAAAAGAATCCATTGAGAATGAACAAACAGCAATACATGTCTATAGATGCCAGATTAAACAAAAGAACCCATTGAGAATGAACAAACAGCAATCCATGTGTATATATGTCAGGTTAAACAAAGGAACCCATTGAGAATGAACAAACAGCAATACATGTGCATAGATGTCAGGTTAAACAAAAGAACCCATTGAGAATGAACAAACAGCAATACATGTGCATAGATGCCAGATTAAACAAAGGAACCCATTGAGACTGAACAAACAGCAATACATGTGCATAGATGTCAGGTTAAACAAAGGAACCCATTGAGAATGAACAAACAGCAATACATGTGTATAGATGCCAGATTAAACAAAAGAACCCATTGAGAATGAACAAACAGCAATACATGTCTATAGATGCCAGGTTAAACAAAGGAACCCATTGAGAATGAACAAACAGCAATACATGTCTATAGATGCCAGGTTAAACAAAAGAACCCATTGAGACTGAACAAACAGCAATACATGTGAATAGATGCCAGATTAAACAAAAGAACCCATTGAGAATGAACAAACAGCAATAAATGTGTATAGATGCCAGGTCTCCACTTGGCTATAAATTATTTTTTACATTCAATTTATATCAAATGCTTTCACTATGCATATCGAGTGCAACATCCACGACAATGATAGGTCAGTTTAACAATTGGTCAGTGTTGATATTAATATGCACTAAATAAAATCTGGGTCCATATTTTTTAATTGATAGTTTGACATATAAATCATTGGATAAAATCACTATTTGGGTGAATTGTATATGACTAGTTCTCAAATCTTGTAATTTAAAATCAAATAAATAATAAACAAGTCATGTTTTTTTTATCATTAGTTTGATTTGATAATATACGATACACAACTCAATCATTGTAAAATCTATAAATACACATCAGATTATATTTCAAGCAGAGAAATAATAATGAAAAATAACACACCAATAAGACCATACAAAATGGTCATATATTTTATATACTATCTATGCACCTCGATAATCGGGATATCTAGAATAGAAACCCCGGTAACCAAAGGAGAGATATTATATTCCATATATCCCGCATGCCGAGGTGATATTATTATTATACATCCGGGACAAACAACACAGTATTTCCAAATCAGTACTTGGATTTATCGTACAGTAAAAAAAATAAACACGTCATATTTTTGAATATTTTTTTTACTAAACATACCACAAAATACAACATCTATTTTATTCTAGCTTTAGGCAGCTCGCTATAGACATGTGGGAGCATCTTATAGATAATAAATTGTTTACAAGGAGATGATTAATGAATTTGTGTACCCTTTTGGAAACTCACTTGTTCTAATTTGGCTTATTATCTACTCTATTATGATATTATTATACCATACAGATCAAGATCAAGTACATATTAAGAGAAATGTACAAGCTATATGGGGTATTCTTTACTCCTTATATAATGTAATAATAAAATAATAAGTATATAAAGTTGTAAAACTATTGTGTAAAAATTCAATCTTTTTTAAAATTTATTATCATGGTACCTTTTTGTTGTTTGATTGGTGTTAAACGTGATACCTGTAGTATTTCAACTATATCACTAACAATTGAACGTTTACAAAAATAAATCATTTAGTTAATACCCACATGATAGTATGAGCCTGTAGGAATAAAATGACAAACAAAATATATCATACTGTCGAAACAGTTCCAAAATCAAATAAAAACAAACTCGTGAACGATGCAAAATTGTTACCCCTAACACAAATATACATGACTATTCATTTTCCTGGCTTTGTATGAAGATAATAGATAGAATGGAAAAAATGCATTGCAACATGTCAATAACGACCACTCCTAACAAAGACCTGCTGCAAATGGTCAGTTATTTGGACGGAGTGTGGCATTCCCCATGCACGATAGACTCATTTATGTCCTGTCCTAATGAACGGTTATGTATTTGATTCGTTCTGCCTAATCAAAAGTCGCTAATTTTTATGGGGAGAAAAATGGTCCCATGTCAATGGACCTGGATTTTCTGAAGGTTCTTTATTTGTGAAAGGATGTAGTTTACATTGTTTTATTTGTTTTATTGCTCTTCGGTTTTTTTTCGGTTTTGTTTTCGTATCGCGGACATGACAGACAAAAGTTCACTATACGTCGTCTTGTGGTCCCATTGTCATTAGACTTGTTAATTCACAACCATACTTGATACAGATTTTACCAATTCCTTCTCGTGACAACTGATATGCACCTCATGTTTCAATTTCATAGAACTTTTTTTATGTCCAATTAATTATCCATGTTAAAAGTTTGCATGTCAATATGGAATAGACGATAAACCTTTTTGTTTAATGTACACACGTTTTTTTGTTTTTGTTTTTTTTTGGGGGGGGGGGGATTTCAGTTTTGTTCAACAGTGTAAGGACAGGGAAGTAAATATTTATCCACAAGTATTAATCTACTTCAAGGAAAATACTAAATACTATGAATACAATTAGCCATTTGCTTAAGAATAAAGTATTTTAAAATAATATTGAAATCGAGAGAATTGGAGCAATACATTGTGTGTGTTCACATTGAATTTATGGAAAACAATTACTTTTCTTCAAATCTTTGAGTTCAGTTACAATTTAGTCCCAATCGTGATGGCGATTCTGATCCCTTGAACAGATATGAAATCACTCTGAAGTAGTTAACATCAGCCTTTGATTACCCATGATAATTTTTCGGAAACCGGAAGCACACAATTGAGATAATTATAGGATGGGCATACGATCGGTTGTATACTACGGATGTCGGCGTGTTCAGTATCGAACACGATTAATTGTAGTTATATCATCAACGTGCCATCAGTGTTAAATTAACATGATTTGTCTGACAGGACAAGATGAACACTGAAACTATCTGGATACACGTTGTACAGGACACGTTTGTGGAAGTATCATATATTTATCTATATACATGTGTTATATTATATGTTGTTATTTCTAAATCAATCTAAATAGCTTACCTTTCCTTAGGAAGAGATCGCCAGAAATATTGTAATTCACTTCAAAATCAATTTTTGCTGACATTCATGTAAGTCCTCTTTAACTGAAGGAAAAATATCTGTATTAAAAGACTGTCATCTTTAAAACGAGATTTGTGGTTGTTATATTCAGTTACACCTACATACAGAAAAACACTTTGATACACATTGTGCAATCGATGTGGAAAAAATATATATCGAAATTTCTGCGGATCAACTAGAATTAATTGACTCCTACACTACACAAATAATTCTTAACACGTTTTATTTCTTTGTACGATGAAATTAACAATCGTTATAAAAGGTCAGCGTGTATTAATGAAAATTAATGTCAGCCTCCTGATGTAGGCCGATAAGCAAAGTTTCAGTTTGATTAAAATCGGAGTTACTGATGAGGACACCCACTAACGTATTACATTATCGAAAGAAAAAAAATGTATCTATTTTAATAAAGATAGTAGGTACAAGCTTGTCATCTATTGGTCTATGAATTAAAAAAAAATTACGCCCTTTTTCTTGTTTTAAAATCAAGCGTAAAAAACACCCACGTTTCATTCTAAAAACGCCAAATATAATGTTGCGTAGGAGATTCTGCCTGCCTTTGGCTATTTTCTATGCATGGAACAATCTACTAATCAGTCAAGTTGAATGTTTTAAGTTCAATATACTAATACGAACATCACTTAGAGTTTCCAAAACGTATTCTCAGTAACTTTTACAGCAAATTGCAGCCAGTTATAGTCAAATCGATTAACTTTCCTATTTAATTTGCTATATTTAGATACAGCTGCTTTGTATGTTTTCTCGTTTATGATTTCTTTCTTTAGAGACACGATCATCATCTTTATTATTGACATTTAGGATAATTATTAAATAATATTATTTGTTTAATGTTTATTGTATTGTTTTTATCTTTGTTTCACTCAATTGCCAACCACTATAGAATGTTGTTATATCCTTATGTAAAGAATAAATAATTATGGTCTCTAAATATATTATATAGCATGTTAACACGACAGAGTGTCAATGTCAGTGAACCTGAGAGAAGATACATCCTCTACTCGAGTAGAAATAAAAAGTTAAGGAATCGAACTTTTATTGCTGTTCTTCGCCTCATTCGGAAGCAAAACTGTCCTCTCTTCTTGAACTGAAAGGGTCGGTAATAGTCGTGATTGCATACTAGTATGATTTATATCTTCCAATGTAAGTAATGCCTATTACCACTAACGTTAAGATTTCGTTTATCGCTTACGGTGAGGTGCTCTCGATACAAACCTATGTGATACAATGTGTCAGTGGTTTTCTCCTGGCTATTTATTACCCTCCACTGACGGCCCGATATATCCCAAATATTGTTGAAAATGGCATTAAACACTCATAAAACTAACATTGGCCTGAAAACATTACATTAAGAATGATGGTTGGTTACATCGTGATGTTTTATTAGTGGTGGACACAGCTGTATCCTGTGAAAATCACAGATCGTCTTGAAGTCACTTACATAAAGGTTATCATATAACAGTACATCGAGTACCGCTTGAAAAGAAAAGGTATGTGTATCATGTGTTACCTATGTTGTGTAGGGGGTCGTCGTGACTGTGATCGTATTGTAATTGGATTAACAACTACCTATGCAATAGGTGCCTATCATCACTATTGTTGTGAGTTCGAATCCCGTTCAGGGCGAGGTGTACAACATTATGTGATAGAGTTTGTCAATGATTTGCGGCAGGTCGGTGGTTTTCTCCGGGTACTCCGTTTTCCTCCATCAATAAAACTGACCGCCACGGTATAACTGAACTATTGTTGAAAGTGGCGTTAATTACCATAAAACCAAACCAACCTATAGTGTGCAGTGCTTCTAAGATTAACTTGGTTTTATTAATTGTGTATATCAAGAGGATGCTTTGACAATAAGTAGTATTGTAATACAATAAGTAGTATTACAATATTAATTACGGGGCTTCTTTGTGTTGAATAGGAAACGGTCTTATCATGAAGAATTTGTGTAGGTAATGTTCTGTATTTTGCTAATATGTTACTGAGTTACAGCCACGAGTTAGCATCGTATAACAATATGACATGAGCAAATTACCATCACTTAACGTCCATTGTGTGTTATGGTTCCTCAATATGACCACTGCCTCTTAATTTAGCAGAGTAGAATTCATTACAAAGTTTTCTTCTGATATGTGTAGTGTTTTGTAGATCGTTGTTTGTCCTTCTATCCTTTTTCTTTTGTCCATTGTATTGTCTGTCCTTGGTCGATTTACGGATTCTAGTATCTTCAAACTCCTCTTAAAAGTATAACTTATTGTCTTTTTGAATAAGTTTTACTATAATAAATAACATCGACATTATAAAAATTGGGGTGTATTATAGAGAAAGGGGTCAGCAAGACCCACGCTTTAAAGAACACTGAACATACAAAAATAGAAAGGAAGTATTCTAAAAAAAAGAAAAGAAAAAAAAGACATTTAACAAAATATGGCGTCATCGAAGATCGAGCGTAACCTCTAACGTAATCACATGTATTATGATACCTTTCATGGCTAATATTGATTGATATTATCAATGATATACTATTATAGCATATATAGAATAACTCACGACGTCAGAAAATAAGACTCCAATTTATATTCTAATCATAATACGCCATTACAATTCAACACAGTGTTTTCAGCTCTGTGCTACGCAATTTGTATTCAAACTATTCAATGAGGAAATATTTTTACATCTGGGTTCAACTTTATCCCCGTACAGCTGTAGGCTAGGTTATTGTTTATGTTCTTTCTCATCTTATTTATGGTATATCAGTTAGGAGTAGGGTAATATTTTCACAGCTTTCATCTATGTTCAAATTAGTCATGATTTCACTTACAATTCAAACAAAACACACAGACTAAAAGCTTGAACATAATATAATGCCAACTGTTAAATGAGACATGATTATGTTGGAAGCAATATTATGTTGTATATAGCCTTCTATATGCAAGTAGGTCATATTTTGATGGTTATGTTTTAATATTATGTTTTAGTTCAATGCCACTGATTTGATATTGTATTTAGCAAAGTACAATTGGAAATATTTAAAATCATCATAAAGGCATGACAAGTTTACATATAATTATCTCCTCTTACAATACAAACGCAACATTCTAGATACATTGGATGGAATGAAACCAGCTGAATAGAATGTGACAACAAAATACCACTCCAACTAAAAACAATGATAACCCGAAAATAAAGCTGCTAAAACATTCAGAGAAAGGAGACGTTGTCTAATATTAATTAATCTGAAATTCCCCCTAAATGTCCATCATCAAAAACCTGATTTCACGGCGAATGTTATTTCCTGTACAAATCCAACAAAAACGAGGAACAATAGAGAGAACACCCTTATACACTAAGATTAGCACCTAACATTGATCAGTACATCGTATCTCACTTCTGTATCACCAAGATGTGCGCTCCTCCACCTCCGGTTCCCAAAGCACAGAACAATGACGCTGGTACAAATATTTACTGAAGTTTTACTAAACTGAAAAACAAAAAAAACCACACAATTGGAACAGAATCGTAGAAGCGGAGGCAAAATCGATCCTATAACACACATCAATGTACGCTCACTTTCCTGGCATCTTGCATACACTTCAATAAAAAGTGGCAGGGTAAAGCTAGCTTGATGGTCCGTCTAAGAGAAATGATGTGGTCACATGTGAGTAAAGTACCAACCCTCATATAAATGGGTGAACAGCGTTGTTGTAAAGAACGATGAGTCTTAATCTTGAATTTTATACATAATATATTTAATCTTAATATAATAAGGTTCAAACACTAGTCAACTTTAACTAAAGTGTAAATACCAATACCATGTCTCGTCATCTGTATGCAAGTGACAAAATTCTTCTCAACAAGGTGTTCATATCTTGAAAGATGAGATGAGACGATTCTCTAAAAATCCTTATCTTAATAGATTAGTAAAGGACGAAGTCCTTCTAACGGTAAGCTGTCCGATTTTTCCTTCTATATTGATAGCCAAAAATCTGCTCACCGGAAGTTTAAAAAATAGATCAATTGATAATTTAGAAACGCAAAAGAAATCTATTTCAATGAAAATTCCCAATTCTTTGATTATTTACTCTATGCAAAATCGAAATAAACTTTTAATAAAATTCTAATAAAAAAATCTCTTTCTACGAAACTCCCGATGAAAGAGCGGCGTAGGTAAAATGAACGCCATAGCAAATCGGCTACACAATTCATTCAAAATAAAAGAAAATAGCCTCACCGGACGCAATTATGAACGAAATAAAAAGTATGTCCCTTAATTGTTCCTTCAAAACATGAATTAAACAAATGCTTTTATAAATAGATACCCCGCTAAATTACTCGTGTTTTGGGAGAAAATTATTCATGCGCAGTTGTTGAATGTTGCAGACGACGGGTTTTCATATTTGTAAACAGAAAACGATCGACAATTGCACTTGGAATCTATCGCTAAAATTCATTGAGGTACGCATATTTTGTTATCTTATGCCTGTAATTGGAAAGAATATGATCTCCTGGATCTATGCATATGTAGAACACATTGAAATTAAAACAAAAACAGTCAATATAATACATTTTCCTTACCTTGATCTATCCCAAAATGTCAAAATCCGTGATGTACCTTATTCATTGAAGAGTCCAAGGAATTCCGAATGCAAACTGGCACACATTTATGGTATGAATAAAGGAAAGGTTTTTATGTCATGTGTATTAAATACAAATAGATATGTGAACGTAAATGAATGAATGCTCTTTCAATTTTAACAGTTGTCATTTAATAATTTACACTAGAAAGGTTATTATGATGTCGTTCGAAATTGTGTCCGGATCTAGGTCACAGAGTGACTAGAACGGGGTCATGAAAATCTGTTCCAAGTTAAAACCCGTAACAATGCATTGAATAATATATGGGCTATGATTCAAAAGGAATATTGGTGTTTAATCTGAAATATGAACATGCAATCAGCTTCATCAATTTGGTCAAATTTATTATCAAATGCCACGGTCAGTATCATCGAAATTGTTCGCAATTACGTCCGCGGCGGTGAGGCTAACGTGTACGGATCATCGTATTATTGAAATTTTAGGACTTCGTTCTTCAAACAGGTTGCCTGTCTCATATTATTCAGAAGACGGTGACGTAAAAGACTGAATCCAAACTGCAAGCTCAAGCGTAATGTATGAGTTATGAAATATAAATTCCATCTACAGGAGCTGTTGATATATATTACTATCAAGGAGTGGAAAATTGATAAAGGCAAACAAATAATAGTTTGAACGGCCTTGGCTAAATGTTTGTTTGTCTTGATAATATTGATAAACAATTGCTAGAAACATCTGATCGGATTCAGGTGAGTGTTCTATAAAGTCAAAGTCATTATCACAACGAGACGTGGGAACATTGTGGAAATGTTTGGTTCTAATATATTTTTTTTCCAAATTAAAATATATTTTGACAGAACGGAACAGAATATACAATGACCATTTACGCTTTTTTCAAGAACTTTGAATAATCTGTTTGAATGCGTGACGATAATTAGACAAGGCACGTCTATTTAATAAACTCCACCAAAAAGTAATGAAATTTGTCGAGATTGCTACAATGTGATTAATCTTTATCGCAATCTACAAAATGATCTTTAGCGTACCAGGAACGTCCAAAATCGATACCTAATCTGGTCCATGATCATGCAGACTTTCCGTGTTTTGAACTGACAACCTCCTATCGAGAAAGCATCCCCTAATCTGACACATTAGGACATACCAGGAACCAGTAACACTATATATATATATATATGACTATTTGTAGATCAGTGGTTTTATCTGTGTACTTCAGTTTCATTCATCACTACAACTGACCGTCACGTTATAATTGAAATACTGTTAACAGTGAATGGCCTAAAACACTCATAAAGCAATCTCAACTCTCTATATGTGCTAATGTTATTATTTCGTCGTTACATGGGACACGTAAATAAAAACATCGCCATCGATCATCAATCATTTTCGTTGGCAATAATCTTCAACCATATTTCAAGTAGCTATAATGTACATGGGTTTGTAACTTGAGGCAAATTTCAATAATAACGCTTTATTGTACGTAGAATAACTATGTTTTCGGAGCACCTGAGTTCACCCGCGGTCTTTAGTGGGGTTCGTGTTGTTTAGTCTTTAGATTTCTGTATACTGTTTTATAAATCATCGTTTGTTCTTTATTTTTCTGCCATTGTATATTCTGATCTTCTTAGCCTTGAGGCTTCTGATTACTTTCCCCCTTGGTATCTTCAAACTTTTCTTCTAGAATGTTCATATTGCTCCTTGGAAATGTGTAACTCTACAAACTTTGTCTGAATTAATTGTTATCATTGTATGATAATATGCTGCATTTGTTGATAGGGGAACCTAAGATTTTATGACAATACAATGTATTGTATGTCGTTCTTCATATCAAACAATCAAAAATAGCAGTTTTAGGGTTCAATATAATATTTTTTCAAGAAGGGATATCAACGTAAATGAGTACATGAAACATTTTCTGTCCTACATTGTGTGATTGTCTTTCTGTTACGTTATTTCATTAGTATCTCTTAAAATACTACATCATGCTACATTGTAGATAAAAATGTTGATTGATAGCTCTTATTGTCATGTCATTATTATTCCATTGGCATTCAGAAGCCCTATCAATAATCTTATTCTACGAGCGATGTTAACAGTGCCGATAAGAAAGGGCAAGAAGGACTGTGCACTTTTCACACAAATGTCATTCTTGGGGGAGATTGACAATTATATTCAGGAAACTTATAACTTAATATGTAGTTAATGAGATTGTATTTCAAAATTATTTTTGTCAATTTTAAGCTTTGTATCTTATCAATAGACGAGGATGAAATCACTTCTAGTTATTGAAGAAAACAAATTTTCCACGCGAGAACCCCGGGGTAGAGTAAGTAATTGCGGAGTAGAGCTCAGGCGAAAGTGACATCCGGTGGTTCTGTGGAACGGATCAAATAACCAAAATCTTCTCACTGACATGGTTTATTAGATATAGTTATTACCGAAATTTACAGTTCTTAATAATGTAAATTATTAATAAAGCTAAGGTTCTCCTCCCTCAGGCATAGGTGACCTAAGCCGATTTTGGCTATCCTGTTTAGGCCCTTTGGTTGTATTGCTCCCAAAGCTTTAAGTTATTTGGCTTTACAATCTTTCGACTTCGAGCGTACCTGATGAAGGTTACTCCAGAAACGCATCGTGCGCAATAAATTGTATATCTACGTTTTTATTAATTTTTGTTTTACTTTTAAGGTAGGTATGCAAATGAGATCACCATGTGTGAATAAGTTACAGCAACTCGTTCTAAGTACTGGTTAGTGGATAGCTGCAAGATAATACGTTTAACCATATTGAATATATTCTCAATCTTTCCTGAGTTTATCTAAATGTTCAACTTTATTCCAATACCAATGTGAATGTTGTACCTGCAAGATTTATAAAAACGTGTTTTTGTCATGAATAAAACATTTGTAGCTGAAAAACTGATGTAAGATAACAATCAGTTAAAACCAATCAATCAATTAAACAATTATAATCTATAAAGAAATACATAATTTCTTATTTAAAAATTACCATCAATAATTCCTGATATGTTTGACTTCAGTGACCATCTAATTAGTTCGATCTACGATAACTATTTAAACTTGAAATATAATTTTCCCAATAGTTTTACCGAGACATTGAATAAAATAATAACCTAGCGCGTAGTAAAATGCTCGTCTGTAAAACGTTAATATTTCGAAATAACGGAGGACGTGCAATTTGACAATCCCATTCTCGTTCAAACGGCCATGACACCATTTTACTGAGATGCAATTATATTTTATTAATGTCAAATGAACAATACACACGTGTTAATGAAACCTCTATTACAACATTTTAACATTTGTAATGCAGACAAAACTATTGATGTTTTGTAAAAGGCGGAGTGTAGGTGGACAGTTAGCGTGGTAATCTGTCTCCAAGCTTTTCAAGCTAATGTATCGGATAAATGATTATATACTTATAACTTTCTAAGCTATGTTATACTGACCTATTGAGATAAATAATTTAGTGATTTTATGGCTTGGATGAACTCAGTCTCATTTCATATTCAAGTAAAGGTCAGATTTACATACGGTTTCTTCGCTACTGTTATAATTCTCTATCGTATATTATATGTTATTAGTTATCAATCTAGGAAGGTCGGATATGGCGATTTGACGAACAGCCTGTTAAATTGTGAAGTGCAAACCTAACCATTGAACAGGTTGTGTTGGCCATCAAGATCGCCATATCTGACCTTTCTCGACTGACAATATCATGATATACATTTACGACCTTGTTAGGAGGTGGATGTCCACATTTATGTCCACCTCCTAACTATGTTGTAAATGTTTTATAATACCGAAACAAACTTTTGAAACTCCACATGAACCAAACCTGATAGTATGCCAATTTCATCTGATTCAAGCCCGTGTAGACAACTTTCAGAAGACTTCCCTTTTTTACATTTGCTTTATTTACATTGCTAACTTGATTGTTGGAGTCTTAATGCCATTTTATGCACATTTGTATAATCCCATGACAGACAGTTTTATTGGAGGAAACAGATTACCCACAGGCACTTGGGTCCAGGATTTTTTTTTTTTTTTTCGATTTTATCAATAAAATGTGCATCTACAACGTATATGAACCCGTTTGACATGCTTCGTTGTGAAATAAACGCCTTTATGAACTATGCCCCATTTTCCTAATATCTTCCTAATACAATGTATCTACTCTATACAAGGCAAGAATGTCGAGTTTGTTCTAAAAATAGCAACAAATGTACTTGCCGGTATCCCGCTGTTATCCGCTAGAAAAAATCGTTTCTGATGACTCGTGGCATATTCCCGCTTTCCTTTCAACTTTATCTAACTGTTGAACACAAAAGTCTCTTGGGGCGGAGCGCTTAAACGGTTACAGTCGGGTTTGTTTCTCTCAAGCGAGCTGAATTTCTACTCGGGACGGAAGTGCTTTCAATTTTCCAAGGGATGCAACTCTTCTCGCAATCTGAGGATTTCCGAGTGGACTAAAACAAGGTAAAATCTTAATGAGTTACGAACATCAATTATTGGCGCAAAAAACGAAAACTTGGAAAACTGAAATATACTTTTTTATCCGAACAGAAGAAGAAAAACATTTAGCCACGGATGAAAAGCATGGTAAAAGATAAAATAACTGATAATGGAAACATTATTTCATGGTACAAATGTCATTTGAATTGCTCTGGTGAATTATTATAAAAAAAGAAGATGAGGGAGAGGGGTGGGGGCTTTACTAGACAGAATTTCAGAGATGTTTTAAATTAGAATCATTTAATGCAAGATGTCATTTGATTTAAGCCAATAAAAAAAAAATGATTGAAATTTCACACTTATGGGTCCAGGGCTTTTGAAATGTTTGGAAAGGGGGTGGTACTCATGATGACTTGCTTAATTAAAATCCGCCACTCTCAGTCTTCGAAATTAGACATCCTGGCCCAGGCCAGTAAAAATATCCAATAAACAGTATTTAAAAGCCCTAAAATTGTATATAAATTCAATGAAAAATATATTTTCGGGTAAGTAAGTCAAAAAGTGAAGGTGTCTGTTGCAAAATGAGGACCCGACCCATGTTTCCAAATTTTACAAGTACATGTATTTAAGTTTCAAGTTTCAAGTTTTTATTTCTCAAAGATCCCAACAGGGGTATGTGAATAGTAACAAACAAATTACAAATATAACAAAGGAATGCAGTGAACATTATAAACATTTATAACATATATACAAGTAAAAATATGTGTTATTAAGGAAGACAACCAAATAGGTTGATACATTGTAAACCAATATTACATGTACATATTAGTTAACTACTGATAATACAATTTTACAATAAATATTATAGGAGTCAGAATTAAACCATTCTTTAAATTTGTCAATATTAGCTTTGGTAGTAAGATTGTGTGGTAACAATGACTTTCTTTCATTATTGAAAAAAGAACATTCAAACAGATAATGATACTCATCGCCCATAGCGTTACTAGTACAAATGTCACAAATTCTATCATCACGTTCAACACCCCAAAAACGACCCCTTTCAATAGGGAGTCTGTAAATATTTTTCTAAACCATGATTACATTTAAAAATTCTGTAGTTAAGACACTTTGGTGAATTGAAAACAACTGCAGACCATTTTTGTTTAAATTGATCACATAATCTCAGTTTAACATTTAGAATTTTAATAAAATCTAGAGAATGGGAGGATGGAGAGGGGCAAGCTAGTCCCTATTAGATACTAGTTACTTCAAATAAGTATGTCTCCAATAAAATTGGAAAGTTATAGGGATCGACCATTTAACTTGCAGGAAGGGGGGGCTATGGTTTTTCATGAAAAAACATTTTGATTTCCAAAGTTATAGAAAAAAATACGGCTGGAATATTCACAGGGTACCAATTTTGATCCACTATATATGCATATTACGAATAATAAATTATCGTCAGACTTGAAGTGGAAAGAGGGAACAAATAATCTGATCTGATAATACAATTTAACGCCTAAAATCATACAGGGTGAGCACAGTTCTGTTTCTGAGCAGTGCATTTGTAACAATTCAGCGGTCTTTGGCTGGAGAGGTCTTCATTAATTTAATTGTTTGCTAATAACACAAGAACATATTAAACTTGTTTGTCTCACTCTTCTTCATGTCAGTAAGATTAGGGAATTTTATATGTATAATATGATATTTAAGTCACACACCAGATCACTACATGTATTATTTATCTAACCCACTTTTTTTCAGGCTCCTTGAGCATGTTGAGAAATCCCAAGAGAATAGCTTGGCTTTGGATAAAATATATAACAGTATGAATACATGTATGGCAAAAAGTTCAGTGAGTAAAGCTGTTAAAAAACTTTTTAAGCATATTACCATTAAAAGAGAAAGAAATAAGGACAACTGGTGTGAAAGGTCTATAGTATATCATGGTATATTTTGGAGACAGGTTTTGCCGAAATCAGAGTTTAGCCATTTTAATGAATCTGGTAATTTGGTGATTCCAGATAATGCATTGGCACTGAATGTATTGTACAATCACAATTATGGACGAATTGGTTAAAAAGAAGGTTCGTGTATGAATGTGCAGTAAAATGTGACCAATAAACACTAAAATCTGTGATCTTCCACCAATAAACGAAGGTAAAACATATAAATTTGTTACGCAACTAAAAAGGCACTTCGACTATTTTTCAGAAATAAGTTTTTTTCGTAACTCATTAAGATTTTACCTTGTTTCAGTCCACTCGGAAATCCTCAGATTGCGAGAAGAGTTGCGTCCCTTGGAAATTGAAAGCACTTCCGTCCCGAGTAGAAATTCAGCTCGCTTGAGAGAAACAAACCCGACTGTAACCGTTTAAGCGCTCCGCCACAAGAGACTTTTGTGTTCAACTGTTAGATAAGGTTGAAAGGAAACCGGGAATATGCCACGAGTCATCAGAAACGATTTTTTCTAGCGGATAACAGCGGGGATACCGGTAAGTACATCTGTTGCTATTTTTAGAACAAACTCGACATTCTTGCCTTGTATAGAGTAGATACATTGTATTAGGAAGATATTAGGAAAATGGGGTATAGTTCATAAAGGCGTTTATTTCACAACGAAGCATGTCAAACGGGTTCATATACGTTGTAGATGCACATTTTTTTGATATAATCGAGAAAAAAAAAATCCTGGACCCAAGTGCCTGTGAGATTATCCAGAGAAAACCACCATCCCTCGACGAGTAATTTTCGGCAGTCATTTATTCTGCAGACGACTGATGACGTAATCATTATCTCCCCTAGACGGAACGGATAGGGTTATTTCCCGGGGTATAGCGGGTTATACCACGGCAGTCTAATGTTAAAAGACATGGCATAATTAGAAGGAAGCCAGAGCTATGTACATGCAAATGAGAGAGATATTGATTATGGGTTTCGTATATGAGGTTGACCTAATGATACAGCAAATTTCAAGCGAGTTTGATTTTGGTAATCGTCAGCTATTTTTGGCGGAATTGCGTCTGATGTTTTTGTTTAGTAGACGTTATACAACTTGCAAACGAAGGGTCTGGCATTAATAAACAATACGTAATTCTTTGGCTGTAAGCCAATCAAAACTATATTTTCCCAATCAATTGATTGTTAAAAGGCGACAGTTAACCAAGCAACATTCTATTTTCCGCGGGAATGTCAGATAATGTCGCTTGTCTAATGTCTAATGTGTATCATATAGTTGTGTTGTGCTACTGAGAAATATAGCTCGGGCTTATATACTTGCTTTGGGCGGGGCCGTCGTAATCGTATGGTAGATTTATAACTAATATGTAATCGGTGCCTATCACCACTAAAGTTGTGAGTTCGAATACCGCTCTGGCGAGGTGTACTCGATAAACATTATGTGACTTACGGCAGTTTGGTGGTTTTCTCCGTGTACTCCGGTTTCCTCTACCAATAAAACTGACCGCCACGATATAACTGAAATATTGTTAACGGTGGAGATAAACACCATAACTCATACCCTGTTTTGGGCTAATCAATACGAATATTGCTCTGACACTAAATAGTGTGTAACATTGTCAAACAAAATGGTAAATATGTTTATGTTTTCCTCCACCATGTGTATCCGAATACTTTCTTGTATTATACTATAAAGAAACAAATGACATTCGAGAAACATTTTCTTGAATTGAGTTTAATATCAGTTGAGAGTTCGACAAAACAAGTGCAAAAAGTTTTTTTTTTATATATAAAAGACCAGAACCGTTATAGCTCTTAGCATTTGAGACATTTTTTGATTTTGGAACAGTGTGGTATTTTTGGTTTTATTTTAATTTATTATCTAAAATCTCTTTCATGTAACCATATGTCACCATTTCAGAATTATAGCGGACATGCGTCTCCAGAAGTCATTGACGCACTCAGAAGGAGAAGCACAGACGAACCGAAGGCTGTGTAGACCAAAGTGCCCAATAAAATTTAAAAAAAAAAACACTAGTACGTGTTTAAGGTTTGTTGACCTTGTATAAACAATATGATTTTTTTATGATCAGTAAAGAAATAGATATAGATAAAGTCGGCTTATTAACATGTTCAAATAATGCCTCGACATATCTATTATGCATGATATTCTGTCAGTTATGGCAGTAATTACGGTATTCCATGGAGTATAAAAATACGTTTATGTAAAGAAACCTTAACTACCACTACATAGGACGTTGGAAATCCGTGTCCTGGCTTGGGACAGGCACAGACATATGGTGGGGTTAAACCGGTTAATGTGATCTCTGATCTGTTAAGAGTTTAATAAGTTATATCGTGGCGGTCAGCTTTATTGGTGGAGGAAACCACCGACCTATCACAAGTAATTGAAAACTTTATCACATAATATTGAACTCACAACATTAGTGGTGATAGGTACTGATTGCACAGGTAGTTGTAAATCCAACTATCCATACAATCACGACGACGACTGCCCCGCGTGTAATAGGAAATGGAAAACATACTTTGTGTAAAAAATCTTCTATATCTGCAAGCTGTTCGTATCATAAACAAAAAAATCATCATAAATTAACAGCTTTAAATTATATAATATATTTTGATGTATTATGACGTACTGAAGTAATATATATTTCTAAGACCGGGTGTTGCAAGGTAATTTGTCTTTTGCAATAAAAACGTAGATATCAAATTTAGTGCACATGATCCGTTTCTGGAATAATCCTCATCAAGTACGCTCAAAATCGAAGATTGAAAAGCCAAATAATTTTTAGGAACAAGTACACTATTTTTAGGAACAAGTACACTATTTTTAGAACAAGTACACTATTTTTAGGTACAAGTACACTATTTTTAGGAACAAGTACACTATTTTCATCGGAGTACCGGTTGTTAGATTTCCACTGAAACAAAGGAGACATAATTGTGTAATTCCACTTACATATTAAAAGCTAAAACAAGCTGATGTTCTCCTTTAGTCTAAGTCACCGCTCATGTTTCCTCAAGAAATTTGCGATTTCTCAATAATGACTTATTTCTTGTATATTCATGAATGGATTAATTCATGCGTAAAACCATATTCCAAGAGAATTCGTAAAATATGTTTGGTATTCTTCAAAATACAACATTGTATTTCATTTTGAGAGGTCTCGTGAGATTTAGTATTGGGTCATTCATACTTTCATTGTGTTGTGTTTTTCGTCGTCTTGGGAGCTCTATGTTGCCAATTTCTCTGGATTGTCCATTTTTGATTGCCCCTTCGGTATTCCCCAACGTTTATTCACTAACAACTGTACAGTTTGCAATAAAGATTTCAAATTTGAAGAAAAAAATATTGGGTCATTCGGCCATTGGTTTCGCCCGAAATGCTGTCAGATTTTTTACGTTACGAAATCCCTCTTATAACGAACGAGTTGGTCAATTCTACGATCAACGACCCTGTTTTCTACTCAATGACGTAAAACTAAAGACAAGGATATTAATCAATAAAATAGTACGATTGTTACTTCAATAATGACAGGATGGTTTATATGACATTTGTAACTGAATATGGTTCATTATTTGTGTTCTCTGTCATTTCATATGCATTTGAATCGATGATTCATGAATGGTTTTTTATCTCTCTACAGTTGCTTCAAAATTATTAAAAGTTGCTTGATTGCATCTTTGGTTTTCTCTAACGTTTATTTGCTGTAAATGGTAATTATTACCTTGGCTTTGTCTCATATCTCAATACATCACATTAAACAAATTTAAGGGTAAAACCAATTGTTTGCTCCACGTCCTAATATAGGTATTACGAGAGTAACTTTATCTTTACAAAAATATACAAGAGCTTTTACATAATGTAGAATGATTCAACAATTAAATGGTGAGCAGTAAAATGCGAAAGCTGACAGGACGCACATAGGTGTATAATGGTTTTTTCAATTCGTGATTGGTGACTTTATGTCACTGTAGGAAATGTACAAACAAAGGATTGGACTTTGAAGTAGTAGGTTATTGGGGATAAAGATACAGATCTATGACCACTGATTACGATTTTACAGTGAGTTTTGGCGTCTCTTTTCGAAAGGTTTTCTTTCTATTTTTCGATTTTATTTTTCATTCTGTCTGTCTGGACAGTTATATGTTCACACACAGTCATATGATCATGATATACCCGGTATTGCAAGTTTTAATAAAACCGTAGATATTTAATTTAGTGCGCACGAATAACCTTCATATCCTACGTCCAAAATAACCTTCATATCCTACGTCCAAAATAACCTTCATATCCTACTTCCAAAATAACCTTCATATCCTACGTCCAAAATAACCTTCATATCCTACGTCCAAAATAACCTTCATATCCTACGTCCAAAATAATCTTCATATCCTACGTCCAAAATAACCTTCATATCCTACGTCCAAAGTAATCTTCATATCCTACGTCCAAAATAACCTTCATATCCTACGTCCAAAATAACCTTCATATCCTACGTCCAAAATAACCTTCATATCCTACGTCCAAAATAACCTTCATATCCTACGTCCAAAATAACCTTCATATCCTACGTCCAAAATAACCTGCATATCCTACGTCCAAAATAACCTTCATATCCTACGTCCAAAATAACCTTCATATCCTACGTCCAAAATAACCTTCATATCATATGTCCAAAATAACCTGCATATCCTACATTCAAAATAACCTTCATATCCTACGTCTAAAGTAACCTTCATATCCAACGTCCAAAATAACCTTCATATCCTACGTCTAAAGTAATCTTCATATCCTACGTCCAAAATAACCTTCATATCCTACGTCCAAAATAACCTTCATATCCTACGTCCAAAATAACCTTCATATCCTACGTCCAAAATAACCTTCATATCCTACGTCCAAAATAACCTTCATATCCTACGTCCAAAATAACCTTCACACCCTACATCCAAAATAACCTTCATATCCTACGTCCAAAATAACCTTCATATTCTACGTCCAAAATAACCTTCATATCCTACGTACAAAGTAACCTGCATATCCTACATCCAAAGTAACCTTCATATCCTACGTCCAAAATAAACTTCATATCCTACGTCCAAAGTCAAATGATTGGAAAGACAAATCATTTGAAAGTTGAAAGATAGTTTCGTTAAACGAGGATCTGAATATAAATCGTAACAATACAAACATTAATGAAATGATATCAATCTGCACCAAATGAAGTCTCGCCAAAATCACAAATGATGACCATATAACGGTTTTTGTTATTAGTCAGCTCCTCCTGAGTATTATTTTGCATTGTAGATACAACATGACTATAGTTTTTAAGAAAACATCAAAATCTAAATAAACACACATAGCATAAGGTTAGAACATGTGCCTGTAACATTGACTTAAGATAAACTCACAAATCATAAGGTTGAACAAGTCAGCTGTAACATTGACTTTAAGTAAAACACAAAGCATAGGTAAGACAAGTTAACTGTAACATTGACTTTAAGTAAAGCACAAAGCATAGGTAAGACCAGTTAGCTGTAACATTGACGTTAAGTAAAGCACAAAGCATATGTAAGACCAGTTAGCTGTAACATTGACTTTAAGTAAAGCACAAAGCATATGTAAGACCAGTTAGCTGTAACATTGACTTTAAGTAAAACACAAAGCATAGGTAAGACAAGTTAGCTGTAACATTGAGTTAAGTAAAACACAAAGTATAGGTAAGACAAGTTAGCTGTAACATTGACTTTAAGTAAAAGACAAAGTATAGGTAAGACAAGTTAGCTGTAACATTGAGTTAAGTAAAAGACAAAGTATAGGTAAGACAAGTTAGCTAAGCTGTAACATTGAGTTAAGTAAAACACAAAGTATAGGTAAGACAAGTTAGCTGTAACATTGACTTTAAGTAAAAGACAAAGTATAGGTAAGACAAGTTAGCTGTAACATTGAGTTAAGTAAAATACAAAGTATAGGTAAGACAAGTTAGCTGTAACATTGAGTTAAGTAAAAGACAAAGCATAGGTAAGACAAGTTAGCTGTAACATTGAGTTAAGTAAAACACAAAGTATAGGTAAGACAAGTTAGCTGTAACATTGAGTTAAGTAAAAGACAAAGTATAGGTAAGACAAGTTAGCTGTAACATTGAGTTAAGTAAAAGACAAAGTATAGGTAAGACAAGTTAACTGTAACATTGAGTTAAGTAAAAGACAAAGTATAGGTAAGACAAGTTAGCTGTAACATTGAGTTAAGTAAAACACAAAGTATAGGTAAGACAAGTTAGCTGTAACATTGAGTTAAGTAAAACACAAAGTATAGGTAAGACAAGTTAGCTGTAACATTGAGTTAAGTAAAAGACAAAGTATAGGTAAGACAAGTTAGCTGTAACATTGAGTTAAGTAAAAGACAAAGTATAGGTAAGACCAGTTAGCTGTAACATTGAGTTAAGTAAAAGACAAAGTATAGGTCAGACAAGTTAGCTGTAACATTGAGTTAAGTAAAAGACAAAATATAGGTCAGACAAGTTAGCTGTAACATTGAGTTAAGTAAAATACAAAGTATAGGTAAGACAAGTTAGCTGTAACATTGAGTTAAGTAAAAGACAAAGTATAGGTAAGACAAGTTAGCTGTAACATTGAGTTAAGTAAAAGACAAAGTATAGGTAAGACCAGTTAGCTGTAACATTGAGTTAAGTAAAATACAAAGTATAGGTAAGACAAGTTAGCTGTAACATTGAGTTAAGTAAAAGACAAAGTATAGGTAAGACAAGTTAGCTGTAACATTGAGTTAAGTAAAAGACAAAGTATAGGTAAGACAAGTTAGCTGTAACATTGAGTTAAGTAAAAGAAAAAGTATAGGTAAGACAAGTTAGCTGTAACAATGAGTTAAGTAAAAGACAAAGTATAGGTAAGACAAGTTAGCTGTAACATTGAGTTAAGTAAAAGACAAAGTATAGGTAAGACAAGTTAGCTGTAACATTGAGTTAAGTAAAACACAAAGCATAGGTAAGACAAGTTAACTGTAACATTGACTTTAAGTAAAGCACAAAGCATAGGTAAGACCAGTTAACTGTAACATTGACGTTAAGTAAAGCACAAAGCATATGTAAGACCAGTTAGCTGTAACATTGACTTTAAGTAAAGCACAAAGCATATGTAAGACCAGTTAGCTGTAACATTGACTTTAAGTAAAACACAAAGCATAGGTAAGACAAGTTAGCTGTAACATTGAGTTAAGTAAAACACAAAGTATAGGTAAGACAAGTTAGCTGTAACATTGACTTTAAGTAAAAGACAAAGTATAGGTAAGACAAGTTAGCTGTAACATTGAGTTAAGTAAAAGACAAAGAATAGGTAAGACAAGTTAGCTGAGCTGTAACATTGAGTTAAGTAAAACACAAAGTATAGGTAAGACAAGTTAGCTGTAACATTGACTTTAAGTAAAAGACAAAGTATAGGTAAGACAAGTTAGCTGTAACATTAAGTTAAGTAAAAGACAAAGTATAGGTAAGACAAGTTAGCTGTAACATTGAGTTAAGTAAAAGACAAAGTATAGGTAAGACAAGTTAGCTGTAACATTGAGTTAAGTAAAACACAAAGTATAGGTAAGACAAGTTAGCTGTAACATTGAGTTAAGTAAAACACAAAGCATAGGTAAGACAAGTTAGCTGTAACATTGAGTTAAGTAAAAGACAAAGTATAGGTAAGACAAGTTAGCTGTAACATTGAGTTAAGTAAAAGACAAAGTATAGGTAAGACAAGTTAGCTGTAACATTGAGTTAAGTAAAAGACAAAGTATAGGTAAGACAAGTTAGCTGTAACATTGAGTTAAGTAAAACACAAAGTATAGGTAAGACAAGTTAGCTGTAACATTGAGTTAAGTAAAAGACAAAGTATAGGTAAGACAAGTTAGCTGTAACATTGAGTTAAGTAAAAGACAAAGTATAGGTAAGACAAATTAGCTGTAACATTGAGTTAAGTAAAAGACAAAGTATAGGTAAGACCAGTTAGCTGTAACATTGAGTTAAGTAAAAGACAAAGTATAGGTAAGACAAGTTAGCTGTAACATTGAGTTAAGTAAAAGACAAAGCATAGGTCAGACAAGTTAGCTGTAACATTGAGTTAAGTAAAAGACAAAGTATAGGTAAGACAAGTTAGCTGTAACATTGAGTTAAGTAAAAGACAAAGCATAGGTAAGACAAGTTAGCTGTAACATTGAGTTAAGTAAAAGACAAAGTATAGGTAAGACCAGTTAGCTGTAACATTGAGTTAAGCAAAAGACAAAGTATAGGTAAGACCAGTTAGCTGTAACATTGAGTTAAGTAAAATACAAAGTATAGGTAAGACAAGTTAGCTGTAACATTGAGTTAAGTAAAAGACAAAGTATAGGTAAGACAAGTTAGCTGTAACATTGAGTTAAGTAAAAGACAAAGTATAGGTAAGACAAGTTAGCTGTAACATTGAGTTAAGTAAAAGACAAAGTATAGGTCAGACAAGTTAGCTGTAACATTGAGTTAAGTAAAACACAAAGTATAGGTAAGACAAGTTAGCTGTAACATTGAGTTAAGTAAAAGACAAAGTATAGGTAAGACAAGTTAGCTGTAACATTGAGTTAAGCAAAAGACAAAGTATAGGTAAGACCAGTTAGCTGTAACATTGAGTTAAGTAAAAGACAAAGTATAGGTAAGACCAGTTAGCTGTAACATTGAGTTAAGTAAAATACAAAGTATAGGTAAGACAAGTTAGCTGTAACATTGAGTTAAGTAAAAGACAAAGTATAGGTAAGACAAGTTAGCTGTAACATTGAGTTAAGTAAAAGACAAAGTATAGGTAAGACAAGTTAGCTGTAACATTGAGTTAAGTAAAAGACAAAGTATAGGTCAGACAAGTTAGCTGTAACATTGAGTTAAGTAAAAGACAAAATATAGGTCAGACAAGTTAGCTGTAACATTGAGTTAAGTAAAATACAAAGTATAGGTAAGACAAGTTAGCTGTAACATTGAGTTAAGTAAAAGACAAAGTATAGGTAAGACAAGTTAGCTGTAACATTGAGTTAAGTAAAAGACAAAGTATAGGTAAGACAAGTTAGCTGTAACATTGAGTTAAGTAAAAGACAAAGTATAGGTAAGACAAGTTAGCTGTAACATTGAGTTAAGTAAAAGACAAAGTATAGGTAAGACAAGTTAGCTGTAACATTGAGTTAAGTAAAAGACAAAGTATAGGTAAGACCAGTTAGCTGTAACATTGAGTTAAGTAAAAGACAAAGCATATGTAAGACAAATTAGCTGTAACATTGAGTTAAGTAAAAGACAAAGCATATGTAAGACAAGTTAGCTGTAACATTGAGTTAAGTAAAAGACAAAGTATAGGTAAGACAAGTTAGCTGTAACATTGAGTTAAGTAAAAGACAAAGTATAGGTAAGACAAGTTAGCTGTAACTCTGATTTTAGATAAACACACAAAGCATAAGGTTAGACATGTTAGCTGTAATATTGACTTCAGATAAATACACAAAGCATAAGGTTAGACATGTTAGCTGTAATATTGACTTCAGATAAATACACAAAGCATAAGGTTAGACATGTTAGCTGTAATATTGACTTCAGATAAACACATAAAACATAAGGTTAGATAGGCTAGCTGTGGTATTGACTTTTGATAAACACACAAAGCATAAAGTTAGAATATATAGCTGTGACATTTACCTTTAAAGAGTAGATTGTTGTGTCACGTATATTTAATCTCTACAGAAATGCTTAATGTCATCTCGAAAGTTTGGTGCATTCTTTTCATTGTCATTTTTCATTATTGTTTTGCTTCGTGTTGTCAATGCAGTTTTTATTTAGGATTAATCCCTCTGATATAATACAGTTGTGTAAATGTTATAGACGAGACAATTTTATTGAATAATACAAATGCTTCGTGTCTTCAGTTGTTTATGTATATTGTTTTCTCTGTACAATATAAGGTTTCATGTCTATACAAAAAAGCAAAAAGAGGATGGTTAATATATCTATTGATTTTTGTAAAATACATACATGTTCGTGACGTTATTTTACTGAATTTCAGAAGATCGATTTCTAATGGAGCAAGACACAAATTTATTAGATGTACAGCATAAACTGTTCTAATATATATTGTTTCTCAATCCAATTTGTATAAATGTACATATACTTTTTACAGGTTTCATGTATACACACATAAATTAAAAAGGGGATTGTTCATATATCTATTGATTTTATTCAGTACGTAGACATACATGAACATGACGTTTTCTTACTCAATGTAAGATGATCAATTTTGAAGGAAGTAAAATATAGATCTATTAGATGCACAGTAAAAACTGTTCCAATATCTATTGCTTCTCAATCCAATTTGTTAAGAGTACATGTTATATTTTATCTAGAATTGAACCTTGTTTATTTTTGGCTTTGAATATTTATATCGTTGTTCTACCATACCCAGGTATTCCCTTCATGATACATGATTTATTTAGTTATTCTACTTTCGATTTGAAATTTGAAGACAATATGAATCAGATTTCAAATATCTCAATTACCACAATTACAATTTTTACAAATATATCTGAACAATTACCGTAGCTTTATGTATGCTTGTAAGATAAATCTCACCTTGTCGTTTCTATTTTATTTTAAAGATGTACTTTCTATATTAATCTACCTTAAATCTGAAAAGATTTAGTCTTTAAGTTTTATATAATGTTGATACCATCATTGATGGGGGGGGGGGGGGGGGGGTATTTTGATTGTATTTCTACACAACAGTCAAAATGCACTTTTTTTTTTATTATTTTCCATATGGATGAACAAACACTTCCCGGTCCTTTCCACATTCATGACTTATCATCGGGTTTGTAACAAGATTAACACGACGGGTGCCACTAGTGGAACAAGAACTGCTTACGCTTCCGGAGCATCTGAGTTCACTCCCTGTTTTTATTGGCGTTCGCGTTGCTCGATCTCTAGTTTTATGTGTGTTTTGTAGATCGTTGTTTGTACTTTTTCTGTTGGCTATTTTGTTGTCTGTTCTTCGATATACGGATTATGATTACCTCTTTGGTATATTCAAGCTCTTCAAACAAAAAATACGTTCTTAAATTTCGAGCACATATTCCTATTTCTATTTTAAGGTAGTCTTATGTTGGTGTTTTGTTTGCGTCATTGCGATTATATATTTGTGGTCTGATCATCTCTCCCCTCATTAATATTTCCCATGTTTATGTTCTCCACTTAGACTAGACAATAAGGTTTACTTTCTTCACTTAGACTAGAAAAACCAGGTTTACTTCTCCACTTAGGCTAGAAAATCAGGTTTACTTTCTCTACTTAGGCTAGACAATCAGGTATACTTTCTCCACTTAAGCTAGAAAACCAAATTTACTTTCTCCATTTAGGCTAGAAAAGCAGGTTTACTTTTTCCACTAAGCAATCAGGTTTACGTTGCCCTTTTCGGCTAGAAAGCCAAGTTTACTTTCTCCATTTAGACTAAGCAATCAGGTTTACGTTGCCCTTTTCGGCTAGAAAACCAAGTTTACTGTCTCCATTTAGCTATGCAATCAGGGTACGTTGCCCTTTTCGGCTAGAAAGCCAAGTTTACTTTCTCCATTTAGGCTAAGCAATCAGGTTTACGTTTCCCTTTTCGGCTAGAAAACCAAGTTTACTGTCTCCATTTAGGCTAAGTAATCAGGTTTACGTTGCCCTTTTCGGCTAGAAAACCAAGTTTACTGTCTCCATTTAGGCTAAGCAATCAGGTTTACGTTGTCCTTTTCGGCTAGAAAACCAAGTTTACTGTCTCCATTTAGCTAAGCAATCAGGTTTACGTTGCCCTTTTCGGCTAGTAAAGCAGGTTTGCATTTTACATTTCCAGTAGCATATATCGTAGAGTGGTAAATGCTATTCTAGCTATGAAATTTTATATATTACAATTATGGTTTCCTTGGTAAAACAACATAATGTAATGACATGAATTTTATTTGGTCTGTAAAATTTATGAGAAAGGCCAACTACGAAAATTCATGACCCCGCTATTTGTACTATCCATGATGATGTTGTCATTCATTTTTGTGATTGTGTGTGGTCTTTTGAGTAGAAACGAATGCATGCAGGTTTTATTTATTATCTTTGGAGATCCAAGTATTAATAGGGTAAGGAGTGGAATCCCAATAACTGGTTTAACCCCTCCACATATGTGTGGCTATCTCTAGTCATAACCTGGATTTCCAACCCCATATTCCGGGGATCTTTATTGTGTTTATTGGTTTGAGTTGGGAAGTGGATTTTCGTTTTGTTGATATTGGTGGAATTGTTGACTTTTCACGATCTGGTCTCTCTCCACAACTCATTCCGATCCCACCTCTATCCTGCCCACCCCTTTCAAAAAAGTATCCTAGCATATTTTCTGTTATTGAATCCTAATAAGTATTAGATGCCATCATAATCATGCTTTTGTTACTCATAAATTTGGCTCGTTTTTCTAATTTTTGGATACTTTTTTATAATTGGTGGGTTTTTATATAGTTTTTCGAATACAACATATTTGATGTTAACACAACAAACAAATATTAATTTTACCATTTGACAAAAATATTTTATTTCCTTTGTTGACAAAAGTATAGATAATGTTCAACTTAATACCATCATGTTAATGCTTTCTGAATAACATATGATATTTATAATATGCACTGCTTTCATTGAGGTGTGTTTTGTGAATATTGCTTACTAAATGTTTTGTTAATTTCACATCTCACAGGTGCAATACTTTAGAGCTATTTGATCTCCCACACACTACACGTAAAATGAAATGCAGAAAAGCAATTAATTTGTATCTAAGACTATAGATGGATAGTCTCTCATGTTCATTAACATCCATATCCTGTCTTAGAAATACACATCGGGGTAGGAGAGTGGCTTAATTACACGATCAACCTATACATATATATTCCATCCAAGTTAAAGTACACGCAAAAACAGGGTAAAACAATAGATGAATTGCAGCTTGTTCATAGAAAATCGGGTTACGCGTTTTGTTTGTCTTCTTTCTGTGTCTTGTGTCCAATGTTGTTTGTGTCTCTGGAATGTCCATTCTTGATTACCCCGTAGGTTTTCTCTTACGTTCATTTCCTAAGATAAGGTAGATTAAATTTCAGTAATGAATATCAAGATAATGAGATAACAAAGACAACAAAGACTGCACCGTATATAAAACAACTCGGTATTAAACAAACCACAAGAAAAGAATTATTTTTTTAATTCTTTTCTCACAAATTCAAATCAACTAATGGGAACATTATACACAAAAGTCACAAACCGGGTGGAAAAACAAGATCAGTCAAGTGTGAAATCAAACAGAAATAAAACAAAAATGACAAGACAACACGAAATCATTCATAGGGAACAGAATGCAAGATAAATCTCAACCCTAATGGAGAATAAAATAATACCCATAAAACAGAAGACATCAAATAAAATAGAAAAAAAGAGTTACAGAAAAAAATAGTATGGTTTCAGCATACTCTTCCCTGAATCTCATCAATTCGATAAAGTAAAGACAAGTACCATGGTATTTAGTATAGGATGCAAAATCTAATAGGAAGGCTATAGCTTTTAAATGTTACACTTTTGGTTTCAATGACGCTTAGTGTACACAAAGGCTACCTGAAATCTTTATCCGAGTTATTTCTCCTTTGAAAGCGTTATTTTACTGGAAATGTTTTTGGATTGATTTTAGATGATATCTTTTTTTTATTGTGGATCTTATTGTCATTGTATAGCTATCAAGCTTATTTTTATTTAAGGCTTAACCTACAACATTTGTATTATACCTTTTTCATTAGTAGTATTTAGATCAATCATTCATTGATGAATGGACGTTAAGCAATAATCAATCAATCAGTTCTAACAAAAATATGCTACCGATCGTTTGTCATTAAATTTAGCAATAATATTTTCTTTATTAGCATTCACACCTAATAACTAATAGCTAAGTCTTTAGGGGCTTTGCCCCACAGAACGTTACCCTGGACCCCATGGGGACCTTAGACTCACTTCGTCTACACAGTGTACACCCTCTCTAATATAAAATCATGAATGAATATGAACCTGGATTTGAACAAATATTGCATGCATGCGTCATAGGATCAACAATAAATGACATTAAATGCTAAATGCGTTGTCAAATGTCATGAAATATCTTTATTGTCTAATAAACTTGAGCTTACTAGTTAATCCCACTACGTCATAACTGTGTTTCAAACACCACAGTTTTATTTTGTTACTTGTGCTTGTTTTGTGCACGATAAACAAACATTGTGTTTGATTCTGATTTCCTACTTGAACAACGCAGCTAAAATCTATATATAGTATTATTATAAAAAGCTACGTAACTAGAAATATCGATGTAAGAATTGATTTTGTAATAAATTGACGAAGCCCATTCATGTTTTAATTCAAAATAGTCACACCTCCTCTGATCGATTGTAACACCATATATGGGAAATAAGATGAATTGCATATAATCAAACACACAGTATGATGTTGACGTGGAATATTCTAGAAAGCTTCCCAAAAGGCGATAAAATGATCAGAAATAGATCCAAGTCAATAAATTGAGGGGGCGACTAAATTATTAAAATACAAATACTACGCACGTTTACACACGAAGCAATTTTCTGAAACAGTTATGGTGTATTTTCAACTTGTTTAATACAGAAAATAGTTATTTCAGCATCCTGTGACATTCAAAGTTGATGAGGATAATTCAGAATAATCCTGTCTTATTACGTCACTGCTAACTTATCCCAGGGTTTTTCGCTGAGACAAAGAATTCTACTGAAAAGGAATGTAGAGTCCTCTGGCTCGACGAGAAAAAGCCGAGGGGAATATGACATAAGCAGACTGAAATGGCCTTCTAGGGATAGGCCCTAGGGAATTTGAGAAATTCTCTGTGAATGTTACATCAGCCGGACTGAATTGCAAATGTAAGTCCATATATATATTATTTTAGGAATTGCATTACTATTATTATTATCATTATTAGTCTCATTAATATCTTATGAACAAGTATGAAATGTATTACTATTGTTTTTTAGCTTTGGTCCACAAATATAATGTGATTTTGATTGAAAATGAAATGAACTTCGCCATTATTCCTCAAAAGTTTTCATATTATACATGATCATCATATCTCATGTTCTCCCACATCTTTTTTGTCATTTTTTTTTTGGCCATTACATGTCCATCTTTAATTTTGATTTATTGTAGCATATTATAGTATTGTATGTCGGTCGATTAGGTCGCCACACGTGGGTTGCCAGCATCATTGATTCAAAATGTTTTAATGTAATACATGTGAACCTCTGTTCCCTCCCTCTCCCTCTTTTATCCCTGTGATGCTATATATGGGTTTTATTACTGTGTTTAGATGCTTGTATATTTATGTGATGTCTTAGTACTAAAGAACAGATGACATAAAAAAAAATATGCAACAGATGTTCATTCTAAGACTAATATCTTCTCAGAAATACTGATATCGGAATATACCGAGATAAAGAAAAAATATTGTACGATGTTGCATTTATTTGACGACCTATGATTGGATAAAATCATTCCTAAAAATAACGATAGATACAGAGCCATATATGGAAATATAGAGAAAAAAATTAATACGCTTTACTGGCCAGTGGAAAATTCCATTCATAAAAAATAACGATGCAGACGATAGATAAACGCGCAGTTACGAAATGATGCAGACGGAAAATTACAGAAGGTCAGTGGGCGGTGCTTAATTTTGTGTAGTGACCATTACGTCTTTAGCCTTAGAACTTCCAAGAAAGTCCGTCAAATATAGTTCGTGGAAAAAACTTAGTTACTGTTTCAAGTCATAGATCAGCAACATCGTACAAAAATGTTCTAAGCTCCCGTGACCGATTATGATTATTTAGACGGTCACTAGGGAGCTTAGAACTTATAGTATCAGCATAGCCATTAGCTGGTTCGCGTTGGCCAATCTTTAGTTTTCTATGTAGTGCTAATAGTCAACCATTGCTTTTTTTTCTTTTTTGCTTTTTTTGCTTTTTTTTTTTGCTTGTTTTGTTTTGTTTTTGGTTTTTTTCTTTGTTTCTTTGTTCATGTCCCAAAGATGTTACTGGAAATAATTATCATTATTGTCTCAAACATTTCATTGTGGATATCTATCATTATTGTCCTATACATTTTACTGTAGATATCTATCATTATTGCCCCAAACATTTTACTGTAGATATCTATCATTGTTGTCCCAAGCATTTTACTGTAGATATCTATCATTATTGTCCCAAACATTTTACTGTAGATATCTATCATTATTGTCCTATACATTTTACTGTAGATATCTATCATTATTGTCCTAAACATTTTACTGTAGATATCTATCATTATTGTCCTAAACATGTTACTGTAGATATCTATCATTATTGTCCCAAACATTTTACTGTAGATATCTATCATTATTGTCCTCAACATTTTACTGTAGATATCTATCATTATTGTTCCAAACATTTTACTGTAGATATCTCATTATTGTCCTAAACATTTTACTGTAGATATCTATCATTATTGTCCTAAGCATTTTACTGTAGATATCTATCATTATTGTCCTATACATTTTACTGTAGATATCTATCATTATTGTCCTAAACATTTTACTGTAGATATATATCATTATTGTCCTAAACATTTTACTGTAGATATCTATCATTATTGTCCCAAACATTTTACTGTAGATATCTATCATTATGATCCTATACATTTTACTGTAGATATCTATCATTATTGTCCCAAACATTTTACTGTAGATATCTATCAATATTGTCCCAAACATTTTACTGTAGATAACTATCATTATTGTCCTAAACATTTTACTGTAGATATCTATCATTATTGTCTCAAACATTTCATTGTGGATATCTATCATTATTGTCCCAAACATTTTACTGTAGATATCTATCATTATTGTCCTCAACATTTTACTGTAGATATCTATCATTATTGTTCCAAACATTTGACTGTAGATATCTCATTATTGTCCTATACATTTTACTGTAGATATCTATCATTATTGTCCAAAACATTTCATTGTAGATATCCATCATTATTGTCCTAAACATTTTACTGTAGATATCTATCATTATTGTCCTCAACATTTGACTGTAGATATCTATCATTATTGTTCCAAACATTTTACTGTAGATATCTCATTATTGTCCTATACATTTTACTCTAGATATCTATCATTATTGTCCTAAGCATTTTACTGTAGATATCTATCATTATTGTCCTATACATTTTACTGTAGATATATATCATTATTGTCCTAAACATTTTACTGTAGATATCTATCATTATTGTCCTAAACATTTTACTGTAGATATCTATCATTATTGTCCCAAACATTTTACTGTAGATATCTATCATTATTGTCCTATACATTTTACTGTAGATATCTATCATTATTGTCCCAAACATTTTACTGTAGATATCTATCAATATTGTCCCAAACATTTTACTGTAGATATCTATCATTATTGTCCTATACATTTTACTGTAGATATCTATCATTATTGTCCTAAGCATTTTACTGTAGATATCTATCATTGTTGCCCCAAACATTTTACTGTAGATATCTATCATTATTGTCTAAACATTTTACTGTAGATATCTATCATTATTGTCCCAAACATTTCATTGTAGATATCTATCATTATTGTCCTAAACATTTTACTGTAGATATCTATCAATATTGTCCCAAACATTTGACTGTAGATATCTATCATTATTGTCCTATACATTTTACTGTAGATATCTATCATTATTGTCCTAAGCATTTTACTGTAGATATCTATCATTATTGTCCTAAACATTTTACTGTAGATATCTATCATTATTGTCCCAAACATTTTACTGTAGATATCTATCATTGTTGTCACAAACATTTTACTGTAGATATATATCATTGTTGTCCTAAACATTTTACTGTAGATATCTATCATTATTGTCCTAAACATTTTACTGTAGATATCTATCATTATTGTCCCGAACATTTTACTGTAGATATCTATCATTATTGCCCTAAACATTTTTCTGTAGATATCTATCATTATTGTCCTAAACATTTTACTGTAGATATCTATCATTATTGTCCTATACATTTTACTGTAGATATCTATCATTATTGTCCTGAACATTTTACTGTAGATATCTATCATTATTGTCCTATACATTTTACTGTAGATATCTATCATTGTTGCCCCAAACATTTTACTGTAGATATCTATCATTATTGTCCTAAACATTTTACTGTAGATATCTATCATTGTTGCCCCAAACATTTTACTGTGGATATCTATCATTATTGTCTAAACATTTTACTGTAGATATCTATCATTATTGTCCTAAACATTTTAGTGTCGATATATATCATTATTGTCACAAACATTTTACTGCCGATATCTATCATTATTGTCACAAACATTTACTGTAGATATCTATCATCATTGTCCCAAACATTTTACTGTAGATTTCAATCATTATTGTCCCAGACATTTTACTGTAGGTATCTATCATTATTGTCCTAAACATTTTACTGTAGATATCTATCATTATTGTCCTAAACATGTTACTGTAGATATCTATCATTATTGTTCTATACATTTTACTGTAGATATCTGTCATTATTGTCCTAAACATTCCACTTTAGATATCTATCATTATTGTCCTATACATTTTACTGTAGATATCTATCATTATTGTCCTAAACATTTTACTGTAGATATCAATCATTATTGTCCTAAACATTTTACTATTGATATCTCTGATTATTGTCCCACACATTTTACTGTAGATATCAATCGTTATTGTCTAAAATATGTTACTGTTGATATCTGTCATTGTTGTCCCTTGGAGACTGGGGACGGTTTCTAGGACTCAACCAGCAGAGCTTCCCAGCACGTTCCTTATTGGTGGATATGGATGCACGTTAAGAACCTCTTTGGTACATTTCGAAAAGGAGTAGACACCCTGTAACCGCTATGAAAGGCTGATTATTTGTCGCTCATATCCAACATTTTCATGTAGCTGTCGCTGCCCTGGTTGTCTCATTCCTGTCTCAATTTTGTATAATACTTATACATTGTTGCATTTATTATCGTCCTGGTTTCTGAACATATGAAAGTTTATTACTAAGGTATGATGGAGACTTTTTTAATATGCATCTAAAAAGAGTTTGAAGATACCAAAGGGGTAATCAGAATCCGTATATCGAAGAACAAACAACACAATGGCCAAACGAAAAAGGACACAAAAGGACAAACAATGATCTAAAAAACATACACATAAAGCTAAAGATCGAGTATCCGTACCCTACTAAAACCCTGGGGTGAACTCAGGTGCTCCGGAAAAGAAAGCAGTTCCTGGTCCACTAGTGGCACCCGTCGTGTTAATCTAGTTACAAACCCGGTGATGTCATGATTGAGGAAAGGATCGGGAAATGTTTACGACAAGTGGAACATATCCGTGGTCATTTGTGATACAGATATTCCATAACGGTCAACCAAGTCAAGTAAGAAGACATTTGTGATAATTAAGTAGATAAGTGATCAATATCCGTAATTAGTCGCGCTTTTCTTCTCTTCTTCTTACAGCAGTAATTTAGATAAAATATACCATATATTGATTCTATATTTAACAAATTCTTGATTTTTGAAATTTGTGATTATTTTTTTAATATACTACATCTACTTGACTCTCCCAGTTTGGTTGTTGGTCTACTTTGATTCCTAATAATTTTTCACAAACAGAATTGATAATATACCAAAGCAGATTGCTAGGGATAATTCATGCTACCGGTAGTTTCAATTATCATACATTTTGTTTTATCAGAAATAATAAACATTTATTAATCTTCAAACTATTTCATACACAATACAAGTCATCTTGTACTTTCTCGTGTAGTTCTAAAATATTTGATATGTGCATAGCAGAGTCATCAGCATATAAAAGGAATAAAAGCGCTGTTCCTTTACTTTAATTTATGTCTAAGTGTAATTTTGAATAGTCTTTTACGTTCATTTACCTCCATATATTTTCTTACTACATGCCAGTTTCACAATTTGTCATATACAAAGGAAGATCATTTGAATATAATGTAAATAAAGGATGACCAAATATGGAACCCTGAGGCACATCAAATATGGATGGGACAATAATGAGAGATCTATAATACAATATATGAGAGGCCAATTGTAGATATCTACAGTTATATATGGGACAATTATCATAGATATGTTCAGTAAAATGTATGGAATCAAAATCATCGATATTTAATGAAATGAATGGGACATAACAATGATTGATTTATGCAATACATTAAACAATATTCAATTATAATAGATATGTACAATAAATATTGGATAATAATGATACATATATAATACAGTAACAGAAATGGGAAAATAATTAACTATATGGGAGGACATTTGTTGAAATCTACAGTAAAATATATGGGATAATATTTTTAGATATATTCAGTAAAGTACTTGAAATAATAATGAAAGATATTTAATCAAATGAATGGGACGCAATAATGGTAGATATCTATAGTAACATGTGTGGGACAATGATTATTGATATCTAAAGTCAAATGAATGGGACAATATTATATAATAATTGCCTTTATGACAATTCAATATTCATAATTTTCAAATAGAAAAAAGTATAATTTCAAGAGGACCAAACGTCCGAAGGAAGTAGTTCCTTTATTGATATCTACTTTTCATAAAAGACATATTTTTCATGTGCCTATACTGAATTGAACATCTGAATAATTTTCCCATTTGTTTTCTAGTGGTAACATAAAAATGTGTCAAAACATCTGATAGTTCCTTCGGCAAACAGTTATCTCATGCAATATCATATACCTGCAAATGAAGGATTATCTTAGCATCCCTATCTGCGATGATATTTTAGATGCCAAGCGTTGTCCTACTCCCGAAATGAGAAGCAATTCGCTTTACTCGTTACGATTACACCAGCAATGACAATTCCAATAAGCTAAAGCACTCTTTTCCCAATAAAATTAAAAGGGCTTATTTAGTTCAATGTGCAAATTGTTTTCTAATTATATTTCTTGAGCGACGGGAAATTGGGGGTGCTAACCTGACATATTGACATACACATACACATTTACAATAATGAGAGCCGATTGAGAACGAATTGTTTACGAGATGATTTCAACTTTCTCCTTTTGAATTTTCCAAATATATGTAGCAATAGTCCAGCAGAATATACATCTCTCAGTTGATACGATAGTCCAGAGCTTGTGTTTCCTATGACCGGATTTCCTAGACATGTGATTACGTCTTACAAGGGAGTTACTGAGCCAAGGGTTTCTAGCTATAAAATTGCAATCAGCTATCATCATTATGTAAAATAGTTTGTACAATATTCCTCTTGTTACACTTGTATATGTGTCTGAGTGAATAAAGAAGTTGAAGTTGAAGTTGAAGAACCTGTTCTTCTATTCTTGTTCATGGCTTATCACCAGCATTTTAATAAGAATAGCACTCGCGGAACAGCTAAGTTCATCCCGAGAATTAGTGGCGTCCGTGTATCTTTGGTTTTCTGTGTAGTAGTTTTTTTGTTTGTGGATCATTCATTGTTTTTTCGATTTATATATCATTCTGATTACACCTGTAGCTTCACATTTTTCTTACTATTAATATTTATAATTATTGTCCCATACATATTGCTATATTTATCTGTAATTACTATATATACATATTTTATAGGAGATGCGTATCAGTATTATCAGATATATTTTACATTTATATGTGTGTTTGTAAAAAGAATAATTCATAAATTAGTATGTCATAACAATTATATTTTATATTGATAATTCAAATTTAATTTGTCGTTTTGATTTCTTAAACTGAAGAATAAGCTAATTTTGTGAAAGCATGCAATACCTATGACTTTGTCAAATAATAATGGCATTCTTCCTGTAAAGAAGCTTGTTAAATCTTGATAGCATGGTGAATGCTAGACAAATCTGAACTTACTTGAATCAGACCTTTGATACAATGTGTATGATTGAGTGCGATTATTTTTTTTACCTGCTTATGCCGCTTTTGGTTTATTGAACCATGTCTTTAACTTTATTTTCTAGATATATGACATTATCACTGCCTACTTCGGCTATAGCAATTACTACTGTGATAATGTGTATCTATTGCTTCTAAATGGGTTGATTTTAATGAACTAATTCCGATGTAGTCATCTTAATGGTGGTATATATCTATATAATGTCAAGTTTATTTCCTAAAGAAATAAATTGCTTTGCATTATATTTATGTTTCTTCCATTGTGCATCGTGTCTTTTGATTTTGATAGTCAACATGTTATTTGTTAAATGATGGAAATTCACTATATTCACTAACAGCTACGTTTTTCTCAATTACCGAGTTATCATATGACCTTTAATTGTCTATTTACTTTTTAAAAAAAAGTTAGTTTGACATTTAAGAAAATGTGAAATACCAAAGTTCAGAGAAGAACATTGAAACTTCAAGAAGGAGTATTTATTTCCGTTCTGTTAGTTTTTAATCATTTCTTTCTTTATAGTTTCAAGTACTTCCCCCCAAAATGTATCATTTTGTACAACTTAATTATAAAGCGATTGTTGTATTGTAATTATAGCTATTTCTATATCAGATCTTGTATTAACCTTCACTCTATATCAGCTAGCAGGATGTTATTGAGGTCAAATGTTATGATATGGAAGTATAATGCATTATTCTTATTTAAATTCATCTATGTTTGTTGTTTGTTTTGTATGTGTGTATGTGTGTGTGTGTTCATGAAACTGGTCACGTTACATCTAGTTATGGATTGTATATATACAGGATCGTATATTAACTAAGAAAAAAGGCAATATTGTATGTGGGAACAATCACAAGAATGTCGTTATCTCTTCCCACATTCAATAATCCAGAATTGCGTGGTGCACATTAAATTTGATATCAACGTTTTTATTACTATCACTGAGTTGATACCTCTACTGGAGGACTATTAATCTCCGAAGGTATTATCCGCCCAATAGTCAGTGTTTCGTCACTGTCATGGTTTATTAGATGTATTTATTATTGAAATGTACAGTTCCTAAATGAACTAAATTATTATTAAAACTAAGGTTCTCCTCCCTCAGACATAGGTGACCTTAACCGATTTTGACTACGCTGTTAATGCCCTTTGGTTTTATAGTTACCACAACTTTTAATTTATTTTGACTTTCAGTGTACCTGATGAAGGTTATTCCAGAAATTCATCATACCCACTAAATTTGATATCTACTGTTTTTCTTGAATGTTACGGAGCCCGGTGTAAAGTTGAAGCAGAAGATACTAGTATTATATTATGGGTTGGTAAAGGGATGTCTGGTTTCAATAAACGTATTAGATATTACATACAAATATATAAGTGCTTTAGTTGACAATACCAAACCAGAAATAATAAAAAAAAAAAAAAAAAAAAAAATCGACGAAATAATAAAATAATATTTTTTCCTATTATTCTTGTTTTTATTCTATATTTTTTCTTTATTTTTGTTTTGTGTTTGTTATTTGTTGTTGACGTAACAGAGAACCTAGGCTGAATAAATTAGCAAATACACAAAATGAAATATGTAAGCAAATATCATATATATCAAATAAATAACAATTTGAGTTCGTTAAAGATTAGTTTTTTTCTATTTATATCGCCTACATTATATCTTGAGGATCAATTTTATTTGTGAAGATGAAATTACTACTGGTATTCCATGAGTTGCTGCTAAACTTTATCACATAAGGTTGCATCGAATACGTCTAGCAACTGAGGCTATCTGCTGAAATGAACAATCAAGAGGACATTTGAAGATACCAAAGGAGCCACTAGAAGCGTAAATTGAAGACGGGCAGACAAAAATATGGTCAAAAGAGAGAATAATATAAAATACAAATAAAATACCATATGGCTGTTTCAATAATGTCTATTTTATTGGTGATGGAAACCAATATACCACGAAAACAACTCTCACTTTTTAGTCGTGACAGGTAAATCAATATATCATTGATACAAATTGTATTCTTATAATGGAAATATGAAAGCTAATGTAAAAATGAATTGAATCATATCACTTGTCACTGAATATAGAGTATTCCATTTCTGTCACATTCTGCCGAGTGTGTAAAGAAGATGCCATGCAGGAATAAGACATAGAAAGTCAGTTGTGAATCTTAGTCCATGGGCACTTACATGATTTATTAGATATATTCATTATTTAAATTCATAGTTCCTAAATGGAATTATAATTTAAACTAAGGATCACCTATTACTCCCATAGGTGATTTCGCCGTTTTTGGCTATGCTATTTAGGACATTCTGGTTTTCTCGCTCCCAAAATACTTTTTGTTTTCCAATCTATTGAGTTTGAGCGTACCTTATGAAAGTTATTACAGAAACGATGATAACTAAGTTATGTGTCCACACGTGGGTATACCATGTAAGTAAAATGTAGTTATAACTGAAAAGAAAGACTTAATTCAACATTGCGATAATCACGACACTGTCCTCGTCTTACATTGTCCTGTCTTAAAACACTCAATATAGAGAGGAATCATTGTTTCCTCGTATGATATCTGACTGGAACCAACTACCACAGCTCATGGGTTTAAGTCGTTCGGTTGAAACATTCAAAGCCGCTGTCCCCTCTATCAAATATTAATTTATGAAACATGTGAATACTTTTGAGGTTTTTTAATTGCCATGTGCTATCTTTGTCATAATCTTCAGCTTAAATGCAGTCAGTATTTAGTAGAAAAAATAAAATTAATGGTTCGAGGTGATGTTTTCATATTACATAAATTCGACAAACAGGCACACAAGTTGGGAAGTGCATGCGCTCAAATTATGCTCATTTGCAAAACCAATCATTTGTTGTTCATCTGACAACATGCTGTCAGTAAAAGGTACGACAGTCAAATCATATATAATTGTTGAATTATCTATTTAGATTTTGGATCCGAGTTTTCACTATTATGTCTTGCGATTGCCTTGTGTACTATCTAATATTTAAATTATCGCTTAGGCCATCGATTATCTTTAATATAACTAATATTATTCATACGACAACTTCCGTCACGAAGATTACATATATGATGTATAAAACTGAAGATTAAAACGTTCTATATGCCAAGGCTTAAACCCACGTTGAATGAAGAGTTGGAAGAAACCAAAGAGGTCATCAGAATCCTTAAATCGAAAAAGGACAGACAACGCAATGGCCAAAAGAAAAAGGACAGACAACGCAATGGCCAAAAGAAAAGGGACAGACAACGCAATGGCCAAAAGAAAAAGGCTAAAATGACAAACAACGATCTACAAAACACTACACAGAAAACTCAAGATCGAACCACATGAACCCCACTAAAAACCGGGATGAATTCAGGTGCTCCGGAAGGGCAGCAGTTCCTGTTCCACTTGTGACACCCCTCGTGTTACTCTAGTTACAAAGTCGGTGATAAGTCATGAATGAGGAAAGGACCGGGAAGTGTTTACGACAAGTGGAACATATCCGTGGTCATTTGTGACATAGATACTCAGTAACAGTTAACCAGGTCATGGTGGAGACAGTAAGGTCATTTGTGACACAGATACTCAGTAACAGTTAACCAGGTCATAGTGGCGACAGTAAGGTCATTTGTGACACAGATACTCAGTAACAGTTAACCAGGTCATGGTGGCGACAGTAAGGTCATTTGTGACACAGATACTCAGTAACAGTTAACCATGTCATGGTGGCGACCGTAAAACTATTTGAGGGTTTGCATTTTACTCACACGTGAACAATTTCAAATATTTTGGCTATGTTGATAATATGTAAGACAATATATTAACTTTTTAATGACAAAATTAGCGGTGAAGTAAATTATCCATATACGATTACATAATAACTATAACATTTCTTTTAACTGCTCGATTAATACGGAATTTTGCATTAAGAACTCATTGACAAGAAACCTGGTACGAAAGTAATCATTGCAATGTCGTAAATAGTATCCCACCACCTACAGCGGTAGTGATCAAACAATTGATTTGTAACATTCAAACGTCGTCATAGTAATATGACGTAATCAAATCTATTAATATTCCATAATTTAGTCGAATAAGGTTTTTTCATAAAAGATCAAAGAACATCGAATTCTTGAGGAAATGGTGTTTTGTGCTATATTAATGTCATTGTGTGTAACTTATTCGACCTTAATTATGGACAGCAAGAATTATATCCAGTTTTCTTATACTTAAAATATTTTCAAACTTTAAGCTTTCGACTTCATAATTCAAACCTCCGAATTCGGATTTCTACCGTCTGAGGTCAAACAAATGATCAACGAAGCATTTTATTTATATGTAGCATCATTGCAGTATCACCTGCATATGGATATATCACTCTCAATTGACACGATATCCAAGAGGTTGTGACTATAACGATTAACTTATAATAGAAGGTTGCTGCTAACGAGGAAGCTACTGAATCAAGGGTTCCAAATGGATAAGTTGAAGTCTTCACTTCTAAAGCTTTACAGATTGCTATCATCATTTGGTTAACCGTTACGAAATATATGTGGCACAGATGAACACGGGTATGTTCGATTTGGCGTAGTCACAGTCGCGTCCGCCTTTTCCTCTTCGTGACTTTTCATCGGATTTTTAACAATAGCAACACAACGAGTTCCACTAGTGGAGCAGGAAGTGCTTACCCTTCTGGAGTACCTGAGTTCACTTCCCGTTTTTAGTAGGGCTCGAGTTGCCCAATCCTTAGTTTTCTCAGTAGTGTTTTGCAGATCATTGTTTGTGTTTGTGTCCTTCATTAGCCATTGTATTGGCTGTTCTTCATTAGCCATTGTATTGGCTGTCCTTCATTAGCCATTGTATTGGCTGTCCTTCTTCATTAGCCATTGTATTGGCTGTCCTTCTTCATTAGCCATTGTATTGGCTGTCCTTCATTAGCCATTGTATTGGCTGTCCTTCTTCATTAGCCATTGTATTGGCTGTCCTCTTCATTAGCCATTGTATTGGCTGTCCTTCTTCATTAGCCATTGAGTTGGCTGTCCTTCTTCATTAGCCATTGTATTGGCTGTCCTTCATTAGCCATTGTATTGGCTGTCCTTCATTCGCCATTGTATTGGCTGTCCTTCTTCATTAGCCATTGTATTGACTGTTCTTCTTCATTAACCATTGTATTGGCTGTCCTTCATTAGCCATTGTATTGTCTGTCCTTCATTAGCCATTGTATTGGCTGTCCTTCATTGGCCATTGTATTGGCTGTCCTTCATTAGCCATTGTATTGGCTGTCCTTCTTCATTAGCCATTGTGTTGGCTGTCCTTCGTCATTAGCCATTGTATTGGCTGTCCTTCTTCATTAACCATTGTATTGGTTGTCCTTCATTAGCCATTGCATTGGCTGTCCTTCATTAGCCATTGTATTGGCTGTCCTTCATTAGCCATTGTATTGGCTGTCTTTCATTAGCCATTGTGTTGGCTGTCCTTCATCATTAGCCATTGTATTGGCTGTCCTTCTTCATTAACCATTGTATTGGCTGTCCTTCTTCATTAGCCATTGTATTGTCTGTCCTTCTTCATTAGCCATTGTATTGGCTGTCCTTCATTAGCCATTGTATTGGCTGTCTTTCTTCATTAGCCATTGTATTGGCTGTCCTTCTTCATTAGCCATTGCATTGGCCGTCCTTCATTAGCCATTGTATTGGCTGTCCTTTTTCATTGGCCATTGTATTGGCTGTCCTTCATTAGCCATTGTATTGGCTGTCCTTCTTCATTAGCCATTGTGTTGGCTGCCCTTCATTAGCCATTGTATTGGCTGTCCTTCTTCATTAGCCATTGTATTGGCTGTCCTTCTTCCATTGATGGTGTCTGATTTATTCCTTTGATAGCATCATACTTGTCTTATCCTTTGATCAGGAAGTCTAGTAAATCTACTCATAAAAGAAACTATATAGAGATTTATTATACTATTTTTGATAAATTGACCTCCTATAAAGCTAATAGTTATCAAATGTATATTTACATCCTCGTATTTTTATTTTTGTAATTTGACTTCCTTAGTCGTTGTCGTGTTATTTAGTTAATAAGTTTCATTATATTTCTTCTCTTAGTGACGTAACAACTATTCTGCACATGTTTTGCTTTACTTCCGTTTTTCTTGCCTTTTCTGTTATTTCCGGTTTATGTTTGAAAAATCAACCATTAGTCTCATATGAAAAAAGTTTATTCTAACATAATGAGCTTACACTCAGAATAAGTTAAACAATCTGGTATATTTGAATATTCTGCTTTAGTATTATTCCAAATCACATGCATCTCATTTATTTGTTCTATTGTGCATCTATGTGTTTTATATTAGTGTGGTCATTTTTTGTTTTTCATTTTAATTAATTATATTTTAGGCTGTACTGTGTTTTAACAGTACGGATTGTGGTGTGTCTGGACTGTCCAGTAGAATTTGCATATGAAGCCAGCACTGTTTTTGAGAACTTAGATATGTGTTTATTCTCTTAAAACTACAATAGCGCAAAGAGAATATACAGATTGCACGCATATTTATAATAAAGTTAATATATAAAACGTATATTTTGGGTTATTTGGAGGCCTCGCTCACATTTATAATTTTGATAACTGTACAAAGTATTTTCCTAATGTTGAAGTCATCAGGATGTTGGAGTTCAACAAATCACTGGCAGTCCTATAGGAACATATTCTACCCCTCTCCTTGTCCATCTTTTTTCTTCATTCCTCTGTATCAGAGTTCATACAAAAACCTATAAAAGACACACACCCAAAAAAAGCAGCAAAGATGATGTTCTGTCAATTGATAATCCACACCTTGCGAACTGGGGATAAAAGAAACAACATCTTGACATCTACTTCAATTTTGACACCATTTATCAACTCTTCTCAGACTCTGTGACAAAAAAAGACGGCTTCAATTTTGTCATTGTAAATTTTCCACACCTTGACAATGATATACCAACCGCTCCCGTGTATGCAGTTTATATTTCACAATTCGTACGTAGCGCCCCGCTCAACCTTGCAGTTTGTATTCAGACTTTTCACCATGTCGCCGTCCTCTGCACACTAAACTTTTAAATCAAGGATATTGATATATATATATATATACAGCATGTGGACAAAAGTGATTCCGTTTCCGCCATCTTCCCTATATATTTCATATAAAACCATTTATTTTCATAACATTCTCATGAAGTCATTCCTTATCTGATTTTCATGAAATTTTCAGCATTAAATGCAGAAATAAATATAGTTTCTTCTTCGTATAATTTGCAAATAAATTTTTTTCTACTTTCTCTTAAGAATTGATTTAAAAACAAAGTTTAATTTTTTCACCAAATCTTACTATATAATCATATAAAATTGTGACGTCAAGAATTTACATTTGTGTTTAAATCAAAGATGCTTGCAAATAAAAGTCCCAAAAAATTACATGAAGATATTAAGATAAACTCTAATTAATTCTGTTTTTAAAGGTGAAAATTTCATGAAAATCGTCTAAGGAATGACTTCATGAGAATGTTATGAAAATAAGTGGTTTTATATGAAATATATAGGGAAGATGGCGGAAACGGAATTACTTTTGTCCACATGCTGTATATAGACGACGGGTGTCTTATAACAAACAGGAACTGCTTACCCTTCTTGGGCACCCGGGTTCACCCTGGATGTTCGTTGGGTCCGTGTTGCGTATTTGTTATGTTGTGTTTTTGAGCTTTGTTTGTCTTGTGTGCTCAATATTGCCAGTGTCTCTAAATTGTCCATTCTTGATTACCCCTTCGGTTTTCTCTTACAGTTAATTTAATACTAAATCACATGTAAAGATATATGATAACATGAAAAACAAAAAAATATCACATATTCATGTTTTTAACGACAACTTCATATCTTTTTATGCGACAATTCTGTTTTTTATTGACATAAAAAACTCACACAGCATGTCAGAACAATCATCGCACACATACAAAATAATTTAAGAGTTCAGGTGACTAAGATATTTATCTGTTGAATTATTCATGTCATGAATATTCATTTGTAATATGCATATAAATCTCAGTCCGTCTGTTTGAATTCTTATTGTGTATTTTTTTTAATTCTCCGTGTCGTGTGCGTTTTGTAGTTTTCCCCTCGGTGTATATTTTTGAAATCTAAGTGTGTGTTTTTGGAGTTTTTGTCATCTCAGCTTGGGAATATTTCGAAAAATGGCTTGAACATACATTTAACCAGAACAGCTTGCCATATAAAAACATCATTAAAGATTAAAGCAAAATGTTTACAAAATACGATCACCTCAAAATAAGTTATGCAATAAATTTGATGACCTCTACATATTATAAATATATAATAAACGTACATTATCGGAAAATATGTAATTTATTTTTACGAACTGTAGATGTGGGTAGAAAACAGAGCCTTTGGTGAGCTTTTCTGGTCTGTGGCAACCGGCTATAGTCAGATATCGTACGAGGAAAAACGATACTTGTCTTGTTGAATCTGAAAAGGAGCGATCATGATAGACGAGCGGTGCATGTTCTGTGATTGTCTTAAAGGTGGCTTAAGTATCTCTTTTTTTAGTAATAGCTACATTTTAGTAAGCATTTGCAAAATACCAACAATAATGTCAGCATTTGTAACATACAGACATTAATGTTAGCATTCAGGTATATATATATATACGTCTGAAAATTAAACCAAACAGTGTTAGAATTAGATTTTAGAGCTGTCAAATTTTTGTTCTTCCCTCGACGGGATTTGAACCCACACCATTGATACACTGCAGCACCATTCGCTTAGCCTTACGTCCAGCGTCCTAGACCACTCGACCATATCCACTCCCTATATATGTCAATATGTTTAAGTTGCTTTATTTTTATATTTACAAATCTATTTCAAAGAACGCCAACAAAGTATTTTCCGTGTTCACCAAACATTGTTTGTCATTCGATGACTGTAGTTATATTTTATGTTCACATAAACATAAAGAATGTCACATTATATCCCACCAGGTTCTTTAAGAAAAATAAGATATTGTTAGACTCATTTATAGTCCAAGGATGACGATAAATCACCTTTAAATAAATACAAATAGGAAGGTGCTTTCTTTGTATGAAATAAACAATAAGAAATATTTTTTTGTACAACTTCCACCAAATGTCAAAGTAGACAATGCTAGATACATTTAGACTAATAAACTAACATTCGCGTTATGAAATCTGTAGGTTATAATGATTTATATAATATATATTGAAATCAACTGCCTTAAAGACATGCTATCCTAGATGTCAGATTCATTAACCAATATTTACAGCAATGGTTTGTCTACGGGAAAGAATGGTTCATAGCCCGCTTGCCCCGAGTACCAATTAGGTTAGGAAAACTCGATACACTCCTCCAATGAGAAGTTTTCTCCAGAAATTAGCATGGAGGTAGAAAAAACTTAAGGCGTTCAGCTGAACGTTCTTTTTTTTTTTAACTAACATGCTTCAATACTTTGTATATTTGCAAGGTGACGTTGTTCTCCAAAAAGATTTTGCAATGAATTCTCTACTACCAAATCTTTATCTAAAAAAAAATAGAATAGCGATATATATAAAAAAAAAAAAACGATAAATGTTGATAGCTTAGGGTGTTGTTAATTTAGACAGATAATGACATATCGAACATGATTTTTTCAATACATGTCGGTTTTTAATAAATACTATACTTCAGTTATTTTCCTTTTCTTCACAGATATTGTAAGAATAATGTGAAGATGCCAAACAGGGTAATTAGAAGTGCAATGCAAAGGACAGACAATACAATGACCGAAAGAAAAGACCAAACGACAAAAGCGGTCGACAAAACAATATACAGTAGCACGAACCCTACTTAAAAAACAGATGTGAATGCATGTGCTCCGTAACGGTGACCGGTTCCTGCTCCACCAGTGGCACCCGTCTTGTTACTATTGTAAGATCCTATCCGTTAGCAAACCATAAATCTAAGCTAACATATACATGCTTTATCTCTCAATCGTAATTCCAAAAAAATAATTGTCTGAAAGGAAAATAATAATTGACCTTTTCATAATATTGTATTTGAATATATGCTTTTATTAAAAGACTGATGTCAGTTTTTATCTTGTCTTCGATTTGCTTAAATACTGTGTGTATTTCTATCTTATTTACTCTTTTATTTTCCAAGTAATTAGTTTTGAAATGTTGTCTCTTGTGATGCTCCATTCACACTACTATACAGTGTGTCTTATTTTAATAGTAGTAGATACATATATATATACCCCCATACCTCCAAAAACTGAATGGGTTAATTCTTGTAATCTTGACAATCTTGAAGAATTATTGTCCATACAGAGCATCCTTTCTAGATATAGCCTTTGAAATATATATGTATACGGGGTTTATGAAAATGAATATCGTATTTGTATTTGATACACACAAAACACCACTCCTGCATCAACTACGATCGATTTCTCTTACAACAATAGAATAGCGTAGGCATTGACGTGTATAGTTCCTATTGATTACAGGTCATTGCAGAAGAAGACTTTATCTTATAAACGTCATCAATGCTTTAGGATTTCTGCTCATTCAACAAATATTAAGTTCAATGAGTATTACAGTCATGATGACAATTAGACTTCCGGTTAAATTATCCCTCGAGTATTGATATCATACATACACGTTAAACAGTATCAATATGGTGAGGCAGGATTCTAGATGTATTTTATATTCTAAGTATCATTTAGAATGACAATTTTGAAATATGAATAAAGAATATATGTTATTACAACACTAAGTTATTGAAAAAAACTGATGTTATAGATTATTTCCTTTTTGTATATGTATAATTCAAACCTCCGAATTCGGATTTCTACCGTTTGAGGTCAAACAAATGATCAACGAAGCATTTTATTTATATGTAGCAACATTGCAGTATCACCTGCATATGGATATATCACTCTCAATTGACACGATATCCAAGAGGTTGTGACTATAACGATTAACTTATAATAGAGGGTTGCTGCTAACGAGGAAACTACTGAATCAAGGGTTCCAAATAGATAAGTTGAAGTCTTCACTTCTAAAGCTTTACAGTTTGCTATCATCATTTGGTTAACCGTTACGGAATATATGTGGCACAGATGAACACGGGTATGTTCGATTTGGCGTACCGTCATTGGGGTTGCATAATGCGCATTGGTAGTCACAGTCGCGTCCGCCTTTTCCTCTTCGTGACTTTTCATCGGTTTTTTAACAATAGTAACACAGCGAGTTCCACTAGTGGAGCAGGAAGTGCTTACCCTTCTGGAGTACCTGAGTTCACTTCCCGTTTTTAGTAGGGCTCGAGTTGCCCAATCCTTAGTTTTCTGGCTAGTGTTTTGCAGTTCATTGTTTAGCTATATGAATATGTAGATTTGAAATTATAATTAATTATTCATGTTTATGTTATACTTAAATGAAAATATTGAAACATTCGACAATGATAACTCATACTTAGGCCCTTTTGTTTTATTACTCCCAAACACTTTTAAATTATTAGGCTTACCAATCTGTCGATGTGGAGCGTAACTAATGAAAGTTATTCCAGATATACGTCGTGGGCACTAAATTTTATATATACATTTGTAATTAAATCGGGGATATATAAGGGTACATATTATCTCATCAACAAAAGTTGTTTAGCCATAGGGGGCTTCGAATGTTAAAAACCTTTTCTCGATATTGGTGGAATTATTGATCTGCACTGTGTACACTTTTGTCATGATGAAATTAAAGGACATATTTAGGTCTAGTGTAGTTTCATTTTCCTTTGGAAGCTGTTCAATAAGGTAAGGTTTCATAAAAAGTAATGTCAGCAGGTAGATAGAGATGCGCTATTTGTACCGTTTGGAATAAGATAGATTTATTGAAAGTAACATGATCAAAAGTAACATGATCAAAAGTAATATATCAATAGAAAACGACAAAACCATGATGACAAAAGTCATAGATCATTAAAATTACAATTCACATATATACTCACAAGAAATTGGATCTACGGTTACTCTATTGGATTCCTACATTACACATGTGTCATTACAAACATCGTTATATTGCTGCGTCTGCCAAATGCTTAACGAAACCTCTTTCCAAATTAACACCTATCCTATCAACCGGTTATGAACGTAAGCTTACGACAAATGAGATGAATTCAAATTTCCCATTGTGACCTTTCTATTTATATGTAGCAACATTCCAGCAGCACCTCCGTGTGGAGTATATATCTCTCAGTTGATCCGTTATTCCAAAGTTTGTGGGTCCTATCAATATTTCCTGGATAGAGGAATGCTGCTAACAAGAAAGCTACTGAACCAAGGATTCATATTGGTTACGTTGTCATCACTTCGAAAGTTTTACGGTCGCCATCATGACTTGGTTAACCGTTACGGAATATGTGTCACAAATGACCACGGAAATGTTCCACTTGTCGTAAGCACTTTCCAGTCCTTTCGCCATTCTGTCGTGTTTTATAGATCGTTGTTTGTCCTTTCTCCTTTTTCTTTCGGTCATTGTATTATATGTCCTTCGATTTACGGATTCTAATTATCCCTTTGGTATCTTCAAACTCTTCTTAAATAAGAACAACATGAAACCCAACCAAGAAAACTGAAGATCGAGAACTCGAGTGTTTAAGAAGGGTGAGGATTCCACCCGTGCGTCCATCAAAGTGGACTTACATATCGTCGTTTTACAATCAACTTTGGCTTGAATTAGTATATCTGATACTATATCAAGATACTGGGTTTAAACCCTGTTTTTGTGGGGTTGGTGCTTCTCGTCTTTTTAGTTGTCTGTGTTGTGTTTTTTTGCTTTGCTTGACTTGATCTTGTGTCTTGTGTACCAAATGTTGCCAGTGTATCTGGATTTTCCATTCTTGATTACCCAATCAGCTTTCTCTATTGTTTATTAAGCTTTTGTAAGCTTGCTGTGTAGTCTCGTGTAAGTAAGAAAATGGCAACAGTCAAATTAATATTGAATTAAAATTATCTAAGAATATTATCATGTTAGACACTGCAATGCCTTACGGTTGCAATGATAACATCAAAGGAGTGGGAAATTTGTCAAGTCCTGGATGCAACTAAATCAACGTGATGAGCCTTTTTAAGACTATTCCAAGAACTAAACGTAGCCATGGTCATAAAAGAATTCAACATCCTAATGTTAAAAAGTCCTCTAAACCAGGAACGTTACAAGATACTTTTAATGATTTACTTTCTAATATACAGAAACCTCTTGGAATTCATCACATTCGTACAATCTTATTTTCACTACATGTAAACTACCTCAAAGATCTTAGGGATTTTGGACTTGACAAAGGAGGCGTAGATCCTTTTTCTCCTAAGTACAGATTGTCTAGTATTATATGTGACGTGGCGTCCTTTCGTCTTTTTAAACCAGTTCGATCTGAACCTCTTCATGAAAACAACAGAAAATTCCTCCATATTCCGTTTGCTAACAAAGGAATCGATGCTATTAACATCAGCAACATTCTTAATAGAAAAGAGGTCGTAAAAGAAATTCCACCATATTTCAAAAATCAATCTATTCCCATTGTCTCCTATAGCTACACTAACAGCATTGGCCGTAAAATGTTCAACTACAAAGAAGCATTGCAAGATATTAACATAGAAGAGTACTTTAAGAATCCTCTGACTTGTGACTGCTCCCACTCTCCTTTTCAATACAACCCATCTGGACATGTAATCACTGGTGATCTGAATATCATTCAACATGAGAGTCTCCGAAAGGTGATTTCTCATGGTCCTAAATTCAGAGAACCTCAACACATCAATTGGAAACATAATTTCAAGATAATTATGGATGCTGTTGAAGATTATGCCAGAAGGTGGATAAAGAGAGAAGTAGACCAAGATCCTGAGTTAGAGTCCTTGTCAGACTGGGTTAGAACAATTAGGTCTCTAGTACAAGGTCGGATTCACAAACTCAAAAATTGTGTAATAGTCGACCTAAGTCTGTATTTAAAGACCAATAAGCTGTTAAGTGTCTTTCCTCTCTTCATGACAAATATGTTATCGTTCCTGCGGACAAGGCTTCCAACAATATCGTGTTTGTATGTAAATCATATTACTTCGATTGCCTAATCAAGGAATTAGGCATAAATAGCAACACCTCTAGTAATACCACATACAAACCAACTTCGTTCGACAAAGATGAAATCCTAGCTAACCACAGATCATTCATGACCTCTTTAAACATTCCCTCTGGTAAAGAGTCTGAGGATTTACCCTATTTATATTGGATACCTAAACTCCATAAGATACCATACAAAGAAAGGTACATAGCGGGATCATCAACTTGTTCGACGAAAGAAGTGTCTATTCACCTGACAAAGATTATGTCTGCAGTAAAAGAGGGACAACAGAAATATTGTGAAACTGTTTACTCGCGTAGTGGCATAAATCACATGTGGATTTTGAAAAACTCTAAAGATCATTTGGATAACCTGAAATCAAGATCTTTCTCTCAGGTATCCTCCATCAAAACTTTTGATTTTTCAACTCTATATACCACCCTACCGCATGACAAATTAAAAACCCGCTCAAAAGAAACAATTCATAAAGCTTTTAGTCATAGAAACTATGGCTCAAAATTTGTTGTGTTAGGCTACAATTCCACATATTTTTCAAACAAAATTCAAAAAGGTAAAACATGCTACTCCGAGGAACAAGTGATCAGTATGCTGGAGTTCCTCATCGATAACATATTTGTCTCCTTTGGAGGGACACTGTTTCAGCAGGTCGTCGGCATACCAATGGGTACGAATTGTGCCCCTCTTCTAGCCGATTTATTTTTATACTCATATGAGTCGGAGTTTCTTCAAAAGCTTGTAAAAGATAAGAAGATTCATGAGGCTAGAGCCTTTAATTTCACATACAGGTATATTGATGACGTTTTATCTATCAATAATTCTAGATTTGCAGAATTTCTTCCATTGATATATCCTCCAGAGCTGGAAGTTAAAGAGACCACAGATACAGCTTCGTCCGCATCATTTTTGGACTTATACCTCGAATTTGACGACAGTGGTCAACTCAGTACTAAAATTTATGATAAACGGGACGACTTCAATTTTAAAATCATAAATTTTCCAAACATGTGCAGCAATATACCAGCTTCTCCTGCATATGGTGTTTACATCTCGCAATTGATTCGCTATGCAAGGGCCAGTAGCAATTATTCTGATTTCCTGAAACGTCATCTTCATCTGAGAAACAGGCTACTGGACCAGGGCTATTAAAAGATTCGCCTTATTCGATCTCTTAAACAGTTTATATTCCGATACCAAGATCTTGTCGAAATATATTCCGTCTCTGTAGAAACGATTATTAGCGATGCATTTTCATATAGTGAAAATGTATAAAGACAAAGAAGTCAAGAAAAATGTCAAGGATATTTTTTTATCAATGTGTGACGTAAAAATATTTTTGACATTTACGTCACCGAATATGGTACTGCTTTGACAACTATTTTACCTATTTTGTTCCTGTATTTAAATACTGTTATAGTGACAGCCGGAACCTTTGAACCGTAATGAGAGCGGGAGGTTTGACGCTTTAAAATCTGATTCAACCCACCATTTCTTTAGAAATGCCTGTACCAAGTCAGGGTCATTACGGTTTTCACAGTTTTCCGGTTGTTGACTGATTTTGTCTGTTTATATAATTATGAGTTTTGACTTTCCCTTTGTAAGATTGTTCGGAGTTCGGTAATTTTGTTATTACCCTTATTTAATTGTCCATGTATGCATACATGCAATTTTTAGTAAGATTCTCCTGAAATATCTGACACTAATTTTGTACTCATGCAATATGTGCATTACTATTATTTTATCTTGGGAACGGACTATTAGCGGTTCAATTGCATGTCATAGTTAGAATGTGGTATAGTAGAAATAAGTATTGAGAAATGATACATTTTAGTGATTGAGACTCACAAGTTGTAATAGAAATGTAGAGTTATTTTTAGAATCCACACCAGAATCACCAAACTAGAACTGAACTGAACTGAAAACTATTTTTGATTGTTGTTTTACATAATAGTCAGAACTCTAGAAAGATGTTTGAGGAGCGAGTAACTGATATATTGAGCTAAATTACGCTGTTCATACATACACCTCTATATATTGGGGTAGTGATAGATAGTTGTAGAAGAGGAGGGTTGTGTTCCTCTTCTTTAATGTGAAGATAGACTTGTTATTGTCAAATATTTCTTCCTTTTATAAATTTTGCTTTTTCTAAAATTCTGTTCAACAGTCAAATAGAAACCTATTTTCTTAAACACACTGACCCTATAGTGGTATAGTGTTTGACACCACTTTCAACAATATTGCAGCTATATCGTTGGGGTCAGTTTTATTAACAGAGGAATCCAGAGTGCCAGGAGAAAAATACCAATATGTCGCCTGTCATTGACAGGGTCGCAAGTCAAAGGCTAAATAGATAAAGTACAAGTTTGAATATTTTGCTATTTGACAGTAAACTTAAACCGATTTGCTGTTGTCTGACTTCACACGGCCAATCGTAATATTAAATCAGTCGTAACCAGGGACAAATGAACATCGTTCTACGTTGAAATCGTATTGTATATCACAGTATGTCAGTTATATATTACACAAGTTATTCAGAACTACACGTCACTGCAGCAGCAGATACGAATTAACATCATAAACCTAAATATGCACATTGACACGTGTCCCTTATAATGAATTACAGGTTAAAATTTGGCAGCATAAACACGCAATGCACTAATAATACACCCCACAATGATCACTTGGTCATCCCCGAGTGCCAGTTCGTGTTTTCTGAATTTTTGTTTTTTTTTATCTTTATGTACATATTGTTTTTGTTCTGAGCGCTCCTGTACTGTTATATTTTGTACGGGGTCGTCCTTTCATATTTTTGTTCTCCGTGTTCGTCTTGCACAAAATATTTTTATGTTTGTATATTTTCCATTTAAGTTCCTTATTAGTTATTACATATTGATAATATGTCTTTCTGCAAGAACCAATGTTATGCAATTCTAAGAAAGTATAAAAATTATTGTTTCCCGTTTCCTTGTTAATGGAAAATTTATAAATACTTAATCTGAAAATAAAACAAAAGCCATACAAATCACGACATATCGAACAAAAACCATGAAATTTACTGGTAAAATATCAATATGTGTCCTCACCTATTTGATATACAAGATAACTGTGCAACACCACAGTTCAAAGACAATTTGAATATAATTTATCCCACTTCAAAGAAATCATTCATAATGCGTCTTACTTTAAAAATGGTCAGCAACGTTACAAGTTTATAATTGTGGGTCAAGAATTAACTTATTTTGTAAAGAAAGAAACAAAAGACAACCGATGCTGCACAGAAAATGAAGTCATCGGCATGTTGGAGTCACTTACCATGTTGGAGTCACTTACCATGCTGGAGTCCCTTACCATGCTGGAGTCCCTTACCATGTTGGAGTCCCTTACCATGCTGGAGTCCCTTACCATGTTGGAGTCACTTACCATGTTGGAGTCCCTTACCATGTTGGAGTCCCTTACCATGTTGGAGTCCCTTACAATGTTGGAGTCCCTTACCATGTTGGAGTCCCTTACAATGTTGGAGTCCCTTACCATGCTGGAGTCCCTTACAATGTTGGAGTCACTTACCATGTTGGGGTCCCTTACCATGTTGGAGTCCCTTACAATGTTGGAGTCCCTTACCATGCTGGAGTCCCTTACCATGTTGGAGTCACTTACCATGTTGGAGTCCCTTATATGCTGGAGTCCCTTACCATGTTGGAGTCCCTTACTATGTTGGAGTCCCTTACCATGCTGGAGTCCCTTACCAAGTTGAAGTCCCTTACCATGTTGGAGTCCCTTACCATGTTGGAGCCCCTTACCATTTTGGAGTCCCTTACCATGTTGGAGTCCCTTACTATGTTGGAGTCCCTTGCCATGTTGTAGTCCCTTACCATGTTGGAGTCCCTTACCTTGTTGGAGTCCCTTACCAATAACATATATTAGGGGTACATTCTAGAAATAATCATCCGCTTCCTCATGGGAGCAAACTGAGAGCTCCTTCTTTCTGATCTTTTCCGTTACTCATATGAGACAGAGTTTGTACAATAGCTAATCAAAACAAACGAAATACAGAATCTAACGACTTTAATCTCACATTCAGGTGTGTTGGAAATGTTCTGTCAAATAATAATTCAAACTTTTTTGCTAATTGGATTCCATTGATATACCCCCAAAGAACTGGAGATAAAATGAACAACTCAAAGAGCTTCATCTGTCCCATTTCTTGAAATGTTCCTAAAATCTGATATCGATGATGATCTCTCTGCCAGACTCAATGACAAAGCTTTAAATTGTCTGCACCTTGATAGTACAATACCAATCGCTGGAGTTTATATTTCACAACTCTTACGACACGCTCAAGCTTGCAGTTTATATTCAGAAATTTAACATCATCGCCGTCTTCTCTTCTCTTCTTTCAAAAAGTTTTTCGGAAAATATCAACACCTTGGTGAAAGGTATCCTGTCACTTATGTACGCTTGACAAGACATAGTATTTCAATCTTATTTTGATTCACAGTTTACCATTGTTCCCCTGTTATGTCTTCCGACGACCTTGTGTACTATCTAACATTTAATTTATGGCTAAGTCAGTTCTCTTTAATAGAACTGACGATATACATATAGCACTTTCTGCGTGACGAAGAATAACTTAGATACGGACTCATTGTTCTTTACAACAACGCTGCTCAACCAGTTATATCTGAGGGTCGGCATGATACACATATATAGAAAACACTTAAATCACCGCATCAGTTCGCTATGAGTAAGAAGTTTGGACCCACAAGTTTAGCTCAACCCTGCCTGTAACAACCCTGGAATGTGAACGGCTATATATGTATATTAGCCACTGTCTCTATGATGTTCCTATTAGAATTTGGAACTGTTCTTTTTTTATCAGTTTAGATAAAGGACAAACATAAATGAATAAAACGACTCAAGATTTTTAACTACTGCAACAATTACATGTGATTTTATGTGATAGGATATTACAAATATGTAATGATTTCGTTACACACGAGATAGAGATCAGATCAAAAATAATGTACAATTAACTATAAAAATAATTGATGTCCATTATGATAACGTAAGCATCAAATAGTGCTAATGTCGAAAAGTTGAAAACATTAAAAGCCAAAGCTGAAGGTGACAAAACGCAAAGCATCAAAACATTTTTAGCCAAACAAAAGCTACTTAAGCAATGCTACGTTTCTACTCGGTTGAAGTCATCGCTACAAAAATTACACTATGGTCATCACAAACTGGTTGACCGTTACGAAATATCTCTCAAATGGCAATGAATCTTTTCCCTTTTACCTAGATTTATTTATTTCCTCTATCACCTACGAGATGAAAATATATATTGTATTACCTTCATCCTGTGTCTTGCTTGTCCAATGTTTCCGATGTCTCTGAATTGTCCATACTTCATTACCCCTTCGGTTTTCTCTAATGTTTATTTAAGGAAAACACCCTACACGACTATTGCTTATTTTATGGTGTAAAATGGACGAAATTATTAGTAAGTTATCATATTTCTGCTAAAAATAATGTTAGTTAATCCCGCATAATAAAGTGTCATGAATAATTAATTTCAAGTAATAAAATATTTATTCGCTTGTAAAACATATCACTGGATTTAGACTTTTGTAATAAATATGAAATGGAGGAAATAATTGACATTTTAAGTAGTATTCATAGGCAGTCATGTTTTCTTCCACTAATTAAGCTGCTAATAGAATCATGTTTTAGTTATTTTTACATTTTACTGAGACCACAAATGGTAAAGCCATAACTATATATATACCGGTATATAGATTTTTAACCGAATCTCTGATGGATGTTCATTGATGTTCAGTACATCCACAACCTTTTCATTGTGGGTGTACTGAACGTCAAGGAACATCCATCAGAGATTCGGTTAAAAATCAACAGTTAGGAAACATCTCTTTCATTGTTGGTCTTCACTTTACACTGCCCATGAAGTGTTCAGTGTGAGAGTAACATAATAATACCTCCCGTACCGCGATGATCATGAAGTGTTCAGTGTGAGAGTAACACAATAATACCTCCTGTACCGCGATGATCACGATGTACGCGACTGTATGTTTATGTGCAGATGAACAGTATTTCGCAAGCCAACAGATTAATTCACAAAACAAACCACTTAAAATGACATTGTTAAAGCACTGAGCCTTCTGGTTGACAACATGTTTGTTGAGTTTGGTCACCCAGTTTTCCAACAGATTATTGACATCTAAAATGGGTACGTATTATGAATTCTTACTTTCCATCTTGTTTTATATTTGTATGAAGCGAAATGTTTATCCAAGGATCGTGAAAATATTATTTCTAATGATAGACAATATATATTGATTGAACAACACACTATTCAGGTATCATTAAAAGAAAGCTTAAACGGTGATGGTCAACAATTCCACCAATGTCAACAAAACAAGCAATCACCTATCACCACAAGTACTGAACATTAAAAGACCATGTCATATGACGTTGGAAATCCAGCTACTGGCTTGAAACAGGCACAACAATGTGGCTAGGTTAAATTGGTTAATGGGATTCCAGCCCTCCCGTCTTGATACCAGCCCTCTCGTCATGATTCCAGCCCTCCCGTCTTGATAATTGGTTAATCATCACAGTACACTTGGAATTAAATCTACAACAAATACATGCAGGGCCGGGTAATTGTTTTTTACATTCATGAAAAATCAATTTCTAACATTTACATCAAGCGTGATTTCCTCATTTTATCACAGTTTAATGTAGTGCATTTCTAAATACAACAATGTACCAGGTTTTTCTATGCATGCCAAATTATTACTTATTTTTAAATACCAACTCTCTAAGCTAAATTAATGTCATGAAAAGATTTATACACGTCACCATAAATTGGTTCCACGTCCCATTTCGGGATTCTTGCTTAGATGTTTCAGTGTGACTTGCACATTTCCTTCTTTGACAGTATTTGTGCAATGCAACGGCCTTTGAAATGAAGACTTAACTACAGATGTCCTACTTAGATCCGGAAATGCTTAACTTTTCGGAGCATGTGGTTTTTGTGGGAGTTAATGTTGGCATATATTATATAATTTCATTTTGTTTATTTTACATTTCATTGGCATAGTATCGTCTATCCTGGTTGTGTTTACAGAATCTCATGATCCTTCGGAGCTACGAACCTCTGAGGCATTTCATACGCAAGTAAGGGGTCGCTTAGGTTTGTCATGGTTGGTCTGGTTTTACTCTAACCTGTCAATTACATATTCTTATACCTGTGATAATCAATACTTCTGCTCATTGACCCATATTATAGACTGGCTTTTCCTGCATGCTGATTTATTGTTTGTAGGCTTGTCCTCGCTCATCATCAACTGAAATACAGCTCACTTAAACAACGATCAATCAATGGGATCATTCGTTCTTCTTTCTGTATATCCAAAACAATTATAAGATGTACATTTTACAATTTAAAGCAAATCAGTAGTATCATATTCACAATATCCCAAATGTTACGCATTCCTTGGGATACATTTAGAATAGCTAACGTTCGTGCGTAACGACCATAGAAAACATATGTCCTGCGCTTAGTACAGCCAATGTTCGTGGTATTGATTTGATCTCTTTCTATGTGTCTAATGGATTTTGGAACTGTTCCGACAGTGTGGTATTTTTTTCCGTTGTATTATATCGAATCACATTAAAATGATATGAGTAAACAGTAAACCTGTAAACGAGTATAGAGCGCGGCAGATCGGGGTTCGATCCCCGATCGAGACAAGCCATATATTATAATATTGGTATTTTGCTGTTTCTCCATAATGCACGAAGACTTTCAGAGATTCAACCAGACTGTTTGACTTGGAGTCAGATGTATAAATCAAATGATATGTCATGACATGTCGTTGCTGCTTCAACGAGGTAGAATGATAACAAAATCCAATTCAGGGTATTGGTCTAGCACAAAGTAGGCATCGCCATTATATCATTAAAAGGATATGCTGACAAATTGTTCACGTACTGTTAGAAAACCCTCACTTACAGGAAGTACCGATGATATGAAGCATGAGAGAACAAATAGGTTTACAACTAGGATGAAATAATAACAGTGAGAGTAAACATGTGTTAAAAGTATGTCATATTATCATTGCTCTTCATTTTTGTCATTTTAGGAATTGCATGTGTCATGTCCTAAAGTGATTGTGAAGCTGCAATTATTCTGCAGTAGAATAGTACTATTTGCATCGCAATTTCTCAGTATCTTTGTAATTTCTTTATAGCGACTATGCAGAAACCATGAAAACGTAGATATATAAAATAGTGCGCGCTGCGCGTTTCTGGAATAACCTTCATCAGATACACTAAAGGTCAACAAAAATGTCCGTTACCTATGTCTTAAGGAGATGAACCTTAGTTCGGGTGATAAAAAATACTATATTTAATAAAAGTAACTTCAAATCATAAATATATTTAACATGCAAGTCATTTCAGTTTCAAAGAACTAACTACTGGGCGTATAGATTGTATATCTGGTATAATAGTCCACCAGCAGATGTATCGACCCAGTAATATTACTATAGTATAAAAAGTATATATCTATTTTAGTGCGTGAGTTCACTATACTACTATTTCAACATGGGATAATTTGTAGGTTTTGTATAAAAAAAAAGGTTTATAGAAAAACATTCATATCTCCTTTTTGTGTGTGATCAGATTTCTTACAACAAAATAATATTTAAACACAGGTTTGTTATTTTATTTTGAATGACTGGATTTATAGAAATTGCATATCTTCATCTTTCAATTGCGGCTGCATCAGTGGTGTTATGACTAGCGTGCTCGCCTCGAGTGCTGTAGATCGTGGGTTCGAGCCTGGTCTGGTCAGACCAAAGATAATAAATTTAGTACATTTGTATTTGTTGCTTTTCTGTTAAGTGAACACCATTAATGAATACGAACAAAGACTGGTTGGCTTGAAATGAGGATGATGTGTCCGAGTGGAGCGACGTGTACCCAAGGACTGTTGTTTCAGAGATGTAACGCTATAAAACCCAGCGTGTTGGTCTAGTACAAAGCGGACATCATCATCATCTCAATGAAATGTAACTTGTTCTCGTCATGATATAGCTGACAAATTGTTCACTTGGCGTTAAACAACAATCACTTACTCTCTCAACTTTCAATCGTTATGTAGTCCTTTTAGATATCTGAACTATCATACAAATGATATCTTAATCAAATATATTACAAAAATCGTCAGTTGAATGAATTATATTTTTTTTTTTAAATATAAAGGAAAATTATTACTACAAAAAATGAAACATTGTCATATAACATGTTCTTAGTGACATTTATTAATAGCCTCCCCACCAACACAATCCGATACACTTTGGTTAACATAACTATTTGATATTAATTACATAGTGTGGTTTTATTAACACAAGACTATTAATTCTAGAAATGGATTTCAATGACTTCGTGTGTATTATTTTATATCAATTAAATGTTTTTCTTATTGTTTCCGTATTGTTTAATTTCTCGTTTCAATATTTACTGAAGCCTTCGTTGATGACGCCTCCGCCAACACTCCTATACGTCCCTGGCATTTCTGCATCGCTTATGGCAACTTCTTTGTCTCCGGTAGGGAAAGAGATGTCATCATTATCGCTTGGAGAAGGCGATTTAAGAGGAAGTGATGTGATTCCGGTATAAAAGGGAAGTAAGAATAACGTTATCAACATGATTAAAATAAGCATCGCTCTAGGAATAAATAAAACTACTAGCACTCCACACACTAGAGCAAATAGAGAATATCCCCACAAATGATGAAAACTAGATATAAATGGATTACTATTTCTAAACTCATCTTCTACTGCCCTCTGGGGAATCCATTTAACATTTGTAGCAAGATTCGCTTGTACGGCTTTAAAAATTCTTACACAACCAACCATAGCTTCAGGTGTGAATTGAAATATCGATGCTATTGTCTCTAATAAAACGTATTTATAATTGTGTCTGTTACAGGTAGCAAATTTGGGGAAAACGAGTACAAGAAACATAATTAATATAATAGCTGCATACCGGTAACGTAAATGAACTGATATATGAATTATTACATACAATAGTAACATTGGTTTCATTATCATTTGTCGTAACGCTGAATAAGCCATATAACTGCTTGGAAAATCTAGCATGGATTCAGTCCTGAGTTTGGTGGCATTAAATTTATCTTTTTGAATTTTCTTTTTAATCCATCTCATTGTTTTTCCGACGCCATTTTTCCAAAAATACATGGCTAATAAGACTTCTCCTCTATTCCATCGTCTTTCGCGAATATTCCATGTCACATAATTAAGTGAAGGTGCTTCTAAAAGAGACACTGATCCCGCGTACAATGGTTTGAGGAGAGCTGCTTCAAAGGTATCGTGACTAAGAACGTCAATAGGTACTCTCTCTATCAAGTGGTCTCTGCTACCAATAACACTATCTATGTATATCCTGTTTTTTAGCATGGCTTTGCCAAAGTAAGCAGACTGTCCTAATAATTCCATAACAGCGTTTGTCATTGGTTCATAGATGTGTTGCCGCATTGTTTCGATGTGCATAAATATTGTATCAGTTGGCTGACAGTGAATTTTTATAGAGGGTTGTATGATACCCTTCTCTGGATTAGCTGCTGCAATGTTTAAAAGATCGAAAACGGCTCTTTTAGGAACACCCGTATCTCCATCTAAAACTAAGGTATAGTCGAATTTTCTACCAAAAATGTTCTTAACATCATCTGAATCATAGAATAATGGTTCTCCCTCAGTTCTTGCTGCTCTACCATAATATTCCGGATCACAATAAGAAAAGGCTTCATCATCTCCCTCGGACAATAGCATGAGATCTTGGTACTGCCCACATTTCCGTAATACTCGACTAACCCGGTGAATAACCATAAATTCTCTAGCATATCTATCACAAATGTCATGTAAATATTCGTGAAAGAATAATGTTTTATCTACTTCTTCATATAAATTCCAAACATTTTCTAGACGATTTGCGTCAATAGATTCAAAATCATCTTTTGCGAAACACGTTCCTTCATGAAACAACTCGTCAAAGATGGCTGATCGTAATCTATCTCTCACTTCTAACTCGTAATCCTTTAAATCGTCGTCACCAGTGGCACTTACTAATACTGCTGAAACATTGGGACTTAGATTTCCCATGTATGCATCTAACATTGTTTCCATACATTCATCAATCTCATCTCTACTCATGGCCAACAAGTTATAATTAAGTATTATAGTCAACCTATCTGATTTGGCGGTGTTAGGTTTTCTTTTATCGCCTCCTATCAACAGAGTTGCTATTGTTTGAGTAGGAAATTCCATTACACTCCCTTGTAAGATACCTAGTACCACGACAATAATTATACCGTTTATATAACTGGTCTTTTCCCAATCGACGTTTAAAACGTTCAATATGATGGCTATGAACGAGAGGATTACCCACACTGAAAAATATAAGTAAATTCTTGTATTTCTCTTCATCTTTGAGTATTAAGTGTCGATATGTCATCTATGTTGTCTGAAGTTTCATTCTATAAACATCCACAATCAATCTACAATATACAAAGGAGACAAAATTGTAACATCACAGAATATTACTTTTGTTGTACGGATATATAATTCGTCAAAGTTCCTTGTACCAAGTAATCAATGAGCCTGTTTTTGACGAGGCTGAGAGAAGGCTTAAGATAAAGTGCAAAATTGTTATTTATTTGTTATTTGTTGTTTAACGCCATCACTTGGAAACATTCGTTCATATTAGGTTTATCATGGAGGCTTAAAAACACATTAATATTAAACAATGAAATATGGGTTAAGACATTACCTATAGAACAATATCAAGTAATATCTACTAATAAAATGTTAAATAAAAAAGATACAATATTTCTAGAAGCTTACAGAGTAGAATGTAACCCATGTCAATATTGTACTATGTAAATTGATTACTGGAATCGTTACTGTCGACATAAACATGCTCTATTGTATAAATGGAATGTCATTGAATGCATGGAAATCGTTGTAGTTTATTTAAAATATGGCTATGGTTATGGTTATGGTGTTTAACGCCACTTTCAACAATATTTCAATTATATCGTGGCGGTCAGTTTTATTGGAGGAGGAAACCGGAGTACCCAGAGAACACAACCAACCTGTCGTAGGTCACTGACAAGTTTAATCACATAATGTTGTAGATTCTGTATGATTCTTTACCATTTGGATTTTTGACACTTTAAATACAATTTCATTTTTAGGAAATTTGTTACACTTTGTTTTCTAAATAAACTGTAGTCATAATTTTTCCAATATCATGAAAAATGAATAGATAATTTCTTCTAAAGTATATTGTGATTGAACAATTATAAAGTACAATTAGGGTAATAAAAACGTATAGATATTCAATATAGTGAGCACGACGTAATTCTGGAATAACCTTCATCAGGTACATTCAAAATAACCTTCATCAGGTACACTCAAAATAACCTTCATCAGGTACGCTCAAAATATCCTTCATCAGGTACGTTCAGAATAACCTTCATCAGATACGCTCAAAATAACCTTCATCAGATACGTTCAGAATAACCTTCATCAGGTACGTTCAGAATAACCTTCATCAGGTACGTTCAGAATAACCTTCATCAGGTACATTCAGAATAACCTTCATCAGGTACACTCAAAATAACCTTCATCAGGTACGCTCAAAATATCCTTCATCAGGTACGTTCAGAATAACCTTCATCAGGTACGTTCAGAATAACCTTCATCAGGTACGTTCAGAATAACCTTCATCAGGTACATTCAGAATAACCTTCATCAGGTACACTCAAAATAACCTTCATCAGGTACGCTCAAAATATCCTTCATCAGGTACGTTCAGAATAACCTTCATCAGGTACGTTCAGAATAACCTTCATCAGGTACGTTCAGAATAACCTTCATCAGGTACATTCAGAATAACCTTCATCAGGTACGCTCAAAATCAAAAGATTGGAAAGCCAAATAATTTAAAGTATTGAGAGCAATAAAAACATAGGGCCTAAACAGGATATCAAAAATTAGTTTAGGTCACTAATGTCTGAGGGAGAAGAACCTTAGTTTTATCAATACAATTACAATATTTAGGAACTGTAAATTTCAGCAATAAATATATCTAATAAACTATGTCAGTGCCGAAGAACTGACTACTGGGCGGATGATACCCTCGGGGCTAAGGTAACTACGGATAGAACATGCATTGAATTGCAAGATTATCAGGACCAACTCAACAGTTGTTTTCGTTTTTTGTTTTTGCTTTTTGTTTTTTGGTGTTTTTTTTTTCGTTTTTTTTTCTTGATTTGTTTATTTTAAATTCCATGGGTTTACGTTTATCAATAAATTACAACTGCTGTAATGGAGATATGTAAGATCAATCACCATAAATAAAAAATATCATTGTAATTTTAAATCAATGTCACAATGTCTGTGTTGTCATTATTGAATATGTATTTCATGTTTTTACATTTTTCTAGAATCAGTAATACAAAACAAAACAGCCCGCGCCCTACAATTATTTTCTCATAACATATAAAAGTACTATCGTCGACAGTATAATATATATATTAATTATTATGATTTATCACTAGAATGTGTCATAAAAAAAGAAGGTGATATTGTCATTAATTGAGATGGTGTCGTACATTCCGGTGAAATATATTTAGTTTGTAACCATTTATACACGCACTTCACTATGTAGTTTAGGAACATTTGAATTCCAAGTTTGGTAAATATCATGGAAAGCTCTCAGATCTTTATTTTATTTTATTTATTTTATCTTTAAGTACCTAAAATCTACACATTTCTAGAACCAGAAGAACAATAGTTGTGACATGAAACATTTGGATATCAAAATATTTGAATTTCAATTTTGGTAAATATCATTGATCAATCTCAGACCCATTATTTATTTATTTTATTTTATTTTTGGAAACGTACCTAGCAACAATACATTTATGGAACCAGAAGAACAGTACATTTAGCATGGAACTATCGGATTTTAAACCATTTGAATAACCCTTTTTTTTTTTAATGTAAATTAAACAGAGGGAAATTCGACCTATTCATTTACGAAATAGGGGGTGTCCAACATCTGGAATCGTCCACAAGGATCTCCTGTTGCGATCATATTCTGTGTTTAATTACATTCAATTAACAAATTATTTCTTGTAAATAATAAGAACCACACAATTGATTGATTGATTGATTGATTGATTGATTGATTGATTGATTGATTGATTGATTGATTGATTGATTGATTGATTGATTGATTGATTGATTGATTGATTGATTGATTGATTGATTGATTGATTGATTGATTGATTGATTGATTGATTGATTGCTTGATTGATTGATTGATTGATTGATTGATTGATTGATTGATTGATTGATTGATTCATTCATTCATTCATTCATTCATTCATTCATTCATTCATTCATTCATTGTGATAAAAGGAAATCAGTATTCCAGTTGTATTCACAACCAAAATATCATTACAAACTATCAATTTTGTAGGTAAGAACGTGGCACTGGAATGCACCAATGTTGGAAATTTAGATTGTCACAGGAAAACGATGGTGGGGAATTTTATCTTTCTACTGGACAGCAACGACCACACCTAATACACTTGTTCATTACAAATTAGTACATGTTGTCGATGGCATGATAGGAGAAAGACATTCTCCGTACACGAGGAACTCATGTTTGTCAATTACTACTAACAATGGTTGTACTAGGCAGTTGAAAAATTGTGTCATTTTCTATAGCCTGTTATCCACATTTTTTGTGAATTATATATAAAACTCAACTTATCACATATTTAATATCTGTTTCATCTATTGGATTTTGGAATTTCTCTGAGAGTGTGGTATTTTTTTTTTCATTTTATCATTAATTTTATCTTTCTATCAGCGTGAGATTCTGAACACAATCAAATTTGTTCATTCATCGAGGATATTGTAATTGTTGGAAATAAAATAAACAAATTGGAAAAACAAGATTGTTTGTTAGGGACCAACCATTTAACTTGAAGGGGGGGGGGGGGTTATGGTTTTTTGGTTCGTTCAGAAAAAAAAATTCCGACAACACGAGAGTTAGAATATTTATTTTTCCAGAATTTGACATTAGGTTATATGACAAAAACTCTGAATCAGATCCCCCCCCCCCCCCCCCTTCAAGTTAAATGGTCGTTCCCTTAATTATTTTTATTGTTTGACCGACAATCCTATGTCAATTGTGTAAAGACGTGGGTTACAAACTTAAACCATGCAATGAACATAGTAACTACATTATTCTTTTATTAATGACAAAGTGAAGAGATATGTCGAATTTATTGGATAATATATACTAGTAATAATAAAGATCGTGACATATTTTTTTTTTAGATCTCAGTATGATTTCCTGTATTATTTCAAACTTGTTGTATGAAAATGAATCAATGTGTGAATCACTTTCCTAAATATATTAGTTATATATATATTATAGTAGCGACTTTAATTGCCCAACTTTCCAACGCATTTAGTGGTGTGTAGAAAGAAATGGTTGTACGTCCGTACGCATTCCGAATTTAAGGTTTAATTCTTTTTATATTTAACGATAATTACTTTTTAAACAGCAACGGCTACAGGTAGTTCCCCTCCGAAGTTTGGACACTATGGAATGTCTTTACTGTTTTATATCAGATGCACTTTAAATTTATGTTGAAGCCATTGTGCCTTTCAGTTTTGTAAATAAGCGTTGTTAGTAATGTAAGGGAAGCACCCAGATGTCGTCTTTCCTTAATTGAAATGAATATACAGAACCTATTGCCATTTCAAAATTAAGATTCCAACATTACTACATGACCCTCTTTGTGAAGGAGATGAATAATGTACAATAATCAAATCAATAAATCAACTTGTCATTTAATATTTTTACACATTATGTTCTATGTAAACACTGAAAGGAGGCATACGTTGTGACTACTAAATAGTTGTTAATTGAAAGACTGTTCAAGTTGTGCTTCATTACACCAGTATGAGGTCGTGGTGTTTTTCTGTGCAATTGTATTTTGAAAAAGAATTACTTTTTTTTATTTACACAATATGCTTCCCAAGATAAATTTTTCATTATTGGACAGTACAGTTCCCAATCATTCCTGTTTGGCTTTTCAATCTTTCGATAATAACACTGTTGAGAATACACAAATAGATATTCAGATACGTGTATGCTTACAAAACATTAACCACAGTCATAAAGTAACTCAAATGTTAGAAACTAGATATGGTATGGCATTAACCACAGTCATAAAGTGTTACTCAAATGTTAGAAACTAGATATGGTATTTTTGTCTAACTCCACTAATGTACACAATGTGAAATGGCGGAACCAGAGTCCTTGTGGATCTTCCGCTTCTATACCAGATTGAATGAAAATCATTTACGCAATATTGCTTAGGAGCATTTTAACCTTGCATCGTTATTTGTATTTGTTCTCTTTATTAAACACGAAGATCACATAAACATATAATTATGTATTACTAACAATGTAAATGTATTTTAATAAACAGTTCCACTCTTGGGGTGACTTCTCTATTTCCCAAAAGTAGTTAGTACTAAATATAATGCAGATAAAAAAAATAATAACTCCAAACACTACGAGGAATTAAATGGTAAGAATAGATCTGTAGAGGCTTTTAAATAGTTTACAAATTCTTTTTCTGCAATATACCTTTTTCATTGAAGTTTAGTTGTTGGGTGTTTTCAGTTTAATTTAGGTATCTTGTGATAAGCAAATGCTAAAAAATATATTTGAGCTGTTAAATAATACAGTCCAACGTTAGATATCTTTTTTTTTATTTATCGAACATTCAAAGAAAGTTTGTACTATAAAGAGAAACTATAACAAATATGAATGGACATTTTGAGTAGTTAATGTTAAATAAACTTACCTTTTGATTTATATTCATTGTAGTGTAGTGTATTAATTGTACATTGTTTTCTAATTACAGCAAGATGTCTTCCATAGTTAAACACGTTAGTCTTGCTTAGTCTCGTATTAGGTGACTATATCACATAACATCGTTTCACGTGTACATGTGTACCGGTAATATATATTTATATTACAACGCCTTTTGTTTCTTTTTCTGATCAATCATTTATTAATTACCACACCTTTGGTTTTGTTGACAGTAATGTTAACCTTCTAATTCTGGTAAAGTAAACTATTTTATATTTTTTAGGTTGATATATCACCATTCGTGATGATTGGATAGTATATTAATAAATTCTTATAAATATAGTATCCATAAATTTGTCCCGGTGTAAATCAGAATTGTATGATTTCCGTTTAAGATTGTTTTATGCTATTAATATAAGCTTCACCATCTTCAATTGGTTCTTAATACGAACTGTAAAACAAGAGAAAGTTAATTTTGGCATTGATTACATTTCAAATAAAATAAAATGCAGTGGCTCTTTCTGATCGACAATCAATGTGTTCAATAAGGAAAGCCATATTTATTGAAATTATGCTTTGATATTTATTAAGAATGGCGTCTTATGTTATTATTGTAATAATTGTTAGTTTCCTTGTCAAAAAAAATATTCTCATTTCAAACTGTGATACAAGTAAATCGGAGAGAAAGCGGATAGGGTTTGAAATGTTTGTCATGCAACGGACCGCCAACGAACATACCTAGAAAGAAGAGTTTGAAGATACTAAAGGGTTAATCAGAATCCGTAAATCGAAGATTTAAAGACAACACAATGGCCAAAAGAAAAAGGACAAAAGGGGCAGACAACGATCTACAAAACATTACATATAAAACTAAAGATCGAGTAACACGATCCCCACTAAAAGCGGCCGTTAACTCAGGTACTCCGGGAGGGTGAGCAGTTCCTGCTCCATTAGTAACACTCGTCGTGTTACTTTAGTTACAACCCCGGTGATAAGTCATGAATGAGGACAGGACCAGAAAGTGTTTACGACAAGTGGAAAATATCCGTGGTCATTTGTAACACAGATGTCCCGTAACGGCTTAACCAAGTCATGGTGGCGGCCGTAAAACTTTCGTAGTGATGACTTCAGCTTAACCAATAGGAACCCTTGCTGTATGTTGTACTATACATTCCTAATAATATGGCTATTTAAAGCGACCGTCGTGGTCGTGATCGTGTGGTACTGGTAGTTGGATATACAACTCTAATACTGTACACAAGTGATCAGTGATCCTTTACAAAGTTTAATGTTTATTGTGAGTATTACCACATGTCATACATTAACATAGGGTCTGGTTATTGGTTTTTAAAGGAGGGGTCTTTGTGGTCGTGATCGCATGGTAGTTGAATTTACAACTACCTGTGCAATTAATACCTATCACCACTGAAGTTGTGAGTTCGAACATCGTTCATGGCGAGGTGTACTCGATACAACATTATGTGATAAAGTTTGACAGTGACTTGCGACAGATCGATGGTTTTCTCCGGTCTCCCTCCTCCACCAATAAAACTGACCGCCACGATATAACGGAAATATTATTGAAAGTGTCGTTAAACACTATAAACCAACCAAACCAACTATGCATGATAGATATTATAATATATTATTATAATTATATCATTTTGCCTTTATGCATATTATTTTATATATACATATTCATATATGAAGAACTATGATTATTGTTTTACATATGAATATAATTACATAACCTGCTAAAACGGACTTCTCGTATATTATGAATTTTTTTTAAATATGAATATTATTTGTTTTGCTTGTATGTACATTATGTTTATTAAGGTATAATAGGGATGAATGTTCATTGGGCTAATATTTACAATCCTTCAAAATCTAGTTGCAAGAAAGATTACAAAACTAGGTATTCATATTACCAATAAAGCTATACCATTGGCATATCACAATTGCCTTTGCGACTATTATTTCAATGATGTAATGCGTCTAGAAATGCCAATCTAATTAAAATTAGACCTCCGTACTGTTTTCTATCGTTGTAAAATAGGAAGCAAGTGCGGAGATCTAATTTTAATTAGATTGCTAGAAGTGTCAGACTCTTTTTTATTTAAACTCTTTGAACAACATCCTCTATAGAAACAATGATGATTTTTGATAAGATCTCTGAAAGTTGAATGATATGTATTATTTTAAACAAAATCTTTATGGAAACTTTCGGTAATAAAATTCAGTAAATGTTTTACTTAGTTTTGTAATTTATAGGACTTATGTAAATATATATGTACCATATTATCTTCATTAGAGTCCACAACAACTACTACAAATACAGCAAAACAAACTAGCTGAGATATATATATATATATGTAGTTATTTGATGACACTGTTAAATTGTCACGATCGTCGAAAAGGAGAATAATGCTATATATACTATATATAAAAGAGATCAGCGACTATTTTGCTTTGGGAAATGTAAAGTAAGTTGTTGTTTTAAAGAATCTTGTTAGAAGTTTACCAATACATGTATATCTATATATGATAAATAGCAGTAAATATATATATATATATATATATATCAGAAATCATAGGAACATAATTATTAAATCCAATTGGAATTCCAATTTGTACTGTAATACGGAATTCGACGGAATGCTAGATGTATATACAAGGCCAGCTAGTTCATATAATTTCTTAACTGATTCCGAGTCGTCCTGGAAAAGTGGTCCGAGTTGTCTTTACAAAGTGGTCAGAACAGTAGTATATGGGGACGGACAAATTAGTATTTGCGAAGGAGCGATGAGGAGCTACCGGAAGTGACAGGAATTGACGACAGTCACGTGACCGGAAATGACGTCACCGGAAGTAACGTGACTTTTCCCCCGTACTTTTTTCCCATATTTTTCCCCGTACTTTTTCCCCCGTCCTGGGGAAGCCCTACGGGTGACGTTTGAATGGCTATTCCGCAAAGAACATGAACTGTGATATAGCGACATGTACTAGAAAAACAACTAACTGATATTTTAGAATGTTGGATTTCAAGCGTCGCGACATTTGAAAAAGTACGGGAAAATAGTACGGGAAAAAATAGTATGGGAGAAAAAAGTACGGGAAAAAAATACAGTAAAAAAAAATACGGAAAAAAATTACGGGAAAATAGTACGAAAAAAAAGTACGGGGAAAAAAGCACGGAAAAAAAGTATGAACAAAAAAAAGTACGGAAGAAAAAGTACTGGGAAAAAAAGTACGGGAAAAAGTATGGGGAAAAAAGTACGGGGGAAAAAGTACGGGGGAAAAGTCATGTGATTTTCGGTGATGTCACTTCCGGTCACGTGACTAACGTCACTTACTGTCACTTCCGGTCACGTCACTTCCGGTAGCTCCTCATCGCTTTTCCACAAATACTAATTTGTCCGTCCCCATATACTACTCAGAACTGACCTAAAAGTGGCTAAAAATGGGTCCGATTTTACACTAAATAATGGTCCGAGTTGTCCTGGAAAAGTGGTCCGAGTTGTCTTCAAAAGTGGTCCGAGTTGTCTTTACAGAGTGGTCAGAGCTGACCTAAAAAGTGGTCTGATTTTACACTAAATATTGGTCCGAGTTGTCCTAGAAAAGTGGTCCGAGTTGTCCTTAAAAAGTGGTCCGAGTTGTCCAGAAGGTGGTCCGAGTTGTCCATAAGGTGGTCCGAGTTGTCCTGTTTCCCATATGATATGATATACTATTGCATAGAATTATCTATGTTCGTTATTCATGTTATTATACATTAATTACTCATGCATGTTGCATTATGTAAATTATGTTGGTTTTGTGTTTGTGTGCCAGTGTGGTATTCTTTCTTTTTTGGATTTCTCTCTTTGAATGTTTTCTTTATATGCCCCTTGTGGGCGGCGCAACATTGGTTTAATAATTATATGATAGTAATACTGATATGGGGGGCAATATCATGATGGGCAGTCTATCTATCCTGATATTGCACTCTATATCAGTAAATATTGTGTTTATTGCATTGAAGACCAGAATCTGACACATAAAATATAAATGCATAGAAATGTTTAATCAGGATCACTGAAGGTTTTCCTAAGCGTTATCACCTTCGTTATTACCTAATTTGAATTGACTACAGCAATTGTTTGAATGGTGTTCAACTTATAATGAGAAATAAAATGAGATTATAAGTAACATTATATGCAATACATTATCTTATCTTATCTATACCGACACCCTAACGGCGTGATAGAATAAACGAAATCCCCGCATACAACTTTTTTTAAGGTTTGGTTTGTCAAACTACTTTTGTCTGCCAAACATGGCAAAATTGGAATGACCACTAACAGCTAATCTCTGCCCAAGATCGCCTCAAACAGAAACTGTCTATTCCGGATATATTCACCGTTACAGATTCTTCTATTAGAATAAAGAAGAAGAAGAAGAAGATTAGATATCTCCTGAAGAAATTTTATATATTTTGTTTCAATCAGCTAGCTCTCTGTTTCTTTTGTCTGGTAATGAACTGACATGGTTAGTAAATTATACATTCATGATTTGAGGTACCAAAGCTATATGTGTGAACAGTTAGACTGAAAATGTAAATGCTGTAAGAAAAAGGGGGAATGAAAAATGGTCGTCTCGTATATTTGAACTGACCACAGGCACTTGTTTCTGGTAAAAAATATATACCTAGATGGTATATATAGTATCTAGGTATATTTTACCATCTAGGTATATATTTTTTACCAGAAACAAGTGCCTGTGGAACTGACGCATGGTCACAAACATTTAATTCAATGGAATCATTAGTAAAACTAATTCTGGATTGTACAACATTTGGATATCTGTTTGATTCTGATACAAAATTGAAGAATATAATGCTCCAGTCAATGGAATTATGCTACAAAATGCATGTGCACAGAGTCTGGAAAATGAAGGATTATGAATAGCAGATGTACAAGCTTATATATGTTCGCATGTAAAAATATATGATAATATAGATAGAAGTATATGCTGTGAAGTGACACTAGTCTGCCTGTGCTTAAATTTTGAAATTAATGGGGCCGGGGGTGGCAGCAGTTACCGTGAAGATACCGTCACATACAATAGTTGTATATATTGAACTTGTACATAAGGATCCTTTTTAGATTTTACTGGCTGAACTTCTCAGTGACCCATTAACTGTATAAACAGGTATATATAATATAGGATATTGGTGTGAAACCTATAATTAATTTCTTTAAGGTTTTCTACTAAATTTATGTTTTTTCGAGCCTACCTGGCCATTTTATCTTAAGTTTATAATATTCCAAAATATTACATAACATGCATTTTTACCATGTAATCTGACACCACAATGCATTTTGTAACATTTTTGTATGAAAAATGTCACTCTGTGTCTGTTGTGACATTATTAGGCTAATTTGAACATGATAGCAACAAAAGTTCAATTTGATGTTTTTTAACTTAAGGCCCTGGTGTGAAACCTATAATTGATTTCTTTAAGGTTTTCTACTAAATTTGTGTTTTTTCGAGCCTACCTGGCCATTATATCTTAAGTTTAACCTTTCGAAGACCATACATTTTCTGAAACGTCCATGATTCCTCTACGTTCTGTCAAAATATCAGGCCATGTTTAAAATCTTGCAGTGAAATGCCAGGCTATGGAAAATACCTACTCTAAGAATAGCTCTGTCATCCCCCAGAAATTCCCTATTTATAGGTCATGCATCAAATCCTCCATATCCATATTAAAATACAACTAAATCAATCAAATTTGGGCTCAAAATAATCCTTATACATTTAACTTCAATTATCAATTTAATTATTCCATTCCATTCAGTATTTGTCACAATACAACAAAGTGAAAGGAACTTTTTTCTTTAAAAGGGACTACTTTTGTATATGTTCTTAGCTCTGATTGGTTGAATTACTGGTTTGACACCACAACCGCATTGGTTTTTTACCTTTTATCCGAAATTTTTAATTATTCAATCCTGTGGGTGTAAATAAGGTGCATATAGTGCAACTCTTAAGAAAAGAAAAAAAATTAATACAAGTTTATACTTGTTGGTTCAAACCTGGACGTCAATACAGAAGAAAGAAGAAGAAGAGGGTGTCTAATCTCGTTGAGATTAAAGGATTCCGAAGAAATGTTCTGTCTGTATCGACATCCTTAGATTAGGATTCTCAACAAATGACATGATCGATTTAGAGATTTTTTTTATTGAGTTATGAGCTACATTTGTACCTACTTTAATCAAATATGTCAGATATTTTCTTTTTACTCTCTGAAAACTTTGCCTAATAACTAAACAAGGACCGATCATGTGAATATTCATTTGTTTAGAGCAACATTTTTTAGGTGGATGCATGATAATGAGGGAGTTGGTGATTGTTGTTTAACCCCAAGTGAGCAAATTTGTTTGAATTTTATGGTTCTACATGTAGCTCACTGAAACAACAGTCTGCAGGCAGACATGTGGCTCCACTCGGAAATGTACACATTATCATGATTCCGAGCCAACAAGTCATTGTGCTCATATTCCTTACCGCTGCGTGCTTAGCAGAGAAGCCAGCAAATACCAATGTTATGGTTTGACCCAACCACGGCTTGAACCATGATCTATCACACTCCAGGTGAGCATGCTAACCATTACATCACCAATGTGGTGTATATTTATAGCATTTGGTACCTATCATGATTACCACTTGTGGAACACATACTAATATGTAATAAAAGAATATGACAGTATATAGAAGTAAAACAAAAACCCTAGTAATAATAATAATAGTCTTTATTCGTAAGCAATACAGCTCATAGAATATAATTATATTACAAAATGATAAAGCATCAGTGAAATGCACAAATTAATGAAATAAACAGTACAATATACATTATGAAACATACATGTACATAGGAAAACGGCAGAGAAAGTGTAATTTTATTTGTACATTATTTCTAATTTTTTCTGCCAAACACAAAAATTTACCAAATATGTTGACATTATGAGCAGACAATAGTGTCGGGAGCAATCAAATATTTTAGAAAAACAAAATGGTAAGAGAGTGTGTGTGAAAGATGAATGAAAGTTTTTATTACTATTATATATTATTATTTCTTTATTTTGTTTATCAAAATGTAAAACCAATGTAGTCACAAAACTTATTTTTGAAAACTCCTGTCACACCCTAGTCAGGTGGTGATGTAAGGGAATTTATAAAATCCTGACTATAGGGAAAAGAAAAAAAAAAATAGTGTTTTATTCAGTGTAGCTGGTAAAAAATGTTCACTCAAGCTTTGAGAGTAATTTTTTTAAATACTATATCATATATTGTTCAAGATTGTAATGTTATGTTGAATTTATTAATGAAATATATGCTTAAGCTACATGTACATGTAACAAAAAACGGAAATCATTCAATCAGCTCTTGTTTGAATTAAATTATATATTAATGAATTTTTTTCAGCTACTAAAATGGACATTGATATTGATCATGTTGCCTTATTTGGAAGCAGGCTTTACAAACATAGAGATCAATATAGATAATATTATTGAAACAATATCAGAAAAGTTCCTTAGTGTTACCATAGATACTGAACAAATCCAGGCCAATTGGGCAACGCTGAACTTTAGGTAAGGTTGTCATTAGAAAAATTTCACATTTTTGTACCAAAGGAAACTCCCTATAGTTTTTAATTGTGTTTTTCTCCTTATAAATGTATACACTGTACATGTGTTTAAAAAAAAAATCACTAAATTGTTTTTTATTCTACATTTTGCATTTTGTTACAATGACTTTTAATATACCAATGGTTTTTTTTTATAAATTTCTTGTCAGTAAGTTGAAATGATAGCATATGATCAACTCTTGACAAGCATTCTATAAATATGAAAAAATCTATTTGGTTCAAAGATAAAATACTGTCATCTTGATTTACTTAAAAACAGTCAGGTAAATGTATAATATGGTGATGGTTTATTGTATGTAATATATCCAACTGCAAAAACACAAATAACTCCTCTGTAAAATTTAATATTCCTAAATACTAAAAACAACAAGCACCTGTGGAAAATATATGTCCAGGCTTGTGACAGGCACAATAATGTGTCCAAGTTTGTTGGTTAATTAAACTGGCTATGTAGACGATAAATACAGTTGTAGGAACAGAACATGTCAGATAATATTAGTCATCACACACTGTTAATATTGTGTAGCATCAAACCATATACAAAATGTACTTTATTGACAGTTGTAGAACCATGTCATAGTAAGGAAATATATCACAGTATCTTAACAAGTAATTGAACCACATCAATTGTGTAATGGTTAGCGTGCTCATCTGTAGTGCGGTAGATCGTGGATTCGAGCCCCGATCAGGACAAACCAAATACTATGAAATTGGTATTTGGTGCTTCTCTGATAAGCGTGACCATTAAGGAGAAAAAGCAAAGACAGGTCTGCTCGAAATCAAAATAATGTGTCCGAGTCGGGCGACATGTGTATCTGTGGACTGTTATTTCAGTGAGCTAGCACTATAAAAATCCAACTAACCGTGTTGGTCTAGTACAAAGTGGACCTCATTATCATTTCATTGAAAATTAACTTGTTCTCGCCATGATATAGCTGAAAAATTGGTGAGTTGGCATTAAACAACCTTCACTCACTCACTCTAAACAAGTAATTGTAGCATTTGTCTTTTTTGTTAGTTCTCCAAAGGTACAGTCCTTGGCTAAAGCTTTATCCCCATGTTATATTCGTGTGGGAGGATCATCAGCAGATTTTTTACAGTTTTCTCCAAACTCATCATATGACAGACATAGAGATCATCATCCAGATTATGACCATGGCAACACAATTAATAAAGTGAAGCTTACCAATTTTACAATGACAGGTACTTATAGAACATATAGAATGTTACTCATGCCATGTTTTTAGCTCACCTGATCAAAAGGCGTTATTTCTTTAAAAACTTTGTCTGTCACTCATAAACTTTTCATATTTATTGCCTTAAGCTAAGCGATCGGGCTAATTGTAAGCAATGTTGAAGCGAATGTTTTTGGGTGGTTTCTATTAATACTATCACCATTCAACTAGATGAACTTTTGATGGCTGCAATGTGTCAGTTACTTGCAGCAGGTCAGTGCTTTCTCTGGGACTCCGGTTTTCTCCAGCAATAAAACTGACGTCTCGATATAACTGAAAAATTGTGGAACCATAACCCTGACTGCAATGTTTCATTTTTCTTCGAAATAAGTTTGTCTACTGAATTAAGATTTGTTGGTGATAGTTTTTTGTAAGGTCCCTATTCAGAAATATGTATTCAATAGATCTGAATTTCATCCAAGATTATAGACACCAGTTGTTGTTGTATGTAGCTCAATCAGAAGATGATCAAAATGTGTTTTATCTACAATTTGAGTTTTAGCGTTTTAATATCTAATAAAAAAGAATTATATAATGAAAAAAGCACCCCCTCCCCTTTTTACATAGACTAGTGAAATATATCAGAAATCATAAAAATTACCCTTTTATCATGAAAGCAGTTATGATAATACAGTGGAACCATTCTAATCCGATACAGCAAGGGTGCATATATACTACAATAGTCTCCCTCTTAAATGGCTCCTCCCACCAAAGGCCATCCCTCATATCGGGCTCCTACCAAAGGCCATCCCTCATATCAGGCTCCTCCCACCAAAGGCCATCCCTCATATCAGGTTCCTCCCACCAAAGGCCAACCCTCATCAGGCTCCTCCCACCAAAGGCCATCCCTCATATCAGGCTCATCCCACCAAAGGCAATTCCTCATATCAGGCTCCTCCCACCAAAGGCCATCCCTCATATCAGGCCAGTTTCAGAAACACTGAGATAGTAAATACTGCTAAATTGTCCCCTTCAAAAAAAAATATGATAATTTACACTTTATCTAAGATGATAATAACACTATATTGTGGTAATGAAGTTTATCTTCTTGCTAAAACTGTAAGTCAAATTCGTATGGCTATACCCACCACTGTCTTCAAGTCAAATTCGTATGGCTATCACCACCATTGTCTTCAATTTTCTTGATTACAGGGGTAGTCAGCTTAAATATATGCAAACATAGATATAAGAAGGGAAATAACTCATTGTTAATAAGATTCAAAGCTCTCATAGTATTGTAAGAGTTATGGGTCACCCCGTGCTAAATGTTTCTTTCGACAATATTTAGTTATTTTCTAGCGAACAGTTTTAAAGGTGGAGGAAATCAGAAAACATGGAGAAAACCACCAATAAACTTTATCACATACTATCAAGTACACCTTAACATGGGCAAAAATCAAACTTGCAACTTAAGTGGTGATGGGCATTGATTGCAGGGATATATGTAAAACAACCACCATATGATGGAAAGTATGCCACAACAATGCCCTCATGGTATTGTTAACTGTTAGATTGATACTTAATATTTTACCTCTTAGACTTAGTACAGTATAGTCAAACCTCACTACGCTCAACTCAATAGTGATTGTTAACCTCTAACCTGTGATGAAAGTCAAAGGTGTAGCAACCATTGAGGCAACCGAGGCAATTGCCTCTCTAAGAAAGAAAATAAAAATAGAATAATGGATAAACACAACACCTTAAGATATAACTAAATCGTAGCAATTAATCGACTATTGAAACAATGACACCAGCAGAAATTGCGAGAGTCTTTGACTGGTATAGTGCCGACCTACCCCAAAATGCAACTTTTCAACAGGAAATCCACCGCTGGAGTACGTTCTGTCAAGATCTTAAAGACAAGCCATTCTCCATATTCGATTCTTTCATTTTGGCCGACCTGGATTATTACCCAAACATTCGCGAAACCTTCCACATTCTACTAACCATGCCAATGGGATCCGTACCATGTGAACACGCTTTTTCTGATTAGAGGTGTCTAAACCAATGGAACAGAACAACAATGGTCGAGGACAGACTAAGCGGACTAGCATTATTGTACATTCACAGAGGACGTAAATGTTGACCGGGTCAAAATACTAGACAAATTTGATACAGGTAATAGAAGAATTGGCACTCTGAGTCTGCACTTGTAAATTACATTGCTGACATTTATAGTATTATATACAGACATAAACATTTCAAATATGGTTTTAAAGTTTGATTAGTATATTTGTTAGATCTTTACTCGTGTGACATTTGAAGTTTAATATTTTTGTGTATCACAGTATGTGTAGTATCCATTACTAACCTTGGTCTGTCGGTCGTCAATGTAACCGTACATCTGTCGTAGTTTCTATTCATTCTGCTATCCATTACTAACCTTGGTCTGTCGGTCGTCAATGTAACCGTACATCTGTCGTAGTTTCTATTCATTCTGCTATCCATTACTAACCTTGGTCTGTCGGTCGTCAATGTAACCGGCTCTTTCTATCAACTATCAATCTGTCTGAATAAGGGTTATGTTTGAGCCATATATTGAAGATCCCCTGGTGTGTCAATCAACTCTTAAATCATGTAGGAGTGTAAGGAGCGTAATGAACATTTTATGGCGATTGACACATAGCATCATGTATTCTAATGTCAATAATTTAAAACCCCTACGTGTGGTTATTTTGCCAAAGTCGGATATTAACTACTATAACTACTATCAAAAGGTCAAAATTTTAACCCCCCCCAAAAAAAAGTCAATAGCTTCTGGGGGACTGCACTCCAAGACCCCCTGCCTCAGTAAAATTCCAACCCAAGCTATGACCATGAAAGTACTGTCAAACCTCACTACTCTCAACTAACTAGTGATTGTATACCATTAATCTGTGATGAAAACAACACTTCAAAATAATGAAAGTGGAATACACTAGACTTTGGTGTAGTAAATAAATACAATACAAATGATGTGTGTATGTGTCCCATTAACAAGGGTTAAAAGAAAACAAACTGGAATCACATGATATTTTTGACAGATTTGTTGTATTATAGTTGTGTCTTAGACACAAACAAGTTATACTGGACTTTGTATACATTCAGTGATAACTGAAATACACCATTCATAAATATTTGATTTGTTTAATTACAGCCAAACAATGGGACGAATTAAACCAGTTTGTAGAGACAGTAGGGTGGGATCTGATATTTGATTTGTTTAATTACAGCCAAACAATGGGACGAATTAAACTAGTTTGTAGAGACAGTAGGATGGGATCTGATATTTGATTTATTTAATTACAGCCAAACAATGGGACGATTTAAACCAGTTTGTAGAGACAGTAGAGCAGGATCTGATATTTGATTTGTTTAATTACAGCCAAACAATGGGACGAATTAAACCAGTTTGTAGAGACAGTAGGGTGGGATCTGATATTTGATTTGTTTAATTACAGCCAAACAATGGGACGAATTAAACCAGTTTGTAGAGACAGTAGGATGGGATCTGATATTTGATTTGTTTAAATACAGCCAAACAATGGGACGAATTAAACCAGTTTGTAGAGACAGTAGGATGGGATCTGATATTTGATTTATTTAATTACAGCCAAACAATGGGACGAATTAAACCAGTTTGTAGAGACAGTAGGGTGGGATCTGATATTTGATTTATTTAATTACAGCCAAACAATGGGATGAATTAAACCAGTTTGTGGAGACAGTAGGATGGGATCTGATATTTGATTTATTTAATTACAGCCAAACAATGGGACGAATTAATCCAGTTTGTAGAGACAGTTGGATGGGATCTGATATTTGATTTATTTAATTACAGCCAAACAATGGGACGAATTAAACCAGTTTGTAGAGACAGTAGGATGGGATCTGATATTTGATTTATTTAATTACAGCCAAACAATGGGACGAATTAAACCAGTTTGTAGAGACAGTAGGGTGGGATCTGATATTTGATTTGTTTAATTACAGCCAAACAATGGGACGAATTAAACCAGTTTGTAGAGACAGTAGGATGGGATCTGATATTTGATTTATTTAATTACAGCCAAACAATGGGGTGAATTAAACCAGTTTGTAGAGACAGTAGGATGGGATCTGATATTTGATTTGTTTAATTACAGCCAAACAATGGGACGAATTAAACCAGTTTGTAGAGACAGTAGGATGGGATCTGATATTTGATTTATTTAATTACAGCCAAACAATGGGACGAATTAAACCAGTTTGTAGAGACAGTAGGATGGGATCTGATATTTGATTTATTTAATTACAGCCAAACAATGGGGTGAATTAAACCAGTTTTTGGAGACAGTAGGATGGGATCTGATATTTGATTTGTTTAATTACAGCCAAACAATGGGATGAATTAAACCAGTTTGTAGAGACAGTAGAGCGGGATCTGATATTTGATTTGTTTAATTACAGCCAAACAATGGGGTGAATTAAACCAGTTTGTGGAGACAGTAGGATGGGATCTGATATTTGATTTGTTTAATTACAGCCAAACAATGGGACGAATTAATCCAGTTTGTAGAGACAGTAGGATGGGATCTGATATTTGATTTGTTTAATTACAGCCAAACAATGGGACGAATTAAACCAGTTTGTAGAGACAGTAGGATGGGATCTGATATTTGATTTATTTAATTACAGCCAAACAATGGGACGAATTAAACCAGTTTGTAGAGACAGTAGAGCGGGATCTGATATTTGATATGTTTAATTACAGCCAAACAATGGGACGAATTAAACCAGTGTGTAGAGACAGTAGGGTGGGATCTGATATTTGATTTGTTTAATTACAGCCAAACAATGGGACGAATTAAACCAGTTTGTAGAGACAGTAGGATGGGATCTGATATTTGATTTATTTAATTACAGCCAAACAATGGGACGAATTAAACCAGTTTGTAGAGACAGTAGGATGGGATCTGATATTTGATTTATTTAATTACAGCCAAACAATGGGACAAATTAAACCAGTGTGTAGAGACAGTAGGATGGGATCTGATATTTGATTTGTTTAATTACAGCCAAACAATGGGACGAATTAAACCAGTTTGTAGAGACAGTAGGATGGGATCTGATATTTGATTTGTTTAATTACAGCCAAACAATGGGATGAATTAAACCAGTTTGTAGAGACAGTAGGATGGGATCTGATATTTGATTTATTTAATTTCAGCCAAACAATGGGACGAATTAAACCAGTTTGTAGAGACAGTAGGATGGGATCTGATATTTGATTTGTTTAATTACAGCCAAACAATGGGATGAATTAAACCAGTTTGTAGAGACAGTAGGATGGGATCTGATATTTGATTTGTTTAATTACAGCCAAACAATGGGACGAATTAAACCAGTTTGTAGAGACAGTAGGATGGGATCTGATATTTGATTTATTTAATTACAGCCAAACAATGGGACGAATTAAACCAGTTTGTAGAGACAGTAGAGCAGGATCTGATATTTGATTTGTTTAATTACAGCCAAACAATGGGACGAATTAAACCAGTTTGTAGAGACAGTAGGGTGGGATCTGATATTTGATTTGTTTAATTACAGCCAAACAATGGGACGAATTAAACCAGTTTGTAGAGACAGTAGGATGGGATCTGATATTTGATTTATTTAATTACAGCCAAACAATGGGGTGAATTAAACCAGTTTGTAGAGACAGTAGGATGGGATCTGATATTTGATTTGTTTAATTACAGCCAAACAATGGGACGAATTAAACCAGTTTGTAGAGACAGTAGGATGGGATCTGATATTTGATTTATTTAATTACAGCCAAACAATGGGACGAATTAAACCAGTTTGTAGAGACAGTAGGATGGGATCTGATATTTGATTTATTTAATTACAGCCAAACAATGGGATGAATTAAACCAGTTTGTAGAGACAGTAGAGCGGGATCTGATATTTGATTTGTTTAATTACAGCCAAACAATGGGGTGAATTAAACCAGTTTGTGGAGACAGTAGGATGGGATCTGATATTTGATTTGTTTAATTACAGCCAAACAATGGGACGAATTAAACCAGTTTGTAGAGACAGTAGAGCGGGATCTGATATTTGATTTGTTTAATTACAGCCAAACAATGGGGTGAATTAAACCAGTTTGTAGAGACAGTAGGATGGGATCTGATATTTGATTTATTTAATTACAGCCAAACAATGGGATGAATTAAACCAGTTTGTAGAGACAGTAGAGCAGGATCTGATATTTGATTTATTTAATTACAGCCAAACAATGGGGTGAATTAAACCAGTTTGTGGAGACAGTAGGATGGGATCTGATATTTGATTTGTTTAATTACAGCCAAACAATGGGGTGAATTAATCCAGTTTGTAGAGACAGTAGGATGGGATCTGATATTTGATTTATTTAATTACAGCCAAACAATGGGGTGAATTAAACCAGTTTGTGGAGACAGTAGGATGGGATCTGATATTTGATTTGTTTAATTACAGCAAAACAATGGGACGAATTAATCCAGTTTGTAGAGACAGTAGGATGGGATCTGATATTTGATTTGTTTAATTACAGCCAAACAATGGGACGAATTAAACCAGTTTGTAGAGACAGTAGGATGGGATCTGATATTTGATTTATTTAATTACAGCCAAACAATGGGACGAATTAAACCAGTTTGTAGAGACAGTAGAGCGGGATCTGATATTTGATTTGTTTAATTACAGCCAAACAATGGGACGAATTAAACCAGTTTGTAGAGACAGTAGGGTGGGATCTGATATTTGATTTGTTTAATTACAGCCAAACAATGGGACGAATTAAACCAGTTTGTAGAGACAGTAGGATGGGATCTGATATTTGATTTATTTAATTACAGCCAAACAATGGGACGAATTAAACCAGTTTGTAGAGACAGTAGGGTGGGATCTGATATTTGATTTATTTAATTACAGCCAAACAATGGGACAAATTAAACCAGTGTGTAGAGACAGTAGGATGGGATCTGATATTTGATTTATTTAATTACAGCCAAACAATGGGACGAATTAAACCAGTTTGTAGAGACAGTAGGATGGGATCTGATATTTGATTTGTTTAATTACAGCCAAACAATGGGATGAATTAAACCAGTTTGTAGAGACAGTAGGATGGGATCTGATATTTGATTTGTTTAATTACAGCCAAACAATGGGATGAATTAAACCAGTTTGTAGAGACAGTAGGATGGGATCTGATATTTGATTTGTTTAATTACAGCCAAACAATGGGACGAATTAAACCAGTTTGTAGAGACAGTAGGATGGGATCTGATATTTGATTTGTTTAATTACAGCCAAACAATGGGACGAATTAAACCAGTTTGTAGAGACAGTAGGATGGGATCTGATATTTGATTTATTTAATTACAGCCAAACAATGGGACGAATTAAACCAGTTTGTAGAGACAGTAGAGCAGGATCTGATATTTGATTTGTTTAATTACAGCCAAACAATGGGACGAATTAAACCAGTTTGTAGAGACAGTAGGATGGGATCTGATATTTGATTTATTTAATTACAGCCAAACAATGGGACGAATTAAACCAGTTTGTAGAGACAGTAGGGTGGGATCTGATATTTGATTTATTTAATTACAGCCAAACAATGGGACGAATTAAACCAGTTTGTAGAGACAGTAGGGTGGGATCTGATATTTGATTTATTTAATTACAGCCAAACAATGGGACGAATTAAACCAGTTTGTAGAGACAGTAGGATGGGATCTGATATTTGATTTGTTTAATTACAGCCAAACAATGGGACGAATTAAACCAGTTTGTAGAGACAGTAGGATGGGATCTGATATTTGATTTGTTTAATTACAGCCAAACAATGGGATGAATTAAACCAGTTTGTAGAGACAGTAGGATGGGATCTGATATTTGATTTATTTAATTTCAGCCAAACAATGGGACGAATTAAACCAGTTTGTAGAGACAGTAGGATGGGATCTGATATTTGATTTGAACTCCCTTTTTAGAAAGAATGGACTGTGGTTGCCAGATAATGCTAAGTTATTGATGGACTATACCTCACAGAAAGGATACAAAATTGCAGGATGGGAACTAGGAAATGGTAAAATAATTAATTGTATAATTTCATTATAATTACTATTGTAACAGTTAAAATTGACATCTAAGAAATGGTTTAGGATCAAGCCTTATAATAGATATACTTAAGACTTAGTGATCTTCAGCATTTCCACCATAATTACAAAAACCTACAGAATCCCGCTATTTCACTGTACACTCTTACAAACAAAATGAAAGGAAGCTGTTGAGAACTGTAGACACTGACTGGAGAATAACCTCTTACAAACAATTACTAGAAAAGGAATAGAAACTGAGGAGAATTATGGACCATGATGTGAGATATCAAAATGTAATGATGTATAAGAAGATACAAATCTACATGTACACATTTAAAAAGTTTACATTAAGTTAGGTATTTATTAATGAATAATGATACCAAGAAACAACTTTTGTGAAGATATTAAAAAACTATTATTTGTTTTTGTCATTGATAATATGTTTCAGAACCAAATATTTGGAGAAATCTTGGATACCACATAAATGGTTCTAATCATGCCAAGGACTATGGTATACTCCACAGTCTCTTGAACCAGTATCCACAGTGGAAAAATGCTGAAATTATTGGACCTAGTGTTACCATGCTGACTAATCTATATACTTATGAGTACCTTATTGAGTAGGTAAAGAAGAATTGTTTGATGATTTATTTGATCAGTATCATAGTCCCTCTCTTATCAGACATCACTTCTGCAAAGAAAGCATGGCTTCATAAGAGGGATGGCATCTCTTTAATGGGACAATATACATGTACCATATTTAGGGTTGTATAATGTGCAGGATTTTGCCCAGATTCTTTATTTGGTAGGAGGTGTGCGCATTATAAACAGGAACAATGTGTTTCACTCTTTCCCAGACTGGGAAATCACATGTCCACCATGTTTTTTTTGTTTACTATTGTCAACATGCAAAGTTAAATATTTCTTAAATTGTTTGGACACTATTCCACAAAATAATTAATTGCATCTACTATGTTTTAATTATTGAAGAATTAAAACTGTCTAGTGCAGTTTTGTTTTGTACTTGTAAATATTTACCTTTGATAGATACGAAAATAAACTAAATATAAACTCAAAAGTCCATGCGCATTATAGACACGAACTAGTTTTTTTCTGGAGATTTTCAAGACCAAGAGGGGGTGCATATTATGCACCAATGCGCATTATGTAACCCTAAATACGGTAGTCGTAATTTACTCATTATTGACTCTGAATTCTGGTCTTATAAGATGGGTTGCCTTTGATGGGAGTGGCCTTATAATATGGGGATTATTAAAGTAGATAAAAATGAATTGTTTTTGTGATTTATTTTACCAGTTCATTTGTTATTTCTTCAACAAGAAAGGCAACAGATAATTAAAAACATGATACTAAAAGTTATTTTATGATTCAGTACATGTAATATATTCAAATTAAAGAGTATCACTTTAATTGCTGTTCTTTATGATCATCTCACATTTTATAAATTATTTGTGTATATGGGTTATTAAGAGTTTTTAGTTACATTGTATATATGATCTGCATGTTATGAAATTGTCAAGCTTTCTATTAGCTAATACATATTAACACTAGGACATATTTATTGCTCAAATTATGATCTTCCAAGATGTGATAACATCATATTCATCTGAAGTATGCATAACTTTAATTTGTTAAAATTTTAATAATACTGAAAAAAATTATACTAGTTGCTACTTTGGAATTATATATATTGCAACAACAAACCCTGTTTGCTCAATAGTCTTTTGTCTTATTATATTTACAATTGAAACACAAAACTTATTTCCATTTGTTGGTTCTCAGATAACATTGTTCCAAGACCTTTGTGCTGTAGCATTACATAATTAAAGGGAGACAATTTCAAGACATGAACTTTGTGTTGTTAGTATGCATAATTAAAGGGAGACAATTTCAAGACATTACCATTGTGTTGTAGTATACATTATCAAAGGGAGACAACATCTTGTCCATTATTTGTACTTTTACGTCAGATGGTACAATCAGAAAATAAATCTTAGCTCACCCGACCTAGCCAAAGGTTCATGTGAGCTCATGCTATCATTTGGCATCTATTGTCTGTTAACATTTCAAAAAGTCTTCTTCTCATCTGAAATATTTGTGGCCAAGTTTACAGAAATATGGCTTAACTCATTTTTAGGTGTCTGCCTTCAATATTGTATCTGAGGATGCATCCAGTCAACCAACATGGCTGCTGTTACTTTAAGTAGAACATAAGGCTAGACACACATACAGAGACTTTTTAGCCACTTTCTCTCCCCCCTCCCAAATTACCTGAAATCTGAACAGTACATTATAGTTCCATTTTAATGGGAAGTAGGTCATATGTAACAGGTTTTGTCTAAGCTTGATGGCAAACTAAGTCAGGTTGTTGGAAATATTTGTAATATAACACAAATTTTCTTTTCTTGTAGTTTCCTCGAGACAGCAGGCCCTGGAATAGTAACAAATCCTACTTTTCACCAGTAAGTATAAAACAATTAGATGGTAGAAACATTCACAGAATGGCTTTAAATCTTAGCAACTTAACCGAGACATCTATGATTCATTCTACGATGTTTCAAGCGTAACTGTTCATCTTCTTTGTAACATGCAAATATTTTGCCTTTACAAGTTCAAAAATATGCATAATAACTAATTAACAGTGAATTTTTATTTCACTAATGAAATATGTTTGACTTTTATTTCACTGAGAAACCGTCCTTATCTTTGCATCCAATTATTGTTTAATGTTGCATCTTGTAAGTTATAGCTATCTTTTGTAGCTATTATGATGCTGGTGCAAGAATGACTGTTGAAAAATTTATGGACCCTAAACTCCTTGACAACTTACCAACTCAAATAAATATAGCAACAAATACTGCAAGACATCCACCATATGGGAAGTTTTGGCTAGGAGAGACAAGTTCTGCCTATGGAGGTGGTGCTGCTGGACTGTCAGATAGATATTTAGCAGGGTTTATGTAAGTCTGCAGTCCTCGAAATGAAAATTTGCATTTACTGATCTGAATCAAATTCTTGAATTTATTTTTATATACATTTTTGTAGTTCTAAATAAAAACTGAAAAATATAACTGGTCAGAACACAGTTTTACTGGTCTTAGGCTGGAGGACCCTTGCTCAATGTGAGGACTGGTTAGCCTTATGATAATCTTGAATGCAAGATTTGAAAGACATATTTCATATGTACACTTTTAACATGAAGATTTAAATCTGTCTACCATACAGTCACCCCCATGATAGCTACATTATAATTCAGAAAAGCATCTACCGTTATATACAACAATATTACCTCCATATATAGCCTGAAAATGTAACAGTTAAACTTGCACTGAATAAGAACAAACTTATATGACAGGAATCTAACTTGCACTGAATGAGAACAAACTTATATGACAGGAATCAATCAGTTGTTTGGACACATGTACATCAATAATCATTTTGTACCCAAGTTATATTTCATGATGATGTTTTATCCAATATGGGCTGCACTGAAGAAGGGACTTTAATATAAGACCTTTTTTATGAGATGGAAAATGACAGTCTGTGTATGTGATAAAATATTTGTTTTTGACCTTGTAGGTGGATGGACAAGTTAGGTATATCTGTCCCAGGCCTGTGCCTCCCCTGGATGCAATATCTGATTTATGAGAGCACCACTCATATATGTGAGCTAACCACCTATCCCATATATTCGTAATCCAAAATGGCCAGTGCTGAAGGATGGAATTGAATTAAGATGGAAAACTAAAATCTGTGTATGTGATAGAATATTATTATTTTTTGACTTACAGGTGGCTGGACAAGTTAGGTATATCTGCTTCACTTGGAATAGACACTGTAGTAAGACAAGATTTCTATGGTGGAAATTACGGGCTGATAGATACTAAAACTTTAGATCCTAATCCAGTAAGTATGTTAAATTTTGACGTCTGTGAACTGTACATCATACTTCTTTATCAGTTTGTTAGGATACTAATAAATGGTTGACACTAGTGTACAACATTATAGCTGGACATTGAAAGTACAGTCAAGTTTCTATGTACATTTTAATGAACAGGCTTCTAATAAGAAATTCCCTTGCAAATTTTTCTATTTGTCATTGAAACAACATTTTTTTTAAGGTTATAGCAAATTTGCCAAACGTACCTAGTGCTCAAGGGACCTAATTTAATCTTTACCTTAAGGTACCACAACACAATTTAAAATATTATTGAAACATGTAGAAATAGTCCACCCTTGTTACTGCCACTTGTTGGAGCAACCTACATTTTGGCAATAAGTGTGTGTGGCAATATACGGAGAGAAATTAACATATAAACTACATGATTTTTGGAAATTGTGACTTTGAAATTTGATGGCGATAAGTTAGGATGATGGTTTAAAGAGGGTTGGTATAACAAGGATACACTGTATTTTTTTTAATAGGGGTCGTCATGGTCGTGATTGTATGGTAGTTGGATTTACAACTACCAATGCAGTCAGTGCCTATCACCACTAACATGAGTTTGAATCGTACTCAGGCGAGGTGTACTCGATACAACAATATGTGATAAAGTTTGTCAGTGACTTGCGACAGATCAGTGGTGTTCTCCGGGTACTCCGGTTTCCTCCTCCAACAAAATTAACGTCCACGATATAACTGAAATATTGTTGAAAGTGGCGTTAAGCACCATCAAAGACACAAACTAAATCCTAAATCTATTTTATTGACAGGATTTTTGGTTGTCATACCTGTATAACACATTAGTTGGTAAATCTGTATTTAATGTGACAGTAGAGGACAAATCAGGATATGTTAGAATGTATGCCCATTGTACTAATACAGACAGGTGAGATTTTTACTGCACTCAATATTCTTATAAATGTTTTCTAATATACTGGAACAACTTCTATACTGGGAATATTTTCTTGTAATTAGGAATCTAAAAGATATTAGTATAGATTGCTTAAATCAGATCTTGGTAATTCCATTTTAGCAACCATCTGCTGGCTTCAATTTGGCAGTCAATATATAGATTTTTGGTACTGTATCTGGTTTTTTTTTTATATATACAATCAAACCTGTATAAAAAGGTCACTCAAGGGAACATGAAAATGTGGCCTTTATGAGGCAGTTGTCCTTTATATACAGGTTAAAATTATATGCACTATTCATTAATGGGAAAAGTGAGACTGCCCTTTATAGACAGTGATTTGTTATAGAGAGGTGCCCTTTAAGGCAGATTTTACTGTACTTCTATCAATTCATGGAATCATAAGGTCAACAAGAAGAAGTTACATTGTATAATATACCAATAGGAAGCATTGATCATCAGCATTGATAAGTTACATTGTATAATATACCAATAGGAAGCATTGATTATCAGCATTGATAAGTTACATTGTATAATATACCAATAGGAAGCATTGATTATCAGCATTGATAAGTTACATTGTATAATATACCAATAGGAAGCATTGATCATCAGCATTGATAAGTTACATTGTATAATATACCAATAGGAAGCATTGATAAGTTACATTGTATAATATACCAATAGGAAGCATTGATAAGTTACATTGTATAATATACCAATAGGAAGCATTGATCATCAGCATTGATAAGTTACATTGTATAATATACCAATCGGAAGCATTGATCATCAGCATTGATAAGTTACATTGTATAATATACCAATAGGAAGCATTGATTATCAGCATTGATAAGTTACATTGTATAATATACCAATAGGAAGCATTGATCATCAGTAATGATAAGTTACATTGTATAATATACCAATAGGAAGCATTGATTATCAGCATTGATAAGTTACATTGTATAATATACCAATAGGAAGCATTGATCATCAGCATTGATAAGTTACATTGTATAATATACCAATAGGAAGCATTGATCATCAGCAATGATAAGTTACATTGTATAATATACCAATAGGAAGCATTGATAAGTTACATTGTATAATATACCAATAGGAAGCATTGATTATCAGCATTGATAAGTTACATTGTATAATATACCAATAGGAAGCATTGATCATCAGCATTGATAAGTTACATTGTATAATATACCAATAGGAAATATTGATTATCAGCATTGATAAGTTACATTGTATAATATACCAATAGGAAGCATTGATCATCAGCAATGATAAGTTACATTGTATAATATACCAATAGGAAGCATTGATAAGTTACATTGTATATTATACCAATAGGAAGCATTGATTATCAGCATTGATAAGTTACATTGTATAATATACCAATAGGAAGCATTGATCATCAGCAATGATAAGTTACATTGTATAATATACCAATAGGAAGCATTGATCATCAGCAATGATAAGTTACATTGTATAATATACCAATAGGAAGCATTGATCATCATCATTGATAAGTTACATTGTATAATATACCAATAGGAAGCATTGATCATCAGCATTGATAAGTTACATTGTATAATATACCAATAGGAAATATTGATTATCAGCATTGATAAGTTACATTGTATAATATACCAATAGGAAGCATTGATAAGAATAACCAGCCTTTTAAGACATTTAGGACTCATGTCTTCTTAATGTTACTTTCACATCTTATATATGGTATATGAAATATCCTTATTTTAACTCCCAAATTTCCAACTTATTGGCAAGTATATGAATATAAAAAATAATCTACAACATATTTATTCTTCAGTTATCACCCTTGTACAATTGAATCTCGTTATGTCAAACTCAGTTAGCTCGTAATTTCGGTTAAGTCAAAATTTTTCTGAAGTTCCGTTTTAAGCTTAGTGCTTTTCAACTTAATTTACTCCTCTTATCTCAAATTTCGGGTATCTCGAAGTAGCTTTTCAGTCCCAAATATTCAAATCTATTCAAATTATGTTCGTTATGTCAAAATTATATATTAAATCAATTAACAAACCTGTCCAGGTGTCAACAGCATGGCCTCCGGTGTATATTATTTTTCTGAATTTGCATATTTATAAGAAAGGCATTGTTTTAAAAAATGGAATCTACAATATTCATGGTTATCCTCAGATTATTTTTCATTCATTTTGCAAACCTAATAAAATAACAAGAAGTGTAATCGTTTATAGGATAACATACGATAGTTATTACTTTTTTTTACTATTGTTTCCTGTTTTTTTCCAGATCTATTTATAAACCAGGAAGTTTAACATTTTATGGTATGAATCTAAAAGAAGAACCCACTACTGTTATTTTCCCCCAGTTTAAGCAAGGTGTAGTACTACATGTTTATATGTTACAGCCTGTTGGGAAAGACAGCTTAAAATCAAAGTAAGTTCAATGTTTTACCGGTATAATGTGCTCTTAATATATGATATGTTGTAGTGCCACATTATGTACTGCATCATTTTTCATTTGCAAGGATGGCATATTATGAGGTAGATCTGCACTAAATTAGATATCTGCGCTTTTATGGACGTCAACTACGGTAATGTTTTGAGCTAAACAATTTGTTTAAATATAATTTGCAGCTTAGAATAATGTTTGTATAATTGATCAACTGACACATTTGAATAGATTGTTAGCTCACCTGACCAAAGATAATGCAAGCTTTTATCAGCACTTGGCATCCATCATCTATTTGTTCAACAGTCTCTAAACTTTTCATGTCCTCTGAAACCACTAATACTTTCCAGGAATGGTGTTTGTGAGGTCCTCTACAAAATTTCATCATTTCTGTAAATTCATCTCAGGAAAAAACATGGTCCCCTTGGGCAACTCTTGTTTTTGTTTCTTGAGAAAAAAAGATCCAAAATGTAAACTTAGGTTTCAGGCTTTAATACTCCCTGTCTTTGGACCTATTCATATTTTAATACAATGTTGATATGTACAACATTAAGTCTGATGAATATAACTATCAACTTGATTAAAACATGGCTGTCATATATGTATGGAAAGGTTATTGAGAGTAGTAATATTGTATATTAATTAAAAACACATTGGGTTCAGTTGTGAAGCCAAAAGGGCCTCAAAAGAGAAAATTCAATACCTATTTGTAAATCAGGTGAGCCTCTGGTTTTAGAAATCACGAGAACAAACACAAAACTGGTAGTGGAAAATAAATTGAAAATAAATGACTATTATGTACATATGGTTTAACGTTGTCCAGAATGGCCAAAAGTAAAAGGACAAAAAGATAAACAATGCTCGACAGAACACTACACAGAAAACTTAATATTGAAAAACTCCAACCCCACTAAAAACTGGGAGTGAACTCAGGTACTGTGGAGGATAAGTAGTTTCTACTCCTTGTGTGGCACCCTTGGTGTTACTCATGAAAATATAGTTTTATTATATATTTGAGATTAAGTGTCTATATCTACAACAACCATATTCTGATTGTTTAGATAACCATAGCTACAAACCTTGTCATGATCATGATTCTAGAGAAAAGTTGTCACTCAACTCATGCTTTTCTACAGCTGTACAAGCATGTTGATAAAACAACCATTATTTCTTATATATCTTTTACAGATCTGTTGCACTGAATGGTAAAACTCTGAAATTGAATCCAGACTACACACTACCAAACATGTTTACTCCAGTAATTGTCTCTGATAATTATACATTCCCACAGCAGTCATTTGGGTTTATAGTCATACCAGATGTTAATGCTTTATCATGTGACACAAAGAAATGAATTATTACAATGCTTGTTGTACAAGATGGAAGAGCCAACCAGCAATATATTATACAAGAATATCTGTAAAAGTTGTCTTCAAGACAGTAATGTTTGAATGGTCAAGCTAGAATGATAATCTGCTCTAAATTTTATTTCTTATTAGTCAGAATTATATAATACAGAAAGGTCTACTTAAGTAAATGATGGATGGATTTATTTAATCAATGTCAGCTAATCTACTAATTAGATTCTTGACTTTTTCTACAACAAAATATCTGGGTTTTTTTACTATTAATAGATTGAACATTATGTAAAATGAATAATTTATTAGTTCCAAGCTTTCACAGTTTTCAAAGTTTACTTTCATTATGACATTTTTACATATGGGATTGACTTTGTAATCTTAAAAATTGCATAATATTTTATACTAAAGAATACTCTTAGTTTATAACACATACACTTTTACTTATAGAAATCCTCATCTTTTTATGAAAAGATCATAACACTTCAATTGTGGCTGTCACAATTCCACTAAGCAAAGCAGATGTGTTTTTCTGTTACTATAACAAAGTTCTTATTATCTATATATAGCTTTGTCTGAGTGATAACTGTTTTAGTTTGTTATAAATATTATACATCTTTAAAAAGTATAATAAGTCACTATACTCTGTGTCACATGAACCGATTTTCTAAAATATGGTCTCATTTTTTATCTGCCCATACACTACCTTTTTTGTTATTGAAAATTTAATGCACTACTTCATTTCAAGGTAAATGTTCATATTTTAGATTCTCTCATAATGATTTAAATGAATAAATACGTCCTTGACTTTGTCTATGGAGATTTAACACTAAGTGATTGTCATCTTTTTTTTTCTAATTTTACCTCTAGAGATGTTTACTTCACTTCATTAATTTTACTTCTATATTTGAATAGCAACTTTTTGTTTATATTTAATTGAATATCACAAATGTCTTTACATCGTCTGCTTATATTTTTGTTGAAGTTATACTTACTACAAATGTAGTTGACATTAAGAAGAATTGTGAGGATAGCCAATTGAATGCTCCAAGGTTACACTTCTGGTCAAAACAATGGTTGGGTTGTGAAAAGCCAATGTTAAATTTCTGTAGACACATGAATAAATCCCAAAATGTAAAATCACTCAAATGAAGGGTGCATCATTATTAAAATTAAGTTTTACCATAATTCTATCTGTCATATATACTTTAGTTTGACACACATGGTAGTAAGTTTCATTCCCATCCTCCTCTGGCCATTTTAGCTGACCTTTGAATGGGTAACACAGTGTATAATCATGATTAACAATTACATATTAAATTGTAATCAGAGATGCTATAATTTTATAAATTGCCATCATGCAGCATGTTTCATTAATATTCACATTTTTTCCTCTGAAACTTTTAGGCCAAATTAAACCAGTCTTGGGTTGGATGATCCCCTTTATCATCAAAGAGTATATTCTGCATACCCACCTTCATTCCAAACTTGTTTCTTAATGATTCTGATGTTAAGACACTTATGTCGTGATCAAAAACATTATTTAAATTTAAAAGAAAGTAGTTCTATAGATATATTTTTTTATACAAAACAGTTATCTCCCCATTATGTTTTATCCATGTCAGTGCATCCTGCCTTTTGGTTTCCGCTCAATAACTCGAATAAAGTTCCCCATAAGTAAATCAATTTGAAATGTATACACAATGTCAGGGATGGAAGGCTTACTGTATTTTGGATTTTGACCACTTTTTTCATAGTATTTAATTTGTTCAACAATTGTCTGCCTGTTATTTTTAAGTGTTTCAAGGTGCAATTAAGCCTGTTATATTTAATACCTCAACTCAATAGCTTACTTAGTCATTTATTAAAGAGGATGTCATTAAAGTTACCCTGCAGAATCTCCTAATCAGCAATTATTTGTTAGTAGTTGTTGTTTGTAGCAAGACACAATTTTCTTATGTTATCCATTGTCTCCCCTTGTACTTGTGAAGTTTAGGTTTATGGTGTTTAATGCCACTTTTAACAATACGTCAGTTTTATTGGTGGAGGAAACACAGAGAAGACCACTGTACTTGTGATAATCCAAAGACCTGTCCATAAGTACCTCCCCAAGGGATCATATAATATTGTTTGTAAACTTTTTTCAGCATGAATGTAGCTGCAATAATCTCACTTGACTGTAAACTGCAATCAATCAATCAAATGTTATGTTAATCTCTAGTTGTGTTTTACATATATTCAAGAATTTATTTGAAATCCAAGTAAACATGTCAGTTTGAATCCTTTCCAATCTTTGTCATTGTAATCATTTATTTAGATTTGTTAGATTTTTATGTACTGTTTAATTTTGTATTATAGTCTGGGTTTTGTTAATAAAATACATATTTACTTACAATTTCATTGAAAAAGTGCTATTTTTTATTATTCTGTCTTTAAAGCATAATTTTGTATGCATTTTGTTCTGTAAAACTTTTAATAAAACAAATTTTTCTTTACAATTTAATAATTTTCTGTTGTTAATTGTCCTGTGCCAGATCATGCTCTGTTTATATTAATTGTTATCAGCTAGACATTATTCTTCATGATTATTATGTCGAACGAAGGGAGACATATTGTTTTAGTCTGATTTTTTCTTCCGCTTCTTCTCAGCGAAGCTTGTCCGAACCATATCTTTTTTTGTCTTTCCAGATAGGTCAATTATATTTGGTATGTGGGTGCATGACCATAAGGCGGTGTGTCACGTACCGTAATGACCTTTGTGGGACCTTGACCTTTCACCTCAAGGTCAAATAATTGTTTTTTAAATAGTATTTTCTTGTCCAGGCCATAACATTTTTGTCTTTCGAGATAGGTCAGTGATATTTGGTATGTGGGTGCATGACCATAAGGCGGTCTGTCATGTACTGTAATGACCTTCGTGGGACCTTGACCTTTGACCTCGAGGTCAAATAATTGTTTTTTAAATAGTATCATTCAACTCATAATGTGTAACTTATTATTGTACAGATGGCTGCATTAAGGGGAGACATAAGTTTTAGGTATCTAAAACAGTTCTTCCTAGTTGTATCATCTTTTTCCTAGCCTACATGAGCTATTGTCATCACTTTTCATCCATCATCGACATTTTTGTAAGAATACTCATTGGGTGGTAATTTACATAGTTTGGGTTTTCCATGGCGATTTAAGAATTAACATGGATATCAGGGCCAAGTATCTGTTTTAATAGCTGAATTTTCAAAAGGCTCAGACAAACCAATGGAATTGTTACGTGATAGGAATACATGTATTCAGCACAATTGGAAATCTAAGATGGTGAAAATAAATATAACCTTTATATTAGAAAATACAATTTGAATGATCTAATACTGTACACAAGTGATCAGTGTGGTACTGGTAGTTGGATTTACAACTCTAATACTGTACACAAGTGATCAGTGATCCTTTACAAAGTTTAATGTTTATTTTGAGTATTACCGTCATACATTAACATAGGGTCTGGTTATTGCTGTTTAAAGGAGGGGTCTTTGTGGTCGTGATCGCATGGTAGTTGGATTTACAACTACCTGTGCAATTAGTGCTATCACCACTAACCTTGTGAGTTAGAACCCTGTTCATGGATAGATGTACTTGATACAACATTATGTGATAAAGTTTGTCAATTACTTACGACAGGTCAGTGGTTTTCTCTGGGTACTCTGATTTCCTCCACTAATAAAACTGACCGCCATGATATAACTGAAATATTGTTGAAAGTGGTGTTAAACAGCAAAAACCTAAACCTTAAACCTTGGTGTTATAAGGAACTGACCAATGAAACCCCTGGCCTTTGGCAAGTGTACTTAACACTTTAAGTGGGTAACTGGGCTTAAACTAACATTAGTTTTGTTAGGCTTGTGATCAGATGTTAACCGCCTTAACCATTCTACCACTCATAAGACCAAAGATAATTGCATTCCTTTAATTTTAGTAGACTTTACCATAAAGACACAGAAAAAAAAAGGAGTTTTCTCCCTTTAATTTTTTGTTGCTGCTGCATCATATGAATCCTACTAAGATATAAAAAAAAAAAACATTGTCATCAGTGGATATTTATATCTTTACAGTTGCTCCAGTACATGTATAAGATGTGATTTTCTCTCACTGAACTGATGATAACCCTCCTTTAACTTGAATGTTTTTCAAAGGGACATAATAAATTTTTGTCGACAATATTGATATTCTCATGATTTAAATATCATGTTTGAGTGAGTGAGTGCTTGTTTAATGCCAAATGAGCAATTTTTCATGTACATGTATATCATGGAAAGAGTTACATTTCGACGAGATGATGATAAAGTCCACTTTGTACTAGACAAACATGTTCAGTTGGATTTTTATATTGCTAGCTCACTGACACAACAATCTACAGGTAGACATATCGCTCCACTCAGATACATTATTCTGATTCTGAGCCAACCAGTCTTTGTACTTGCTACTTAATGCTGCATGCTCTACGGAGAAGAAGCAAATAACAATTTTATAGTCTTTGGTTTAACTCAAACCAATGATCTACCACATTCAAGGTCAGCATGTTGGCCACTACTGATGTAGTCAGTATGATCTTTGAAGACTTGTTACTATGGAGATCTGTTCATTACAGTGCATTATAAATTACTTTGAAAGAAAACTAAATATAGTACAGGTGAAAATTTTAATATAACAATTGCATATTTATGTAGTTGCATTGTTAAAATTTCATATAAAATGATAATAAATACCAGGTATACTTCAGGCTATTGGTTAGATTACAATTTAAACAGCTATTGAGCAAATTTATACTTCATTGCAACAATCATGTGATTGTCATACAAACTTCACATGATGACATAGGAAATGTCATGGAAGATATTCAATATTAGTTTGTGTATCTATTAACATTATACAATTAATGACTTTTCATAAGGTGGACACTGTGATTTATCAACCCCGAGGAAGTGATTGATAAATCAGTGTCCACCAAAATGAAAAGTCATCAATTGTTTTATTAAATGACACATTCTAAGTGTAATTTTGGAGTGAAAATTGTGAATTGTTGCTGTTTCTTAGACATTTCCATTTATTCTTTTTTAATAGGAAGCTGCTTCAAACCAACAAACACCAATTTTTAAAGCTTGACATTTCTAATGCTTCAAAACAATAAAATTGATTAAGAAAAAACGAATACAATTTCAAATTTTAACAAATAAAATATCACAGATTCGGTAACACTTTTAAATAATTTTTAAAGAACATAGGTAAGTATAATTAATTTATGTTGTAGTCTATGGTAATGTTAGAACAATTATTGAACACAGGAAATTGCATTTGCAGTCTTTCAAATGCTGCATCATCAACTGCAGCAAAACGTGTCTTAACTTCCGGTTCTACTGACGAAGCTGCTTCGTTCATTTTTGTTTACTAACAGTCGTCTGCTGATTACCGAAGTTCGTTAGCAAGACCGCCTCTGATTGGTTGAGGTTCAAAATGTCGGCCAATCAAATTTATCGATATTAATCAGTCTACTGGATTTCCCCTGTTACTATATTTGGGTACGTACTAACTGCGACATCGAGATTTATTAACCTCACACGCAAAATTGCGCGGTGGACATGTAGTTCTGTTAGAGGAAGCAATGAACCTTCTAAACCAATCAGAATTAAGAAAATTCATAGTCATTTAATAAATTAATTTAATGTATGTCAAGTATGTTAAAAAACCATCATGCAAATTTGAGGAACATTCATTTTTGGAAGTATATATGAGCACATAAACATATTATTCAAGTTACAAAAATATATAAATGCAAAAAGCTACTGCTTCTCTGAATAATACAAACAATTAAATATCAATATAAGTTAGAATTGGTGGTCTTTCTAACCCAGGATTTAATAATCTGATGTGCTATCGCCTGTTCTGGAGGAACAAAGATTCCTTCTGGATGCTGTCTTGTCAGCATCTGTACCAGTTCTGGACGTCTAAACCAACGAGCATCCTCTAGCTCATCTTCATCTATCTGTGTAATATAAAATGAAAGGTTAGACACTTAATTACCTTGATACAGTTTTTCTTTTCATTTTATACAGATCTACGAAGGATATTTTCTACATTGGCATATCATTGCGACTATTATTTCAATGATGTAATGCGTCTAGAAATGCCAATCTAATTAAAATTAGACCTCCGCACTGTTTTCTATCGTTGTAAAATAGGAAGCAAGTGCGGAGATCTAATTTTAATTAGATTGCTAGAAGTGTCAGACTCTTTTTTATTTAAACTCTTTGAACAACATCCTCTATAGAAACAATGATGATTTTTGATAAGATCTCTGAAAGTTGAATGATATGTATTATTTTAAACAAAATCTTTATGGAAACTGTCGGTAATAAAATTCAGTAAATGTTTTACTTAGTTTTGTAATTTATAGGACTTATGTAAATATATATGTACCATATTATCTTCATTAGAGTCTACAACAACTACTACAAATACAGCAAAACAAACTAGCTGAGATATATATATATACATGTAGTTATTTGATGACACTGTTAAATTGTCACGATCGTCGAAAAGGAGAATAATGCTATATATACTATATATAAAAGAGATCAGTGACTATGTTGCTTTGGGAAATGTAAAGTAAGTTGTTGTTTTAAAGAATCTTGTTAGAAGTTTACCAATACATGTATATCTATATATGATAAATAGCAGTAAATATATATATATAATTATGTTCCTATGATTTCTGATATATATATATATATATATATATATATATATATAACGTCTGAAAAACCAGTCAACGATCAATCTTACGGGGTGTTGGATCGTTACGGTATAACGATACTATACAAGTAAAACAATTATAAACGTCTAAAATGGTTTGTAAAACAACACCAAGTACACAAAACAAAGTGATAAAGAATTAAACACTTCGTAGAATGACAAAATTTTCGTCCCACCGAGGGACTTTATCAATGTCTAATTAAATAAAATCTCGGAAACAATATGGCGACTTTTCAAATTTCAAAAAAGTTGAACGGCTACAGCAAGATTATCAATGCCGTTAAACGACAGAGGAATCTCGGACTATAATTACTCATGCATGTTGCATTATGTAAATTATGTTGGTTTTGTGTTTGTGTGCCAGTGTGGTATTCTTTCTTTTTTGGATTTCTCTCTTTGAATGTTTTCTTTATATATGCCCCTTGTGGGCAATTGTAACTACTCGGCCGTTCTCGCTACCCTGCAAATAACCTCGTACGTACATAGTAGAAATGCTTCTTAAATTGTTTGCCGGAAGTTAAGTTAAGTTAAGCCGCACACAAATATAATCCACGAAAATCCAATATGGAAGACATACTAAGTAAGATCTAATCATGCAAAACTAATTAAAACTTTAATTGAAATATAGAAAATTGTTTAAAATATAACTTTTTTTATTCTGATATGCAATAAATTATCTTATCTTATCTATACCGAAGAAATGTTCTGTCTGTTCTTCATCCTACGAGATTAGGGTGTCGGATGAAGAACAGACAGAAAATTTCTTCGGAATCCTAATCTCAACGAGATTACCGACACCCTAAAGGTTTGGTTTGTCAAACTTTTGTCTGCCAAACATGGCAAAATTGGAAAGATCACTAACAGCTAATCTCTGCCCAAGATCGCCTCAGAGTGAAAAAAGTTGAAGTTTCCACTAAACCGAAACTGTCTATTCCAGATATATTCACCGTTACAGATTCTTCTATTAGAATAAAGAAGAAGAAGATTAGATATATCTCCTGTAGAAATTTTGTTTTTGTTTCAATCAGCTAGCTCTCTGTTTCTTTTGTCTGGTAATGAACTGACATGGTTAGTAAATTATACATTCACGATTTGAGTAACCAAAGTTATATGTGTGAACAGTTAGACTGAAAATGTAAATGCTCTAAGAAAAAGGGGGAATCTGTATCTGTAAAATCAATCTAGGCACATCTCCTTGACCGGGAAGTACGGTTTCACATAAAATCCAATAATTAAAACGAATCAGTGTTGTAAATCCACTTCCATAAAAAATGTAATATATAAACACATGCACAAGAATAAAACTTAAGTGTTACTGTACACTATCAGGGGTTGCTCTGGCTCCAAAAATATTGGAGCCAAAAAAATCGCCAATCTTAAATTTTGTCGCCAATTCTCCAATATTGAAGCCAAATTATGGTTTCACTTTTTATCGAGTCGATTTCTTAGTCATTTTTGCAAGTACATCGTAATAAGTTAGGAAATGCCAGTCGCCACACGCATGGACTAGGTGACCAAAAATGAGCATAAAATGAACTATCGTATGAGACGAACTATGTCAAACATTGGAATAAATAAAAATAATCGTCATTTAAGCAATAAACAATTTGCATATATATAACAAAAAAACGTCATCTGCCATGTATAAACAAGCAAAACCAACTAAGAGTAATCTGTTCTTTTAATGAAAAACAAAAATAGGATCGCTAGTTTGCCGGTATCGGTAATATTTGTAAAGTTGAGATCACGAATATGTACATTTGTATACACGATGCCCGAAAAATTCTAACTGTCAAAAATCAAATAATAATTAGATCAATAAAACATACAATGTAATATATTCGTCAATCTTCTAAAACGATCGGATTATTTGCAGTCAAAGAAATTTAAAAATAGGTACATTTCCTGGAAACTTCTGTGACCCAATTTCCGAGAACTGACCAGCAGATTTGCATAATTTGCATCTAACGTTAAACATAGGGGCTTAAAAGCGTTGTGTTCATAATAAAAGCAATACTCATCTAAAACGATAATTATTGTTTTCAAGTGTTTTATTATAATTTGATGTCAATTTGGATTTCTTTTTATGTCAAATTAAACCACCTGATGTACAAGAAAAATATATGATGGGGGAAAAGGAAACAACGGAACAAAAATAGATCATCTGCAATCGTATGCACGAATATAAAAATTTAACGTGAGTGTTGAGCAAGATTATAATTTTGAAACGGTGAATGGAAACCTGGAATCGAAACTACATTATAAATTATATGAAGTAACTTACACTTTCTGTATTCATGCTTGGTTACGCATTCTTTCTTCATTATATCACAACCAGTAGTGAAGGAATTTACAATTTGAGAATATACACAAATGTCACAAAACATAAGTTTTAACTGAGCCACGGACGGCCAAACTTCCAGCTATCTTGGAATTTCCTAATACATGTAGAAGTCTGCATCTGGAGTTACATTAGTAGATGCACCTTTATTTCTTGACGAAGGTTTTGAACTTGAAGAAGTTTCACTGACAAAACTACTTGAATTAGCGGAACTAAAGCCAAATGCTGACAACTTGGTTAACTTAGACTGTGATGGAGACGAAAAGTCTAGTTTACGTTTACCCATTATTATGACGTAGCACTATTATAGTTTTGGATAAAAATGATCAGTTTTTGTTGCTTAGGTATATATATATATATATAGGAAATAGTCGGTACTTCAAAAATACCAACTTTCTTTTGATTACATTTGAGAAATTAGATTTTAGCTTGATGAGCTTGGGCACTACGCTTGGGACATAAAGATATTCAATTGATGAGAAATTTAGTGAACTCATCAGTTCATTCTTAATTGGCCTTAATTATATCCATTTATTAATCATCTAACCTGCAAATGACCAATTATTACATAATCACTCTTTACCTGATATTCGGATTAGCAATCACTAGTAATTGATTTATTAGTTTACCTGTCTTTATTATTTGTCATCGACTGGCATGCTCTAGCAGACGAAGTTTCTTACCTGCGCCGTTGATTGACAGCAGTACGAAGTAATTTTTGATAAATAAAATGTTGTCGCCAAAAAAATCGCCAAGGGCCGTATTTTGTCGTCAAATGAAATTAAAAATCGCAAATGGCGACATTGGCGAAGCCCAGCGCGATCCCTGACTATACACTATTTACGTCGTTTAAAATTATTGCGGAATATCCTTAGACGATTTTAAAATCTAAATATGAATGAAAAATGAGGATGTCTAATCTCGTTGAGATTAAAGGATTCCGAAGAAATGTTCTGTCTGTATCGACATCCTTAGATTAGGATTCTCAACAAATGACATGATCGATTTAGAGATTTTTTTTATTGAGTTATGAGCTACATTTGTACCTACTTTAATCAAATATGTCAGATATTTTCTTTTTACTCTCTGAAAACTTTGCCTAATAACTAAACAAGGACCGATCATGTGAATATTCATTTGTTTAGAGCAACATTTTTTAGGTGGATGCATGATAATGAGGGAGTTGGTGATTGTTGTTTAACCCCAAGTGAGCAAATTTGTTTGAATTTTATGGTTCTACATGTAGCTCACTGAAACAACAGTCTGCAGGCAGACATGTGGCTCCACTCGGAAATGTACACATTATCATGATTCCGAGCCAACAAGTCATTCTGCTCATATTCCTTACTGCTGCGTGCTTAGCATAGAAGCCAGCAAATACCAATTTTATGGTTTGACCCAACCAGGGCTTGAACCATGATCTATCACACTCCAGGTGAGCATGCTAACCATTACATCACCAATGTGGTGTATATTTATAGCATTTGGTACCTATCATGATTACCACTTGTGGAACACATACTAATATGTAATAAAAGAATATGACAGTATATAGAAGTAAAACAAAAACCCTAGTAATAATAATAATAGTCTTTATTCGTAAGCAATACAGCTCATAGAATATAATTATATTACAAAATGATAAAGCATCAGTGAAATGCACAAATTAATGAAATAAACAGTACAATATACATTATGAAACATACATGTACATAGGAAAACGGCAGAGAAAGTGTAATTTTATTTGTACATTATTTCTAATTTTTTCTGCCAAATACAAACATTTACCAAAAATTTTGACATTATGAGCAGACAATAGTGTTTTATTCAGTGTAGCTGGTAAAAAATGTTCACTCAAGGTTTGAGAGTTATTTTTTTAAATACTATATCGTATATTGTTCAAGATTGTAATGTTATGTTGAATTAATTAATGAAATATGTTTAAACTACATGTAACAAAAAACGGAAATCATTCAATCAGCTCTTGTTTGAATTAAATTATATATTAATGAATTTTTTTCAGCTACTAAAATGGACATTGATATTGATCATGTTGCCTTATTTGGAAGCAGGCTTTACAAACATAGAGATCAATATAGATAATATTATTGAAACAATATCAGAAAAGTTCCTTAGTGTTACCATAGATACTGAACAAATCCAGGCCAATTGGGCAACGCTGAACTTTAGGTAAGGTTGTCATTAGAAAAATTTCACATTTTTGTACAAAAGGAAACTCCCTATAGTTTTAATTGTGTTTTTCTCCTTATAAATGTATACATGTGTTTAAAAAAAAATCACTAAATTGTTCTTTATTCTACATTTTGCATTTTGTTACAATGACTTTTAATATACCAGTATTTTTTTTTATAAATTTCTTATCAGTAAGTAGAAATGATAGCATATGATCAACTCTTGACAAGCATTCTATAAATATGAAAAAATCTATTTGGTTCAAAGATAAAATACTGTCATCTTGATTTACTTAAAAACAGTCAGGTAAATGTATAATATGGTGATGGTTTATTGTATGTAATATATCCAACTGCAAAAACACAAATAACTCCTCTGTAAAATTTAATATTCCTAAACACTAAAAACAACAAGCACCTGTGGAAAATATATGTCCAGGCTTGTGACAGGCACAATAATGTGTCCAAGTTTGTTGGTTAATTAAACTCACTATGTAGAAGATAAATACAGTTGTAGGAACAGAACATGTCAGACAATATTAGTCATCACACACTGTTAATATTGTGTAGCATCAAACCATATACAAAATGTACTTTATTGACAGTTGTAGAACCATGTCATAGTAAAGAAATATATAAAAGTATCTTAACAAGTAATTGAACCACATTGATGGTGTAATGGTTAGCATGCTCATCTGTAGTGCGGTAGACCGTGGATTCGAGCCCCGATCAGGACAAACCAAATACTATGAAATTGGTATTTGGTGCTTCTCCGATAAGCACGACCATTAAGGAGAAAAAGCAAAGACAGGTTTGCTCGAAATCAAAATAATGTGTCCAAGTCGGGCGACATGTCTATCTGTGGACTGTTGTTTCAGTGAGCTAGCACTATAAAAATCCAACTAACCGTGTTGGTCTAGTACAAAGTGGACCTCATTATCATTTCATTGAAAATTAACTTGTTCTCGCCATGATATAGCTGAAAAATTTGTGAGTTGGCATTAAACAACCTTCACTCACTCACTCTAAACAAGTAATTGTAGCATATGTCTTTTTTGTTAGTTCTCCAAAGGTACAGTCCTTGGCTAAAGCTTTATCCCCATGTTATATTCGTGTGGGAGGAACAACAGCAGATTTTTTACAGTTTTCTCCAAACTCATCATATGACAGACATAGAGGTCATCATCCAGATTATAACCATGGCAACACAATTAATAAAGTGAAGTTTACCAATTTTACAATGACAGGTACTTATAGAACATATAGAATGTGTCTCATGCCATGTTTTTAGCTCACCTGATCAAAAGGCGTTATTTCTATAAAAACTTTGTCTGTCACTCATAAACTTTTCATATTTATTGCCTTAAGCTAAGCGATCGGGCTAATTGTAAGCAATGTTGAAGCGAGTGTTTTTGGGTGGTTTCTCTTAATTTTTTTTTTTATTAATACTATCATCATTCAACTAGATGAACTTTTGATGGCTGCAATGTGTCAGTTACTTGCAGCAGGTCAGTGTTTTTCTCTGGGACTCTGGTTTCCTCCAGCAATAAAACTGACGCCTCAATATAACTGAAAAATTGTGGAACCATAACCCTGACTGCAATGTTTCATTTTTCTTCGAAATAAGTTTGTCTACAGTACTGAATTAAGATTTGTTGGTGATAGTTTTTTGTAAGGTCCCTATTCAGAAATATGTATTCGATAGATCTGAATTTCATCCAAGATTATAGACACCAGTTGTTGTTGTAAGTAGCTCAATCAGAAGATGATCAAAATGTGTTTTATCTACAATTTGAGTTTTAATATCTAATAAAAAAAGAATTATAGAATGAAAAAAGCACCCCCTCCCCTTTTTACATAGACTAGTGAAATATATTAGAAATCATAAAAATTACCCTTTTATCATGAAAGCAGTTATGATAATACAGTGGAACCATTCTAATCCGATACAGCAAGGGTGCATATGGTACTACAATAGTCTCCCTCTTAAATGGCTCCTCCCACCAAAGGCCATCCCTCATATCAGGCTCCTCCCACCAAAGGCCATCCCTCATATCAGGCCAGTTTCAGAAGCACTGAGATAGTAAATACTGCTAAATTGTCCCCTTCAAAAAAAAATATGATAATTTACACTTTATCTAAGATGATAATAACATTATATTGTGGTAATGAAGTTTATCTTCTTGCTAAAACTGTAAGTCAAATACGTATGACTATACCCACCACTGTCTTCAAGTCAAATTCGTATGGCTATACCCACCAGTCTTCAAGTCAAATTCGTATGGCTATACCCACCATTGTCTTCAATTTTCTTGATTACAGGAGTAGTCAGTCAGAGAACAGCTTAAATATATGCAAACATAGATATAAGAAGGGAAATAACTCATTGTTAATAAGATCCAAAGCTCTCATAGTATTGTAAGAGTTATGGGTCACCCCATGCTAAATGTTTCTTTCGACAATATTTAGTTATTTTCTAGCAAACAGTTTGAAAGGTGGAGGAAATCAGAAAACATGGAGAAAACCACCAATAAACTTTATCACATACTATCAAGTACACCTTAACATGGGCAAAAATCAAACTTGCAACTTAAGTGGTGATGGGCATTGATTGCAGGGATATATGTAAAACCAACCACCATATGATGGAAAGTATGCCACAACAGTGCCCTCATGGTATTGTTAACTGTTAGATTGATACTTAATATTTTACCTCTTAGACTTAGTACAGTGTAGTCAAACCTCACTACGCTCAACTCAATAGTGATTGTTAACCTCTAACCTGTGATGAAAGTCAAAGGCAATTGCCTCGGTAAAAAAAAAGAAAGAAAGAAAATAAAAAGAAAATAAAGGATAAACACAACACCATAAGATATAACTAAATCGTAGCCATTAATTGACTATTGAAACAATGACACCAGTAGAAATTGCGAGTCTTTGACTGGTAGTAGTACAGTGCCGACCTACCCCAAAGTGCAACTTTTCAACAGGAAATCCACCGCTGGAGTACGTTCTGTCAAGATCTTAAAGACAAGCCATCCTCCATATTCGATGCTTTCATTTTGGCCGACCCACATTCTAGTAACCATGCTAATGGGATCCGTACCATGTGAACACACTTTTTCTGATTAGAGGTGTCTAAAGCAATGGAACAGAACAACAATGGTCGAGAACAGATTAAGCGGACTAGCATTATTGCACATTCACAGAGGACGTAAATGTTGACCGGGTCAAAATACTAGACAAATTCGATACGGGTAATAGAAGAATTGACACTCTGAGTCTGCACTTGTAAATTACATTGCTGACATTTATAGTATTATATACAGACATAAACATTTCAAATATGGTTTTAAAGTTTGATTAGTATATTTGTTAGATCTTTACTCATGTGACATTTGAAGTTTAATATTTTTGTGTATCACAGTATGTGTAGTATCCATTACTAACCTTGGTCTGTCGGTCGTCAATGTAACCGTACATCTGTCGTAGTTTCTATTCATTCTGCTATCCATTACTAACCTTGGTCTGTCGGTCGTCAATGTAACCGTACATCTGTCGTAGTTTCTATTCATTCTGCTATCCATTACTAACCTTGGTCTGTCTGTCGTCAATGTAACCGTACATCTGTCGTAGTTTCTATTCATTCTGCTATCCATTACTAACCTTGGTCTGTCGGTCGTCAATGTAACCGTACATCTGTCGTAGTTTCTATTCATTCTGCTATCCATTACTAACCTTGGTCTGTCGGTCGTCAATGTAACCGTACATCTGTCGTAGTTTCTATTCATTCTGCTATCCATTACTAACCCTGGTCTGTCGGTCGTCAATGTAACCGTACATCTGTCGTAGTTTCTATTCATTCTGCTATCCATTACTAACCTTGGTCTGTCGGTCGTCAATGTAACCGTACATCTGTCGTAGTTTCTATTCATTCTGCTATCCATTACTAACCTTGGTCTGTCGGTCGTCAATGTAACCGGCTCTCTCTATCAACTATCAATCTGTCTGAATAAGGGTTATGTTTGAGCCATATATTGAAGATCCCCTGGTGTGTCAATCAACTCTTAAATCATGTAGGAGTGTAAGGAGCATAATGAACATTTTACGGCGATTGACGCATAACTTCATGTATTCTAATGTCAATAATTTAAAAACCCTACATGTGGTTAATTTGCCAAATTCGGATATTAACTATCAAAACGTCAAAATGTTACCCCCCCAAAAAAAGTCGATAGCTTCTGGGGGACTGTGCTCCAAGACCCCCTGCCTTGGTAAAATTCCAACCCAAGCTATTCCCATGAAAATACTGTCACTATGCTCAACTCACTAGTGATTGTATACCATTAATCTGTGATGTGAAAACAACACTTCAAAATAATGAAAGTGGAATACACTAGACTTTGGTGTAGTAAATAAATACAATACAAATGATGTGTGTATGTGTCCCATTAACAAGGGTTAAAAGAAAACAAACTGGGATCACATGATATTTATGACAGATTGTTGTATTATAGTTGTGTTTTAGACACAAACAAGTTATATACTGGACTTTGTATACATTCAGTGATAACTGAAATACACCATTCATAAATATTTGATTTGTTTAATTACAACCAAACAATGGGATGAATTAAACCAATTTGTAGAGACAGTAGGGTAGGATCTGATATTTGATTTGTTTAATTACAGCCAAACAATGGGACGAATTAAACCAGTTTGTAGAGACAGTAGGGTGGGATTTGATATTTGATTTATTTAATTACAGCCAAACAATGGGGCGAATTAAACCAGTTTGTAGAGACAGTAGGATGGGATCTGATATTTGATTTGTTTAATTACAGCCAAACAATGGGACGAATTAAACCAGTTTGTATAGACAGTAGGGTAGGATCTGATATTTGATTTGTTTAATTACAGTCAAACAATGGGACGAATTAAACCAGTTTGTAGAGACAGTAGGGTGGGATCTGATATTTAATTTATTTAATTACAGCCAAACAATGGGACGAATTAAACCAGTTTGTAGAGACAGTAGGGTGGGATCTGATATTTGATTTGTTTAATTACAGTCAAACAATGGGACGAATTAAACCAGTTTGTAGAGACAGTAGGGTGGGATCTGATATTTGATTTGTTTAATTACAGCCAAACAATGGGATGAATTAAACCAGTTTGTAGAGACAGTAGGGTGGGATCTGATATTTGATTTGTTTAATTACAGCCAAACAATGGGACGAATTAAACCAGTTTGTAGAGACAGTAGGGTGGGATCTGATATTTGATTTGTTTAATTACAGCCAAACAATGGGATGAATTAAACCAGTTTGTAGAGACAGTAGGGTAGGATCTGATATTTGATTTATTTAATTACAGCCAAACAATGGGACAAATTAAACCAGTTTGTAGAGACAGTAGGGTGGGATCTGATATTTGATTTGTTTAATTACAGCCAAACAATGGGATGAATTAAACCAGTTTGTAGAGACAGTAGGGTGGGATCTGATATTTGATTTGTTTAATTACAGCCAAACAATGGGATGAATTAAACCAGTTTGTAGAGACAGTAGGGTGGGATCTGATATTTGATTTGTTTAATTACAGCCAAACAGTGGGACGAATTAAACCAGTTTGTAGAGACAGTAGGGTGGGATCTGATATTTGATTTGTTTAATTACAGCCAAACAATGGGACGAATTAAACCAGTTTGTAGAGACAGTAGGGTGGGATCTGATATTTGATTTGTTTAATTACAGCCAAACAATGGGATGAATTAAACCAGTTTGTAGAGACAGTAGGGTGGGATTTGATATTTGATTTGTTTAATTACAGCCAAACAATGGGATGAATTAAACCAGTTGTAGAGACAGTAGGGTGGGATCTGATATTTGATTTGTTTAATTACAGCCAAACAATGGGATGAATTAAACCAGTTTGTAGAGACAGTAGGATGGGATCTGATATTTGATTTGTTTAATTACAGCCAAACAATGAGACGAATTAAACCAGTTTGTAGAGACAGTAGGGTGGGATTTGATATTTGATTTATTTAATTACAGCCAAACAATGGGACGAATTAAACCAGTTGTAGAGACAGTAGGGTGGGATCTGATATTTGATTTGTTTAATTACAGCCAAACAATGGGACGAATTAAACCAGTTTGTAGAGACAGTAGGGTGGGATCTGATATTTGATTTGTTTAATTACAGCCAAACAATGGGATGAATTAAACCAGTTGTAGAGACAGTAGGGTGGGATCTGATATTTGATTTGTTTAATTACAGCCAAACAATGGGATGAATTAAACCAGTTTGTAGAGACAGTAGGATGGGATCTGATATTTGATTTGTTTAATTACAGCCAAACAATGGGATGAATTAAACCAGTTTGTAGAGACAGTAGGATGGGATCTGATATTTGATTTGAACTCCCTTTTTAGAAAGAATGGACTGTGGTTGCCAGATAATGCTAAGTTATTGATGGACTATACCTCACAGAAAGGATACAAAATTGCAGGATGGGAACTAGGAAATGGTAAAATAATTAATTATGTAATTTCATTATAATTACAATTGTAACAGTTAAAATTGACATCTAAGAAATGGTTTAGGGTCAAGCCTTATAATAGATATACTTAAGACTTAGTGATCTTCAGCATTTCCACCATAATTACAAAAACCTACAGAATCCTGCTATTTCACTGTACACTCTTACAAACAAAATGAAAGGAAGCTGTTGAGAACTGTAGACACTGACTGGAGAATAACCTCTTACAAACAATTACTAGAAAAGGAATAGAAACTGAGGGGAATTATGGACCATGATGTGAGATGTCAAAATGTAATGGTGTATAAGAAGATACAAATCTACATGTACACATTTAAAAAGTTTACATAAAGGTAGGTATTTACTAATGAATGATGATACCAAGAAACAACTTTTGTGAAGATATTAAAAAACTATTATTTGTTTTTGTCATTGATAATATGTTTCAGAACCAGATATTTGGAGAAATCTTGGATACCACATAAATGGTTCTAATCATGCCAAGGACTATGGTATACTCCACAGTCTCTTGAACCAGTATCCACAGTGGAAAAATGCTGAAATTATTGGACCTAGTGTTACCATGCTGACTAATCTATATACTTATGAGTACCTTATTGAGTAGGTAAAGAAGAATTGTTTGATGATTTATTTGATCAGTATCATAGTCCCTCTCTTATCAGACATCACTTCTGCAAAGAAAGCATGGCTTCATAAGAGGGATGGCATCTCTTTAATGGGGCAATATACATGTACCGTATTTAGGGTTGTATAATGCACAGGATTTTGCCCAGATTCTTTATTTGGTAGGAGGTGTGCGCATTATAAACAGGAACAATGTGTTTCACTCTTTCCCAGACCGGGAAATCACATGTCCACCATGTTTTTTTTGTTTACTATTGTCAACATGCAAAGTTAAATATTTCTTAAATTGTTTGGACACTATTCCACAAAATAATTAATTGCATCTACTATGTTTTAATTATTGAAGAATTAAAACTGTCTAGTGCAGTTTTGTTTTGTACTTGTAAATATTTACCTTTGATAGATACGAAAATAAACTAAATATAAACTCAAAAGTCCATGCGCATTATAGACACAAACTAGTTTTTTTCTGGAGATTTTCAAGACCAAGAGGGGGTGCGTATTATGCACCAATGCGCATTATGTAACCCTAAATACGGTAGTAGTAATTTACTCATTATTGACTCTGAATTCTGGTCTTATAAGATGGGTTGCCTTTGATGGGAGTGGCCTTATAAGATGGGGATTATTAAAGTAGATAAAAATGAATTGTTTTTGTGATTTATTTTACCAGTTCATTTGTTATTTCTTCAACAAGAAAGGCAACAGATAATTAAAAACATGATACTAAAAGTTATTTTATGATTCAATACATGTAATATATTCAAATTAAAGAGTATCACTTTAATTGCTGTTCTTCATGATCATCTCACATTTTATAAATTATTTGTGTATATGGGTTATTAAGAGTTTTTAGTTACATTGTATATATGATCTGCATGTTATGAAATTGTCAAGCATTCTATTAGCTAATACATATTAACATTAGGACATACTTATTGCTCAAATTATGATCTTCCAAGATGTGATAACATCATATTCATCTGAAGTATGCTATAACTTTAATTTGTTAAAATTTTAATAATACTGAAAAAAATTATACTAGTTGCCAAGTATGCAGATCTACTTTGGAATTATATATATTGCAACAACAAACCCTGTTTGCTCAATAGTCTTTTGTCTTATTATATTTACAATTAAAACACAAAACTTATTTCCATTTGTTGGTTCTCAGATAACATTGTTCCAAGACCTTTGTGCTGTAGCATTACATAATTAAAGGGAGACAATTTCAAGACATGAACTTTGTGTTGTTAGTATGCATAATTAAAGGGAGATAATTTCAAGACATTACCATTGTGTTGTAGTATACATTATCAAAGGGAGACAACATCTTGTCCATTATTTGTACTTTTACGTCAGATGGTACAATCAGAAAATAAATCTTAGTTCACCTGACCTGGCCAAAGGTTCATGTGAGCTCATGCTATCATTTGGCATCTATTGTCTGTTAACATTTCAAAAAGTCTTCTTCTCATCTGAAATATTTGTGGCCAAGTTTACAGAAATATGGCTTAACTCATTTTTAGGTGTCTGCCTTCAATATTGTATCTGAGGATGCATCCAGCCAACCAACATGGCTGCTGTTACTTTAAGTAGAACATAAGGCTAGACACACATACAGAGACTTTTTAGCCACTTTCTCTCCCCCCTCCCAAATTACCTGAAATCTGAACAGTACATTGTAGTTCCATTTTAATGGGAAGTAGGTCATATGTAACAGGTTTTGTCTAAACATGATGGCAAACTAAGTAAGGTTGTTGGAAATATTTGTAATATAACACAAATTTTCTTTTCTTGTAGTTTCCTCGAGACAGCAGGCCCTGGAATAGTAACAAATCCTACTTTTCACCAGTAAGTATAAAACAATTAGATGGTAGAAACATTCACAGAATGGCTTTAAATCTTAGCAACTTAACCGAGACATCTATGATTCATTCTACGATGTTTCAAGCGTAACTGTTCATCTTCTTTGTAACATGCAAATATTTTGCCTTTACAATTTCAAAAATATGCATAATAACTAATTAACAGTGAATTTTTATTTCACTAATGAAATATGTTTGACTTTTATTTCACTGAGAAACCCTCCTTATCTTTGCATCCAATTATTGTTTAATGTTGCATCTTGTAAGTTATAGCTATCTTTTGTAGCTATTATGATGCTGGTGCAAGAATGACTGTTGAAAAATTTATGGACCCTAAACTCCTTGACAACTTACCAACTCAAATAAATATAGCAACAAATACTGCAGGACATCCACCATATGGGAAGTTTTGGCTAGGAGAGACAAGTTCTGCCTATGGAGGTGGTGCTGCTGGACTGTCAGATAGATATTTAGCAGGGTTTATGTAAGTCTGCAATCCTCGAAATGAAAATTAGCATTTACTGATCTGAATCAAATTCTTGAATTTATTTTTATATACATTTTTGTAGTTCTAAATAAAAACTGAAAAATATAACTGGTCAGAACACAGTTTTACTGGTCTTAGGCCGGAGGACCAGTGCTCAATGTGAGGACTGGTTAGCCTTATGATAATCTTGAATGCAATATTTGAAAGACATATTTCATATGTACACTTTTAACATGAAGATTTAAATCTGTCTACCATACAGTCACCCCCATGATAGCTACATTATAATTCAGAAAAGCATCTACCGTTATATACAGCAATATTACCTCCATATATAGCCTGAAAATGTAACAGTTAAACTTGCACTGAATAAGAACAAACTTATATGACAGGAATCTAACTTGCACTGAATGAGAACAAACTTATATGACAGGAATCAATCAGTTGTTTGGACACATGTACATCAATAATCATTTTGTACCCAAGTTATATTTCATGATGATGTTTTATCCAATATGGCCTGCACTGAAGGAGGGACTTTAATATAAGACCTTTTTTATGAGATGGAAAATGACAGTCTGTGTATGTGATAAAATATTTGTTTTTGACCTTGTAGGTGGATGGACAAGTTAGGTATATCTGTCCCAGGCCTGTGCCTCCCCTGGATGCAATATCTGATTTATGAGAGCACCACTCATATATGTGAGCTAACCACCTGTCCCATATATTCGTAATCCAAAATGGCCAGTGCTGAAGGATGGAATTGAATTAAGATGGAAAACTAAAATCTGTGTATGTGATAGAATATTATTATTTTTTGACTTACAGGTGGCTGGACAAGTTAGGTATATCTGCTTCACTTGGAATAAGCACTGTAGTAAGACAAGATTTCTATGGTGGAAATTACGGGCTGATAGATACTAAAACTTTAGATCCTAATCCAGTAAGTATGTTAAATTTTGACGTCTGTGAACTGTACATCATACTTCTTTATCAGTTTGTTAGGATACTAATAAATGGTTGACACTAGTGTACAACATTATAGCTGGACATTGAAAGTACAGTCAAGTTTCTATGTACATTTTAATGAACAGGCTTCTAATAAGAAATTCCCTTGCAAATTTTTCTATTTGTCATTGAAACAACATTTTTTTTAAGGTTATAGCAAATTTGCCAAACGTACCTAGTGCTCAAGGGACCTAATTTAATCTTTACCTTAAGGTACCACAACACAATTTAAAATACTATTGAAACATGTAGAAATAGTCCACCCTTGTTACTGCCGCTTGTTGGAGCAACCTACATTTTGGCAATAAGTGTGTGTGGCAATATACGGAGAGAAATTAACATATAAACTACATGATTTTTGGAAATTGTGACTTTGAAATTTGATGGCGATAAGTTAGGATGGTGGTTTAAAGAGGGTTGGTATAACAAGGATACACTGTATTTTTTTTAATAGGGGTCGTCATGGTCGTGGTCGTATGGTAGTTGGATTTACAACTACCAATGCAGTCAGTGCCTATCACCACTAACATGAGTTTGAATCGTACTCAGGTGAGGTGTACTCGATACAACAATATGTGATAAAGTTTGTCAGTGACTTGCGACAGGTCAGTGGTGTTCTCCGGGTACTCCGGTTTCCTCCTCCAACAAAATTAACGTCCACGATATAACTGAAATATTGTTGAAAGTGGCGTTAAGCACCATCAAAGACACAAACTAAATCCTAAATCTATTTTATTTACAGGATTTTTGGTTGTCATACCTGTATAACACATTAGTTGGTAAATCTGTATTTAATGTGACAGTAGAGGACAAATCAGGATATGTTAGAATGTATGCCCATTGTACTAATACAGACAGGTGAGATTTTTACAGTACTCAATATTCTTATAAATGTTTTCTAATATACTGGAACAACTTTTATACTGGGAATATTTTCTTGTAATTAGGAATCTAAAAGATATTAGTATAGATTGCTCAAGTCAGATCTGGGCAATTCTATTTTAGCAACCACCTGCTGGCTTCAATTTGGCAGTCCATATATAGATTTTTTTATATACATTTGTACAATCAAACCTGTATATAAAGGCCACTCAAGGAAACATGAAAATGTGGCCTTTATGGGCAGTTGTCCTTTATATACAGGTTAAAATTATATGCACTATTCATTAATGGAAAAAGTGAGACTGCCCTTTATAGACAGTGATTTGTTATAGAGAGGTACCCTTTAAGGCAGATTTTACTGTACTTTCTATCAATTCATGAAATCATAAGGTCAACAAGAAGAAGTTACATTGTATAATATACCAATAGGAAGCATTGATAAGTTACATTGTATAATATACCAATAGGAAGCATTGATAAGTTACATTGTATAATATACCAATAGGAAGCATTGATAAGTTACATTGTATAATATACCAATAGGAAGCATTGATAAGTTACATTGTATAATATACCAATAGGAAGCATTGATAAGTTACATTGTATAATATACCAATAGGAAGCATTGATTATCAGCATTGATAAGTTACATTGTATAATATACCAATAGGAAGCATTGATAAGTTACATTGTATAATATACCAATAGGAAGCATTGATCATCAGCATTGATAAGTTACATTGTATAATATACCAATAGGAAGCATTGATTATCAGCATTGATAAGTTACATTGTATAATATACCAATAGGAAGCATTGATAAGTTACATTGTATAATATACCAATAGGAAGCATTGATTATCAGCATTGATAAGTTACATTGTATAATATACCAATAGGAAGCATTGATCATCAGCATTGATAAGTTACATTGTATAATATACCAATAGGAAGCAGTGATAAGTTACATTGTATAATATACCAATAGGAAGCATTGATTATCAGCATTGATAAGTTACATTGTATAATATACCAATAGGAAGCATTGATTATCAGCATTGATAAGTTACATTGTATAATATACCAATAGGAAGCATTGATAAGTTACATTGTATAATATACCAATAGGAAGCATTGATTATCAGCATTGATAAGTTACATTGTATAATATACCAATAGGAAGCATTGATCATCAGCATTGATAAGTTACATTGTATAATATACCAATAGGAAGCAGTGATAAGTTACATTGTATAATATACCAATAGGAAGCATTGATTATCAGCATTGATAAGTTACATTGTATAATATACCAATAGGAAATATTGTCCATCAGCATTGATAAGTTACATTGTATAATATACCAATAGGAAGCATTGATCATTAGCATTGATAAGTTACATTGTATAATATACCAATAGGAAGCATTGATAAGTTACATTGTATAATATACCAATAGGAAATATTGTCCATCAGCATTGATAAGAATAACCAGCCTTTTAAGACATTTAGGACTCATGTCTTCTTAATGTTACTTTCACATCTTATATATGGTATATGAAATATCCTTATTTGAACTCCCAAATTTCCAACTTATTGGCAAATATATGGTATGAAATTTTTCAGAAGTCCCGTTTTAAACTTAGTTGCTTTTCAACTTAATTTACTCCTCTTATCTCAAATTTCGGGTATCTCGAAGTAGCTTTTCAGTCCCAAATATTCAAATCCATTCAAATTATGTTCGTTTTGTCAAAATATAAATTAAATCAATTAACAAACCTGTCCAGGTGTCAACAGCATGGCCTTCGGGGTATATTATTTTTCTCGTCCTGAATATAGCTGAAAAATTGCTCGCTGGACATTAAACACCAATCAATCAATCAATCAATCATATATTATTTTTCTGAATTTGCCTATTTATAAGAAAGGCATTGTTTTAAAAAATGGAATCTACAATATTCATGGTTATCCTCAGATTATTTTTCATTAATTTTGCAGACCTAATTAGATAAGAAGTGTAATCGTTTATAGGATACCATACGATAGTTATTACTTTTTTTACTATTGTTTCCTGTTTTTTTCCAGATCTATTTATAAACCAGGAAGTTTAACATTTTATGGTATGAATCTAAAAGAAGAACCCACTACTGTTATTTTCCCCCAGTTTAAACAAGGTGTAGTACTACATGTTTATATGTTACAGCCTGTTGGGAAAGACAGCTTAAAATCAAAGTAAGTTCAATGTTTTACCGGTATAATGTGCTCTTAATATATGATATGTTGTAGTGCCACATTATGTATTGCATCATTTTTCATTTGCAAGGATGGCATATTATGAGGTAGATCTGCACTAAATTAGATATCTGCACTTTTATGGACGTCAACTACGGTAATGTTTTGAGGTAAACAATTTGTTTAAATATAATTTGCAGCTTAGAATAATGTTTGCATAATTGATCAACTGACACATTTGAATTGATTGTTAGCTCACCTGACCAAAGATAATACAAGCTTTTGTCAGCACTTGGCATCCATCATCTATTTGTTCAACAGTCTCTAAACTTTTCGTGTCCTCTGAAACCACTAATACTTTCCAGGAATGGTGTTTGTGTGGTCCTCTACATCTCAGGAAAAAACATGGTCCCCTTGGGCAACTCTTGTTTTTGTTTCTTGAGAAAAAAAGATCCAAAATGTAAACTTAGGTTTCAGGCTTTAATACTCCCTGTCTTTGGACCTATTCATATTTTAATACAATGTTGATATGTACAACATTAAGTCTGATGAATATAACTATCAACTTGATTAAAACATGGCTGTCATATATATGTATGGAAAGGTTATTGAGAGTAGTAATATTTTATATTAATTAAAAACACATTGGGTTCAGTTGTGAAGCCAAAAGGGCCACAAAAGAGAAAATTCAATACCTATTTGTAAATCAGGTGAGCAATACAATACCCCTGGGAGCCTCTGGTTTTAGAAATCACGAGAACAAACACAAAACTGGTAGTGGAAAATAAATTGAAAATAAATGACTATTATGTACATATGGTTTAACGTTGTCCAGAATGGCCAAAAGTAAAAGGACAAAAAGATAAACAATGCTCGACAGAACACTACACAGAAAACTTAATATTGAAAAACTCCAACCCCACTAAAAACTGGGAGTGAACTCAGGTACTGTGGAGGATAAGTAGTTTCTACTCCTTGTGTGGCACCCTTGGTGTTACTCATGAAAATATAGTTTTATTATATATTTGAGATTAAGTGTCTATATCTACAACAACCATATTCTGATTGTTTAGATAACCATAGCTACAAACCTTGTCATGATCATGATTCTAGAGAAAAGTTGTCACTCAACTCATGCTTTTCTACAGCTGTACAAGCATGTTGATAAAACAACCATTATTTCTTATATATCTTTTACAGATCTGTTGCACTGAATGGTAAAACTCTGAAATTGAATCCAGACTACACACTACCAAACATGTTTACTCCAGTAATTGTCTCTGATAATTATACATTCCCACAGCAGTCATTTGGGTTTATAGTCATACCAGATGTTAATGCTTTATCATGTGACACAAAGAAATGAATTATTACAATGCTTGTTGTACAAGATGGAAGAGCCAACCAGCAATATATTATACAAGAATATCTGTAAAAGTTGTCTTCAAGACAGTAATGTTTGAATGGTCAAGCTAGAATGATAATCTGCTCTAAATTTTATTTCTTATTAGTCAGAATTATATAATACAGAAAGGTCTACTTAAGTAAATGATGGATGGATTTATTTAATCAATGTCAGCTAATCTACTAATTAGATTCTTGACTTTTTCTACAACAAAATATCTGGGTTTTTTTACTATTAATAGATTGAACATTATGTAAAATGAATAATTTATTAGTTCCAAGCTTTCACAGTTTTCAAAGTTTACTTTCATTATGACATTTTTACATATGGGATTGACTTTGTAATCTTAAAAATTGCATAATATTTTATACTAAAGAATACTCTTAGTTTATAACACATACACTTTTACTTATAGAAATCCTCATCTTTTTATGAAAAGATCATAACACTTCAATTGTGGCTGTCACAATTCCACTAAGCAAAGCAGATATTTTTTTCTGTTACTATAACAAAGTTCTTATTATCTATATATAGCTTTGTCTGAGTGATAACTGTTTTAGTTTGTTATAAATATTATACATCTTTAAAAAGTATAATAAGTCACTATACTCTGTGTCACATGAACCGATTTTCTAAAATATGGTCTCATTTTTTATCTGCCCATACACTACCTTTTTTGTTATTGAAAATTTAATGCACTACTTCATTTCAAGGTAAATGTTCATATTTTAGATTCTCTCATAATGATTTAAATGAATAAATACGTCCTTGACTTTGTCTATGGAGATTTAACACTAAGTGATTGTCATCTTTTTTTTTCTAATTTTACCTCTAGAGATGTTTACTTCACTTCATCAATTTTACTTCTATATTTGAATAGCAACTTTTTGTTTATATTTAATTGAATATCACAAATGTCTTTACATCGTCTGCTTATATTTTTGTTGAAGTTATACTTACTACAAATGTAGTTGACATTAAGAAGAATTGTGAGGATAGCCAATTGAATGCTCCAAGGTTACACTTCTGGTCAAAACAATGGTTGGGTTGTGAAAAGCCAATGTTAAATTTCTGTAGACACATGAATAAATCCCAAAATGTAAAATCACTCAAATGAAGGGTGCATCATTATTAAAATTAAGTTTTACCATAATTCTATCTGTCATATATACTTTAGTTTGACACACATGGTAGTAAGTTTCATTCCCATCCTCCTCCGGCCATTTTAGCTGACCTTTGAATGGGTAACACAGTGTATAATCATGATTAACAATTACATATTAAATTGTAATCAGAGATGCTATAATTTTATAAATTGCCATCATGCAGCATGTTTCATTAATATTCACATTTTTTCCTCTGAAACTTTTAGGCCAAATTAAACCAGTCTTGGGTTGGATGGTCCCCTTTATCATCAAAGAGTATATTCTGCATACCCACCTTCATTCCAAAACTTGTTTCTTAATGATTCTGATGTTAAGACACTTATGTCGTGATCAAAAACATTATTTAAATTTAAAAGAAAGTAGTTCTATAGATATATTTTTTTATACAAAACAGTTATCTCCCCATTATGTTTTACCCATGTCAGTGCATCCTGCCTTTTGGTTTCCGCTCAATAACTCGAATAAAGTTCCCCATAAGTAAATCAATTTGAAATGTATACACAATGTCAGGGATGGAAGGCTTACTGTATTTTGGATTTTGACCACTTTTTTCGTTCTGGAGTTATATCCCTTGTGGACACATTCTTAATTTTTTAATATATGTATGCAAATGTTTGTGGTTGCAAGAAATAAAAATTTAATGGATGTGAATTCATAAAATCATGCGTTTCCAGATGTTATGAAAAAATCAGATATTAACATTTTTTTTGGTGTTTTTAATTTCTTAGATTGATCAACTAAAATCAATATCATATAAATAACAAAAATTTCATAGTATTTAATTTGTTCAACAATTGTCTGCCTGTTATTTTTAAGTGTTTCAAGGTGCAATTAAGCCTGTTATATTTAATACCTCAACTCAATAGCTTACTTAGTCATTTATTAAAGAGGATGTCATTAAAGTTACCCTGCAGAATCTCCTAATCAGCAATTATTTGTTAGTAGTTGTTGTTTGTAGCAAGACACAATTTTCTTATGTTATCCATTGTCTCCCCTTGTACTTGTGAAGTTTACGTTTATGGTGTTTAATGCCACTTTTAACAATACGTCAGTTTTATTGGTGGAGGAAACACAGAGAAGACCACTGTACTTGTGATAATCCAAAGACCTGTCCATAAGTACCTCCCCAAGGGATCATATAATATTGTTTGTAAACTTTTTTCAGCATGAATGTAGCTGCAATAATCTCACTTGATTGTAAACTGCAATCAATCAATCAAATGTTATGTTAATCTCTAGTTGTGTTTTACATATATTCAAGAATTTATTTGAAATCCAAGTAAACATGTCAGTTTGAATCCTTTCCAATCTTTGTCATTGTAATCATTTATTTAGATTTGTTAGATTTTTATGTACTGTTTAATTTTGTATTATAGTCTGGGTTTTGTTAATAAAATACATATTTACTTACAATTTCATTGAAAAAGTGCTATTTTTTATTATTCTGTCTTTAAAGCATAATTTTGTATGCATTTTGTTCTGTAAAACTTTTAATAAAACAAATTTTTCTTTACAATTTAATAATTTTCTGTTGTTAATTGTCGTGTGCCAGATCATGCTCTGTTTATATTATTCTTAATTGTTATCAGCTAGACATTATTTTTCATGATTATTATGTCGAACGAAGGGAGACATATTGTTTTAATCTGATTTTTTCTTCCGCTTCTTCTCAGCGAAGCTTGTCCGGACCATATCTTTTTTTGTCTTTCCAGATAGGTCAATTATATTTGGTATGTGGGTGCATGACCATAAGGCGGTGTGTCACGTACCGTAATGACCTTCGTGGGACCTTGACCTTTCACCTCAAGGTCAAATAATTGTTTTTTAAATAGTATTTTCTTGTCCAGGCCATAACATTTTTGTCTTTCGAGATAGGTCAGTGATATTTGGTATGTGGGTGCATGACCATAAGGCGGTCTGTCATGTACTGTAATGACCTTCGTGGGACTTTGACCTCGAGGTCAAATAATTGTTTTTTAAATAGTATCATTCAACTCATAATGTGTAACTTATTGTTGTACAGATGGCTGCATTAAGGGGAGACATAAGTTTTAGGTATCTAAAACAGTTCTTCCTAGTTGTATCATCTTTTTCCTAGCCTACATGAGCTATTATCATCACTTTTCATCCATCATCGACATTTTTGTAAGAATACTCATTGGGTGGTAATTTACATAGTTTGGGTTTTCCATGGCGATTTAAGAATTAACATGGATATCAGGGCCAAGTATCTGTTTTAATAGCTGAATTTTCAAAAGGCTCAGACGAACCAATGGAATTGTTACGTGATAGGAATACATGTATTCAGCACTATTGGAAATCTAAGATGGTGAAAATAAATATAACCTTTATATTAGAAAATACAATTTGAATGATCTAATACTGTACACAAGTGATCAGTGTGGTACTGGTAGTTGGATTTACAACTCTAATACTGTACACAAGTGATCAGTGATCCTTTACAAAGTTTAATGTTTATTTTGAGTATTACCGTCATACATTAACATAGGGTCTGGTTATTGCTGTTTAAAGGAGGGGTCTTTGTGGTCGTGATCGCATGGTAGTTGGATTTACAACTACCTGTGCAATTAGTGCTATCACCACTAACCTTGTGAGTTAGAACCCTGTTCATGGATAGATGTACTTGATACAACATTATGTGATAAAGTTTGTCAATTACTTACGACAGGTCAGTGGTTTTCTCTGGGTACTCTGATTTCCTCCACTAATAAAACTGACCGCCATGATATAACTGAAATATTGTTGAAAGTGGTGTTAAACAGCAAAAACCTAAACCTTAAACCTTGGTGTTATAAGGAACTGACCAATGAAACCCCTGGCCTTTGGCAAGTGTACTTAACACTTTAAGTGGGTAACTGGGCTTAAACTCACATTAGTTTTGTTAGGCTTGTGATCAGATGTTAACTGCCTTAACCATTCTACCACTCATAAGACCAAAGATAATTGCATTCCTTTAATTTTAGTAGACCTTACCATAAAGACACAGAAAAAAAAAGGAGTTTTCTCCCTTTAATTTTTTGTTGCTGCTGCATCATATGAATCCTGCTGATATAAAAAAAAAAAAACATTGTCATCAGTGGATATTTATATCTTTACAGTTGCTCCAGTACATGTATAAGATGTGATTTTCTCTCACTGAACTGATGATAACCCTCCTTTAACTTGAATGTTTTTCAAAGGGACATAATAAATTTTTGTCGACAATATTGATATTCTCATGATTTAAATATCATGTTTGAGTGAGTGAGTGCTTGTTTAATGCCAAATGAGCAATTTTTCATGTACATGTATATCATGGAAAGAGTTACATTTCGACGAGATGATGATAAAGTCCACTTTGTACTAGACAAACATGTTCAGTTGGATTTTTATATTGCTAGCTCACTGACACAACAATCTACAGGTAGACATATCGCTCCACTCAGATACATTATTCTGATTCTGAGCCAACCAGTCTTTGTTCTTGCTACTTAATGCTGCATGCTCTGCGGAGAAGAAGCAAATAACAATTTTATAGTCTTTGGTTTAACTCAAACCAATGATCTACCACATTCAAGGTCAGCATGTTGGCCACTACTGATGTAGTCAGTATGATCTTTGAAGACTTGTTACTATGGAGATCTGTTCATTACAGTGCATTATAAATTACTTTGAAAGAAAACTAAATATAGTACAGGTGAAAATTTTAATATAACAATTGCATATTTATGTAGTTGCATTGTTAAAATTTCATATAAAATGATAATAAATACCAGGTATACTTCAGGCTATTGGTTAGATTACAATTTAAACAGCTATTGAGCAAATTTATACTTCATTGCAACAATCATGTGATTGTCATACAAACTTCACATGATGACATAGGAAATGTCATGGAAGATATTCAATATTAGTTTGTGTATCTATTAACATTATACAATTAATGACTTTTCATAAGGTGGACACTGTGATTTATCAACCCCGAGGAAGTGATTGATAAATCAGTGTCCACCAAAATGAAAAGTCATCAATTGTTTTATTAAATGACACATTCTAAGTGTAATTTTGGAGTGAAAATTGTGAATTGTTGCTGTTTCTTAGACATTTCCATTTATTCTTTTTTAATAGGAAGCTGCTTCAAACCAACAAACACCAATTTTTAAAGCTTGACATTTCTAATGCTTCAAAACAATAAAATTGATTAAGAAAAAACGAATACAATTTCAAATTTTAACAAATAAAATATCACAGTTTCGGTAACACTTTTAAATAATTTTTAAAGAACATAGGTAAGTATAATTAATTTATGTTGTAGTCTATGGTAATGTTAGAACAACTATTGAACACAGGAAATTGCATTTGCAGTCTTTCAAATGCTGCATCATCAACTGCAGCAAAACGTGTCTTAACTTCCGGTTCTACTGACGAAGCTGCTTCGTTCATTTTTGTTTACTAACAGTCGTCTGCTGATTACCGAAGTTCGTTAGCAAGACCGCCTCTGATTGGTTGAGGTTCAAAATGTCGGCCAATCAAATTTATCGATATTAATCAGTCTACTGGATTTCCCCTGTTACTATATTTGGGTACGTACTAACTGCGACATCGAGATTTATTAACCTCACACGCAAAATTGCGCGGTGGACATGTAGTTCTGTTAGAGGAAGCAATGAACCTTCTAAACCAATCAGAATTAAGAAAATTCATAGTCATTTAATAAATTAATTTAATGTATGTCAAGTATGTTAAAAAACCATCATGCAAATTTGAGGAACATTCATTTTTGGAAGTATATATGAGCACATAAACATATTATTCAAGTTACAAAAATATATAAATGCAAAAAGCTACTGCTTCTCTGAATAATACAAACAATTAAATATCATTATAAGTTAGAATTGGTGGTCTTTCTAACCCAGGATTTAATAATCTGATGTGCTATCGCCTGTTCTGGAGGAACAAAGATTCCTTCTGGATGCTGTCTTGTCAGCATCTGTACCAGTTCTGGACGTCTAAACCAACGAGCATCCTCTAGCTCATCTTCATCTATCTGTGTAATATAAAATGAAAGGTTAGACACTTAATTACCTTGATACAGTTTTTCTTTTCATTTTATACAGATCTACGAAGGATATTTTCTACATTGGCATATCATTGCGACTATTATTTCAATGATGTAATGCGTCTAGAAATGCCAATCTAATTAAAATTAGACCTCCGCACTGTTTTCTATCGTTGTAAAATAGGAAGCAAGTGCGGAGATCTAATTTTAATTAGATTGCTAGAAGTGTCAGACTCTTTTTTATTTAAACTCTTTGAACAACATCCTCTATAGAAACAATGATGATTTTTGATAAGATCTCTGAAAGTTGAATGATATGTATTATTTTAAACAAAATCTTTATGGAAACTGTCGGTAATAAAATTCAGTAAATGTTTTACTTAGTTTTGTAATTTATAGGACTTATGTAAATATATATGTACCATATTATCTTCATTAGAGTCTACAACAACTACTACAAATACAGCAAAACAAACTAGCTGAGATATATATATATATACATGTAGTTATTTGATGACACTGTTAAATTGTCACGATCGTCGAAAAGGAGAATAATGCTATATATACTATATATAAAAGAGATCAGTGACTATGTTGCTTTGGGAAATGTAAAGTAAGTTGTTGTTTTAAAGAATCTTGTTAGAAGTTTACCAATACATGTATATCTATATATGATAAATAGCAGTAAATATATATATATAATTATGTTCCTATGATTTCTGATATATATATATATATATATATATATATATATAACGTCTGAAAAACCAGTCAACGATCAATCTTACGGGGTGTTGGATCGTTACGGTATAACGATACTATACAAGTAAAACAATTATAAACGTCTAAAATGGTTTGTAAAACAACACCAAGTACACAAAACAAAGTGATAAAGAATTAAACACTTCGTAGAATGACAAAATTTTCGTCCCACCGAGGGACTTTATCAATGTCTAATTAAATAAAATCTCGGAAACAATATGGCGACTTTTCAAATTTCAAAAAAGTTGAACGGCTACAGCAAGATTATCAATGCCGTTAAACGACAGAGGAATCTCGGACTATAATTACTCATGCATGTTGCATTATGTAAATTATGTTGGTTTTGTGTTTGTGTGCCAGTGTGGTATTCTTTCTTTTTTGGATTTCTCTCTTTGAATGTTTTCTTTATATATGCCCCTTGTGGGCAATTGTAACTACTCGGCCGTTCTCGCTACCCTGCAAATAACCTCGTACGTACATAGTAGAAATGCTTCTTAAATTGTTTGCCGGAAGTTAAGTTAAGTTAAGCCGCACACAAATATAATCCACGAAAATCCAATATGGAAGACATACTAAGTAAGATCTAATCATGCAAAACTAATTAAAACTTTAATTGAAATATAGAAAATTGTTTAAAATATAACTTTTTTTATTCTGATATGCAATAAATTATCTTATCTTATCTATACCGAAGAAATGTTCTGTCTGTTCTTCATCCTACGAGATTAGGGTGTCGGATGAAGAACAGACAGAAAATTTCTTCGGAATCCTAATCTCAACGAGATTACCGACACCCTAAAGGTTTGGTTTGTCAAACTTTTGTCTGCCAAACATGGCAAAATTGGAAAGATCACTAACTGCTAATCTCTGCCCAAGATCGCCTCAGAGTGAAAAAAGTTGAAGTTTCCACTAAACCGAAACTGTCTATTCCAGATATATTCACCGTTACAGATTCTTCTATTAGAATAAAGAAGAAGAAGATTAGATATATCTCCTGTAGAAATTTTGTTTTTGTTTCAATCAGCTAGCTCTCTGTTTCTTTTGTCTGGTAATGAACTGACATGGTTAGTAAATTATACATTCACGATTTGAGTAACCAAAGTTATATGTGTGAACAGTTAGACTGAAAATGTAAATGCTCTAAGAAAAAGGGGGAATCTGTATCTGTAAAATCAATCTAGGCACATCTCCTTGACCGGGAAGTACGGTTTCACATAAAATCCAATAATTAAAACGAATCAGTGTTGTAAATCCACTTCCATAAAAAATGTAATATATAAACACATGCACAAGAATAAAACTTAAGTGTTACTGTACACTATCAGGGGTTGCTCTGGCTCCAAAAATATTGGAGCCAAAAAAATCGCCAATCTTAAATTTTGTCGCCAATTCTCCAATATTGAAGCCAAATTATGGTTTCACTTTTTATCGAGTCGATTTCTTAGTCATTTTTGCAAGTACATCGTAATAAGTTAGGAAATGCCAGTCGCCACACGCATGGACTAGGTGACCAAAAATGAGCATAAAATGAACTATCGTATGAGACGAACTATGTCAAACATTGGAATAAATAAAAATAATCGTCATTTAAGCAATAAACAATTTGCATATATATAACAAAAAAACGTCATCTGCCATGTATAAACAAGCAAAACCAACTAAGAGTAATCTGTTCTTTTAATGAAAAACAAAAATAGGATCGCTAGTTTGCCGGTATCGGTAATATTTGTAAAGTTGAGATCACGAATATGTACATTTGTATACACGATGCCCGAAAAATTCTAACTGTCAAAAATCAAATAATGATTAGATCAATAAAACATACAATGTAATATATTCGTCAATCTTCTAAAACGATCGGATTATTTGCAGTCAAAGAAATTTAAAAATAGGTACATTTCCTGGAAACTTCTGTGACCCAATTTCCGAGAACTGACCAGCAGATTTGCATAATTTGCATCTAACGTTAAACATAGGGGCTTAAAAGCGTTGTGTTCATAATAAAAGCAATACTCATCTAAAACGATAATTATTGTTTTCAAGTGTTTTATTATAATTTGATGTCATTTTGGATTTCTTTTTATGTCAAATTAAACCACCCGATGTACAAGAAAAATATATGATGGGGGAAAAGGAAACAACGGAACAAAAATAGATCATCTGCAATCGTATGCACGAATATAAAAATTTAACGTGAGTGTTGAGCAAGATTATAATTTTGAAACGGTGAATGGAAACCTGGAATCGAAACTACATTATAAATTATATGAAGTAACTTACACTATCTGTATTCATGCTTGGTTACGCATTCTTTCTTCATTATATCACAACCAGTAGTGAAGGAATTTACAATTTGAGAATATACACAAATGTCACAAAACATAAGTTTTAACTGAGCCACGGACGGCCAAACTTCCAGCTATCTTGGAATTTCCTAATACATGTAGAAGTCTGCATCTGGAGTTACATTAGTAGATGCACCTTTATTTCTTGACGAAGGTTTTGAACTTGAAGAAGTTTCACTGACAAAACTACTTGAATTAGCGGAACTAAAGCCAAATGCTGACAACTTGGTTAACTTAGACTGTGATGGAGACGAAAAGTCTAGTTTACGTTTACCCATTATTATGACGTAGCACTATTATAGTTTTGGATAAAAATGATCAGTTTTTGTTGCTTGGGTATATATATATATATATATAGGAAATAGTCGGTACTTCAAAAATACCAACTTTCTTTTGATTACATTTGAGAAATTAGATTTTAGCTTGATGAGCTTGGGCACTACGCTTGGGACATAAAGATATTCAATTGATGAGAAATTTAGTGAACTCATCAGTTCATTCTTAATTGGCCTTAATTATATCCATTTATTAATCATCTAACCTGCAAATGACCAATTATTACATAATCACTCTTTACCTGATATTCGGATTAGCAATCACTAGTAATTGATTTATTAGTTTACCTGTCTTTATTATTTGTCATCGACTGGCATGCTCTAGCAGACGAAGTTTCTTACCTGCGCCGTTGATTGACAGCAGTACGAAGTAATTTTTGATAAATAAAATGTTGTCGCCAAAAAAATTGCCAAGGGCCGTATTTTGTCGTCAAATGAAATTAAAAATCGCAAATGGCGACATTGGCGAAGCCCAGCGCGATCCCTGACTATACACTATTTACGTCGTTTAAAATTATTGCGGAATATCCTTAGACGATTTTAAAATCTAAATATGAATGAAAAATGAGGGTGTCTAATCTCGTTGAGATTAAAGGATTCTGAAGAAATGTTCTGTTTGTATCGACATCCTTAGATTAGGATTCTCAATGAATGACATGATCAATTTAGAGATTTTTTTTATTGAGTTATGAGCTACATTTGTACCTACTTTAAACAAATATGTCAGATATTTTCTTTTTACTCTCTGAAAACTTTGCCTAATAACTAAACAAGGACCGATCATGTGAATATTCATTTGTTTAGAGCAACATTTTTTAGGTGGATGCATGATAATGAGGGAGTTGGTGATTGTTGTTTAACCCCAAGTGAGCAAATTTGTTTGAATTTTATGGTTCTACATGTAGCTCACTGAAACAACAGTCTGCAGGCAGACATGTGGCTCCACTCGGAAATGTACACATTATCATGATTCCGAGCCAACAAGTCATTCTGCTCATATTCCTTACTGCTGCGTGCTTAGCATAGAAGCCAGCAAATACCAATTTTATGGTTTGACCCAACCAGGGCTTGAACCATGATCTATCACACTCCAGGTGAGCATGCTAACCATTACATCACCAATGTGGTGTATATTTATAGCATTTGGTACCTATCATGATTACCACTTGTGGAACACATACTAATTAATATGTAATAAAAGAATATGACAGTATATAGAAGTAAAACAAAAACCCTAGTAATAATAATAATAGTCTTTATTCGTAAGCAATACAGCTCATAGAATATAATTATATTACAAAATGATAAAGCATCAGTGAAATGCACAAATTAATGAAATAAACAGTACAATATACATTATGAAACATACATGTACATAGGAAAACGGCAGAGAAAGTGTAATTTTATTTGTACATTATTTCTAATTTTTTCTGCCAAATACAAACATTTACCAAAAATTTTGACATTATGAGCAGACAATAGTGTTTTATTCAGTGTAGCTGGTAAAAAATGTTCACTCAAGGTTTGAGAGTTATTTTTTTAAATACTATATCGTATATTGTTCAAGATTGTAATGTTATGTTGAATTAATTAATGAAATATGTTTAAACTACATGTAACAAAAAACGGAAATCATTCAATCAGCTCTTGTTTGAATTAAATTATATATTAATGAATTTTTTTCAGCTACTAAAATGGACATTGATATTGATCATGTTGCCTTATTTGGAAGCAGGCTTTACAAACATAGAGATCAATATAGATAATATTATTGAAACAATATCAGAAAAGTTCCTTAGTGTTACCATAGATACTGAACAAATCCAGGCCAATTGGGCAATGCTGAACTTTAGGTAAGGTTGTCATTAGAAAAATTTCACATTTTTGTACAAAAGGAAACTCCCTATAGTTTTAATTGTGTTTTTCTCCTTATAAATGTATACATGTGTTTAAAAAAAAATCACTAAATTGTTCTTTATTCTACATTTTGCATTTTGTTACAATGACTTTTAATATACCAGTATTTTTTTTTATAAATTTCTTATCAGTAAGTAGAAATGATAGCATATGATCAACTCTTGACAAGCATTCTATAAATATGAAAAAATCTATTTGGTTCAAAGATAAAATACTGTCATCTTGATTTACTTAAAAACAGTCAGGTAAATGTATAATATGGTGATGGTTTATTGTATGTAATATATCCAACTGCAAAAACACAAATAACTCCTCTGTAAAATTTAATATTCCTAAACACTAAAAACAACAAGCACCTGTGGAAAATATATGTCCAGGCTTGTGACAGGCACAATAATGTGTCCAAGTTTGTTGGTTAATTAAACTCACTATGTAGAAGATAAATACAGTTGTAGGAACAGAACATGTCAGACAATATTAGTCATCACACACTGTTAATATTGTGTAGCATCAAACCATATACAAAATGTACTTTATTGACAGTTGTAGAACCATGTCATAGTAAAGAAATATATAAAAGTATCTTAACAAGTAATTGAACCACATTGATGGTGTAATGGTTAGCATGCTCATCTGTAGTGCGGTAGATCGTGGATTCGAGCCCCGATCAGGACAAACCAAATACTATGAAATTGGTATTTGGTGCTTCTCCGATAAGCACGACCATTAAGGAGAAAAAGCAAAGACAGGTTTGCTCGAAATCAAAATAATGTGTCCAAGTCGGGCGACATGTCTATCTGTGGACTGTTGTTTCAGTGAGCTAGCACTATAAAAATCCAACTAACCGTGTTGGTCTAGTACAAAGTGGACCTCATTATCATTTCATTGAAAATTAACTTGTTCTCGCCATGATATAGCTGAAAAATTTGTGAGTTGGCATTAAACAACCTTCACTCACTCACTCTAAACAAGTAATTGTAGCATATGTCTTTTTTGTTAGTTCTCCAAAGGTACAGTCCTTGGCTAAAGCTTTATCCCCATGTTATATTCGTGTGGGAGGAACAACAGCAGATTTTTTACAGTTTTCTCCAAACTCATCATATGACAGACATAGAGGTCATCATCCAGATTATAACCATGGCAACACAATTAATAAAGTGAAGTTTACCAATTTTACAATGACAGGTACTTATAGAACATATAGAATGTGTCTCATGCCATGTTTTTAGCTCACCTGATCAAAAGGCGTTATTTCTATAAAAACTTTGTCTGTCACTCATAAACTTTTCATATTTATTGCCTTAAGCTAAGCGATCGGGCTAATTGTAAGCAATGTTGAAGCGAGTGTTTTTGGGTGGTTTCTCTTAATTTTTTTTTTTATTAATACTATCATCATTCAACTAGATGAACTTTTGATGGCTGCAATGTGTCAGTTACTTGCAGCAGGTCAGTGTTTTTCTCTGGGACTCTGGTTTCCTCCAGCAATAAAACTGACGCCTCAATATAACTGAAAAATTGTGGAACCATAACCCTGACTGCAATGTTTCATTTTTCTTCGAAATAAGTTTGTCTACAGTACTGAATTAAGATTTGTTGGTGATAGTTTTTTGTAAGGTCCCTATTCAGAAATATGTATTCGATAGATCTGAATTTCATCCAAGATTATAGACACCAGTTGTTGTTGTAAGTAGCTCAATCAGAAGATGATCAAAATGTGTTTTATCTACAATTTGAGTTTTAATATCTAATAAAAAAAGAATTATAGAATGAAAAAAGCACCCCCTCCCCTTTTTACATAGACTAGTGAAATATATTAGAAATCATAAAAATTACCCTTTTATCATGAAAGCAGTTATGATAATACAGTGGAACCATTCTAATCCGATACAGCAAGGGTGCATATGGTACTACAATAGTCTCCCTCTTAAATGGCTCCTCCCACCAAAGGCCATCCCTCATATCAGGCTCCTCCCACCAAAGGCCATCCCTCATATCAGGCCAGTTTCAGAAGCACTGAGATAGTAAATACTGCTAAATTGTCCCCTTCAAAAAAAAATATGATAATTTACACTTTATCTAAGATGATAATAACATTATATTGTGGTAATGAAGTTTATCTTCTTGCTAAAACTGTAAGTCAAATACGTATGACTATACCCACCACTGTCTTCAAGTCAAATTCGTATGGCTATACCCACCAGTCTTCAAGTCAAATTCGTATGGCTATACCCACCATTGTCTTCAATTTTCTTGATTACAGGAGTAGTCAGTCAGAGAACAGCTTAAATATATGCAAACATAGATATAAGAAGGGAAATAACTCATTGTTAATAAGATCCAAAGCTCTCATAGTATTGTAAGAGTTATGGGTCACCCCATGCTAAATGTTTCTTTCGACAATATTTAGTTATTTTCTAGCAAACAGTTTGAAAGGTGGAGGAAATCAGAAAACATGGAGAAAACCACCAATAAACTTTATCACATACTATCAAGTACACCTTAACATGGGCAAAAATCAAACTTGCAACTTAAGTGGTGATGGGCATTGATTGCAGGGATATATGTAAAACCAACCACCATATGATGGAAAGTATGCCACAACAGTGCCCTCATGGTATTGTTAACTGTTAGATTGATACTTAATATTTTACCTCTTAGACTTAGTACAGTGTAGTCAAACCTCACTACGCTCAACTCAATAGTGATTGTTAACCTCTAACCTGTGATGAAAGTCAAAGGCAATTGCCTCGGTAAAAAAAAAGAAAGAAAGAAAATAAAAAGAAAATAAAGGATAAACACAACACCATAAGATATAACTAAATCGTAGCCATTAATTGACTATTGAAACAATGACACCAGTAGAAATTGCGAGTCTTTGACTGGTAGTAGTACAGTGCCGACCTACCCCAAAGTGCAACTTTTCAACAGGAAATCCACCGCTGGAGTACGTTCTGTCAAGATCTTAAAGACAAGCCATCCTCCATATTCGATGCTTTCATTTTGGCCGACCCACATTCTAGTAACCATGCTAATGGGATCCGTACCATGTGAACACACTTTTTCTGATTAGAGGTGTCTAAAGCAATGGAACAGAACAACAATGGTCGAGAACAGATTAAGCGGACTAGCATTATTGCACATTCACAGAGGACGTAAATGTTGACCGGGTCAAAATACTAGACAAATTCGATACGGGTAATAGAAGAATTGACACTCTGAGTCTGCACTTGTAAATTACATTGCTGACATTTATAGTATTATATACAGACATAAACATTTCAAATATGGTTTTAAAGTTTGATTAGTATATTTGTTAGATCTTTACTCATGTGACATTTGAAGTTTAATATTTTTGTGTATCACAGTATGTGTAGTATCCATTACTAACCTTGGTCTGTCGGTCGTCAATGTAACCGTACATCTGTCGTAGTTTCTATTCATTCTGCTATCCATTACTAACCTTGGTCTGTCGGTCGTCAATGTAACCGTACATCTGTCGTAGTTTCTATTCATTCTGCTATCCATTACTAACCTTGGTCTGTCGGTCGTCAATGTAACCGTACATCTGTCGTAGTTTCTATTCATTCTGCTATCCATTACTAACCTTGGTCTGTCGGTCGTCAATGTAACCGGCTCTCTCTATCAACTATCAATCTGTCTGAATAAGGGTTATGTTTGAGCCATATATTGAAGATCCCCTGGTGTGTCAATCAACTCTTAAATCATGTAGGAGTGTAAGGAGCATAATGAACATTTTACGGCGATTGACGCATAACTTCATGTATTCTAATGTCAATAATTTAAAAACCCTACATGTGGTTAATTTGCCAAATTCGGATATTAACTATCAAAACGTCAAAATGTTACCCCCCCCAAAAAAAGTCGATAGCTTCTGGGGGACTGTGCTCCAAGACCCCCTGCCTTGGTAAAATTCCAACCCAAGCTATTCCCATGAAAGTACTGTCACTATGCTCAACTCACTAGTGATTGTATACCATTAATCTGTGATGTGAAAACAACACTTCAAAATAATGAAAGTGGAATACACTAGACTTTGGTGTAGTAAATAAATACAATACAAATGATGTGTGTATGTGTCCCATTAACAAGGGTTAAAAGAAAACAAACTGGGATCACATGATATTTATGACAGATTGTTGTATTATAGTTGTGTTTTAGACACAAACAAGTTATATACTGGACTTTGTATACATTCAGTGATAACTGAAATACACCATTCATAAATATTTGATTTGTTTAATTACAGCCAAACAATGGGATGAATTAAACCAATTTGTAGAGACAGTAGGGTAGGATCTGATATTTGATTTGTTTAATTACAGCCAAACAATGGGACGAATTAAACCAGTTTGTAGAGACAGTAGGGTGGGATTTGATATTTGATTTATTTAATTACAGCCAAACAATGGGGCGAATTAAACCAGTTTGTAGAGACAGTAGGATGGGATCTGATATTTGATTTGTTTAATTACAGCCAAACAATGGGACGAATTAAACCAGTTTGTATAGACAGTAGGGTAGGATCTGATATTTGATTTGTTTAATTACAGTCAAACAATGGGACGAATTAAACCAGTTTGTAGAGACAGTAGGGTGGGATCTGATATTTAATTTATTTAATTACAGCCAAACAATGGGACGAATTAAACCAGTTTGTAGAGACAGTAGGGTGGGATCTGATATTTGATTTGTTTAATTACAGCCAAACAATGGGACGAATTAAACCAGTTTGTAGAGACAGTAGGGTGGGATCTGATATTTGATTTGTTTAATTACAGCCAAACAATGGGATGAATTAAACCAGTTTGTAGAGACAGTAGGGTGGGATCTGATATTTGATTTGTTTAATTACAGCCAAACAATGGGACGAATTAAACCAGTTTGTAGAGACAGTAGGGTGGGATCTGATATTTGATTTGTTTAATTACAGCCAAACAATGGGATGAATTAAACCAGTTTGTAGAGACAGTAGGGTGGGATCTGATATTTGATTTGTTTAATTACAGCCAAACAATGGGACGAATTAAACCAGTTTGTAGAGACAGTAGGATGGGATCTGATATTTGATTTGTTTAATTACAGCCAAACAATGAGACGAATTAAACCAGTTTGTAGAGACAGTAGGGTGGGATTTGATATTTGATTTATTTAATTACAGCCAAACAATGGGACGAATTAAACCAGTTGTAGAGACAGTAGGGTGGGATCTGATATTTGATTTGTTTAATTACAGCCAAACAATGGGATGAATTAAACCAGTTTGTAGAGACAGTAGGATGGGATCTGATATTTGATTTGTTTAATTACAGCCAAACAATGGGACGAATTAAACCAGTTTGTAGAGACAGTAGGGTGGGATTTGATATTTGATTTATTTAATTACAGCCAAACAATGGGACGAATTAAACCAGTTGTAGAGACAGTAGGGTGGGATCTGATATTTGATTTGTTTAATTACAGCCAAACAATGGGACGAATTAAACCAGTTTGTAGAGACAGTAGGGTGGGATCTGATATTTGATTTGTTTAATTACAGCCAAACAATGGGATGAATTAAACCAGTTGTAGAGACAGTAGGGTGGGATCTGATATTTGATTTGTTTAATTACAGCCAAACAATGGGATGAATTAAACCAGTTTGTAGAGACAGTAGGATGGGATCTGATATTTGATTTGTTTAATTACAGCCAAACAATGGGATGAATTAAACCAGTTTGTAGAGACAGTAGGATGGGATCTGATATTTGATTTGAACTCCCTTTTTAGAAAGAATGGACTGTGGTTGCCAGATAATGCTAAGTTATTGATGGACTATACCTCACAGAAAGGATACAAAATTGCAGGATGGGAACTAGGAAATGGTAAAATAATTAATTATGTAATTTCATTATAATTACAATTGTAACAGTTAAAATTGACATCTAAGAAATGGTTTAGGGTCAAGCCTTATAATAGATATACTTAAGACTTAGTGATCTTCAGCATTTCCACCATAATTACAAAAACCTACAGAATCCTGCTATTTCACTGTACACTCTTACAAACAAAATGAAAGGAAGCTGTTGAGAACTGTAGACACTGACTGGAGAATAACCTCTTACAAACAATTACTAGAAAAGGAATAGAAACTGAGGGGAATTATGGACCATGATGTGAGATGTCAAAATGTAATGGTGTATAAGAAGATACAAATCTACATGTACACATTTAAAAAGTTTACATAAAGGTAGGTATTTACTAATGAATGATGATACCAAGAAACAACTTTTGTGAAGATATTAAAAAACTATTATTTGTTTTTGTCATTGATAATATGTTTCAGAACCAGATATTTGGAGAAATCTTGGATACCACATAAATGGTTCTAATCATGCCAAGGACTATGGTATACTCCACAGTCTCTTGAACCAGTATCCACAGTGGAAAAATGCTGAAATTATTGGACCTAGTGTTACCATGCTGACTAATCTATATACTTATGAGTACCTTATTGAGTAGGTAAAGAAGAATTGTTTGATGATTTATTTGATCAGTATCATAGTCCCTCTCTTATCAGACATGACTTCTGCAAAGAAAGCATGGCTTCATAAGAGGGATGGCATCTCTTTAATGGGGCAATATACATGTACCGTATTTAGGGTTGTATAATGCACAGGATTTTGCCCAGATTCTTTATTTGGTAGGAGGTGTGCGCATTATAAACAGGAACAATGTGTTTCACTCTTTCCCAGACCGGGAAATCACATGTCCACCATGTTTTTTTTGTTTACTATTGTCAACATGCAAAGTTAAATATTTCTTAAATTGTTTGGACACTATTCCACAAAATAATTAATTGCATCTACTATGTTTTAATTATTGAAGAATTAAAACTGTCTAGTGCAGTTTTGTTTTGTACTTGTAAATATTTACCTTTGATAGATACGAAAATAAACTAAATATAAACTCAAAAGTCCATGCGCATTATAGACACAAACTAGTTTTTTTCTGGAGATTTTCAAGACCAAGAGGGGGTGCGTATTATGCACCAATGCGCATTATGTAACCCTAAATACGGTAGTAGTAATTTACTCATTATTGACTCTGAATTCTGGTCTTATAAGATGGGTTGCCTTTGATGGGAGTGGCCTTATAAGATGGGGATTATTAAAGTAGATAAAAATGAATTGTTTTTGTGATTTATTTTACCAGTTCATTTGTTATTTCTTCAACAAGAAAGGCAACAGATAATTAAAAACATGATACTAAAAGTTATTTTATGATTCAATACATGTAATATATTCAAATTAAAGAGTATCACTTTAATTGCTGTTCTTCATGATCATCTCACATTTTATAAATTATTTGTGTATATGGGTTATTAAGAGTTTTTAGTTACATTGTATATATGATCTGCATGTTATGAAATTGTCAAGCATTCTATTAGCTAATACATATTAACATTAGGACATACTTATTGCTCAAATTATGATCTTCCAAGATGTGATAACATCATATTCATCTGAAGTATGCTATAACTTTAATTTGTTAAAATTTTAATAATACTGAAAAAAATTATACTAGTTGCCAAGTATGCAGATCTACTTTGGAATTATATATATTGCAACAACAAACCCTGTTTGCTCAATAGTCTTTTGTCTTATTATATTTACAATTAAAACACAAAACTTATTTCCATTTGTTGGTTCTCAGATAACATTGTTCCAAGACCTTTGTGCTGTAGCATTACATAATTAAAGGGAGACAATTTCAAGACATGAACTTTGTGTTGTTCGTATGCATAATTAAAGGGAGATAATTTCAAGACATTACCATTGTGTTGTAGTATACATTATCAAAGGGAGACAACATCTTGTCCATTATTTGTACTTTTACGTCAGATGGTACAATCAGAAAATAAATCTTAGTTCACCCGACCTGGCCAAAGGTTCATGTGAGCTCATGCTATCATTTGGCATCTATTGTCTGTTAACATTTCAAAAAGTCTTCTTCTCATCTGAAATATTTGTGGCCAAGTTTACAGAAATATGGCTTAACTCATTTTTAGGTGTCTGCCTTCAATATTGTATCTGAGGATGCATCCAGCCAACCAACATGGCTGCTGTTACTTTAAGTAGAACATAAGGCTAGACACACATACAGAGACTTTTTAGCCACTTTCTCTCCCCCCTCCCAAATTACCTGAAATCTGAACAGTACATTGTAGTTCCATTTTAATGGGAAGTAGGTCATATGTAACAGGTTTTGTCTAAACATGATGGCAAACTAAGTAAGGTTGTTGGAAATATTTGTAATATAACACAAATTTTCTTTTCTTGTAGTTTCCTCGAGACAGCAGGCCCTGGAATAGTAACAAATCCTACTTTTCACCAGTAAGTATAAAACAATTAGATGGTAGAAACATTCACAGAATGGCTTTAAATCTTAGCAACTTAACCGAGACATCTATGATTCATTCTACGATGTTTCAAGCGTAACTGTTCATCTTCTTTGTAACATGCAAATATTTTGCCTTTACAATTTCAAAAATATGCATAATAACTAATTAACAGTGAATTTTTATTTCACTAATGAAATATGTTTGACTTTTATTTCACTGAGAAACCCTCCTTATCTTTGCATCCAATTATTGTTTAATGTTGCATCTTGTAAGTTATAGCTATCTTTTGTAGCTATTATGATGCTGGTGCAAGAATGACTGTTGAAAAATTTATGGACCCTAAACTCCTTGACAACTTACCAACTCAAATAAATATAGCAACAAATACTGCAGGACATCCACCATATGGGAAGTTTTGGCTAGGAGAGACAAGTTCTGCCTATGGAGGTGGTGCTGCTGGACTGTCAGATAGATATTTAGCAGGGTTTATGTAAGTCTGCAATCCTCGAAATGAAAATTTGCATTTACTGATCTGAATCAAATTCTTGAATTTATTTTTATATACATTTTTGTAGTTCTAAATAAAAACTGAAAAATATAACTGGTCAGAACACAGTTTTACTGGTCTTAGGCCGGAGGACCAGTGCTCAATGTGAGGACTGGTTAGCCTTATGATAATCTTGAATGCAATATTTGAAAGACATATTTCATATGTACACTTTTAACATGAAGATTTAAATCTGTCTACCATACAGTCACCCCCATGATAGCTACATTATAATTCAGAAAAGCATCTACCGTTATATACAGCAATATTACCTCCATATATAGCCTGAAAATGTAACAGTTAAACTTGCACTGAATAAGAACAAACTTATATGACAGGAATCTAACTTGCACTGAATGAGAACAAACTTATATGACAGGAATCAATCAGTTGTTTGGACACATGTACATCAATAATCATTTTGTACCCAAGTTATATTTCATGATGATGTTTTATCCAATATGGCCTGCACTGAAGGAGGGACTTTAATATAAGACCTTTTTTATGAGATGGAAAATGACAGTCTGTGTATGTGATAAAATATTTGTTTTTGACCTTGTAGGTGGATGGACAAGTTAGGTATATCTGTCCCAGGCCTGTGCCTCCCCTGGATGCAATATCTGATTTATGAGAGCACCACTCATATATGTGAGCTAACCACCTGTCCCATATATTCGTAATCCAAAATGGCCAGTGCTGAAGGATGGAATTGAATTAAGATGGAAAACTAAAATCTGTGTATGTGATAGAATATTATTATTTTTTGACTTACAGGTGGCTGGACAAGTTAGGTATATCTGCTTCACTTGGAATAAGCACTGTAGTAAGACAAGATTTCTATGGTGGAAATTACGGGCTGATAGATACTAAAACTTTAGATCCTAATCCAGTAAGTATGTTAAATTTTGAAGTCTGTGAACTGTACATCATACTTCTTTATCAGTTTGTTAGGATACTAATAAATGGTTGACACTAGTGTACAACATTATAGCTGGACATTGAAAGTACAGTCAAGTTTCTATGTACATTTTAATGAACAGGCTTCTAATAAGAAATTCCCTTGCAAATTTTTCTATTTGTCATTGAAACAACATTTTTTTTAAGGTTATAGCAAATTTGCCAAACGTACCTAGTGCTCAAGGGACCTAATTTAATCTTTACCTTAAGGTACCACAACACAATTTAAAATACTATTGAAACATGTAGAAATAGTCCACCCTTGTTACTGCCGCTTGTTGGAGCAACCTACATTTTGGCAATAAGTGTGTGTGGCAATATACGGAGAGAAATTAACATATAAACTACAAGATTTTTGGAAATTGTGACTTTGAAATTTGATGGCGATAAGTTAGGATGGTGGTTTAAAGAGGGTTGGTATAACAAGGATACACTGTATTTTTTTTAATAGGGGTCGTCATGGTCGTGGTCGTATGGTAGTTGGATTTACAACTACCAATGCAGTCAGTGCCTATCACCACTAACATGAGTTTGAATCGTACTCAGGTGAGGTGTACTCGATACAACAATATGTGATAAAGTTTGTCAGTGACTTGCGACAGGTCAGTGGTGTTCTCCGGGTACTCCGGTTTCCTCCTCCAACAAAATTAACGTCCACGATATAACTGAAATATTGTTGAAAGTGGCGTTAAGCACCATCAAAGACACAAACTAAATCCTAAATCTATTTTATTGACAGGATTTTTGGTTGTCATACCTGTATAACACATTAGTTGGTAAATCTGTATTTAATGTGACAGTAGAGGACAAATCAGGATATGTTAGAATGTATGCCCATTGTACTAATACAGACAGGTGAGATTTTTACAGTACTCAATATTCTTATAAACGTTTTCTAATATACTGGAACAACTTTTATACTGGGAATATTTTCTTGTAATTAGGAATCTAAAAGATATTAGTATAGATTGCTCAAGTCAGATCTGGGCAATTCTATTTTAGCAACCACCTGCTGGCTTCAATTTGGCAGTCCATATATAGATTTTTTTATATACATTTGTACAATCAAACCTGTATATAAAGGCCACTCAAGGAAACATGAAAATGTGGCCTTTATGGGCAGTTGTCCTTTATATACAGGTTAAAATTATATGCACTATTCATTAATGGAAAAAGTGAGACTGCCCTTTATAGACAGTGATTTGTTATAGAGAGGTACCCTTTAAGGCAGATTTTACTGTACTTTCTATCAATTCATGAAATCATAAGGTCAACAAGAAGAAGTTACATTGTATAATATACCAATAGGAAGCATTGATAAGTTACATTGTATAATATACCAATAGGAAGCATTGATAAGTTACATTGTATAATATACCAATAGGAAGCATTGATAAGTTACATTGTATAATATACCAATAGGAAGCATTGATAAGTTACATTGTATAATATACCAATAGGAAGCATTGATAAGTTACATTGTATAATATAGCAATAGGAAGCATTGATCATCAGCATTGATAAGTTACATTGTATAATATACCAATAGGAAGCATTGATTATCAGCATTGATAAGTTACATTGTATAATATACCAATAGAAAGCATTGATTATCAGCATTGATAAGTTACATTGTATAATATACCAATAGGAAGCATTGATCATCAGCATTGATAAGTTACATTGTATAATATACCAATAGGAAGCATTGATTATCAGCATTGATAAGTTACATTGTATAATATACCAATAGGAAGCATTGATCATCAGCATTGATAAGTTACATTGTATAATATACCAATAGGAAGCATTGATTATCAGCATTGATAAGTTACATTGTATAATATACCAATAGGAAGCATTGATAAGTTACATTGTATAATATACCAATAGGAAGCATTGATCATCAGCATTGATAAGTTACATTGTATAATATACCAATAGGAAGCATTGATTATCAGCATTGATAAGTTACATTGTATAATATACCAATAGGAAGCATTGATTATCAGCATTGATAAGTTACATTGTATAATATACCAATAGGAAGCATTGATCATCAGCATTGATAAGTTACATTGTATAATATACCAATAGGAAGCATTGATTATCAGCATTGATAAGTTACATTGTATAATATACCAATAGGAAGCATTGATCATCAGCATTGATAAGTTACATTGTATAATATACCAATAGGAAGCATTGATAAGTTACATTGTATAATATACCAATAGGAAGCATTGATAAGTTACATTGTATAATATACCAATAGGAAGCATTGATCATCAGCATTGATAAGTTACATTGTATAATATACCAATAGGAAGCATTGATTATCAGCATTGATAAGTTACATTGTATAATATACCAATAGGAAGCATTGATAAGTTACATTGTATAATATACCAATAGGAAGCATTGATTATCAGCATTGATAAGTTACATTGTATAATATACCAATAGGAAGCATTGATCATCAGCATTGATAAGTTACATTGTATAATATACCAATAGGAAGCAGTGATAAGTTACATTGTATAATATACCAATAGGAAGCATTGATTATCAGCATTGATAAGTTACATTGTATAATATACCAATAGGAAATATTGTCCATCAGCATTGATAAGTTACATTGTATAATATACCAATAGGAAGCATTGATTATCAGCATTGATAAGTTACATTGTATAATATACCAATAGGAAGCATTGATCATTAGCATTGATAAGTTACATTGTATAATATACCAATAGGAAGCATTGATAAGTTACATTGTATAATATACCAATAGGAAATATTGTCCATCAGCATTGATAAGAATAACCAGCCTTTTAAGACATTTAGGACTCATGTCTTCTTAATGTTACTTTCACATCTTATATATGGTATATGAAATATCCTTATTTGAACTCCCAAATTTCCAACTTATTGGCAAATATATGGTATGAAATTTTTCAGAAGTCCCGTTTTAAACTTAGTTGCTTTTCAACTTAATTTACTCCTCTTATCTCAAATTTCGGGTATCTCGAAGTAGCTTTTCAGTCCCAAATATTCAAATCCATTCAAATTATGTTCGTTTTGTCAAAATATAAATTAAATCAATTAACAAACCTGTCCAGGTGTCAACAGCATGGCCTTCGGGGTATATTATTTTTCTCTGAATATAGCTGAAAATTGCTCGCTGGACATTAAACACCAATCAATCAATCAATCAATCATATATTATTTTTCTGAATTTGCCTATTTATAAGAAAGGCATTGTTTTAAAAAATGGAATCTACAATATTCATGGTTATCCTCAGATTATTTTTCATTAATTTTGCAGACCTAATTAGATAAGAAGTGTAATCGTTTATAGGATACCATACGATAGTTATTACTTTTTTTACTATTGTTTCCTGTTTTTTTCCAGATCTATTTATAAACCAGGAAGTTTAACATTTTATGGTATGAATCTAAAAGAAGAACCCACTACTGTTATTTTCCCCCAGTTTAAACAAGGTGTAGTACTACATGTTTATATGTTACAGCCTGTTGGGAAAGACAGCTTAAAATCAAAGTAAGTTCAATGTTTTACCGGTATAATGTGCTCTTAATATATGATATGTTGTAGTGCCACATTATGTATTGCATCATTTTTCATTTGCAAGGATGGCATATTATGAGGTAGATCTGCACTAAATTAGATATCTGCACTTTTATGGACGTCAACTACGGTAATGTTTTGAGGTAAACAATTTGTTTAAATATAATTTGCAGCTTAGAATAATGTTTGCATAATTGATCAACTGACACATTTGAATTGATTGTTAGCTCACCTGACCAAAGATAATACAAGCTTTTGTCAGCACTTGGCATCCATCATCTATTTGTTCAACAGTCTCTAAACTTTTCGTGTCCTCTGAAACCACTAATACTTTCCAGGAATGGTGTTTGTGTGGTCCTCTACATCTCAGGAAAAAACATGGTCCCCTTGGGCAACTCTTGTTTTTGTTTCTTGAGAAAAAAAGATCCAAAATGTAAACTTAGGTTTCAGGCTTTAATACCCCCTGTCTTTGGACCTATTCATATTTTAATACAATGTTGATATGTACAACATTAAGTCTGATGAATATAACTATCAACTTGATTAAAACATGGCTGTCATATATATGTATGGAAAGGTTATTGAGAGTAGTAATATTTTATATTAATTAAAAACACATTGGGTTCAGTTGTGAAGCCAAAAGGGCCACAAAAGAGAAAATTCAATACCTATTTGTAAATCAGGTGAGCAATACAATACCCCTGGGAGCCTCTGGTTTTAGAAATCACGAGAACAAACACAAAACTGGTAGTGGAAAATAAATTGAAAATAAATGACTATTATGTACATATGGTTTAGCGTTGTCCAGAATGGCCAAAAGTAAAAGGACAAAAAGATAAACAATGCTCGACAGAACACTACACAGAAAACTTAATATTGAAAAACTCCAACCCCACTAAAAACTGGGAGTGAACTCAGGTACTGTGGAGGATTAGTAGTTTCTACTCCTTGTGTGGCACCCTTGGTGTTACTCATGAAAATATAGTTTTATTATATATTTGAGATTAAGTGTCTATATCTACAACAACCATATTCTGATTGTTTAGATAACCATAGCTACAAACCTTGTCATGATCATGATTCTAGAGAAAAGTTGTCACTCAACTCATGCTTTTCTACAGCTGTACAAGCATGTTGATAAAACAACCATTATTTCTTATATATCTTTTACAGATCTGTTGCACTGAATGGTAAAACTCTGAAATTGAATCCAGACTACACACTACCAAACATGTTTACTCCAGTAATTGTCTCTGATAATTATACATTCCCACAGCAGTCATTTGGGTTTATAGTCATACCAGATGTTAATGCTTTATCATGTGACACAAAGAAATGAATTATTACAATGCTTGTTGTACAAGATGGAAGAGCCAACCAGCAATATATTATACAAGAATATCTGTAAAAGTTGTCTTCAAGACAGTAATGTTTGAATGGTCAAGCTAGAATGATAATCTGCTCTAAATTTTATTTCTTATTAGTCAGAATTATATAATACAGAAAGGTCTACTTAAGTAAATGATGGATGGATTTATCTAATCAATGTCAGCTAATCTACTAATTAGATTCTTGACTTTTTCTACAACAAAATATCTGGGTTTTTTTACTATTAATAGATTGAACATTATGTAAAATGAATAATTTATTAGTTCCAAGCTTTCACAGTTTTCAAAGTTTACTTTCATTATGACATTTTTACATATGGGATTGACTTTGTAATCTTAAAAATTGCATAATATTTTATACTAAAGAATACTCTTAGTTTATAACACATACACTTTTACTTATAGAAATCCTCATCTTTTTATGAAAAGATCATAACACTTCAATTGTGGCTGTCACAATTCCACTAAGCAAAGCAGATATTTTTTTCTGTTACTATAACAAAGTTCTTATTATCTATATATAGCTTTGTCTGAGTGATAACTGTTTTAGTTTGTTATAAATATTATACATCTTTAAAAAGTATAATAAGTCACTATACTCTGTGTCACATGAACCGATTTTCTAAAATATGGTCTCATTTTTTATCTGCCCATACACTACCTTTTTTGTTATTGAAAATTTAATGCACTACTTCATTTCAAGGTAAATGTTCATATTTTAGATTCTCTCATAATGATTTAAATGAATAAATACGTCCTTGACTTTGTCTATGGAGATTTAACACTAAGTGATTGTCATCTTTTTTTTTCTAATTTTACCTCTAGAGATGTTTACTTCACTTCATCAATTTTACTTCTATATTTGAATAGCAACTTTTTGTTTATATTTAATTGAATATCACAAATGTCTTTACATCGTCTGCTTATATTTTTGTTGAAGTTATACTTACTACAAATGTAGTTGACATTAAGAAGAATTGTGAGGATAGCCAATTGAATGCTCCAAGGTTACACTTCTGGTCAAAACAATGGTTGGGTTGTGAAAAGCCAATGTTAAATTTCTGTAGACACATGAATAAATCCTAAAATGTAAAATCACTCAAATGAAGGGTGCATCATTATTAAAATTAAGTTTTACCATAATTCTATCTGTCATATATACTTTAGTTTGACACACATGGTAGTAAGTTTCATTCCCATCCTCCTCCAGCCGTTTTAGCTGACCTTTGAATGGGTAACACAGTGTATAATCATGATTAACAATTACATATTAAATTGTAATCAGAGATGCTATAATTTTATAAATTGCCATCATGCAGCATGTTTCATTAATATTCACATTTTTTCCTCTGAAACTTTTAGGCCAAATTAAACCAGTCTTGGGTTGGATGATCCCCTTTATCATCAAAGAGTATATTCTGCATACCCACCTTCATTCCAAACTTGTTTCTTAATGATTCTGATGTTAAGACACTTATGTCGTGATCAAAAACATTATTTAAATTTAAAAGAAAGTAGTTCTATAGATATATTTTTTTATACAAAACAGTTATCTCCCCATTATGTTTTATCCATGTCAGTGCATCCTGCCTTTTGGTTTCCGCTCAATAACTCGAATAAAGTTCCCCATAAGTAAATCAATTTGAAATGTATACACAATGTCAGGGGTGGAAGGCTTACTGTATTTTGGATTTTGACCACTTTTTTCGTTCTGGAGTTATATCCCTTGTGGACACATTCTTAATTTTTTAATATATGTATGCAAATGTTTGTGGTTGCAAGAAATAAAAATTCAATGGATGTGAATCCATAAAATCATGCGTTTCCAGATGTTATGAAAAAATCAGATATTAACATTTTTTTTGGTGTTTTTAATTTCTTAGATTGATCAACTAAAATCAATATCATATAAATAACAAAGATTTCATAGTATTTAATTTGTTCAACAATTGTCTGCCTGTTATTTTTAAGTGTTTCAAGGTGCAATTAAGCCTGTTATATTTAATACCTCAACTCAATAGCTTACTTAGTCATTTATTAAAGAGGATGTCATTAAAGTTACCCTGCAGAAGCTCCTAATCAGCAATTATTTGTTAGTAGTTGTTGTTTGTAGCAAGACACAATTTTCTTATGTTATCCATTGTCTCCCCTTGTACTTGTGAAGTTTACGTTTATGGTGTTTAATGCCACTTTTAACAATACGTCAGTTTTATTGGTGGAGGAAACACAGAGAAGACCACTGTACTTGTGATAATTCAAAGATCTGTCCATAAGTACCTCCCCAAGGGATCATATAATATTGTTTGTAAACTTTTTTCAGCATGAATGTAGCTGCAATAATCTCACTTGACTGTAAACTGCAATCAATCAATCAAACGTTATGGTAATCTCTAGTTGTGTTTTACATATATTCAAGAATTTATTTGAAATCCAAGTACCGGTAACCATGTCAGTTTTGAATCCTTTCCAATCTTTGTCATTGTAATCATTTATTTAGATGTGTTGGATTTTTATGTACTGTTTAATTTTGTATTATAGTCTGGGTTTTGTTAATAAAATACATATTTACTTACAATTTCATTGAAAAAGTGTTATTTTTTATTTTGTTTATAAAGCATAATTTTGTATGTATTTTTGTTCTGTAAAAATTTTAATAAAAGAAATTTTTATTTACAATTTAATAATTTTCTGTTGTTAATTGTCCTGTGCTCTGTTTATATTATTTTTAATTGTTGTCAGCTAGACATTATTCTTCATGATTATTGTATCATCTTTTTCCTAGTCCACATGACCTATTGTCATCACTTTTCATCCATCATCGACATTTTTGTAAGAATACTCATTGGGTGGTAATTTACATAGTTTGGGTTTTCCATGGTGATTTGAGAATTAACATGGCTATCAGGGCCAAGTATCTGTTTTAATAGGCTGAATTTTCAAAAGGCTCAGACGAACCAATGGAATTGTTACATGATAGGAATACATGTATTCAGCACAATTGGAAATCTAAGATGGTGAAAATAAATATAACCTTCATATTAGAAAATACAATTTGAATGATCTAATACTGTACACAAGTGATCAGTGATCCTTCACAAAGTTTAATGTTTATTGCGAGCATTACCACATGTCATACATTAACATAGGGTCTGGTTATTGCTGTTTAAAGGAGGGGTCTTTGTGGTCGTGATCGTATGGTAGTTGGATTTACAACTACCTGTGTAATTAGTGCTATCACCACTAACCTTGAGAGTTAGAACCCTGTTCATGGCTAGCTGTACTTGATACAGCATTATGTGATAAAGTTTGTCAATTACTTACAACAGGTCAGTGGTTTTCTCTGGGTACTCTGATTTCCTCCACTAATAAAACTGACCGCCATGATATAACTGAAATATTGTTGAAAGTGGTGTTAAACAGCAAAAACCTAAACCTTAAACCTTGGTGTTATAAGGAACTGACCAATGAAACCCCTGGCCTTCGGCAAGTGTACTTAACACTTTAAGTGGGTAACTGGGCTTAAACTCACATTAGTTTTGTTATGCTTGTGATCAGATGTTAACTGCCTTAACCATTCTGCCACTCATAAGACCAAAGATAATTGCATTCCTTTAATTTCAGTAGACCTTACCATAAAGACACGGAAATATAAAGGAGTTTTCTCCCTTTTATTTTTTGTTGCTGCATCATATGAATCCTACTATAAAGATTGTCATCAGTGGTTATTTATATCTTTACAGTAGTTCCAGTACATGTATAAGATTTGATTTTCTCTCACTGAACTGATGATAACCCTCCTTTAACTTGAATGTTTTTCAAAGGGACATAATAAATTTTTGTCGACAATATTGATATTCTCATGATTTAAATATCATGTTTGAGTGAGTGAGTGCTTGTTTAATGCCAAATGAGCAATTTTTCATGTACATGTATATCATGGAAAGAGTTACATTTCGACGAGATGATGATAAAGTCCACTTTGTACTAGACAAACATGTTCAGTTGGATTTTTATATTGCTAGCTCACTAAAACAACAATCTACAGGTAGACATATCACTCCACTCAGATACATTATTCTGATTCTGAGCCAACCAGTCTTTGTTCTTGCTACTTAATGCTGCATGCTCTGTGGAGAAGAGCAAATAACAATTTTATAGTCTTTGGTTTAACCCTCAAACCAATTCAAGGTCAGCATGTTAGCCACTACTGATGTAGTCAGTATGATCTTTGAAAACTTGTTACTATGGAGATCTGTTCATTACAGTGCATTATAAATTACTTTGAAAGAAAACTAAATATAGTACAGGTGAAAATTTTAATATAACAATTGCATATTTATGTAGTTGCATTGCTAAAATTTCATATAAAATGATAATAAATACCAGGTATACTTCAGGCTATTGGTTAGATTACAATTTAAACAGCTATTGAGCAAATTTATACTTCATTGCAACAATCATGTGATTGTCATACAAACTTCACATGATGACATAGGAAATGTCATGAAAGATATTCAATATTAGTTCTTGTATCTATTAACATTATACAATTAATGACTTTCCATAAGGTGGACACTGTGATTTATCAACCCCGAGGAAGTGATTGATAAATCAGTGTCCACCAAAATGAAAAGTCATCAATTGTTTTATTAAATGACACATTCTAAGTGTAATTTTGGGGTGAAAATTGTGAATTGTTGCTGTTTCTTAGACATTTCCATTTATTCTTTTTTATATGTAGCTGCTTCAAACCAACAAACACCAGTTTTTAAAGCTTGACATTTCTAATGCTTCAAAACAATAAAATTGATTAAGAAAAAACGAATACAATTTCAAATTTTAGCAAATAAAATATCACAGTTTCGGTAACACTTTTAAATAATTTTTAAAGAACATAGGTAAGTATAATTAATTTATGTTGTAGTCTATGGTAATGTTAGAACAATTATTGAACACAGGAAATTGCATTTGCGGTCTTTCAAATGCTGCATCATCAACTGCAGCAAAACGTGTCTTAACTTCCGGTTCTACTGACGAAGCTGCTTCGTTCATTTTTGTTTACTAACAGTCGTCTGCTGATTACTGAAGTTCGTTAGCAAGACCGCCTCTGATTGGTTGAGGTTCAAAATGTCGGCCAATCAAATTTATCGATATTAATCAGTCTACTGGTTTTCCCCTGTTACTATATTTGGGTACGTACTAACTGCGACATCGAGATTTATTAACCTCACACGCAAAATTGCACGGTGGACATGTAGTTCTGTTAGAGGAAGCAATGAACCTTCTAAACCAATCAGAATTAAGAAAATTCATAGTCATTTAATAAATTAATTTAATGTATGTCAGGTATGTTAAAAAACCATCATGCAAATTTGAGGAACATTCATTTTTGGAAGTATATATGAGCACATAAACATATTATTCAAGTTACAAAAATATATAAATGCAAAAAGCTACTGCTTCTCTGAATAATACAAACAATTAAATATCATTATAAGTTAGAATTGGTGGTCTTTCTAACCCAGGATTTAATAATCTGATGTGCTATCGCCTGTTCTGGAGGAACAAAGATTCCTTCTGGATGCTGTCTTGTCAGCATCTGTACCAGTTCTGGACGTCTAAACCAACGAGCATCCTCTAGCTCATCTTCATCTATCTGTGTAATATAAAATGAAAGGTTAGACACTTAATTACCTTGATACAGTTTTTCTTTTCATTTTATACAGATCTACGAAGGATATTTTCTACAAATTAGATAGATCAATGAAAAGAATTAGTTCAATTTTTTTTCACTGAAGATATAAATATCTTATTTTAGAAAAGGACAAATCTTATTTTGTAAAAAGAACACTCTTATTTAAAAAAAAAAAGTTCTCGACTGATATCATCAAAATGTATTATTTTGTGTGAAAAATCCATATTGCAGGTGAACTTTTTTATAATTGATTAAATAAACATTAATTATTGCCCCCTGAAAGGCCCCCTTAATCTGATTACCTGATTAGGTGTAGTTTTAGTCAATAGTTGTTCACATCGTTGAAGTATAACTTAGCAGTGTAATGTTGTTATTCCACTCATATGATCATTAAAGGATAACTTAGTTGTGAAATATATACCTACACATGTATATCACTCACATTACCAATTTCTTTCCACGTGATTTTAAAAAGTGAAACTCCTTGTGCATGCATATTTGGTAAAAGAAATTTTAATGCTTGTGCCTTACCATTTTCCAGCTGTATATCTAGGTCGAGTATATGCTCTCCTAATTATAAATTATCAATCTTACATTCAATAATAATTTGTGGACAGTGTGGATTCAGAGATGATTATTTTTTAAACATTTGTCCTTTAGGTCCTTTTAAACTTTTCATTCAGCGGTGGCTATTCTCTGATAACTGATCAACATAAAAAATACAAATTCATGGAGGACCATTTACCATAATTACGATTCGCAACAAAAACTTGTACATTTGAGGAGAATCATCCAAGGAAAAAAAACTTTAAAGATATTGGACTTACTACAATATATTCAGTTTCCATTGGCATTACCCAATTAACATTCTATGTTTTATACAAAGAACAATGGGTTAGGGTTATGGTGTTTAATGCCACTTTCAACAATATTTCATACAAAGAACAATGATTGCATCTAACAACATCAATATTAAAAATAACAAACAGTGACTAATTAAAGTACAGTTTTAACATTATTTCATTTTCCATGTATACTGAGTGAACATTGTTTAACTCTAAATGAACAATTTTAATGCAATTGGTGCTGTACAACACATAATGTAGCATATCTATTGCTATTTATTGAGAAGAAGTTTCTTAATTCCTCCCTTTTTAAGTCTCAGGAATGCCCCCCTCCTATACAGATCAATAGTAAATATTTTACAATTTCCAAATGAGTTTTTCCACCTATCTGCATGGGATAAAAACAATGCATTAGGTTAGATTAAAATTACATGTACCTTTAAGTTTTCAGTAGTAGCATATGCCAGACAGCCAAGCATAAGTGATGCAGGAAATGGCCATGGCTGGCTAGAGTGGTAATCAACACGTCCAACAGTAATACCTGACTCTTCTTGAACCTCACGTCTACATGTATCTTCTATAGTTTCTCCTGAAATTCAAAGTAAAATCTATAGATATTTAAATCTTTCTTTGAGTAAAGGGACTATCATGGCCATGATCGTATGGTAGTTGGATTTACAACTACCACCTGTGTAATCAGTGCCTATCACCACTAAAGTTGTGAGTTTGAGGTATACCCGATACAACTTTATGTGATAAAGTTTGTCAGTGACTTGTGACATGTCGGTGGTTTTACCCGGGTACTCCGGTTTCCTCCATCAATAAAGCTAGCCACCACGATATAACTGAAATATAGTTAAAAGTGGCATTAAATACTATAAATCCAAACCCTTCTTTGAATAAAATGCCCTTTTTTTCTTTTTATAATGTTAAAAGATATCAACAACAAAGACTAAAGTCAGTATATCATACAGCTGCGGGAAATATTACCAATATTTAATATTCATTGACTGCTGAAATATATTTAGAACACTACAACTAAAAGGTCAAGGTTGAAGGAGCACGGGCATAAAATAGTCTGTCGCACACATATTCTTCTAAACTTGCATAAATAAGAGTTGGATGGACTGAAGAGAGAAGGTTTAACCACAAACTATTATAAACATCATTGATGTATATATGAAATGTATATGATTGCATTCTTTATTTGTAATACAAGAATGTATTTCTTAAAAATAATTACTGAAGAAACCTGAAAAAGATGTTAAAACAGAAATAAAATATGAATGATATAATATTCGTTATTTTACTGAAATATACCTGGTTCCATAAATCCAGCTAAACAGGAGTACATCTTGGGTGGAAACCTTTTCCCTCTGCCTAACAGACATTTCTTACCATCAGGGGAGATAACCAGCATGATAACAGATGGGTCAGTTCTGGGATAGCATGTGTTGTGGATTCCTGAAATTGTTGATTCATTATATAAACTTGAGGCTGAGCACTGAGCTGAGCCTGTGTCGCTCACCTTTCATTCTGCTTTGAGGAAACTTAATACAGAACCTTCCATAGGTACAAAATGTACTTCCCACCAAATATCGGTTCATTTTGGCAAAGCAGTTTCAGAGAAGAAGATTTTTAGAAATCGACCAATCTAAAACAAGAATTGCCTGTGGCAGCCATGTTTGTTAATGGATCAAAACGAAAAGAGCAATCTCTATACTCTATAAAGGACCTTCCATCGATGCTTACCAAATTTCGTATCATTTGGCCAAGCAGTTTCAGAGGAAAAGCTGCTTTAGAAATCGACCAATAAAGAATTGCCTATGACGACCATGTTTGTTAACGGATCAAAATGGAATGAGCAATTCCCATAGAGGACCTTCCATAGATGCTTCCTACCCCATTTCGGTCCATTTGGCCAAGCTGTTTCAGAGTAGAAGATTTTTAGAAATCGACCAATCAGAAACAAGAATTACCTCTGGCGGCCATGTTTATTAATGGATCGGGACAAAATGAGCATTCTTTATAGAGAACCTTCCATAGATACTTCCTACCAAGTTTCGGTTCATTTGGCAATGCGGTTTCAGAGGAAAAGATTTTTAGAAATCGACCAATTAGAAACAAGAATTGCCTATGGCAGCCATATTTGTAAATGGATCGGGACGAAATGAGCAATATTAATAGAGGACCTCCCATAGATGCATCCTACCAAATTTTCGGTTCATTTGGCAAAGCGGTTTCAGAGGAGATTTTTTTTTTAAATCGGCCAATCAGAAACAAGAATTGCCTATGGTGGCCATGTTTGTTGATGGATCCGGACAAAATGAGCAATCTTTAGAGAGGACCTTCCATAGATGCTTCCTACCAAGTTTCTCTTCATTTGGCTGAGCAGTTTCAGAGGAGAAGATTAAAATGTGAAAAGTTAATGGACGACAAGTGATGGCAAAAGCTCACATTGCCTTTGGCAGAAAGATTCAATTGTCATGATTATGTGCATCAACAACCATTTCAGGTGTGAACAATAAAGTACAATGAATATCACATCAAAATGACAGCTACTCAAATGTATCTCAATCTAATATCTTTAAGAGATACAGCAAAGCGAATCTTGAAAAACTGGAATCCTGAATAAACTGAGCTTTAAATGAAGTAAAAAGGTAGGACCTATTTGTTAATTTAGCCTGTATAAATCAAATGCTTGTCTATTCTGAACACAAAAGCTGGTCCCAAGGGGGTACAGTTAAGACATGTTTCACTGTATATAGAAATTCTACATAGCATTGCAATTAAATATTAATTGTATTTAATTAAGTGACCACCTGACCAACTCATTTTTTAACATTAGACAAGTTTTACTGTTATGTTTTTACCTTTATTTGTTTTACAGTCTTTATTATTACAACTTCGTTTATGGCCACCTTCTGTTACAGTGGTAGAACTACCACATGTGGCACAAAATTTGTATCTGTCCAACCAATCCAGCATTGTACGAGCTTCAGCAAGAATTCCTGCTTCTGAAGGTTCCAATGCCATAGTTCCAGGTAACGCAGGTATTAAAGTTCCATTAGGATTCATTTTCAGTAACTCTTCTTCATTTGGAACATCTATAGCAAATACTGCCTGCTCATCCATCTCTTTATCGCTATTGTTTAATCCAAGAAAAACAATCAAATTTTCATCATTTACAAATGACTTTACGTCACTATAACTCAATTTAATAAGTTCACATTTCCATTTTTTATCGGGTGTTGATAAAACAAAAGGTTGTAGCTCAGAGAATGCTATATATTGTGTAGAGTTCTCTCTCATTATGTTGTCCAACCAATTACTATCTTTCCGTTTCTCAGCACACCGACTTAAAGGATTGTAGGAAAAGAAGTTCCGTAACTGTTTGTCTGGGTTGTCCTGCTTCACATATTCCATTATTAAACTGGTTGCTTCTGACTGGTCCCAAAACTGTGCAATATCTAAAGCTGACTGTCCTGTTTTATTTACTAAATTTACATCACAACTGCAAATTAAAATTAAATATTAAAAAAAAAGTGATATTTTTTACATAAGAAACCAGATTACTGTACATACCTTAGACTTCTAATAATCCACAAAGTATGATGACTACAATAAGTTACCAAGACAACCTCAGCTGTACAAAATGAGTGTGAACCTAATAATCTGTATTTGTCACTGAACAATTATGAATATATGCATTGTATCAAAATACTGAGGTACAGCCTAGTCTAGTCATAGTCTAGGAAGTCTTCAACTAAAACATTGTATAGCACTAACCTTTAGATTTCGTATATATTTTTTATTTATATAGTCTGATCCTTTGGAACCACATGTTCTATGGTTCAGTGTATTCAAATGCTATTTGAATTGACCTTTGTCACCATATTTTTAATTTAACTACCGCAGAGGACATAAATTTACTCCCTTATGTCCTTTTAGGAAGGTCAGAATTATAAGGTCATTCATTAAATTGTCAAATGTGAGTTATTTATTACTCTACAAATTTAACCGCATCGATGGTGTAATGGTTAGCGTGCTGGTTGGCATGGAATCAGAAAAATGTGTCCAAGTGGAGTGACATGTCTATCTGCAGACTATTGTTTTAGTGAGCTAGCACTATAAAAATACAACTAAGCGTGTTGGTCTAGTACAAAACGGTCATCATCTCATTTAATAATTTGTTCTCGCCATGATATAGCTGAGAAATAGCTAAAAAAGTTGTAAATCCAACTACTATATGATTACAACCATGATGGCCCCCTATCAAATTTAAAGGTTATGCCAGAAATCGGATACGGTTACTTACGCCAATGGGGTAAATTTATTACATGAAGTGAAGAAACCAATTTACCCTTGCTCTAAGAAAATTTTGATAGCATTGATGTGACCATATCTAGTAGCTAACATTAATCCTGTCCAACCATTTTCATTTCTTTGATCAACTTTCACTGTAGCTAAAATAAAAACAAAAGCACTATAGTAAACATGTATAAATCTACATCAAGAAGATGTTTATAATTGTTTTACATCATGAATTATATGTATAAATCTACATCAAGAAGATGTTTATAATTGTTTTACATCATGAATTATATGTATAAATCTACATCAAGAAGATGTTTATAATTGTTTTACGTCATGAATTACCGGTACATGTATGAATCTACATCAAAAGTTGTTTATAATTGTTTTATGTCATGAATTACATGTATAAATCTACATCAATAAGATGTTTATAAATTTGTTTTACATCATGAATTAGTACTAGGTATCCTGTTAACCTGATACCAGCATAAGGGAATATAAAAATTTAATAAAGTCAGGTTTCAACTTTAACAGCTTCTAAATACATTATCTAAGAAAAGAAATGGACCACTGCATGTATTTTTAACTACAGATTTATAAAATGAATATTCAGTTTTTTAAACAATTTATTGTAACTTCATGTATAATATTTGGTTGCTATGGCAAGTAAATTAATATGTGTACCTTTTAAAAGATGATTTATTTCCTCTGTGTTCCCATTTGCTGCAGAATCAAAGAATCTTTCCTCAAATGGTTTCTTGTAATCCTCTGGTCCTGTTTTTGAGCTCATTACTGAGAATTGTCTGAAAATAGAATACATTTATTGTCTCAGCTGCAATACACAACACAAATACAAGATCTGATAGAGTAATAGCATGTACTCTCACTTCATATATGTTACTATCCATGCATAGGGTAGTTCGCCTCTAAGTCAGACATTTCCCTGATGTCAGACATCTTTGTTGATCAGCTAGTTCAGGTCATTTCAAGATGCTTAATTATTTTGCATCCAAAAGATAAAGTTACGACAGATGTACTGGTCGAGGACCAATTATCGCCAACTTGCACGTTACTCGCGAGCACTCGTGACTTTTCGTACCATTTTTTGCAGACGACAATAATAAATGGTGACAAAGCAGACAACAAAATCCTACATTTGTTCTTGGCTAATTCAAATGAAATCAGGTAAAACCCCAATCAGGGTCAACATTTGTGAAATTCTCATTCATTGCATTGGGGCGACACCTAGCGGAGATGCCAGTCGCTATTATTAACAGACAAATATAGCAGATTGGTGTTCTAAAGATCGCAAAATACTGGTGACACCTTCATTTTTTGTGGTAAGGCCATTTCTTTTAACTTCACTGCTGATTTATATATCTTTTCCCAGGTCTAGGACAACCCCCCCCCCAGACAAAAGCCCCCAACAAAAAGCCCCCCAATAATGAAAAGTATAAGTTAATGATTTTTTGTGTCACATGTATATGTTTTTCTGTGTCTTTGTTTAACTGTTCGGATATGTAAAATTTTCTTTGTATCTTATAACATGATTCAAGACTTTTTTTTAAACCTCTGTATTTTAATTCCTTGTACATCTGTATTTTACCTCAAACCATATTAATATTTGTATCTTTGCACACATTTTGGACTTCTTGTACTGCTATTTATGGGTTAACATTATTTTTGAATACCATTTTTCATAATAAGTTATTTTTGGAACATGAAGCTATCATAAACAATTGAAGTATTTGTTTAAAAATTATAATAACCCTCATCAAAGAAAGTAAAAACAAAAATAAAGTTGTTTTATCTTAAAAAAAATCATAGTATATCAAACAAGATGAGAAAATAACTCACTCATTACTTTTAATAAGATCAAATGTTAAAAGGGTAATTATCAATTGTTTATCAATGAAAACAATTCCTGCTTAACTTTACCTTATTAGTTTCAATTTAAACAATTAAGCAGTGTTTTTTTTTATTTACACTTTATAAATGAACATAATGTAACATGTCAAAACTTTCCATTAATTTATTTTTGAGTTATCTCTCTTTTTATATTAAGATATCATTCACTTCATTATATTCACATAGTAATTACAGGTAAATAGTACTCACTATAAATTAACAACTGAGACAGGTGTACATGTATTTGTGTCTCAGCATTTTTGGACAAAGAGATTTGAATAAGAATTCTTTTGGAAAGAAATAAGGTTGGTTTATTTTGTTGTATTTATTATGATTTTTATATAATGGTTTTATATAAAAGTGTTCCATAGAATATGGAAGGAAAAATAACAAAAATATGATTTGTACATGTAAATATTATATAACATTATCTTCAGTTGAACTTTTTAAAGTTTTGTAAATGCAAAGATTATGTTTACAACTTGGTACCATTAATTTAATGTTATTATCAAATTTGAAGTTTTGATTTATTGTAACAGTTGATAAAGATTTTTGAGAAAAGTTTATATTATGAAAGCTGTATTTTATATTTCAATTATGAAAGTTTCCAATTAAGTCAATATTGTTCACAGGTAGATCTATGTGTTATTCCAATTAGGAAGATGTTGTTTTGGCTGTGAATTTTGTCTACCATTTCCTTATTTAGGGTATGTATATTAAATTGTATTTTTGTATCACTTGATTGATATCATGATAATGTGTAGTTAATTTTTGATATTTCTAATTGAAACATGATCAATTATTCATAAACAAATGTTTATTACTTTTGAAGACTTTCTCTTAATTCATACTTTGATTGGGAATAGTTTTATTTATTGTAATATCTAGAAAGGGAGATAATCAGGTTATTGTAGTTTGTCAGTATAAAGTTTAAAATTATTGTGAATTAGTAAATTTGAATTTATTATCTGGATTTTCAATTGACTTATGATGTTTTATGTTTTCTATTTTTTTCTACAAATATTGCATATTCAGCATTGCTAATTTAGATACAATTTATGTGAAATTTATGTGTCTATTAATGTGGTTATTTCAATATATATACAATGAGTGAACAATAAATTCATCATGAACCTGATATTTGTATTTTCGTAAGCCAATTGGTCGTTTTCGGAGGTTACAAAAACAATGAACAAAATGTGGAAAAATATAATTTTAAAGTATTTTTTTGGTATTAATTCTTTAAGATATCTTTTAATATCACCATCAATATAAAACAAATGTAATATGATTCTATGATTATTTCATTATTGGGGGGCTTTTGTCCTAGGAGGGCTTTTGTCCTGTTCCCTCTTTTCCCACATCTAAAAAGATGGCAATAATTGGTACTCTTCCCTCCCGATTCAGTGACAAAAATCAACAACTTTACAAAGGGTCCCTGATACGAGCATGCGCATAAAAATTATTTATATTTCCATCCAAGGTAAGTCGATTTGGCAACATTCAAAATTATGAGTCACTTGAAGGGGTGTATTGGACCCCGTAGAAATAATCTGACAAAAGCAAGAAAAAAATGGTGATAATTGGTCCTTGACCAGTAACTAAATCTAAATGTAGCATCATCTATCATTAGTAAATGTACATGTCTGTATGATTTATAGTGCTCCTGAAAAGGGGGGGATATTTGGAGCATAAAATTTGCCTTTGGCTTGAACATCATGTCTGACATAAGAACTCATTGATCAGTCTTTATTATTTTATCCTCGATACAAATATAAAATGGGTTCAAATTAAAGTTTAATGTTCGACAGTCATCTGTCAAAAGAATTGGGAAACATGGCAGCGGTGGTATTTTTCTTGTCAAGATAGGTCGGCAAAATTGTGGTTTTGTCAGTAAGGTAAGTTGGAGTTGTCTTTCTTTTCACACTGAATCGATGACGTGACCTTAAAGAACATGTGATGCATGTTGACCTTTACCTGTTGTCTGCTTTTACTTTCATTTTTGGATGTAAACAAAGATGGGACATAAAGGAAAAGAGTTATCTATTGCCAAGAAAAATGCCATCGTAGCTTTACGTGAGGCTGATATCAATCCTTTGCAAATATCCAGGATATGTGGGAAGCCTAAGTCTACAGTTTACAACTTTTTGAGGCGATATGATGAACAGGAAACACTTGAAAACCGACGTCGAAGTGGAAGACCAAAGTCACTGACAGAGCAGGATAAAAGGCAACTTTTTCGCCTTGTAAGAGAAAATCGTAGGAGAAGTTTAACGGAAATTACATACATTTTGAGTGAAACTGGACCTTTCCCAGTATCAGAAAGTACAGTTAGAAGTACTCTTGAATCAGGAAGGATATTTCAGAAGGGTAGTGAAGAAAAAGATGCGAATTTGACAGAAAAATAAGAGGAAATGACTTTGTGGTGTAGGAGAGAAAGATCAAAGACAGTGGATGGATATTGGAACAATGTCATCTTCAGTGATGAATGTAAGGTAGAAATAGGGACAGATAGGAGGGTGTATATTTGGAGAAAGATCGGCGAGGAGTGGGAACCAAGTTGCATTGATCCACCACCAGGACGACGGCTTAGTGTTATGATCTGGGGATGCATTACCTATAATGGAATAGGCACTCTATGTTTTGTTGAGGGTAATATAAATGCTGAAAAATACCGGTACATTAATATTATCGATACTAATTTATGGCCTGTTATTGCCAGACATTTCCCTCAAGATAATTGTGTTTCAAGACGACAATGCACCCGTACATCGGGCACATACAGTCAGAGAGTACATTCAGGAAAATAATATAAACCAAATGGAATGGCCTGCTCAAAGTCCAGACCTAAATGTGATTGAAAATCGTTGGTGGAAATTGAAGAGAGACTTAGAAAATGAAGTTCATTTAATAACATCCGTAAATGACTTGCAAATGGCTATCAGGCGTGTGTGGGAAAACATCCCAGTAGATTTTATTCGGAATTGTATGATTCAATATCTCAGCCATTAAGGAAAGTAATCAAGGCAAAGGGTTGTCTTACCAAATATTAAGGGAACGACCATTTAACTTGAAGGGGGGGTTATGTTTTTTTTCTAAAAAAATATTCTGATTCCCAATGTTGCTGAAAAAAATATTCTGATTTTGGTGGAGGAAAAAAAAAATAATCTGATTCAGAGTTTTTGTCATATAACCTAATGTTAAATTCTGGAAAAAAAAATTGCACTTAGCACGACAAAAAAAATATTGTGTTGTCCGAAAAAAAAATTCTGAACGAAACAAAAAACCATAACCCTTCAAGTTAAATGGTCGGTCCCTAAGGCAACCTAGGTACCAGTAAATGATGTTGGAATTTGAATTTTTGGTGTTTAACGCCACTTTCAGCAATATTTCAGCTATATCATGGCAACCAGTTTTAGTGGTGGAAGAAGCCGGAGTACCCAGAGAGAACCACCGACCATGGGCAAGCAACTGGTAAACTTTATCACTTGCAGCTGCGAGTCGAGTGCACCTTTTTTTGTAATTTACAAAGCCGGGTGCGAACCGATGCCGTATTGGTGATAGGCTTATACGAGTTGTTAGGTAATCCAACTACCCAACTCATTGAGCCACCCGGGCCCTTAAATGGTGTTGGAAAGGTCTATCATATTTAGCATAAAGTCTGTGACTTTGACAGTCTTATAATGAAAAAAGATTTCCGACTTAAAGAGTGAATTATATATTTGTAACATATGTGGATATTCGACAAGTACTGTGTCACAAGTGTGTGTAAAACGAGGTCCTATTCTCACGAAACTTGGGATGTTTCACTTTCAGTCCATAGGCACTTGTTTCTGTAAAAAAATATATACCATATACCTTATAATACAAGGTATCACGATATATCATTATATTGTATAGCATCGTGTTATGGGTTTTCATACTATTATCGATTTTCCGATATAGCGATTAACAATGTTAACACTTCATTCATATGACGATTGGAATTTTCAAAGAATGGCTAGTTAAATATTTCTTTGTACATAAGATTGTTTTTAAAGCCATTCTTGTATTTTAATATACTCTCGATTATCTGGCAACTTTTGCTGTCAGTAAAATGGCGTCATCTGTTTTCGTATGAAGTAAAAACAGGACCGATATACGGGATGGAAACGAATATAAAATCCGGAAATGGCTGGTTTTAAAATTTCATGGTTCTGGCCATCTACCAAATCATACTACATCTAAATAAAATAACAGAATGTTTGAACATTACCACTTTCAAAATTGTGTTTACTTTTGATGTTTTTTTTAGTCCTGAAACCACAATGCACTGCAAAGTGACATGTATTTTATATAAGAAACAGGCACATTTCAGTCAGCTCTTTTGTTTACAAGTACGATCAGTGACCAAATGACAGGAAGAGTCGGTGTCTGAGAGGCAGACGACATGGTTCAATTTTATATAGCCCTTCTGGATTTTTTTCCAGCTACTTTATAAATGAAGTAAATTTTTAGCATTACAAAAAGTATGGTTCAGTAGGCAGGTTCACTGTTTTTGGTACTTACATCTTTAAAAGCAAACTTTAACATTTTTTACAGATGTCACGTTGTAGTCCTGTTTACGTTCCATAAATAGAAACCGGAAGACACGTCAAAAATAATGCGTGCGCTGTGGAAATCAAAATAAAATGGATGATACGAAAACACATACCGTGACGATATTTTTTACAGAAACAAGTGCCTGTGTTTCAGTCGTCTTAAAAGCATATACATCAGAACGTCATGTTCAACACCATACAATCAGAAGCAGCATAAATGATATTGGGCTACCTGTAAAGATGTCTTGCATGATATGAAATCCTTCCAGATCCTAGCATTGAACACTGTCCTTGTCCTATTTATTAACCCCGTTCAAAGTTCATCTGCTTCTGCTTATAAAAAGTTCTCCAAATTAGGAGCACCTTCATATTTCGCCAGGTACATTACATCTTCAGTATGTAATGTCCAGAGGCGTATGAGCCGGGGAAAAACTATGTTTTTGTCCCTCTTTTTTGGCAAAAATTCAGAAAAAGTTTTAATTTTTAGCATGAAAGCGAAAAAATGTGCAGATGAACAAGACCTTGAAGCTTAGTTATGTCACACAATCTTTTCTTTTTTTAACGTATGACAATTTTGAAAGCTTTTTTTTGCTTTTTTGCGTGTTTTTGTTTTTGTTTTTGTTTTTTACTTTTGCTTTTTGTTTTTTTAACAAAAAGAATATTCCGTTAACATATATTATGGAGCCGCAGCTTACATTGAGTATATATTGGACATTTATCTTGTTTTACTATTTCAAATGTTACAAATATGTGAAATTTTCGAAATAAATTAACAATTGTTTATGGTCCTTCAATAACCCATTAAGATGACCATTTTGCAAAAACTGCAATAAAATTGGGTGAGATAAAAAGGTTAGAAATTTGAAATTTTACGTCATAAACGGTATTAAAGTTATGCATTTTTCTGAAAGATTTTAAGGAATTCATTTAAAAAAAACCATCACAATCAGATGAAAAATAAGCTCTCCGTGTACAAATAACATAAACATCAATTTTTGCACCTTATGGTCTATTGTTTATAAATGGGTAGGGTTTCAATACCAGTGCCAATGAACATTGTTAAACAAAATCGGAAGGATTCGTCAAATAGAACGGAAATCATTATGTCTACAGACAGACGACGATATCAGCATAACACAACACGACCAAACATGTTTAGGTCGCTTAAGAAAGGATTCGGGAAAAACGATAATTAAATATACTTTTGTCATGAACATGAAATACTAAGGACCCCGTTTGGTACTAGTCTAGTACTAGGACGTACTAGTGTATACACTTTTCTAATTATATATAACTATTTTAAAGCAAATTTTGTTAATTGTATCATGTAAAGGAGCCGTCATTTAACCTTTGTGGGGGTGCTATGTTTTTGTTTATTTTTCCTAGTCGGATTTGTTTTTCAACCGAAACAAAAATCACATCGGTAAAATTCTAGTTGAAAAATTCAGGACCAAATTATTTATATTTTAGGCTGTATCTTTCATGTCGATGTATCTATTCTTTTCCATAAAATTTGGCGACAGTTTTTCTTCATATGCGGAATATTACCTATTGTAATTGAGGGTCGGAGCAGATGGATGTATATTTTTGACACCCTCTCCCATTCGCGGGACCAACAATTCTCACGGAAGCAAATGCAGTCAAACCTACGTATAACAAATCACATTCTCTGTGTTATGAACATTTCATATTAATTAAACTTGTATAAAGATAACTGCTCATAAAGGACCCATTTTCATATTTCCTTCAGTACCCTTTATAGAAGGAGGGCCGTCATGGTCGTGATCGTATGGTGGTTGGATTTATAACTCCCTATGCAATCAGTGCCTATCACCACTAATCTTGTGAGTTCGAATCGCTCTCAGACGAGGTGAATTCGATACATTATGTAATAAAGTTTGTCAGTGACTTGCAACAGGTCGGTGGTTTTCACCGGGTTCTCCCGTTTCCGCCACCACGATATAATTGAAATATTGATGAAAGTGGCGTTAAGCATCATAAATCCTCAAACCCACCCTTTATACAAGGTTTGATTGTACATGTATTACAACATTCCTATGTTATTTCTGTCTCTCAATATTTAATTATCCAAGTATTTTTTAATCATTCACAGATGTCATTGTGATATTTACTTCAATTGACCACAGACATGTCGGTTCTAAAACAAGGAAGTTAGATGTCATGTTTTATATATTCAAACGAGTCATGTACCATTTGTTTATATATTATGCCCACATTGTTTTCACAATATCTTCTTAAGAATCATTTCGTCATTCGCTTTAGTATGATGTTATGATAAGCAAGGAAATCATCTTCATCCTAGCTGCAAACAGCAACTGATAACATTTCTTAAATAAACTGAAATATTCCGGTCTTCCTTTTTATCATATTTAAACAGTAATTTGTTAATGGTAGCTCGTCTTATTGTTGAGGATGTTTTTAAAAGAATCTGGACGATGACGGAATTTGAAGTAAAGACCTAATCCAAAGATTGACAAAATGGGTGGAAAGGTGTAAGACAAATATCCAATTGATTGCATATTCCCCAACAAAAATTACAGCTATGTCGTATATTTCCACAATGCAAACGCCTTTAGGGGGAGTTTTTGCATATTAAAGGTAAATAACCGATATTTAGATATGATATGAATAAAAATTGAAATAAAAAATAAACAGCAATGAATCAAATATACTGTCTCCATGTTGTCTACTAACACATGGCTTAAAAGTGAAAAGTAAAGCCCTTTGTTTACCCCTATTTGTTTTTGATAATTTCGGTGAAGGGTATATAAATAGATAAAAAAAAATTGAAGTCATTCATTTTGTCAACATCTCAAGACAAAGGCTAAATAATGTCCTTACTCTATGTTGGACTACTCTTTGTACTGAGCATAGGTGTGCATGCTGAACAATGTAAATATGAATTCATTGTTCCTGAGGGAAATTGTCGACAAAATCCGACACTGAATTCTGAAGACGAACAGATACCGGAATCCATCATGCACATGCACTCTAATTTGCAAACGGTCAATGCACGGTTCAATTCCATGGTAGCAGGATTTACGAAGGAAATGACTTCTTTAGACGCGGATTCAAAACACGTTAAAGAGGTGACCAAGGAATTGCAATCGCAACTTGATGCCGTGCAAGGAAAACTTACAGAATTCAAAGGACTTAAGGATGACGTCAAGACTTTAAAGAAGAGTTTAATTGATGCTACGGATTCATTGGGACCACAACTATCACGTCTAAAGGATAAAATGATTGACTTTGCCGCTAAATTCCAGTCACAGTCCACAGCACAGTCGTCAATTTACAGTTCTATACAACGTCAACTGGCAGAGACCGCATCAACTATTGGAAAACAGTCACAAGATATAGAAAAAGTGAAACATTCAGAGGAAACTGTACAAGAATTGGTGAAACAAGTTGCCGCAATATCACAGGAAATACCCGGCTCAAGCGACATCAAATCGAGAATCGACAGCATTGAAGACAAATTAAAGGGTTCGACTGACAATGCTATTATAAACCGACTTAAGTCGGCGGTTAATATGTTGCAATCAGAATTGGTAGCATCTGCTCGTCAAAGCCGAGGTAAAATTATCAGTATGGAGGGAATAGTGAATTCATTGAGGTCTGAAATGGAAGTTTTGAAAAGAAGTGTTCAAAAGTAAATACAGAATTGTTTTCCATTGATGACGATGACATGTGCTGAATTGTTAAAGTATATATATTTCAGGTTTTATATTTAATTAAAGATTTATCTGCCAGTTATACTGATTTTTGTTGTAAATTGTTGAAATTCAACTAAACGAAACCGGATACATTTGTAGTGCTTTTTCGTCATGTATTTCTGCATTAGCATCAACTCCTCCACATACATGTATGCAATGTCTGTGTATTGCCGAATTGTGCGTAAACTATTGAGAACTCTATGTTTACATATTTAGGACAATTAATTGCGTATTGCCATTTAATTTAAAGTTTTCATTAGGAAGATGGCTGTTTGAGACGAGAAAATAAGTTCAGTTCATACTTTCAAATAAAATGGCGATTCTCTGTACAATGTAAAAACAAATCTATCAACCAGATGATCTTAATGTAACATTGCCGTTGTTCTTCCTACAAATATCAATAAAAACCAAAACAGTGACCACCCAAATTTAATGATACAACAGTATTTCTAATCAGTCTCAAAAGAAACCACAGGCTACATTTATGAACTACATTTCCGGCATAGGAACTGATGCCCATTGTTGCCGCGATTGCTTGCATTGGTAGTTAAGAGTTGCATCTACCTGTTCAGTCAATTTTGAATCGGTTGTAACCTTATATGATTGTTTGTGAACAACGAACGCAAGATCGGTGGTTTTCCATGGGTACATTGTACTACTGTTTAACTCGAGTTTAAGCAGCTCGATCGCGATTTCCCAGATTGTTGAAGTATTTTTCAAGAATGTTTGTGTATACTACATGTTTTCAGATTCCGCATCACCATAACAAACAGATGTTGCAAATCGTCCTAACTGGGTTGTGGAAGTGGGTTATTGGTGGTTATCGCCACTTTCAGCAATTTTGAACTATATCAAGACTACTAAACTTATTGTGTGAGGAAAGTTAGTGTACCTTTATAACAAAATGACAGGTGAAAACCCGGAGTTGGGTATACATGTAGGTGTCTTGAAATGGTAACACTTTATCGGTGTATCAGAACTAGTACATATTCGTCAGTAGTCCTGAATAACTGGAACATACATTCCCGTGTATCATTCATGTAATTTGTGCTTAAACAGTAATTATATAATACTTCAGTCTTCTTTATGGCTGATGGCTGATGGCAGTACATGTATCAATCATTTGCCCATACAATTTGATTCAACAAGGATGCATTTGTTGAAAACAATTTTACACCTTTTTTAATAGGCTTTTATCACAATCACTGACCTGGAATTTCAGCTGACAAAAAAATCGAATTCGTAGAAGACCTCCCAATGATTGTTTGTGAAATTTTGGTTCAAACAGTTCAATGATTTCCAAAAGAGGTGTTCACATTAAATTTGGACTGGAAGTTTCATTAAAAAAAACTGGTTAAAATGCCATACAAAAAAGAATAAAGTACCATATAGGAACATTCAATAAAAAATAATCAGCAAGTTAGGCATTTGCATTTTATGAGAAGAGTTTGAAGATACTAAAGGGGTAATCAGAATTCATATATCGAAAAAGAACAGACAAAAGAAAAAGTACAAAGGGACAAACAACGATCCTACAAAACATACAAATAAAACTAAAGATCGAGTCACACGAACCCAACTAAAAACCGGGGGTGAACCCAGGTGCTCCGGAAGGGTATGCAATTCCAGCTCCATTAGTGGCATCCGTCGCGTTAATCTAGTTACAAACCCGGTGAAAGGACTGGGAAGTGTTTACAAACTTTCGAAGTGATGACTTCAATTTAACCAAGAAGTACCCTTGGTTCAGTAGCTTCCTTGTTAGCAGCAACCCTCTATCAAGAGGTACCCTTGGTTCAGTAGCTTCCTTGTTAGCAGCTACCCTTTATCAAGAAAATCCTGATACGAGCCACTAGCTCTGGAATATCATATCAACTGAGAGATATATACTCCATATGCAGGTGCTGCTGGAATGTTGCTACATATAAATGAAAAGTTCACAATGGGAAAATTGAAATCATCTTTTGTCGTAAATCTCTCAATCCACATGAAAATACACACTCATCACATTCTTTAAAATACCGATCTGTTCTAACCTAACATCCTAATTGACAAATAAAGCACATATTTCATCTGGTTAAAACGTCAACTTTGGAGCTCGAGCAGATGTTTTTTCTTCACCTGCAACTGCCCACTTCAGCATGAAAACAGACGACTAGAACACACACAATCTGGTAAAGATTTAATAAAGCATTGCTCATGAAACATGTCCAGGACTTGAATCAGGAACTCATTGTTACAAAATTGAATTTGCATACCCCAATGCTGCTTCAGGCAAAATACTATTCCATTTCTATTTCTTCATTGCAGTATGTGTTGACTATTGGACCACATAGATCCTATGGTCTTCCTTTGTGCATGTTTGAATCTACATATCACAATGATGATACATGCCATTACAATAGCATTTCCATAATTGGTTCTTTAACATTTACTCATTTGGTCCATGTTAAATTTTCAGTCCGCATGGGATGGACCTCATAGAATCTGGAGTCTTCATTTGTTCGAGCCTTATATCTGCATATCACAGTGATGCATCATGCAATTGCATTTTCTCATCTGGTTCTTGCCGAAAGATATTTTTTTTAACTTTTCCCTTTGGACTGCATAAACCCTGGGCTGTTACTTTGTAAAAGTCTGAATAACAATTTCACAAAGCAACTTCATGTCAAATACCATTGCATTTCCATTGCCAATGCTTGAGAATACGTTTTTTTTCCATTGCAGCACATGTTCAGAGGGCCGAGCCTGTGTCACTCACCTGTCATAAGACTAGAGGTTCAGAGGGCCGAGCCTGTGTCACTCATCTGTACATAAGACTAGAGGTTCAGAGGGCTGAGCCTGTGTCACTCACCTGTCATAAGACTAGAGGTTCAGAGGGCTGAGCCTGTGTCACTCACCTGTCATAAGACTAGAGGTTCAGAGGGCTGAGCCTGTGTCACTCACCTGTCATAAGACTAGAGGTTCAGAGGGCTGAGCCTGTGTCACTCACCTGTCATAAGACTAGAGGTTCAGAGGGCTGAGCTTGTGTCGCTCACCTGTCATAAGACTAGAGGTTCAGAGGGCTGAGCCTGTGTCGCTCACCTGTCATAAGACTAGAGGTTCAGAGGGCTGAGCCTGTGTCACTCACCTGTCATAAGACTAGAGGTTCAGAGGGCTGAGCCTGTGTCGCTCACCTGTCATAAGACTAGAGGTTCAGAGGGCTGAGCCTGTGTCACTCACCTGTCATAAGACTAGAGGTTCAGAGGGCTGAGCCTGTCACTCACCTGTCATAAGACTAGAGGTTCAGAGGGCTGAGCCTGTGTCACTCACCTGTACATAAGACTAGAGGTTCAGAGGGCTGAGCCTGTGTCACTCACCTGTCATAAGACTAGAGGTTCAGAGGTCTGAGCCTGTGTCACTCGCCTGTCATAAGACTAGAGGTTCAGAGGGCTGAGCCTGTCACTCACCTGTACATAAGACTAGAGGTTCAGAGGGCTGAGCCTGTGTCACTCACCTGTCATAAGACTAGAGGTTCAGAGGGCTGAGCCTGTGTCACTCACCTGTACATAAGACTAGAGGTTCAGAGGGCTGAGGCTGTGTCACTCACCTGTCATTTTGTTTTCAGGAACCTTTATACAGAACCTTCCATAGGTGCTTCCTACCAAATTTCAATTAATTTGGCCAAATGTTTTTAGAGAAGATTTTTTAAACAAGAACTTCAATATTAGTTACATGATCGGCACGAAATATAGAAATTTTGTACAGGATCTTCAATACATCATTCATACAAAGTAAAAATTCATTGTGCCTCCTAGTTTCAGAAGAGAATTTTTTTTTTAAATTTCAGCCAATCAGAAACAAGAATTGCCCATGGTGATCATGGTTTTTGTCCAATCGGTATGAAATGAGGAAATATTATAGAGGACCTTCCATAGATGCTTCCTGTTAAATTTTGTTTTATTTGGCCAAGTGCAGCAACTCTTGAGAAAAATATCTGATCAGAAATGCAAATATTTTGCACAACTACACTTCATATTCTTAATACTTGTTAAGACATGAACTCCAGAATGCATTAAGTGGACTAGAAATAGCTCTGGAGCACCACAACTCCGGTACAGAGATCGGCTATGGCGGCACCTGAAAAATGTTTAAAACAAGGGTCGCTGTCTGGTTAAAAATTTGTTTAAAACAAGGTTCGCTGTATGGCTTCAAATTCGCTTAAAACCAAGATTGGACGAAAACAATGAAACCGGTAACTAGAAAATATATTTTTATATTAATTACAAAAGTTTTAATATAACATTTCCTACATAAACAAGACTTTGATAGATAAACATGATGACACTTGCAATTGACCTTGATGCATTGATTCTGATGTGACTTTGAAATAAAATTAAAAAAAAGTCAACTTTATGCATATACAAATAATGGTATTAATGATACCAAGACTAAAAAATAAGACACTTGCATACATTCCATCATATTTTCATACAAATAAATGTAAAGTTTGGCTTAAATATTACATTTACCTTATTTGTCAGAGTTACCAGTTCTCTATGTAACATAGTTTTAGCTAAAAAAAAATTCTTTAACAAAATACATTGATTTGAAAATTTTATGATTTTTTGTTAAAAATGTTCCTAAAATTCAAGTATTTGAGGCAGCAAATTTGATGTCAGATGGCTAGAATGCAGGATTTTGCACCATAAAGACCACCTTGCACAGTGCTAGTATATGATCTCTCCTATAACTTTTATTTTTTCTCCTACATTTTTTTAGCTACAACGGACAGACAAATGCCAAGAGATACTAAAAGATCTTGTGAGCTAAAAATATACAATTCTAATCATGATTAGTCAAGTATTGTTTTAAATTTAGCAGTGAAATAAGTCAATAAATAAGTTTTGGATATGCTATAATATAAAACCATATAATAGTAACACCTCTATGAGAGGCAAAATTTATTGGAGTTCAACAATTATTTCAACAATTTTATACATGACAGACAGTAATAATAGTGATGATTAATGAATGAGATGTACAACTTTAAGAAATAAATGCTTATAAAATAAAATAAAAAAAAACTTAATTTTTTTTTCTTACAATTTAATGTAAGCAAGGACACATTTACTGTATTTCAATGCATCATCCAATTGAGCAGCTCAAAAGGTCATCTGAATGGGACCCCTTTCAGAATGTCATTATTTTAATTTTTTTATTTGTCAGTAATAAACATACAGTTGTGTATTTTAAACTTTGTTTTGAAAGTTTTAGCATCTTCAAATTATAGTGCTGAGCAGGCCTCAAAGTGGGATTTTAATTTTGGTGGCCATCAACTCCAACAATCTGGTGGCAAGCTCAAATTTTTGTGGCCAAAGTAAAAAAAATTGGTAGCCAAAGATAAGGTAAACTCTATGCTATTATATACATATTATATCATTTCATTGCGCATGCTAATCCATATTGTAAATTATTGTATTCGGGAGAAGACTTCATAAGTTGGAAAAACTTGTGTCCGATCCCTATTTGTTATATTTAGCAAATAAAAATATGTTTAAACTAAAAAAGGTAAAAGCACAAAAATGACATCCAATATGGCGATCACTAGAATCGAATCAATGACTGAATATTATCCAGAATTTCTGGTCGCTGTCCACCAGATTTAAATTTTGGTCGCCAAAAACGAAATTTGGTTGCCCAGGCGACCATTTTAGTAGAAAAAATTGAGCCCTGCTGCTCATGATTGAAAACTTGTCAAGCCATTAGATAGAAAGTTTACACCTTACCTAACACAAAATTCATCAGAAAACTGGTGAAAATCAACAGAATGTCACATCTTTCTCAAGATTTGAGAGAAGTCTTAGCCTTTACCTGGCTGGTGCATACCTATCAGTTGTAGACGTTTGACATACTGCCACTGTCTATTTCAGCAGAGGATTTCACAAGAGATCAATCTAGTTCTGTGAAACCAAGTCATATCTCCTACTGATGGCCGGTTTATTCACCTAAGTCACAATTGTTCAAGGCAAATGGGAGGGTTCAAAATACAATTCTTCATCCTTGATGTGCATATCGAGTCACAACTTTGACAAAATATTTGAGGTGTCATCCAATTTTGAGACAACCAGCCTTGCTCTTACTCCTTAATGCTGCATGCTTAGCAGAGAAGCAGAAAATACAAATTTTTAGTCTTTGGTTTAACCCAACCAGGGCTCACTCATGATCTACAGCATCAGGACGAGTATGTCAACCATTACATTTCTGATCAGAACAAAAAAAACTTAAACTTTGTGGAGGACTATACCATGCACACTCCTATCAATTTTGTTTCTGGTATCAAAGGTTTAAATGTAAAAGTTTACGGAAAACGACAAAGGAAGAAAAATGATGACAATAACTCACATTACCCTTAAATAAAGTGACAGTGTCTACGATTTTGTCAGATTTTTTTTAATCAGATTTTTTCTCCCAAACTTTAACAAATGTGAGTAAAAATTCATCTAAAACAGCCAAAAACACAGAAAAGTGGTTTACACGAAATATTTCGGGGGAAATGTGGTCGCAAGCAATTTGTGTCTGGGCTACTCTAATTCAAGTCAATCAAGGTAACTCTGCCTCTGTATGATGAACTGTGCACGCGCGAAATCGGTTTGAAACAGCGTATGTTGTTTACAAACTAAAATTGTTACAAAAATGGCTAATAATTTGAGTTTTGATTGATAAATTGTGTTCTTATAGGTAAGTATAACTAATTTATCATTAAACATGGATGAATTATACATTTTAGTCTAAAAATAGGTTAAATAACTGCTTACCTCATCATCATAAATCTGGGTCAATGGTCATGAATAAATTCATGAGCTTGGCCGGCAGATGATCAGAAGTAATTTGCTAATTACATCTAATTAAACAAATTTCTGTTTATCTGAGATTTGGTTATTTGGTCATTTTATTGATTTATATTGATTTATCCATCTTATTTTCAAGTTGTTGTCAAACTTAAAAATTATGAAAAATCGTGGACACTGTCACTTTAAACAAACCTAAACAATATAAAATTTCATTAAAAATGTTTTAAAAATAAAATATGTTTGCATATAAAAATTCTCTCTACAGTACGGCTAAGACATGAATGGGATGTATCTCCACATTAGAGATTTGGTTGGTTCTGTACATGTTATACATTGTAGAGATTTGGTTGGTTCTGTACATGTTATACATTGTAGAGATTTGGTTGGTTCTGTACATGTTATACATTGTAGAGATTTAGTTGGTTCTGAACATTGTATATTTCCAGTCAGTATTATTTCATCCTAATATCATGATGACGATCCAGCCTGTCCATTTGTATTTTTTGTTGATTGCCCTTTTAAAAAATCATCTGGAAAATAAATATAAATATGATAAGTACGAATACATATACAGATTACAAATTAATGCTTATCTAAAGTTGGACCAAGATTTTCAGTGAAAATATTTTTCCCTATAATGTAGCACAAACACTGTATAAGGGATTCAAACCGCATCGGTGGTATAATGGTTAGCGTGCTCACCTCGAGTGTGGTAGATCCTGACTTCGAGCCCACATCGGGTCAAACTAGACTGAAATTGGTATTTCTTGCTTCTCCACTAAGAACACAGCATTAAGGAGAATAAGAAAGAAAAGTCTGGTTGGCTCAGAATCAGGATAATGTGTCTGAGTTGGGCGACATGTCTATCCGTGGACTGTTGTGTTAGTGAGCAAGCACTATAAAAATCCAACTAAGCGTGTTGGTCTAGTACAAAGCGGATCTCATTATCTTCTCATTGAAAATTAACTTGTACTCGCCATGATATATATACCTGAAAAATTGCTGATAAACATCAATCACCCTCCCCCACCTCAAATCATTAAAAATGTAACATGCAAACAAATACCCCCGGTAATACAAGTAAACAAGACAAAGTCAGGTCTGGACCTGCATTGTTGAACAAAACTGACTACATTTTAAGAGTAAAGTTTTAGAAAAAGGCTTCATATCTGTAGGTTAACAATATAGAACTATAAAAAATGTAGAATAGGGGGTTATGGTTGTGGTTTTTAACACCACTTTCAACAATATTTCAGTTATATTGTGGCAGTCAGTTTTATTGGTGGAGGAAACCGGAGTACCCAGGGAAAACCACTGAGCTGCTGTAAATCATTGACAAACTTTATCACATTATGTTGTATCGAGTACACCTAGCCATGAGCAGGATTCAAACTCTCAACTTTAGTGGTGATAGGCACTGACTGCATAGGTAGTAGTAAATCAAAATACCATATGATCGTGACCACGACGGCCCCTGAGAATGTAGTACAGATGAACAGTATGGTTAATTATTGATGTTATAGATGATATTAATTTGGGGAAATAGTCATGACTTACACATTAAAAATATAATAAATAGTTTTTAAAATATCTGTTATATGTGTTGTATCATCATTATGTATGGAAAATATTTAAGGAGGTGCACATCTTCAATTCATGTTTATTACTCTGCAGAGTTTGATAATAAAAACTATTACAGCTACAGAAAAAATAGGTATCCTCTATGGCATGATGACAATACAATACAATATTTCTTTATTGCCACTTTAAGACACATTTTCTGGCAGAATAATAACAGTATACATTGATTAAAGCTATGATTATTAACATACACAAAACAAAAAGTTATATGAACTAGAAACTCACATTTATTCATATAGTTTGTGTTTAATCAAGTCTAGTTTAAAAAATTATTTTATTTAGTTTCACATAAAATCCTTTGTCAAAATATGTCCTGCGGCAGAGGCCATCTTGGATTTCTAATCTATTCCAAAATGATGACATTGAAAGGAAGTTTCCAGTGATGATTTATGTAGTTTGGGATCAATCAAGTCTAGTTTTTGAGAAAAATTATTTATAAATCACATAAGGTCCTATGATAAACTATGTACCACGGTACTGTGGTTGGATTTCCAATCAACTAAAAAATCACACATTATGTTGAGGACCATCAAAGGAAGGTTCCAGAAAAATGATTTCAAATGTTCATTGGTTCCCCCGAATAATGATTTAAATTATTTCTCCTAGAGTTATTCCCCTTGTATTGTAATTCATTATACTGTTGTTTGTTACCTTGTATTGGAAGAGGATAAATATAGGCTAGTCCCATTATACCATTCTTGTTTAAACATTTTCGATTTTTTTTTTTTTGTTAAAATAGGATTAATTTGCACATTTGGACAAAAAATCTTCAAAGTCACAAATTTCACAGAAAATCTCAAAACATATTAAACAAATCATTAGCATAGAACAACAGTTTCAATATGATCTGTCTAGTTTGAACTGTAGCAGTTTTGGTCATTTGAAGACATTTCTATTTCTAGTAATGGTAGTGATCTTGGATGGAGGCTGCAGATAATATCTGACACAAACAAGATGAACTGTGAGCTAATGCTCACCTATGATACCCCCGCTCTTCGGCAAACAGGAAGTAGGAATCTGACGGGTCAAAAAATGCTTCCCACAATATGGGGTACCTATATAGCTATATGAAGCTTGTGACCAATCATCAGATTTATGCCATCAATAGTTGCTGAGAAAAATGCGACGAAAAATGAGCATATATGTTCAATGTGTATAAAAATCAATAAAGTAGGCAAACAGGAAGTAGGAATCCGATGGGTTCAAAAAGGCTTCCCACGATATGGGGTACCTATATGAAGCTTGTGACCAAATATCAGATCTCTGTCATCAATAGTTGCTGAGAAAAATGTGACGAAAAATATGCATATATGTTCAATGTGTATAAAAACCAACTAAGTCGGCAAACAGGAAGTAGGAACCTGATGGGTCCAAAAACGCTACCCACAATATGGTATACCTATATGATGCTTGTGACCAAATATCAGATTTCTGCCATCAACAGTTACTGAGAAAAATATCTTGGACGGACGGAAGGACGGACAGAGGTAAAACAGTATACCCCCCTCCCCCTTCGGGGAGCGGGGGTATAATAAAATATTGAAGGGAGATCATCCAAGGATATCTTAGCCTAGTTTGGATTAAATTGGATCAGTGCTTTCAGAGAAGATTTTCAAATAAATTTTTGTCAATATCAGCTTAATTTGCATATTTATGGCAAAAATCTGCAAAGTGTACATATATTACTTTGCAGAAAAAAATGGAAAATGTACTCTTCAAATTAAAACTCATTTGGTGGGAAACTGTGGCTTTATTAGATCTGAATGTGTGTTTTACCATGATGACCTACATGTATATATTGTAAGAGTAGCCATATAGAATGATTGACAGGGTCATCAGATACAATTTTGAGACACCCTAAGGAAAATTTACGTCAACTTTGGTTGAAATTGGAAACCACTAGTTTCAGAGGAGAAGAGTTTTAAATAGTTCACGCCAGACAGATGGACCAATGGATGCCAAGTGAAGGCAATAGCTCACGTTAGCCTTTTGGACAGGTGAGCTAAAAATAGATAAAGAATAACAAAGACCGTAACAATACCAATACCATTCTTTCTGTTAAACATCTGTTGAATGAAATTTGGTATCATAATAATGGATTGTTAATGGACTTAACACAACTGTATGTAATATTATAATTTCATACCTATATTGGCAACAAATGTATCTTTATGAAATATCTGGCACTGCATAATTTCTGCACTAAAACCTGAAGTTCCTCCAAACAATACAACCTGGTTATCAACTACACCCACCGAATGCTGTCCTCGTCCAACTGGTAAATCTCCACTAACTTTTGGTTGTAACCACTCCATGGTCTCTGAAATATTATACTTATATATTACTATATGTTAATTTGCATTTATTGCTTCTTTGCATAGGGAAATAGTTTTATATTACATTGTAACATCTTACTAATTGTATATATGTAAATTGGGATACTTTGTGTTGGCATAATTTGGCAATTTTTGCTAAAAACAGTGCTTTAATTTTGGTGTGTGTAAGTTTTTGGCAGTTTGCAGCGAGTGTTTAATTTTGGCATTTTGTTAAAAGAATCTGGTAAATTTTTACAGTATAATTCTAGTTGAATGTTGTATGATCACAATTATTGTACACAGTGCCTGAAATGGACGGTCGCCCAGTCGCCAAATGCGACCTCTATCGTGTCAGGGCGACCAGAAGTTGTCAAAAGACAAGTTGTCACTGGTCCAAAAAAATACTTCTGGGCGACTGTCCTACGGTCCTTTAAAATGTTTATGTAATATCTTTTTTTTAATTTCCGATCGATAATATTTTTCAGAAACAAATGGAAAGTTTTTAGCAGGGGTATATTATAGTATGGGGAGAGAAACGTTACACAAAAGATCGATAACACGAGAACTCCAAATCGGGAGTGCAACAATCGCAGCGACTGGTCAAAATGAACAAAATGTGATCATTGATAACGAAGCTAACATAATATTGGGATGACTACGATGGTGGGATTGAAGGAAGGTTTGGGCCTTCCTAAAAAGAAGTGGGGTTGAGGAGAAGAAACCATCAAAATAAGCCAAGTAAGTCGTTCATTTTTTTTTCTTGATTCAAATAGTTTCTGCGTAATTTTAAAGACAATCAATCAGTGAACTTTTACTTACTACCGGATGTTTTTGACAAATCAAACGTTATTAAATATTTGTACTTATCGATTGTTTATAATTTTCATTATAGATATGAACAAAATAGGAGTAAGAGGCATTTTCTAGAAAGCTGGAAAACTGGTTGCCCATAATGTCTTTTTTTTCATATAGTTTTTAACCCTAAAATATTGTCAAAAATATTCTGGCCACTAATCTTAAAATTTTACTAGCCCCAAATTTTTTTTTCGGGCACTGTGTACATGTTTTATATGTGTATTTAAAAGTATTGATCTAATCTCGATTAATAATATGAACAGGTGCACATTTGAAGAAGATCACAATGTGACAAGTTAACAGACAGACGACAAGTGAAGAGAAAAACTAATTTGAGCCTTAGGTTCTGATTAGCTTTTAACAGATGATAAGACACAGAGAGATGGAACACACCAACATAAATTATCATCAAGACATCAAACAATACTATTTCTTAGATACAGTTCACACATTCTTTTATACAGGTACAAAGGTTATTTAGGTTTAGGGTGGTTTAACAGTTACACCACTTTCAACAATATTTCAGTTATATCATGGACCATACCTGCTAAGTAACCCGTTTTTGTCGGGTCACACCTGGAAATCGAGCTTGTCACCCTTATTTCCCTAAACACCCGTCGGGCCACTGATTTCACTACGATGACCTGGAATTGGTCCAGATATTAGAAATATTTATTTATTCAGAAAATACCAGGATTTTACCTATCGAAAGGACAACAATCCGAATGGTCAACTACAATCAACAACAATATACCTTCGAGGTAAGTAATTAGCGATGATTGGGTCTTTTACAATAAAGTCTTAATCCCCTTGTGGAAAGTTTGAGTTGTTTTTACAATAAAAAAGTTAAATCATTTCTGCAAAATGTCTACTGGAAGGAAGAGGTCCTTATCAGGGCCTGCTTGTTCTTCACCCGCTAAACGAAAGAAATATTTATGCAAATATCAAAAAGCTTGAGAAGCAGAATTTAGTTGGCTCAGTCAGTGATCGTAGCGTAAATGATGCATATTGCATTCTTTGTAAATCACATTTATCTATTGGATCCGGTACAAAGAATGACCTGACAAGGCATGCAAAGTCACAAAACCATATGCAGCTGGAGATGGTTCAAAGGAAATCAAAATCAATGTCTTTATTTGTAATAATGCCAAACAATTCTTTGAAGAGTAAAACAACTTCTGCTGAAACTCAGTTTTGTAATTTCATAGCTGAACACAATATCCCTTTTGCTGTGGCTGATCAATTCACACAATTATGTATAAAAATGTTCACATTAAACTAGATATGATATCATACGATTTACAATAATCATGGCCGAAAATGTCGTTACGCGTTATGACCCTCATTTTCATTTAGGAATGAGGGTCATGACCCTGATTTGGTGTTTCAGAGGTTGGCAGGTATGCCACGACCACTCCAAAAGTTATCTAAGGGTACCTGTATCAAATATATGAAGATCTGCATAGTGTTGATTTTGTTCTCCTCTACCTCCCATTACAACTACCTTATTACCAACAGCTGTTGTAGAGTGAAATGAACGAGGTTCTGGTTGTCTACCTTTAACTTTAAAATCCTTCCACTTTCTACTCTCTAAAAATAGATAAAAACTGAGCATTATTAATTAAAAATCTGTAAAAATAAGTATCACATACTGGGACACACACAAAAATTGTTTATTTTATTTCAGGATATACACTTTTACGCCACAGTTTCCAGTATTTAGAACTTTGATCATTCTAATATCACTAACAGTCCTTCCATTGTCTGATTCAAATTTTTTTAATTTTAAAATATCAAAAACATGTAGCTTCAATGGTTTCTGAGGTGATGAATTTATTACATTTTTCCATTTTGTTCCTATGTTAAACTATGTACTGTTCAGGCAGACATATTGGATTTCTGTTTGACACAATAAACACAAACTTAATAGAGGCTTGTCCAAGGAACATTTGCTCACATTTGGCTTTAATTGTTGCGGTGCCATGTCATCCCCAGACTTTTGTTTTAGTGATTTGCTCACATTTGGCTTTAATTGTTGCGGTGACATGTCATCCCCAGACTTTTGTTTTAGTGAGCTAGCACTATCTAAAAATCCAGTTCACCATGTTGGCTTAGTATAAAACAGGGATCGTTTTCTCATCAAAAGTAAATTTACTTGTTTTTCAAATGATAAAGCTGAAATATTGCACACTTTGTTTCGAAAAATAATTTGTCACTGTAGTTATTATTGTAACAGGTGATGTGTCTCCATGTAAAGGTATTGCAATAATCCTAGGAAATTAGCATGTACAAAAGTAATCTGTATTGTTCATAATATATATCAAGATAATTGTTTTACAGTATTACTGTTGACAAGATTGTAAAATGACTTTGCTATAGATACATTTTTACATCTGTTCATTTTAAACAATTAATGATAGATCTTTCAATATTGTTTAAATGGACAATTTCAAGTGTATTATTAATTTGTTTTTTTTTAAGTCTGATTGTTATCAATTCATTTTTGATAGGGTCCGGTGGAGGCCAACTTAAAAAAAAAATTATTTGAACAAAAAACATGTATTTGGTCATAAATGCCAGTCAGTTGTTAAAATCATATTTTACCGAGTTAATAAGCCTTATTTATCTAAATAGATCAGATATCTGATAAATTCCAGGTAAAATTGTTGGTCCCTTTAATTGGTCAAATTTTGATTACCGTTTACAATATAACTATCTAGCTATTATGATTGATTGCTTGTTGTTTAATGCAAGCTTCTATTTTAGCTATATTCATCACAAGAACAATTTTACAAACATTTCAACATGTTCTCCACTCCATTTCCTAATTTTTGTGGCTTCTATTTTAGCTATATTCATCACAAGAACAATTTTACAAACATTTCAACATGTTCTCCACTTCCTTTCCTAATTTTTGTTGCCATATAAAAATTACCTGTATCATATATATGCAAGTCATTCCTCCTGCACTCTGTATCTCTTCCTCCAAATATGACCAAATCTTTACCTACTGCACACATTCCATGAGCAGCTCTTGGTGTAGGTACACCAAGATTTAACTGCATTGGCTGAGACCATTTCTTGTTTACTTGAATAAATTTTGTGATCATTATTATTACTACTTCAACAACTGAAATAAGGCTTCAAAATAGGTATATATATTATAGGAAACGATATGTCAGCTCCATAAGATATTGCATGGGAATAAGTTAGGCAGTTAGAAGGCACTTTATGTGGTATATAAACTTCTGTGGATGGACATCCTAAAATTTCACAAAGAAATGTATAGCAATTCCAATTCAGTCGTATTGATATTGGGCATACATACCAACCTAAGATTGTTAAAGAGGTACATCAGGGAGCATATATAGCACACCCCCCCCCCCCCTGATGTGTCTATAAAAACTAGATAAATCTGCTTTCTGGGAGACAAATTTCCAGAGTTTCAACAAATTTAGACACAAATAATTTAGTTTAAATAGAAATGAATAGCTACAAAACATAGCAACGAGTATTCACCTGGATGTAATAAAAAAAAGCAACAAATTAAATGGATTAGAACAGGTAGAATCTTAATATCTTTAAAAACAAATGATATAAAATATACATGTAAATAACATTATCTTCAATATTAGAACTTAATGTTCACTATAGATGTTGAGGAGTAGCACTCTTACACATTTGCAAAAGTTGTTTTTTTGTTGAGTAGCAAAACAAGTTGTGTCAGTGGCACTCAACATCATTCTTCTTGAAATTAAATTCCCTGAGGTTTTTGTGGAAATATATGACTTAAATTCAGTTTTGTTTTTGTTAACACTAAAGAATCTTTCACAATCGGAATTTGAGTGAACAAATACCAACACACACTAGTTTGCAACCGGACAGATTTTTTAATTTTTTTTCTCAATTGGCAGGGTAAATAATCTGAGACATTAAATGCCATACAGTGTCAATTCTTTCTGCATCTGTAACAGGTATGGCAATCTTCAAACTGGTAATAAAAAAATTCTTCTGAATGCAAATTCATTCCTTTATTTCCATCAAAAGTGTCCACTTATTATTGACAATAAACTAAAGATGTTAGATATACAATCTTGCACGCCATATTCTGATACATTTGTATTATCACTTATATATTTCTGGTTGTAGCTTAATAAAAACATACCTGTATCATATACAAACATATCATTAAACCATCCAAATGAAGCCCCTCCAACAGGTAATTCATCTTCATCTTCTTCTGACTGAAATAATTCAAAGACTCCATGTAAAATACTGATTACATATATAGAGAGAATATGTAGTGTATAAGGCATAATTTAATCCTTGCTACCAGTAGTTAAAAATAAGAATCAATCAAAATTTTGCAAGGGACCATCCAATGATTATTTGTGTATAGTTTGGGACCAATCAAATTTCCAGTTTTTGAGATTTTTTTTTTCATTTTCCCATATGGTCCCATTAAAACTTTGTTCTGCAGTGATGCATGTGGCCATCTTGGATTACTCTGAGACAGAAAAAACAAAAATCTTTTAAATACACACTTAAGTGAAAGTCCTATCATGTAACAGACATACTATAATGCTATAACTTTGAAATATTGACTTTTTAAAATAGTGTGTACCATTCATACCCCAAATTTGTCAAAATATGAAATTAAGATTATTCTGAGGGTACAGATCCAAACACTGATTGTAATAAATGAAAACAAATAATGGATTAAAAGAATTTCAAGATAATCATTCATAAAACAAAAATCAAAGCAAAAGTAGAAGTACAAAATTATTTCAAACAATTATTTATCCTTACACCATCTAGCTCTATTTCATCAGATTTTGGACCAAATCCTCCAAAATAAAAAATATTTGTTCCTATGGCTACAGCCATTAATTTATCTCTGGGTGCTGGAGGTTTTCCTTCATGTGATACTTCTGTCCACTTCTTTGATTCTGTAAACAAAAATGTAAACAAGGTTTAAAGTTGTGAAGTTTTGAGCCTATTCATTCAACACTTGGACTGCACATTTGTGAAGTTTTGAGTCTATTCATTCACCACTTGGACTGCACATTTGTGAAGTTTTGAGTCTATTCATTCACCACTTGGACTACACATTTGTGAAGTTTTGAGTCTATTCATTCACCACTTGGACGGCACATTTGTGGAGTCTTGAGTATTCATTCACCACTTGGACTACACATTTGTGAAGTTTTGAGTTTATTCATTCACCACTTGGACTGCACATTTGTGGAGTCTTGAGTCTATTCATTCACCACTTGGACTGCACATTTGAGAAGTTTTGAGTCTTATTCATTCACCACTTGGATGGCACATTTCACACTGCTAATTGTGACAAAACTCGAAGGACAAATTGTGTTGACAATGAGAAATATCAAATTTTTATCCCAAACCTTAGCTTGTTTATATCTTAAAATCAATGTCAAAATTGACAGATAAGCAGCTTCATATTATAATCAGCAGATCAATATTCTTAGAGGAAAAAGAGCAGCTTTTCTTGAGCAATTCGCAACACAAAATTTTATATTAATATGGCACTGTTTTTTGGGTGCTGATGTCCATTTTTATACTAAAATATTATGACTTGCACCCTAATGTTTTTGAAGTGAGACACATTTTTAGCACTGTTGTACAATTTACTGAAATATTACCAAATAGTTATCATTACCCAAAGTATCATTTGATATCAAATCTAATCGACAAATGCATAATTGCCCATTTATGGTAAATTATCCACTTTTTTTTATAAAGATACCTACATACCTATGTCATATTCATGCAGTACATCAAACCATCCAGATAAATGACTGAGACCACCAAATAAATATAACTTGTTTCCAATGGCAACAATACTAGCAGTGGACCTAGGTGGTGGTATCTTTCCTGTAACATTTATCTTCTCCCATTTATTTGCATCTGCAAGTACAACGAAATACATGAATTAACAGACAGTAACAATAATAATTCCATTTTAATTTGCATATATTGATATTTCCTTGCATTTCAATGGATAAAACAGCAAAAATGAAAATGCTTACACGTGAATAATTCCTTTCTGTTAAGATGTATCCATACTCCCTTGTACAAAACTTTAAATTTCATGTTAAAAATTAAAGACTCATGACCCGAGTCTTTCATAATGGAAATATATACTTTTTGTTGAGTAAAAATAGAGCAACATATAAATATGCAATAATGTTTTTAAATTTTTTTTTTATTTGAATTTCGTGGATATAGGTATTCGATGCAGATCACATTCAATTATGGCCGATTAACAATGGAGTTGCAACTTCATCAGCTGCATGTCAAAAGTGACTTCAGTCAATGTATTGTTGTTTGCAATCCAATAAATCATGGGCAGAAAAAACATTAGGCAGTCCTTCATCCAAAAATAACATTACCAGATTAAAAGGGAAAACTGTTTCCTAAAAAATTTAATAAACCATTTTTATGTTTTCATCGATTATTGCATTAGAAGCCTTCTCTATATATTACACAAGTCACTATTTTCTTACCATTTACTTTATGGATTTTTATATAGATGGTTTGGTTTATGGTGCTTATCATGTTGGTTAGTTTTATTGGTGGAGAAAAGCGAAGTACCCGGAGAAAACCACAGACCTGTCACAAGTCACTGACAAACTTTATTATCTACATCTACATCATACGATGCTCCGTCAATCGTGACGACTATGCATCGGCGTGAACAGACCATATATTTACAATTAATCAATAATAAAAAAGAAAAAAATAACGTATTTACATATATATAAAATGGAAAACTGTTTAGATGTAGTGGGTTACGTTTGGATCTGTGATTTAATATCACATAATGTTGTATTGAGTACACCTTGCCTGAACTGGGTTTGAACTCACAACTTGGGGATAGCCACTGATTGTACAGGTAGTTGTAAATTCAACTACCATGACTGTCCCTTTTTTTTTTAAATATTTATTGATATAGTGTCCAGTGCCTGTGAGTGACATCATTAGCAAGTGGACAAAAGTGGTTTGTGTCTGTGTATTACCATAGGATACCATAGGAACTACTGTGGACGCTGGCTTACTCAGCCACTATTTCCGCCTCTGTGATATTTTCTGTCGTATTTGTGCACGACTTTACGTGACATCCGGTTTTTGATCGAATATTTATGTCCATCGAAAAGTCGTATTTGCACTCTTGGTGTTCCCAGTGGTTGTCAAGACCAATTTCAAATTCTTTTACTGTTTTGGCAACTATAATTTCTTCTGGCAAACTGTTCCAAATATCTACCACTCTACTTGTGAATGAGTATTTCCTCAAGTTTAGTCTACATGACTGTTTCTTTAGTTTTTTGTTGTGGCCCCTTGTCTTGTTTGCTTGTGTGTTTAATTCCACCATTCCAATTGTAACATGCATGTTATAATTCCATTCAAAATTTAAAATATCTATTGTTGGTACTTCGACCCAAAAAATGGCTTAAAGCAAAAACTTGTTCCAGAAATCTGAAAATAATATTTCGCTTTGTTTACATTTTTTGGTGGTTAGTAAAAGTGGTAACCCGGGCCCAAATTCGTATTTTCTTGATTACAACTTTATTAAGGCATTGATTTTAATAAAATTTGAACATAATGCATAAAATTATGTATTTTATCACATTTTTTAAATAAATATATAAAAAAAAATTTTTTATACGAAATATCGGCAATATAAGTTTTCGAAGTTAGTAAAAGTTGTAACCTGGACCAAGGCGAAATTTTCAATTAAACGTTGATTACACCTTTATTTCTCGTTAAAACTTCACAATATTCAGAATGAACATTTTTCAGTATTAAAGAAATGTAAAAAATATTTTAAATTCAATGGTAATGTTCTCTTTTGTCCTTATGGATGGGAGCATTTTAGATTCTGATAAAAGTTGTAACCCGGGCCGGAAGTGATAAATTGTTTTGAATCAGTTTACAAAATGTACATACCTCTTGATTCTTACAAAATTACCTGTAAAAATATAATATTTCAAAAATATATAGAGAGATATATTAAACTTTTTGTTGAATATGATGGGATTGTATTTTTTGGTTAATTTCTTTGCAAAAAAAAATATTTTTAATATTGTTTAGCTAAATTAAGAATTTGTAATTCATTTTAATTTTTTTGCTATAATTTTTAAACCTTAATTTAATATAAAAAAGAAGATATTGATATTTAAAAAAAATAAGAAAAACAATGTTTAATTCTTTATAAAATATAGTTTAGTTAAATTAAGAATTTTTAATCCATTGTAAATTTGTTGTTATAATTTTTTAACCTTAATTTAATATAAAAAAGAAGATATTGATATTTTAAAAAAATACATTTTTTTTCCATAAATTGTTACGGTAACCACACCTCCCAAATTTGTTTTCTCTCAAAATTATGGCTCTTTGAGGAGGCATCCACGTCGCAGAGCTGGGCAGTATCCAAAATTGATACTGGCGAACTCCTCAATATTTACCTGTACAATTACCTGTCCTTGTTGGTCACGTGACCAGTCTTTGTTTACAAATCGTAATATATTAATATTGCATCGTGGAGAAAAAAGAACTTTTTTTTAAAAAATTGATAACATATTGTATAGTATCCGGGATTCGATAGTAACCTCGATTTCGATAGGTCAGTATTTTTAGCTGTCATTCGGAACACCGTGACGTCACCAACCGGAAATCATCGATAGTAAAGCGTCTGTAGTTACTGAATCGAGAATACTACAAAAGTTAAACAAAAATGCCATTCAGAGAGGTAAGCAATAAAATTACTACAAGCAACTGCCCAAAATGCCTTTTTCACTATTCCCATTTCTGTCTCCACATAATTGTTATTTTTCTTAGCAAATACAACAACGTACTCGACTCCAAATCCCTGTATTTGTCGTCTGTTACATTGTCTGCAAATATCTAAAAATAGAAGTATAGGGAATTCCATACTCGGGAAAAAATCTATCGAAAGCCAGTAGTGACACATTACACCATGTTTTAAAAAATGATTAAAAAGTATATATTTGATTAATTTTTTAACATTTAAAATTCTATTAAAAAAATGTGATATATTTATAGCCTATTCTCCCAGAAATTAAGAAAAAGAAAGACATTCAATAACAAGTTGTCAGCTATAAGAAATTATATATCTATCTGCTGATTAAAAAATAAAATAAAATTTATATATGGTAAAATTTCTGTTAAATTTTCATGTAAAAAAAAATATATCGTTTTTTGTTGACAGTTACGTTTTTAATCAAAGTTTTTCTGACCGTTTCTGTGTTTTAATGAATTTAATTTTGAACAAATATTATGGTAAAGACATTGGATAATGAAACATTAGGTGGACCACAGCAAATTGTTTTCCTGACTTACCATAAATCGAAACTATCAATGGAGTTATCCCCCCTATCGAATCGAGGTTACGCTGTTTCTGTTTCAGTTGAGATTATTACCAAATTTGAAAGGTAAGCCATTTATTTATTTCTTATCAGAAATCTTTGAAAAATTGATATGTTTTAATTTAATACATGTGTTTTAATATAATGTTAACATTTCTTTATTTAAGTCTCATATATTATCACAAATATAAAAAAATCTGTTACACTATCGAATCCCGGACACGCCAGGATATATTTGTTGTTGTATTGAAGTGTTTTTACAAAATTTCAAGAATTTTAAAGAAGAAATAAAGGTGCAATCATTGATTAACTGAAAATTTCATCTTTGCTCAGGTTACAACTTATTTTGCCGATATTTCATATAAAAAAACTTTTTTTTTGTTAATTGGAAAATGTGATAAAATATATCATTTTACATAATATGTTGATATTTTATTAAAATTAATTCATTAATAAAGTTGCAATCAAGAAATATCGAATTTGGGCCAGGGTTTTTGGAACCGGACCCATGTTACCACTTGTTTTAGTGCTTGTCAATTTTTTATCCAAACATGCTTAATTTTCTGCTTTATTATGTCATGATGCATGTGGATGCCGATGGGAACCCAGCGAGGCATTGCCACCTGGTTCCCGGCCGGCATCTATATGCAGTATGCACGGTACAGTAAAAACTCTTTCAGATTTGCTGCATCTACATTGTGGAACAGCCTCCCAGATCATTTCAGGACTGAAAATAGTTTCTCTCAATTCAAGAGTCTTTTGCAGTCCTGGAATGGGTCCAAATGTTGCTGTTCTGCATGTAGATGATTCAAATTTTGCTTCTGGTTTGCTTAATTTTAATTTTTAATTTTTTTTTTAGTTTGGCTTGAAAATTTTATATTCTTTGATTTTTTAGTTAGACAGTGCTACTTTTACTGATTATGTTGGTACCAGTTTTAAATATTCAGTATTATTATTTCATTATTTTTTTTACCTGCTACTTCTTTTTAAATGCTGCTTTATGCTGGAGCATCTGTGTGTGGATCTTGAACAAGAGTCCAAAGAGGCACTTGCCACGTGGGTTCTTGTTCAGATCTATACACAGTCCTCCTTTTTATGTCTATATGTCTTAGCTTATTTTAGTTTGTAACTTTGCATGTGACTTGTGTTGTTTTATTGTTAATGTATATTCGGTAAAAAGCTCATTAGAGCTTATGTTGTACTGTTTTATTATGTGCCGAATCAAAATAAAGTTTTCTTATCTTCTGTTAAATTCCAAGTTGGAAGCATTCTTTTTTTCCTCCCATTACTACTAACGCTATATTCTTCCCATTGACCTTTTGGAATTATCATTATAAACATAGTGTCTGTTACCTGTATCAAACGCAAGTAAATCGTTAGATTCTTGTGCTTCTGTATCATGACCATGGCCCTGCAAAACTCCACCAAAAATGTAAAGAGTTTTGTTATGACCACAACAACATTGACCTTCTCTGGCAGCAAGAGAGGTTTGTTTTTCTACATTCTTCCATGTAATACATATATCATTTGGTATTAACTCTCCATATTCAACATTCTGACTGGTTGTAATATTATTTCCCATATTCTTAATTCTCTGAAAGCAAGTGAAAATTTGATTCCCGCGTGAACTGGTACCTAATAGAATAGTGAAATTTCAACCAGGACAAACCGGAAGTGTACAAAACAGCTGAAGAGGCAAAAAAAAATTAAGTATTACGATACTAAACATTACCTTAATTTGGTGACAACGGTTTATAATTATACGACAAGTAATGTAGAACAAGATTCATCAATTGACAGCTGCATGGAATATATATTATTTGGTAAACTTCTGGTTAAAAGACCACAGTCGAATGAATCCATTGTCTAAGAAAAGTGAAAATTTCCATTATAACTGGAAAGGTTATTACACGGTAAGAGAGATTGATATACATGTATAATAATAATAATAAAAAAAACAAATCCAGCAAATCTAACAAAAAGTCATGAATTATCTATTCAAGTTCCCTTTTGATGAATGATTCAATTGAAACGACATACATGTAAAAGATATCCATTACTCAGCATTAGTCATTACTCGCCATTGGCATTAGGTTCATCAACAATCTAGGTGTGATTTTTTTTTATCCTAATCTACTCCAATACTCATCTAAATACTACTAAGTTACTTCATTATGTGATGACTCCAGTACACGTCTAAATACTACGAAGTAGTTTCATAATGATGTGACTTTATAGTATTTAGATGTGTATTGGAGTTATCACATTCTTCTTCTTCCCGTCAGGAGTGTACTCATACTTGAATGTTGATACTCCGAGCATGACCAAACTGTACAGGTAAAAACCAATCCTATATACAATTAAAAACTGACTGTTATTTACATTTGGGACTGCACTGGGAGAGTGACAGACCCAAGTTCTGCTCGGAACTGGTCGATGGTAGGGACCAGTCTAAGTTCTTGAGGTATGTGACTCCAGGTGAGTATGGAACGCGGAAAGAAGGAGTATTTATAAGCGTCAATTCGGGTGTAGATTACTCTATATACAGTAGTTCCTCGGGTTCTTCCATCGGCTGGTATAAGTAGTGTATCTACTAAATTGTTTATGATCTTATACATGAGGACGGCCCTTGTCTTAGCTCGTCTCTGCTCTAATGTTTCCCAACTGAGTTCACTTAACATTGCTGTTACAGCTCCAGGTTCTCTATTGTAAAAGTTGTTATTTACAAATCTGGCAGCTCTCCGTTGTACTTGTTCTAGTTGGTTAATCTGATTTCTTGTGTAAGGGTCCCACACAGCACTAGCATATTCAACTGATGGACGGACGAGGGTGGTATAAGCGTTCCTTTTTACTTCCTTTGGACATGAGTGGATGTTGCGTCTTAGGAAACTGATGGTGCGGTTTGCTTTTGCTTAGATGTTGTTGATATGGGAATTCCAGCTTAGGTCGGTGCTGATGGTGACGCCTAAGTATTTGCTGTCTTTCGTTACTTCTAGCTTCTGATCATGCAGCTTATAATCATATTCAGTTGTTTTGCGCTTCTTTGTGATGTGGAGAGTGAAGCATTTGTCTGTGTTGAAGGACATCTGCCAGGTTTTTTCCCATATTTCTAAGCTTTTGAGGTCTTCTTGTAGTCTAACTTGATCTGATGGATTATTTATCACTCGATATAGTAAAGAGTCATCGGCGAACAATTGTGCCTGAGATGATACAACATCAGGGAGGTCGTTTATAAATAATAGGAACAGTATAGGTCCTAATACTGTACCTTGTGGTACACCAGAGTCAACAGGGCAAGTCTTTGATTGTGTTCCTTCCAAGAGTACTTGTTGAGTTCGGTCCAGCAGGAAGTTTTAATCCACTGCAGTGTAAGCCCTCATATTCCATAATGGTGAAGTTTTAGGAGCAGTCTCTCATGAGGCACCTTATCAAATGCCTTTGAAAAGTCTAAAAGTATGGCATCCACCTGTTTACCTTCTGATAGATTTTTTGCAATGTCTTGTATGGTAGTGATTAATTGTGTCTCGCAAGCTCGTCGTGATCTAAATCCATGCTGACTATCTGATAGTATGTTATGTGTTGTTAGGTGGTCCATAATATTACTGCATAAGATGTGTTCTTGCAGCTTGCTGCATATGGCTGTTAGAGATACCGGTCTATAGTTGGCTGTATTTGACTTATCTCCTTTTTTAAATATGGGTACAACGCTAGCTGTTCTCCATTCTTTTGGTACTGCCCCTTTGTCTAGTGAAGTCTGAAATATGCGTGTAAGAGCTGGTGCAATTATATCGGCTAACTGTCGCAGAAGTCTAGGTGGTACGGCGTCTGGACCAGCTGCCTTATGGTCATTCAGCTTCGATAGCAATTTGTGTACTCCATTCTCTGAGATGTGTATGTTTGGCATTGATGGTATTTTACTTTCACCAAGCTAAGGTTGGGTAGAGATGTTGTGTCTTCTAGTGTGTATGCTGACTTAAATTGATTGTTGAGTATCTCAGCTTTGTTGTTATTGTCACTGTATATTATACCATCTTTAGCACGCAAGGGAGCTACTCCAGAATTGTCTTGTTTCTTTGACTTAATGAATGACCAGAAACGTTTAGGGTTATTTGTTTGTTCTGGACTGATGATGTTGGTTACATAGTCGTTGTAAGCTTCCCTTGTTGTTCGTTGTGTAAGCGATTTAAGTTTTCTATATCTGTCTTTGTCTCTCTGTGATTTGTTTTGCGTGCTTTATTCCCTGCTTTATTTTTCTTGTTAATAATTCTTCGGACTTCTGTCGTAATCCACGGATGTGTTGGTTTTGACCTTGATCATTTTGAAGGTACAGATTTCTCCATGGCATTCAATAGAATGTTCTTAAATGAGGTCCACATGTCATCAATAGTAGGAAATTCATTGGAGGAAAAATCCTCCATGTTTGTTCTAACTTCATCTTGTAATTCCTGGGTATTTGCTGTCTTCCATAAGTAAATTTTTCGTTTTGGTGTCCTTGTCCTAGTTGCTCTTACATTTGCGTCAATGAGTACAATATCATGATCGCTTATACCGGGTAGCGGTTTGCATCTGTTGACTAAACTGGGGTGTGATGTTAGTACCAAGTCCAAGATGTTATCCTGTCTAGTTGGGAAATTTACAACTTGTTCCAAGTCCAGTTCTTGGATGGTGTCAAGTAAGAATTTATTCAGTCGGATTGGATAAATTGATGTAGCAACGGACATGCTCTTCCAATCAATGTCAGGGAGATTAAAGTCTCCTGCTATCCAGATATTACCATTCTTTGTAAGCTGTTTCAAGTGTGTAAATTCTTTATAAACGGTTTCTAAGTATTTTTCGTCATGTTTTGTTGGTGGTCTATAGTATGCAGCAAGTACTGTGGGTCGATGATTATGGTGGATTTTAACAGCAAGTAATTCGGTATCATTGCTTTTAAATATTTCTGAACTTATTAGAGTTTTCCGGACTGCAATGAGGACTCCTCCACCTCTGGATTTGTCTCTGTCGTTTCTGTATACATCGTATTGATCAGTTGGTATGATTTCATAATGGGTTATGGTGTTTAACGCCACTTTCAGCAATATTTCAGTTCGTCTGGTCAAACCAAAGACTATAACATTGGTATTTGTTGCTTCTCCGCAAGCACGCAGCATTAAGGAGAAAGAGCAAAGATTGGTTGGCTCGGAATCAGGATAATGTGTCCAAGTGGGGCGACATACATGTATGTCTATCCCGGACTGTTGTTTCAAAGAACCTCATCATCATCTCATTGAAAATTAACTTAATTCTTGCCATGATATAGCTGAAAAATTGTTGAATTGGCATTAAACAACAACCACTCACTCACATCTAAATACTACAAAGTCACTTCATTATGTGGTGAGTCCAATACATGTAAATAATTGTTAATAAATTTATGACTGACACACATGCATGTAGTAAAGTGTACTGAAAACATGCCAGGGACTGTCATGGTCGTAATCGTATGGTAGTTGGATTTAGAACAACCTATGCAATCAGTATCTATCACCACTAACTTAACGTTGTGAGTTCGAACACCGTTCAGGTGATGTGTACTTTATACAACATTATGTGATCAAATTTGTCAGTGACTTGCGACAGGTCAGTGGTTTTCTCCAGGTACTCCTGTTTCCTCCACCAATAAAACTAACTGTCACGATATAACTGAAATATTGTTGAAAGTGGCATTAAACACCATAACCTTAACCATTACCCTGAAAACATGTGATAGAGAAAAACAATGGTTACTGTATCATCAACTGAATATCATCGTTATTTCAAGAAGTAATGGTCGAAATCAGTAACACACATTTTGATTGGCTAATTGATTGATACAGCCAGGCCACTCTCAAACAAATGTTTAAATAGATAATTTTTTCTCAGAAACTAGAAACTTTATCGAACCTAAAGCTGTATATGAGTAATTATTGTATATAGTCCCTTTCAGTGTTTTCACTTGTGTGAGAGGGACTGTCGTGGCCGTGATCGTATGGTAGTTGGATTTACAACTACCTATGCAATCAGTGACTTGCGACAGGTCAGTGGTTTTCTCTGGGTCTACCGATTTCCTCCACAAATAAAACTGACTGCCACGATATCACTGAAATATTGTTGAAAGTGGCATTAAGCACCATCAAACAAGCAAATACTTTGATTGTCATCAACACACTGCATTTTTTAACATAGGATCCTATTATACAATGTGTAATATGGGATTATGAATAAAAGTTATTAATATGCTTTACTGAATGTGTAAAGTTAACAATCTAACAATTTTTAATTAATATTATTTGTTTTATATTTTCAAGGTCCATGGAGAGTAGAAAATTACAGGAAAAGACTAGAACAAAAAGAAATTCAAAGAACAAAAAGAAAGTGAAAAGAAAATCTGCATTGATAGATAATGTTTATTACCATACAGATGATGAGGAATATGTATGGAAACGACATGATTGTCACAGAAGTACAAGTTTTCCATTATTTTCTAACCAATCTGATGATGAATTTATAAAATCAAAGACCAAGGAAAGATGTTACCACCATCACAAGTCTAAATCTGCTCCTGCGGATTGTGCCTTGTATGATAATGTTTTAATTAATACCGAAGAACCAATTCAGAATGATGGAAGTTTTCCATTTGTTTCACTGCCAGTTGATTGTAAACTCAAAATATTTTCATATTTAGATCACTTGCAGAAAAGTAGTTTATTATCTGTCTGTAAATCCTGGTACCGTATACTTCTTCATCCAAGTTTATGGAGTCGTTTGTCATTATGGAATTTTCCAATGACATGCTTGACTTCTCAGAATAGTCATGAACCAACAAACAGCTGTTATATTTGTTACAAGAAAAGAGTTCATCTTTTTGCTAATTTCTTACTTTGGATGAATCCTCGTCCAAAATATCTGGAGTTCAAATTCAATATTGCAGAAGTTTCAAGTGGATATTTGAATATGATTGAAAATTTGGTGCAAAATTTGAATTTACGAGACTTACAAGTTGTTTGTTTGAATTGGAAAGAAACCCCATGTCGACCATATTGGATTCCTCCAGATGACATAGAAGCTAAAGATACAATGTACAGACATCGTTTGAGAGCACGTTATTTTGTCAGTTTATTTGATCTCTTAACAAGGAAGGCACCAGCAATAGTCACTATTGTGATGCCATTTGACTGGTCGTCTAGAAGTGTCAAATGTATGTCAAGGTTGAAAAATGTTCATAGTTTAGTGCTGGAGAAATATTATGTATTTCAATGCTTAAGTCAAAACTTGTTGACCGAATTATTAGATAGCTTACCAAATCTACGCAGATTTATGTTAGAAGTTTGGACACCAAGTGGCCCAGGACTTAAACTGTTCTCAATTTCGTCATCAACTCTAGAATACTTTGATGTATCACAGAGTCGAGGTTTTTACATCAAACAAATGAACTTACCCAAGCTTAAGAGGTTCAGAATAATGCGTCATCCATGGAATGGACCTTTAGTGGACAGAATTGACATACCTTGTTTGTACAATATTTTAGTGACTGGAGCTCCCAAACTTTGTAAACTGAATGACCATTACTTAAAAGAAGAATGGAAAGACAGTTGTTATTCTATCCTTGATGAAGTTTTACGCTCTGTTTGTTCATGCAGGAAACACAAAACTGGTTGGGCAATGTAAGAAGAAAATGAGGTACAAACTAATTAATATTAGATGTTTGTTCACTGAATTTGTTGTATCCTTTTTTAAAATTTTTGTTGGTGATACACTGTTGTGAGTTCGAACCCCGCTCACGCGAGGTGTACTCGATACAACATTATGTGATAAAGTTTGTCAGTGATTTGCAACAGGTCGGTGCTTTTCTCCGGCTACTCCGGTTTCCTCCATCAATAAAACTGACCGCCACGATATAACTGAAATATCGTTGAAAGTGTTAAACAGCATAAACCAACCACTTGCATCAAATAGCATTCTGTATGGGGTCATGTCAGGTAATATTTCATTCATCATTTGGTCGGTTGAAAATATGAACCCTGATGTGACCCCCAAACAAGATGTCTTTATATGTTAGTGTATCACAAAAAAATTAAAGTAGAAGAAGAGATACAACATTGAACAAACTTCAAATTTTAATTGAATTTTGATGTAAAGTACAGTCAGAGACATACCATAATAAATCACTGTGATAGACTTATCACTCATCTTAGTGATACTGATATATCTTTTGTTCTGTTTAATATATCTTCAAAATTTCTTTTGTATTTAGAGTGTTACTTGCTATCACCCAAAATGCACAAGAAAGTAAGTAAATAGATTAAACAGACCAAAAGATATATCAGTATCACTAAGAAGAGTGATACGTCTATCACAGTGATTTATCATGCTATGTCTCTGACTGTACTGCACCATTAATATAATATTTAGATATCTTTGATGTTCAATTACTGTATACATTGTAATATATATATTTTTGATAATTATTATCTCCCTTTAGAAGAAAAGATTTGTAGTTTGAAGAAAAAAGAATTTCTGCCATCATATAAATGTTTATAAATAGACTATTGAAATTCATAAATCTGCATGAAATAAAATGATTTGATAAGTAAAGTTAAAAGTGATGATTTACAATTTGATTGGTCACAACAATATATTAACTATTCAGCATGGCTTCAGTTGCCTGGATTATATGGTACATGTATATGTAGTAAGATTTACATTGTACATGTACCTGTGTAATCAGTGTCTATATCACCTCTAAGATTTGTGTATTTGACACCTGCCTGTGGTGAGATGTACATGTATAACACAATATGACATAATAAAGTTTGTCAGTTAATTATTAAGTTTAATGGTTTTGCATATGTCCATGGCCAAATTTTCTGATTTCCTTCACCAATAATAATGACTGCCACAATACATTGTTTAAAGTGGTGATCAACACCCAAAATCAACTATTGATCCGTTGTACATAAGAAATGTAGGTCATCAAGATCCCGGTACAAATTGATCAAACACAAGACTATTATTAATGATCTACTGCACTCAAGGCTAAGTACACCACTTACCGGTATGTGGTTCTTGTTTTTTTTGGAGTTTATAAAAAATGTATGTAGCCAGATATGTTGTTTATCTTGATGTGATCTGTGGAATTGTCGACCATCACTGTTTAACTTCTATTTATGTATTTTTATAAATTCAAATGTCTTTATGTAAGAAAGTAGCTTAATATTTATTGCAGAATGAGTAGTATATACAAAAAATATACATTTATATAAGTTTTGATTATTATATGATAAGAAATTAAACAAAATATCTACATATAACTGCCTAAAACTTGTACAAGTTCAATTACATGTATTTCAATACAAATTAAAAGGGATTGTGAATTAAATGGCATCATTTGTCACATTATAATTTTTCCTTTACTTTGTGAGAAGAATAAATTAGTATTATTATCTACAATTAATGTACATGTAGATATAATTATATATAGTGTATTGGTATATTCAAAAATTATTGTCAGTATCAACTTAGGGACTCTGGATACTGGAAAAAATTGGTTAGTGTGGGGCCACATGACATTTAATACCTATAAAAGCAATAACCTCTGTTTTGAAGGTCTCAACATACATTATCACTAGTATCACAATTTGTGTTAGTCAGACTCACTACAATACTAATGATAATGTCTGTCTCAACCTTCAAAACTGATGATATTCTATTATCTATATATGATATTTCATATGCTATATTTTATATGCCAGAATTTATATTCTTTTAATTCATGTAATTATAGACAAGTTTTAGCATTTATCAGTATAAGAAAAATAACATGGTTTGCATTATGAAATTAAAGTTAACCCATATTTTCTGTCCTCTGACATGGGTATGTGGACTATAGACCATATTACCTTAATCTCCATGGATACATATATATATAGTACATAGTACATGTAAGGACACCATATTTTAGTAAAAAAAATTATCTTACTGTATATTCCATAAGATGTGGTGTTCAAAAAGAACATTAACAAACTCTGTCCTAGCTATAGTGTATGTACAAACATGTACATGTATCAGTACATATGTATGATTGTGACAGTAAAACATGTACATGTATCAGTACATATGTATGATTGTGACAGTAAAACATGTACATGTATCAGTACATATGTATGATTGTGACAGTAAAACATGTACATGTATCTGTACATATGTATGATTGTGACAGTAAAACCAAGTTTATTTTTTGTGATAAATTTTAACAAGATAATTATTTTTATTAAAACTTCTTTCGTCTGCAGTATTTTTTAGGTGAAATATTTTAGAATTTGACATTAAGTGGTTGATGAAGTACATGTTTGCATGTACATGTATACCTATACACCATTAGATTTTTAAGTAATTTAAATATTGCCATATCTATAAAACCTGACTGGCAGTTTTTTTGTCATTTTTTTTTTGTTGATTGTTATTTTATTAATTTGATTTTTCTGGAAAAAAATATGGTTCGAGAGAACAACAAGACTTTAAGTTGTGGGTTGTGGGCTATCAGTGACAAATATATTTATTGTATACACCCTCATTCTGTTATTGTATGTAGTATTGACATGTTTTTGTTTTGTTTTTTGTTTTGGTTCAAGTCTATTGTAATGTATCTTGAAAAGAATTCAATGTAATCAAATTGATTATAACCAAAGAAGTCTTTCTTACTACACAAATATATGTTTAAAGGATTTGATAATGTGAAGGTTATAGATGTATTGCATTGAAGTAACATTTTTAGCTCGCTTCGTCCATAGGACCACATGGGTTATTTAATAGCCTATATGGTTGTCACTTTTTATTCGTCATTTTATTTAAATGTCTTCTTTTTCACAACCTCTTCACCAAATGGAAGCAAACTTTCCAAGACTGTTCCTTTGGTAAACCTTTTCAGATTTTGTGATTTTAGTGCTAATTTGAATTTTAAGATGGCTGCCAGAGTCAATAATGCAATATGATTGGCTGAGCTGGGTTCTAACTGGCTCCTATTGTAGTCATCATGGCGACTTGGAAATCCATTTGGCACCTCGAAGTGGTTTATAAGTCTTCAAACTGGCGAGTGCAGTATCACTTTTTGGTGACAAACAAAATGCATGTTTGTTTACCATGATCTGTTTTTCCTTATAATAATTATGCATGTGTTTGAACGTCTTAGTCTTTACTATAGATATGTAAAAGTTTGTCAGCGACTTGTGACAGGTCAGTTGTTTTCTCTGGGTACTCCGGTTTCCTCCACCAATAAAACTGACTGTCACAATATAACTGAAATGTTGTTGAAAGTGGTGTTAAACACCATAAATCAACCAACCAATCTATAGATATGTATAATAAAATTGTCTGAATAAGTATGGGCAACACATTACTGATTCCTGTATCCAACAGTCACTTTAATATAATTGATTATATGATAATCAGGTAAGCAATACAGGCTTAGTTAAGTTTCTTGTTTTGCATTTTAATTTATCAAAATGGCTTCAGTATAAGCAAATACAATGCAAATACATGTACTTTGTTTCTGACTTTATTTTTTTTTTATTGTTTATGCGGGGGCATATTTGAATTCTATTTTTTCTTGGTTGAGAAAAATGGAATTACATCATTTCTAATGATTACAAATGTATATTTCAACTAGTTATCAATGCAAAGTAGCATGCTAAAATTTCTGATAATCACTTAGTAGTATTATAAATAGCTTAGAAAACACGTGAGTCTATCAAACATTATAATATAATCAAAATACATAATGTTTTCAAGCAATGAGGAACATGTGTTTTTATGTATTTACATGTAGTGTATACAATTTTACATCATGTTTGGTAGTAGAATTTTCTTTAAGAAAATAAGCTTCATTACATAATTACATGTAATCTAGTTTTAGTATCAATAGTTATGTACAATATTTATTTTTCTCTCACCTGAGTGAACAGAGGTGATATTTCAAGTATTTTGTATTTTATTTTTGTTTTAGATATGTTAGATGATATGTATACCTGTCAGGTAGCTATAGAAACCAAGTGTTTCTTTAGATAATTGTTAATTATTTTTGGAAACCTTACTGTGTTTATTTTGTAATATTTCTAAACACTTTTTAGTATAAAAATGTAGGATCTCAGAATGTATAATGTATTACATTATTTTAATCATTTTATTTGTGTTTTCAGTAAATTCACTAATCATATTTCATCTATCTCATCATTAGTACCATTTGAAATGGACAGACTAGAATATTTTTACACAATGACAATTTTGTTTATATCAACTTGGGTTACAATGGATGATTTGATTGTCTCAGCTTCCCCCCTGATTTTTGTTTTATTTAAATGGTTTCAAACTCACTAGGCCATGTGAGCTACTGTCATCATTTTACATCTGTCTTAACCCATCTGTGACATTTTGTACTTTTCAATCATCTTCTAAAAACCACAAGCTTTAAAGCCAATTGGAACTTAACTTGATAGGAATGGCCTAAAATCATTCATGAGTCGTTTACATTCCATCAATATTCTGTGTATTAGGACTTGAATATAGGGATAATCAATCAACATCATAATACAGAATAATTTATACAACCTTTACTTTTGTGACAATGAGGACAAGACATTCTGAATCTGCTTCATAGTCTTAAATCAAATAAGTTGCCTTCGGTTCTTTGTACAAAAAAGGTAAAAACTACTGAAAGTGAAAGTAGATTTCCTACAAATCAACAACATCATTTGAAGTCTATTGTAAAATGTAAAGAAATTTGATGGAACTAAAACAGATGTATTAATCTTCAGGCATGTAGCCAGGGCCTTTGAAAATATTTTTGTTTTATTTGATGAATATATAATAAAAAAATAGTTGTTGATCTCAATGCACGAGGTGCAGGGTTCATTCAGTTGTCCAATTTGGATTAACTTGATAAAGAGATAGAATCGTGTATAGCAGGCATTTGTACATGTTTAAGATTTATAGTATCAGTCAAGTACAGTCATACCTACCATTTTTAAAGACTACTTTACTCCTAATCAACTTGTGGTCGTGATCGTATTGTATTTGGATTTACAACTACCTATGCTATCAGTGCCTATCACCACTAACATTGTGAGTTCGAACCCCACTCAGGCGAGGTGAACTCGATACAACATTATGTGATAAAATTTGTCAGTGACTTGCGACAGGTCGGTGGTTTTCTCTGTGTTCTCCGCTTTCCTCCACCAATAAGACTGACCATGACGATATAGCTGAAATATTGTTGAAAGTGGTGTTAAACACCATAAACCAAACCATACCTAATCAACTTTTTTCTTTCATTTTTTCGTTTATCAATCTATCATACATGTGTTCTCTACATTTTGGATCATCATACAGAAACCAATTTCTCTCTCACCCTGAATTGGTTTCACATATAATGTTCATCATTTTTTAAAGCCTGCTAGTGTTCATCATACTCAATATATTACCATACATTTTAAATCATATTTTTCTTGAGAAGAGTTACGACATCAGGCTATGTTCAGGTGAAGTGAGTGAAATTGTTTGACTGGGCTGCAGTACCTGCCAATAATTTTTGCAACAATCTTCTATTTTTTGTTGTTATGAAAAAGAGATATAAAAATTGTCTACAACTTTTAACAATTTGAATTCTGATGTCAATTTTTGCTGGTCATAGATTATTGGATATAGTAACCATGGTATCCGCATTGTATCCTATTATCCCATTTTATCCTGAGTAACATCTGGAAATATATCAATATAATGTCTTCTATAAATTATTTTTACAGAAAAAAAATGCATGTAAAAACTACAGCAAATCTACCATTTCATGACATACAAATAATTTAGGATTATTGAGTTTTATATATGAATGAGAAAGGAAAAATTCATATTGGCAATGAAGACCTGTTTTATTTTGTTTAAAGACATGATAATACAGAAAAGGTTTGTGTCACGTTACTATCATACCTACCAACCTCTGATTGGTAATACTGTACATGTACAAGTTACCCTTATGTTTTGAATCTCGTCAAGTCAATGTCTGGCTTTAAGATATCTATTTGGCACGACTCGCATATGTAAATATATACATGTATGAAATTCCAGAAACAAAATTGAAATTAATTCAGGAAGATTAAACAGGTACTAATATTAAAATGCTTAAAATCCATCATATCAAGAAATAAATTTAGGGGAACCATTGTTTAATGATTATTTCACCATTGTTACCAAATTATGACCGCCACGATATAACTGACATATTGTTGAAAATGGTGTTAAACACCATAAAACCACATTATACTAGAATCTGTTCATGTTTCTGGATACAATGTATGATTGACCATCCATAAATCATGGCTTCTTAAAATGATATGTATATTGGTGTAGTTATTTAAATACTTAACCGAAATGTTGCATTGTACTACAATATTTTGTCTCAGCAAGTTAGATAGTTATGCACAGCTTTCAACAATTTGAATCTTGACACCATCCCTTTTTTGGTTGGTCATACAGTAGTCAGAGACATAGCGTGATAAATCACTGTGATAGACGTATCACTCTTCTTAGTCATACTGATACAGTAGTCAGAGACATAGCGTGATAAATCACTGTGATAGACGTATCACTCTTCTTAGTCATACTGATACATCTTTTTGTCTGTTTATTTATTTTGATATGCCTTTTGGGCGATAGTAAGAAACACTCTAGATGTGAAAGAAATTTTGAAGATATGTTATATAGAACAAAAGATATATCCAAATCACCAAGATGAGTGATACGTCTATCAGAGTGATTTATCATGGTATGTCTCTGACTGTACTGTAGATTAATGGAACTCGTACAATGGCTACGATAGATAGAAGTTTAATTCCCCTATATTAAAATAGTTTATACAGCTGTATGTCTATATTGTATCAATTATTTGTTATACATGTACTTTCATTGTTAACAGATACAGTAATGTATTCTATTATTTCCAATGTTATTTGTCATATTATATAAAACCAGGTATGTAGTAAACAACACCTGTGTATTTAATTAGTTACCTATAGATTGTATATGTTGGAATACATGTTGTTGTTATTCTTTATATTAAATTTTTAATTTTTATACAAATTATATGATTTTATAAACAAAAATGGCCATTGGTTTTTGTTATGATTTATAATTCTTAATAGTACTATTTTTTTTTAAATAATGTTATGTTAGTTATAATGGATGGAAATCAAAATGAATAGGATTCATACAGAAGGAAAATAAGATATAGTAAAACCTGCCCATGAGGTCACCTCTATTAAGCAATCACCTGTATTAAAAGGTCACTTTTTTCTTGTCCTGCCATAGAAAATTTCATATAAATTCAACCTCTTTTAAGAGGTCACCTTTCTTATAAGGTCACTTTTTCTTGATACCAAATTTTAAAGGTGACCTCTTAAAACAGGTTTAACTGTAATATTAATTGTAGGTTATGGGTTAATATGCTAGTGTCTTCTGGAATGGTCGGAAGCATTTTTTACATATCACAAATTTTCTTCTCATTCTTAATTTGATGTTTTTGAAATCATTTGTTTGATGTCAGAAAGTAGCAATTTGAAACTTTAGCGTCCTTTCTCCTGTGAGAAATTGCAATCTCAAATTTCGTCCGATATTGTGGGGAAAATGCCAATGAATAATCATTGTTAAGACATCATGGAAGAAGGGAGATAAGTCACTAATGTATTACACTAACAGGAGAAAGTCGCTTACTTCCCTTTGTATTGATAAAACTTATAACAAGACCACATGAAATGTATTGTTTGTTTTTTATGCTTGCTTGCTCCAAAAGTTTCTTTTGGGAGAAAACAAAACTTTCTAAAATATTTTTTTTCTTCAAATGATGTATTTATCAAATTTGTTGGGGGTTTTTTTTAAGTAAAAAAGAAATTGCTTAAAATCAATTATAATTACTATTCCCCCCCCCCCCCCCCCCCCCCCCCCAGTTTTAGTTACAGACTAATTATTTGTACATTCAAAGGTGGTTGTGAAATGAAGTAAAATGTCATTTCCTTGTACTTGTTCCAAATTTTAGACAAAAAATTAGCCTTCAAAGAAATAGAAATATCAGTAAAAATTATTTTTTAGATCCAATGCTATTTTCGATCTCAGTACATCCTACTAAAATACTGTATGAATCCTTTAAAGGCTATAGGCTTATTTTTCTTTTCTCACAAATTGATAATGTGAGATGTAATAAAAAGTTTACAAACTTATCATGTTTTCATTTATTATCCCATGAACTGCAGTTGAACTTTATTTTTGTTGTTTCAATCTTACATTGAGCGAGTGATTGTTGTTTAATGTCAAGTGAACAATTTTTCGGCTATATCTTGGTGATAATAAGTCGATGAGATGATGATGACGTCTGCTTTGTTCCAGAAGAATGTGCTTAGTCGAAAAAAAACTCTATGGGTAAACATGTTGCCCCACTTGGACACGTCCTGAATCTACCAACCAGTCTTTGTTCGTATTCCTTAATGCTGTGTGATTATCGGAGAAACAGCAAATACTAATTTTTAGACATTGGTTCGACTCGACCAGAGTTTTAACCCATGATCTACCACACCCGAGGCGAGCATGCTAACCATCACACTAGTGATGCAGCTTTTGCATTGATAAAGTTTTCTTCTGGTTCAACATCGTCCTGAAGCACCTGATTTCATTTATTTGCTTTACATTTTTGCATATAAATTGACAACAGTATATGCAAAAATGTAAAGCAAATATTATAGCCAAAAGAGCCACATGAGGTATCAGCATCAATTGTTTTGATAAATTGTTCTCATTTCAATCTATTTCTCATAAACCACTGACCCAAACATGGCAAGGGGTCGTCGTCGTGATCGTATGGTGGTTGGATTTAAAACTACCTGTACAATCAGTCCCTATCATCACTAAAGTTGTGAGTTCGAACGACGTTCATGGCGAGATGTACTCGATACAACATTATGTGATCAAGTTTGTCAGTGATTTGCGACAGGTAGGAGATTAAAATGAGAAAAAACTCTTCAATTGTTTATATTTTACAAAATGTACAAATGTATATTAAAATTATTAGTTTTCAGCCCATGACGACTTTTCCAGTAAATAGAATCATGTCTAAAAGTCATTATTGCTTCTATAAAGATCTACCTTTCAGATTGAGTGGTAACAAGAGGCAGCTTCACTGCCTAAAAATTGTAAATTCGTGGTTTCATGCTCTAATTTCTGACAGTTTCCCTTGGCTAAATGTTTTGAAATTTTACACAAAGTTTTTTTAAGTCAAGTCCAATTCCAGTGGTTTCAGAGAAAAATGATATAAAAATTATTTTCCCAGTAAGGGATCTATGCTAAAATTGTGTTCTCAACAATCTTGTGGGTGATTGAGTGATTGTTGTTTAATGCCAACTCAGGCAATTTTTCAACTATATCAAGACGAGAACAAGTTAATTTTCAATGAGATGATGATGATGTCTGCTTTGTACTAGACCAACACGCTTAGTTGGATTTTTATAGTGCTAGCTCACTGAAACAACAGTCAACAGATAGACATGTCGCCCCATTCGGACACATTATCCTGATTCAGAGTCAACCAGTCTTTGCTATTTCTCCTTAATGCTGCAGAGAAGCAACAAATACCAATTTCATAGTCTTTGGTTTGACAGATCTGGACTCGAACCCACGATCTACCACACTCTAGGTGAGCACGCTATCCAATATACCACCAATGTGGTTGCAACAATCTTGGGAGTTCAGATATGCATTGGTTTCAATTAAGTGTTTTTAGAATTAAGAATCTGACAAAATAACTATTTTCCATGTTTCCTGTAAAGGTCTAATAGACTATTTCAAGTAATGGCATCCATTTTGGATTTCCAGTCAACAAAAGACAACTCTGTACAGTCATATAAGAAATCCATTACACCAAAAGTTTAGAAAGCATAATTGGCTTAACAGCCATGTTGAATTTCCAAAGGAAATAAATATCACAATTAATGTTGCAATCCATCGAAGAAGTGTACTTATTTGCTGCAGTGGTGTCTGGAAAATGTGAAAAGCTAATGTGATTGCCATGGATGTAAAGTGATAACAATACCTCACATCGCCCTTTGGGTCAGGTGAACTAACAACATGGACGACAGTAGCAACAATGAACATATAGACTAGATAACCTTCAACAGAAATTTATTTAAATATTTCAAGATCACATTTATATACTTTCTATGCATATTTAATCTGCATGGTAATATCACATGACGATTGCCTCTATTATAAATAATTATACATTTGAACAACATATCATGCCATTAAAATTAATTTTCAGTTAAAGCACATATATCTAGCTTGAAATGAAATACATGTAAGTATATATATATTCATTGTGAATTTTTTTTTTTAAATTGGCTTGTAAACTCAAGCTTTAAATGAAGTTTAACCTGTCGCACAATTATCAATTGAGAAAAGATTGGACATGCTGATATGTACGTCTTAATTATAGGATGGCATGAAATGCATACATATATGCTTGATTTATATGTACAGTGAAACTTATCTACCTTATTTGCATATGCTTTAGTGATAGCAATGCAACATTTGAACAGCCAACATCATTTTGAAAATCATATATTTACAAAGTGATTTACTGCCAAATCATGGTGCAATGAAAAGGTAGATCCACTCCAATATTTATGATTTTGCACGAAACATGTTTTATTTCTATAATACAGGTATTCTTGTTGCTTAAAATTAGCAACGAATAGTATTTTGAAGTTTTAATAGAACAATATTCAGATTTTACAGAATAATTTTGTAAATGTTTTTACACAGGTTACATGTATGTGTGGAAGTTTTGTATCATGTTAATTTTGTTTTGTGTGCAGTATCACTATAAGAAATGTTACCATCAAGTAGAAGATACTTTATACAAAGAATCTTTACAATAACTTATGTGCATACAAATTTATCTATGATTTTAGAAACATAGACATTCTATATTTTACATTGTGTATAATGTTGAAATTTGCATTCTATTTTGTAACATCATGTGACTTCTTTTAAGGTCACACAATACAACCCAATTTTTGTTGTATCATATTCAAAAGGCAGATATGAAAATAAAGAAGAAGCTCGCATGAGCCTGAATCAATCATCTCGCCTCACATTCATAAAACTTTTGAATACACGTTTTGTATTTGTACTCCAAAATTGTCCAATCAGAATGCTGTATTTATTGGATATCATGTTCTGATTGGCTGTTTTTGGAGTATGAGTATAAAGCTCGTACTTGGTAAGTTGTATGACCATCAGGCCAGATATAAAAAAATTATTCTATTGCCTATCACATTACAATAAGATTTATTTTAATTTTTGGCCATGTGTGCTAAAAACATGTAAAGATAGTGATGTATGATTGGTATACTAACAGAGAATGACACAAAAACCAGTGGATGTCAAATGTTGACATTGATGACAAATATTTACACAACTTTAAGCCAAGTGACCCAACAATTGAGATAAAATCATGATAAATTAAAAACAATTTCATTTGCTATTTGTAAATTCATGCAATTGTTTTATAATTTCAGAATCAACAGTATCCATCATTTGATTAAAGACACTTTGGCCATGAAGAAGTTGACAGGCTCTTAGCTGTGATAATAGATAGTCTCTCAATGCAATGGTATGAACTGGATCTTTCTTTGACAACTAAAACATAAAATATAGAAATAAGCAAAAAATACTTTCAGTTGACTCAAGGTAGCATTAGATACAAAATTCCAAACTACTGTCCACATTACTTATGATACATGACCACCTTGTTGGCGCTATGGTTAGCCTCATGTGCAGTAGATCATGGATTTGATCCATCGGTCTGGTCAAACCATATAATAATATTGATATTTGTAACTTCTCCTCTTAACATGCAGCATTAAAGAGTGAGAACAAAGACGGGGTGGTTGGCTAGGGTCAAGATAATTCTTCACAGTGAAATAACATTTCTATCTGTGAATCTGTTGATCAAGTACAAAACAGATGTCATTATCATCTCATCAAAAAGTCACTTGTTCTTACCAAGATTTAGCTGAAAAATTGCTTACTTGCAATTAAACAACAATCATTCATTAAACAACAACCATTCATTAAACAACAATCATTCATTAAACAACAACCATTCATTAAACAACAATCATTCATTAAACAACAATCATTCATTAAACAACAATCATTCATTAAACAACACTCATTCATTAAACAACACTCATTCATTAAGCAACACTCATTCATTAAACAACACTCATTCATTAAACAACACTCATTCATTAAACAACAATCATTCATTAAACAACACTCATTCATTAAACAACAATCATTCATTAAACAACAATCATTCATTAAACAACAACCATTCATTAAACAACAATCATTCATTAAACAACAATCATTCATTAAACAACAATCATTCATTAAACAACAACCATTCATTAAACAACAACCATTCATTAAACAACAACCATTCATTAAACAACAATCATTCATTAAAAAACAACCATTCATTAAACAACAACCATTCATTAAACAACAATCATTCATTAAACAACACTCATTCATTAAACAACACTCATTCATTAAACAACAATCATTCATTAAACAACAACCATTCATTAAACAACAACCATTCATTAAACAACAACCATTCATTAAACAACAATCATTCATTAAACAACAATCATTCATTAAACAACAACCATTCATTAAACAACAATCATTCATTAAACAACAACCATTCATTAAACAACAACCATTCATTAAACAACAACCATTCATTAAACAACAATCATTCATTAAACAACAACCATTCATTAAACAACAACCATTCATTAAACAATAACCATTCATTAAACAACAATCATTCATTAAACAACAATCATTCATTAAACAACAACCATTCATTAAACAACACTCGTTCATTAAACAACACTCATTCATTAAACAACACTCATTCATTAAACAACACTCATTCATTAAACAACACTCATTCATTAAACAACACTCATTCATTAAACAACAATCATTCATTAAACAACAATCATTCATTAAACAACAATCATTCATTAAACAACAATCATTCATTAAACAACAATCATTCATTAAACAACAACCATTCATTAAACAACAACCATTCATTAAACAACAACCATTCATTAAACAACAATCATTCATTAAACAACAATCATTCAATCATATATGATACAAAAAAAAACTTTCTAAAGATGCCCAGATGTAGCATTCAACGTCGGAAGTATAAGAGTACCACTCGGATGCTGGCTGGGGTTGGCTAGGGGCCATTTCACACTCATTTTAGGGTACCAGTTATGCTCATTTTTGAAGATCCTACTGTGACTAAAATGTAGAACAGCTATAAAAGTTCTGTTTCTTTACTTTAATTTGCATCCCTGTATAATGTTGGATAATCTCTCATGTTCATTTACATCCATATCCTTTCTTACTAATAAAATAGTGGTGTCAAATTGAAGCTTAGCTTATACACTACTACTTTTTGCTATACATATATATATATATACAGTCAAACTTCAGTCACTCAAACTCGGATGGGTCGAATACCAAGGATGGCTCGAACTGATTTGAGAGTCCCGTCAATTTTCCTTATATTTCTAAGTAAAAAAAAACCTTTCGCTCGAACACCGATACCTCCAACAGTCGAACTCAATAAATGGTCCTGTCAATAATAAAATCACGAGTTTTACCATGCCAAACTCGAACATCGCAATTTAATTGACAGATGTATGTTACGGTTGCATGTGCTTACTGCAAGGTGTGATAAATGTCAGATTACCAAAAGATAATTGCTTACTTAACAATTACAGGTAGAGGGATAAACTTGTCATCATTTGTGTTAATTAGTCTGACATTAAATTCAGCTGTGGCTTGATTATTAACCATTAATTACAATTAATAAAGAAAGATTATTGATCCCGAGACTTGTGTCGCTGATTGTACCAAGCTGAGTCTACACTCGACAATAATTGAAATAATTAAATGTTTAGAATCGTCATAAAGTTTATTAAAACATATTTAAAATTGTTATTACATGAATTATTATTATTGAGAGTGTGTGTTTTAATTTTTTTTAATTCTTTTATAATTGTTGGGATCGAATAATATCAAACTGCGTGATTTCAAGATTCATCTAAATACCAAAAAAATAGAAATGTAATAGTACTGAAATTCCGATTAACCTGAATTTTTATGTGTATATAATACCAAGAAACAAATATAATTGCTTCAAATTCAAATAAAAAAAAAAGAAAATGATCATTGGCTAGAATTTGAAAATTGGCCATTAAAAATATATATCTAAATTATCAAGCATTATACATGTACCAATATCGATCCAAGTGTTAATACCCGATCTCGTATTTCCTATATATAAAATAGATCGTGAACAAAGTGACAAAAAAACATTTCTAAGGAACGTTTGAAGATACCAAAGAGGTATTCAGAAGCCGTAGTCTTTCAGAACTTTCTAAAGGATTAAATATTTTTTACAATATATATATTTTAGGATATATATATATTATTTCCCAAACAAATCATTTTCAATCTTTGAATGGGTGGATGGATTATGTTTGTGTATATAATGTCACTTTCAACAATATTTATTTATATGATGGTTGTCAGAAACCAAAGTTCCCAGAGAAAACCTCAAACCTTCCAAAAACTACTGAAGACTACTTGTACATGGATATTAAAATGAAGTGTCAGGTAAATGTATCAATTTTTACCTTTCTTGTCAATTCATGAATTAATTAATCAAATATGTTTAAACAAATTTATAAATAAAGGGCTACGCAGAACGAAGTATGATACGACCGCATGCTGACAAGGGAAAGTAGAACAAGTGCATATTAATAGCAAGTGTGGACACTGTATTTTGTTTGACGACAATAATGTATTGGACACAGTATTTTGTCTGACGACAATAATGTATTGGACACAGTATTTTGTTTGACGACAATAATGTATTGGACACAGTAATTTGTCTGACGACAATAATGTATTGGACACAGTATTTTGTCTGACGACAATAATGTATTGGACACAGTAATTTACAGGACCCATTGTATTTTTGGACATTTGTCTTGTTTTACTATTTCAAATGTTAAATATTGCTTCCAAATATGCAAAATTTCAGAATCTGGCCCCTTTTAGACCCTTTTTTCGAAAATAAAATAGCAAAATATTTGCTATGGTCGCATAAAAATATTAAGGTAGACCATACTAGATGCCTAAACTATTTATTATCTGTAATTTGGACATTTTCCCCTTGATCTTGATACTGTCAGTATCAACAAACTCACTCTGATACTAGAAATTATCAGTGTGATGTTAAACACATTATGACATCACCGATAAAAACAAAAACAACAGTTTTTAATGTCTTGACCTATCAGACCTACTTGTGATACTAGTGATAATGTCTGTCTCGACCTTCAAAACTGCTGTATTCTATACTTGTACCTTAGTTTTTCTTCTATCATGTTCTGTAATAACATCTGTATCATTATTATAACATTCGTGGCTGCTATCATCAGTATCATCTTCATCATGTATTACCAGGGAACTGAAATTACAGCAAAATTATTTTCTTCATTAACAGTTTTCTTATATAGTGATGGTTAAAATAAATATAATCTCTTAATAAATTCACAATTTATATAAGGGCTGTAGCATATATAGATAATTAAAATTGTATTAAAGAAGTACCCCTCGTATAAGACCACTACCACCAAAGGCAGTCTCTGTTATCAGGCCATATTACAGATGCATTGAAGTAGTAAAATGCATGTACTATTACACTCTCCCCTTCATGAAAGGCCATCCCTCTTATAATGTATTTTTTGTCATTGCAGAAGGGGTGGTTTTATAAGAGGGAGGCTACTGTGCCTGGAGTAAAGCATCAACTTTCATTAAGCCATATTTATTTACAATCTTTATCTCTTTGTATACCAACCGCATCAGTGGCGTAATGGTTAGCATGCTCACCTCAAGTGCATAGATCGTGGGTTCGAGCACTGGTCGGGTCAAACCAAAGACTATAAAATTGGTATTTGTTTCTTCTCTGCTAAGCACACAGCATTAAGGAGAAAGAGCAAAGACTGGTTGGCTCGGAATCAGAATAATGTGTCTGAGTGGAGCGACGTGTCTAACCGCAGATTGTTGTTTCAGTGAACTAGCACTATAAAAGTCCAACTCAGTGTGCTGGTCTAGTACAAAGTGGAGCTCATCATATATCTAAAAAAATTGCTGAATTGACGTTCAACAACAATCACTCACTCTTTGTGTACCTTATTGTAATAAATGACCACAAACCTTAGAACAGATTTAACCTATAGTAAATCATTAACAGAATACTACATACCACAAACCTTAGAACAGATTTAACCTATAGTAAATCATTAACAGAATACTACATACCACAAACCTTAGAACAGATTTAACCTATAGTAAATCATTAACAGAATACTACATACCACAAACCTTAGAACAGATTTAACCTATAGTAAATCATTAACAGAATACTACATACCACAAACCTTAGAACAGATTTAACCTATAGTAAATCATTAACAGAATACTACATACCACAAACCTTAGAACAGATTTAACCTATAGTAAATCATTAACAGAATACTACATACCACAAACCTTAGAACAGATTTAACCTATAGTAAATCATTAACAGAATACTACATACCACAAACCTTAGAACAGATTTAACCTATAGTAAATCATTAACAGAATACTACATACCACAAACCTTAGAACAGATTTAACCTATAGTAAATCATTAACAGAATACTACATTCCTGAAGGAACATTATCATGTTATAGTATAGCAACAAACAAATATAAATGTTTACTATAAATTCGTGTAATTCAATATTATAATGTTCCATTGTGTATTTTGTAATATGTAATGGGAGAAGACTGTCTAAGTTGTTTAACTTGTATCTTATCCTTTTGTCTTTTTGAACAATAAAATATGTTTAAAGTAAAAGTAGCAAACAAATTTGCATTAACAATGTAAATATTCAAAGGCATTTCTATATGATGTGTCATTTAAATAAGGGAGATAAATCATGTGACAACTGTATTGATCGTTGCATTCCTGTAGTGTGATCTAAAAAGTTGAAAGTCATTAATTCTTACTTACTCTAACTGGAGAGATGGATCTTCATCCACTGGAATTCTAGTCACATCATGTAATACTTCTACACACAAACACATTATTGCACAAAATTTCTCTTTTACAACACTGAAAATGTATTTAATTTGAAAATATTGCATTGTCAAAACATGTCAATGCATACCTGAATAATATTATATACAGTGGAACCTGCCTATTCCAACATACCAAGGGACCAGGGAAATGTGTCGGATTGTACAGGATGTCGGAATACTCAGGTTTTATTTTAGTTAACAGACATACTTAGGGACCATACATTTTTGTCGAATGTCACAGGAAGTTGGAAAATTCAGGTGGTGGATTGCACAAGTTCCACTGTATGTAGCAATAAAAAAGTTATAAGGGTGCAATAGACATAATGCATAAAAGACAAACCCCAAAAGAAACAACAGGGTAAAAGTACCTACTTTCTAATGTATGGGGTAAGACCCATCACAAAGAGATGTCAACAAGTTATAAGAGAAGAATCAAATACACAATTCGCCCATCAGGACAGGAGGTAAATGAGTGCCTTGTGAATGGAGAATGCCACACTCCTGATAACTAAAAGACTACTTACAGCATCTCCTAATGAGCAAGTTTATTGGGGTCACAGGAGGTCGTTTGTATGTCAATATTGTTTGACCCTATCCATCATCTCCTGTTTTCAATGTGGCAATCAAAACATCTATCCATATAGTCCCATATTTTACACATGATTTATAATTTGTATACTTCTTATCATTATTAATATAGCTGAAATACTGGTCACTTGGCAATGAAAGGATGTAGATATGGAAGATAATCCATTGGAAACTCAAGCAAAAATCCACACGGAACTCAGCATAAATCCACCTGAAGCTCATGTAAAAATCAAAAGGTATGGAACAGTACCTCTATTGCTGTTTTTCATCTCACAGTTATTATAAAGTTTTCAATGATGAATATTTCTCTTAACTTAAATTGAGTGTTAGATAAAATATAGCCTGTCTACATACATCTACAGTGAAAACTGTCTTAACCTGAACCCAGAATAAAACTGTCTAATCTGAACCCAGAATAAAACTGTCTAACCTGAACCCGGAATAAAACTGTCTAACCTGCACTCAGAATAAAACTGTCTAATCTGAACCCAGAATAAAACTGTCTAACCTGAACCCAGAATAAAACTGTCTAACCTGAACCCAGAATAAAACTGTCTAACCTGAACCTAGAATAAAACTGTCTAACCTGAACCCAGAATAAAACTGTCTAACCTGAACCCAGAATAAAACTGTCTAACCTGAACCCAGAACAAAACTGTCTAACCTGAACCCAGAATAAAACTGTCTAACCTGAACCTAGAATAAAACTGTCTAACCTGAACCCAGAATAAAACTGTCTAACCTGAACCTAGAATAAAACTGTCTAACCTGAACCTAGAATAAAACTGTCTAACCTGAACCTAGAATAAAACTGTCTAACCTGAACCCAGAATAAAACTGTCTAACCTGAACCCAGAATAAAACTGTCTAACCTGAACCCAGAATAAAACTGTCTAACCTGAACCCAGAATAAAACTGTCTAACCTGAACCCAGAATAAAACTGTCTAACCTGAACCCAGAATAAAACTGTCTAACCTGAACCCAGAATAAAACTGTCTAACCTGAACCTAGAATAAAACTGTCTAACCTGAACCCAGAATAAAACTGTCTAACCTGAACCCAGAACAAAACTGTCTAACCTGAACCCAGAATAAAACTGTCTAACCTGAACCCAGAATAAAACTGTCTAACCTGAACCCAGAATAAAACTGTCTAACCTGAACCCAGAATAAAACTGTCTAACCTGAACCTAGAATAAAACTGTCTAACCTGAACCCAGAATAAAACTGTCTAACCTGAACCCAGAATAAAACTGTCTAACCTGAACCCAGAATAAAACTGTCTAACCTGAACCCAGAATAAAACTGTCTAATCTGAACCCAGAATAAAACTGTCTAACCTGAACCCGGAATAAAACTGTCTAACCTGCACTCAGAATAAAACTGTCTAATCTGAACCCAGAATAAAACTGTCTAACCTGAACCCAGAATAAAACTGTCTAACCTGAACCCAGAATAAAACTGTCTAACCTGAACCTAGAATAAAACTGTCTAACCTGAACCCAGAATAAAACTGTCTAACCTGAACCCAGAATAAAACTGTCTAACCTGAACCCAGAACAAAACTGTCTAACCTGAACCCAGAATAAAACTGTCTAACCTGAACCTAGAATAAAACTGTCTAACCTGAACCCAGAATAAAACTGTCTAACCTGAACCTAGAATAAAACTGTCTAACCTGAACCTAGAATAAAACTGTCTAACCTGAACCTAGAATAAAACTGTCTAACCTGAACCCAGAATAAAACTGTCTAACCTGAACCCAGAATAAAACTGTCTAACCTGAACCCAGAATAAAACTGTCTAACCTGAACCCAGAATAAAACTGTCTAACCTGAACCCAGAATAAAACTGTCTAACCTGAACCCAGAATAAAACTGTCTAACCTGAACCCAGAATAAAACTGTCTAACCTGAACCTAGAATAAAACTGTCTAACCTGAACCCAGAATAAAACTGTCTAACCTGAACCCAGAACAAAACTGTCTAACCTGAACCCAGAATAAAACTGTCTAACCTGAACCCAGAATAAAACTGTCTAACCTGAACCCAGAATAAAACTGTCTAACCTGAACCCAGAATAAAACTGTCTAACCTGAACCTAGAATAAAACTGTCTAACCTGAACCCAGAATAAAACTGTCTAACCTGAACCCAGAATAAAACTGTCTAACCTGAACCCAGAATAAAACTGTCTAACCTGAACCCAGAATAAAACTGTCTAACCTGAACCCAGAATAAAACTGTCTAACCTGAACCCAGAATAAAACTGTCTAACCTGAACCCAGAATAAAACTGTCTAACCTGAACCCAGAATAAAACTGTCTAACCTGAACCTAGAATAAAACTGTCTAACCTGAACCCAGAATAAAACTGTCTAACCTGAACCCAGAACAAAACTGTCTAACCTGAACCCAGAATAAAACTGTCTAACCTGAACCCAGAATAAAACTGTCTAACCTGAACCCAGAATAAAACTGTCTAACCTGAACCCAGAATAAAACTGTCTAACCTGAACCTAGAATAAAACTGTCTAACCTGAACCCAGAATAAAACTGTCTAACCTGAACCCAGAATAAAACTGTCTAACCTGAACCCAGAATAAAACTGTCTAACCTGAACCCAGAATAAAACTGTCTAACCTGAACCCAGAATAAAACTGTCTAACCTGAACCCAGAATAAAACTGTCTAACCTGAACCCAGAATAAAACTGTCTAACCTGAACCCAGAATAAAACTGTCTAACCTGAACCTAGAATAAAACTGTCTAACCTGAACCCAGAATAAAACTGTCTAACCTGAACCCAGAATAAAACTGTCTAACCTGAACCCAGAATAAAACAGAATCCTGTATAAAGCAAACTTTAATTGAATTTCCAATGAAAGAAATCTTTGTTAATTTAACCTGTATAAAATGAAAAACTGTCTATTCTCAAAAGCTGGCCCCATGGAGGTTTGGTTTAGACATGATTCACTGTATATATTAAATCAGAGAGTTACATCAGGGAAATTTTACACTGGTACTCAGACAGAATTAAAATGTTTTAATGGAGGTTTTATATACTGTTCTCAAAAGCACTCATCTTCATCAGATGTGTGAAATTGCAAATGATTTTCTTTTATTTAACTGTATCACTGTGTGATTAAACTTACTTGAGATTTATAGACAGTAGTGACGTCATAGACAGGGCACACAGTTTACGTTTCTCTGGCTGTGTGATACTATCTATCTTCTCTGATAGTATGTCTATAAACATACCTAAAATACTTTCACTCTGAAAAATAGTATTACTTGAATCAAACTAGGGAACATTTGTCTCAATCATCTAGTTTGTATGTCTATGAAATATTATTAGAGGTTAATGAAAAAATATATCAATATCGAGTGTGGTTGATCGTCGGGTCAAACCAAAGACTATAAAATTTGTATTTGTTGCTTCTTCGCTAAGCACGCAGCATTAAGGAGAAAGCAAAGACTGGTTGGCTTGGAATCAGTATAATGTGTACAAGTAGAACAACATGTCTTCTCACAGACTGTTATTTCAGTGAGCTAGCACTATAAATATCCAACTAAGCATGTTGGTCTAGTACAAAGCAGACATCATTATCCTCTCATCGAATGTAACTTGTTCTTGCAATGATATAGCTGAAAAATTCTCATTTCACTTTAAACAACAATCACTCACTCACTAAAACGCAATGTCAAAATTGAATTGACCAGTAATACTCAACATCAGAATGATTTTAGTTTTTTGTCAAGATATAGAACAAAAAAATTCTTTCCCATATTTTTTTCTTCTTTCATTAAATGTTCGGTTTATATAATTCTCATTAAGATCATATTATCAAATATTTGTGTAATGATTATTTTATTTGAGTGAATTAATTGTATCATTAAAGTCTAGGTAATGCCTTATATGGATATACTTACATCTTTATTTACTTCTGTTGATACTTGGTTAAAGAAATTAAACATAAAATCTTGATTCTGTAGTAAGATTCTGGCAAGTAATGTTAGGTACATGGACAAAATCAGTGGATGTTCCTAAACAGAAAATTGTATTTGATTTCAATATTACCTTTGTATAAATACATTATATAATTTTTTAAATGCACAAAAAGTATGTTATTAAATAAGAAAACCAATGCAAAAATAATGCCAGATGCAGCATGATATGACCACAGCAAGTTGACCAAGGCTGCCTTCTGCACCAGCTTTACTCCAATTAAGTTAAACTTGAAACCATAACTAAGAGAGGAAATCTGCTATAATATTACCTGGAGTCGTTGTTACACAATCAAGTCAAAGTAATAAAAAAAAAATACATCAAAATTAGAGGGAAAATTAAAATTGTGCATACCTTCCAAATATGTGAAATTGTGGAATTTGAGCCCCTTTTCCATAAAAATATCTCATTTTCTTTATTGATTCATAAATAACTCTAAACAAAATGACAATGCAGGAAATCTTTGTTAATTCAACCTGTATTAACCAAACATCAGTCTATTCTGAACAAAAGGTTGTTTAGACAGGTTTCACTGCATAGTTATTCAGTCAGCACAATTTTGCCTTTTAAGGGAACACCAATGACCATTCCTAACAAGCTGCTGTAAGGATTTGTTGTCATGCAAGGAATGTTACATTCTACCAACATAGGGAAGACATTACTGTTCAGTTTGGTAGCTGTAGTATATCATACAAGACAAACCTGTGAGAGTGGTAATACCCACAAAAAGAAGTAGCTATTTCTTATTTCTATACCATGAAGGTTATTTGTAGGAAAACCTACCTCTTTGTCCATGACAGCCTTCAAAATACTTGGCAATAATGGAGCAAATGCTTCTGGTCCTTCTTTAGGGAATGTCTTCAATACAACCTCTACTACCTGAATAATAAAATAAATTATTATACATTACAAATTTTTTTACTATGTAAAAGTAACAAGATGTTGCACGCTACGTCGTGCTAAGAATACCCCCACTCGTTCATTTGTAAGTCGCACGGTAAACAGGAAGTAGATGTGCAGTAAACCTGGAAAGGGGAGACACAGTACAAGTCACCATGCCAAAGCCATATATCAAATATAAAATCATTTCTTCCAGTAGAAGCTGAGATAACTGTTACGAAAGTTTTCATTACAGCAAACATGAAAAATTCTAAGTCGCACTGTAAACAGGAAGTAGATGTGCGGTAAACCTGGAAAGGGGAGACACGGTACAAGTCACCATGCCAAAGCCATATATCAAATATAAAATCATTTCTTCCAGTAGAAGCTGAGATATCTGTTACGAAAGTGTGAATGGACGGACGGACAAACGGACGGACGGACAAGGTGATTGCAATATATCCACCACTCTTTGAGTGGGGGTATAATAAGACAATTTGGATGTTTTACAGAAATTTGATAATAAGGGAAACAACCAGGTGGACAACCCAAACAAAAATAATGTAGAGGGAGACAATAGATTGTCGCCCGGTGTACAACAGGTTGTTTCCCGGTCTACAACCTCTCGGGTTGACAACTTTCAATAATTGTATAATGTTTGACCGCTGGAGATCTAATTATGAAAGAGAAGAGAATTGGAGTCTTATTAACCATGCCACATGTTTGTGTCTTCCCCAAACCAGGATATACATTTCTATTAAATTACAATATATCAACAAGAGAGCTTGAGTTTTGCTCAAAATGCAGATCTTAAGTCCTGTCAACCTAGTTTTAGCATGTGTTAATACCAATTGTCATTTTACTCAAAACAGTCTGTTCCAAGCATATAAAGTGATGAAATAGTGAGAATTTCTTTTTGGGCAAGCTTATAAAAATATCATGATTGTATTTTGAAGAATAAAGCCTTTGCTGATTTAACCAATGATATTTCAGGATAACATTAAATATTTCACTAAAGTAGGTTTATAAATATCAATACTTATTTCAGGATAACATTAAATATTTCACTATTAGTAGGTTTATAAATATCAATACATATTTCAGGATAACATTAAATATTTCACTAAAGTAGATTTATAAATATCAATACTTATTTCAGGATAACATTAAATATTTCACTAAAGTAGGTTTATAAATATCAATACATATTTCAGGATAACATTAAATATTTCACTATTAGTAGGTTTATAAATATCAATACTTATTTCAGGATAACATTAAATATTTCATTAAAGTAGGTTTATAAATATCAATACATATTTCAGGATAACATTAAATATTTCACTAAAGTAGGTTTATAAATATCAATACATATTTCAGGATAACATTAAATATTTCACTAAAGTAGGTTTATAAATATCAATACATATTTCAGGATAACATTAAATATTTCACTAAAGTAGATTTATAAATATCAATACATATTTCAGGATAACATTAAATATTTCACTATTAGTAGATTTATAAATATCATATACATACCCTTAGAATTAACATCTGTCCTTCTGTTTTTATGTCTGCCATCAAATTTCCTAAACAATTCACCAGTACACTAGAATATTTCTACAAGGAAAATATGTATTTTATTTAATCTATTCCTTTTTTTACACCCACAAGTCCTGGTATTTTCATGCAAACACATGTAGAATAAAAAAAGTAATTAACATTCATTTTATGTATTTATCTGAAAGTTAATTACTTTTTTCTTCATCTACATATTCTCTGCATTATTTTTCATTGAGGAGAGCTACTAGTAGCCTCTGGCTGTATGTAATTCTTATAAAATAAATAAAGAATTAAAATTATTTTTCATTGGTAAAGGAAAATATGTCTCATCAGAATGGAATTTTTGTAAACCGTAATAAATGTAAGTCCATCTCAGTATTAGAAAATCCATTTAGTTTCTACTCTTATCATTAATATTTCTTATGTCAATAAACTGGGGTCCGTTGTTGAACTTGTGATTAAGCTAATCATATGATTAGCCCTAATTACATTTTTAATTCCTAATCACATAATTAGCTAATGCAATAATCAAATATGATTAGTTAATTCATTGATTAAAAAACAGGTCAGCAACATAATTTAATCATTGCATTAGCTAAGTATGTGATTAGGAAGTAATTATGGCTAATCATATGATTAGCTTAATCACAAGTTCAACAACGGACCCCAGATGTAGGTCCAACATAACTCATGTCAATGGTAGCTTATAGACTAACACTTTTAGTCGGTGATTGAGTGATTGTTGTCAAGTGAGCAATTTTTAAGCTATATCACGGTGAGAACAAGTGACATTTCAATAAAATGATGATGATGTCTACTTTAAACTAGATCCATACGCTTAATTGGATTTTTATACAGTGCTGGCTCACTGAAGCAGTCTGGACATGTTGTTCCACTCAGACATATTATCCTGATTCTGAGCCACCTATAGTATATTTATGATCTAACCACTCAGACATATTATCCTGATTCTGAGCCAACTATAGTATATTTATGATCTAATTACTCTTTATTGCTGTGTACTTACCAGGAAAGCAACAAATACTAATTTTATAACTCACTTATATAATTTAAGTTGAGTATGCATGTAAGATGATGAAGATCAGCAATTCGTAATTATCTAATTCAGTAAGTGTCTGTAAAGGAAAGGTTTTAAAGAATTTGACGACAGGGCCATACCATACAAGTGCCAAATATTGAATACATATATAAGTTAGGCAGCAAACAAATACTAAGTACTGAAAAAACAAATGTTTATTAAAATCATACCAAACTAGTTGTATACAACATGGCAACTGGGGACTTATACAACTGCATAGTAAACCTAAATGAAAACAAAGAATCATCTCCATACAAAGGGAGACTACTCAATTAATTCTTGAAAACTTGGGAATGAGAGAAAAAATTCTTTCAAATTTACCAAATTTTTTATCGAAATAGCCAAATACAGATGCTTGCAGCTGTAGACCTAAGTTGAAGGAGGAAAATATATACACTATAGTAATACCACTACTCCAAGTTGTCAGTACAAATTAAACAAGGCAACTATGAAGTTATTTTGCAAATGTGGCAACAATTTGAGCCTGAGCTTGTCATAATACTTCTGAGGAAGTATGAATATACCTCGTATAGCAATCGGAGGACCATCGTCCTAAGGTTTGAATAAGATGATCTTCAAGTCGCGCCTTATGGGCTGAAGTGGCTGCACCACTACAAAAAGAGTGACCATTATACTTTTCACTAGATAATCCTAGTTTATCTAAGATATGCATAACATGAGAAATGAAAATTTTTCTAGACAAGGGTAAGCCCTCATCTGTCACAAAAAAAGACTCTGTAGCAATGCACATGCTATTTCTAAATTTAATATAATTCTGTACTGAGGTAACAGGACAGATATCTGAACAATTTCTAAAAAGCGGAATTGTTATGCCATATCTGAAAGGATCAGTCTTTGATTTCTTAAGCAAAAGAAAAATACATTCATTTGTAACTTGAACATCATTATAACATAAATTGGTGTCAGAATCAAATTGATCTAACACAGTAAATTCTCCACATCTAAGAAAACCAAAAAATGCAACAACACAAGCAGCTTCTAACAATGAATCAATAAATAGGATGAAAACTCCTTTGCGGAGCAAGGTACACATTTTATACAAGATATCAAATGTTATAGGTAATAGTACTCTTTTAGGAAAATTAGAATGCTTTTTCTTGAGACCCATCAATACAATTCTAAGATTAGGTAAGGGATTACCAAAAAATTTTTATAAAGGGTTGAAACCCCCTTTTTGTAAGTAGAAAAAACGTATGCTACATAAATGTGATTTGATGGTGGAATATCTCAGATGCTTTTGAGTTTCACAAAAGGCTATAAACCGCATTTAATAGCGAGTGATTGTCATTTAATGCCACAATTTTTCAGCTATATTTATGGCGAGACCAAGTTATATTTAATGAGATGATAATGATGTCCGCTCTGTACGAGACCAACACACTTAGTTTGATTTTTATAGTGCTAGCTCACAGAAACAACAGTCTGTGGGTAGACATGCCACTCCATTCAGACACATTATCCTGATTCCAAGCCAATCAGTCTTTGCTCTTTATCCTTAATGCTGCATGCTTATCGGAGAAGAAACAAATACCAACTTTATAGTCTTGATTTGACCCCATCATGACTTGAACACATGATCTATCGCACTGGACATGAGCATGAACCCCATCATGACTGGAACACATGATCTATCACACTGGACATGAGCATGAACCCCATCATGACTGGAACACATGATCTATCGCACTGGACATGAGCATGAACCCCATCATGACTTGAACACATGATCTATCACACTGGACACGAGCATGAACCCCATCATGACTGGAACACATGATCTATCGCACTGGACATGAGATGAACCCCATCATGACTTGAACACATGATCTATCGCACTGGACATGAGCATGAACCCCATCATGACTGGAACACATGATCTATCACACTGGACATGAGCATGAACCCCATCATGACTGGAACACGATCTATCGCACTGGACATGAGCATGAACCCCATCATGACTGGAACACATGATCTATCACACTGGACACGAGCATGAACCCCATCATGACTGGAACACATGATCTATCACACTGGACATGAGCATGAACCCCATCATAACTGGAACACATGATCTATCGCACTGGACATGAGATGAACCCCATCATGACTTGAACACATGATCTATCACACTGGACATGAGCATGAACCCCATCATGACTTGAACACATGATCTATCACACTGGACACGAGCATGAACCCCATCATGACTGGAACACATGATCTATCACACTGGACACGAGCATGAACCCCATCATGACTGGAACACATGATCTATCACACTGGACACGAGCATGAACCCCATCATGACTTGAACACATGATCTATCACACTGGACACGAGCATGAACCCCATCATGACTTGAACACATGATCTATCACACTGGACACGAGCATGAACCCCAGCATGACTGGAACACATGATCTATCACATTGGACAAGAGCATGAACCCCATCATGACTGGAATACATGATCTATCACACTGGACACGAGCATGAACCCCATCATGACTTCAACACATGATCTATCACACTGGACACGAGCATGAACTCCATCATGACTTCAACACATGATCTATCACACTGGACACGAGCATGAACCCCATCATGACTCGAACACATGATCTATCACACTGGACACGAGCATGAACCCCATCATGACTTGAACACATGATCAATCACACTAGACACGAGCATGAACCCCATCATGACTAAAACACATGATCTATCACACTGGACACGAGCATGAACCCCATCATGACTGGAACACATGATCTATCACACTGGACACGAGCATGAACCCCATCATGACTCGAACACATGATCTATCACACTGGACACGAGCATGAACCCCATCATGACTTGAACACATGATCTATCACACTGGACATGAGCATGAACCCCATCATGACTTGAACACATGATCTATCACACTGGACACGAGCATGAACCCCATCATGACTGGAACACATGATCTATCACACTGGACACGAGCATGAACCCCATCATGACTGGAACACATGATCTATCACACTGGACACGAGCATGAACCCCATCATGACTGGAACACATGATCTATCACACTGGACACGAGCATGAACCCCATCATGACTCGAACATATGATCTATCACACAGGACACGAGCATAAACCCCATCATGACTGGAACACATGATCTATAACACTGGACATGAGCATGAACCCCATCATGACTGGAACACATAATCTATCACACTGGACACGAGCATGAACCCCATCATGACTGGAACACATGATCTATCACACTGGACACGAGCATGAACCCCATCATGACTCGAACACATGATCTATCACACTGGACACGAGCATGAACTCCATCATGACTTGAACACATGATCTATCACACTGGACATGAGCATGAACCCCATCATGACTTGAACACATGATCTATCACACTGGACACGAGCATGAACCCCATCATGACTGGAACACATGATCTATCACACTGGACACGAGCATGAACCCCATCATGACTGGAACACATGATCTATCACACTGGACACGAGCATGAACCCCATCATGACTCGAACACATGATCTATCACACTGGACACGAGCATGAACCCCATCATGACTCGAACACATGATCTATCACACAGGACACGAGCATGAACCCCATCATGACTGGAACACATGATCTATCACACTGGACACGAGCATGAACCCCATCATGACTGGAACACATAATCTATCACACTGGACACGAGCATGAACCCCATCATGACTTGAACACATGATCTATCACCCTGGACACGAGCATGAACCCCATCATGACTTGAACACATGATCTATCGCACTGGACACGAGCATGAACCCCATCATGACTGGAACACATGATCTATCACATTGGACACGAGCATGAACCCCATCATGACTTGAACACATGATCTATCACACTGGACACGAGCATGAACCCCATCATGACTCGAACACATGATCTATCACACTGGACACGAGCATGAACCCCATCATGACTGGAACACATGATCTATCACACTGGACACGAGCATGAACCCCATCATGACTGGAATACATGATCTATCACACTGGACACGAGCATGAACCCCATCATGACTGGAACACATGATCTATCACACTGGACACGAGCATGAACCCCATCATGACTCGAACACATGATCTATCACACAGGACACGAGCATGAACCCCATCATGACTTGAACACATGATCTATCACACTGGACATGAGCATGAACCCCATCATGACTTGAACACATGATCTATCACACTGGACACGAGCATGAACCCCATCATGACTGGAACACATGATCTATCACACTGGACACGAGCATGAACCCCATCATGACTGGAACACATGATCTATCACACTGGACACGAGCATGAACCCCATCATGACTCGAACACATGATCTATCACACTGGACACGAGCATGAACCCCATCATGACTCGAACACATGATCTATCACACAGGACACGAGCATGAACCCCATCATGACTGGAACACATGATCTATCACACTGGACACGAGCATGAACCCCATCATGACTGGAACACATAATCTATCACACTGGACACGAGCATGAACCCCATCATGACTTGAACACATGATCTATCACCCTGGACACGAGCATGAACCCCATCATGACTTGAACACATGATCTATCGCACTGGACACGAGCATGAACCCCATCATGACTGGAACACATGATCTATCACATTGGACACGAGCATGAACCCCATCATGACTTGAACACATGATCTATCACACTGGACACGAGCATGAACCCCATCATGACTTGAACACATGATCTATCACACTGGACACGAGCATGAACCCCATCATGACTGGAACACATGATCTATCACACTGGACACGAGCATGAACCCCATCATGACTGGAATACATGATCTATCACACTGGACACGAGCATGAACCCCATCATGACTGGAACACATGATCTATCACACTGGACACGAGCATGAACCCCATCATGACTCGAACACATGATCTATCACACAGGACACGAGCATGAACCCCATCATGACTGGAACACATGATCTATCACACTGGACACGAGCATGAACCCCATCATGACTGGAACACATAATCCATCACACTGGACACGAGCATGAACCCCATCATGACTTGAACACATGATCTATCACCCTGGACACGAGCATGAACCCCATCATGACTTGAACACATGATCTATCGCACTGGACACGAGCATGAACCCCATCATGACTGGAACACATGATCTATCACATTGGACACGAGCATGAACCCCATCATGACTGGAACACATGATCTATCACACTGGACACGAGCATGAACACCATCATGACTTCAACACATGATCTATCACACTGGACATGAGCATGAACCCCATCATGACTTCAACACATGATCTATCACACTGGACACGAGCATGAACCCCATCATGACTTGAACACATGATCTATCACCCTGGACACGAGCATGAACCCCATCATGACTTGAACACATGATCTATCGCACTGGACACGAGCATGAACCCCATCATGACTGGAACACATGATCTATCACATTGGACACGAGCATGAACCCCATCATGACTGGAACACATGATCTATCACACTGGACACGAGCATGAACCCCATCATGACTTCAACACATGATCTATCACACTGGACATGAGCATGAACCCCATCATGACTTCAACACATGATCTATCACACTGGACACGAGCATGAACCCCATCATGACTTGAACACATGATCTATCACACTGGACACGAGCATGAACCCCATCATGACTTGAACACATGATCTATCACACTAGACACGAGCATGAACCCCATCATGACTGGAACACATGATCTATCACACTGGACACGAGCATGAACCCCATCATGACTGGAACACATGATCTATCACACTGGACACGAGCATGAACCCCATCATGACTCGAACACATGATCTATCACACTGGACACGAGCATGAACCCCATCATGACTCGAACACATGATCTATCACACAGGACACGAGCATGAACCCCATCATGACTGGAACACATGATCTATCACACAGGACACGAGCATGAACCCCATCATGACTGGAACACATGATCTATCACACTGGACACGAGCATGAACCCCATCATGACTGGAACACATAATCTATCACACTGGACACGAGCATGAACCCCATCATGACTTGAACACATGATCTATCACACTGGACACGAGCATGAACCCCATCATGACTGGAACACATGATCTATCACATTGGACACGAGCATGAACCCCATCATGACTGGAACACATGATCTATCACACTGGACACGAGCATGCACCCCATCATGACTTGAACACATGATCTATCACAATGGACACGAGCATGAACCCCATCATGACTTGAACACATGATCTATCACACTGGACATGAGCATGAACCCCATCATGACTTGAACACATGATCTATCACATTGGACACGAGCATGAACCCCATCATGACTTGAACACATGATCTATCACACTGGACACGAGCATGAACCCCATCATGACTGGAACACATGATCTATCACACTGGACACGAGCATGAAACCCCATCATGACTGGAACACATGATCTATCGCACTGGACACGAGCATAAACCCCATCATGACTTGAACACATGATCTATCGCACTGGACACGAGCATGAACCCCATCATGACTGGAACACATGATCTATCACACTGGACATGAGCATGAACCCCATCATGACTGGAACACATGATCTATCACACTGGACACGAGCATGAATCCCATCATGACTGGAACACATGATCTATCGCACTGGACATGAGCATGAACCCCATCATGACTTGAACACATGATCTATCACACTGGACACGAGCATGAACCCCATCATGACTGGAACACATGATCTATCACACTGGACACGAGCATGAATCCCATCATGACTTGAACACATGATCTATCACACTGGACACGAGCATGAACCCCATCATGACTGGAACACATGATCTATCACATTGGACACGAGCATGAACCCCATCATGACTGGAATACATGATCTATCACACTGGACACGAGCATGAACCCTATCATGACTTCAACACATGATCTATCACACTGGACACGAGCATGAACCCCATCATGACTTGAACACATGATCTATCACACTGGACACGAGCATGAACCCCATCATGACTTGAACACATGATCCATCACACTGGACACGAGCATGAACCCCATCATGACTTCAACACATGATCTATCACACTGGACACGAGCATGAACCCCATCATGACTGGAACACATGATCTATCACACTGGACACGAGCATGAACCCCATCATGACTGGAACATATGATCTATCACACTGGACACGAGCATGAACCCCATCATGACTCAAACACATGATCTATCACACTGGACACGAGCATGAACCCCATCATGACTCGAACACATGATCTATCACACTGGTCACGAGCATGAACCCCATCATGACTCAAACACATGATCTATCACACAGGACATGAGCATGAACCCCATCATGACTCGAACACATGATCTATCACACTGAACACGAGCATGAACCCCATCATGACTGGAACACATAATCTATCACACTGGACACGAGCATGAACCCCATCATGACTTGAACACATGATCTATCACACTGGACACGAGCATGAACCCCATCATGACTGGAACACATGATCTATCACATTGGACACGAGCATGAACCCCATCATGACTGGAACACATGATCTATCACACTGGACACGAGCATGAACCCCATCATGACTTCAACACATGATCTATCACACTGGATACGAGCATGAACCCCATCATGACTTCAACACATGATCTATCACACTGGACACGAGCATGAACCCCATCATGACTGGAACACATGATCTATCACACTGGACACGAGCATGAACCCCATCATGACTGGAACATATGATCTATCACACTGGACACGAGCATGAACCCCATCATGACTCAAACACATGATCTATCACACTGGACACGAGCATGAACCCCATCATGACTCGAACACATGATCTATCACACTGGTCACGAGCATGAACCCCATCATGACTCAAACACATGATCTATCACACAGGACATGAGCATGAACCCCATCATGACTCGAACACATGATCTATCACACTGAACACGAGCATGAACCCCATCATGACTGGAACACATAATCTATCACACTGGACACGAGCATGAACCCCATCATGACTTGAACACATGATCTATCACACTGGACACGAGCATGAACCCCATCATGACTTGAACACATGATCTATCACATTGGACACGAGCATGAACCCCATCATGACTGGAACACATGATCTATCACACTGGACACGAGCATGAACCCCATCATGACTTCAACACATGATCTATCACACTGGATACGAGCATGAACCCCATCATGACTTCAACACATGATCTATCACACTGGACACGAGCATGAACCCCATCATGACTCGAACACATGATCTATCGCACTGGACACGAGCATGAACCCCATCATGACTGGAACACATGATCTATCACACTGGACACGAGCATGAACCCCATCATGACTGGAACACATGATCTATCACACTGGACACGAGCATGAACCCCATCATGACTTGAACACATGATCTATCACACTGGACACGAGCATGAACCCCATCATGACTGGAACACATGATCTATCACATTGGACACGAGCATGAACCCCATCATGACTGGAATACATGATCTATCACACTGGACACGAGCATGAACCCCATCATGACTTCAACACATGATCTATCACACTGGACACGAGCATGAACCCCATCATGACTTCAACACATGATCTATCACACTGGACACGAGCATGAACCCCATCATGACTTGAACACATGATCCATCAAACTGGACACGAGCATGAACCCCATCATGACTTCAACACATGATCTATCACACTGGACACGAGCATGAACCCCATCATGACTGGAACACATGATCTATCACACTGGACACGAGCATGAACCCCATCATGACTGGAACACATGATCTATCACACTGGACACGAGCATGAACCCCATCATGACTGGAACACATGATCTATCACACTGGACACGAGCATGAACCCCATCATGACTCGAACACATGATCTATCACACTGGACACGAGCATGAACCCCATCATGACTTGAACACATGATCTATCACACTGGACATGAACATGAACCCCATCATGACTGGAACACATGATCTATCACCCTGGACACGAGCATGAACCCCATCATGACTTGAACACATGATCTATCACACTGGACACGAGCATGAACCCCATCATGACTTGAACACATGATCTATCACACTGGACACGAGCATGAACCCCATCATGACTGGAACACATGATCTATCACACTGGACACGAGCATGAACCCCATCATGACTTGAACACATGATCTATCACACTGGACACGAGCATGAACCCCATCATGACTGGAACACATGATCTATCACACTGGACACGAGCATGATAACCATTACACCACTGATGCAGTTGACATTTATTCACGATGAAGGTTTGGATAAATAAAGCAAAATACTAAGCCAAAAATGTGTAAATTACTTCTCCAGCAAACACAGTAATCCAAATTAAAAACAACATGAATTACCTGCATGAACTCAACAGGACAAAGTAATATATAATCTTCTATAACTGAATTACCTGCATGAACTCAACAGGACAAAGTAATATATAATCTTCTATAACTTTCAGACTAATTCTCAAATTTTCAGTGCCTAGTTCTAAAATAGAAAAAAAAACAGATTTTAGTAATTAAACAAGATAATTCATATGGGACATAAATGTATACGGGACAGAGCAGCTAACTCTACAAGGTTCCTGGGTTGAATTCAAGATCGTAGAATCTTACAGAAAATCTTTAAAGATGGTCTATGTTCAATACTGAACGATAAAGGTAATATTTTTATAGGATTTACTTTGTTTTATCAAACAAAAGACAACACTTACATTTCCTGATTATATAATCCGATTAAAAAACAATGCTCAGAGCCAAATGTGTCAAATTCACAATAAAAACTCCTGTGTATAATATGAATCACATTTTTCTTCATCCGCCATTTTAAATATCTTCTTAATCATCTTCAAAGACATCTTAAGAAATCTATGCAGATGTTCAAAGATTCTATGATCTAGAATGCAAAATATTCTTGATTTTTTTTTGTAAAGACTGTAATTAAGAAAGGATCAACCAATAACGCTGTAATTTAAGAAATCTCTGTTGATCTAAATAAGTATTCTGGATTTTTCACGTAAAGAAATTTCTTCGACAACATAGAGAAGAACAGACCTTACCAAATAATCTTGTAATTCAGAAATGTCTCCGACAACATAGGGAAGAAAGGACCTACCTAACAATCCTGCCATATTGGAATACAGTCGTAGAATATGTTCAGTGGACACTGTCGTGTTCTGTAGTGTAACATGCCATAATTCTAACCCATCCTCCACTAGGTAGATATATTGATCTTGTGTCACATCCGTTGATATTTGTATCACAGGTAATAGGAAGTCAAACATACATGAACAACTGGAACCAAAGCCCTGAAAGTAAGACAAGGCCGTGTGTGTCAATCTTTAAAGAATAATAAAAGTTTGTATTGAGTATTGCCCTTTTTCTTGTTTTTCAACGTTTTTGTTTTTGTATATGTGTGTATGTGTATGTATACACGTATATGTAAGTGTATGTGTGTAGACATATATATATGCTTATATATGTCCAAATTCAATAATTGTCTGATTCTTATCAAAATTATTTACTTAATTATATAAGAAAATATTAATATGAATTCTAATATGACGTCCCATATTCAGTATACAAATAAAGGCATATTTGAACAAGATATGATTATAATCTAACGATTATGAAGTCTCCCAAACCGGCCACTGACAACCGGTTTAAAAAATAAATTAAAAGCTACCTTGAATTTTTGTGGTATTGTGTCAGCCAATTTGAAAATGGAGACCGGTAGAAATTTTTCAATGTCAGGAATCAATTCAGGACGTTGAAATCGAACAATGTTGAATTTGTGTGGTATTGTGGCGGCCATTTTGAAAATGGCGACCGGTAGAAATTTTTCGATGTCAGGAATCAATTCGGGACATCATAATCTACCCACATATCAAATGGCGTTGAAATCGGACAATGTTGAATTTGTGCGGTATTGTGGTGGCCATTTTGAAAATGGCGACTGGTAGAAATTTTTCAATGTCAGGAATCAATTTGGGACATCATTATCTACCCACATATCAAATTTTGATGATATCGGACAATGTTGAATTTTTACCGCCCATTTTTTATACCGTATTTTGGCAGCCATTTTGAAAATGGCATACATCTCGAAATTTTGAAAATGCAGAATTGCTCCTCTAATGGTGACCTATCACTATGTCAAATTTTATGTATCTATCATTATACATTTAGAAGTTATCAACATTAATGTACGAAATTTCAACTTTCCCATAGGATTCTATAATAACCCCCACGCCCTTTGAACCCCTCAAAATATGACTTTGACCCCCTTTACCACAAAGCTGAAAACTTTAGGACCAACTAGAAACATATATCTATAACTCCACCAAGTTTCATGAAATTCTGTCCAGTAGTTCCTGAGATCTGCCATGGACAAGTTTATGGTCCGCGGAAAGAAAGGAGAAGAAGAATAAGAATAATAATAATAAAAATAATAATAAGAAACGGAGCAAAAACAATAAGTCTCCCAAACTTTGTTTGGGAGACTTAATAACAATCAAATATAGCCACACATGCGCACTGAGCTAAAAAAAAAGCACCTACATAAACACTGACTATTTTCAGAAAATTCTTCATGGTTAGCGATTTTCTATTATTGTTTATCTAAAAATTGTTGAAATAAATGAAATTAAAATTAAATAATTCTTATATGATTTACATAATTAGAAATCCTATACTCTGACAAAAGCCCCGCCTGATATAAGCGCTTATGGAGATGGGGTTTTTGTCAGTTTATTTTTCGAGAGACGATGTTCACCGGACTACTTTTTACGTAATGATAATAAAAAAAGATAAAAGAAACAATGTTTATTGTTAGATATGAAATAAAAAAATAAATGCCAATGAAAAAAAAGCTTGTATTGTTGACATAAAAATAAATTCTGGAAAAAATACTTAAGATAACCATCTATCGACTGACTTTTGTAATATATCGTCATCCTGTGACGTTGTTTACAAGAGACGCTGATTAACACAAGCTGGTTACTGATATATTTTACGATTTTGTGAGCATTTTACTTGTTTGAGTAGCTAAATGCAAAATGCCATCAAATTGGAAAATATCAGTAACTTAATTACATCACCGTCTAGTTATCAATGTAGGAAAACAAGGTTAGTGCATTTGTTATTCATGGCCGACACACATCAATGGAATATATGTGTGCGTACTGGGGATCCCCAAAGATAAATTTTCAAAACAAATGGAAAAAAAAAACTTAGTTACAGAATTATAAGGATTAAACGCATTTTTTCCGGAGTTTATTGATGTATAACCTGGACCAAGTCACTCACAAACTTACATAAAAGTCTTCTGACTTTTATTTGTTTGTGAATTATGGTATTTGTCCTATTAGAATCGAAATAATTCATGCCGGCCATACTTTATTGTTATTCAAATATGGGTAGGTATTATATTCATGAATATTTAACCCCGAGCGATAGCGAGGGGTTAAATCTCATGAATATACATGTAATACCTAACCATATTTGAATAACAATAAAGTATGGCCGGCATGAATTATTTCTTAAATACTTCATAAGTAGCTTGGGCTTTTGAAGTAAGATGTAACAAGCATTTTGAATAAAAATATCATATTGTTTTAAAAAAAAAGAATAATAAAACAATTGTAAGGTATTTTCTATTAGGCAGAATATGAGATTTTATTTTACAAAAGATTTAAGATATCTCCCTATAGATCATTTTTGCTTCAAATCTGTACAATATTTCCATTTCATTCCAAGATATACATTGTATCTATATGTCATACACAAATATTATTACATTCTAAGGATTATAAGGTTTTCCAATACCTTCTCTTGTTAATAGGGCTGTCATGGTTGTGATGGTATGGTAGTTAGATTTACATTCTCTTGTTAATAGGGCTGTCATGGTCGTGATGGTATGGTAGTTAGATTTACATTCTTTTTCTTGTTAATAGGGCTGTCATGGTCGTGATGGTATGGTAGTTAGATTTACCTTCTCTTGTTAATAGGGCTGTCATGGTCGTGATGGTATGGTAGTTAGATTTACCTTCTCTTGTTAACAGGGATGTCATGGTCGTGATGGTATGGTAGTTAGATTTACCTTCTCTTGTTAATAGGGCTGTCATGGTCGTGATGGTATGGTAGTTAGATTTACCTTCTCTTGTTAATAGGGATGTCATGGTTGTAATGGTATGGTAGTTAGATTTACCTTCTCTTGTTAATAGGGATGTCATGGTTGTGATGGTATGGTAGTTAGATTTACCTTCTCTTGTTAACAGGGATGTCATGGTCGTGATGGTATGGTAGTTAGATTTACCTTCTCTTGTTAACAGGGATGTCATGGTCATGATGGTATGGTAGTTAGATTTACCTTCTCTTGTTAACAGGGATGTCATGGTCGTGATGGTATGGTAGTTAGATTTACCTTCTCTTGTTAATAGGGATGTCATGGTTGTGATGGTATGGTAGTTAGATTTACCTTCTCTTGTTAATAGGGATGTCATGGTCGTGATGGTATGGTAGTTAGATTTACCTTCTCTTGTTAATAGGGCTGTCATGGTCGTGATGGTATGGTAGTTAGATTTACCTTCTCTTGTTAATAGGGCTGTCATGGTCGTGATGGTATGGTAGTTAGATTTACCTTCTCTTGTTAATAGGGCTGTCATGGTCGTGATGGTATGGTAGTTAGATTTACCTTCTCTTGTTAATAGGGCTGTCATGGTCGTGATGGTATGGTTGTTAGATTTACCTTCTCTTGTTAACAGGGATGTCATGGTCGTGATGGTATGGTAGTTAGATTTACCTTCTCTTGTTAATAGGGCTGTCATGGTTGTGATGGTATGGTAGTTAGATTTACCTTCTCTTGTTAACAGGGATGTCATGGTCGTGATGGTATGGTAGTTAGATTTACCTTCTCTTGTTAATAGGGATGTCATGGTTGTAATGGTATGGTAGTTAGATTTACCTTCTCTTGTTAATAGGGATGTCATGGTTGTGATGGTATGGTAGTTAGATTTACCTTCTCTTGTTAACAGGGATGTCATGGTCGTGATGGTATGGTAGTTAGATTTACCTTCTCTTGTTAACAGGGATGTCATGGTCGTGATGGTATGGTAGTTAGATTTACCTTCTCTTGTTAATAGGGCTGTCATGGTCGTGATGGTATGGTAGTTAGATTTACCTTCTCTTGTTAATAGGGCTGTCATGGTCGTGATGGTATGGTAGTTAGATTTACCTTCTCTTGTTAACAGGGATGTCATGGTCGTGATGGTATGGTAGTTAGATTTACCTTCTCTTGTTAATAGGGCTGTCATGGTCGTGATGGTATGGTAGTTAGATTTACCTTCTCTTGTTAATAGGGATGTCATGGTTGTGATGGTATGGTAGTTAGATTTACCTTCTCTTGTTAATAGGGCTGTCATGGTTGTAATGGTATGGTAGTTAGATTTACCTTCTCTTGTTAATAGGGCTGTCATGGTCGTGATGGTATGGTAGTTAGATTTACCTTCTCTTGTTAATAGGGCTGTCATGGTTGTGATGGTATGGTAGTTAGATTTACCTTCTCTTGTTAATAGGGCTGTCATGGTCGTGATGGTATGGTAGTTAGATTTACATTCTCTTGTTAATAGGGATGTCATGGTCGTGATGGTATGGTAGTTAGATTTACCTTCTCTTGTTAATAGGGCTGTCATGGTTGTGATGGTATGGTAGTTAGATTTACCTTCTCTTGTTAATAGGGCTGTCATGGTCATGATGGTATGGTAGTTAGATTTACCTTCTCTTGTTAATAGGGCTGTCATGGTCGTGATGGTATGGTAGTTAGATTTACCTTCTCTTGTTAATAGGGATGTCATGGTCGTGATGGTATGGTAGTTAGATTTACCTTCTCTTGTTAATAGGGCTGTCATGGTCGTGATGGTATGGTAGTTAGATTTACCTTCTCTTGTTAATAGGGCTGTCATGGTTGTAATGGTATGGTAGTTAGATTTACCTTCTCTTGTTAATAGGGATGTCATGGTCGTGATGGTATGGTAGTTAGATTTACCTTCTCTTGTTAATAGGGCTGTCATGGTCGTGATGGTATGGTAGTTAGATTGAACTTCTCTTGTTAATAGGGCTGTCATGGTTGTGATGGTATGGTAGTTAGATTTACCTTCTCTTGTTAATAGGGCTGTCATGGTTGTGATGGTATGGTAGTTAGATTTACCTTCTCTTGTTAATAGGGATGTCATGGTCGTGATGGTATGGTAGTTAGATTTACCTTCTCTTGTTAATAGGGATGTCATGGTCGTGATGGTATGGTAGTTAGATTTACCTTCTCTTGTTAATAGGGCTGTCATGGTCGTGATGGTATGGTAGTTAGATTTACCTTCTCTTGTTAATAGGGCTGTCATGGTTGTGATGGTATGGTAGTTAGATTTACATTCTCTTGTTAATAGGGATGTCATGGTCGTGATGGTATGGTAGTTAGATTTACCTTCTCTTGTTAATAGGGATGTCATGGTCGTGATGGTATGGTAGTTAGATTTACCTTCTCTTGTTAATAGGGCTGTCATGGTTGTAATGGTATGGTAGTTAGATTGACCTTCTCTTGTTAATAGGGATGTCATGGTCATGATGGTATGGTAGTTAGATTTACCTTCTCTTGTTAATAGGGCTGTCATGGTTGTGATGGTATGGTAGTTAGATTTACCTTCTCTTGTTAATAGGGCTGTCATGGTTGTAAAGGTATGGTAGTTAGATTTACCTTCTCTTGTTAATAGGGATGTCATGGTCGTGATGGTATGGTAGTTAGATTTACATTCTCTTGTTAATAGGGCTGTCATGGTCATGATGGTATGGTAGTTAGATTTACCTTCTCTTGTTAATAGGGCTGTCATGGTTGTAATGGTATGGTAGTTAGATTGACCTTCTCTTGTTAATAGGGCTGTCATGGTTGTAATGGTATGGTAGTTAGATTGACCTTCTCTTGTTAATAGGGCTGTCATGGTCGTGATGGTATGGTAGTTAGATTTACCTTCTCTTGTTAATAGGGCTGTCATGGTTGTAATGGTATGGTAGTTAGATTTACCTTCTCTTGTTAATAGGGCTGTCATGGTTGTAATGGTATGGTAGTTAGATTTACCTTCTCTTGTTAATAGGGCTGTCATGGTCATGATGGTATGGTAGTTAGATTTACCTTCTCTTGTTAATAGGAATGTCATGGTCGTGATGGTATGGTAGTTAGATTTACCTTCTCTTGTTAATAGGGCTGTCATGGTTGTAATGGTATGGTAGTTAGATTTACCTTCTCTTGTTAATAGGAATGTCATGGTCATGATGGTATGGTAGTTAGATTTACCTTCTCTTGTTAATAGGGCTGTCATGGTTGTGATGGTATGGTAGTTAGATTTACATTCTCTTGTTAATAGGGCTGTCATGGTCATGATGGTATGGTAGTTAGATTTACCTTCTCTTGTTAATAGGGCTGTCATGGTTGTAATGGTATGGTAGTTAGATTGACCTTCTCTTGTTAATAGGGCTGTCATGGTTGTAATGGTATGGTAGTTAGATTTACCTTCTCTTGTTAATAGGGCTGTCATGGTCGTGATGGTATGGTAGTTAGATTTACCTTCTCTTGTTAATAGGGCTGTCATGGTCGTGATGGTATGGTAGTTAGATTTACCTTCTCTTGTTAATAGGGATGTCATGGTCGTGATGGTATGGTAGTTAGATTGACCTTCTCTTGTTAATAGGGCTGTCATGGTTGTAATGGTATGGTAGTTAGATTTACCTTCTCTTGTTAATAGGGCTGTCATGGTCGTGATGGTATGGTAGTTAGATTTACATTCTCTTGTTAATAGGGCTGTCATGGTCGTGATGGTATGGTAGTTAGATTTACCTTCTCTTGTTAATAGGGCTGTCATGGTTGTAATGGTATGGTAGTTAGATTTACCTTCTCTTGTTAATAGGGATGTCATGGTCGTGATGGTATGGTAGTTAGATTTACCTTCTCTTGTTAATAGGGATGTCATGGTCGTGATGGTATGGTAGTTAGATTTACCTTCTCTTGTTAATAGGGCTGTCATGGTCGTGATGGTATGGTAGTTAGATTTACCTTCTCTTGTTAATAGGGATGTCATGGTCGTGATGGTATGGTAGTTAGATTTACCTTCTCTTGTTAATAGGGCTGTCATGGTTGTAATGGTATGGTAGTTAGATTTACCTTCTCTTGTTAATAGGGATGTCATGGTCGTGATGGTATGGTAGTTAGATTTACCTTCTCTTGTTAATAGGGCTGTCATGGTTGTGATGGTATGGTAGTTAGATTTACCTTCTCTTGTTAATAGTGCTGTCATGGTTGTGATGGTATGGTAGTTAGATTTACCTTCTCTTGTTAATAGGAATGTCATGGTCATGATGGTATGGTAGTTAGATTTACCTTCTCTTGTTAATAGGGCTGTCATGGTTGTGATGGTATGGTAGTTAGATTTACATTCTCTTGTTAATAGGGCTGTCATGGTCGTGATGGTATGGTAGTTAGATTTACATTCTTTTTCTTGTTAATAGGGCTGTCATGGTTGTAATGGTATGGTAGTTAGATTTACCTTCTCTTGTTAATAGGAATGTCATGGTCATGATGGTATGGTAGTTAGATTTACCTTCTCTTGTTAATAGGGCTGTCATGGTTGTGATGGTATGGTAGTTAGATTTACCTTCTCTTGTTAATAGGGCTGTCATGGTTGTAATGGTATGGTAGTTAGATTTACCTTCTCTTGTTAATAGGGATGTCATGGTTGTGATGGTATGGTAGTTAGATTTACCTTCTCTTGTTAATAGGGATGTCATGGTCGTGATGGTATGGTAGTTAGATTTACCTTCTCTTGTTAATAGGGCTGTCATGGTTGTGATGGTATGGTAGTTAGATTTACATTCTCTTGTTAATAGGGCTGTCATGGTCGTGATGGTATGGTAGTTAGATTTACATTCTCTTGTTAATAGGGCTGTCATGGTTGTGATGGTATGGTAGTTAGATTTACATTCTTTTTCTTGTTAATAGGGCTGTCATGGTTGTGATGGTATGGTAGTTAGATTGACCTTCTCTTGTTAATAGGGCTGTCATGGTTGTAATGGTATGGTAGTTAGATTTACCTTCTCTTGTTAATAGGAATGTCATGGTCGTGATGGTATGGTAGTTAGATTTACCTTCTCTTGTTAATAGGAATGTCATGGTCATGATGGTATGGTAGTTAGATTTACCTTCTCTTGTTAATAGGGCTGTCATGGTCGTGATGGTATGGTAGTTAGATTTACCTTCTCTTGTTAATAGGGCTGTCATGGTCATGATGGTATGGTAGTTAGATTTACCTTCTCTTGTTAATAGGGATGTCATGGTCGTGATGGTATGGTAGTTAGATTTACATTCTCTTGTTAATAGGGATGTCATGGTCGTGATGGTATGGTAGTTAGATTTACCTTCTCTTGTTAATAGGGCTGTCATGGTCGTGATGGTATGGTAGTTAGATTTACCTTCTCTTGTTAATAGGGCTGTCATGGTCGTGATGGTATGGTAGTTAGATTTACATTCTCTTGTTAATAGGGCTGTCATGGTCGTGATGGTATGGTAGTTAGATTGACCTTCTCTTGTTAATAGGGATGTCATGGTCATGATGGTATGGTAGTTAGATTTACCTTCTCTTGTTAATAGGGCTGTCATGGTTGTGATGGTATGGTAGTTAGATTTACCTTCTCTTGTTAATAGGGATGTCATGGTCATGATGGTATGGTAGTTAGATTTACCTTCTCTTGTTAATAGGGCTGTCATGGTTGTGATGGTATGGTAGTTAGATTTACCTTCTCTTGTTAATAGGGCTGTCATGGTCATGATGGTATGGTAGTTAGATTTACCTTCTCTTGTTAATAGGGCTGTCATGGTTGTGATGGTATGGTAGTTAGATTTACCTTCTCTTGTTAATAGGGCTGTCATGGTCATGATGGTATGGTAGTTAGATTTACCTTCTCTTGTTAATAGGGCTGTCATGGTCGTGATGGTATGGTAGTTAGATTGACCTTCTCTTGTTAATAGGGATGTCATGGTTGTGATGGTATGGTAGTTAGATTGACCTTCTCTTGTTAATAGGAATGTCATGGTCATGATGGTATGGTAGTTAGATTTACCTTCTCTTGTTAATAGGGATGTCATGGTTGTGATGGTATGGTAGTTAGATTGACCTTCTCTTGTTAATAGGAATGTCATGGTCATGATGGTATGGTAGTTAGATTTACCTTCTCTTGTTAATAGGGCTGTCATGGTTGTGATGGTATGGTAGTTAGATTTACCTTCTCTTGTTAATAGGGCTGTCATGGTCGTGATGGTATGGTAGTTAGATTTACCTTCTCTTGTTAATAGGGCTGTCATGGTCGTGATGGTCTGGTAGTTAGATTTACATTCTCTTGTTAATAGGGATGTCATGGTTGTAATGGTATGGTAGTTAGATTTACCTTCTCTTGTTAATAGGGCTGTCATGGTCGTGATGGTATGGTAGTTAGATTTACATTCTCTTGTTAATAGGGCTGTCATGGTCGTGATGGTATGGTAGTTAGATTTACATTCTCTTGTTAATAGGGATGTCATGGTCGTGATGGTATGGTAGTTAGATTTACCTTCTCTTGTTAATAGGGCTGTCATGGTTGTGATGGTATGGTAGTTAGATTTACCTTCTCTTGTTAATAGGGCTGTCATGGTTGTGATGGTATGGTAGTTAGATTTACCTTCTCTTGTTAATAGGGATGTCATGGTCGTGATGGTATGGTAGTTAGATTTACCTTCTCTTGTTAATAGGGCTGTCATGGTCATGATGGTATGGTAGTTAGATTTACATTCTCTTGTTAATAGGGATGTCATGGTCGTGATGGTATGGTAGTTAGATTTACATTCTCTTGTTAATAGGGCTGTCATGGTCGTGATGGTATGGTAGTTAGATTTACATTCTCTTGTTAATAGGGATGTCATGGTCGTGATGGTATGGTAGTTAGATTTACATTCTCTTGTTAATAGGGATGTCATGGTCGTGATGGTATGGTAGTTAGATTTACCTTCTCTTGTTAATAGGGCTGTCATGGTTGTGATGGTATGGTAGTTAGATTTACATTCTCTTGTTAATAGGGATGTCATGGTCGTGATGGTATGGTAGTTAGATTTACATTCTCTTGTTAATAGGGCTGTCATGGTTGTAATGGTATGGTAGTTAGATTTACCTTCTCTTGTTAATAGGGATGTCATGGTTGTGATGGTATGGTAGTTAGATTTACCTTCTCTTGTTAATAGGGCTGTCATGGTTGTAATGGTATGGTAGTTAGATTTACATTCTCTTGTTAATAGGGCTGTCATGGTCATGATGGTATGGTAGTTAGATTTACCTTCTCTTGTTAATAGGAATGTCATGGTCATGATGGTATGGTAGTTAGATTTACCTTCTCTTGTTAATAGGGCTGTCATGGTTGTGATGGTATGGTAGTTAGATTTACCTTCTCTTGTTAATAGGGCTGTCATGGTCGTGATGGTATGGTAGTTAGATTTACATTCTCTTGTTAATAGGGCTGTCATGGTTGTGATGGTATGGTAGTTAGATTTACATTCTCTTGTTAATAGGGATGTCATGGTCGTGATGGTATGGTAGTTAGATTTACATTCTCTTGTTAATAGGGCTGTCATGGTCGTGATGGTATGGTAGTTAGATTTACATTCTCTTGTTAATAGGGCTGTCATGGTCGTGATGGTATGGTAGTTAGATTTATCTTCTCTTGTTAATAGGAATGTCATGGTCATGATGGTATGGTAGTTAGATTTACCTTCTCTTGTTAATAGGGATGTCATGGTCGTGATGGTATGGTAGTTAGATTTACATTCTCTTGTTAATAGGGCTGTCATGGTCGTGATGGTATGGTAGTTAGATTTACCTTCTCTTGTTAATAGGGATGTCATGGTCGTGATGGTATGGTAGTTAGATTTACATTCTCTTGTTAATAGGGCTGTCATGGTCGTGATGGTATGGTAGTTAGATTTATCTTCTCTTGTTAATAGGAATGTCATGGTCATGATGGTATGGTAGTTAGATTTACCTTCTCTTGTTAATAGGGATGTCATGGTCGTGATGGTATGGTAGTTAGATTTACCTTCTCTTGTTAATAGGGCTGTCATGGTCGTGATGGTATGGTAGTTAGATTTACCTTCTCTTGTTAATAGGGATGTCATGGTTGTGATGGTATGGTAGTTAGATTTACCTTCTCTTGTTAATAGGGATGTCATGGTCGTGATGGTATGGTAGTTAGATTTACCTTCTCTTGTTAATAGGGCTGTCATGGTTGTGATGGTATGGTAGTTAGATTTACCTTCTCTTGTTAATAGGGATGTCATGGTCGTGATGGTATGGTAGTTAGATTTACCTTCTCTTGTTAATAGGGCTGTCATGGTCATGATGGTATGGTAGTTAGATTTACCTTCTCTTGTTAATAGGGCTGTCATGGTCGTGATGGTATGGTAGTTAGATTTACATTCTCTTGTTAATAGGGCTGTCATGGTTGTGATGGTATGGTAGTTAGATTTACCTTCTCTTGTTAATAGGGCTGTCATGGTCGTGATGGTATGGTTGTTAGATTTACCTTCTCTTGTTAATAGGGATGTCATGGTCGTGATGGTATGGTAGTTAGATTTACCTTCTCTTGTTAATAGGGCTGTCATGGTCATGATGGTATGGTAGTTAGATTGACCTTCTCTTGTTAATAGGGATGTCATGGTCGTGATGGTATGGTAGTTAGATTTACCTTCTCTTGTTAATAGGGCTGTCATGGTTGTAATGGTATGGTAGTTAGATTTACCTTCTCTTGTTAATAGGGATGTCATGGTCGTGATGGTATGGTAGTTAGATTTACCTTCTCTTGTTAATAGGGCTGTCATGGTCATGATGGTATGGTAGTTAGATTGACCTTCTCTTGTTAATAGGGCTGTCATGGTCGTGATGGTATGGTAGTTAGATTTACCTTCTCTTGTTAATAGGGCTGTCATGGTCGTGATGGTATGGTTGTTAGATTTACCTTCTCTTGTTAATAGGGATGTCATGGTCGTGATGGTATGGTAGTTAGATTTACCTTCTCTTGTTAATAGGGCTGTCATGGTCATGATGGTATGGTAGTTAGATTGACCTTCTCTTGTTAATAGGGATGTCATGGTCGTGATGGTATGGTAGTTAGATTTACCTTCTCTTGTTAATAGGGCTGTCATGGTTGTAATGGTATGGTAGTTAGATTTACCTTCTCTTGTTAATAGGGATGTCATGGTCGTGATGGTATGGTAGTTAGATTTACCTTCTCTTGTTAATAGGGCTGTCATGGTCATGATGGTATGGTAGTTAGATTGACCTTCTCTTGTTAATAGGGCTGTCATGGTCGTGATGGTATGGTAGTTAGATTTACCTTCTCTTGTTAATAGGGCTGTCATGGTTGTAATGGTATGGTAGTTAGATTTACCTTCTCTTGTTAATAGGGCTGTCATGGTTGTGATGGTATGGTAGTTAGATTTACCTTCTCTTGTTAATAGGGCTGTCATGGTCGTGATGGTATGGTAGTTAGATTTACCTTCTCTTGTTAATAGGGCTGTCATGGTCGTGATGGTACGGTAGTTAGATTTGCAACTACCTTTGCAACCAATGTCTATCACCACTAAAGTTGTGAGTTTGAATCCCATTCATGGCAATTTGTACTCTATACAACATTATGTGATAAAGTTTGTCAGTGACTTCCGACAGGTCGGTGGTTACTCCGGTACTCCTTCATCAATAAAACTGACTGCCACGATATAACTAAAATATAGTTGAAAGTGGTGTTAAATATCATAATCCTAACCCTTCTTTGTTAATATTGATATTTGTTTAAGACTTGTTTTCCTTATATGTAAAATTAAATCAGGCATGGGATAATGCTAATTTGTAATTGTAATGCCCTGTAATGCATTACATTTTCCCAAGTAATGCATGTAATGTATAATGCCCCAATTTTGGCATTACATGTAATTGTAATGTAATGCATTACATTAGCAAAAATGCATGTAATTTATGCATTACATATGGCATTGCATAGCATTACTTCTGTCTGCTAAGTGCTATATATTGTTACAAATTTCAGGGATAATAAGTACCTACTGTTTTATTCTTTCCTAAAAGAAAGTAGGAAAATTAAAAACAAATCAATGTCTAGTTAAATGATTAATAAAAAGTGTAACTTTGAACTGTTGTCAAACTAATGATTTTCTTCATCTAACCTTAATACTAAAACTTTTATACTAATAATTAAACATACAGTAAAACCTGTGTAAACCGGCCACCATTGGGACCACGTTTCACGGCCGGTATTGATAGTGGGCCGGTTTATTCAGTGTCTACTCTCTGACTACCGTATAAGTGTTTTTTTCACGGGAGCCAAATTTCACGATTTTCTACCAAATTGGTTGATTTTTTTAGCGGTAGCCCGGGGTTCTATGGTACCGCGGTACTTAATGTTTAACGTCTGTGTAACGTAACTAGTTTTCGGAATGAATCCAAAAATGTTATATTTTATTCCCCGATATAGAAACCTATTTTCCCCCACAATTCATTTTATTCTTTGAATTTGTTTAAAAATACGTCGCCACTTTTCTCTATGACAACGCCGATGTACCTCCCAGAAATGGTTTCCTATGATATCGCGGTAATTGCAAAATTGATGTTATGGGACACAATGTTTGATAAATCAAGACATCGTTTAGAAATACTAAATCAAGGTGAATATCTGGCAAACTTATACCATAAAGAAAATCTTGATAATTTATCACATTTAATAAAGTAAAGTTTCTTTGAAATAACAAATGTAACGAAGTTGAGTCAATTTGATGTAACGTTATGTTGGTTAATATGTCTTCATAGCTTAATTTTTCCATCAACTTTGTCGGTCTAGAAAGTAACTAAAAATAGCACCAAAAATCCCAAATCGGGTTGAAATGAAACGTAAACAAACGGACGACATTTCTAAAGAAATAGCAGACGAATTATGACAACTATGGTTTAATTATTGGACATTTTACAAAGCATGGTATCAGGGTAAAATAAAAATGTCTGCTATTTCTAAGGAAAAGATAAAAATGCGTGTACTTACAAAAATTCAAGACATTTGGACAGAATGACCAGACGTTCCGATAAATGTGACCTTTGTGTTTATGAATATATAAATACAAAAACCGGCGGGTGGCACTGCAGTGCATAGGAACAGACAAAATAAATACCGCGGTATCATAGAACCCGCGGTACCATAGGAAGGGAGTATAATTAATTTTTGCGATCCTGAGTTTTAACCAAAATCAAATTTTAGCGGATAGACCACTATATTAGAATTACATTCAGATTGTCTGAATTGCTTAACTAACAATTCAAAATAGGAATTGTTTTGAAATAATTGAGTATCGTAATTTCTTATGCATAATGCACGGGTCTTTGTCCAGATTCTTTATTTTGCAGGAGGGTGCACATTTACTACTGTCTAATATTTTCGTATTTCTTTACTTGTTTGGACACTATTCCACAAAATCATTAAATGCGTATAATACTTTTTAATTATTCAGAGAATTACATTTATTGTAATACTCTCTAGTGGAGTTATGTTTTGAACCAGTAAACGTTGATACGAAAATAAACTAAAAAAAATTGTGACTATATCTAACCCTGCGTAAAATAATCAATAATGCTGTCGATAAGATTGAATGTGTGTATGTATGAAGGTGTCCTAATTACTTTGTGTATAATTAGACTGCCAGACTGTGTTTACTCAAGCTTTTAATGATTGAAATAAAAAGAAAATAGGAATCAAATGTATTTGTCATTTTTTATGTCAAGTCTGGAAGTTTGATTACTCCCAGCTGTGAAGACTATAAAGTATAATCCGATTAACAATAAATTATCTCAAGTTATGATTGTATGGCTTGGATGCTAGTTCATCACTTAAATAATAAGGCATTGTTTGTTGTTCATTTATGATCATTGTCAACATATGCATTGTTTTCGGGAAGATTCCCCCATGGCCATGTTGGATATTTTAAAAGCATCCCGGCGAAAAAAACCACTTATAAGTTATACAGGGTATTTCATCTTGATTAAGCTTTCGCTTTTTAGGTGTTGATTCCATGTTTGTTTAACATTTAATGAACATTTAAACATTAACCACATGAGTTACCAGTGATCACTAATTACAGGTGTGCTAATATACACACTTCGAATAAACCATTTCAATACGGTTCCCCTTACTACCGATCGATATTCACATGTATGTAAACACACGCATGATTGATCTGATCATGACCGGTTTACGGAAATAAATTATAACAGTAATTAGTGTATTGGGACCGCAAGTCAAGGCCGGAATTCGGAATGTGCAGTGTCCGGTTATTCAATGATTTTTAACAAAGATTATTAAGGAAAAAACTGGGGACTTGAAATTTAGATCGGAATGGACAGTATTCCGGTTTACTCAGGGTCCGGGTTTCATCAGGTTTCACTGTAATTTATAAACATAAAAAAATAACCTTTTACTTTCTCTCTTAACATTGATCACCTGTGAGAAAATAAAATCATAAAGCTTTGTATAAAGAAAAACAAATGTATAAAAGTTAAAATCATACAATATTTGAAATTTGTTAAATAGACTTTAGATTTGAATTAAACTAAAAATTTGCTTTAATTAACTTAAATTTTACTATATAAATGCTTTAACTAAGAAAACATGTGATGAAAACAATTGTTATCATTTTTATCAGATATTGTTTTTTATTTGCAATCATTTTCATATACCATTATAGTCATTGAAAAACCTATACATAGATATTTAAAGATCAAAGAAATAAGTTGAATGATCAATAATTGACACCTGTCAAAAACCACTAATTAGTTTGTATATAATTCTTATATGATTTACATAATTAGAAATCCTATACTCTGATTGGGTATAAGCGCTTATGGAGGCGGGGTTTTTGTCAGTTTATTTTCAGAGACGATGTTCACCGGACTACTTTTTTCGTAATGTAAACAAAATGGCAGCTTGGATTCCCGATAATAAAAAAACATAAAAGAAACAATGTTTATTGTTAATAATCGACAATTATTGTTAGATATGAAATAAAAAAATAAATGCCAATGAAAAAAAAAGCTTGTATTGTTGACATAAAAAAAATTCTGCAAAAAATACTTAAGACAACTATCTATCGACTTTGACTTTTGTAATATATCGTCATCCTGTGACGTTGTTTACAAGGAACGCTGATTGACACAAGCTGGTTACTGATTTATTTTACGATTTTGTGAGCATTTTACTTGTTTGAGTAGCTAAATGCAAAATGCCATAAAATTGGAAAATATCAGTAACTTAATTACATCACTGTCTAGTTATCAATGTAGGAAAACAAGGTTAGTGCATTTTGTTATTCATGGCCAACACCCATCAATGCCACGACAATGGAATGTATGTGTGCGTACTGGGGATCCTTAAAGGTAAATTTTCAAAACAAATGAAAAAAAAATACTTAGTTACAGAATGATAAGGATTAAACACATTTTTTCCGGAGTTTATAGATGCATAACCTGGACCAAGTCACTCACAAACTTACAAAGGACTTTTATTTGCTTGTGAGTGAATTGGTCCAGGCTATGCATAAATAAACTCTGGAAAAAATGTGCTTAATCCTATAATCAATCAATTCCTTTCTTTTGACAAGTGAATTTATGGTTTAAAAGTAATTAAATAACATTGAGATTAAGTTAACAATATAATTAATTAAAAAATATAATGGTAGAATAAATCCCTTACAACATCTCTGTTATTTCTTTTTAGAGAAAACAGAGATGTATACTTAGAATATAAAAAGCCTGACCCAGAAGAATAATCAACCTTGGCAAATTTTGTAAAACCAACTGGTAGTCAGAAATATCAATTAAATGACCCAAAGCAAAAAGAAGCTACAGATTCATTTATTTTATAAAATTTATAAAATGTAATGTGTAATATAATGCATTACTTTGGTAAAGTAATTGTAATGTAATGCATTACTTTCCAAAATACATGTAATTGTAATTATAATATAATGCTGGTTTTGTGAAAGTAATTGTAATGTAATGCATTACATTGCAATGTAATTCACCCCATGCCTGATGTAAATGCATTCTGTCTACAAATTTTATTTATCATTACTGTGGTTGAAAGATGAAGAACAACAATGGAAGTCCTCCCTATTCATCTTGTTTTATTTACAGCTATGACTGTTTTCAGATGGTAATTCACACCTCTGTAATTCTTCATTAAATTACCACTGCTGAAAATGTGATGCTAAATTTATGAGATCTTGGTCCCCCTCACATTTTTCTCATTAATTTATGAATTTACAGTATTTTAACTTCAACTGACTTACTTGTACTAGATGTATAAGTGTAGTTAATATAGCACACCGTAACATATTGTGATCTGTTGACTCTTGCCACAAAGCTGGTAAATATTGTATCAACGATGTAGCATGTGGCTGAATCTGAGGACCAACTCGCTCTATTACAAATGATATCACATGTAAAACTTGCATCTGTAAAAAAAAGTTTAAATACTGAATTTTTTACTATATATTTGATATAGTCAAACCTGCTTTAGTGACCACCTCTATTAAGCAATAACTTGTATTATGTTACCTTAATTTTTATTTCTTCTTCACAGTGCATCTCATATCAATTAAACCTGTAATATTGAACGACCGTCTGTCTTATGTGACCATATTTCTCTGTTCCCTTCGAAGGTCACCAAAGACAGGTTTGACTGTATGTTTAATCTCTACACATGTCTATTCTGTAAGAATAATTATTCTCAGTGGTGTTTAGTGTTAGACAGTTAACAAAGTATATCATACAAATGAAAAAAGATGTCAGAAGACAGGAAACAGAGCTTTGACATTAAAATACATACCTACATTGTTGTTGAACATATTACAGAATTATCAAAACATTTTTAAATTTTAATATTTTATGATAACAAAAATTAACCTATAGTTAAACCAAGATATGTCCAGTGGTGTCTGAGATACATTTAAAACGATAACTTTAATGTTATATTGGCAGCCATGTTTTTTTTATAGTTGTAACCATATTTGAAATTATAGAATTCTAAATTGTGCAGTTCAAGATACAGCTTGCACTAAAATTTTAACATTCTGGAGCCCGTCCAACTGCCTGACATACAACCTCAATCCATTTGTCATTTTTATTTCCATTGTAAAACTGACATGCCATACTTACTTTTGTAAAATTGACATGTCATACTTACTTTGGTATCACATTCTTTAGCTTCTTGTAGTAAATGAAACAACAAGGAAAAAAATGTTTCCAAATACTGAAAGAGGAAATGATATTGATAATGTACAGCTGTCGTTATAATACGGGTAACAACTAGCAATCAAATTTAAGCTGACAATAAGTCAGAATTTGCATAAATCAATAAAATTGAAAACTATAAATATATATTATTGAAGATTAAAGAAAAAAAAAAACAATTGTTGAACAACTCATCATATTTTCTCTATTCTAATATAACAAATATATTCAGTTTTTAACAGCATCGACTTTTCAAAATTTACATCAAAGTTTCAATTTGATAAATTTGGGTATCAGCCTTATTGGAGAAAAGTTAACAATACCTAATCTTAAACTCCAGGTCAATTGATAAATAAATTTTGTTGTCATGATATTGTAAAATGATGGCCAATGTATGCAAATCATGCATTTTTGTCATATTTGTCACTCTAAGACAATAATTTGAAGAAAGTTGCTTAATTTTGAACAATACTAGAAATAAAATACTGATACTATATAAACATTGAATACACTCAAACTTGTTCGTGCCATGATATAATTGAAATACTGCTTACATTAAACATGATATCAAATCCTGTCCTTCCTCATTCATGATTTTTTTTAACATGAGTAACATGAAGGGTGCCATAGGTGGAACAGTCCTTACCCTTCCAAAGCACCTGTGTTCACTCCTAATTTCTTTAGATTTCTGTGTAGTGTTTTGTTGACCGTGTTTTGTATTATAGTCTGTTTTTCTTTATGACACTGTAGTTTCTGTTCAATTTACAGCTTCTTATTACCCTTTTGGTATATTCAAACTTTTTTTTTCAATCAATTTATAAAATCTACATGTACTTACAGGTAAAAACTGATTTACACTAAATTCAAAATCATCTACAGGTAAAACTGTTAAGGAATAATAAGATCACTTATAATGTAATAAAGAGATACATGTACCATATAGACTGGAAACCGTAAGTCAAATTAGTCACCATTTGTAAATATTGTGGTAAATGTAACCTCCACCAATCTCAACACCTGTCTACACCAAACAAACAAGCTATCTGAACACCTGTCTACACCAAACAAACAAGCTATCTGAACATCTGTCTACACCAAACAAACAAGCTATCTGAACATCTGTCTACACCAAACAAACAAGCTATCTGAACACCTGTCTACACCAAACAAACAAGCTATCTGAACACCTGTCTACACCAAACAAACAAGCTATCTGAACATCTGTTTACACCAAACAAACAAGCTATCTGAACATCTGTCTACACCAAACAAACAAGCTATCTGAGCACCTGTCTACACCAAACAAACAAGCTATCTAAACACCTGTCTACACTAAACAAACAAGCTATCTGAGCACCTGTCTACACCAAACAAACAAGCTATCTGAGCACCTGTCTACACCAAACAAACAAGCTATCTGAACACCTGTCTACACCAAACAAACAAGCTATCTGAACATCTGTCTACACTAAACAAACAAGCTACCTGAGCACCTGTCTACACTAAACAAACAAGCTATCTGAATACCTGTCTACACCAAACAAACAAGCTATCTGAACACCTGTCTACACCAAACAAACAAGCTTTCTCAACACCTGTCTACACCAAACAAACAAGCCTTCTCAACACCTGTCTACACCAAACAAACAAGCTATTTGAACACCTGTCTACACCAAACAAACAAGTTATCTGAACACATGTCTATACCAAACAAACAAGCTACTGGGTGCACTTTGAAAACTTTTCAGAATCAACTTAACGTCTTAAATATAATATTAGTAATAAAGTAATTTAAACATAATAAAAATGATTGGACAAAAAACATAAAAACATGGTATTCTAGGATATCACTCAGTAATGAAATTTGTAGAAGTGTAACTGTGTGTCTAGAAGTACTGTTCATATAATGATGATTTGTTCACAAATATTTTACTGAAAGGATATCAGTCTTTAAAGTTTGGGCAGCCTCCAGTCTGACAACAAAATCCTCCTCTTTCTCTAATAAAGGAATTAATGCTTGGTATAGAGTAGGACGTAAACTGGCAGACATTTTTACTCCAACCCACTGGCCACACAACCATACAACACGTCTTCTTATTATTCTGTAACTAAAACATATATATTTGTTGGTACATTTTGTATTCAAGAGCAGCAGATATACATAATAATGGCAGGGGGTTGTCATGGTCGTGATTGCATGGTAGTTGGATTTACAACTACCTTATGCAATCAGTGGAAAAGTTGTGAGTTTGAATCCGGCTCATGGCGAGGTGTGCTCGATACAACATATTGTGATAAAGTTTGTCAGTGACATATGGTAGGTTGATGGTTTTCTTTGGGTACTCCAGTTTCCTCCATCAATAAAACAGACCGCCACTATATAACTGAAATATTGTTGAAAGTTGTGTTAAACACCACAACCCTAACCCTATACATAATAATGCATTATTTTAGATCCCATGCAGTATAATATGTACACATCATGTACTTTGTTGCCCTCTAAAATAAATTACCAGTATATATTTACATTTCAAACATGAAAACTATTTTTGGTGTCTGTACCAAGACAGGATAAAGATTTCTATCATCTTCTGTTGTTTTCTCTTTAAATAGTAGTAGACAAGACAAAGATTTCTATCATCTTCTGTTGTTTTCTCTTTGAATAGTAGTAGACAAGACAAAGATTTCTATCATCTTCTGTTGTTTTCTCTTTGAATAGTAGTATAGGTGAGAAGAAGTGGTGGGTGCATTGGTTAGTGAGTGGCTGTTCTTTAAGGTCAAATCAGCAATTTTTCAACTATATCATGGAGAGAACATGTTACATTTTGATGAGATGATGATGATGTCCGCTTTGTTCTAGATCAACACACTGAGTTGGATTTTAATAGTTCAAGCTCACTGAAAAAACAGTTGATGCGTGTAGACATCTCGCTCCACTCTATTATTCTGATTCCAAGTCTTTGCTCTTACTGTTTAGTGTTGCATGCTTTGCAGCAAAAAAACAAATACCAATTTTATAGTCTTTGGGTTGACCCGACTGGGGATCAAACCTTGGTTGGTGACATTATTGGCAATCACTGTTTAAATTAAGAAGATGTTTAATGTTTGTCAAGATGATATACCTGTACTTTCATGTTGAAGAAGTGCTTTAATTTAGATCTTGTTATTTTATGTGTATCTTGAGGTCATTTGTTCTAAGTTAAAAAAAACTAATGGTATTGTGCTCACAAAAAATACCACCCTCTCAATTATTAAACAATATTTATCAAAATACCAGATAACGCTCTTCTTTTAAATTTACTATTTCTTGATTTGTTGATATACCAAACCTGTACTTACTTTACATGCTTGTTCTGTAATTCAAATACCAAGTGATTTGTGAACCATTCATCAAAACTTATGTCATCAAACAGATCAAATGCTGACAGACCTACAGCATTATATACTAAAAAAGATAAACTAAATACTGACAGACCTACAGCATTATATACTAAAAAAGACAAACTAAATACTGACAGACCTACAGCATTATATACTGAAAAAGACAAGCTAAATACTGACAGACCTACAGCATTATATACTAAAAAAGACAAACTAAATACAGACAGACCTACAGCATTATATACTAAAAAAGACAAGCTAAATACTGACAGACCTACAGCATTATATACTAAAAAAGACAAACTAAATACTGACAGACCTACAGCATTATATACTAAAAAAGACAAGCTAAATACTGACAGACCTACAGCATTATATACTAAAAAAGATAAACTAAATACTGACAGACCTACAGCATTATATACTAAAAAAGACAAGCTAAATACTGACAGACCTACAGCATTATATACTAAAAAAGATAAACTAAATACTGACAGACCTACAGCATTATATACTAAAAAAGACAAACTAAATACTGACAGACCTACAGCATTATATACTAAAAAAGAAACTAAATACTGACAGACCTACAGCATTATATACTAAAAAAGACAAGCTAAATACTGACAGACCTACAGCATTATATACTAAAAAAGACAAACTAAATACTGACAGACCTACAGCATTATATACTAAAAAAGACAAGCTAAATACTGACAGACCTACAGCATTATATACTAAAAAAGACAAACTAAATACTGACAGACCTACAGCATTATATACTAAAAAAGACAAGCTAAATACTGACAGACCTACAGCATTATATACTAAAAAAGACAAACTAAATACTGACAGACCTACAGCATTATATACTAAAAAAGACAAGTTAAATACTGACAGACCTACAGCATTATATACTAAAAAAGACAAGCTAAATACTGACAGACCTACAGCATTATATACTAAAAAAGACAAGCTAAATACTGACAGACCTACAGCATTATATACTACAAAAGAAAAGCTAAATACTGACAGACCTACAGCATTATATACTAAAAAAGACAAGCTAAATGCTGACAGACCTACAGCATTATATACTAAAAAAGACAAGTTAAATACTGACAGACCTACAGCATTATATACTAAAAAAGACAAGCTATATACTGACAGACCTACAGCATTATATACTAAAAAAGATAAACTAAATACTGACAGACCTACAGCATTATATACTAAAAAAGATAAACTAAATACTGACAGACCTACAGCATTATATACTAAAAAAGACAAACTAAATACTGACAGACCTACAGCATTATATACTAAAAAAGATAAACTAAATACTGACAGACCTACAGCATTATATACTAAAAAAGACAAACTAAATACTGACAGACCTACAGCATTATATACTAAAAAAGATAAACTAAATACTGACAGACCTACAGCATTATATACTAAAAAAGATAAACTAAATACTGACAGACCTACAGCATTATATACTAAAAAAGACAAACTAAATACTGACAGACCTACAGCATTATATACTAAAAAAGACAAACTAAATACTGACAGACCTACAGCATTATATACTAAAAAAGATAAACTAAATACTGACAGACCTACAGCATTATATACTAAAAAAGATAAACTAAATACTGACAGACCTACAGCATTATATACTAAAAAAGATAAACTAAATACTGACAGACCTACAGCATTATATACTAAAAAAGACAAACTAAATACTGACAGACCTACAGCATTATAAACTAAAAAAGACAAGCTAAATACTGACAGACCTACAGCATTATATACTAAAAAAGACAAGCTAAATACTGACAGACCTACAGCATTATATACTAAAAAAGACAAGCTAAATACTGACAGACCTACAGCATTATATACTAAAAAAGACAAGCTAAATACTGACAGACCTACAGCATTATATACTAAAAAAGATAAACTAAATACTGACAGACCTACAGCATTATATACTAAAAAAGACAAAGAAAAGCTAAATACTGACAGTGATACATTAAAAATAAAACACTTCTGTGGTTGATTGTTATTGATGTCTGCCTCCTTAGATGGCCATAATTGTTCTATTGTACCAAACAAATAGACAACAGCCATTGAAATATACAACACTCGTACATTATTTGCACTCGCAGCAAAACAGGTAAAAAAAACCTTGTTAAAGGTGTGCTTTTCAACCCTTTTCTAAAGCTCATGCAATGAAATTTTACATTTTCCAACAAAATAAAATATTGTATTTTTCTCTGAATTTTGTCTATTTATCAGCTAAAATAAAACAATTATGGTGATCTAAGGAGGTGGATATCAATAACTGTCTACCTGAGAAGTTTTGTTTTCACTCAGGAAATGTGCTTGGGAAAATAACTCTTTTCAAGATATAACTGAAACATTGTTGAAAGTGGTGTTTAACACCCATTAACCACCTGACAATTCTATTATATATAATGAAAAGGAGATTTCATCTGACAATTCCTGATAATTTCATTCATTAAGAGAAATTTAGATATCCTTTCTAATTAATTAATGTACAGATATCATAATTATTTATATAAGAACATTATAAATTGCTAAATCACACCATTCTGACTGGGAGCCATCATGGCAGTGATCGCATGGTAGTTGGTATTATAACTACCTATGCAATCAGTGACTATTGCCACTAAAGTTGTGAGTCTGAATCCTGTTCATGGCAAAGTGTACTCAATACAATATTATGTGATAAAGTTTGTCAATGATTTGCGGCAGGTCAGTGGTTTTCTCAGGGTACGTCAGTTTCCTCCACCAGTAAAACTAACCGCCATGATATAACTGAAATATTGTTGAAAGTGGCATTAAAACACCATAGCCATAATCATTCTGACTAATTTATATCAACATCCCATTGCTGGTTATCAGAACCGTTTATCCCGTTGACTGGAAATGGTGTACTGACTTCTGATTTTTTTCAGATATATTTTTCCAAAAACAGGATTTTTGCAAAATGGCTGTTGAACTCTTAGACAAAACTTTTCCCTGCAATGTCTAATAACAGTTTATAAATTTACACATCAAGTAAGTGTGGGTGTAAATTGTGCCATTATCTTGTCATTTGTTGGTTCAACAGTAATCTAAGACAATACAGTGAGTCTAACCTGTATATAAAGGAATTGAAGGGAACATGAAAATGTGCACTTAATATACAAGTTCAAATTATATACATTATTCATTAAGTGAGGAAAATGGATCTGCCTTTTATAGACAGTGATTTGTTATATGTAGGTGCTCTTTGAAGGAGGTAATACACTATTATATAAACATACCAGCATCTTTTCTGAGTATCGCCATGATATCATTGGGATCACTAGTCAGTTGTATCTGTTGTACCATTTCAATTAATACTGGTGAAAGTGACATTCTGTTTTCTTTAAACAAGGCAAGATACAAGGACTCTGTACATGGCTGAAAGGTAAAAAGGTCAAGAAAATAAGTAATAAATTACATCATAAACATATCAGATTGTTTTACATTAAATTTTTTTTTTCTAGTTTCATATAATTAGCCAACAGAATAATTTCAAGTTACAAGAAAGGGTTTTATTTGAGTAATTCTATATTTAGACCATGTCCTGTTATAAATACATATGTATATAACTGATGCAAATTTTACTTCAAAATGTTGACACAAATCTTTTGATACAGTCACTATTCTGTCCATTCTGATTTTAATGTTAAATACTATAATCAGATATACATATGGTAAATATTATACATTCATATAGAACATAAATGCCTATTCATAGTGCTTTTGATGTTAACATTACAAACACTCTGCAAAAGGTTATGGTGTTTAATGCCATTTTCAACAATATTTCAGCTGGTAGAGGAAACCAGACTATCCGGAGAAAACCACTGACCCACCACAAGTCACTGACAAACTTAATCACATAATGTTGTATTGAGTACACCTGGCTATGAGTGGGATTCAAAATCACAACTTTAATCGTGATAGGCACTGTTCGCATAGGTAGTTGCAAATCCAACTACCATACGATTACGACCACGACCCCCACTCAGAAAAGGGATGTATGTCCTACATAAATGTATAATACATATGTACATGTACAACCAAGTATGTCCTACATAAATGTATAATACATATGTACATGTACAACCAAGTATGTCCTACATAAATGTATAATACATATGTACATGTACAACCAAGTATGTCCTACATAAATGTGTAATACATATGTACATGTACAACCAAGTATGTCCTACATAAATGTATAATACATATGTACATGTACAACCAAGTATGTCCTACATAAATGTATAATACATATGTACATGTACAACCAAGTATGTCCTACATAAATGTATAATACATATGTACATGTACAACTAAGTATGTCCTACATAAATGTGTAATACATATGTACATGTACAACCAAGTATGTCCTACATAAATGTATAATACATATGTACATGTACAACCAAGTATGTCCTACATAAATGTATAATACATATGTACATGTACAACCAAGTATGTCCTACATAAATGTATAATACATATGTACATGTACAACCAAGTATGTCCTACATAAATGTATAATACATATGTACATGTACAACCAAGTATGTCCTACATAAATGTATAATACATATGTACATGTACAACCAAGTATGTCCTACATAAATGTATAATACATATGTACATGTACAACCAAGTATGCCCTACATAAATGTATAATACATATGTACATGTACAACCAAGTATGTCCTACATAAATGTATAATACATATGTACATGTACAACCAAGTATGTCCTACATAAATGTATAATACATATGTACATGTACAACCAAGTATGTCCTACATAAATGTATAATACATATGTACATGTACAACCAAGTATGTCCTACATAAATGTATAATACATATGTACATGTACAACCAAGTACGTCCTACATAAATGTATAATACATATGTACATGTACAACCACTGCAAGAGAAAGATTTTAAATTTAATTATTGTGAGATAGCAACAAAGTAACCACATCAATGTGAAAATTGTTATCAGTAAAATCTAACATTTTTTTCCATTATCATTACAAAATTACCTTCAATGAGTACTTATAGGAATCACCTACTTCTTCTTGACCTGTAATTGTAGAAAAGAGAATACTATCATGTCATACAGATTTTTTAAATTCAAAGATTTATCATTGTCAATGAATAATAGCCCTATCAATTCATATTCTGTAAACGTACTGTAGTTCTGACACTGACTTGAAGTATTTCATATTACTCAGTAACCCTGATTATTATTATTCCATAGACATGTCGTTCACACTAATTTAATATTTACTTTTTCATTAATTTGATGTATCTTTATATGTGAGCCATCTTAAAGAATATTAACTTAACTGAGAAGACCTCGTAAGTTTATAACTTGTGTTTGATCCATTGCCTGTATTTGCTTGACAATAAAATCTGTTTAAAGTAAAGTAATGCCTTAACATACCCATAATGGAAACAGACCATCTATAATGGTTGTCTTTTTTTTCATATAGAAGATGCCTGTTTCATTTTTATTGCAAATGGACACACAAATTCTTCCAAACTGTTGCAATAAACCAAATCATCTTAATACTACATTTTGTACTTCAATGTTGAAGTTTATTTTAGAATTTAATTTATGTACATGTACATTGTATATTCATCTGGCATAAATAACCCATTTTTCATCATTTTTATCATTTATTCTAAATTTGTTGTAAAGAATTTTGTCCACTTTTTCCAATAATCTAAAATCTTAAAGACATATTACAGTTATTACAGTATATATTGTCAAAATTACTAACAAAACTCCTCAGGGTCAGAATCCCAAGTACTCAGATCTTCAGAGGACAATAAAAAATATTGTGACACTAGTCTTCGACAGATTTCTGACAATGTTGAAAATGTGAAAAATTCTGTCTTGATCTTGCAAGCTTCCAGCCTCATAGGTTCTGATAAATCTGAGGAAATAAAATATTACATTATTGTAGCAGTTATACTGATGGTGACTGTTATAATTTGAAGTTACAAAGATATATGATCTGATCAGATGCTTTGTAACAGAGAAAGTACTTAATAGTCATTAAAAAGGAGGTGAATTCTAGGAAATATAAAACTTTGCACATAAAATATAATGACTACTAAATACCAAAAATCCATGAGAAAATAATTTGAAAAACTTGAATTATTACATTGTCTATATAAAATAAAATCAATATTCAATTAATAAGGTGTATCAATTTTGATTCTTTTTTTGTATGACCAATATGACCGGAAGTAAACTGTCCATATTTTCACACCCCGGGAAAATAATCGGTTATTGGATTATTGAGCCCGGGCCAATATGGGCCTCGACTTCGTCTCAGGCCAATATGGGTGTCTCTTTTCTAGATGTCGGAAGTATGTAATAAATAGTTTAATACATGGGCATTTCCATATTGGCCTGATTATCATCCCTCGACCCATATTGGCCCTCGACTGCGTCTCGGGCCAATATGGGGGTCTCAGGATGATAACCAGGCCAATATGGAAATGCCCATGTATTAATCTGTAATTCATTCAGAAAATACAAAGTCATTTTTTTCATTGGTGTGCTATATTTTCAGTAGTACATGTATGTATAAGTATGATTCCTATATAAAAAAGTTCTTGCACAAAACCAGTTCATGAAGTTTGAAAACTTCAGAATGATACTAGACTTCCATGCCAGTATATATCAGTATTATCACACAGATTTGACTACACACTTATGTATAGAAGAAAATGGGCATCTGGTGGAAAAATAGAAAAAAATAAATACATGTTATAGTTTATTCATACCTTTTCTCCACTGTAATAATGTCCTTATTTGGAAGTAGAATATATTTACCAGTATTGCTTCTCAAAAGTTTGTACATATCACAGAGTAGGATACACTTCATCAAGTTAAAACATTTCACTGTAAATCTCTCAAATAAAAGACCTGCAAAAATATATTTCTGCAATTATCACATTTCACTAGATAATTCCACCTTTTATATGAATGCTGTCTTTTGATTGGTTGATAAAAGGGGCATTTTTTTTTAACCAATTCTTAGTTTTTTTCCACTTTATCCCCATCGCAGGGGTATTTGTCCTTGGGAATTCCGCATAGCGTAGTATTTGCCTTATTTGCCTAAGCAAATACCACGTTACTAGGCAAATACCACGCTTGAAGTAAAATCCCCTCTTTAAATAATTTATGAAGTCACAGATGTAATTCCGAATTACTCGGGTTTCTTCTTTCAACCAACGCTAAAGTAAAGAAAAATGACAGACGACAGTGTCAGTCGATATGTTTGAAATCGTTGAAATGCATATATTTCAAATTTATTTGCATTATTTTTTTTACATGTTGTATATTTAGCAAAACGGTGATTTATTCTATTTTCGATTTTGCTCCAGAAATACACATCTTTGAAAAGATTTTTCCTGTTTTCCTAGATTTATAAAAGTCTTGGAAATCAAATGAACGAGATGGTCTGAACTGAGTTCCGAACCTGCTTGCATGCCGCTATTTTACTGGCTGTTATATATACGGCAGAATTAAACAAATATATCCTGTTAGTGAGGATTATTTGTGAAAAATACCGGTTTCGAGGACAGTAAAATTTGCCTATCCTCTCAACCGGTATTTTTCGCAAATAACCCTCACTAACAGGATATATTTGTATAAAATCTCTCAAATAAAAGACCTGCAAAAATATTTCTAAAATTATTGCATTTCACTATAAATATTTCAAATAAAAGAAATAAAATAACATAAAATTAAAACATTTACCTTTAATTTTTTCATACAGACTTGTAGATAACAAATATGTGTGATGCACACAAGCCTGTTGTAATAGTAACATTTCTCTCCATTAATTAAAATGTCACTTTTCACATTATTTAGGGTATAACTCTGAATTCTACATTTTATCATTCAAAAGTGAGTTTGAAATAAAACTTGAGATGCTGTTCAGAAACCATTAAATATGTAAGATAATTTGTTGCATTGTAAATATTTCTGACAACAGAATAATTTAATACATATAAATTTAGGCTAATTTTCAAAATTAATACTTAAAACCCTGTTTTTTCTCATAAGCAAGAGATGTGTAGCTACAGTAACAAATAGTCAAAAATCTCAAAACTGAATCTTACGACAATCAACAGTATAATGAAATAAAACAATGTACTTGGAAACTATTAACAGCATCATTTGTTGCAGGTTAGCAAAACCTATATATCCTAAGCTTTCAATTGATAACTTAAAAATAAAGTTATAGTACATCTATGAATTTGTTAAATTTAATTAATCTTGAATAATTCACAAATTATTCATGATTAAAATAAATTTGAGGTCTCCTTTTCCTCCAAATACCAATGTATGACTGATTTTATTTACTACCCATTAAATAATAATAAAACAAAATTCATGGAAACGATTAAATACAGTAGAAAAACCTAATTTAATATAAAAATATCTTGTGACCTTACCTTTTTCAGATTGTTGAAAGTTATAAGCAACCGTAAACTCTAATGATGGTCTAATCAACGGTATAAATGTAACAGGGTGAATCTCTACTAAATCTAACAACTACAAAAAATACAAATAAACACAGTTGAATCTCTTTACAGATATAAAGAAATTATCTTGAATAACTTTGAAGAAAAAGTGAGTGATTATGAGTGATTGTTGTTTAACGTCAACTCAGTAATTTTTCAGCTATATCATGGCGAGAACAACTTAATTTTCAATGAAATGATGATGAGGTCTGTTTTGTACTAGACCAACGTGATTCTGAGCCAACCAGTTTTGCTCTTTCTCCTTAATGCTGCGTGCTTAGCGGAGAAGCAACAAATACCAATTTTATAGTCTTTGGTTTTACCTGATTGGGGCTCGAACTCTTGAAGAAAGAATATAGTAGTCTGTTTAAAGAAATTATATGTTAAAGCTACAATTAAGATAAAAGAGATTTTCATTTGAAAGAAAGATTACTTAAACATTACTGCTTATTAAAAAAGCAAAAAACCACCAAAATGTTCCAGTAATATACATTTTTTGTATTTACAAATAAAAAAAATTAATAGATGGGTCATGACTAGAAGCCTAAGTGATTTAAATGAAATGAAAGTTCACGTTAATCTATGTATTAATAAATAAATCAGAGTGTTCTAGTCGCTATGATTTAAAATCCTGATGTCTAATAGAATATGGGTGGAGAAAAATGTAAAAATGGTCTTCCTTCATCCTTCATTTTCTCAATTTTAGACAGCATGGACATAACTTACCACTTTCGTCATTAAAATAATAATTTTTTCACACTTTTCAACAACTTGATGATTTCCCCACATCCGTTGCCCTGTGAAAAAAATTAATTAAAAATCAATTTAATGTTGACCTGTAAATTTCACATTGATTTAATTAAAAGATAATTTTCTGATGATGCTATTGTCAGACTACTGATCAAAATGGACATGTAAATATTTGTTTTATATATCAAATTCCCCATGACATTTGTGACAATGTGTGTAATCACTTAATAAAATTTTTATTTGTATCTTCATGTTGCTTACTATTTATTTTTTAGTTAAATTTTTATCCAGGATTTTTCTCAGATGTTTGGTTTATGTGCATATCCATCAATATATAAGTTCACTACAACTACAGCTGTAGTAGACTAGTAATTTAACTAGGGCATACAATTCTGATCCTCATATAATTAAATCTTGTTCTATCTCCTTAAAAGAAAATGAGCAATTGCAAATTCTTTAGTTTAGTTTAGCCTGCATGGCTTCAAAATGTAAGTCATTCAAACCAAAATGACTAAACTACAGGTTTAACAATGTCAACTACTGCAATATCAAGGTTCCAACTAAATTGGTAAAAATTAAATCTAGCTATTGTACGATTTTTTAGGTTTTAGCCTTATCAGCTATATTTTGGCAACCATCCAAGTTTGATGATGATGAGGATACCAGAGAGAACAATCATCAAAAATAATAACATTATTGCAAAATTTAACTCACGACAATCTAACATTTCTGTAAGCCTTGAAAACATTTGCTTGAGGAAAACTTGTGCATCAGCATTTTCTCCAGGTTCTTTAAAGCCAAAAGCAATCTGCTTTCTAATAACTATAATGAATAATGTAGTACCATACACAATTAAATTGTTATTGTATTGTATGTAAATATATATACAGAGAAATCTACCTAAACGGAACCTTGAATAAACTGGAATCCTGTATTGACCTAACTTTAAATAAAGTCCTAAAGTAGGAATTCTTTGTTAACTTAACCTGTGTAAACTGAACACCTGTCTATTCCAAACACATAAGGTTTTCTTTACACAGGTTTCACTGTAATATCAGATACTACTTTGATAATGATATAGAGAACAGCAATTATTGTAAAAGTTTTGTCTCCAGTTAGCTCTAGTTAATTTTATTCCCATTACCTTCTTGTGAAACTGTTATTATCTTATTCACCTTTTACTGAGAACAAATTGCCCTTATATGTAGATTTATACACTAATGAAAACAAATAATTCTAAATTATCATTCCTATTTTAATGAGAAAGTTTGAACAAAGTTGTTGGTGCTTTTGTAGAACATAAATGTACAGTGAGATCAACTATAGTATGCATTGTAAATGTATATGAAAACTAGATTGTCATTGAGATTCAATATGACGAAATTAAAAATAAAAATGCACAAAACTCAAAGAAAATATTGTTAAATCCATAGGAAAGTAAACAGTAAACTGCATATTAATAAATAATAACTCATCTATTTTGGCACTCATTCATATTATTCAAGAAACTACAGCTGGATTCTAATTCTCCATTATGTAATTTATGTAATGGTTCAATCATGTTGTTTCATTACATTTCAGCGAAGCAAAACAACATATTGGAAATAACAGGAGGAATTTCTAACTAGCATAACAAAATATTTAAGTTTGCAGAAGAGTAATAAATAAACTTTCATGCCGATCTGCCTCACTGGTTTCGGAAAAATAAGTTAAAACAGAATGGATCAAAAATTATATCAATATTTCATGTGAGCTTAAAGGTTTGTCCTAAAAAATCTTTACTTACTTCTTAACGCTAAAATACTTTTGTCTAAAGAGTTTCCTAAACTGTCACTTTGGGTAGCTGCTAGTTGTCGAAACAAGTCTAGGTTGTTTGTCCATAAACCAAGAATAAACCCAAAGATTTCTCTTGTTAACTGAAATTTGAAATCATGTTATGAAATAGATTTGGAATAATAAATAACATGGGGAACCTTGGAGAGTGATATACAATGAAAAATATGGTGGTTATTTTTCTTCAGTTTTTAACCGATTTATAGTTGCATAAGTCAAGGCCAAGGGAACCAGATTATCATTTAGACCCATTTTTTTTAGAGACGATGTCATGTACATTGTATATAAATACTATACTGGTTTTTTTTCAATAAAGGGTTGTCGATTCACTATCAGCACATTGAGATAGATATTTGATTTCATAAAAAATATTTCAAAATATTAGTTACAATTGTAACACCTATGAACCTTCAGAATTTAAGGTTCATCAGTTCTACTTCCACTCATTGTGAGATGTACCTGATATAACCTTAGTGTGATAAAGTTTGATATTAACTTGTGAGAGATCAGTCGTTTTCTCCAGGTACTAGTTTCCTTCACAAATAAATATAATCACCAATAAAATAGTTAAAATACAAATGTGTTGTTGAAAGTGGTGTTCAAAAAGCAAAAACTATATCTAGATTTTATATAATTACTGTATTACCTCTTCAAATAATTTTCTGTCCGCCGATAGTCGTTTTGATGCCAACGTCTTGGTCACATGATGCAATACTAATAAAGCTTGTTCCTGCATGTACTCATCAGGACAACGTACTGTCTCAAATAATGTAGGAAGTAGACTTGACCAGTTTCTGGGACAGTCCACTCGTGCTATCTTGGCAATCAAAACGGCTAACTGTGTTGCTATCTAAATAAATATTATATTCAACATTATAGATCATTTGTTAATTTAACCTTTGATCTTTACCTATGTTAATATTTATTATCAAGCAACAGGTGTGATAAAAACAAATTATGGATGATTTCTATTTCTAAATATGAGACATTATATTGACATCCCTGATGTCACTATTTGAAATCCTCGATAATCATACTATAGTTGATAGGTTTTACAAGAGATTTTCCAAAGGGGAGCTCAAGTTACTGAGCTGAAACCAAAATTTTAATTTTTCTGCAAATTAAGGGATGTAACTCCAAAACTGGTAATGTGGTAAAGTACGAAATCGAACCTTATATTTAGATTTCAAATGATTGTTAAAGGGAACTGCAGTCACTGAGCGGAAACAAAATACAGGGACCTACAGACAAACATGGGTAAAACTTAAATGTCCTTGATGCACAGCAGTGGAGGCATAACAAATCACAGTTGATACTTCTTACTGATATAATACCAACAAGATATGATTATAATCTAACGATTATGAAGTCTCCCAAACCGGCCACTGACAACAGGTTTAAATGAACACTTTGCATTGTGACAAATTCTGAGCTGATTTTTTGTGGTATTGTGGTGGCCATTTTGAAAATTGAGACTGGTAGAAATTTTGCGATATCAGGAATCAATTCGGGACATCATAATCTACCTACATTTGAAATTTCGTTGAAATCGGACAATGTTGAATTTGTGCGGTATTGTGGCGGCCATTTTGAAAATGGCAACCAGTAGAAACTTTTCAATGTCGGGACATCATTATCTACCCACATATCAAATTTTGATGATATCGGACAATGTTGAATTTTTACCCCCCATTTTTATGCCGTGTTTTGGCAGCCATTTTGAAAATGGCAGACATCTTGAATTGCTCCTCTAATGGTGACCTATCACTTTGTAAAATTTTATGTCTCTATCATTATCCATTTAGAAGTTATCAACATTAATGTACAAAATTTCAAGTTTCCCATAGGATTTTATAGTAACCCCCACCCCCTTTGAACCCCTAAAAATATGGCTTTGACCCCCTTTACCACAAATCTAGGATCAACTAGAAACATATATCTATAATTCCACCAAGTTTCATGAAATTCTGTCCAGTAGTTCCTGAGATCTGCCATGGACAAGTTCATGTGCCAAAAAAAGAAAGGAGAAGAAAGAGAATAATAATAATATTGTTTGGGAGACTTAATTAGTCGTAAACATGTCTCAAAGACTTTACTACTGTTGGCATATTATAAACCTTTGCGAAAAAGATTTTGCAAATATGTAATCAGCTTTAGACTGGAGAACATAATAATTTCATCATTATTCTACAAAGATTGAAGTTAAGAATGCAAGCAAAATATTTACCTGGTGTACAGGTTCATTAAAATTGGAAATAAGTCTTTCCTTCAAGAGTTCTTTTTCTTCATCTTTCATAGCACTGAAAATCAATTAAATCTTTCTTTACAAAATCGAAAATATAAATATACTCATGTAAATTTAAATATATTCATGTAAATATAAATATACTCATGTAAATATAAACATACTCATGTAAATATAAATATACTCATGTAAATATAAATACACTCATGTAAATATAAATATACTCATACAAATATAAATATACTCATGTAAATATAAATATACTCATGTAAATATAAATATACTCATGTAAATATAAACATACTCATGTAAATATAAATATACTCATGTAAATATAAATATACTCATGTAAATTTCTTAACAGGAATCTCATTTTACATTTAAACAAATAATGCCCATTACTTATATTACAGCTCTACACCCTATATTAACATTACGGTCTTTAATGATAATAATAACTTACAATTTAAAGTCAGTGTGTTATGGACCATAGAATGTAGATGAGTATTAAACTTTATAACACTACAGGTCAATAAATGGTACATCTAGGTATTATACACTTGTATAAGATACTGATAATATTGAATCCATCAATAAAACAAAGAGAAAAATTTGATTTTACAACTGACTGATCAAGCTTGTCTCATTTGTTTAACACTTGTCCAATAATTATTCAATTCAAATTAAGCCTTAAAACCACTTGGTTATTATATGTTTACATTTACATGGTGAGTTCTTCCATTGAGAATTAAATTTATAGAAAATTGTCAATTGTTACAAAACTGAAATAAAAGTTTTGAAATTGAAGTTCTTACTACTAAATTACCAATAGTTGAACAGTACACGGTGTAAACCTTATGTCTAACAATAGGCAACTTTACCAGGCCAAATTGAAAAAATATATCCAACAATGGTAAACTGTGTACAAGTGTTTGACTTTTTCATTTCAGTAACATTCAGAGTTTCCTTTTTCATGCGTATACATTAATTATTGAAACAAACCATTAATCACTTGACAATAGCAAATAGGCAAGAAACTAAGAAACTGATATAGACTAAATACTTACTTTGGTGCCGTTTTTCTCCAATATTTGTCAACACCATTTTTACAGTACAGAACTGCTAACCACCTGACATTAACATCTATATTGTGATTACAAAATATCTCCTGTAAATCAATAGTTCAAACTATGAGTTGATGATGTCCTCTTTGTACTAGATCAACACGCTTATTTGGATTTTTTTTATAGTGCTAGCTCACTGAAACAACGGTTCGCAGGCAGACATGTCGCTCCATTAAGAGCAAATCTTATTGTATTGATAAGAAAAATGTTTTAATGGATTTATAAATAAGTCAATGATTATTATAAAGGATATTGGATACATTTGATTTATATATTTATAGTTAACATTTACTTCTATTGGTTGATAGCTGGATACTCTCGGTTACTTTATGCACTATTTAATAACACACTGAAAATCTGATGTGCAATCAATATATTTCAAGAATGACACAGTCACAGATAGAGTGAAAACAATATAAAAATTCAACAAAACCCCTAGTGTGCATGAAAACTGGCATAAACTGTCTGGATTATCCAAATGCATTGCAAATTGATACATATATATCCCTACATTATATTCGGTGATTTGAGGTGAGAAGTGACTGTTCGTTTTGTTGATGATGTTAATATTGGTGGAATTGTTGACACTTACAGATAAAATAGAGTAAAACCCTGGATGTATTTCCCACTCCTGAAGTTGTTTTTCTGCTGGCTTAAGAACATCTGCATTCTGGCTGCAAGCATTCTGTAGTGTTTCAAGGACAGCAGCACTTGGATTTGTCATTATATATTACTATAAAGAGATAAGATATACATGTATATAAATTCCATACTAACTTTTTATGAAGAAAACATTCAGTACATAAATGTAGTAATAACGTTTTAGTGTTTTAATGTTCATTCATATAGATGCTTGGCCCTTCCAATAAATAAACCAATTTTGAACTAATCAGACAAAGCTTTGTATGTTTTTAAAATATCCAAAGGAAAAAAGGACATGTGCTGGCTTCATAATAGTATTAAATGAAGGGTATATCAATATGGTTGTTTCGAATCATTTCCATTCCGTCAAAAACTTTTTATTTTCGTCTGCCAAACCACGTGATTTTGATGGAATGTTAGGCACGGGACTTTCGGTGTCAATGTACACAATGAAACTCCAATCGATAAGTGCAGTTTTAACGTTACTCAACTTAAAGAATTTTTTACATTTTCTGTAAAAGACAGATATCAATTAAATTATTTTATTTGTAACAAAGACTTCAATGCACAGACAATTACTTCTTTAAAATTAAATTTGTTTTATTTCTTTATGTACTGCTGTCAGCATCATGAAAGGAAAACGACCTGTCTTAATATATTTCTGTTATCAGACAGACAGTGAGGTACAGAACACCAGTATTTACTCAGCCGTTTTCTTGGCATCTCCATGTTACAATTACTTATAATCTACTGCATCTACGACTATGATATGTTTTTTGTTTTTTTAATTTAAGATATTTCTATTGAAATCTGTACATTTGTTAGTTGAATACATAAAGTACCGGTACCTTATCCCGGCCTCGTTAACATAAGTAAAGCACATATATATAAAGATGTTAGTATTTGTTAGTAATTTACATACAGAATGGCATACTATTTCTATTTGAATAACATGACAGAAAATACCAAATGTGATTCCACAAAAAGATGAGTTCTTCAATCATAATAAACCAATTTAACAAACATACAGATAATCAAAAAATAGGGTTTTTTTAAAAGTATTTATAGAAGTAAAAGAAAAAAAATGGAAAAAGTTTAATTTATTGAGTTTTTTAAGGCATAAAAATAATTTTTAAAGAGAAAGAAAAAGTTTTTGAATTTGCTTTGATGAATAGGTAATTTTAGCATTCATAAAAACAAAAGGCTATTTCTTTTCTATCATACAGAATGAATATTTGTATAAATCTTTATATCTTAATTAAACAGTAAAGTGAAAGCATTCCATATCTGGTTGAAAAAAAATCCATTTTTTTATTTTTAATAGCAATAGATTTCTCAATGTTATATAGTAACTGTATTTTCCTCTGCATTGTGACCAATGATATTTTTTTCTGAAAATATTTACAGTTAAAAATATACTGCTTTATTTGTAGTAAAATGAGGTTGATAACATCTCTTCGAGATGATTTTGAAGTATCACCAAAAAGAAAAAACTGCATAGTAAATGGAATACTAACACCATTTGACAATAACCAAGAATCAATTTAATCAATAAAAGCTTGTACAATCTCACAGTTCCAAAAATAAATGTTCTATAGTTTCCTCATCTTCCTGACAAAAAGTACAAATGGCATTGTCTTTTACTTTAATTTTATACAAAAATTTATTTGTTCCTAGGATACGTTTGTTAATTCTGTACTGTAACCATTGTAGTTTGGTATTTTGTGTGACTATAAAAGGTAGTTTGAATATTTCTCTCCATTTCGTTTCATCTAAACCTAAGGCTAAAATTTCCTCCCACTTTTTCTGACCATTTGACACTATGTTATTCCTTATTAGTAACAAATACATATCTTTAGTTCCCCTTGTTACTTCAGAAATGGCTTTGTATTGTTTGTAAAGAGTTGACTCACACACAATAGAAAACAGATGAGGGCTACCACACGGAAATCAAAGTCTTCAAAAACGACAGTCCTATTACATAACATGCACAAATGTAACTACCTAATACTACTGAAAATGTTGCTATTTTTATTTGCCTTTATTGAACATAGTTTTAAGTTGACGACGAGAGACCAAAATTGCTCAAAATAGATGGCAACAAGGACAACAGACCTAGCACAAATGTAACGTACATGTAATAAGACAGAGAAAATTTTGCATTTGTTTTAATTTAAGTCAACAACGAGAGACCCAAATTTGACATATATATATTATATATATAGTCTGATCCTATGGTACCACAAGTTCTATGATAATGCACATTAACATTTTTGGTTTTTTGTGAATGTTTATTCTGTCAATTGTTTTCATATTATGTGTATTCAAATCAATCCAATTATGTATGTTGTATATATTGTGATTATTCAGCTCTTTATGGGCACCGTGATTGGTTAATAAAATATCTTGCATCTTGTATCTTGTTATATCAACCTATTTACTGAGCCATTTTTTAAATTTAATTACCGCAGTACCATAGGACCCCAGTATACTTTAAAAAATATAATATCAGATCAATTTGTTTTGGTCCAATTGCAATACTCAGACTTTTTGAAATTCGTCGGACCGAGCGGGCAGAAAATCACAAGGACCGGCAATACTGCCAAGTATGCCAGTCCAGGTGTCCGACAAAATTTTTTGTTTGTGTATTTTGTTTTGCACCGGAAATCGGAAATGCAACTGGTATGCAGGAACGATCACGGTCAACTCGAAATTAGATTCTGCTTCAAATGACATTTACTTCTAAAACATGCAACTATTTCCATGGTAATTCTATTAATCATTGTATTTTTTTAGCTTAAACTGGCTGTGATGCATCAACGCGACCATTTCGTGTGTTTATATTTCAAAACATGGCGGGTCGGGTTTTTATTGTTCCCATCACCGATTCAGTTTATATTTTAGAATTTTGTAAAATCCGGTCCTGCACAATTTCAGTAGGTCCTGCAGAAAATTATTAGGTGCAGGATCTATGTCCTGCATATTGAATTTTTTTTTCAAAAAGTCTGAATACTGAAATGCTAAAATATTTAAACAAATAACCATATAAATTAAGAATTCATGTGCCCATTTTATACCAAGTGTAAGTTGAATCTATGTGATAATCTCCAAATTTCGTATGAAAAACGCTGAATTTGGAATAATGGATATATAGTTGTGGAATTTAAGCTGTGCAAAATTTCAAGATGCACTTTAGTTAATGCAACATGGTAAGCAGTTTTCATTACTGATCGTTGAATATGTGTTAAAAATGGGATTGGTTAATTCAATCTTGATATCTAGCAACACAATTTTATATATATATATGATACTGATACTCAGATCGACGGCCACTCCTCAAATAGGCACCCACTGATGTCATTATCTCAAATCACGGTCCAATTTTAGGATATTCTCAAATAGGCGTGGAAACTCTCATATCTATACTGACTATAGGCCTGTTTACACGATCAAAGTTTGACATAAAAAATAATTGTAACGACAGTTTGTTTTTTCAATCTTTTATTTTTTTGTTGCTTTGTGTGTTTTTTAAGCATTTTCCCATTCTTTAATATTATCAATAGGGGTAGAATCTACTTTGGCGGACCATGGAAGTCACATATTGTAATAAACAAAGCGCATGACCCATAACCTTTCATTTTGTTACCATGCGGAAATGACAACAAAAAGGTTAGGTTTAGAGTAAGGGTTAAGTTTAGGGTTATGCTTAGGTTTTAGGGTTAGGGGCCGCTAAAGTAGAAGTACTCCTAAACACAACAGGATTTTATCTACAGTAACTATAAAATACATAGGCATTTTTGTCATCAAGAACCTGTCATCTGGAATCTGGTCTTTTCCCTTCTCCATCACTGCTTCAAAACATTCCCTAACGGGTGTGCGTCATTTGAAGTATACGTCAGTGACATCAATGGACGTTGATTAGAGAAAGTGAAAAACGCCATATATTTGAGAACCTTATGCATGTCAGAAACCCAGTATGGATAGAAACTGCTGTTTGATTGTTTTTTTTTTGTATATATGTCATACAGTGATACATAGAAAGTTGCAAAATGTTGTGTACATGAAAAAAAAATTGATGTTAAAAAAAAAGGAGGGATGGGCAATCAGAAGCACCATAGGGTCCTGTCCACAAGTACCTCCTGTGATCTTGAAGAGGGTCTCAGACCCTATGTTATGTGCAACATTTACATATTCTATTATGTCTACTGGTGGTCACTAGTAAACCAACTTTCTATTTTCAGGCAAAGTTTGTAAATAATTATATGTACATAAGCATAAATTTTGCATATGTTTGTTCATCTAAGACCAAGGATATCTAATTATATAATTAGTGATTAGCTTCGCGAGCTTTCCAGGCAGTGCCTGTTTCATATAATATATATATATACTAATGCAGCTAATGGAAAATACGTTATGTCCATATTTTATTCGATTTGGGAACGACTCTTTTTACGGAACCGTAGATATTCTGCAGTTCACACGCTAGGTCCTAGGAACGACTCGTCATTTTCATGTGGTGCGGAGTAATTTTCACAAAATTTGAAGAAATAAAGCAACGTTTATATTTTTTCAGTGTTAAATACATTGTTTGTTCATTAACTTAATCAATAATTGATAATTACCATCAGAATAGGGTTAAAACAATACATTAATTCGTCTTGATATTTTTTTTTACAACTTTTCTGTCATCTATGGGCGCAGCCATGTTTGATTTTCAGTTTCCGGAATTTCCGGTTCCGGTTTGAACCAACTTCCGTAAAACCTGGCACTTTTTACGAGTTGAAGTTTATTTTGCATACCGGTGTTTTAATTCAATGTAGTACTTAATAGCATGAAGAGGTTTCAACATTCACACAACAAATATTTCAAACAAACTTTTTCCAAAATGTCATGACTCCTTGTCAGTCGATAGCGGACAAAATAAATAATAATAATGGTTGAATCTTACAACAGTGGATTCCCAAAACATGCAATATACAACACCTCGTCTAGGTAATGAAGGTGTAATTACCGTATAGTAAATGAATATTTTTTTCATTTCTCCCAATCACCAATTCTGCAAGTTGGGAAGACCTTAGTCCGAGATTCCTCTGTCGTTTAACGGCATTGATAAAGTTGCTTGTAGCCGTTCAACGACAGAGCGTGCTATATACGGAAAACAGCGGATTTGCTTCTCCAACTCTGGGTCAGCACATTTCCACGTTTCGTGGCTATCGGATTTTATTTTCTATCGTAAACCTTATATAAATCGCTTCACCAATCATTTTTCTATTCATTCATAAACATCTTACCCTCAGAAAGTGGTGTTACACTCCATTACAGCACGATTTTGCCTTAGATCCTATGATTTCGACATTTGTCTTCCATTTTTCAAACATTTGTCACGTGACTACGAGAAAACTACGATTACCGCAATGTATCATGGGAGATGATTTGCATATAAACAAACAAACAAATATTTTTATTGCCAATCATAGGCGCCTGTTGAGGCAGAACAATTAACATAAAATTTAATACAGTTGATTATATTGATTGGTAATGATTTTAACAGCAAATTTAGTGAATTACAGATAACCTTAAGGAAAAAAAAAATGTAGTACCTTGTCCAAAAACAAAAAGGGGGAACGTAACACATGCTCTTTCCGAAGCCCGTTGGTAACACTCTGCCATTGAATCTTTTCTTTCCAACACATTCTGTATTATTTCCTTCTGCTCTGCTTTGATCTGTAGATGGACTGTTTGTCCTGCAGAATACGCTTAAATGTATGGTCTTCCATGTGATTTGAATGTTGTTTACGTATGCAAATAATGCTCCAAATAATTTGGCACGCTGCATTAATTAGCTCCCATCATGCAATGCGTTGCTGTCATCATTCAGTTAGTATCGCGAGATCACGTGTGTAGATTCGAAAATGGAAGTCAAATGGCGGAATAATAGGATCTAAGGCAAAATCGTGCTGTAATGGAGTGTAACACCACTTTCTGAGGGTAAGATGGTTATGAATGAATAGAAAAATGATTGGTGAAGCGATTTATATAAGGTTTATGATAGAAAATAAAATCCGATAGCCACGAAACGTGGAAATGTGCCGATCCTATGGCTGGTGAGGCAAATTCGTTGGTCGTTGAACGGCTACAAGCAACTTTATCAATGCTGTTAAACGACAGAGGAATCTCGGACTAGGAAGACCTAATCTCAAGAAATTTTCTGTCTGTTCTTCATCCTAGAACAAATTATTTCAAGTACCGTTATTTCCCACACACATTTGTCTTATGGAATTCTTTGTCACATGCAGCACTCATGGCATCCACTTTGGACCAATTTAAATCATTGGCCCAAAGCCATTACTACTAAACAACAAACTTCAGTCTGTAAATAAATTTTGTATATAATTTTATCTTGTCACTGTTTATATGATCTGCACTCTTTTTAGAAATTTTTTGTCTGTTCGCGCTGCGCCCGACAAGTAATCATCACCATTGATGGATTGTCGTAAAATGTAGATGTAGAATCTCGTTTCAAGCCCTATTATTTAAGGGTATTCTGGAAATTTTAAATTTGACCCCCCGGTGCATTCTGATGGATATTTTGGCATGGACGGATTGTGTCAGATCAAGTGCAGGTAAGACTTCATAAATAGACATATTTTCTAGTTCAAATCTGCAAAAATATTGATATTTCCTTACCTTTTACAGCGTATATCCGACAAAATAATCCAAAATCTACTTTAAGCTGACCGCCATTTTACTGAACTCTAGAACTACACCACGTGATCAAAAATCGTGACGTATTTTGGTATAGTCTGTTTCGTAGTTCGAGATGTCGATGTCAAATATTATATTATAATTTAAAAATCTCATATACATGCCTTGAAATTTTGTTATAAATAATTGACATTGACCTTTCATTTAGAAACATGCTGTAGCCAAATTCGTGACGATTTTGATCACGTGGTGTAGTTCATGAGTTCAGTAAAATGGTGGTCTGCTTAAAGTGGATTTTGGATTATTTTGTCGTATATATGCTGTAAAAGGTAAGGAAATATCAATATTTTTGCAAATTTGAACTGGAAAATATATCTATTTATGAAATCTTACCTGCACTTGATCTGACACAATCCGTCCATGCCAAAATATCCATCAGAATGCACCGGGGGGTAAAATAAAAAATTTCCAGAATACCCTTAATAGGGCTTGAAACGAGATTAGGATGAAGAACAGACAGAAAATTTCTTTGGAATCCAAATCTCGTTGAGATTAGGGAAGACCGTAATCGTGTTGAGATTTGACTTCCGAAGAAATTTTCTGCTCTACTGCAGGGGTGTGGAAATAGGGAAATGTTGTGCTTGTCCCCGGGCAAGTTATCTGAAAAAAGTTATATGTCCGGACAAAATCCTACTTGTCCTGTTGTTTCTTTTTAAACATTTGATACTTGCAAACACAGTTGCTGGTTCATGAGTGTCAGGGTGGATTTTTCTTTAAAGTATTGCTTCTTGATCAGTAACAGAAGAGTCTGTACACAATTGAAATAAGTCGAACTTGCTTTATGGTCTATTGTATGATTTCGTAAAACTTCAGATATTGTTTTAATAAAGTTAATGCAAGTACCCCTGCATAAATGCTTACTGCCCAAATGAAGACCATTTACATGACATGTACTATGTAGTCAGTGAATGGCAGGATGTTTTGAGATACAACATAAGCTGTGTTGAAAAGATTCTCATATCGATTAAATTCATTTTGATTAACTTTGTCAAATGTTTAGTTTTACTGGTGTCCTTCATGAGGCAATGTTAGTAGCACGTTTTGCAGATGACTAGTGGGAGGACCAAGCATCTTAGGCTCTATTCATGGTTTTGCCAATAAACATTCACGATTTCTGATCGACAATATCAGGATATTTCCTCCAGATATGGTGATGTGAGACACTGTTAGCATCCAGACGTAATTGGCAGAAATCGGCTAATCACAGCACTTGGTCTTGGACTGAAAAGTCTGTTGTTAAAACGTTTTTTTCATATTCTGTGTCTTTTTCCGCTTGAGCTTTGCATTTATTAACCTTCTCGGGCGATTCTTTGTCGCCAGAGCCTTGCAGTCTTTTTTATTATTATTAAAGATATGTCCATTGTCATGACTGAAACCCAATTTGTATGTTCAAGGATGTTAGGCACTATGTGTATGGTTCATATTTGTATACGACTGACAAAAAACACCACATTCGGAACTCAAAAACGTTATGCGGTCCCGGTTGTCGTTTAGTAAATACAGTTTAATTATCATTGCAATCGGGTCGTAATACTCAATTTAGAACTTGTATAATTCTGGTTATTTTTAGCTGCTTTCGGAACACCACTGACGCGATCGTCTACAACAAACAAAAAACTGCCAATAATTACGATATAATATTATTTTAGGGATTGTCTCTCCAGAATACTTTAGTTTAATAAGAGATTATTATGCCTTGTTATTTTTACTTGTCCCTGGACGAGCTAGCCATGAAAATCTACTTGTGCGACAGGTTAAATGTACGAATCGGACAAGTAGGGCATGGCAATTCCACAGCCCTGGTACTATGTAGACTATATCTCCAGTCTAATCTCGTTACAATGGGTAACAAGTCATTCCAGCTCCAATGGGCAATGTATAGTGTAAGATCACAATAGAATGGGATGATCGCCGGTCAATGGAAAAAAGCACTAGCAAAGCAATGTTATTTTGTGAACTGCATCTGAAAATACTAAACAATTAAGTGTCTGCAAACAAAATTTATTAAAATATTTACAGTTATCCAGCTCTTTTAAGAAATGAAGCCTGAAGAATATGTTAAAAATGTTTGTGTTTCCAGATTCATATGATACTTCTATATCAACCTATATACAACCCTGCTATTGGGTCAGGAAATACATAGTTTGGATAGAATGATAATAACAATTTCTCACTTGTCTTTTCCAGCAAAATCAAAGGAAATTTCCTTTACAAGTAATTTTAAAATTTCAATTATAAATGTTTGCATATACTTTTCTTGATATGCTTCCTAGCTCAAACACTAATTAACATGCAACAACTGAGAAATATCCCTTCTGTCATGTTGTAAGCCTCATTTAACACATATATTATAATGTAAGTGATCTTGACCTTGTTTTATATTTACAGCTGGATGAAGTATGTCATCCTATTGGTCATTTCCAAGTTTTTGCGATCAGCAGGACTTTTCCTTTCCTATGACTTACTGAAGATCATTCCTGTTGTGCAGTTTTTGTTCATCATTAAAGCAGGGTAATAGTTATTTTAAAATAGAGAGGTTTATATTAAAGAACAACAAACTTACATTGATTTTTAGACTTAATGAATTTCAGCTTAACATGAAACGAATGCAAAGAACCCAGAACAATTAGAGTTACAGGGATTCATATTATTGTGGTACTTGGTATTTATTTTCAACCCTTCATTAAGAAGTGATACGGATGAGCATTAGAAAGCAGGAAAGTATATAAAAACACCAAAATGGAC